>OX589591.1:11000825-12250825 GCA_951329385.1 Polia nebulosa | reverse complement strand
ATGTTTGATATATTATTAGGAATGGTTTAAGTTTTAATTCATAGAATTTGCTGGTAAAACGACGAACTGTCAAAAGGCGCCAGTTGTTGAAGAGAACAACCTATCTTCTGTCATACTTACGAAAGCCTGGTCATCTGTTTTAATGGAAAAATAATGCCCGTTAAAGTCGATATAACTCCACCACCTCCAGCAAATTCCAAACAGCCTGGAGTAACAAAATCTCTGCTCTATAACGGTTCCAAATTTCAAGGGCACCAAAAAAGCAAAGGTAATTCCTATGAGGTCGAAGTGGTTTTACAGGTTAGTAACAAAAACAAAGTACGCAATATTGATAAAATTAGAAATTAACGCACAATTTGAAGTGTATGTATTCAATTTCAGTGTATTAATAAATTTATCTTATTAATGAAACAGAAACCGACATGCCAAAGTATTTATCGACGAAGAAATTACGTGATATAGTTGTATAATGAAACAACTATGATAAGTAACTAATTTAGAAATTATATTTACAGCATGTAGATGAGGAAAATTCATACCTTTGTGGGTATTTAAAAATAAAAGGTTTAACTGAGGAGTTTCCCACCCTAACAACATTTTTCGATGGAGAAATCATATCTGCCAAATACCCCTTTCTTACAAGAAAGTGGGATGCTGACGAGGATGTGGATAGGAAACATTGGGTAAGTCTTCTAAGCTTTTCTATTCTCGCTTTTTTGTAAGTTTTAATAGGAATGAATACTGACAAATATTTTATAATTTTCAGAGCAAATTTGATTTGTTTGTACCTTACTTAAAAACATTCAATTCGGATTCGTTTGACTATGACTCTCTTGAAAAGGCTGACTATGTGTTTATGAGGTGGAAAGAACACTTTTTAGTGCCAGATCACACGATAAAAGACATAAATGGTGCTTCCTTTGCTGGTTTTTACTATATATGCTTCCATAAGTCTGCGGCCACAATAGAAGGCTATTATTATCATCGGAGTTCTGAATGGTGAGTACTGATTCATTTAATTGATTACAATTAGATAATTAATTATGATGTGTTCCATTTAGAAATGTATTGGAAAAACCTCTTTTTCTAGTAGGAACTAAATAATACTTAACAAAGTCCACTCATAAGACATATACTTAGTAAAAATATTTTGGAGTTAAAGAACTGTGTCATTTATCAAAATAAGGTTGTTATCAGGTTAAGTTGTTATTGTTGCTGTCGGGTACCTATTATGTTTTTATCTATTAATGTGAATTGTTGGTTGAAAGTGTTTTTGCAGTACTTCAAGTACCTTACATTTAACACACTAATAGATTGGTTTTAACATTACAAGCTTTTGATAATAAATAGGACTTGCAGCAGTAGTAATCACTTATCCATAAGACTGGGGTAAAGATAACAGTAGTTCAGAGAGATTAGTAATGTCATAAGCTTCCACATTCAAAGGAACTAGCACAGACCAGTTACTTACAGTCCTGATTTTAATTTTGTTAACACACTATTTAGCTAGGCTAGGATGTAAGCCCCTTGTGTGCCCCTAAATGATCTAATTAGTCATAGTTAGGTTTCTAGAAACTTCAGTCTGGCTTATTGCCATCTAGAATAGAAGTTAATTAATTTGTACATACACTTTGTACATTTTGGTGATTTTGATTAAATAATAACTAGTGAATTTTGTGTTGATTTTCAGGTATCAATCTTTGACTTTAAGCCATGTACCGGAACACAGCATCCAAATTTATGAGTTTAGATGAAATCAACATGTGAAAACTTAAAAATTTGGATTGGTATTTTTGTGTCCGCTAGTACTTACTTGTTCATTAAGCGTTAACTTCAGTCAGTATCCAAAATGTGTAAAGATTGCCAATGTTGTGTTTCTCCAGTAATTTAAGATAAAGATGTCAGGGCTAATAAGAGACATTCATTCAGAACAAAGTAATTCAGAAATGTATATTTACAAAATGATTCATGAACAACATTGTTTCATATTCTGTTTTTGCACATACTTTAGTGTCAAGAAGCTCCAGATGGTGTGTACGTTATTAGGAATGATGCTTTATTAATATCAATGAAATAAAATTATTTTATAGTTTTAGAGAATGTAGCTGACGTCTTTGTGTTGTCATCTCTTGTTCACACATTTTTGTAGTAGTGATTCAGAAACTTAAAACCATTAAAGAATAATTGTAATTATATAATGTGTTAAGTTTCTTAATAATACTATGTATTATTATTGTGATATTTTGTACAAATGACTTGCATGTAAGTTGTTTCTATTATTTGATCATCATTTTTGTTATGAATATTATGTACAATAGTCAGTTAAAGTTACCTACTTCATGTAGATTGAAGTATGTGCAAGTACAGGGAATCTCGTTATACTGAACAAGTTAATATATCATTCGGCGCCTACTACTAGTAGGGACTATTATCAATGTGATTGATAAAATTGAATATTTTTTTTCAATAAAACATCTTATGGTAAATTTTGGCTTTGTTATTGGAAACCCACAAATAAAAATGCACTTATCAATTTCATTTCCGTTTTAATGTAACACATTTACTATTTACAATAAAATACTGGCATTGATAAATTTATAGTTTTATATTTAATTTTAATCAAATATCATCCAGTGAATAAGCAAATTTTTTTAATTTTAATATAACATTATAACTTTTAAAGACATTTTGATGATATATATTCTATTGACTAAAATCTTACAATATTTGTACAATAGTCCTCTTGAAATATTATTTTTATTAAAAATTGATATTAATCTTAGAATTTATGCATTTTGCATCAGCATGTCATATAGTAGGTACAAAAACAGGCTCTTTGAAGAAAAGCAATAAACATACTTAGAGAATAATTATGTGAAAATTTAGGTACATACTTCTTTGACTTTAAATATAATTATGAATTCAGGCCGTTTTTGTACTTTGAATTATATACTTCTTAGATGGTTTAGTTTCAGTGTTAAAAATATAATAACTAACCATCTATTCTTTTAATACACTGACTTTTTAGACAGTGATTTAGGTGTTATGTAATTGAGTAATTGTAGTCAAAAGTTTATTATAAAAACGATTAGTATAGTGATTCAAAATTAAATTAAATAATTGTTTTCAAATACTCCTACTATGGGGCAGTAAATATATAATCACTACAGAAGCTGATTTTAAAATTACTTAAAATGGAGTAAATGAGGATCTAGAGGTGAATGGGAACAAAACTTTAAAAGGTAGTTAAATGTTGAGAAATATAGTCGTTTTACTTATAAAACATAACAATTTAGTGTCCCTATTTGTTGGCAATAAATCGTTATTAATTCAACCTTTAATCTCGTTTAAAGTATGATCCCAATTTCTCCCCTGCATCTCCTATTCACCGGTTTTACCCGGTTATTTTCGTTTCACATTTGAACTTAATTACCAAAACAGAACTCTTCTTTGCAGTCGGGTTAAAAGCAGCCTGATATACCTCTGACTTTATAGCAAAAGTTCAGAAAAAACAATGTTAGGCTCAAAGTGAAAATATTCAACCCTCTGTTGGGTTTTATTCATTTATACAGATTTTTTTTTATAGAAATAGAAAACGAGGTTAATGGAATTTAAATTCCATTTACCTACTTAAATAAGATTCATTAATTTTCTTATTACATATTAATTAAGAACCGTAAGCCGTAGCCGCAGTTATTTTGATTTTATGATGTTGAGGAATACTAGGGGCTAGTATTTTGTATATAAAAAAACACTTAGGTACTCAATTTATCAGATCATAAAAAAAAAGGAAATAGGTAAGAAAAAAATCAAGCTTCTGACAACTTTGATTGCGCTATCACCTTGAGCCCAACACATTTATTTCTCGACAATTTTCTTGTCTACACATTATTTGATTGTAAAAATACATTTAATTCATATAAATAGTAAATTATTATGTGACAAAAAACTAAATACTTAAACTAAGCTTTGGTGGGATCGTTAATGTGTAATAATGTAATAGTTCGGTAGTGCAGGTATTAAGCTCTTAGGAAAGCACAGAAATGTGAATGTATTTCGAAATGCGAGTACTCTCGAATCATGGCTTTCACTTAGCAATATGTCGCAAGTTACACAGTTATCCTGCAGATTCGAGAAAAGAAAACTTATACATATTAATAAAAATGATTATACATACTATAATGTGGCAAGTATAGGTACACGTGGCCAAGTTTTTAAACATAAAAAGTTATTTATTACTTTTGCGAAAGTACATGTTTTGGTGGGTTTCAAGTGTCCGATTTTGCATTTAGATTGTTTGGAACTAATAATACGAACAAATACCTACTAGCTATATCTACACATATTATAAACACAAAACATCGAATTATGTTACCTATCAACTGCAACGGATATTTAGTTTTTTTTTTAAATGGTGGCAAGTCCGCGCCATTTCTTTTTGCTGATATTTAAATTAACAATTATAATTTGCGATACATACACAACACTAAACACAAAGGCAAATACATTCACAACGAAAAATTATATAAAAATATACATCGAATAAATATAAATCGAAAATTATCATCATAGAACAATTTACATTAACATAATACCTACCTATAAAACAACGATAATACTATGTGAACAATTTATCAGTAGCAAAATAAAACACTTAAATTAGAAGATATATTTACAGAACTTAAAATTTCTAACAAAAAATAATAACTTAATTATGACTGTAATATTTGGCTTTGAAATAAATAGGCTAATATATTGAAAGCTATGGACAGAAATGACTTCTAAGGAAATAATACTCAATACAAGATATCTTGATACCAATATGTTATGTTATCCTTGTTTAACTAACTTATTTGATTAACTTAATTACTAAGGAAGGTATCTAATGAAAGTGTATCCAGATGTTTAGTCTACAATATAGTGCTTGTTCATTTTTCCCATAGCTTCCATTATACGTCGTCGGGTAACATCGAATTGTCTAATATCGCAGAAAGCAAGCTATCTTTTTGACGTCCCTTCACTGCTGAACCAATGTCTCAGGCCGAGTAGGCTGTAGAGGTCCTGGTTGTTAGCGTGGGGTCGCATCGGGTCGGCGTGGTGCTGAACTACACGGTGGATGTACCCCTTCAATTGTTCCGGGTATGCTGGAGGTACGCCCGCATATCCTGCATGAGGGTAGGAGTGTAGCCGGAAGTTGTGGGGATAAGAATGATGATGTCGCCGTGGATTTTCGTGTGTGTTATACACACCCCCTATTTGGTTGCGACCAGGCCAATAGTCCTGTAAATGCCTGAACGGGTAGTCTGGTGGAGGCGTCTGAGAATGTTGACTTTGCCAGGGATATCTGTAGTAAACCTCGTACTTTGGATACGCGTTGTGCATAGCGGTTTTATCAATGTAAGCCAAGCCAAGAGGTGTGTTGACCGGTACTGATTCCATTTTTTGTTCTTTTGGTTTATTGCGACGGTACTGTAGCTTAGTACGTGTACCCAAAACGTTGTCCTCATTCATCCCATTATTATTATGTTCTTTGGTAAAATTGTCATCAGTAGTAACATCGGCATATCGACTGATTAATTTAATAGCTTCTCCTATATCGGAGTAGTCGTTTTCTGGATTAAGTTTACTCTGATCGCCGTGTTTCTTTAACATTTCAGTAGCTGAATTAGAAGTATCTTCAGTTTCTGAAAAGGAAATAATAGACGAATTCTGTTGGGCGTCATTAACAGAGGTTGCATTATTTTCAATCTCAGTTAAGCTGCTAGGTTCAGAATCTTCTGCAGTATCAGTTAAATTTTCTGTATTATAAAGAATGGGGTCAACATTAACGTGTCCATAAACTAATTCTTTTTGTCCTTCGTCGGTGTTATTACTTTGCGATTCAATTTCTGTTGAATTAACGATTGGACTGTCGCGTTTTGGTTTATCGGGATAGTTGTGTGCGTTGGTCAGAATATTGTGGTTCACCATGTATGAACTATCAAGTACAGTGTTGTTTGGATTAAGTGTATTTTGAAGTTTTAATAGTTCTAGTTCAGCTTCTATGCTGGCGTCGCCATCCGGTTTCTCTTTCTTGTCAACTTTCACGTAGTTTGGTTGCAGCTCTTGAGCCTGCAAAAATAAAAATAATTTTAAATTGATTTTAAAATATGAAAACAATTCTCGTCGTCTCTAAAGATGTTTAAAAAGTTTGATTGTTTGTGACATAATTTATTTAGGCATTCGATTTTCTTACCTGTAAAGATGGCTCTTGACCTTGCAGCGCCGCTGCTTCAGGATCTGAGCCAATGGGTATATTAAGTTGCAGCGGTCCTGGTTCAGAATCGCTGTAGTCGTACAATACGTCTCCACCGGGAGCTGAAGTCACGAAGAAGGCATTCAGATGTTCCAGAAGGATACGTTCGTGTTCGTCTTTATTCACTGTTACCAACTGAAAAAATAAAAATAAATTATATTAGACAACGTGTTTTAGTTCGCAACTTATGTAATTACTTAATTTACGAAAATAAAATAAAGTAGATGATTTCATCGTAGTTGAACAATCTTTGAAGTACTAACCTGAACGCAGCCATTTCGGTCAAGTCTCTGTCCCTCGGGGCAATTGAGGGGCGTTATGAACAGGGACTTGGTAGTTATTCTCCGCGGTGGTGCATTCTGGTTGCCGCTCTCGGGGCTCTGCAGCCAGGACTTCCAGGCGAGCTCCGCGCCCTGTCGGTCGAGGGTGCGGGGCGGCGCGCGAGTGGTCGCCACGGGCGCCGGCGCCGGCCCCTCCACCGGGCCCTCCGCCCCAGTCTCCGCCTTCACTAGTGCACACGACACCAGCAGTAACGTCGTCCACGTGTACCACATCGCAAACACCTGCAAAATAAGAAAATATTACTAAGCTAAATTGTTTGATAAACTTTAGTCTGACAAGGCTTTCATAAAAAGAATCCTCAGGAAGTATGAAAAGTTCTACCACTTCATAAGGAGTTTCTACCACCCCGATTTAAGTTTTTAGTTTCCGTTTATAAGAGCCTTAAATCGAGTGGTTATTCTAATCGAGCAGGTCAGTTCATAGCCATGAATTTGGGTTAAGGTTTCTGCAAGCCGGCATGGTCATTTTATGGCAGTCCATTGACATGTCTACCACAAAAAAGGTAGGCAAAGCCGGTAGTTACCATGCCGCACACGGCACAACACAAGCGGGTTGGTGACCGCAGAGCGACAGAGCCAGTCCTCTCGCACCAGTGACGCACTTGTCACTGTTGTATTCTTATACTTAGCAAGTAGGAAATGGTACAACGTTTCATTATTCATTACACGAAGATTAATTACAGTTTCCTTCATCAATTCAAGCGTTACAATTTAGCACTATATGGATCACGTTCAATATTACTTCGGTAAAATAGTCATTATATTGTTTTTATTTATTTACTATCAAGAGTGCCTATTGGAACAGCTGCTCACGGTCAGCAAATGCAGGCAACGATTTCTATATCGAAGGATCTGAGAGATTGCTCATGGAACCAGATTCGATGTGATGTCAACTGGATCAAGGTACGACCTCATTCATTACTTCAATAGCTCGAGCACGAATCGACTGTATTCATTAGATATTTGCATAATACGTTTCTGCGTCTATCTGGATCATGCTATTATAGGTAGGAGTCTTCCAGCTAAGGAAGATATGCATAATATCGATCTTATAATGCCACATAAGGTATAATATTTTCCTTCGTATTTATCTTGAATGTTAAATATTATATTATGACCCGGGTATAACATTTATTGCCGTTCTAGTTACATTACGTACGATTAACTGAAACTGGGTTATAGATGCTTACAAGGGAGTTAGAGGCCCAGTTTTCATGAAATAACTTATTGTGTTGGAAAGTAGAAATTTTAGTTGGTGTTAATAATTAACAACCATCCATCAACCTTAATTAGTGTTGGAACCGAATAGATTCGTGTATGTGGTCCAAATATCATCTGCGAGCGACCTTGGGGCCCTTTATCATTGGGAAAGTGAAAGTGTGTTAATCATAGACTATTATGTGGAGGCACTTACGTTGCCTTCACTTTTAAGTCGCATTAAATTATCTTTCGTTAGGCACGTCCCTTCCGATGTTGAAATTAAGTGCATATCCCGAACTGATAGCTAAATTAAGTGTTTATAATGGATGCTAATGAGTTGTGGTCATTTTGTTGCCACCCGAACGCTAAATGGGGTTGGAGATAATATCGAAACAATGTTGATTGCGACATTTGGAATGTCTCATGTCCGGTATCAAGTGGGACAGTCCTCTTCCTCTTAGGTAGGTATCAGAGATTAAGACGTTCTGATGACATCAGTCGAACATCGTCATTTGACCATTTAGTGATTGTAGTACCTATCATCGGACCACAAGAGTTTTGATAATGACGGGAAGGTCACGAGCATCAGCTGCGCCGAGTATGATAGTAGAAAAGTAAGGAATCAAGTTTTCAGTTTAAATAATGGCATTGACATTGGTGTAATACCGGTCATTTAACTCCTAAATAACACCTAGTGCTAGGTAGTATGATGCATCAAACGGGCTTTTACGTATGTAATGAGAAAGCGAAAGAAATTACATGTTACATTTGGTTGAAAGCCACGCAGAATGGTGGGTCTGTTTTTTGCACGAACAAATTGAGTTAGAATTTCTAAACAAACATTGCCGAGGTGGCAACGACAAATGTTGTGCAGCGAATTTCTTAGAACCTCAATGTTTTTTTATCATCAATAACCGATTATAATCTGTCTGCTATACCTATTACCTAGTCGTTGAGTGGCGTAGATTTTGTTGGTTTTCTTGAATTTACAAAACTATTTTTGTGTGCATCTTTCACTTTTTCGAGTTAGCATAATGTTATCTAAATGAAAATATTCCCATCTGTAATGATGACATGATGAGGCAATTACCAACCAACCTAGATCAAAACAACCATGATGATCCAGTGTCGAACCATAAGACTAGTTTATTTAAAATCATCATCATCTTCATCATTTTAGCTCGGACGCACCTGCTGCTGGCCCCTTTCTGCTATACTGCCCGGTTCCGTGCCTCCCTCGTCCAGGTGTTTCCCGCGACTTTGACGATTTCGTCAACCGAACGTGCTTTTGAACGGTCCGACTTCTTTTCTTAACCTTGGCCCATTATGATCAAAGCTTTACTCCATCGGTTAGTTTAGTTTCTTTATGTTTAGGATATTAAAATATGACAAACAACACAATACTGATCAAGTAGATGTCTTATGAACTTGAACGTAACTTACGTAAAGGGTACATGTGATAAATGGCCAAGATTTTTAGCTCCTTTCACTAAAACATAATACATAATTATATTGACGTATGATGTAAATTTGTAAAGTAAGAATTCATGCAGGTGCCATAAACCTACCTATGGCACTTTATTCCGATGATAATGAGGTGTGTTTAGAATAAAATGTTTGAAGGAATGTACACTACCAACGTTCGTTCATCTGTTGTGAAAATTGATTTTTTAATTGACTATTGTGTTCGATATCTAAGAGCTCTTGATTAATCTCATTGTGTTTGTGGGATGGGAACTTGAAAAGTATCACCTTCTTATTTAGGCTATGTATCTACATAAAATATGCTGTTCGATTTAATATGTAGCTACCTATCTAAGTAATTGCAAGTTGCAGAGGTACGTTTAGCCATGGATGTCTCTATGCTAGCCATTGCAGCATTGTGATGTCGTTTCCAAGACAACGGACGCATTCTTTGATGCTATAACTTGTTTGCATTATATTATGCGCAGTTTAATTACTTACTCGTTCGTTTTGTAAGAATAACACGTGCGGCGGAGGAAGTCCTGTTTGGAAGATAACTTCAAAGCTCATTATTTCAGTTACAATAATAAACGCGTAATTACTTGTCTTGTGCGTTTTACTTTGTTTCCGAGCTAAGGCTAAGCGTGGAGCAATATATAATGCTATATCGCACTCTGCTGTTACTAGGTACCTACATAGTCAGTGGAAAACTGAACTTTATGTACTTACCTTCTATTATTTGCTACTAATGTTTTATTATCTAACATGTAAAACATATTATTACATCACACTTGTATGTAAATAACGCTTTTGTTTATCGTCAGCTACAATGTTGTAGAGTGTTAGTTCCCTTGACCCCGGCTGAGTGAAACGCGCTTATGGTGGATCTGCTGTACCTACACTCGAGTAAATAATTTAGTGCGCAAAACAAGGGCAATGGCTGTTGACCCCGTCGCGATCTATTGGCGGCATCTGGCAATGATCTCGCATCAGGCGCCTCACGCGCACGCGGAAGCTTCTCGCGGGAATTGACCGTGTTTCAATGGTGCTTGATTGAAGCATACTTTATACTGCATTCTCTAGTGTGAAAAGGATTAGAAAGCGGGATTAAACTCGTTGAATGCTACTTGGGATTTTCTCCCGACAAATCTTCGGCGCGACTAAAGAATGCAGTGTGTGCTGGGATTATGAAGATATGTCCGTCTCTGACTGCGTCTGACCTAATGAGAACATTCTGTTTACATAAAACAGATACACGTCGGGTATTCCATTTGGATGTATTATTATCTGCACGGACCAAATCCTCGAATGTTGAACCCTACCTTGACATGCATGCGAGAGCGAGACAAGGCAGTTGCGGAACAGAGGTGCTCGGCGCAGGCGCAGGGCTGCACACAAATAGCCTGCCAGTCAGAACTCGACTCGAGTGCTTCTGACAAAGATTTGTATGTGAATTACTTTTTTTTATTAAAGACTTCTAAAATAGAACTGTAATTAATGTTGGAAGTTATCAATGAGTCGTTCGTATTTAATGTAGGTTGCGTTCAAACGTTTTGAGAGTTCAAAGGGGAAGCAGATCTCAGTCACGGTTGGTGCACCACCCTCATAGTAAAAGGCAGGTGTTTCTTCAAACGAATTTGTTAGGCTGAGTAGGATGGCAACGAAAAAAGATCTTAAACCTGATACTACCTACTGAATAATAAAATATTGTTACCTACTTGGATTTAAAAGAAACAGCTGTGTTATTTACCTGCTGTTTGACAGGTTTTTGGTTACAAAAATAATAAAAAATACAAAGGGGCTAACCCCTTTGTATTTTTTATTATTTTTGTAACCACAAACAAAATACTTTTCTGTTAACGTTAACGCTAACGCTTCGTACAAAATGTATGGCAACGACATTACTGGGCGTGAGTCACGTGACAGTTCTCTCCGCAGGTAATGTTGTTGCCATACATTTTGCACGAAGCGCTATTATAAAAGTTATTTGGCTAGGGAGGCAGGTGTGATCGGTGGATGACGGAAATGTGATAAAAGTCTCCTAAAACGAAGCAATATTTAAGATTGATCCTAAAAAATCATTTTATCTATTACAAAGGTAACGTAAGGCATAACTAGGCCACCAGTGGTTTCAATGATTTGATCACTATTCTGATCATAACTTCATAATTATGGCTAGACAAGAGCCGCTGTGCTATTCGTGACAGCCTGACCACGTGTAGCTTGATATTTTCCATAACGACCATTGTTTAATAATGGCCATACGTCGTCGAGAAAGTGTCCCCGCTAACTGGTCAGACACGATGTCGGCCAAATTAGCATATTAGGTAACTGATTGATATTCCTCACCAACAGGATATACTCGTAAGTAGGGATAATGATTTCTGACATTTTACCGCCAATTTTATACTCAGGTACAAACCGAGGATAATGTAATGACCATGAGAGTGTACAGAAGTCGTGTTGAAAAATATAAAACGAATCGACTGAATTATTAATTTAACTATTGAAATTGAAACAGAGTCATTCATTCATAATTAAACATATTTATTTGATATCAGTTAATTAACGTCCAGTTAGGTTGAATGGGAGCAATTTCTGCTGGTTATAAAATTTTCCTATGTCACAAAATCGTGTCAAACTAAAACAGGCTTTGACGTTAAATACATGTGTAGGGAGGAGATTTCTGCTTTAAGGCCTTAGGTTAATCGTTTATAGTTAGCGTTGAAGGTAGGTACTCAAGCACCGCCGCTGCTCAGTAGGTTAAACTTTAAAGTGTTAACTCATTTATGTTTTTTGTATTATCTGCTAAACACAAATTACAGTCGTTAACTAAATTGTTACCTCTTGCTTATCGTTATTCGTCATCGTAGTTTGAAGGAACATTGTTGCCACAATTTTCTATCGTTTGTTTAAGGTAAACTCGATCACTTCCGGATGTTGAAAATGCTGAATCGGTTTTTGTTAGGTACCGGAAAAGTAAGTAGGTACCTTCACGGAACATCGGACAGTTTAATGACTAGGCACCACTGTTATTCAAGTGCTAGACACTGACATAGAGACATAAATTATCTGTAATAGTTACTTGTTAGACTGCGTTAGAACAAAGACACAAAGCATTCTAAACTGCTCGTATATTTTCTTCTTTATTGTGCAAATATGTTCCTTCTGATACAATGTTGCACGGTTATTTGGACGGATCCAGGTCTACGTTTTTCATTACGTCATTCTGTTTTATAATGCCTCTTTTGTTCGGGTAAAGAAGCTTTTGACACCACTAACTCACCGTTATAATCGTTGAGTTAAACTGTCAGCAGTCACGACTAAGTAGCTAACTAATACTAATGAGCGTGAGTTTCCTACGGCTCTTAATGACCATGTCAACTGTGAACAATGACAGAAATATTTAGATATGGAGACGCTTGTACGGCGGCAGGAACATTAGGTGAACCATGGGATTGACCTTTATAACTGTCGTATATTGTACCTATATCAAGATTTCTCAACCAATTAATATTACATAAATGGGTCTGTTGTTTCAAAAAGCAGTATTGCTTTCAATGTCAATGGAACAACAATTAATTAATTACACGCAGCGTTTAAAACAAGGAAAGTAAATTGGTCAAAGTTGTCCATGCACATTGAGTCAGGTCAAGTGAATTTTATATTTATTTAGGTATGTATATAGTTATGCAATAGCTAACTTTGATTCATACGAGATTGAAAATTCCGTGCCAATACATCTATTGATGCTAAATAATGATTGTAGAAAGTTAATCGATTTAGTATATCTCATAATTTGGGTTATTTATGGTTTTTTAGGGTTTCGTAGTTAACAAGGAACCCTTAGTTTCGCCATGTCCGTCTGTCCGTCCGTGAGACTTAGTACTAGAAAGCTATAGGTAATTTAGCATGGATATACATATTAATCACGTCGGCCGACAAAGTGGTAAAATATAATCATGAAAAAATATTTTTTTTAGGGTACTATCCGTAGGTACAAGTAAAGTGGGATGATTTTTTTTTCTCGTCCTTGCCATGGTGTGGAAGGTCGTTGGATACGCCATTCAAAAATATTACGGGTCTACCACCACCGTAGGACCATTCGTACCGACCATTTTTTGATTCAGGGATTCGGTTGCGTAAAATTAAGCTTTAAAATGCAAATTTTTGTTAGAGTCAAAAATCACGGCAGTAGTATATATTACGAAATTTAAAGCAAAACTATCACGCCTCAGTTAGCTCTGTTAGTTTTAGAGTAATAGTCGCATAACTTATAAAAAAAATCTACTTGTTAAATTTCGTACAAAATACAAAATCCTTGGAAAAAAATTACTTAGAAGGTGAAGTACGGTCTACGGAACCCTACCTTGCGCGTGGCCCGTCACGAATTTGGCTGTGTTTTTTTGTAAAGTCGGACCTGCTGATACTTTACTGACCTTTGCTTATATTTGAGTTATCTATCCCATTAAATAATATTTCTAAAGCTCTGCTTCGTGTTGCCCAATTTCTCACAGGTCATAGCAACTTTAAGGGTAATTTTTTTTTCCTTCAAGCTTGTTGCCTCGCCTCTAAGTCAATGTTCTAACACCTGATTACGAATACGAACAATCGGCATATCATATCCTATGGGAGTGTACTTTTTGGCAAATTGAACGCAATATTATGTTGGATAGTATACAGCCTACGTCTGGAGTTGTCTATTACCTACACGGACCTTGTGGAAACTAGAACGAATTTCCGTGCGTTCAAGTGTTTTTGCCATACCTATAATTGGAATCAAGTGTAACAGCTCACAATTTTAGGACCCATTAATATTAGTGCTTTTAACCAGTGGGGCTTGGCAACTGGGCTTACCCCAGTTGTAAATACCACCTTTGTGCCTAATGGCCTAGCTTTGTTCTGTCTCTGGCTTGATTCCTAATCAAGCGAGAGAAGTGGAAATTATGTTTTTCTTACTGCTCCGCTGTCTTTTCTTATCGACGAAATTATTCGTTTCGGGACCCAAGATAGTTTAATCGTTTCTCTGGGACTCGTCGAGCTTCATTGCCTCAGCGTTATTTCTGGTGGTCGCCACTGTTGATTCTGGCTTACAGAAGTTACAGTGGTTTGGGAATAGTGTGGCGGGCTTGTCCAAAAAAAAAAAAGCTCTGCTTCAGAACTTCGGTCGCCACCCTTACCTGCTGACTTATCAGCCTCTTTATCTTGGTTTTATTTGTATCTTTCAGCTACCAGCTTTGCTGGCCAATCTTTATACTGCGGGAAAACTATTTTCTTTTAGATCGTGCTGATAATTACGACTTTGGATATCACATGCGATTATATGTGATTTTTAGGTCTAGGACTCGCAAATTAGCGCTTGGCGGCAAAAAACTTATTTCCACTTAATGCAATCAAATTATAAATTGTGTGCTCCGGTCGGTCCTGTTTTGTGCCATGTTCAGTCTTCGAGGAATATTGAGTGCCACGAAGAAACCATGACTAGCTACAACAACACTAACTAAATCCACTATCTACTCGTACACATTGCAAAGATATATCAACGCATCTGTACAAGCTACTATTAGCCGTATTAGATTTGTTTGAGCGTTTGGGCACACAACAATGTGGCCCGCCAACAATATCCATTCATCTCGATCCTTTTTTGTAATTAAATGTGTACGGTCACGCTCAATCGTTTGGCCTATAAAGTCGCTTGTAATAATAAATTGTGGTTTGGTTTTGCAGCTGCAAGTTTTGTCACTCTCATGGGCAAGTGTGTCGGTAGTTGAGAGCGACCTACTGACTGCGTGGTTAGCATGTGCCCCGACATTTCACTATCATTCCTATATCTCGGCTACATTTCGGGTATTGCTGCAAGGTCAACGTATCTATTAGACGTGAGACGTGACCGTATATTGATGTTGTTTTTTTTTGTCTTTTAGCAGCTATGCTTCGATTTGTTGCCAGGCGAAATTGCTGTCACGATTATACTCTATTGGTGATTTTATCAGGGAAAGCGTGCGTCTTGTCTGCTCATTTGTTTGCGACGATGATGTTCGTAGGTTTATCGTTATCGTTACGTTATACGTTGCTAATTGACTTTTACAATTTGTTGTCTGCAAATAACCTGTGTAAGATAATTATCAGGTTTTCCTCTGATTCGCAGGTCAGCACTAGATTTATGTTAGTACTACGATAAATATCTATTTCATTTTAATTGCTAACAAGTCATGTGAACAATGCATCATGTGATACGGCCCGGAGCCATCAAATACTGTAAATGACACATTTTACTGGATATATTTATGGAACGTCTGTTGTTTGAAACGTTATATTACCACTGAATGGCCATCTAATTACCGAGTGTAATTCTAATTATATGATCGCAGGCTTTAGGAGCGAGAGGCGCCACGGCGTCCTCACCTTCCACCTGACGCTGGCCCTCACCGGACACGGTTGTTTCGGGAGGTTCCTGTGTCAGATAAGGCGGGAGGAAACGCCGGTGTCACCATTATGCGGATCGCCCAGAGGACACGGTGGAGCATACGGTGGAGATCTGCTCCGCTTGGCCGGAGCACAGCCGTGTCCTCGTGGAGGCGATCGGGGGCAGCGAACTCTCGCGTCCGGCCCTGGTCCAGGCCATAGTACGGAGCAAGAGGGAATGGCAGTAATGCTCGCGAAGGAGGAGGTGGAACCGGTGAGGCCCAGCCGCAGCCGCCGCAGGAGACGCCCTGAGCGTCGGGGGTCGCGAGACGATCTCCGGCCACCGTAGACGCGGGCTTACGGACGGCGAGTAATGGCTAGCTCGCCGTCCGATCAGCGTCAGGCCCGAGAGTAGAGGGCGCGTAGTGTGCCACGCGCGCCTTAAAGATCTCTTAAAGGCGTGCGTGGACATCTGCCAGCCACCACTGACGGGGCCCGTCATGGCCGATGCATGCATGCCAAGGGGTCGCGGATAAATTCATAACAGAGTTACCGCGCTACTGGGCACTTAGGCAAGAAAGGAACAGGGGTGGGTTTTAGTCAGTTAGAGTCTGACACGCTCTCCCGCTCCACCCAGAGCGGGAGAAGTCATAGGTCGATTTCCCACCCTAAAAAAAAGGCTGTAGTATCGTAGCTATAGGTTTCTACATTGAGTCTGATATATGCATTTCAAAAGTTTTAAGCTTCTCAGTGCGTGTTTTCTTTTAATTTGTTTCATCAATATTTGGAAAGCTTTCATTTAGTATTATTGGAAAGATGTTTTTTGATTAAGTACTATTCCGCGCCATCGATTTGTTTATCGGTTCCTACGGAGCAAATGTATCTCCTCAATGTCCCAAAACAATTAAGTGCAGCTAAACCGAGCTGCGTAGTACGCATTGGCCTCAGGCGCGCAGCCCGCGATGTTTATTTATAAAAACGGTCCATTCATCTCCCTTTAATTTTCAACTCTCAGTTTAGAGTGGATACTTATGAACGGCGGCGTTAATTTACAGTATTTTTTTGGTCTACTTCATTTTTTGGTGTTTTGCATCGCTATGCTCGCTGCCTTATTTCAACAAGAACTTGTTATCGATTTTTTCTTGTTCGGCTTTTAGCCATTTACAAGTTACATTATTTCTCATATATGTATATATATATATATTTTTGTCTTTAACTCTGCTATCAGTAGTGTAATCTGCCTATACCTAGTCCTTGCATCCACCGGTATTTTAATAAAATTCTCGATTTCAAATCAATACGATGAAAGTTTTAAAAAGATCGAATATATTAATGATCTTATTTATAAAATAAAGCTTGTAACGACGCACTTGTAAAGCTTAAAACTTTTACAACTTTCTCTGGCTCCAGGATTTAAAGGGCGTTCAACAAGTTTCATTACTAAAGTCGCTTCTACTTGTCGCGCTCTAATTTATCTTCCGCCTCCATTATCCGCTATACATATTAGTGTTCAGACCAGCTTTTTATACTAGTTGTCGGATGTGTAGGGCAGTATAGTTTTAACGACATTGCGTTCTAATTAGTGGTACTGAATTTCTTAAACGGTCGGATGGACGTTCTTAACGAGCGTGTACGAAACGAAATCGCATTCAGCGTACCGAGACGGATGCGTTCGGAATATAATCTTTGTATTTTTGGAAGGGAAACGGTCTGCTTTGACGGAAGCCGGCGGCGACAGATTTCGCCCGTGAATAACAAATAATATATCACGCTCGGATTCATGGCCGAAGCCGCGCCCTGCACAATGAGTAGGCAGACACTCGGGCCCGTAAAGGTTACCCGAATGCGTTGCCATAAGACTCGTTTTATTAATATCATCTTGATATGTGTTTTTGGTCCGGCTCGGCTAGCTATATTTAAAGTCCCTTTAGTGTTTTTGCTCTTTATTTAAGATCATATCAATAAATCACTTGGGAGCTAGTGAATCCATAAATATTTTGTCGTATTAAAATATGATGAGGTACAGTTTACAGCAACAGTTGATGGATAATAATTCGAGGGATATTTTAAAACGGATTATCCAGAAATTAAACTTGCATCTAAGAAATTATTATAAGCGATAAATCGACACTTTTTATTGTGTTTTCTTTTCATGCTTGCGTCAATGATAGCTTTAATCCTAGCCTATAAAGCGTAGAATTTAAGACGAGGGATGCCTCCTTTGATCAGTCTTCAGGTAGATAAAGGTAATCGCCTATTGACTTGACATTTAGTTTCTGTGCTAGTGAAGATGTAGAGTAGTTGTAAGCTTGTGCAGGTAGATTCAAACTGAATGGCGGCTCGGAACTCGAGGCATGTCGTAACACAGTAGCAAATTCATGTGACAACGGCGTTGTTGCGCTGCGAATAGCAAACTTCAGAGCCGCCGTCGTCGTCGTTGAGTCTTTAAGTCGTTAGTTTGAATCGACCTGTGACTGGAGGTGGTCCACGGTAGAGAGGATGCTTACCTTGAGGGCAGACGCGCGTCGTCGTGCGCCGGTCACATTATAACGGGCGCTCCAACCCGACACCCGCAGCCCTGCAAAGAGGAAACAGGTTAATTGATGTCCTGAACACTGTTCGAATTATTTATTATAATGTTCTTTAAGAATTTCAAGAGGCTGGTCTCACCAAACGATAAAGTTACTAAACAAAATAATACAATTTCTAAAGGTACCGATGGAATGGGTAATTAGGTACCTACGTAGATGCTACGGCCTCTAGCCAAAATAACATGAGTCTGCAGAAATAGTCAATAGGGACAGGTCAGGAAATATTGCTCGTAAAATACAACATTTTTAATACAAACAATTCTGACTTAGTGTTTGCCTGCACTGATTTATAAAGGTGCGATTCCAAGTTGCTGTCCTCTTGCATCAACAAGGAACTCAAAATCTGCATCAATATTTCCATAATTTATTTTATATTATGTATGATTTTATTTTTATAATGTACCTATTATTATTTAATTTTTATATTAAGTTTTTTTTTCTAGTCAATATATTCTATAAAGATGATGATATCAAATCTGTATTGATCACGTGAGAAGATTATGCAGAATATAGGTGCCTACCAATATTAAACATGTCCAATGATAAACTTTGTTGCTGCCTCTACATGTGTACCCAACGGCCTGATATTTACAGTCTAACTAAATCAACGATGTTACGATAAAAGCTCATCACTAAGTGTATCATAAATTCAATGATACGGTTCAGTGTATTGATATAATAATTTAATTTTGTTTCAGTTTTCACTGACATAGACATAGTTGTTAAAGATCAAAGAGTAGGAACTGAGTGTTTGTAACCATTTGACAGTTTAACAACTCAGATGACGTTGCACCAGACATTATCATTCATCAGTGATCATTAAGGCCCTACTACCGGCCAATGGCGCCCTCATTGAATAAAAAATCGTAGCATAGCATAGAAAATAAATATTAAAGAATCCAACGTCACGTTTGTTACGCCATTTTTGGTACTTTTGCCTACTACCTACTTTGGATACGAAACATTTTGAGACCTGTTCTAACAACGTAAAAATACTTTATCCTCTTTGTAACAAACGTGACGTTGGATTCTTTAATACTTATTATTTATGCTATGCTACGATTTTTTATTCAATGAGGGCGCCACTTGGCAGGTAGTAGACCCTTAACACTTTGACGTCAGTTTTTAGTACTTTTTAGCCCTCATACTCACTTCACTATAATGGAACTTCGAAAGCTTTCATTAAATAAACATTTTACTTTAAACAGATACAACGAGAATGATTGTTACTCAGCTATTTGATCGCCAGAAAATGTTCCGTATTGAACATAGGATTTGTTTTCATTGTACGGGTAACAGTAATTTGGCATTTAGAATTCGGGTTACACTACCTCTATCTTTTACTGCGTTACTATTGCTTCGTTGGAAGTATAACCGTGGTCGGAAACTATAGATAGTGGCCTTCTTGAGTTCAAATAGAGCGATGGACCGATGGACATAATTCACAAGCTAGCATTAAGTATATTTGGTTATTATGGGCGAGCAGTTCCCATTTAATCCCAGAGACATCGTCTGGGAAGCTTTCTAGCAATATCTGTGATGTACGCTACGCAGAATGTTGCCCCGCAACAATGTCGCTGCGCCTGCGCCGGCGCCGCCGACGTCGCGCCGCCGCCCGGCACACAAACTGCATGAAAGTGGACCGGCCGAGCCCACGTCTAGTACTTCTTAAGTAGGTTTAGCCCAAACTAATCCCTTTATGAACTTTTATGAAATATCGATCCATTCGACGTAATCAATGCCATGAATCAGAGGTTGATTTGCATAGCTGTATCAAGTACCATTGAAGTTTCTAGCTAATATTAGGCTAATGGCAAAAAAAAAAAAAACACAAAAAATGTCGGGCGTCAAGCGACCTATTCAAAACTACAGTGAAATTATGGTTTGTTTTAGCTGATGCTGTGTTTTTCCAGTGGTGCGCATGATATATTTAATTTCATGAATATACGCTGTATGCCCCAGCCGATAAAAAGCGTTGATATAGATTACACAAAAGAATATCCCATACAAAGAGATTAGCCGTCAGTTAGTAGACAAAGAGAATGTCAATATTGGTTTGTATGGACGGTAAACAGTGGACGTCTCGGGCGAGCGACTCCCGAGAATCCGACATGTTCCGTTCTATAGGTACTCATTTATTATGGTCTCTCAATTGTTTCAGGAACAAAGACGTGTCTTTCTTTAGGCTTTTACCGTACGGACTTACACGAGCTCTTACAGGGTCATTTATAATCATAAGATGTTGTTAAATCATTAGATACGAGTAGAATAAGAAGTGACTTAAGATGGAACCTTTCAAAAACTTTGTTGGATTAAAGCTGATCGTTTACCAAACAATGAGCGTAAAACGATTCATTCGCAATATTCCTTTAGAATAAAAATAAGTGAATAATTCAAGTACCTACCTAACAGTACAATCATTCTCAGGCATGAGTCGTGAAAGCAAAACATCGATTCCGTTTGTTTCTAAACATTGTGTGCAAATGTCTGTCGATAAAAGCAAATACGCGAACTCTGGGCTCGCCAGGAGTAATGCGGTTTGTGGGATCATTGTTACCGTCTCCCACCTGGAGCATTCCTTTAGTTTTTGTGACGTCAAATATGAATTCAAGCATTAATTCCACCAATGCTTCCTTAGATTCGCTGTTCGTGACTCGACTCATAATTATGTCAAATTTAATTACTATGAACACAAAGCTTACGCAGAGTTACAGAATTTAAAGACTTGTTTGGATACGATTCCAAATAGAGAACAAGAAGGTAATGAGTTACATATAAAGTAAGATTATACTAATAAATATCTGCACAATTACTCACGTTTGTTTACAGTGGAATACATTTTGTATCACGTACTGTTGGAAGTAATCTAAGCACGTATCTACCATTGGAAGAAAACATCTACAAAGTTAATATTTTGGTGAAACTGATGAACGCACTCACTCAACACAAGATAATTTTTGTTAAATAGATGGGACTGTAGAAAACTAGTGTCCATCTTCTCGACGTTAAACAGTAATCCAGGTTATTTGCAATAACAATTTGTTATGTCCACATTCAGTAAACAGTTCCTTCCGTTAGGCAAACACTTGTAGACACTAGTGTTTACCTTGTTTATCATTGAGAATATAAATATTGTTCTTATTTTCGCTTCTAATTCTGATATTGTACTGTAGAACAGACTAATGTGTCCGCACACGTCACGCGGAGAGGAGCAGTATGGGTGGCGGTTTGATACAAAAATTGTAATTGTCAGAAAATAATTAATTAAATGATAAGACTTTATGAGAGCAAAAGGTTGCAAGATAACGCCGCGGTTATTAAATAAATCAAGAAAAACGTAGTAAAACTGAAGCAGTACTGTATTAACATGAATGCAGCAATGTACGCTAATAATGCGCACCGGGGAAGTTCTAACGTCCTTACAGCAATAATTATTGGCGTCGATAAGATCAGTCCTACATTCTAGAGCTGTGTCCTCAACATAATAGACGATATTTAACCGTATTTTTCGACAAAATAACTCTTAATTAGTGTACGACAATATGACGGAGATGTACGCTGTGACTCGTACCTTTGTCACCTGACCCGAACATTTGTGACTGATGTTTATCGTTTTGTTATCATCGTGGAATCCTTACCCAATGTTTTTGATTACAAAATACGGTCCATATCCGTGATCCAATTTCTCGGTTTAAAGTTTCTTGATCAATAACTGTTTTTTATGTAGCGTCACGACACGATGATCAAGTAGTCACCATAAAATATTTAATAAAATTTTATTTTGATTCGAAGAGCAAAATAAAATTTTTGATGAGTGAGTTTACACCCTGTAAACGTTTTATGGATTTATACATATAAGTCGTATAAATTCCCTGTAGATACTATTTTTTACAATGTTCTATTGGTAGCCAGGTTAACAGAATAAGTTCTTGTTAAAGAAGCAAGGCGAACTGTGCATATATCCCAAAAATATGGAACAACTATATAGGTACTAACTGTAGGAACAAATATAGGTACGATATTGTCTGGCAGCTCTGTAAAAGTCTGAGCAACAGTTAGTTTGTACGACACGGTGTTCAATTGATTGCTGAGTTAATTGTCTCTTGTAGCTTGGAAGGTACCGTACTGCACAATCTTAGTAACTTGTCTGAGCAGTGTAGCTCTTAAGTTCGTAAAGTGAGAATAGGTGTCGGTTGGATTTAAGTAAAAATACTTAGTAAATTAGACATGTTAATGCTGTTATATCTTTTTACTGGGCTTAAAGTCCATAATTACAAATGGGTTCCTATTTTTAACCCATTTGCTTCAAAGATTTAAGCAGTCTCGCAAAAATCTTAGATCTATTGACTACTTTAGGGAATATAATTATTTTACCGCTCGACTGGATACAGAATTAGGTTATTTCTCACGTCACTCGATGCCGATACGTAAGGAGAAGACGGTCGTATATGAATCAAACATTGTATATCTACATTCCAAACAGATTCACGTATCTGTTTGGAATGTAGATATACAATGTGTGCATGTTTATTTAAAACGCGACGTTGTATCGAACTGTGTTTACTTTGCAAAGCGCGATCCTAGGCTAGAACTAAAACTAGTCAGTTAACTATTCATGAAAGTTGCTCCTGGCCGAGACAAGAATGCCAGCTGGCGCCACCTCGCTCCGCTAAGGACTTGCTACAAATACTAACTATATAAAATCTCGTCTAGCATTACACCGTATCAGTACGTTTCGAAGAAATGAAGCACTGACTTTGTTTTTATTTTAAAAGCTGTGACTTGTGTTTGTGATATGTTTACTGAAAATGATCTAAAAGAAACAGGTAGCTTGTGAATTACGGCTTAACGCACACTTACAGCTGCAAAAATGCCCCTAAAGGCGTTATGACTGCATACACACGAAACGTGCGAAGTATCAGTAGTATCACGAAGTTTATAACCCCCGTCACGTCAACTATCACGTTGATGCAATAAAGATGGAGACATTTTTTGTCGGCTTTTTATGATTCTAGCGTGACTTTGATAAAATAGTTGCAGAAACGACCTATAAACCACCACTGTCAAGGCAAAAGGATGTTTGAGGGGTAGCTGGGAGCTAATAATAGAACAACAATACTATGACGTCAATATCTGTCGATCATAGACTCGATAAAGCGTAATACTTTTTAAAGGAAACACTAATATGAAGTTATTAAAAATAATGATCAACGGAAACAATGCTATTAACAGGAAAATTGCAATTAAAATGGAAAAACGAAATTTAAATGATCCCACTATGCGATTTTGTATTAAAATGCTCAGATGCAATTTTATGATGATAATTGTGTTAAGTATTTAAAGTGGTTAGACGAAAAAAGTAATAAAATTATAATAGAAATGAAAGAATAAGTAGGTACTTATATTTCGATGGCAGCAAAGTAGAAGAAGACATCTACAAAATCGTAATTTTGCAGGAGAGCATATTTAGTAAAAAATTGTGACTATTTTGAGAGTTGTGGACTGATTAACATGAAATTTTCTATGATGCATTAAAATAACCTTCTTTATTGATTTTATAAAAGAATTAATCACTATATCGTTGTATAACTGAAATAATGTAAATGTACTTTTTTACTCTGAAAAGTCTTCTACGTAGAAGAAGACATGTGCCTGATATCCGTTTCTACGTTATCTAAAAAATCGAATAACTAAGATGAAAATCTCCAGTAATACATATGTGGAAAATCTAAGCAACATGCAATCAATATTTCGCTTTTTTAACTAAATTTTGTAGATGTCTTTATTTACTATAGATTTATCAATTTACACATTTCACTAAATGAGTAATCTACTACCAAACTTCATCTATTTATGTCAGTTAAATAATTTATTTAGTTCTCAAACACGCGAAATAAAAAATAAAAGGATTATTATTAGGAGAAAATAAAAATTCACGATTGACAGGTGACAGATGACTTTTTTTACGTTTCAATCATCTGTCAATATTCCGAAGTAAAGACGACCAAATTCAACAGTCCGTTTCTACTGCGATATTTTTTCGAAACTGAGTGAGATGTCTTTATTTACGTGGTAGATTTTAAAAATTATTTTGAATTTTGAAATAATTTTAATACAAACTTGTAGAGAGGGTTGATGTAAGCTATTTTTAAATAAAAAAAAAATAAAAACATTTTGGCAAAAATGTAGATGTCCGCCTTTACTTTGCTGCCATCGATTTGTAAGTTTTCACTTCGGAGAATAGTGTCGGTGTGATTTTAATGAACTTGTGAATAGCTATCATTGTTATACAAAATATGAATTGTAAAAATAACTGTTCGTTTCATGGCTGTATATATTATGTTACTAATTGGATGTGATAAGAATCTTCGCTAACACACAAACTTGTATGATTCATGTTTCGCTGTAAGTAAATGGTTTGAGGTCCCACATAAGGAAATTAATGAAATGACCCACCCTTATAAGGATAATAATTATGCAATTTTAATATAAAGCCATTTGAAGGCTAAGATGATCTAGTGAGCAATGGAATGGCTCGTTGACTATTAAGTACCTACTTTTTTTTTTCTCATGTCAACTTTTATTAAATTCTTTTTCTTCTTCGTCGTTCAATCACTGCTGAGATTCGCGATTTCGCGAGCTATACTGTGTAGCAGTTCATGAAAAATTTAGTTGTGGTGATTTTACAAAACCAATTATTTTATTTTCTTTAGTGCTACTAAATTGTATGTGCCTATCACTTTAATGTTTATATTCGTTAATTCAAATTGCACTTTTTATATTATGACTGTGACAACTTTATGAAAGTTGTACTTACTTATCTACCGAGTATGAAGTTTATTTTTGGTAATCGTCTCGTGAAAACTGAACAGCGGAGTATGAGTTTACAGAGTAGGTCCAGAATATAATATTATATTATCCGTTGACACCTTTGCGGCGTGCGTTAATTATGTCAAGTAAAATTAGATGTACAACACCTGCTGAAATACTGAATTTCACCGAAATAGGGTCCAAAGATAAGGATTTATTGTGCTTGTGGGAATATATTGCTATAAAATTACCTATTTGGGGACAGCTACACGATTTATGTTCGTTTTTGTCAGATTCCTACGACTTAATATTAGGTATCATCATCATATTTATGCTTATCCTTTACTTAGGTTTGACGCAACACTTTATCTTCGTCTGTTCTACCCTGTCAACCGCCATGCTATTATTCACTATCTTTCCTTTCAAATCATTCGTCACACACTCGATCAATCTTCTCTTCTTCCTCTCCATCTATAAACTTTTATATTCTTCACTATTTTAGTTACATGTGTTTCATTCCTCCTCATCGCATAACCCACGACTTTACAAACCATATATTTTTTTAAACGTAGTGCACTCTCGTAATATTAGCACCTCATTAGAATCTCTGTCACGTCAACTAGTCTGCTCTATGGTTGCATCCATAAGGGGCGGAGTTATTACCGCATATCCGATACAATGGTGCTCACTTTTACTCGGCCATATTGCGATGTGGCCACACAATACTAATGTTATGTCACAATTTAATATCACAATCGCTGATGATGTCGTTTGTCACATTGTCATTTATCTAGAAAAAAAAAACGTACCTACTTACACATATACGAGTACTACGACGCTACGAGATATCGAACTATCTATTTCATTTCTTATGTTTCTATTCTATGAGGTAATGAAATTCCTATCTATTTTGCAATAGGTACTAACAGTCCAAATGATTATGATTAAATAAATTTAAGCCATTTACCATCGTAAAAAACGTGATCAAAAAACCAATAGTACCTACCTACTTGTACCGACACAATTGTACTAAAGAAAAAAGTAAAGTTGCATTCACAATTGTATTATTTACACAGTAGCAGTTTTCACTTTCGTCTGCAATGATAAATGAGGCGATTAACAATTCCGCCCGCGGGTAGGACGGCACGTTGCTAGCCAGCGCAGCTTCCGCATTAGCTTCGGCGGCCCTCGCGGGACAAAGCGGTGTGCACGGGCCTTTGCTTTCTATTCTTTCTACAAACATAATGGTGACTGCACTGCGACACTAATTAATGTTTGGTGCTTATTTTAATATCAAATATTTTTACTATTACCTACTGCGAGTGGGAGAGCACTTTCACTTCATTTTGTCATCGCATGATCTAATGTTAGGTATGCAAATAATTTATAATCTTACACAGAGGATAAATAAATGGGAGGTTAAGGCAGTGTCATGGTTGTTTTAAAATAATTGTTGATATACGTGCGTTGTGTGGTAGGTATCTACTGTATCTATTTCAATAACTATGTGCTTATTAAGTATTCTGCAGTTGAACAGTACTTCCTTCCTCGCCCTGTTCCGGCCACTTTGTCGTAACTTCGAAGTGGTATCAGGGAACTTTTGTGTGTGACTTGAACATTATATCATTGAGTATTTTTTGTGGTACAATAACATCTCTGATATGTATGAAATTATTCAATATTTAAGATAGATTTGTTTGTTTTACCCAAGCTTTTGGTTATATGTGTTACAAAAAAAAGCTCCAGAAACAGTGCCTCTAAGTTTCTACATATAGGCACAGTCGCAATATGTGTATGGCGCAAGTAAGACTGCAGTTTCTACGACACTTTTGCGTAACTTTTAAAAGCTTTTACAAAAGATTAAGTTATAAAAGTTTTATTTTAAATAGGTACTAAGTAGGTAGCTGTGCACATGTCCACATGATATTTAATTTTATTCCCTACCTACTTGGTACTTCCGTAAATGTTAGAGTACACATTTAGGGACAAAAATGTAAAATTAAGTTGATATAATAAGCAAACCTTACATAAATATTTGATTATTAAAAGAATGGAATTTTTATCAAATACTTACGCGTACTCATCATTGTCAAAATAACACAATGATAAGACGAATTACGTCGACTGAAATCTCTAGGAAGTACTAGTAAAAAAATAACAAAATAAACAGCTTCTGTATCGTAGTAAGATAAGTACACGTGAACTGACGGTTACATATTCTCCACACGTGGTACCATATCTTATCAAAAATATCAACTCAAAATATTTAAGACAAAAGAAAGAAAATACATTTAGGCTTTGACACAAACACAACGGCAAGGTACACAAGTTAAAAACATTATCAGGGTCGCGGATAAATTCGTTACAGAGTTACCGCGCCCCTGGACACTCAGGCAGGGATGGAACAGTGGTGGGTTTTAATCAGTAAAAGTCTGACACGCCCTCTCGCTCCACCCAGAGCGGGAGAAGTCATAGGATGATTTCCCAACCACCAAAAAAAAAGTCTAGTTCTTGCGTATACTGGGAACTGTAGAATTATGATTCACTTACAGACGCTTGCATTAATTGGGTACCTCTCAAGCACACAAATTAGTACCTTAGAAAAGAAGGTACGGTAACCAATGAGATGTTCGCACCTACCCCCATGATGTGACATAGAAGAATTGGGGGACGCTACAAAACATTCGTAGGAAAACATGCGCTTGAGAAAAAAATTGAAATGACATATCTTTTGTTGTGAAAGATTGCAACACGAAGTCATTTTAGCGATCCGTCTCGAGATAAATGGATGACAAAAGTTTGTCATACTGTGTATTTTAGCTTCCAATTTGCATCGAATCTAGCTAGTGAAACTGATGTTATGCGGGTATTAATGAAGCCACAGAGTACATTATAATGAATGAAGCCACATCTAGTTAGCGCTGTTTGTGCCATTAGTGAGTGAGGTTATTTAATCTCAAAGAGCACTTGTCATTAGGAGAAATTGTTTCTCAGAACAGGTAGCGATGATGACTGATTGATAACCTACAACGTGTACCACATTGCATTCGGATAATTCTGTGTATGACAAGAATTAATTATAATTATGTTTGGAGATAACAAAACATGTTTGATGTTTCAATAAATCTGTCATGTTGTTTTGTTTTATGACATGTGTTTTAATTAATTAGCATTGGCAATTAAAATAATGTTCAGTCAGTGGGTTGATTCATAATGTACCTACTTTGCATTTTCTTTAGCTTTAACTTTCCTTCTCTTGCTCATTATGAGAAGTAGTATATTTTTTACATTTTATTTTTTAAATGTTTGCTTAGCTAGCATCAGATAAGAGGTACCTACTTTAGAATTTGTGTTTTTATGATTACGAAGTCAAGAAATGTGGATACTTTTTAAAAGTTCAGTAGCTTTATTATTTATTTTGCGATTTATTATTAAATATTTTGCGAGAGATATACTTGATTGCTTATTTGACTTACAATCCACATGTTGCTTTGACTAACACTTACATTGAAGTAAGTAGATAATTACATGGCTTTAGAAGACTTGTGTTTCTTCTAGTAACACAGTGTCTCAGTGTGTACCATTCGTTTGTCGAATGGGGGTCTTTTGGAATTCAAAGATTTCTTTTATTTAATATTTAATGTTTTCTTTACTTACATAAATATTATTTATCTAATGCTCTCGTGTACGGGTTGTTCATTGTTTATTCAACTCAGTATATACTTGTTTTTGTATGTACGTCTTTGCTTCTCTCCTGAGTCCTCAACTATGATCACAAACTTTACTTTTTTATGCAACTTGGGGCATAGTCTGTCTAGTAACAACCTGCAATAGGGTGAATTGATTGATAGATTGATTGATATCCTGCCATCAGTCGGGGGACTGTGCATGGCAGTACACAACTGAACTAGTAGCAAAGTATAAGCCTATTCCTAAGGGTATGACAGACGTCCCTGACGCATGGCCATCATATTAATGTTAAGTGGAAAGTTTTTGTGATTAGGTTGGCAGTTGGTATAAAAACCGTGAAGGGCCCATTGGCAGCAAGATTACGAGCATTAAGGCGCGGTCACACAGTAGCCGAAGCACATTCATTCATTAATGTTGCATTAGATCGATAAGGCAGCCGGTTTTTTGACAGCGCACGTCAAAATTTTACGTCGTTAGTGTACATTAAAGAGTGTTTGTTTTCTAATTATCGTGTTGCGTATATAGAAAAAGTTGTTTGGATATTATGCACTTGGTTGATAAAATATAGGCAAGTTCTTGGATTCAGAGAACTTTACGAACACAAAATCCTTGACATACATTTAGTAGGTATACTGGATGAGTATTTATAAGATTATAAGAAAAAAATCAATGCCAAAGGACAATTGAACAATACTAACATACGCAAAAAGATGGAAAAAACGCACCTTATACGTCACAAAAAAAACCCAAAACGTTGCAATTAAACAAACGCTACAAATTAGTCACGTAAATATTTAGTGCGTCGGTAATTATAGGGTAACGACTACCTAACAGCAGTGAGTTGACCATAAACTAAGTGGTCAGTAATGATTACTTGTTGACCATAGAGTACCTACGACACAGTGAACGAAATGGGACAAATAGTTGAGATAAAGCAGGCGTCAGAACAAGATACGGTAATGATTGTAGATAAAATTAAAATTAGTTGTCGGACTTGTACAGTAGGTACAATCAAAGATATATCCTATAAAGATGTCAAGGCTCGCAGCCGTCAGATATTAACGAACTTTATGGAGATTAGTTCTATCTTTAACTGCCGATGATTTTTTAGTACCTACGACTCCTAATCTGACAGATAGTATTATTCACCGTGTAGAATATGTGGTGATAATAAACAAATAAAGCTTGATTAAAACTAATTCGAGTGTCTTAACATTCGAGAATTTGGCTGAAGATTATTTCAACCAGATGTTGGTACTAACAGAACATTTTATTAGACAGGGAGACGCCGAGAAGACTCAACAATTTTGTTCACAGAAAATAAAACTGTTTGGGAGTCTAGATACATTATAAAATCAAGAGTTCATGACGTCACTGTAGTAAACTGTTGTTTTATATTATTAGTAGTTTGACGCAGTTATCGCGAAAGTTGGTAGGTATTTTTGGCAAGAATCCACGTTAATGAGAGCGTCGTTACTACGTCCTGTAACAGTTGAAACAAGCGTTTTGTTACGAAATTTAAGCTTGATTATGTTGTTAACGAATATGAATCGCCATTACTTGCTTGGACTTCTTTTATAATAGTTCAGTGGTCGTAAACGCGACTGCTGATTATTGGGGTTTCGATTTATCATAGGGTTGGAAAATTGTACCACTATGCAACTCCCGGGCAGGGTGTTGAAGGCATTGGCGATGTCCAGAGACACCGCCAAGACGACCCTACCCCGGGCCACTGCATCCCCCGTCGTGAGGGCTCGTACGCGCATGATGGCGTCCACCGTGGAGCGCCCCCTGCGGAAGCCATACCGGCTCTCCGCCAGATCCGGCCCCACCCGCACCAGCTGCCCGACGAGGCGGTCTGCAATTACTCTTTCGAAGAGCTTGCCCACCTCGTCGAGCAGCACAATGGGCCGGTAAGTGGACGGAGAGTCCGCGGGGCGCCCCGGCTTCTTGACCAGGACGTACAGAACACCCCTGCCTTATCGTTCAGTGAATTCAAGCATGTATTGTGTTGTCATATTTATTTGCTTTTTATATGCTATGGAGTGCCATTTAATGTCTGGTGTGATGTCACCAGTTTACTGGTGGTCTGGTGCTTACCTACCAGTTAACACAACATTGATGAGATCATAGTTACTATGATCATCAACCTAGGTACTACTGCGCGTATTAATTAGGATAATATCTTCCTATGATGCTTTGTAAAGTGATATATCAAGGAGAGAGACATTAGTTTTACTTAATTAAATCAGACTGTTACAGACAAAATTAAAAGTAATTTATTAAAATAAGGCGGAGAGTCTGCACTTTTTGGACGTCAAAAATGACGAAAGACAGTCTCACTTCCGTGCTGCTCGTCACTTCTTCTACAGAAGTGAAGAAGAAGAAGTACCGCAACAAAATCCACAGCAAGTAAGGCTAAGTTCGTATACTTAATAATCGATTGTACAAAGAAGAAAGTGGTCTAAGGAAACCTGCACTTAGTTAAAAACATATCAGTATGTTTATATCAAAGTACGATAGTAAGCTGCCATCTTGTTTACTGTAATATGTACATAATATATATACCTACCTACTAGGTACTATACTATTACAGTAAGCAAACCCTGTCTGCAACATCGGTACCTTGCAGCCTCCAGTGCAAATGCGGATAACTAACTAGGTACCTACTGCAAACAGGTAGGTACATCTAAGTTAGTACTTTAATGTTTATACACAATTATAATAGGTGCCTAGGTACGTCGACCAGCCCAGGGTTAGCATCGATATCTTATTACTTCTGCTGTGTTATTGCGGTCTAAAATAGGTTATATTAAGTTACTTCCACTTACTTGTCGGGCATTAAACCAAAATGGAATGTATGGACTTCTTAATTACAATCTTAATTAGTCGGATTTTTGATGCTCACCCTCTGGTTTAGCTTCAAGAATTTGTTAATTAAGGAGACTTGAATTAATCTCGTGTAGTGAAATTTGAACTAATTCCGGTTTTTTTACAAACTACTTAAGACCTTATTTATAAAATAAAATGTAACCATGTGATTAGTTTAAACACTGGTTAGCAGGTTTTTAATTCAAAAACTTCTGTTATAATAATAATATAATACTAAAAATGTTTATTTATCTCCACAAAATTACATAATAATGTATGTTGACAGATAGTTTGGTCAAACAATTGTAATTTTTGGGAGATCTGGAGTCTGAACTAAGCCTAGGCCTGTATTTCAGAGCTCCAGGCCCCCATGACATCTTAATAGTAAAGATTGCCAACGTGTAAACAGCACTGTTTCACACACACTCTATCGCACGATAGAATGTGTTATATTCTATGAATCTTCAATCTGCTTCTTCTTCTTTTACTTCTTCTTCTTCTTCTAGGTACTGTCTTCTTCTTATTCTTCTTTTTCAATACGTTAAGAACTTGGTACTATTAATACTAAGTATAGTTTGTAAATGTATTACTTTGTATAAGGACCCAAATGAATAAATAAATAAATTTCAATAGATAATTTGAATTTAGAAGCCGCTAATCAGTATTTAAACAAAGCATATGGTTAGCGAGTTCTATAAATAAGGCTGATAGTATAGAAAAGTTTTCGTCAGAAGCGGCCCGGAAACGTTCAATTGCGATTGTCAATTTTACGTCATTGTCAATTGCGATTGATCGTTGACGAGTACAATTGAAGGGATTGTCAATCGCAGTTACGTGATTGAAAGCAATTAATGAAAAATTTGATTGATGCTCATTGACAGAGCCATTGAAGCTGCCAACTGATCGTTTAACTGAGTCACTGACAATCGTTTCCGTCATTCGCGCGTCTGACAGCAGTGAAAACAAACATGGCGGATACCCCACGTAATATCAAAGACCGGGAATTTGTACCGCGATCGTCCAGAGTTAGCGAAAACAATTGACAATTGCAATTGAAGTGCATCAATGGCACCTTCAATTGCAATTGTCAATAACGTAGCACATTGACAATCGCGATTGAACGTTTCGGGGCCGCTTTACTCATAGTCGAGAGTGTAAAGTATTTTACCGGTTTCGTATGTCATTGTCTGTGCAACCAGCTACAAAGAGAATCAGTTAACCCGACCGACACTTGCAGTGGAAACTGTCTTTCTAGTATCTGAATACAATTTACATGATTATTATTGTAGGTACCTACCTAGTTGAGTACTTTACCGGAACAGCGTTATTATGAAAATTCGCTCAAGCACACTATTCGACAAAAGGGAAAGCACGGAATCAAATAGGCTTCGATTCCATTGTTTGCTGGCACTTTTACCTGGCGAAACATGTTTGCACTATTGTCGAGTCGCTCCTTGGCATTCGGAACAATGGTGGCGATTGTATGAACTCGCCTCTCGTGGACAATTAGTAAGAAGCCGATCACCAGATAATGTCACATACAACGATGTTCATATCAATAACTGGTCAATACCACCAGTCCACTCAAAAGGAATTCCTCGTATGCCTCGCCGTTTCTAAGAGATAATTGTGCCTGAATTATACACGGATAATTTCTATAATCTGCACACTGTTTTTCGCCTTGACCTATACAGACTAGCCAATCTCGATAACTTATAATATTCGCTGCTAAAATATTAGTCAGAAAATAAATAAGCGATTTTGCAAATTATACAGCTACTCTGACTATTAATGAAGTTGTATTTTAGAGTCGTTTTGTTTTTGTTCTCACAGGATTGACAGTAATTAAAAACGATCACTCTTTGCACTAAGTAGGTACATAAGTTTTCACCGGCCTCTGACAGCCTGATCAAATCTCGGATCAGTCGAACCTGCCTACGATAGCTGCTAATGATCGGTTGGCCTTAAGAACAAAAGCTAATTATATAATTTGATATGGGATTTGACATAAGATTAAATAAACTTTCAGACACTGGGATATGTTCTAAATTACTTTAATTTGCTCTACCTACTCATATAGGGGCCGAACTCGGCTGGTTTATGCAAAAAATATTGCACAATGTAAAGAGGTCATCGGTAATCAATTAACAATGTAAACTGCCTACATTTGCCTCCTTACTGACTGATGATCGATTCGTGGGTTTGTAAGCGTGTGGCCACAAAGCACTATCAAATTGGTTGCAGAAAGCGGTCGATTTTCCAGCCAACTTTGTGCACTATGAAGATGGTTTGACTGATGATGTCGTATGATATCAAATAACAATAATCAACATTTTGGTGCAGAACCCAAATAGCTTTTCTCAATATTTTTACCAGTATGTCTTTTTTCCAGTAACTGCACTTCCTGCTAAAAATGATTATCTTAAAACGCAATTGGGGCCGTGTCGCGTGTTTCATGGCCGCAACTGGCGACGTGTAAAGTGGGTGTACCTGCATGATTTTAAGATGACAACAGACATGTCTTTATATTGACGAAGGTCCGATGTGGGCTTAAAGACTAAACCAATATCAAGTTTGTTGCAAACTGTTGTCCTCCAAATAACTTTCTCTTGACAAATGGTCAATTTACTTAGTGATTGAAATTGTTTTACTTTGGTTGAGCATCAAGATAAAATTAGCCTTGCTTGAAGGAACAAATAGATTGGAAATGTTTAGTTTCACTTTTGTATGATTAATTGTAAAGGACAGTTCTTCGAAGTGCTTGGAAATGATCGGTGATACTAGAATATTAGACAACATTATTGTTTCCACTTCAGAATATATGTCACGGCTGTTGTAAATAAAACTGTGTGTTATTGTTCGATTGCTAAATATCTAGCTTTATTTACTTTTTTGGATGCTTATACTTTAGTTTAAGAACCTAAGAGATATTATCATAGGCAAGAATTGCAATGAAAACAGACAATACAATGAAGAATAGTGTATATTTAATTAGTCGCCTTGTAATCTTGATGAGGTGCCATTTGTCTGCTTTTCTATGCTCGTTACAGACATGATTGGAAGTCTAATAAGCAGTTGCGATATCATTCGGTCCAGGTTTCCTTGTACGGTCAGCTTGGCTTTTATTGAAAGGTTACGAGGAATACCGGACTTTGTTCTTTGTGCGTAGTTCGCGCACTATATCCGTGTAAGTTAGTGCACTGCGCGACTACTACAAAGTACAAAGGACTTTCAAGGTAAATGTCTCGTAGCTAGTCTCATTTTTATTGATAACTAGCTTCTGGCCCCGGCTTCGTCCGCGTGTCATAGTTCTATATTACAAGAGTGGAAACAGGTTAAAACAGAGTGGAAAAGTATACATAATCCAAGCAATAGTTGGTTCGTGTACCAAGTTTCATCAAAATCCATTAAGAGTTGTGAAAAGGTAACAAACATACATACAGGGTTACTTTAACATTTATCATAGTAGTATGGATTGACAAATTAGAGAGCAAGCAAACTGAATGTGTGGTTGTGATATAGGATTCCACTATCATTGCATCTATGAAAGCTGTGTAAAACTTTCTGTAAAAGGAACAGTTTTAGAATTACATTCGCCCAGAATCGTATGTTTACGGCTGATCGAATTTACTGCATCCAATACAAACAGTTTCTACAGCTGAAAGTTGATCTCGTTAATACTATCCGGTTGTGAGTTAATCACTGCATTTAAGGAATGTGGGTATTATCGGACGCAACGGCTGCAAAAGTCTAAATCAGTCAATTGTTGTTGTTGTAGCTTCCAGCAATTTAATGATGGGTCGCTATATTTGGATTAAAGGTCAATTTAAAAAATTGGGACGGCTTTCGGACAGCGGTCGCGAAAAACATGAATGAATATGAATTTCAGTAGGCTAATAGAGCCCCAATGTACGTTAGTATGTAAACGAGAATGAAATGTGATGCCATTGTTGGCACAGCCGATATAACGTCGACCGGATATTTGCAATTCAATTGCAAATTGAACTATCATGTAATTTCAATACGAAAGTTCCGTCGTATTCAATGGTCCATTTCAAAATTTATGATGAACTTTTCACGTTCGAATCTAGCCGGTACCCGCCGATACTTGATTGAATTTGGAATGTTTGTTGAACAACAAATCAATTTTGCCGCATGAAAGGGAATTTGAAATATTCATTTAGATAGGCAACAGTGGCGGTGCAACAAAGGTTTGTAAATATTCGGATTCGGCGATAGTGACTAGTCAGTACGTGTGTAGTTTCATGAGCATCTGTTTGAGCGTTTGGCGGGGCAATTACAGTGTATTCACCTCACCTTAGGTGCTTTCCTGTCTCGTTGGCTGCCCCGGCGCCCGTTACCGAAGGGAAGGATCTCGGTGGTTGGGGGAGCACTGAGAAATGTCCCCCAAGGGAGGAAACATCTGTATATCCACACAACTTATCTGTTGCATTTGGTTTTTATTCAATTGTGTATTTTTTTTCCATCTGTCTTATCTTCCTGAATATTGGTTGCAGTTTGAAAGAAAATAGTAAGTATAGACTAGTTACCCTTTCACTTATTATTGTATTGATGCTGGTCTGGATGAAAAGTCTTCTTCCCTCTTTCAAAGTTGAAAACTTCCAAATCTACTTATTATATAATAATAAACTAAGTTATTTCTCTATTTCCTGGATAACCAATAAGTTATCATTAACGTCTATACTAAAGAGGATTATGTAGGAGATTTTATTTGTATGTGGGATGTGCACCTGCGTCCCGACTCCCGACCCTTCCTCGAACAGGTAGCAACTTACATGTGTGTTTGTATGTTTATGTCTAGGAGGGTGAAACTGCAGTCAGGGACTCGAAATAATTCAAGCAAGCCTCCTTGGTGTGGGAATATTAAGCTCGTGCCTACCTCAAACTACAATAAAAATGTTGCTCTACCTTTACTCGATTCTGTGATAGGTATAAAAAGTCAAATCATAGGCTTAGATAAATTTTCAGCATTATTTACGATGCAAACTCACATTTTAAAAGAATTCAATGTTTTAGTGCTATTAGTGATGAAACCTTAGATTTTATAAGTTTTGTTGGCTTAAATTTATTGTTACACTGAAATATTGAAGGTCTAGTTGTGGTCGGTTTGTTAATTTAAATCTAAATGCTGCTGCTGACCGGCCGTTACCAAGAATTTGTCAATTTCCTTAGTAATTTCTACAAATAAGCGGGCTGGCTGCCAAGAAAACCTTATTGAATTTGTATAAACTCAAATCTAAGTTTATACAATAATCCATTTTAGTGATGGTGTGATACGTCGAATCGTGTACAAAGTGGAGACAATACAACAATAAATGAAAATACTGGAAATAATCGTCCTAATGAACAACGTTTAATGTGGGACTAACCCCGAAATAGCGTAAAAGTCAACTGCCCCATACATTTATGTTCATACTAGCTTCTGCCAGCGGCTTCGCCCACGTGGAATGACGAAGTTTTATACAAAAAAAATCCTCCCTTTTCACCCCCTTAAAAGTCGAATTTCCAAAAAACCCTTCTTAATGCTCCCCTACATTATAAATGGAAGCCGTGTGCAAAATTTCACGTTCCTAGTCCCAGTAGTATCGGCTGTGCATTGATATGTCAGTCAGTTTCTCCTTATAAAGATGCTCCCCATTCTCACTCATATTATCAATTATTCCTTATTCTCTGGCACATTTCCTTCAGCCTGGAAACAGGCACACGTAATTCCTCTTCCCTAAATAAACAATCCTTCATCCTTATCTCATTTCAGACCCATCTACGTTCTGCCTTTTCTTTCTAAAGTTCTCGAACACATTGTTCATGGTCAAATTTCTAGATACCTAACGTTAAATGCTCATATTTTCGCACTACAATCTGGCTTCCGTGCTGGTCACAGCACTGTAACTACACTTCTGAAAGTCACTGACGACATCCGCTGGGCTATGGACAATAAATCTCTCACTTTATTAGTTCTACTTGATTTCAGTTGTGCGTTCAATTGGATTTCGACATATTGCTTGGGGTCCTTCGTTCTATTACCCTTTCTTCCTCTGCCTTATCCTGGTTTGACTCTTATCTTCGGGGTCGCTCTTAGTGTGTTCGCCTTGACGAGATTTTCTCTGATTGGAGTGATCTCACTGCTGGTGTTCCTCAGAGTGACGTTCTCTCTCCTCTTCTTTTCTCTAATTTCATTAATACTGTCACTAAGGTTATCAACTCTAATTTTCATCTTTACGCAGACGATTTGCAGCTTTGTCATCACTTCTTGCTGGCTGCCACGGACTCAGCGGTTAATGCCATGAATGTGTAAATGACCTGGAGTGTATTAATCAATGGGCCAAGTCTTACGGCCTACAGTTTAATCCTTCCAAGTCGCAGGCTATGGTCATAGGCAGTCGGTATTATCGCACTGCGCTTGACGTCTCTACATTGACGCCGTTAACCCTTAACGGTTAAACCATTGCATACACTGGCACAGCTAAGAATCTCGATGTCTTAATAGACAGCAATCTTTCTTGGCGAGCGCAAGTAAACGAGATGATAACGTGATGATTTGATTGGCCATTCACGCGCACTTGGAAAATTCACACTGTATAATTCAGTCTTTTTAGCCCGTGCTAAACGCAATCATATATTTTTATTAGAGTAAACATAGGTAGGTACAGGTATTTAGGACCAGGTATATACGAGTATTTTAAACTCGTTTTAAAATTGGAATTGAATCGGTCTCGTGTGTGTGAAATTGAATTGGTTACGTTTAAAATTACTTTTATTGCTGTACTAGGTAAACGAGGCCTACTTAAGAAGGTGACCAACCAAAGAGTAGAATTTTGCATCGGCGGGCAGAATTTATTTATAAAATATTCATATATTTTTCTATCGGTTGCATTTTGGGGAGTGTGCGTCGGAATTGCATATAGATTAATTTCGCCAAGTCCGTTCCATCATCGGACCACTAGACGTACGGCAAAACCCCACGGTACATGGTGGACATCCCACCCACACGCACAAAACGTTTTGGGAACACATTCATTGTGCGTACAGCTGAGGAATGGAATTCCCTAGAAGTCTGTGTTTTCTGATAGCTACATCCTGAGAGTCTTTAAGTCAAGAAAGAATAAGTCACTTCTAGGCAAGCGTGCTCCATTTTCTCCACATCATCGCTTACCATCAGGTGAGATAGTGATCAAACGCAAGCTTATCAATGATAAAAATAATAAAAATAAAATCAACGCGCATGTATGAAAATATCATCACTTCAGAACGGCTCGACCGATCTGGCTGGCTAGTTTTATTTTGTACTAACCTGTGTCAGGACAAGGTTTGTTTGAAAGATTTTGATTTTGAAAATCAAGTTTTAAGTATCTCGATTCATTTTAAAACACAAAAGTTTTATCAATAATACAATTATTCGAAATATACGAGTACTTTACGCAGGAAATAACTTTGATTTAAAACTATGTTAGTATATCATAGTATAGAGTCGGTTGTAAATGTTGTAACATCCAACGGTTGCCGCCGAGTTCATTGAGCACACATATATTAATAACTTCAATTGCTTGTCATAAGTTTCGCCGTCCAGCTTTATGTTTTTCTTTTATTCTGACATCAGTTGTTACAGCTATAATGTACCTTAGACTTTGTAGCGAACTTAAAAACATAGATACTATTATATATTTCATTAGCTATAACTCGGGATTTAATTGCTCCAGGAGTATAAACTTCCGCGTTTGTTGGTATTGGTATCATTTGCTCCAGACAATTAAAAGGCTAGGTTACACCATTGTCAAGGCGCCAAGTCGCTCTGTTTATAAGACATCCATCTCATTCGAGTTAGCAGCTCTCCTACATGTGCAGGCACGTCTGTATGTATGTTCATTTATCCTTATCGGAAACCAACAAACTCTTGAAGCCACGTGCGGCTAAATCGATTAACTGGGTTGCCACTTCAAACAAAAGCATTTAAAAGCAAGCAAGTAAAACGTTTCCGATATGCTTCGTTTTACCTTAACCTTTTAATCAACTGGGGTTGGAGCTTTGTTCAAGATGTTGGAGATTTTGTTTTTTGAATTCTGAATTGCATGATAGCTTGAGGTTTTAAACATTAAATAAGCAATATTTTTGTGTCAGCTTAAGTAGTGATGTCTCTAGAAAGTCTCGTGACAAATATGCAATAGCGACCTATGTTCTGTATGTAGGCCCGCCATAAGTCAGCCGCGACTAGCCGCAGTCTCCGCAGCCGCGAACAGGTTCCCGGCTGAAGCAGCATCAGCCACTTGTTAACATCAACGCTATACATACCCACCTATCGAAACATTCTTACTTTCTATAAAAGGAAATCGAAATTATCTCACTACTTGGGACATTCCATTTCTCTCTCGGTAGTTTTGATAATTGAACCTCACTCTTTCGTTTTTACTTTTATCGAGCAGCAGTTAAAAATACTATCATCAACATTCTCAGAGTTATATCAACAAGTTGCTCGTACAAATGGTACACGTAATACAACTCAGCCGTCAATCACATTTGTGTTGCATTTCGATATCGAGAATATTTTTCCGCTCTTCGCCCCTTCCATCATATTGAGTGCCATATCCGATTGTATTAGGTACACACTCAATTGGGCGCTCTCACTCACTGGCGCGACTCAATCACTGAATCATTACCAGCTGCTCCATTTAGGGTTATTGTTTCGAGTCTGACCTGATGTAAGTACTCGAGCATCCCACTTTATCGGGCTGGGCTATAAAGCGGTAGCGGGTCACACACGCGAAATTCGATTTCCTGATTCTATTAGTGCCGCATGGGCTACATCTCGGAACCGGCACTTTTATCCTAGCCCTCTACATAAACAGAAAGGCAACTGGACATGAATTGTTATCGTAAATGTGTAAACTTTCACCGTAATCAAACCCGAACCCTTAAATCCCGTGGCATTGTTTACGAACCGGCGGAACACTAAAAGGTTCGTCGACCTCACGTAAAATGAATTGTACGTCGTGTAAGCACTCGAGAAAAAGTAAGAAACGATGACCAGCAATTAATTCAATGCAAAGAAATGGAATAAAATGTCTCAATGGACAAAACACGCGGTTAATTGGCGTGTTGCGCTGAGCACATTCTAGTTTGCCATAGAAGGAGGCAGATCTCCGCCTGGAGCGATATAAATAGCGGAGCGGACGGGGCCAGAGACGTAAAGTGGACACCAGTTTTAGAAGTGATCGAGTCTATTTCGAACAAGTGTAAATAAATCTACCGAGTCACTTTCGTACAGAGTTGTCACTTTCATTGCCCGCACCGCGCCTCGTCCTGCCGCCGCCGTGCGGCCGCCTGCGGCCGCGCGTGCGCCTGCTCGCCTCCTCTATGAATATATTCAACCAAATTATAACTAGCGTAGAAGTGTTAAATATGTATTCCCCATCGACACTCCTCTACTGTGATATCAGTGATACGACTAAATCGCAAAACGTTTGCCTCACTATTTGCATAAACCTCGCGTGATTTACAAAAGCTTTGACTATGTAAACATAAAGATCATGTTAGTTACTGTATACTATAATAATAAAGGCAATTAAAATAATAAATAAGTTCGATTGGTGGGTGGTAAATTCATGATCACGATGTTATGATTAATTTATAATATACGCTAGAAACTTCTCGTGATTTTGATTTATTGAGGAAGATGTCTTCCTAAGAAACTATTGAAAACAGTGTTTCTTTCAGAGGATAAAGGACATCATTCTATCTAATGTTGTCGATAACCTCAACTAATGCTAATTGAATGTCGAACTTTCCATGTGGCATTTAATTTGTGTCGTTCAGTTAAAATTAATCATGATTGTATCGCGATATCATTGATGAAATAACGTTGTTTTGATTTGGTAAGTGTAGCTAGTGTCAGTAGGCTTAGCAGTGCTAGGCCTATTGACATTACTGATAAGCTAGCACGAATAAATACCGAATTCTTACATCAGGTTTACGAGGTAGTATCTAAACTGCGTTGGTTTGCGCTAGGCTCATGGCACCCCGGCTACACGCCCGGTGTAGTACCAGTGTAGTTTAGCTACTTTGACTTACCTTTGCTATACATACCTACATACGTACAAGCTATGTGTGTCTGAAGAAGTGGAACACCCGACACAATCGGTGAATAAAATAACATAAAGTAGGTACGTGATATGATGAGTAGAATATATTCCGTACCGATACATTTTTATCATGGAAAAGAGGCATGATTTTATGGCTGATATACATAAAATTATAATATGAAAATTATGACGCCGTAAAATGAATATTATAAATGTGGCTTTTGGTCTACGAAGTTGTATATTTAATGCGTAAGAACTAGGCATTACTAGGCTAGCACGTGTTGACGAGAGGTCAAATTTCACTTGCGTTGGTCCATTCCTCGCGCGGTAGCCTAATCTGTTCCCACGGTGTTGCATTCTTTGCACAACAATTAACAAATATAAAATGCTCCACTTTGAGCATAATGTTACTAAGCGGCCATTATGCTCAAAATTCAAAGGCACGAGACGATTAATTTAAATTCGGGTGGATAATAATATCTAGAGTAAATTGTGTGACTTTAAGCTAAGAATTCTTACTTACCTATCCGGTTTTCACATTACTTTGTGATATTTTATTTAGCATGGATTTGTTTTCGCAATTGAAATGACTACATACTTGCAACAGTTGCAACAGAAGACAAAGTGAAGAGCGATGATATAAGACGTGGTTTATGCAAGGCGCGGGCGCAGGCGGCCGGGACTCAGGCGCACCGCACGTCGCGCAGCCGAACCAAAACAAATGGAGGCGACACCGTTACACCACTTCGCGGAATTAAATAAAGTAAAAAATGACAGCAACCAACGGTAATCTTTGTTCGTGTAAGGTCGAAACACCGTCTTCACGGTAAAGCACCGCTGACTCGCAACGCAATCTAAGAGCAGCGATAATTTGTCGGCAATTAAAATCAAACTGAGGATAACTGATGTCGTTGTCCGATGATAAACACGCTCCGCAGCATCCGCAACTATCTGCCAAGTAAACTCAGCGAACATAATATGTGCGCAAAACTCGCCGAGTAGTACCGCGTGTTTTAAAAGGGCAATAAATAATGCCAAGTCGGCCGGTTGTCACCTTTAGTGCACCCAGATGGCACAGTTCCCAGTGAAAACGGTTTTGGAATCTCTAACCGAATTTAAAAACCCAACAAGAGACAAACGGCGTCTTCTAGGAACCCACTTATGAAAGCCACTAATAAACCTATTTTGTGAAGTATCTACGTGAAGGATAGTTGTTACAAAAGTGCATAATGTGAGATGTTAACGTGGTGTTTCACATTTGAATTGGAACAGGCCGAGGCCGCTCCCAAAGGACTGGTATCGCTATCTTATAGACGTTCACGGTAAAAAATTGATACGCGGAAGCCTTCTCGCTTCCACAAAACATCAGAAAAAGACAAGTTTCACTTCCAGGAATGCCTGGTGCACATTAACGATTAATGTAAACAACAAAGCTGGAGAAAAAATAAGCAGTAATGTAGCTATTGTGTATCCATGAGGTGAAGACGGAAGACTGGTGGCGTGGGAGTCAGCGCGGGAGCCGACCTGCGCGCGGGAACATATCACTCTATGTGCGCTGTGCGCGTTCACATCCACCACAATATGCACAAAAACAATCAAGTTGTGCGCGCTCTTAGCGACGAAGATAATTAACGCACAGACACACTCGTAGGTAAGGCCTGGCACACATGATCCCAGCTGCCCGTTAAGTATGAAAATCTATTTAATTACTATGTTAAAAGCTTTGATACAGGCGCTGTTTATTGCCATTCGATACTATTAGCCAGTGAATTAATTAAAGGAAGTATGTTTTCATGCGAATCGGAGCAATCGTAGCGTGCGACGGCTTTTACGCAGCTTTGAAGCTATATCAGTTTACGACGCGCTTCCAAACGTAATGTTACTGGGAGGTGGGAGGATAATTAAACCTGAGTTGGTGCATATGCTTGTTCCAAGGCAGAATTTAGAAGATCGAATAAGAAAAGACCATCTGATACAGGCAAGACATTAAAACATTAATTAATTTGTACCTAGTGACAAATAAGTTACAGTAGGTATGCATATCTGTCCTGCGATAACTTCTTGTTTTCTAGTTTTAAAATGGGTTTCCAGAACTAGGAAAGGGGGAATTAGGGTTTTTAATGAAATCTTAAATGATGTCTAAAACGTCTTCAATACCATAATTGCTTAAGACCTTATGCGGAAATTTCAATTCCACCTCACTCAAGCACCCAAGTTAATTGCAATAAAAGCCGAAGAGCATTCGGTTTGTGGGTCGAGCAGGTGTGAAGTTGTGGATGTGATTTTGCTATGGGTGGTGGGCAACACCAGATATTTAAAGATTATCATTACATTTAATTAGGCAATTGATAAAGATATCTCAAAGATAATATAGTCAACAATATGAGATGTCTAATCTTCAGGGAAAAATCTACTACAGAGTACCTACTTTAGGAAGATTTTTTTTTAATAAGTACCCAATTTTAGCCGAAAGTATTATCATGATTCAAAACAGACACAATATCAGTAACCAAGATTCTTACGTAGTAATTTCCTGATGTCAAAGGTTTTTGTTAGATCGCTATGAAAAGCAAAAACACATGTTGACAAAGCCGACGGCGAAGCACACATTAATGATAGAATATGTAGCCTCAAGATATACGATATGTATTTTATTTACAACGTATTTAGCGTGTGTTTGCAACCAGTTTGTCTATTTAAAGACACAGTAAGTGCGAAATTTAGATTCTTTTCATAATAAAATTATACTAATTATCAAGTTTGCCTTGATCGTTTCAGGTCTATTAGCTTCATATATTAAAGCGGTTTCTTCTACATAATCATAGAATAGAATCCCTATTCCAATTTATTTGGAGTCGGTGCAAAATGACTTCTTGTTCCTTAGTTACTCCTTTATTAGTCGTCATCTTGGTTTATTTTACTTATTTTTATATGCTCTTAGTACGATTTCTGGTACGGATTTACTATACGTATTTCTGTACAATTCCCATTATGTTCTAAGTGCAATCGTTAACTGGAAGAGTAACCAGCGAACAATGTTCGTATTCTCATTTATCTGGTAAGTTTCTGTAACCTAAGCTGCGATTATGCGCCGGCGGCACGCACGTTAGTTTACATTGCGGGTCACTGTGGACGCCATTGTGTCCGCTGAGAATCGTACTAAACACTCGGACATGCGCTTAAACACGAGCTCAAAGCCAGAATATTGGACTACTTCTCGAAAATTCAATTCTTTATGATCAAGGAGATTTCTTTGCTGTTTTTAGGCGGACTTTTAATTGATCATCTTCATCTTCACCGTCTTTATCTTTATTTGAGGCCGTAACTAGTTTTCCATACATCTTTGTCACCATCTTCCATCATCGCAGTTCTGGTGGTGAATCGAACAAATAATTATTGCACTGATAGTTCAACTTCTTGCGTAGAAATGAACAATGTTATCGACTTCACTTGTTGATTTCTCACAATAGACATCAAGATCATTTTCTTAAGAAAATGCATAAGCAGTTAATGTTATTTTTATCTTGAGACAGTTTGAGATTTTATTGTCATGTAGGATGTAGGAATCCAATTCAGTTATCTTAAATTGTCTTGTCTTGTGCACTAGCATACCGATGTTACACAATTTGGGCTGTGACACAAGCTGTCCGTCTGTTGTGCTAAGCTGTGACAAACTGTGCAGGGCATGTCACAGCCACATGATTAGGCGCTGTTTACACGATACGGCTAAAACAGGTCAACATGACTGCAGGAACTTGGTATTCCGGCGGAATTTAAGCGACGCGTTAATTAGGATTTATGTTCTAAATGAAGATAGAATTCGCCGCGGTGTAGGTTGGCTTTAAATGGTTAGGGACAAAATGAGCAGGCCGATTTAATGGAATGCAATCGCATTACTGAAGGGTATATTGTGTAGTAGGGAGGCATTAAACCCATGATGCAAAGGAAATTTCTACAGAAGAAAATAATTGGAATGTAACTATAATATTATGTGTTTGAAGTTACTCAATTCTTAGGACCCGATCAGAATAGGAAGCCGAACTCTTAGGAAACCGTTATTTGGCCATAAATAATCTTCAAAAGCGGAATTAGAATAAACGTGTAAACGTGGTTTATAGTTGTTTAACTAAATACGATCAAAAGGAACTGATGAAGCTTGCGCGAAACAAATCGGCCTAGACAGGAATGTTACACCATTCATGTCATGTAGAAGTTATAAGCAAGTAAATAATTTAGCACGTTTTCATTCATCATGGCAACAGATAATCAATAAGAGTACACATATTAGAAGGGACAAAGTTTGAAAATTACTAACATAACACGAGATAAGGCGTATCATAATATTTACATTCGTTCTGATCCACTGCGGTCAGTAATATATTGTGAACAGGACTTGTATGTAGTCAACATACATAACCATCATCTGTCATTTTGAGGATTATCGGACTTATGTAGGTACGTGATTTTTGTTCGGTATTTGGTTTGATATTACTCGTAGTCGTTGCCTTTGCGTCTCCAAGACTGCCGCCTTACAAATCAGATCTGTGATCCACCTACGGTATCTTCATAAGATATTGATAGAGAATCTTCGCTGTTGGATCATTTCCTGACAAGACTATCGGCACATAATACAAAATATTGATGGTTCCATATACTAATCCACATTTAGTTTTGTAAGTAATTTATAAAAAAAAATTTAAGTGGTTCGGTGTCAGCATGCACTTTTGCGCGAATAATCAAGTGTTGGTCGTCCGTCCATAGCATCCAGTTTTGTTTATGTCTAAGTTTTTTATGGGTCAAAGTACTTTTAGTTACTTTTATGACGAAATGTTCCAATTTTTTATTGATTTCTTCAATGCATCGCATCGCATTTCACATTCCAAGGTAGTTGCTACATGTGAGTTCAAATGAAACTTATAATCGAAGTTCGATGTTACTAAAAGAGTGGCAGAAAAAAACACGAGTATTGCTATTTAGTTTTCATCAGATTTTTTGTTTTGTAGCGTTTGCTTATAAAAGACTTCAACGCACGCTTTTATAGAACTCAAATTAACTCTTGAAGAATAGTTTTAAATTATTACAGGTTTGTAATGAACTAAATACTATCGTAAGAATGTAATTTAGGTACTAAAGTTAATTAAGTAATATAATGTAATAATTCATTAATACGTCATTTTCATTAAGCACTGATTGATGATTGCCCATTGATCAATAGTACTTATTTATTCAATTAAATGGTCATTTGTACCAGTTTCTTGGTAACCGACCATATTCACATACCATATTAGCTTTGCATGCGGATATTGACCTAATCGGCTAATCGCATTACACCGTAACTCTTTGTATCACAATAGCTGTTCGTGCGTAATAAATTAAGTTATTAGGCAAGTGATGACTCCATTAATTGCAATTACTTTTTAATGGCGGTACACAAGGATGTTCCAAGCTTTCCTTGTCAATTATGGAAAGCTTTTAAAGCCCTAAGTAAAATAATGAAATAGAATGTGATCGAGCACCGGCCAAGCGACCTTAGTACAGTAATCTGCGTTCATGGCGCGATTTCTTGGTGCATAAATCAGCTGTGCGAGGCTCCTACGTAAATAAATTAAAACACAAACACGTACTCACCGTAAACAGTCGGCCGTATTGAAAATAAACTGATCACCTCCAATGTGGTCACAAAAACAAACATAAACAACACAAAACCAAAACAGTTTTTTAAAGTATCGAGGGGGTGGTTCAACTTTGGGGTTAGCACTTGGTTCACTTTGCGTCGAACGAGTAAAGTTTCGTCGTGGGAGCGCGCGCTGTGCGTGCGTCGTGCTCGGAGGGCGCGAGTCGAATGTGCTGGCGCGCTCGCCCGCCGTGGCCGCCGCCTCGTGCTCCGCGTGCGCGGCGCGCGGCGTGCGGCGTGCCCGCTTCCGTGCAGAACTCAGTATGCGTTCATGCCAACCAATATGCATTATAATCGGTGATATGTGCACATCCTGCGGATCCTGCGCTCAACAATAAAGCCCGAGGACGATACTGTCACTTTTATTTAATTTGGCTGGAGGGTATTTTAGGTCCAGAGGCCAGAATGTAAATCAGTGGCAGCTTATTGGAACGCTCTTTTTCTATGGGAAGTAAAGCCCGTCTGACATACGAGTATTATGATAAGTTTACAATGTTTTTGAGTATTGTCATGGTTGGTTGTAGTTTTGTTTTACTATAACTTTTTGCAGGATTTTTTAGACAACTCTGAAATATTTTGCTCATCATTGTGTTAACAGATTGATACGTAGTAAGTATCACAGGATATAAAGTCGTAAAGGAAACTAACAAAACCTAAGAAAGAAGATGTAAACTACTGCGGAAACCGACTGAAAATATCTGATAAGCAGGACCGGAAACTGAAAAAGAAAAAGAACAGGAGAACTGGTAACTGTACGGTACATGTTATGTATGTAGTTGTATCGCTGGAAAAGGTAAGATAAGTACATAGAAGATACGGTTAGTACGTAAGCACTTGTTAGATGAAAATGCCTATCGATCTAAATGCATATTTTAAAATATCAATTTTTTATGAAACTTTGAAACAATTTCGTTTCATAATCTAATAAAATGTACCTATTTCTTTTTTGTTATAACCTGTCTTGTCCCTCAGTTGGGCAAAGGTCTCGCATAGCCATCCATTCTTTCCGGTGTTGAGTTAGTTTAGTTATTTTTTTATTTTTAGTTTCCACCAGGTTTTGAATATATTTATTATTATTTTAGTTTTCCTAGAAGACCTATTTTTTTTTTTTTTGGTAGGTCATCATCCAATGACATCTACCGCTCTAGGGTGGAGCGGGAAGGCATGCAGACTCTTACTGACTAAAACCCACCCCTGTTCCTTCCCTGCCCTGAGTGCTCAAGGGCGCGGTAACTCGGTTTCGAATTTATCCTCAACTCCTGGGCAGGCATCGGCCATGACGGGCCCCGTCATTATTGCTGACAACTCTTTGAGGCGCGCGTGGAACACTACGCGCCGTTGATTCACGGGCCTGGTGCTGATCGGATGGCGAGCTACCCACTACTCGCCGTCCGCAGGCCCGGGTCTACGGTGGCCGGAGATCGTCTCGCGGCGCCGGAAGCCCCAGGCGTCTCCTGCGGCGGGCGACTCTGTTGTTGAGTCTCCCTCACCCATTCCGCCTCCCTCTTCGCGAGCATTACTGCTTCGCAGAAGGAGGAGACTGCTTCTCATTCCCTCTCGCCCCGTACCATGGCCTGAACCAGGGCCGAGCGCGAGATGTCGCAGTCGATATAAGACCAGTAACCACCTTTTTATATTCCATACTTGATCCCATATCAAGATCACATTCATGAGAATTATTTATTACTTACTTCGTATTATCTACCCAGTCTTGTGTTAGGTATGTTAAAAACATAATATTCGTATGTAGGTTATGCACCGAACTATCCTAAATTGTTTATTGGTAGTTGGGACTTCCTCAATTGCTAAATTGGCCTGTCGCCCGATAAATGTGATCTTAGCTGGTGATTCACACTTGTTGTCACATTCAGTGTAGAAACTAAAACGTCGCGAATAAACTAACTTTAAAAAATCCTATTAATAATAATACGAAAGTTTGGATGGATGGATGTTTGTTAAGGCTCAGTTACACCTGAGCCTTAACAAACATCTAGGACAAACATTTAGGAACAAACTAACTAGGAAGTAGGAAGCGTGCGATTACACTATCCTAAATTGGACTCCTAAATCGGGCTCCTAAGTCGGCAGTGTTGCCAACTCTTACAAATTGAAGTCCCTAGACAGAATATCAAAAGTCGCTATAAAGTCTCTTAAAACTGATTCTACCAGGAGCGGACAAAAAAAAAAAAGAGCGGACTCAGATTTTTTTTCTGTGAAAGGGACCTTGGGAAATTAAATAATAATTTAAACACATACAAAAATACTGTTAGACCATTTGTAGTGAAAAGTCACTAAATTGGCAACACTTAGGTCTAAATCGTGGAAATGCGATAACACTATCCTAAATCGTACACAATTTAGGAAGTCAAATCGGGACCTTTCAATCTCACTAAATCGGACATTAACTGCTCTAACTGCAATTACACCTTCCTGTTTCCTAAATTGGGTCCATTGAAATCGGAAGGTGTAATTGAGCCTTTACTCTATCATGCCAGAACGGCTGAACGTATCTGGATGTTTGGCATCTCTGTACCAAATTTCATCTAGATCCGTCAGATATAGCACATAGGCTATAATTTATAGTAGAGTAGGAATTGATTCCTGGCTAGCTAAGCTAGTAATATATAGGTTTTAAATTAATAAGATAAACTCCGCAAATGTGACGGGTGTACGTCGGTGTCGTTATCTATGACGATGAAACAAAAAAATAGTTTTTTAACTGACTTCGAAAAAGGAGGAGGTATTATGTTCAAAAATATATGTATGTTTTTTTTTTAATTTTTGTTTTTATGTATACCCACCGATTTCTCTGTCAGTTGTGGACCGAGTTTTAAAATTCTTTTTTTATCCGTTAGAATATACTCCCGAGGTGGTCCCATATACATTTTATCGAAATTACTTCAGCGCTTTTTGAAAAACTAAACAAAAACGAAAAATACGTATATATAGATGACGTTTTGGTTTTCTCCAATTACGAGTATGTTTAAATTTCACGTTGCATTAGTGTTTTTAGTTCTGTGGTATAACAACTAAAAAGTGAAAAATAAAAAACTTCTTAATAAAAAAAACAACCGACTTCGAAATTAAAGTTATTTTTTTATTTTTAGTGTATTTTTTTTTGGAAGTCGGTTGTTTTTTTTGTAAAAAAGTTTTTGTTGTTTATTTTCATTAGATGTCCCGTCACATCTACGGAGTTTCACTATATAGTAAATTGAATTTGACTTTGTAAACTTAAGATTTAATTCAAGTACAGTGTTCATTCTATGATGATTTCTATAATTAAACACAAAAAACGATGAAAATCTAGCTAGCTCTACTGTGTATGGTGGCTTTAAGCACATAACTCCTCCACGGGGTTTTTTATTAGTGATCGATGTCCACGGGCCTCAATCTCTTCGTGTAATACAGCTTAGTGTTATGTAAATGCACAACTTCTAATATTGTAGATAGCGTCAGTTGTGCACAATACAATCGATTTACATTAAAACTTTTAATGGTCTGTTTTGCGCCGGATGCATCTCCTACGTATGCAGATGTGCACTTAGGGATGCTTAAAAACTTTTGTGTAGGTATGTGCTTTACAAGGTTGATGTATTGATGGTGAGTTGAAAAAGCTTTCCGAGATGCATACATAGAATAAATTTCTTCGTCAATCTTTATTGACCGAATACTTCGTCACTAGTACGGCGTCATCGGTGGCAGCGCAGAAGCCGCTTTTGCTAATGGTTCTGGGGCGCAGTCTTCACAAAAAGCAGGATAGGGGGTTGAGCACATCCTGCTGCCGTTCCGTCCAGGTAGTCTCACTCTGCAAGTCTGGATTAACCTACTTCTTTCCACTCGGGTTCGAAGACGAACAGGGAATAATGATGTAATAGAGCTGTAAATGGTTGTAATAGATTTGTAGCTCTGAGTGGCATAGGCTAAAAATAAATTCTCCTTAATCCGTCAGGCCCCTCGTGTCTTCTTAAGGAGACGCGACAAGAGGTTTCTTATTGTGTCTGCTAATGAAGGGCTTGATATGGAAGACTTACACGTAAATTTCTGAACTCGAAAAAAATAAATGTGATCTAAAAAGAACGAAACAAGAAAATATTTACATATTTCAGACAGAATCAAGACATACATAAGTACTGAAATGGTCAAGGTATAGCCGTGGACGCCAAGGTCACATATGCTTGTATACCATATGGGTGCCTCCTAACACCAAAAAAATATAAAAGTCATTGTGTTCATTCACTTTTTCCTTCACGTTCAAGGGCTTTTCACTTACTTTTACCGTTATATTCGTCATATAAAAGCCGTCACCTTTGTAATCACGCGTTTCTATCGTGTAGGTATTAGTTTGGCACGTGGCGCCACGCGTCGGAACCGCATGTGCACATACTCGTAGTGCTGTGAGCATTCGCATTTACTTAGAGCTTTGTTTATATCTTTGAATAGTTCCAAATTTTAGGTCTTTTTTTAACTTCCCAAACCTAATTATTGGTACAATAATAGCAGATGTTCTTGGGCTTTTCACATTGCTCTGTACCTTAGGTTACATACATATGCTGCTTACGATGTATTTAAGATGAAAAAACAGAGGGTAAAAAAATAATCTCAAATATACACAAGTAACAACACCTCAGGAGGCTTTCGATAGGCGCCTGGGTCTAGGGCTTGATTCAAAATGCGGTGGGCTACTATTTTTATATTTTTAGATGTATTTTTTTAGAGAAATATATAAGGTATTATGAGCAAAAAACTGAATAAATGAAATAAACAGGTTAAATTGTGTGTATGTATAGTGAAACATTAGGAGTACCAACTGATCCGATACCGAAAAATGTCCACTGATAGAAAGCTACGTCTTTGAGTACACGCTTCCTCTGGGGTAAGCCACGGATGCAAGGGTTGGTGCTGATTCCCCCCGTTCTTGTTTCTCCCTGAAAGTTATTAAAGCGATATTGTATAACTACATACATAATTTATTTCTCGATTGGCCCCGAAATTTAAAAATTAGTACAGTCTAGCACAACTAATTTTTACACAAGATTTTACATTTTGCTTGACACCTTTTGTACTCATTATTTTTGTTAAGAATCTGTCAAGCCGGCATAATTCTTAACATACCTATTTGAACAAACATACAGCATATTTTATCTTTCAGCACCGATCTGGTTTATGAACAAAATTTGAATAGATAATATGCCAAGAGATAGGCATATTATCTAGCGCAATCAAGCGCAGGTATAAAACATTATGACATTATTATTTTATACTTGTTGTTTTTTGAATTATAGTCATACTCTAGAATTATTTTTAGGTATTTATTAGTACTTACCTAAGTATTAGGTTGGATCATAATTAGTGACTTCTATGTTGAAGCATTTCTATATTTTAAGCAATAAAAACACTTTTACTAATTGAATGGTTGAGTGCCATAAGTTAAGTTATTTTTTATAAATTTAATACAACACTTTTTATAGTAAAGTCAAAGTGCGAAGAAAGCAGTAGTATTTAAATTGTAAGACTAACAAAATCTATGATTTGTTTAGTAATATTTGAAATGAAAACACGAAAATACTTTTTACTCAGTACTTTTTCTTTGAATAGTACCACCTGGATTCGGATATCTATGACCTGGATTTTATTTGATAAAAGGCAATTATAAAACAGATAAATTTTCGGGGGAATCAGCATTAACCCGGATGTGAGGCAGTGGAAAAAATCTAGTAGATAACAGAGTCAATAAAGAAATCTTGCTTACTCAAAAGTTTATTTATAAAAAAAAATTCTGTGGTACGAGTATATAAACTCCGTACATCAAGTGCAGCATAACTTCTGTCTGGTAGAAGCTGCTGATTCATTAGATACACACAATTTACGAGTACCAATCTCTCTTACATCAATTATTTAGTTTCAAACAGCATCCACACTTTTCAAATGGTTGTCGATTGATGAGCAAGAGGTGAAACGTACATAGTCTACTCAATATATTATACCGGTAGACTGGTTAGAGACATGTAAACAGTGCTGTGAAAATCAAAGAATACTGTGGAATCATTACAAGAATAAAATAGTTTTTGTTCATTGTTTTATTTGGTTTGCAAGTATCGCCGCAGGAGACGCCCCGGGCAAGAGACGCAGGCCGACTCCCGGCCACTTTTGGTAGCTCGCCGTCGAGTCGACGGCGCGTAGTGTTCCATGCGCGCCTCAAAGAAATGTCAGCAAGCAGTGACGGGGCCCGTTTGGATCGATGCTTGTCTGGGTCACGGATAAATTTGAAAAAGAGTTACCGCGCCCCTGGGTACTCAGGCAACCGAAGGAACAGGGGTGGGTTTTAGTCAGTAAAAGTCTGACACGCCCTCCCGCTTCACCCAGAGCGTCATTCGATGATTTCCCGCCCCACAAAAAAATAAGCATTGGCAAGAGATACAGGACTGTTGAATATTGCCAATGCAAGAGAAAAAATCTTCAACAGTCTCATTCATCAATGAGAAAATTGTGACAATTTTGAAAAGTTCAAATGGGGTTCCTGGGTATGTTGCTTGAAATTTTTGAAGACATCCGATTGATCCTTTTCAGTTAGTAAGTCTAAAACAAACAAAAAAAGGAAAAAACAAAAAAGGTAAAAAAAAAACTACCGGTATTAACAAATGTTCTGATATTTGCCTTGTTTAAATACAATTTTAAACCTCCATGATTGGAATAATATAGTTTCGATAAAATCAATGAAATACTGGATAATTAACCAGTTTGAACCGTAGTTGTTAAAATTTGTGTCCCGATGGAAAATTATTAATTTTTGAATATTTGTTTATAATTATTATGATAGCTTGGTGTCGAATGTTAATTAAAAACTATAAATAAACATTCAGTTTATTTACTGAACAGAAGATGAACAAAATAAACAAAGCTACATATTCCATGCGTGTACATTCCGAATAAATACTGGGCGAAATTAATAGCCACGAAGTATAACTGTGATATAATTAAATTTAGTTGACTGTACTGTTGAGGTAGAAAATTTCCAATCATGTACCAAGATGCTCTGAGTTGTCATATTAAAACAAACAAAGAACACACCCTCCAAATTGTATGTCTTTAGGACCAACGGTTTAGGCTTTTTTTTTTGGGGGATGGGAAATGTCTTCTCCCGCTCTGGGTGGAGGTGGAGCGGGATGGCGTGTAAGACTCTTACTGACCACCCCTGTTCCTTCCCTGCCTGAGTGCCCAGGGGTGCGGTAACTCATTTTCAGAATTTATCCGCTACCCCTAGGCATGCAGGCACCGGCCACGATGGGCCCCGTCAGTGGTGGCTGACACTTATCTCCTTGAGGCGCGCGTGGAACACTACGCGCTGTCAGAAGCCCGAAAGTCTGACAACCTGACTTAACAAGGGGTATCGTATTACCCAATAACTGGGTTGTGGAGGTCAGATAGGCGCTCCATGTAAAATAGTTAATAGTTAGATTGGAAGCCGACCCCAAGATAGTTGGGAAAAGGCTAGGCAGATTGATTGGTTAAAAATGTCATAAAAGTAAATGACTGGTGATTGAAGTTTACTTTTAACACAGTTTTAACCAAATGATACACACAGAAAACAATGCAATGCAATGTTACAGTAGCTCAGAGCATCTGAATGCCTAGTACAATACAGTCTAAATAATTGGGATACGAAATCCTGAAAACAGTAAGGTTTTCTTCTTACAAAACTAACGCTGTTAACTATGTAAACATAATTCTATGGTATAACAGATAACGTCAAAAGTAGCCACTTACTCAACCAGCTACTAACATAAACGTTTATTCTGCGATATGAATGAGTGGTGTTATCGCGGAACAGCTTACAGGTTCATTAACAAATCATTTTCACGTTTCATTACGAGTGTTTGGTATAACTGTAATAACACCGGAATGCTCGTGCTAATAAATTATTAGCTCGCTTAGCACTCGGACTAAGCTCTACAGTTGTCGCGTGACCAATGTTTGTTAAACACAAGTCTTAACCCTTTGACTGCCGACTAACCGGAAATTACGGGTGGAAACTAATTCACTTGGGTTTTTAAGTCTTTAGTTTCCTGAACGTCTGGTGTGTTATTATTTTATTTAAATTAATATATTTCTATATTTTATGCTAGACATTTTTTGAGGAAAAAACAATCATTGATTCCCAACTTTTTTATGAATTTATTGCTACATCCATATAAGAAAGTTTAGATTTTTATTTAAATAAAATAGCGTAGAATATTTGAAGATTGGCAAAAAGAAGAACTTCTCTTCGTATGGAGTATTGGCCGAAATGAGTTGAGGGCCCAGACAGACTGAGTACAAAATATATGGTACTGATCACGAGTCATTCTGGTAGCACGTGTCGAACACATACATTTAGGATTTTTAACCGACTTCGAAAAAGGAGGAGGTTCTATGTTCGACAGCACGTTTTTTTTTGTGTTTGTCCACCGAAATTATACTCCCGAGGTGGTCCAACATAAATTTTATAAAATTTACTTCAGTGGTTTTTGAAAAACTGAACAAAAACGAAAAATATGTATACCTACTCGTAGATGCCGTTTTGGTTTTCTCCAATTACAAGTTTTGAGTTCTGTTTTTTATTTTTCACTTTTTAATTGTTATACACAACTAAAAAGTGAAAAATAAAAAACATTTTTACAAAAACCAACAACCGACTTCCAAAAAAGATAATACACTAAAAATTAAAAATAACTTTAATTTCGGAAGTCGGTGTTAAATAACGAAGAAATAAAATACAAACACACGGCTCGGCGGACAGAGCTCCGGCAGAATCTCGTGGCGATATGGAGAGAGCGACTGTCACAACCCAGCGCTAAGCACGCCACCATTGCGGCGGTAGTGCCCCTCTTTGAGGAGTGGCTGGAGAGGCGCCACGGCGTCCTCAACTTCCGCCTGACGCAAGTCCTCACCGGACACGGAAGTTTCGGGAGGTTCCTGTGTAGGATAAGGCGGAGGGAAACGCCCGGGTGTCCCCACTGTGAGGATCGCCCAGAGGACACGGTGGAGCAAACGGTGGAGATCTGCCCCGCTTGGGCGGAGCCCCGCCGTGTCCTCGTGGAGGCGATCGGCGGCAGCGATCGGCGGCAGCGACCTCTCGCGCCCGGGCGCGCTCGATCCGTACCATGGTACGGAGCGAGAGGGAATGGGAAGCAGTCTCCTCCTTCTGCGAAGCAGTAATGCTCGCGAAGGAGGAGGCGGAACGGGTGAGGGAGGCTCAAAAACAGAGTCGCCGTCACGCCTTCAGCAGCAGCCGCCGCAGGAGACGCCAGGGGCTTCCGGCGCCGCGAGACGATCTCCGGCCACCATAGACCCAAGCCTGCGGACGGCGAGTAGTGGGTAGCTCACCGTCCGATCAGCACCAGGCCCGAGAGTCGACGGTGCGTAGAGTTCCACGCGCTCCTCAAAGAGTTGTCAGCAAACCATGACAGGGCCCGTCATGGCCGATGCCTGCCCAGGAGTTGAGGATAAATTCGAAACAGAGTTACCTCGCCCCTGGGCACTCAGGGCAGGAAGGAACAGGGGTGGGTTTTAGTCAGTAAGAGTCTGACACGCCCTCCGCACCACCCTAGAGCGGGAGATGTCATTGGATGATTTCCCACCCCACAAAAAAGGAAAAAAAGGGGAGCCGGTTGTTTTTTTTTAAAAGGTTTTTTTGACAATCTTTATCACTGATGGACTGTCACGTTGTCTCGTGCCATCGTTGTAAAGCTTGAAAATGCTTTAGTACGAAGGGGTTTTACGGCAGTATAAAGCCTTAATCGGATTTCGAAGGGTTAATCAACGTGATGCGAGCGTGACTAAAGCGCGTGCTTGCATCTTATTCTTTACGACTGTGTTTTCTTTCAAACCGCCATAAAGTGTTCATGATTTCATATCCCTTATTTCGGTTCGAGCAAAATGTTTGATCTTAAAACGTAAACACACTCAAAGTCATTAGCGATACGTCATAATAAAGGGTTGATGTGACCAATCTGTAATGGTTGGCGAGTAGTAAAACATTGTAATGTATCTTTGTAGTTTCAAGAATTTAAATTAAGATGATAACTGCGCCTAAGTGCAGCTATTATGTGTGTCGCCTCGTGGTTAAGTGCCTAAGACAACCTTCTATGTTCTGAAATGAGTTTTAAAAATATGTTATTGTATTTATGTCGCAGCCAACTAGCTTAATTTGCCATTCATTTAACAGCCTTTTTTTTTTTGGGAGTGGGAGATCATCCAATGACTTCTCCCGCTCTGGGTGAGTGGGAGGGCGTGTCAGATTTCGACGTCCCCGTTGAGTCTTCCTCACGCGTTCCGCCTCCTCCTTCACGAGCATTACTGCTTCTCAGAAGGAGGTGACAGCTTACTATTTAATCTCCCTCCGTACCATAGCCTGGACCAGGGCTGAGCGCGAGAGTTTGCTACCGCCAATTGCCTCTGCGAGGACACGGCAGACCTCCATTGTGTGGATCGCCCGTGTTCTCCGGGCGATCCACACAGTGGTGACACCCGGGCGGTTCCTCCCGCCTTATACGGCATAGGAATCTCCCGAAACAGCCGTGTCCAGTGAGGATCTCCGTCAGACGGACGGTAAGGACGCCGTGGCGCCTCTCCAGCCACTCCTTAAAGAGGGGCCATACCGCCGCAATTAGCAGGCTAGCCTGATAACTAAACGGTGTCGTTTAACTAGCGGCCTGAATGTTAACAGCCGATGCGTCTAATACAACATTTAATGAACTGGCTGGCAATGTTTAGGCCATTCATACAATAGGGTGACCATGTGGCGAAAAAAACTTAGGGCACCCCGACACGGTAAGATTAGGTTCGAAAGACATGACTGGGACTAAAGTGTGCGAGCAAATCGAGCGAACGAAGCGTCATCCATCACCGTCATGAATGGCAAATTAAGCTAGTTGGCTTGGCTGCGACATTTATACGTAGTACGAGTATGTAGAAATATTATTCTTCTGCCATCGCGGGGAGAACTAGGCACAAAATAGAGACCAATGCCCAGTTTAATGCTAGAATTAATGCTAGTACACACGAGCATTAATTCCTCCACGCCATTAATTCGCCACTCAATTATAGGTACACACCTATAATTGACATTATAATATGTGTTTTAATATTTTCTAAGGTGCTATTGATGTAAGTATAAACCATATTTCATTAGATCAAACTGTACGATCTAAATGATGTTTGAAAAAATACAAAAGGAACCCTCCTGAAAAGAGAATATTTACAAAACAAAATCAAATAAACTTCCCCGTATTATTTGCATAAAACCTAATAAGAATACGACTTTCTATTGAAATGTCGTAGTAAACGTCTTGAACAGGCATGGCACAGTCACGACTGAGGCACGGTTGTACGCAAGTCCCGCCGTCACAGGTACAGGTGGTTAGTGCACGTGACCACCTCGCCACGTGACCACTTCAGATGCACTTGAAACTAACCTCTTTGAGTCCGGGAAAGTTCTGTTCCAATATCGTCAAGTGCCCTAAGGGCCTGAGGGCTACCAGATATGGAAGAACTTTGTGATTAGGTAAGCTTTATTTACATTTGATACGTCCGTGGAATGGAAAAAATCTCAAGTACTTAATTGAAAAATAAAATATGAAGATTCAAGTCAATAAATCTAATCTGAATTAAGATTAGATTTATTGATTCTAAAAGTTTTTCAAACTTTTTAAGGTACCTACATTAACTTAGTTTTCATATTGTAATTAAACCAAAATGTCACATTAAATATTACTTCCTATTAAATATTAGGATTTTTAGATAATCATGGCTGTATCTACTGATTGGGATGAGATTTGAAACTTTTTATTCGGGTAGTACGTCCCCGTGAGATGATTTTCGACATTCAGGCGGGCAAAGACATATACATCAAACAAACTGACACAAAATATCAAGTAGCCACCTTTAATTTGATTACAAAACCTAACGTGTAATTAATAACCACCGCTAAGATAAATTAGTTTATTAAAAGATTAGGGCTCCTATGATAATCGTATTACACTTGTTTAATATGAGAGGGCAATAAATCAACAAGACATGAACTGGGTCACGGCCCATGAGATCCTAAGCTCACCTGTTGCTTCAATTTGGCTACATACTGTATACGTAATAGGGACAGTCTGTGCTAGACAGAAGTTCGGTCCCACAGATTATATCTAGCTAAGTTTATCTGGCATGATTAATCTCAACTCATATTATAAAATGGTAAAATTGTTTATATGTTTTTAACTGTACTTTTTATCCTGAAAACTTGTCACTTGTCAGTAGTTTATTATATTTCAAGATTTTTTCCGTGGGTCCATGGGGACTGGAAAAGTGTGTTTCTATATTTTTATTTTACTTTGTAGTCTGTGGAACTCATTGGTAGCTTAAGCAGTGAAATAATTTTCATAATTGGAACATTACTTTCAGAGATTACGATCTACAAACAAACGTACTTACAAATAAACAATGATGTGGAGGAATACTTCGACGCCTAAGTATATTCTGTTTTTTTTTTTATATATTATTATATTGTATGTAGCTAAGCTATTAGATAATATTTATTGCAAGTTAAGTATAAGCTTTTAAACAGAAAAAAAATAATAATATTAGTTTAGATTACACTGATTTGAAATTGATTTGTGATGCATTTTGCATTTTGATTGTTGAAAAGACATTTTGTAAATACGTACTATTGAAAAAGTATCCAGCAAATCTGATTTCATAAAAAGAGGAGGTTTGTTTTTAGGTTTACGTGTTATATGATCGCAGGCAGCCTGTAACCACATATCTATAGGATGACGTGTCTGCAGCCATTCACAGGTGACGACGATGACGCATCTCCCACGAGGTCCTTAGCTTTGCAGCGTCATCATTACTACACTAGGGTTGATAAGGAATTCATATGTGGGGCAATAGGTATGGCTGTCCCGTTAAGTCTATACTAATATTTACAAGTGACGTATTTTATTAACTTATTGTTATTACTACTGTTCATTGTTTTTTTTTTGTACTGACAAAGTGTTTAATACGGTTCTTTTCTTGACGCATAAAAGGTGTAGAACTATGTGTGCTTACTTAGTTGGACTTATGCAAATCTTAGGTGCATCGTAGAATCCACGATGAAAAAAAACTTGTAGGTGCTGCGTAGCTCCTGCGAGGCAGGCTCGTGGATGCGCCACTACGTAACAAGCTTAGAAGGCTCTCAAGCACTGTGTAGCACCTGCATATAAGGCGCGCAAACGCCGTGCAAAATTGATAAAATTTTGTAATAGAAGCTTTTATCAATTTAACTGTGTTAGGGCCAAAGCACGTAGACACGATACAACATCGTATCACACTTAACTTTTGGGATATTACCCACAACCTTTTAGATCAGAATTGTTAAAACATAATGTTAAAATTGCATGTGTCACTTATTATCGTGTCTTTGGTTAACCTGTAAATTAAGGTCAAGAAGAAAGTGGACGTGATGTGACGTAGAATTGGAGAAAATATAATTTGTTGTGTAGTAATTTAGTCACCTGTTCATTTTATTTAATAAATTCTGGTTGGTAGGTATTACTAGGTATAAATTATAAACTAGGATTATAATCATTAACTATATGCTTATTATATAATCTTAATTTTAAACTATTGCAGCCTGTGATTGCAGCACATTTTGAATAACATTGTATTGGACATTTTCATTACCTCTCCATACCGCGAGAGCTAAGTTTGCAAACTATCATAAACACTTTGTCATTTTATCTGTTGTTAATTATAAGCTGTATTTTATTTTCCACTTAATAAGTTAATGTTTTCGTAGCCAACTTTGTCAGGGATTCCTAAAATATCACTTTATCATCTATACTAATATAATAAAGAGGTAAAGTTTGTGAGGTTGTAGGGGGTAATCTATGGATCTACTGAACCGATTGTGAAAATTCTTTTACCAATAGAAAGCCATATTTGTGAGTCATAGGCTTTAAATTTTTGAAATCCACGCGGACGAAGTGCTAGTCTCATATAAAAATAGATTAATATCTATTCCTTGGGTGGTCTCTATAATCTATGACCCTATAAACGTTAGTTAAAACTATCAACTTCTTATTGCGAAAGCACTTCCTGTGTCTCCGATGAGTCAGAACGCAGAATCTACGGCGATACATATATTAATAGCCTATTATAAATTAGTTTTACCGGGAGAAGCTTGTAAATGTCACGAGCGTCTTAGTGGTTGGGAGTCCGACATGAGAAAATTCTAAGAAATTGCGACAGCTTATACTTGTGCAAGTAAATTCACCTAACTTAAACCATAGTTAAACCCTAGGCTGATGGGAATTTATTAGATATGACTTTATATGGAAGTTCATGGAACACAATCCTGACATGAAATTAATGGAGCCAGTGATATCCTAATTCGGATCCCACTAAAATTACAAATGCGATAGTACCTAGTGTGTTTGGATGCTTTTGTGTGTTTATAAACATTCAATCTCACATACACAAGACACCCAGACTGGAACAACTATCAGTAGGACATACAAATCTTTGTGAGGTACCGAAATCTAACCCGCGGCACGCAGCGCTGCAGCCGATCGTTCAACCATGCCGTCTCATGTCCGTGTCGTTTTTCATAAATTCATGACTCACAAGCCAATGGGATTTGGATGAACGGATAAAACTAGGCACATGGAAGACCATGGTTTGAAGGACATAGCACTTTTTACGAGATAAATATTATGTTCTCGGGATAACTTTCGACTTTCAAGCGGGTGAAACAGCTGGAAAAACCTAGTTCTAAATAACTTGGTTTAAAGAAGAGACCATAGAGTTTTCTCCCCATAGATATTAACCCTTTGGAACGGTCAACTAGCTTTACCTTTGATTTACTGACCGTTTGTAAATCACTGTTTTGGAAATAAATGCCTTGTTTTGAGTCAAAATGAACCTTAATGAAAGTAAAAAACGATGTGGTAAACCTCACAATATCAATATCACTGCTATCAACAGTTTACATAACCCGTTAGTATGCAGAAAAAATATAAACACAATGTTTGATGGTACTTCTCACCCGAGCGGTCTATAACAGATGGGCACATTATTTTAATGTCAGACAGTGGCCAGTTCTTTTATTGTAATGTTTATTTTCTCCAATAATAAGTTCTGCGAAGCTGACTCACCTGTGGTGTGTTGCAGACACTTCTTTTCCATAATATTGTGTTGGGGCCCCTATTAACGCGGTGGGTAGGAAACATCATTGAAATATACTTTTTTATTAAGGCCGTACTACCGCCCAAGTGGCGCCCTCATTGAATAAAAAATCGTAGCATAGCATAGAAAATAAATATTAAAGAATCCAACGTCATGTTACTTTATCCTCTTTGTAACAAACGTGACGTTGCATTCTTTAATATTTATTTTCTAGGATAAGCTACGATTTTTTATTCAATGAGGGCGCCACTTGGCCAGTAGTAGACCCTTAAGGCGCTATTAACTGCCAACGACCTTGAGTGGTTAGCTTGCGTGTTCTGTGCGAAGTTCACGTAACGTGTCGTACGTCCACCCAGTAAGAGGACTCGCGCATCAAGGAGCGCTGTCCGAAATTAGACGCATTATTAATTTATTATACTATACGTAAAACAACAGGTATTATACTAAAACACGTATACTAAAAGATAAATTAAATGTCTTTAAAATGGTGACATTTTCATAAAAATACGTTTTATTTTTGCGAGATTCTCAATTTTTTATCCGCGTTATTCGTAAATTTACAAATTAATTACACTACGTTATAAAAATATAATTTTAAATATTCACATATCAAATTACGAAAAAAATTGTCTAGAACAACATATATTTTTTTTCAAAGAAATAATACCAGTCGTTTAGTCGTGATGTTCAATTAAAAATCATTAAAAGTCGTATAACTGCGCCTTATGCCAGAATTGCTTCATTTTACACAAAGTTTTATGCAACCATTCAACGCTATCTATATTGAAAGCAATGCTTATAGACTACATATCCGATACTACCTTGGTGCCCGAAAACAGTCAAGTCTACCTTCCTCTGCTACACATTCAAGACTTAGTTTTCATTCAGAGCTGCAAACAGTCCTATTGTTTGATTAAGAAAAGTGCAATTACCTATTTAATTCCTAGACCCTGTTTTTTTGAGGGTGGGAAATCATCTTATGACTTCTTCCGCTCTAGGGTGGAGCGGAAGGGCGTGTCAGACTCTTACTGACTGAAACCCACCCCTGTTCCTCCCTGCCCTACGTGCCCAGGGGCGAGGTAACTCTTTCGAATTTGTCCTCAACCCCCAGGCAGGCATTGGCCGTGGCAGGCCCCGTCCTTTGCTGACAACTCTTTGAGGCGCGCGTGGAACACTACGCGCCGTCGACTCTCGGGCCTGGTGCTGATCGGACGGCGAGTTACCCACTACTCGCCGTCCGCAGGCCCGGGTCTACGGTGGTTCGTTCTAGGGGTGCGGTAACTCTTTTGAACAATCCTGCGAACCAATTCCTAGACCCCTAGATATTAAACAAAGGCCGTCAAACAAGTACACACCCGCAGTTCTTCAGGCCTAATCTCACCTCCCATTCCGCTACTAATGATATCAAGCAAAAGAAAAAAACTCACTGACTCACGACCGTAGTAACCGCAAGTCGGCGCATAAAACTCGTTTTTATCCAAAACAGATAGCTATTTATTCAAAGTGCGAATCCTGACTCATGATCGGGGATCGTGATCCGAGAGAATCGTCTTCAATACGCGTGAAATGTTCATTGTTCTGTGCTGTAGGCATTTTTTTTAGAAAGCTAACGAAAATAATTAGAAAAAGAGAGCGAATTATGAGCGTTACGTGATGTTTCTATGATTCTTTTATAATTATTTCTGTTACGTTTATCTAGAACCTACGTAATAAAGACAACCGTGCCGCTGATACGGCATTTAGACGTATAGTGAATCTCTTTGTGAAGGAGCTTGTCCAGGAAAGAACTAGAACCGGACCTATAGCTGCCGACAAGCAGCATCGCAGTGTTTCGTTCCAGTTGGAAGGATACAAATGCCGGTATAATTACAGGCACATGAACCATTTCAGCTTTGTCTAAATCACAGTGAGTCACCTGCGATGACCGTCCACAGACATTGTCCATGTCAACAGATGTCGGCCGCTGGCTTGTTTGGCACAAAATAAAAAAAAAACAGCTGGAAAAGTACCCCTTATATAAAATTCTTGTAACATAGTTTGTTTCCTGGTTTCAGAAAGCCAAATGATCAGTAAATCTGTTATAGAAACTTGACAAAATCAAGTAGTACCTACCTAAGTTTTTTTAAAAAACCTTTTTTATAATGCTGTATGACCAGAAACTCGCCGCTGTAGAACATTGTGTACATCCATGACCTTTCGTAATTTTGATTAAAAACATGATTTATATGGTAAAATAATCGAGATTTATGTAACAGGAATGCTCCAGTGACCTACATGTGCTATTGAGGTCAGCAGAGCATCGGTAATATACCTACTGCAATTAATGGAATATTGTAACATAATAATGGTGTCTATTAATGCACCGAATATAGACCAGATGGACGGCAGTTTAGACTAAGGGCCGATTTTACCAATTCTAAACGCCAAGTTTTCGACGTTTAAGTTAGCTTAAACGCGTTTAGCCGCTGTCATGGAGCTGAAGAGTTTGTTTTGTAGAACGCGCTAATCTCAGGAACTACTGGATCGATTGAAAAAATATTTTTGTGTTGAATAGTCCATTTATCGAGGAAGGCTAATGGCTATAAAACGTCACGCTGCCACTAACAGGAGCGAAGCATCAGTGAAAAATGAGGCAAAAACCGGGAAAAAAAAACGTTTTGAGAGCTTCAGTTGCGTGCTCTGCGTAAACGGTTAAAGTTACGCAAAAAATATGTATGACGGAATTGTTCTCCTTTTAAAGTTCTAAAAAAAAGTCCGCGACAGCATATATGTCTATCTTCTTTTTTATGGTTTTTATTTTTTACGCTAATCTTCGTTCAGTAAAACTTAGTTTACAGAGCGAATGGTGAAATCGGCCCTCAATGGCTGTCACGCAGAGTTTAATCAAAGAGGGTCTAAAGGGACATCACGTGGTTGAGTGAGTTCTCTTTGGATCGTATGCGGTTGCATTTCCCCCACCCGTAGGTTCAATTTTCTTTTAGCAACAGCACAAGCTTTTTTATAATTTTGTTAGAAAATGTTCAGTTGAGTATGTTGATCAGTTTTCACCAACAATATGAATTAAAATTCATCATTTCGAACCTACAGATAAACAGGACCAATAAATCTGGACTCTACTAATCTTTAATCTCGTCGATCAAGGTCAACTTCTAAGATTTTAAGTGACTCTGGTACCTCATGGTCAAGGCGATTCATATCTCAATTGGAAATAGACACAAAAGCTCAGATGATTAATGTGGGTCTGAAAAACATGCGTCAGCCATGTTGACTCACTTCAAAGCAGCATCTAAACAGGTTAGTGGCTGTATGTTCGCTACTTCCGGTGAAGGCATTTCCACCGAGCGGAGGCTCCTATAGGATTACAGGGTTGCCGAGTTATCAAACACGGATGTGATATTGTTCAGGTATTTATGTTTGTAGGTGGTGTATATTATTATGGCACTGAAACGTGGTCGCTCACAATGGGTCTCATCAGAAGGCTTAAAGTCACCCGAAGGGCAATGGAGAGGGCTATGCTCGGAGTTTCCTTGCGTGATCAAATCAGGAATGAAGATATCCGCAGGAGAACCAAGGTTACCGACATAGCCCGAAGAATCGCCAAACTTAATAACAGTGGGCAGGGCATATTGCTCGCAGAACAGATGGTCGAGTGTTCATCATCATGTCAGTCATGTTTTTTAAAGGTTCTGGAGTGGCCTCTAACAAGGTGGACTGAGGTATTCCATCGATAATAATAATGATGAATTATAAGAAATGTAATAATAATAAAAATTTATTGTTCTCTCTACACAAAGGTTTGCTTACAATTTAACATTATAACTAAGTAACTAAACAAATAAGTAGCTCCTTTGCGAGAGACTGGAGTCCGTACTAGGGGACCCTGTGTTACGGATCGCCAGGCCCTCACCCTAAATAATAAGTTTTTTTTTAAACAAGTTACATGTGGCTAGGAAGCAACAGACTAAAATATATAATTTGAATACTATGAGAGAAGAATAAAATGGAAGAGAAGTGGTTCTAGGCGTGTGGGTTGCGGCTGTGAGCGCTTCTGAGTTTCGTGTGGTAGTGGACGTTTGAATGTCTAATTTATATGTGTGACGTGTATTTATGTTGTTGTTATTTATTTGAGGAATTTCTATACCGTGGTATATAGCGCCTGGGTCGTTGGATCGCTGGAGTGACGGAAGTTTCCTTCGGAAGTTTTCTTAGGAGTCTAAGACAGAATTAGAAGTAGTTGCCCGGTACTATTATAGTCCAGTTTCTGTAGTCATTCCTAACGATGACCTGGTGAGGGTCGTGGGTAGCCGATGGTTGCGAGACGCACAGGACCGGTCGCGGCTCGTTGTGTCTTTCGGCTGAAATGATGATGATTTATGTGACTATTGTCTCGCTCTCCATTACATAGAACTGAAACATAACAGGCAAAATGTGAGAGTACTATGTGTACCTACTACAGGTACTGCGCTACACCTCTGTCTAACCCTTCGGGTAATACAGGCGCACTATTACATTTGTCAGTTTGTTATTATTTATATATTAATCTTATGGTCTGTCTTGTTACTAAAATTGTCTTCTTGTCTGATGACATTAATTTAAACTATACTCCAGTTTTGAATATTTCTGGTATATTTTATAGAAAAAAACCGGTCAAGAGCGAGTTTTTTTTTAGCATAACGACGAAGGCTGCGCTCAAGTTCATGGCCAAGGGTCACCAGTTTGGAGGTGTGCGGAACGGGGTGTAAAGTCTCACAAACCTCCATTGAAAAGGGAGGATCCTCCGGGCAACTGCCCGATGGTTGATTCCGGAATGTTGTATATGTTCAAATCGCGTGGAGAACTCTGCTTGCGCGATGTAGGATTTGTTGGTATTTATTTCGTTTGCGGCGTCATAGATGTCGCTACAGAGGTTTGTTATCCGAAATGGTCCCATTTAAATTTCATATAGATCTGATGATGGGTTTCGGAGACAGACAACAGAACTCTTCAAAAATTGACAGCAAATCAACCGCGATTACTGCGATCGTATGTCTATGAATTGTTAACACAGTTTAATGGAGAACCACAACTAAAAAGTGTAAAATAAAAACTTTTTTACAAAAAAATAGAACCGACTTCCAACAAAATAAGTGCAAAATAACTTCAATTTCGGAAGTCGGTGTCAAATAACGAAGACTCAAATCCAGGAACAGCGACTTCCGAAATTGAAGTTATTATGCACTTTTTTATAAATTATTAATTTTTAAAGAATGGAAAATCAAATTTGAGACCCTTTTATTAAGCCCTTTCATTTGACTTCACTTTTTTTTCGGTTTGCACCCCAAAAGTGAGCCCCATTTTCCAAATCTATTTATTTACGTTACACCTCCGTGTTTGTATCACAAACATTCATGTATGTACTAAATTTCAACTTAATCGATCCTGTAGATTCTGAACAAATTGACTGTGACAGATGGACAGACGGATAGGCGGACAGACAGACAGACGGACAGATAGACAGACACCAACAGTTCCGTTTTTATTCGGACTTCGGAACCCTAAAAAGAAAGAAAACATGTTTATTGACATACAATGTAAGAACACATATGAAAAAAAAAAACTGACATTGTGTGCTTCACGGCTGCGCCATTTCTATCCAAATCAAATCAAATTATTTATTTGCTTAGTGCAGGTAGGTATAAACAGGTGTTACAAATACATATTACCTAAGTACACTGTATCATTACCTAATATTGAAATTAAATAGGTTATTAATTGGGTTTTCTACTGCAGTCTTTTCTTTTCTGATCGCTGTATCGATCGTCTCGATATCCTAAATTGTCCGCTTAGTTATCAAATCTTTGTTGATGAGCTGTCAAGCGATGTACCTAACGCCCACAGGTAGGTAGGTTTACTACGATGAGGTAATCAAGTATATCAAATCTGAGAATTGCATTATGTTATGCGTATGCTATCAACCAGCCCTGTATCACTGAATTACCATACGACGCCGCTATGATACCGCGCTTACAATCCATAAAGTGGAACCCATCTATAAATTATGTGTCGCGATAAAAGGTTTATCATATTAGGTTTATGCACAAATAAACTTTAACCTCAAGAAAAAGTTAATATCATATATAAATAGGTACACTCTATGTGCAGAAGTGTGTGATATTATAATAGCTGTAAATTTAAGACTTAATTTTAGTTTTTTCTTTGAATACATTGTGAAGTCAGCAGAAGTGAAGGTAACGAATGATTTATTCGTAGGTAATTGAGTTTTCTCCCTAAACATCTATTTCTGAAGTATAACTGATGTTTAACAATTTCCTTTAATACCCTCACCTTAAAGGGAAAAGCTTACCTTTTCCAAAGATACCATTAGGTCCGCTGAAAAGAAAACAAACCTTTTGTCACCATCATCTGATCAATTGGGATGATCCATTCCAAATGTTGGTCCGTTCTTGTATAATGTTGACCAACAAGAAATTCTTCGCCGCATTCCAGAGCAGTGGAAGTGTTCGGATCACCATTTCCGCTCATACAGGTATAGAATGCATAATCTACGTGCATCTGACGCCACGACCTCACATATTTGGACCAACATTCCAATATATCTGAGGGTTGCATCAGTTCCTGTGATCGTAGACATCAGGGCAAATGTTACAAATTGTTGGGTAAACAAATTGTTACGGCATCGGTTTTGTTGGAGACTGAACTTGACTGAAGGCACGTACGAGTAGCATCATTACGTATATAATCGTTAGTTTCTTGACCTAGAAAAACGGTTTTCCTTTTACGGTACGAATTTCTTTTTCAGAAGGTATCTACGAGTATCAGGTTTTTTAATGTGTTTTTTAACTATCTTCAGAAAGGTCCTAGGGAACAGCTCCTTTTTCTCATCACCATAGTATATTAGCAGATTATATTTGAAATCAGTGAACTGCACGGCAGTTTGGTTTAAGATTATGGATCTCATAGTAAATTACTAATTCGACGCTGTTTTATATATCTTGTTAACTAGCTGAAATATTTTTGGAGTCTATTTAAGTAGGTACTGTCATGTTTATGTCCAAAGGTCTAACCATTATTTTGTTAATACAATCTTCCTTTAAAAGGTTTTTGAATGTTCCATAATGTGTTTGCCAAACACGCCAAAGGGATTATCGCGTATATTGGTGAAACTTAAATCGTCGAGATAATGCACATCACATGCCAAGATAATAGAGAGTAGAAAGTGCCCTTGAATTCTTTTATCGACACACGCAAACACTTGAGCTCTGCTACGGCGTATTTGTTATTGCATGCCACAAATATTCCTCATTTGTCAGATTTTAAATCTCGCCCATATTATATGGTGTTTTACGGCAGAAGCATAATTTGCTGCTTCCGACGTTGGCGTGCGGCTGCTCCGAACCATTTCGAACATGAAATGGCCATATTCCGGTGTTGATTTATACAGGAAGCGTGGTGTTTCATGTGATCAATGGATTCTGCATTATGCAAATCCAGCGGACGATTGACGGGAGCTGTGATCGAACTTCCGCCGATTAACAGTTGTTAATTTGACGGATTTATCCAATTATACATCGATTTAACGCTCAACTTATATCATTCACGTAACATATTCGCTCTGTTTATGTTTTTGTTTATATTTTGATCGGTATGGTTATCAAATCGATGGTTGTTGTAGCTCAAATTGGGCAGATTATCTTGGTTATACCTACAGTTTTTTAAAGACTTGTATGATAATACGGATATTGTGTGCACGGAATGGCCGGATGTATCTGTTATGTGATTTATCTTTAGAACTGTAATCTCTATTATATACATGATCTTTTTAAAGTAATCATGCAAATATTTAAGGGCGCAAACAAACAGGTATAGAAAACAAAAGCTTTTTGAATGGTAGATTTGTTTGGCGTTAGGCCTGATTAAACGGGCTTGTGCATTAAGGAGTAGGAAGTGCTAGATGTAATCATGTAAGTAATCGTGAGGATCTGGGTCGCGCGCGCGAGATGGCGCGTGTGAGCGCGGGAGTGGCGACGCCTTCCTGGCGCCTGCGCCTGCGCATGCTACGGTGCACTATTGATACCCAGTGATACGGAAATACGAGTATATATAAATGTTTGTTAAACATACATATTCGGAATTGGATAATTTTGTGCAAATCTGAGCCGATTTTAGGATTATTATGAATTTATTTCCAAAAAAGATACGAGTAGTACGGAGAATTTTGGAATTCATTGCTGAAACTTAACAGACATGACAGATTTTAATTAACGAAATCATTTCAAGTACTTAGCTGCTTAACTTTTGTGGTGTGCTATAAGGGTCCTTACCAACCCCGTCATCAGTATCATGAGCTTCAACTTAAAATAGTGATTTCCGGATATCGCTCTATTTACCCGTTTGCCCCAGAAGGAGGGCAATGCTTTGTTTTAGTTATATTAAATTTGTTATCTACTAATTAAATTAAACTAGGTATTGTTTACCAATGCAAATAACTTCTGCAAAGTTTTGCCAATTACGAAATTCCCGCCGAAGTATGTTATTAAAACATTCGTAAGGTAAGGTACCAAGCGATAAACATTTAACTCCAATCTCCGAAAACACGAGAAGATTGATTTACGGTTAACCGCCATAAAGTTATTATTTACATCTGGATATGTGCCATTTATCTTCTTTAATTTATAAATAATGGTTGCATCTCACCATGACGAACGATGACTTATTTGAACATTATGTCTGTTTCTATTAACGGTACTCCCGCTTCAGATATAATAACTTATCCCAATTTATGGGACTGCTGTCTATTTGCATAGATGGTGCGTTTGCGATGCTGTGGTGCGGTGAGATCCAATTGGCCAGATAGGACGAATTGTTGTCCAGGATAATTACGGGGCAGGAATTAAACCCGTATCGCGTGTTGATATCTGAATACGGTTTATTGACCAGGAAAATGTATGTGTGAATGGATACTGTTTGCTGTTTCGGATATTGTAGGTGGGAATTTATGGTTGCGCTATAGGCAGGTACTGTAGCTAGAATTTTATTTTACACGATCATTACTTATAGGTAGTTTTTCATAGATTTAACATTTGCTATAAAAAACCTAACAAAATACGCCCATACAAGAAAGAAAGACGCTCCTATGAACATTGCACATTATAAGTAGGTAGGTACTTTTTTATAACCGACTTCAAAAAGAAGGAGGTTATCAATTCGGTTTTTTTTTTGCTGTATGTTCGGGCATAACTCCGTCATTTACAGACGGATTTGCAAAATTCTTTTTTGTTCGAAAGGAGTTTGTTCCGAAATAGTCCCATTTAAATTTAATATAGATCTGATGATGGGTTTCGGAGACAAACAATGGAACTCTTCAAAAATTGACAGCAAATCAACCGCTATTGCTGCGATTTGAGGAACCGCAACTAAAAAGTGAAAAATAAAAACCTTTTTTACAAAAAAATAGAACCGACTTCCAAAAAAAAAAGTTTTTTACAAAAAAATATTTGTTTATTATTTATCTACATCAAACTAAATATACCTATCTAACGTGGGCGTCCAAGCAAAAAGGGTCCAGTAGACTAGATTCGGTATCTATAATAGTCAATTGATAATAAGGATTAAAAAAATATTCAAAAACTGGCACATTTTTTTAACAGACATTTGATGTTGAAACACTGAAAAAGCTTGATTAGAGAAAAAGCATTAAAAAAAGGCATGGCTGGTACTAAGAAACATCATAATATAAAGTCATTACTTATATGAAGTTGTAGATAATTGAGCATTAAATTAATAATCAATTAAAATCGCGAAATGCAATTTTTTCACCTTACTTTACACAACTGCATATAGCTCGGAAACTAAATGCCGAGAATTGGACTCTTTTTGCTTGGACGCCCACAAATATACACATAATAAAAACTTTTAACTAACTAAAACTAAATGTATAATCTAAAAAAATGACATCGAAAAATTCCTCTGCACCACTGTCGGCTGGTAATGTGCTCAAAAGACTAACGGCATTGCCACGTTGTATGGCAATGCTTATTCTCTGTCCAAGGAAAAAACCCAGCCCTTAAGTCACGCGAAGTGTATTAAATATTTAAGGCCCACAATTTCAATTACAAAAATAACTGCAAGACCTTTAATCCTTTCCTTTTTCAGTTTGTTCAGTCATTGTTTAACATTGGCTCCACACATGTACGTGCCCCGCCTGCATGAAAGTTAGTTTGAACGGTTTTCGTAAATTGGTTGTGAAAACTGAATGACTTTCCCGTGCCCGTGGGCCAGAAAGTTTAAGCCGGAACGTTAATAACGCAAATACTATTGTGGCCAAGATCACACCTGTGTCACACTGGTTCTCAAAAATGGATAGACTTCAAGTTTAGGTAACAATTTAGACAGGTGTACAAGCAAGATAAAGAGGATGGTTTGGAAAGGCATATAAGGCACTGGCGTTTTACCGTGGCTACGCACCGATGTTCTTTCCCGCAGGAACCGTGTATTTTTTCCGGGAAAAATGTAACATTTGATCCAGCAAAGCATAGCTTTATATCTGTAAACGAATTTATATAATCGGATCAGTGCTTACAGAGTTTACGTATATTTTCAAAGATGTAAATAAACACCTAATCTAATCGATTAATTTTGTACCTTAGTTCAGACTTTGGATTATAATTTTGCAAAGTGTACATCTACTCGTAGCAAGGGCTGGTTAGGTTAAAGAAGAAAATAATCATGGCCAGTTGCATTAAATTAATAGTAAAAGAATGAAAACTTCCTTTTCTTATTTATTATTGTCTGTCACGAAAAAACACCATCATCAGTGCCCAATCAAAGTAATAAACATTTTAAAAACCATTAATCACACATTCACACACACTTAAAGATACAAATCGAAAAATATCGTATAAAGATATCGTAGAAAGTTTTACAATCAATGCCTCGGGGGCCATATTTCGGAATTATTCCGAGTGTTTCTGCGTACTCATTAGTGAAATTGGTCCGTACGTTGATCCGAATCGGATCGTAGACGACCGAGAGGTATTGACGTGGCACGGCTTGACGGAGTGGATCTACTCGCCGTGTGGGTACTAATAGGTATATCGGCAGCCACTCGATTTGACGTCGAGTGGTATGAATTTCTTTAGGAGCTTTAATAAATATGTTCTATCGTGTCGTTTTATAAATATTGTAGCACGGTGATTAGGTCTGATTAGCCTTACGGTGGGACTCCGGGATATAGGTACAGGGTGTAACAAAATTCGTGATCACATTTTAGATACTGCTCCTACTCGTGGAAGTGCACTTCTTTCTTCAATTTTCTGTGACTAGAAAATTTCCAAATAAAAAAATCAACTTTCCGTACAAAGTTATCATCAGCTGATCAAACTTAATATGGTGGTCCATTTTTAGGCTTCCGTACCCAAAGGTTCCAAACCGTGTCCTGAACTCCCGTGTCCGTCTGTCCGTCGTCAGTCACAGAGTTTACAGCCAAACGGTTGAAGCCACAGTCTTCAAAATCACAGTAAGCATCTTGTTGACCCAAAGCTGTATGGCATTGAAAAAAATAATGTCAAAAATACAATTGGGTAGGGAACTCTAAATGTGCGAATAACTATCCCTAATTTTCAGAAATTACTATGACTTTCTTAGAGTAGAAGCACTAGTTATATGCCATTTATGTTACACCCTGCATAAATGATTTCAATGTAGGTATTTTCCACAAAAAATATATTGTAAATTTGTGATTGACGAATACAAAATAAAACGCATTCTGACTATTTTAGACTTACGCGCCCTTGCAGAAGACATACAACAAAATTTCGATACAATTAGAGTCTATTCACACGTGCCGCATTTACGGTACCGAGATCACGGTCAATCCTTATTATTGAAATTAATCAAAAATGCACAACGGTCGACCTTCGACGGCAACTAATGTGTGGCGTGTGATGAGGCAATGCGCGTCAAATCGCCGGCATTCGGCATTCCGGATCGTCCGCGCACCGTTACGGTACCCGGACACTGCGCTTGCGCAACGGAACGCATTCGCTTGCCGGTTATGTAACGCCTGTTGCATCGTCTGTCCACACTATGGGACGGGGAATTTGGAAGGTCACGGCAAGGAAATGGAATTAAATCCGGGTCGTAACGACAGTATTCGATAATTTAGGCTAACTACACAGTCGTGAAGTGTTTAAAAGACGAGTCATAAAATAGTCGTAAGTCTGGCTTTAGAAAAAGCTACGGATGTCCTCAATGAATTTTGTGACGTTGTTTGAAAGGCTGTTTTATGTTCTTAGTATCTTTTTCATTCAATTTTCTGTGATTCAAAAAATAAAGCTTTATAAAAAAACAAAAAATAAATATTACTGTTTCCTAAAATAATAACAAAATAAATTTATTTTGAACTAAATATTATCCTAGTATTTGCTTTTAGATTACGAACGTAATAGATATACGAAAATAGGAGTGAAAGTGATATATGAAAATCGGAGTGGCGCCGACTCAAAATTAGTTTATATAAAATTTGATATTTTATGTAGGTAAATAAGCTCAATACTCAAGACTTAAAAGGTTTATTTATTTTTTGCTTTTTAGTTCTTTTTCGTCGGTTGAATTTTTTGTTAAAAAGTATTTTATTATATGATTTTTTTATTATATATTTATTTATTTGTTATTATTGACTTGCATCATCTTTTAATACTCTGAGGCTAATTTCTAATCCTTCATCATTTCTCATGGCACTGAGCTGATGACCATGCCATGAGTTTACCAGGATATTGACCAGTTGAGGTTACCTCCAATATTCTAAAGACTTCTTTTCTTAAAGCATATTAAGTGGTATCTGTCACTAAAACCAGTTTTTTATATCTAACTTATATTGTTTAGGAAAGGTATGGTTTCCATCATCAGCTCAGTTTCATGATGTGATGATTCCTAAATGCAAATACCTGATTAAGTTATGAAAAGTAAACAGAAACAATATTCGTGCCCAATTTTCGAGGTTTTCTCTCAGTTTTATCAGGATTCCATTATCAGATACTGATTTCCTTGAGATGAGACCACTCTTGATGTATACCCTATTTAAGAAAAAATAATCATTAAGATCGGTTCATAAATGACAGAGTGAGGGCTGAACATACCACCTAGGGAGTATTTTCTTTCGGATAAAAAAATAATTTAAAAAATCGGGCCACAACTGACACAGAAATCGAGTCGGTAAAAAAAAGACGATAATTTAATTATAGAAGTGGGCATCATTGCAGCTTTAAAAATTAATAAAAAAAAACAAATATTGACATGAAAAAAATAGCGTTGTGTGTATCGAGCCCGTGCGTGCAGAAGAGGAGCGCACGCGGCGCGCGGCCTTGACAATGTCGTCGCCGGCGCCGTAGCACCAGTGCGCACCTTTCATTTTGTTGTTACACATTAACGAGCAATTACGGGTACGACTATAAGGTTTATTTTTTGTAATAATTGAAGAGTAAATGCAGAGTTTGGCTTGTCATGGACTGGACGGGGAATCCCAAAAATAACAGGCTTACTACTAAACTACGATCGATTAACTTTTGGATCTCCGACTAGTTCTTCAGCCTAAGATTGCCAAATTATCTAGTTACTCTGGTTTCATGACCCCAAGACACCTTGTGTATTCCGGGCATGGTATCAATTAAAAATAAGCCAGGAGAGCCAGTGAGCACGGGTACGAATATAAAGGTTTACTTTTTAATTATGACTATACAATGGGCCTGGATTGCTTGTAATTGAAACAAGATGAGGAATCCCGATAACTATCCTACCTATGGGTAAAACCGTAAACAACATTACCATTTATGTATCTACGAGTACATACTTCAAATTTGCCAAAACAATCAAAATACGATCGACTTGCTTATTTATCTCTAGTTAATTTTTCAAACTAGGATAGCAAGATTTTGCAAGTGGAGTAACAAGCTGGTCACAGGTCTCGTGTGTCCTTCGTGACACATACAGGATAATAACCCAGGATGTTGCTTGCAATGTCGTCGCAGCAGATGCCGCCACAGCACCAATATGCCCCTTTCATATTGGTGTTTTTTTTTTTTTTTTGGTGGGTTTGACTATGATTCTCCCGATCTGGGTGGAGCGGGAGGGCGTGTCAGACTATTACTGACTAAAACCATCCCTGTTCCTTCCCTGCCCTGAGCGCTCAGGGGCGCGTTAACTCTGTTTCGAATTTATTCACAACCCCTGGGCAGTTTCATCTTGGAGCTGTGGCGGCAATTATGATAGAGGGCGTGAATTGGCTCGAGTCTGGGACTGGACAAGGAATCCCGAAAATAATATGTAGGCAGGACCCTCAACCTAACAGTAACATGTGGGTGAAACCTTAAACGACAAAAACATTTATGTGTTACACGTACCTGACTACGCAAAAAATATGAACAGAGAGAGAAAGGATTGAAGAATGAAATGCAAGAATTAGAAGTCAATGATAGTGTAACGGTTTACACTAGAGAATGAAAAAAAACTTTTTTTTACAAACAATACCCAAACAAAACCGACTTCCAAAAAAGAAAATACATTAAAACTGAAACATAACTTTAATTTCAAAAGTTTTTTTTTGAAAAAAAGTTTTTTATTTTTCACTTTTTAGTTGTTATACACCAGCACTAAAAACCCCAATAACATAGAACGTGGAATTTAAACATACTCGCAATTGGAGGAAACCAAAACGTCATCTAGGTACACGTATTTTTCGTTTTTGTTCAGTTTCTCAAAAAGCGCTCAAGCAATTTCGATAAAATTTATATGGGACCACTTTGGGAGTATATTCTTTCGGATAAAAAAAGAATTTTTAAAATCGGTGCACAACTGACGGAGAAATCGGCAGACATACATAAAAAAAACATACATACAGTCGAACATAGAACCTTCTTTTTTTTTCGAAAGTCGGTTAAAAATTAAATATTAAATTTACGCCCGAGTTGATAGCCCCAATAACATGGAACATGGCATTTGAACATAGGTATAAGTAAGGAAACCAAAACGTCTTAGATGTATAAATATTTTTTGTTTTTCTTGATTATTTCAATAAGCGCTGAAGCAATTTCGATAAAATGTACGAGTATATGGAACCACCTCTCGAGTATATACTCTTTCGGATAAAAAAAGAATTTTGAAAATCGGTCCGAAACTGACAGATAAATCGGTGGACATACTTACATAAAAAAAAAACATACAGTCGAACATAGAACCTCCTCCTTTTTGCGAAGTCGGTTAGAAAAGGAAACGTGTTGTGCCAAACCCAAGTAAATTCGGACAAGAGGACGTAGATATGATGAAGATAATAAAAATTGCATTGGTACGATTTCAGGAAACTACGATCAACTAGCTTTTGGATTTCTGCGTAATACAGTAGTTCAGCAAATTAATTGGACGGGTAAGATTATTTTCATAGACATCAGACAACATACTTTATCATGATGATGTACCTACCTATGCTAAAAAATAGCATTTGAAATATTCTAATTGTGTGTGTGTTAAATGTGGACGTGTGGAGTGAACGTTAAATGTGGGCGGGGTTTGCATTTAAAACGTATAGCAAGTTTGATTGGCTGTACAAAATTAAATTGGCTACTGTCAATTACTTCAATAAGTGTAAATTTTAAACGGTTTGATTGTGATTTATAACAGTTCAATTTATAACCTGATACCCATATAACATCGGAGATTGCATAACTGCATAAGGTTCTTCGAGGAAACTAGTTATCAAAAGTAATTTTCATTTTAATTTCCGATTAATGTGCTCAGTCGTAATATTGTTAGTTCGATAAGTAATAAAAATACTTTCCCTTTATAAAAGTGCTTAACGATGTGATAAGAAAGTACCATATATTTTATAAAGGCAAATAAATTAAATTACTAGAGTTTTCGAACATTCGATTATGGCACATGTCCAATTGTCCACATGTCCTAGATACGTGTCTATTACATTCTCAGAAAAACTGAAAAAATGTCTCATTCTATATTCCTATAAGCTTTATGAAATAGTTTGTTTCAGCATTTCTTAAAAGTAGCAGTCATTACGTATTAAGTGCAAAGCTCTTTACGCGACAGCTATGCGACGTATGCGTTGTGTATTCCACGAGAAATCTGCGGTCAGAATCGAGATACGGGAGAAATCTAAACGGTGTCTTGGCAGTGTCTATGATAAGAAATTTTTTTTTGGGTGAAATAGAACTTAGGCAAGGAACCGGATTTTTGGGAATTAAGAATGATTATCGTAATACCTGCAAGCTAAATATTCGATTTTCGCATACCTAATTGCAGCTTTGAGACATCTACACCAAATTGACGCGACGTCTAAGCGGTCGTAGATGCTACGCAGAAAAACCTCGTAGAGGAGACTCTTCGTCTAAGCCTTTCCACCCTCGAACTACATACAAATGTAGTTCGAGGGTGGAAAATCATCAGATGACTTATCCCGTTCTGGTTCGAGTGGAGTGGGTGTCACACTCTTACTGTCTAAAACCCACTCGTGTTCTTTCAGTTGCTCTTTGCGTTCCTGGGCCGCTGTGACTTTTCCGAATCATCCCGCGACATCGGGTACGCCTGAAAAATGCTCAATGCGTAAATTATTTTTCGACACATTTGCTCAAAAAATGCATTTACGAAGCCTGTATACATTGTTCGAAAGTTTAAATTACGCACCATACAATGGAACGTGCGGTAAAATAGGTACTCTCACCTAAGTACCTATTTTACCGCACGCTCCGTTGTATAGTGCCGTCCGTATCCTTTACGTTTTTTTTTAAATTTAAAATATGTAAGAATTCCGCCAAGGAGTTTTACATTACCGTAAATTGTGAAACATCTATTTGTGTGTTGTGTTTTTTTTTTGTGTTGTAGTTGTTTTTGTTTGTTGTGTTTTTTTTTTGTGTTGTAGTTGTTTTTGTTGTGTTGTGGTGTGTTGTTGGTTATGGTGGTTTTTGTTGTTGTAGTGTTGTCTTTGTCGGCTGGTTGTGTTGTTGGTGTGTTGTCGGTGGTTGTTGTTGTTTTTGTGGTTGTTAGTGTTGTGTTGTTGGTTGATGTTTTGGTAGTGTTGTTTGTTGTTGCTGGTGTTGTTGTTATTTTTAGTGTTGTTGGTTGTTGTTTGTTGTTGTTGCTGGTTGTTGTTGTTTGTTGTCGTGTTTATTGTTTGTTGGTTGTTGTTTTGTTTGGTTGCTGTTTGATGTTGTGTGTTGATGTTGGTTGTTGTGTTTGTTTGTTGTTGTGTTGAGTGTTGTTGTTCGTGTTGTTGTTAATTATTGTTGTTGTTTGTTGATATTGGTTGTTAGGTTGTGTTACTTTTTTTCGCATATATGTTTCTAGGGAGAGGAAATCGAGAGCGGTCGGCGTAGTGGGGACATAGTGGCACGAGTCATGCCGTTTTTCGTCACGACATTCGAGTCGGTTTTACAGCCATGCCGCGCCAATAGATGTTTCAAAACAAAAGTTTGTTTCATTACCTATGTATACTGTTTTCTCGCAAATGTGTTAAAAACGTTGTATGACGCACGTGCGGATCGGTATTTACAAACTCGTGACTATGGTAAGCCCTCGACTTAGTTTCGGGCTTACATTCATCTACTCGTTTGTAAAAACCAACTTACCGCACTAGTATCATAAATAACTATTGTAGTTTCTTATATTCTTATGATGTCTCTATCTATCTTATCGTTTCTATCCTCTTTTTCGTCTGTCATCTGCCTTTACGAACCAATCTTTCCGGTAGGAATTAAGTTCATTCCTCCATCTTTGTCTTGGTTTGGTGAGATGATGTATTGGTAATTTTCTAACTCCGGTACATCATTTTCAAGTCAACTCGGCGCTACAATTTGCAGTGTGATGGTGTCAAGGCGATCCCGTTCACGACCAAACAGTTGTCATCACTCATTGTTCTCTTGTTATAAATGTCGATTGTCAATTGTTATGACAATGTTTGGGCCACATAATTACTGTGTAGTGTATGTACTCGTAGGTTCTTCCTTACCTTTTTGTTAAGACAGAAGAATTGTGTGTACTTTAAACCTATTATTATTTAAATTAATCAATGAGAGAAGATGAACTATTAGGTACCTGCCTATAATACTAATATTATAAATGTGAATGTTAATTTGTTTGTTACGCTTTCACGCGAAAACTACTTAACCGATCATCATGAAACTTTGTACACATATTCTTGGAGGTATTAGAAGTAACCTACATTTTTTTTACGAAAGATACATAAACGCGGGTGAAACCGCGGGCACAGCTAGTAGTTAATAAAGTTTAAAAGTACACCTGTTTGATACGATGACGGGGCATTTTACTTAACTGATTTGTTTTCGCAGACTGATCGATGTTGTTTAAGTTTATAATAATAATTATGAATCATTTGTTTCATAAATAGGTACAGTCTTGTAAAAAACAAACTGAATTGCTGTTATAACTTGTAAACATAGAAACATCAAACATGTAAAAATATTACAGTTTATTAAGGAGGTATTTCCCAGTGCGTACGCGCAGGATATTGGGAGCTTATGAAAAGTGGAGAAGTTGGTAAAATATTTTGTAGGGATATCAAGATTATTTTTATGACGAATTTAAGTCCAATTAATTTAGGAGTTACCTACATTGGTTAACGTTTTTTTTTTACCAAACTGAGGTTTACAAGTGTTTCGTTTCCTCAATTTCATTTTAAGCAGTAATTTGGTAGTTTTACCTGGAAAGTTTTCCGGGAGTTTTGAAAATTGGTGATTTTATAGATTTCGACGTGCTCTTTTCGCATTTTCAGTTTACCGCTTGCTCCGCCATAGTGAAAAAATACACCCCAAAATCACTTTTTAACAATATCTCCTTTGCAATTCATTTTCCGATGAAAATAGTTAGGAAATAAATTAAAGTTGACAAAATTTCCTATATTTGTGTGCTAGTGAACGTACGAGCGCCGCAAAGTCTACTCCAACACGTTTTGGCCAAAAAACTCATTTCTAAACCACAATGAGATACTCGTATAATAAGTGGCCGCCTTTTTTGTGTAGTTTCCAGGTAAACCCCACAATGAACACCAAATGACTGGACTATTAACTGAACGCTAAATTGTGTTGTGTAAACATCACAAGACTGAATTACACTTCAATATTCAACGAATCATGCGATCTTTAATCATTTGTCTATTCAAACTAACATTAGTAATGTTAATGGTCTCAGATACCTACCCCAAGTCTCAGCCGTTGACTCATACAACTTCATCAACGTCCAAGGCTTATTAAAATGCTTAATTAACGTCCAAACCATGTCTACATCCAATAACTTAAATGTCAATAATGTTTAACATATAAGCTGAGTGAGATTGAAATCAACCGTCCTTCTCTGTCAATATGGAAAAGTAAATATTGTATTGTTAACAGGTGAACATATCTAAATACATACATATATATATATATAAAAGTATGTGTATCTATGAGTACAAACTGAGTTCAAACAAACAAAACCAAGAAACAGTTTCTATACATTAAATGAAATAAGAACTGTACATAAAAAAGCGAGTCTGGATGTGTTTCAATAAATTTTACATGTATGTTTATATACTTTAATTCGTAACGCCTGATTGGTTTATTGGAGATGCGCCAAAAAGCCGGTACTATACTACTCCACTATAATATCCATTTGTTGGTACCTACTCCTGGTACATGATGTGTACGTAAGGTTACGTATGGAAAGTTTGTAGTATTTCAATATTGTTTCGTGCAGAGTGCAGAGATTTGCAACCTTTGTTTTACCAGATCGCTTTCTTTTCTATATACCTACCTATTATCAATTCAGTTTTACTGTTGGAAAATCTACCATTGACGCAGTAATCTCTGTCCGTAAAATTGTTAATATTTCCGAACACAAATACGTGCTTGGGATTTTTCTGGGTATTTCTGGGGCTTTTGATAATGCATGGTGGCCAATGCTACTACTCAAAATTAAAGCCCGTGGTTGCTACAAAAATATTTATGCTCTTGTTCACTCGTGCTTTTTAAATAGTTCCGCAAAACTCAAGCTTGGACATCATTCTGTGACGAATTCTAACCATGGGATTTCTTCAGGGCTCAGTTATCCCAAAAAAGGGCTCAATGATAGGCCCGTTTTTTTTTTTTTTTTTTTGGGGGTGGGAAATCATCTTATGACTCTTTCCGCTCTGGGGTGGAGCGGAAGGGCGTGTCAGACTCTTACTGACTAAAACCCACCCCTGTTCCTCCCTGCCCTACGCGCCCGGGGGCGAGGTAACTCTTTCGAATTTATCCTCCACCCCCGGGCAGGCACTGGCCGTGGCAGGCCCCGTCCTTTGCTGACAACTCTTTGAGGCGCGCGTGGAACACTACGCGCCGTCGACTCTCGGGCCTGGTGCTGATCGGACGGCGAGTTACCCGCTACTCGCCGTCCGCAGGCCCGGGTCTACGGTGGCCGGAGATCGTCTCGCAGCCCCTGGCGTCTCCTGCGACGGCTGCTGCTGGGGGCGCTAGGGCAACTCGGTCTCTGTTGAGTCTCCCTAACGTGTGCCGCCTCCCTCTTCGCGAGCATTACTGCTTCGCAGAAGGAGGAGACGGCCCCCCATTCCCTCTCACTCCGTACCATGGCCTGAACCAGGGCACGGCGCGAGAGGTCGCTGCCGCCTATCGCATCCACGAGGACACGGCGGTGTTCTGCCCAGGCGGGGCAAACCTCCACCGTATGCTCCACCGTGTCCACGGGGCGATTCTCGCAGTGGAAACACGCAGGGGTCACCTCCGCCTTGATCCGACACAGTTACCTCCCGAAACAGCCATGTCCGGTGAGCACCTGCGTCAGGCGGAAGGTGAGGGCGCCATGGCGCCTCTCCAGCCTCTCCTCAAAGAGGGGCACTACCGCCTCGATGGTGGCGTGCCCAGCGCTGGGTTGCGACAGTCGCTCTCTCCATGTCACCATGAGATCCTGCCGGAGCTCTGTCCGCCGAGCCGCGAGTTGTCGCGGCAGCGGAGTTTCGCCCCGGCGTTTAGCCTCCTCGCGCCACTCGTACAGGTGCGCGAGGATTTTTGCCTCCAGATCCCACGGTGACAGTCCGGCAAGGAGGCTCGCCGCCTCACGGGAGACCGTGCAGTATCCGCGGATGATGCGGATCGCCATGACCCTCTGGGCCGCGTTCATCTGGCGCGTTGACCGCTGCGTCAACGAACGCGCCCACACCGGTGCCCCGTAGAGGGCCATGGACCGCACGATCCCCGTTTAGAGCCTCCGGCAGGAGGCGTTTGGCCCCTTCAGATTGGGTAGGAGCCGCTTCAAGGCGGCCCCGGCCCTGTCCAATCTGGGAGCCAAACGTCGAAAATGCTCGACGAAGTTCCACCGGCTGTCGAGGACGAGTCCCAGGTACTTCATCGTACCCTCGACGCCGATGCGAACCCCTCCTACCGTGATCTGGGAACCCGCCGGTGGCTCGTTCCGATAGCCATGAAAGCACATGGCCTCGGACTTGTGCAATGCCACCTCGAGTCCCAGTTGCCGGATCCTCCCTATGACTGTCGCAACCCCGCGTGTCATACGGTCGGCCGCCGCCTCGTGCGACCACCCCTGCGCTAAGACTAGCGTGTCGTCAGCGTAGCACACTACGCTGACGCCAATGGGGAGGTCGCAGCGCAGCACCCAGTCGTATCCGATGTTCCACAAAGGCGGCCCCAGGACCGATCCCTATGGAACACCGCACGACATCTCTCGCCGGTTCCATTCTCCCTGATGACCGGGATAGATGACGGCTCTGTCCGTCAAATACGCCTCGACTACGCGACGGAGGTAGGGCGGCACCCGGTGATACCGGAGTGCCTCCACTATGCAACTCCAGGGCAGGGTGTTGAAGGCATTGGAGATGTCCAAAGACACCGCCAAGACGACCCTGCCCCGGGCAACTGCCTCCCCCGTCGTGAGGGCTCGTACGCGCATGATGGCGTCCACCGTGGAGCGCCCCCTGCGGAAGCCGTACTGGCTCTCCGCCAGATCCGGCCCCACCCGCACCATCTGCCTGACGAGGCGGTCTGCAATTACTCTTTCAAATAGCTTGCCCACCTCGTCGAGCAGCATAATGGGCCGGTAAGCGGACGGAGAGTCCGCAGGGCGCCCCACCTTCTTGATCAGGACCAGCTTCCCCGTCTTCCACCGACGTGGAAACTGGCCCCTCTCCAAGCATGCGCTTAAAAGCCCTCTGAGTCGAGGCCCGAGAGCCTCTTGCAAGGCCAGGACCCAGGCTTTCCCATGAAAGCCATCGGGTCCTGGGGCGGTGCTTTTGGCGTTCAGCCTACGCACCGCCGCTCTCAGCTCTACCTCGGTCACTTCGGGGACGTCGTCGTTGTCGGGTTGGTCCGCGTCAGGTACCGCAGGAGTCGGAGCCATAGGTGGAGGGGTATGTTCCCCTCGCGAGGGGAACAGAGCGCTCACCACGCCCTCCACGAGCTGCGGCCGGAGACTCTGCGTCAGCGGGGGGGCCCATGGGCGGAGTTTCTCACGCACCGCTTTGTACGGGCGCCCCCACGGGTCTCTGTTCAGAGCCTCCAGCGACTCCTCGCGGGCCGATTTCTTGGCCCGCAAGATCTCAGCTCGGAGGGCGGTCCTCGCAGCTCTGTACCCCTCGTATAGCTCCGCCTCGACGGCTTCCGTTTCCGGCGTGCGGTTACGGAGCCGCCTGCGATACCGGCGTCGCGCGGCAATACACGCTTGGCGTAAAGCCGTAAGCGCCGACGACCACCAGTACACTTGGCGCCGAGCACAAGGCCGGACCCGGGGCATTGCCACGTCACAGATCTCGGACATGGCCTCCTGGAACCACTCTGCCTCGTCGTTTATGTCGGCAGGCCTGTCCGGTGATGTCACCCAGGCCTGCACGATCGAGGCTTCCAGGAGTAGCTCCCGGTCCAGCTGCTTCAGCGACCAACGCGGACCACTCGGGGTCTGTCGGACCGGCGCGCTGGAGGTCTGGGCGGAGACATCAAACCGGATATACCGATGATCGGAATGCGTCTCCACCTCCTCCATGACGTGCCAGTCAACTACGCACGGTGACAGGGCGGGGCTGGCGAATGAGATATCCACCACCGATTCGCACTGCCACCGCACGCACGTGGGGACAGAACCCCGGTTCAGGACGACCAGGTCTGTCTCCAGAGCCCAGTCCTCCACCATCCTGCCCCGCGCGTCCGTGTACCGGGAACCCCAAGCCAAGCTCTTGGCATTGAAGTCCCCGAGGACGAGCACGGGGAGGGAACGGTACCCGACGACGACGACGTCTCTCAACTCCGCGAGAGAGTTTTGGAACTCGGCGAGAGATCGGTTCGGGGAGAAGTACACCCCTACTACTACTATATCCCCGAACCGTGCTGCTACGCAACCCCGACCTCTCTTGACATTCTCAAGGGTCGGGGTACCGGCGGCGGCCGACGAAATGATGGCCACCGAGCCGTCCAGGTCCTCCACCCAGTCATCCCTGGGCGGGACATAGTACGGCTCAGCGACCACAGCGACGTTAATCGACCACTGCGCCATGCTCTGGAACAACAGGTCCTGAGCAGTGGCACAGTGGTTGAGATTCGTCTGGAGGAGGCGTAATGGGGCCGTTATTGGCATTCCATTACAGCCTCCTCCTGAGCCCCCTGTGAGGGTCCCGCCGCCGCGGCGGTTGCGGCGGCGACGACGACGGCTATGGGGGCGGCAGCGGCGGAAGCGGTGGTGACGGCTGCTGCGGCGGTGACGGCGGTGGCGGAGGGCTTGGCCCTGCCTCTGGTCTTGGCCTTGGCGGGTGGAGCGCAGTGGTTGCTCCCAGCCCGGTGATCGGCCGGCTTGCCTGCTGCCGCACATACAATGCAGTGCGGCGCGGCGTTACACGAGCCGGCCTTGTGACCGGGCTGACCACAACGGAAGCAGTGGTCACTGCGATCCACCTCCGAGGTGCACTTAGCCGCCACATGGTCGCCCACATGGCAGCGGAAACACCTCAGAGGCCTGGGTTCCAGCAGCTTAACCTGCGCTGAAACCCAGCCCACCAAAAGTCTTCGGCCCCCCGCGGTGATGGCTCGGGCCGCTGACACGGGGCAGCTCACCGTGATGGTTTGCAGCCCCGCAGTGTCAGGATGGATGGTGCCCGCCCTCACCTGCTCAGCAGGGCACCCTCCAGTCCTGGCAACAGCGGCCACCACCTCGCCCTCCGTCACGGAGTCGTCCAGGCCCATAATGCGGATGTCAGCGCATTTCGTGGGCCTGGACACCCGGGCCTCGTCCACCAGCAACGCCCTGATCCTTTCGGCCAGGGCGTCAGCGGCTGGGCCGCTGGAGGCACCGGGGACCTCCAGCATCCGGGCTCCGGTCTTGGTGACCTTCACCCGGACGCCGTCGGCGCACCCCACCTCTTCGAGGCTCACCGCCGCCTTCGCCTTAGCGAGCACGGCGCGGTAGGTCACGCCCCTCTTAATCGCCTCCGGCTGTAGTGTGATCACTACAGCTGCGGACTTCGGAGCGCGGAGCCTAGCCGCGGCGGCTCGCTCCTTCTGCCGCTTGCGCCTCTCCCTTCGCTTGGCCGCCCTTGCCGCCTTGCCCGCCTTCTTCTTCTCCCCGACCACTTGCCATTCGGCAGCCTCGGTCGCAGGAGGTTCAGAAGGCGGGGCAGTCTGGGGCGGCCGCCTTGTCGCCTTGGCTGGGACCCTCCCAGGTGGCTTTGGCGGCGCCTTTGGCGCCTTCGTCGCCTTAGACGGGGCCGGCCCCGCGGGCTTCAGCACTGCCCCGCGGTCGGCCCGTCCCGCCGAACCCTTGGGCCCAGCAGCCGCGGCGGCGGCAAACGAGCGCGTTTGCCGCTGGCCCAAGGCCGGCTGGCTCGCCGCTAGCGGAGGGCGCAACACAATGCCCTCCAGCACGGAGAACCGCCTGTTGAAGGCAGCCAGCTCCTGCCGCACCAGGTCGAGAACAGCAGGGGCTGACTCGGCCCGTGCTGGAGCTCCTTCTGCGCGTCCCTCCGGTGACCTCCTCGGAGTTCGGCCAGGTCTGCCCGGAGCTTCTGGTTCTCCTTAACCAGAAGCTCCGTAGTGGCGGTCAGGCGGGCGACCTCCGCCCGCAGTTTGGACGTCTCGTCCAATGCAGACGGAGGCCCGCCGAAACTCGCCTCTGCCGCCGCCACTATGGAGGCCGTGGCTTTGGAAGTGGCCCTGCTTCTGGATGTGGGCAGCCTCTTCTGCACCACACCCTTGATGGCGGCCTCCACGACCCCCGCAAGCCTGGCCGCTCGCTCCGAGTTGGAGCTAACGGCGTCCGGCTCTCCACCCGAAGACCCAGAGGCCGAGGCACAAGCCCCCACCGCAGCGGGGTGGCGCGCCTCCAGGGCGAGCCTTGCGGCTCTCCTGCCCGCCTTGGTGGCCTTGCTGGGCCTCCGCGTCGCTCCTCCTCCCCTCCGACCGGTGGGGATCTTGGGGGGCGGGGCCATCACCTCTACATCAGAGGACGACTCCCCGCCATCCCCCGACTTGGAGCGCTTTTGGTTACGGAAGAACCGCGAGCATTCACCCACGACTCCCCCGGAAGCACCCACTTCCTCCTCATTCTCCGGACTCCCAGAGCCCAGAGCTGCTGCCAGTGCTGCGCCGGACTCCGACGCAGCACCACGCTCCACCTCCTTGCCGGCTTCAGTTTGGCTATTATCGCCCGACCGCGGCTTGTCGGACGTCTTATAGCAGAAATTGATCATCTCCTCGAATGGAGGAGACGATCTGGAGCCTCCTCGGCTCTTGTTGTCGGGATTGTCCCCGACAAGCGGATCCAGGTCGTCGTGTGTATTCGGAAGATTAGAGCCGCCCCCCCCAGGATACGAACGGGGGCGTGACTGGGAGTTTTTCACTGTAATCTTACTTTCCATATTTTGTTTTCCTTTGCAGGGTGTGGTCCCTATCTCCTCCTCTCAACCTCCCTATCTTCCTCTAACATTTCGCATAGAACACATTCACTCTCTCTCATTCACTCACTCACTCACACACTCTGCCCTTTTGGGCCCTCCCTAGTTTCGACGCCACTCTCACGGTCACATCTGATGAACAGATGCGTACCAGAGAGCAGCGACGAAGATTCCCCCAGGTTCCACGCCGTTAGGAGGCTCGAACAGCTTGCTCAAGCCTCCCAACGGCGCGGCCCTCTTGTGAGGCGCTAGCATCCGGACATCCCTCCGGTACGCATCCCATAGCCACGCCTTCAAGCTTAGGATTGGGTGGAGGTCGCATCCACTGGCAGTCGACGATGATCGACTGACAATGGACGCGACCCCCGGTGTGTTCCTCTTAGTCGGGCCTCTCCCCTGGAGCCTTCCGGCACAAGTTAGTCACTCATGCCGGAAGTCCCCAGGATCATGGAGACCCACAAGCCCCACCACGACGGCAACGTGGAAACACTCGGTGGGGCAGTGAGGCAGTGATAGGCCCGTACATATGGAATTTAGGGTACGATGATTTTCTCGCGATTCCGGTTCCTTGCGGTTAAGCGGACGATGGGCTGCTGATCATTCAGTATAGTAGGTCCTCGGGTTGGCCTTGAGAGTTTGGCTGACACTTCCTTTCGTTTAATATCTCAGTGGGGTGATCGGAATCGTCTTACCTTCGCATCGCATAAAACCTATCAACTTATATTGAAAGGTAACCTTGGTCTAGTAATAAGTTTATAACGTTCCCGTAAAAAAAAAAAAACGGTCCGTGTGCTACCTTGGTATGGCATTAGAAAAGAACTTTCCATTTATTGAGCATGTAAAAACAGTAGGTGAAAAAGCTAAAAAGAACTTCTATGCCTTGACGAAGATATCCAAGGCTACCTGGGGCCTATCATTTCTAACGTAAAAAACTATCTGTGGGGCTACTTACCTGGGTTGTATGTGCTACGGGGCACCTGTTTGGGCTGACAGGGCCACCTTAGGGGCGGTACGAAGTAAATTGCTACAAAGCCAACGCTTAGCTTTGATTTTTCTATGTAAAACGGTTGGCACTGAAGCCTTACCGGTACTTACAGGTGTACTTCCAGTCGATCTTGAGGTGTAGCGACGTGCTCCAATGTACTATTCTGTACGAAAGACTACGGACCCAGACTTTTTACCTCAACGTGATCGTGCCAAGATCTCTAGATTACTTAAACTTCAAACTGACGTCTCTTTTATCCGAATGGCAATGTAGATGGGAAAGTTCCATCAAAGGCCGACACCTCCACCAGTTCTTCCCATCGGTTCGCGAGCGGCTGGCTAGGACATGGCTGGATCACTGTGTTGCCCAATTTCGCACAGGTCATAGCAACTTTAAGGGTAAATTATTTTCCTTCAAGCTTGTAGCCTCGCCTTTTGTCAATGTTATATACCTGATTGCGACCACGAACAATCCGCACATAATATCCTATGGGAGTGTACTCTTTGGCAAACTGAACACAATATTATGTTGGATAGTATTCAGCCTACGTCTGGAGTTGTCTATTACACGTACCTTGTGGAAACTAGAATGAATTTCCGTGCGTTGAAGCGTTTTTACCATACCTATTATTGGAATCAAATGTAACAGCTCACAATTTAGGACCCAATAATATTATTGTTTTAATCCATGGTGCTTGGCAACTGGGCTTACCCTAGTTGTAAATGCCGCCTTTGTGCTTAATGGCCTAGCTTCATTCTGTCTCCCGCTTGATTAGGAGGGAAGTGGAAGTTATGTTTTTCTTACTCCTCCGCTGTTCATTTCTGATTAATTTCGTTGCGGGAACAGATCGTTTCTCCGGGACTCGTCGAGCTTCACTGCCTCGGCGTTTTTTCGGGTGGTTGCCACTGTTGATTCTGGCTTACACACGTTACAGTGCTCTGGGAATAGTGTGGAGGGCTTGTCCCAAAAAAAAAAAAAAAATACACCTATCTTTTTTGTTAATTCGTCGTGCTGTAAAAATATTTAACCGTAACAGCACGAGCTTTAAAATAAAAAGTTGTTTTCAGTGAGTTTGCTACCGCTCTATCACGTAACGCTTTAAGGTGTCTGCCCAGTAGGTACACCGTATCATACAACGACCATGCTAGGAACGTATCATACCGAAAAGAAAGGACACGGGCACTAGAACGTATCTATAACAGCGTATCATACACGTGCATAGCGGTCGTCATAGGCGATTATAACCCGCATGCTCACCGTATCGCCACCTGCGTGCACCGGTACTCGGTTTTTTTGCAGGAGCCGAAACGCACCATGCGTGGCACGCGACGGTGTTAGTCGTTGACCCAACGGTCAAGTGGTCATTGTCTCATACTTTTCAATATAAAGAATATTTTTGGCTTGTCACGTTCCTAGCACGGTCATGGTATGGCCATGGTATGATACGGTGTAGGGGGCAGACTCCTTTATTCAGCCATTGTTTATGATAAACATAGCGGCATAATCTAATTTCAACTAGAGCTGCACAAAAAATATATGGACGAATAGTGATACATGTGGGTTGTGCATCAATGGTTCTGTTCAACTGTTTAACTTCCAGAAGAGATATAAAGAAAAACAAACGTATCGGTCGGTTTTACCGCGCAATTCGTTTAACTCATTAGTTCTGGAATATTGCGATCTTGAAACCCGATATATAAATGTTATTCTTGCGCATGGAAGCTCAACTTCTACGTCGTCAATTTAACATGATTGTGTGAAAATTAAATTTATTTATTTCTTCAGGTAATTAATCTGACTATAAACTTACCTACGATAAATGTTATAGTTTTGTTTATGTGAAACATAAACACATTTGTTGCAAGAAATCTATCTGGAACGGTTTTCTTTTAAATAAGAATTAGCAAAAAGTGAGTAGAGAGGCACAGATTTTCCTGAAAAAAATAAGGAAGCAATAGAGACAGTTAAAATGTCAAAAACGTAGTTTGCGGTTCATCAAAGCCCAAAGGCAAAGTACTGCCGTGCCTGCCGGGCCTTTGTCAGTCCTGAGTGCTAGTGATTTGTTTTTTTTTTCAGGAGCACGCCGCATATAGCCTGTGGCTTTTTCTGCTTCAGAAATTGCATGTGGGACACCGGGCAAAGTGTAACTGCGTTTTTGTGTCACAGCTACTTTACAATACAGACAGACATACTCGTATTTTAGACACAGATGCTTGACACTTACTTATTTAATTGTTTGCTTGTATGTGTTAGGTACAGTTTTTAGAAAATACCTGTGGACACTGGAAAGCCAGAAAATATACCTATATCTGTGCTATGCTATGCTGCCTTTTTTAATCTTTATTTTTAGGGACTTTTATCCTTTTAAGGCATGTCAGCTCCTTTTAAGCTTGTAATATTTTTTTCAAATACAGATGCTCTTCCTCACACACAGAGGTTAGAATTAACGTAAACTTTCTGTCTTGCTCAAGATTAGCTTAGAAAGTATATTTATGTACAATGTAGAGACGATGATACGATAATAAATGCAACACTGTCAATACTCATCATAATTATGAACAACTTTTACTATGCGCGGATGAGACGACCACCCCCTGCCCCTGCAACTCCCACCTGCACGCTTAAAAAGTCGTAAAAGCTTTTTTAGATATACGACCTCTTCGTAAGGGGGCGGGCCAGACGTGATCTATGGAGGAACAGACATCCCAACCCTCCACACTTCATCACTCCGGCAGAACATTTACCGGACAGGAACTGCAGTGACCAAATTGGAATTCTCTTAATCGATTGCGGACCCAGGTTAGTCGCTATAGAAATAATCTGGCCAAATGCGGTATCCTTGACCCATCCCAAACTCAGTGTCAGTGTGGAGCCCCTTCACAGGACATGCGTCACCTCCTTGCCTGCCCAGCATGCACAACCATCTGCGCCTTAGAGGATTTAAACGAAGCTTATGACAAAGCTATCCAGGTGGCTACATACACACATACACGGTCGGACTAAATTTGAGTCAATATCGACACTAAAAGAAGAAAAAGAAGACCTCAAAAGTTACCCCATATTCCAAATTTATTTATTTATGTTACATGTCCGCGCTTGTGTCAGAGATATTCATGTGTGTATCAAATTTCAGTCCAGTAGATTTGAAGCAAATTGGCTGTGACAGACGGACAGACACACGAGTGATCCGGGTTCCGATTTTTCATTCGGACGTTCGGAACCCTAATTAAGTCATAGGCATTATATGAAGCTACACCTCTGTCTACCATCATGTATTTACTCGTATCGAAAACTCGCATTTGATTGTATGATTGTAGCGCTGTATGTATGAATCACGTTTAACGTTTGGAAGATAGCATCTTGTTTAGAGACAAGTGTTGGCGGTGATACTAAGCAGTGGCTACGTCAACGGACTGACAGCATCGAGAAGAATTACATTTACAAGTTAATCTAAATATTGTATTAGTTCCCGGAGTAGGTAAGGGAATAGATGTGTATTTATTTAACACAGTAACATCCATTTAAATTTTGATAAAACCTAAATAAAAAATCTCACTTTTTGAACATCAAAATTTACAATCTTCCCAAAAACCCCACTCAACTCTACTTCCTAGTGTTTTAGCACATATAAATCCATCATTGTCGTCATCATTTCAGCCGAAAAGCTTCTAAAAGCGTACATAATATCCATAATCCGTATATAATGAAAGACAAAATGTGAAGAGACCGACTCGGTGCGGTGCAAAAACATCAAACAGTAGCGATTCATAAATGATAGATTTACATTGTTACCAAAATCCGCCAGCAATCAAGTACAGTGTGAATATATTTCGCATAGCAACTACCGCCCATATAGGACGAAGTGTGCATCGATGGATGGGTGGGTGAGGCCAAGTGAGTCAGCTGGAAACATGGCGAACCAGTGGCTCCCAAACTTGACTGGACCGCGACCCGTCTAACAAAAACTTTCAAATTCGGAACCTTTCTCTAGGTTCTCATGAAGAAAAAGGGGGCGTAATCATATGAATTGAGGACTGTTCAAATAAGTAAAAAAAATCAGATACCATCCAAAATTTTGATACTTAAAAAAATAGAAGAAGTGGTATTTTAATGAGAATTATTAGTTTCCTATTGTTTGTAATAACAGTGGTCGATCTTATTTTTCAGGGCCAATCCAATATTAGCTCGCAACCAACTAGTGGGTCTATATTTTAGGAAATACTGTGGCAAAATTTGTGGCTTTAAACGTGTCATCGCAATATTTCAGTGGGGCGCTCATAATCACTTGACGTATGGTTTCGAGCCATCAATTTGGGTCGGCGGTAGTGGCGATTTGCGTCCGCGCACTGGGCCGAAGGTCGTCGCTCGCTCGCACTGGACAGCGTGTCGGCTACGCGAAATGTTTGCCAGTCATCTTGACTAGTGGTACGTACATGTGCACTAGTAGTACCTAAATACATACAAGCACATACTACTATTGCACGTTCGTATACAGAGTCAAATTGAAGCGGGCAAACTTTAAACACGCGATGGGAATCAATTATCAACAAACTTGGTGAAGGCCGCCTGGGCAAGGCTCGGGAATTCGCTAGATGCGAAAGGCACAGGATCGGTCGACGTTGCAATGCTTGGGAGAGACCTATCTTAATATTTCTTAGTTAAATAAAATAATCGTACAAGTATACGCGTCAGGCCCCTCGCGTTACCATAAGGTAACGCAAGAATAGGTTTTTAATTGTGTCTGCTAATGAGGGGCTTGACGCGTATAGTATTAAGTTTACCACGCATTTTTTTTTTAGTATCCTGTTAACCAATTTTTACTTTCAAGTAGTCAGAACCAGAGAGATTTCACAATTAGACTGAAAATATAGTTTTTATTTTATTCCCGCAACCGCCGCATATTATTGCAGCCACACTAACTAAATTACTTATTTGGATGCTTCCCAATGGTCTTTTATCGCTTAGGTACTTACATTTTTTCATTAAAATACCTCTCGTGTCGATGGATAGGTAGTCTCCCTCTGCAGAGATTGGCAGCCATACCCAAAATCGCTCCTGAACGATTTCAGCCTATAACATAATTTTCTGTAAAGAGAGCTTTCTCTTACATAATGAGAGTTTGTCTGTGAAGACTAGCTTGTCTAGCTATGTTAACATAAGTCTGAGGTTTCAGTATTTCCACGCCGCATCCGGTATCCGACTAGGTATTGTCGGATGCGGTCAGGATTAATCTGAAGGTCATGTCATGTTAAGTAAGTATCGAAATTGTGTGTAGGTATTCTGCTATCGCTTTCATGGTCTTGAAAGAGGTACACAGTTCTGACTTCTGAGGGCCATTAGAATAGAATGAAATTGAGTAAAGATTTCTTTCTTTTTTTAATTTGACTGGTCTTTTCCTATCTATCTAGTCCTATTTCCTACTAGTCCTACTTCCTACTAGTCCTACTTCCTACTAGTCCTACTTTCTACTAGTCTTACTTCCTAGTACTAAATATTATAAATGCGAAAGTAAGTTTGTTTCTTAGGATTTCACGCTTGAACTCAGCAGTACACAAGTAGTAGTAGTTGAAATTTTTATCAGTAGCCGATCATAATGCATATAAGTTCTCAGACGGACAGCAGATGACATAGGGTTCCTTTTATCCAGAAAAAAGTACTGTTCCGAAAAGAACAATAACTTTCGATTGCCACTATTGCTTTAAGACACTAGATGGCGCTACGTGTCTTTCCAAAAATTTGGCTCCCGTGTGATAGTGATAGTTTCTATATTTCTAAGGGGTTTGTAGCAGTAGTACTAAGGTAAACGAAGTTATAAAAATGCGTACTTAGTTACTTATCACGACTGGCAAGTTATAGCAACCGAGCATAAGCCTACGATACTAATTATACAAGGCGTTTGATTTTCCCAAACAAGATATTAGTGAAATTATCATATCATGTGCGTCAGACACTCCTACTGTACTGCTGCTAAAACTTCCACACGCGATGTTCGATTAGGAATTTTATTTTATTACCTAGTTGTTTAACTTTGGCAAAGTGCCTGCTGAATATATTCGCAACAACAAAGATGTACTGTACTGTAAGCCTTAGTAAGTTAACCTCTGGCGTTGTATTGGGTATCTAAGTACTCGGAGCAATTGAATCATGAAGAAGATGGAATGGCTACAAAAATACAGAACACGCATGGAAAGTTGGCACATTGTTGACAATGTGACAATGGAATGTTGGTTATTTATGCGTATGAGAAAAAAACAATCTTATATTGATATAAGATTGTTTTTTTTCTCATACGCATAAAACATTTTTGCAATACTTTCATTGTGCGTACCTACAGCTGAAGAGTGAAATTCCCTGTCGAAGTTTGTGTTTTCTGATAGCTACAACAACCTGAGGGTTCTACTAGAAGCAACCTAACCCCCAGTCTTATAGGCAAGTGCTCCATCGTCGATCACCTCGAGAGTATATTCTTTCGGATAAAAAAAGAATTTTGAAAATTGGTCCACAACTGACAGAAAAATCTGTGGCGATAAAATAGATATAAAAAAAAACATACATACAGTCGAACATAGAACCTCCTCCTTTTTCGAAGTCGGTTAAAAAGGAGAAACAGACTGACTGAATGACTGACTGACATATCAATGCAGCCGAAAGTACTGGGACTAGGAACGTGAAATTTTGAATACGGCTTCCTTTTATATAATGTAGGGAAGCACGGAGATAGAGTTTTTGGAAATGCATGCTCTTTTTTTTTTTTTTTTTTTGTTTGTTGGGAAATCATCCAATGACTTCTCCCGCTCTGAGTGGAGCGGGAGGGCGTGTCAGACTCTTACTGACTAAAACCCACCCTTGTTTCTCCCTGCCCTGAATGCCCAGGGGCGACGTAACTCTTTCGAATTTATCCTCAACCCCCGGGCAGGAAATGCATCCCCTAAGGGGTTAAAGTGAGGGTTGAAAGTTTGTATGTAGGAGGTACTAATTCCACGCGGGCGAAGCCGTTGGCAGAAGCTAGTGTACTCTGAATACCTATGATATGGCAGGCAGGCGGCAATAGGAAATTGAATTGTACAGCATTTTAGATATTGTTGAGATTTGCCGTTGCATGCAGTGCCGCCATGAATGTTGTTAACATGTAGAATTCTAGATATTGTAGCAAGATCGCAGAACTGGCTATATCGAGAAAAATCAATGAATAGAGATTTTTTGACGATGTAAACTGGAGTTGCTGTAACGAATTATCGCCTCCGCCTTCGTTAGCGGATGAGGACGCGGAGTAACATAAAGTTCTACTTCATCAATTTATAAAACAAATGTTATTATCAGGAATCTGAATTTATAAAACTGGAATACATTCATGCAAAATTTTAATGGCGATTGTACAAATCCAGCCTTAGTATAATAATAATTTTAAATAACATTTCAATACATTTTAGGTACCTAATTTAGTTTAGATAAATTAGATTTCTCAATCTCCCTCTCGGGAGTTATGTGTAAATTAATAATAATATCTAGACGCTTTAATTTCGCAATATTGTATAGGTACTAAAATTTAATAACTAGTTACTTGGTATTTTTATAGGTCCAGGAATATGTTTCAGTCTTTCATTGCTTTGAGACGCCATTTCCCTGATCTCTTGGGAAAAAGTAACTCTTTTTCTTCTTAACTTTGGTACGTAGCATCAAGGTGTCCTCGTTTGACGAAATATGACGGCGGTGTCGTATTAAGTCAAAATCAAAATCAAAAGTCATTTATTCAAACTAGGCTGAGAACCAGCACTTTTTGAACGTCAAAGTTCTACATAAAGACAGTCCCCCAAAAAACGCCCGCCCGTCACCACTTCCTAGTGTTTTAGCTGTGAAGAAGAAGTGGCCAACAAACTCCCCAGCAACACATCTGTCTGTTAAGTTTTAAGAACTTGAATCTATATAATTATATGCAACAATCTTAACATTATGTAAAACAGAAAAATAAATATATGTCGTCTAAAATATAATCATAAAATTAAATAAACCGCCACTTGCCAGCTAGCACACTCAATCATGCCATTAAAAACAAACTCAAGCATAAACACTAAACCAAATTAAAGAAGCCTCCATACATAACTGGTGTGCCTGCTTACAAGAACAAAGATAGAAACTATCAAAGGGCTGTGATTCGAAGCCACAAGTGATGAACTAGGGCCATCACACTAAAATTAGTAGACAATTATTATATGAACTCATATAATCTGTCATAACCATAAGCTAAATATGGAGAAAGAACATCAAGTGTAACATTGTCTTGCGTTCAACACAGCGACCAACTATTATTATCTTCTAAATAGTCGTTGATGGAATAGTATGCCTTCGAACAGAGACTAGATTTAACTTTAGTTTTAAATGCATTAAAAGGCAAGTCAAGAAAAGAACGGGGTAGCTTATTGTAAAATTCGATACCGAGACCCTCAAACGAACCATGAACCCTACGAACACGGTGGGAAGGAACATGAAGTTTATACTTATTTCTGGTGTTAAAATTGTGGATATCACTGGTCTTTTTGTATAAATGTATATTTTGTCTAATGTACAATATGTTTGCAAAAATGAATTGAGATGCCACTGTGAGAATTCCAATCTCTTTGAAAATTTCTCGTAAAGAAACTCTTGACCCTAACCTGTATATTGCTCGTACAGCATGTTTTTGTAAAACAAATATATTTTGTATGTCCGCAGCTTTACCCCACAAAAGAATACCATAAGACATAACACTATGGAAATAACTAAAATAGACTAACCGTGCTGTGTCAACGTCAGTATATTGTCTAACTTTTCTGACGGCGTAGGCGGCAGAGCTGAGCCTTCACGAGTGATAACTCGGTGCATGAAAGATGGTTCTTCTTGTTATTCTCGCTGTCAGAAGACACGCGCCTGTTCTTGCAGAGATATGCCGGACACCTATAGCTGGCCCCGCAGCTCTTGTCGGACTTCTGGCCGCCACAGATCTTGGTGGAGCAGCTGCCCTTGCACACGCATTGCGGCGAGCCGTCCGAGCCGCATTTGGTGGGACGCGTCAACGTGTCGGAGAGCGACATGTCCGCTTGTGTGAAGTTCATTGTGAGGCGGGAGCGTTGCGCCTGTATACGTTTAAATAGCAGCATAGCCTTCCAGTCGGGATTCTTGTTCCTGTTTTTAAACTAGTCGTCCTCCTCATTAGTGGGCGCCACGTACTCCACTTTGGGGTCCAACGTCCTCCTTCTATTCTCTTCTATTCGCTCTCTTGGCTGCTGATTCCTTTAGTTTAAAATCGAACGGAGTTTAGATATAACTTGAAGTTTAAATTGCTTGGATACTAGGCGTTTGTAATTTAATGTCCGTTTGTAATCTGTGCAAAATAAATAATTTTTCTTTCTTTTCTTTCTTGCCCCTTACCTAACCCTAACCACTTAGAAATCGGGAAATCGCCAAGATTGTTAAAAACCATAAAACTGTTTTTGTATCACACTAGTTTGCCTCTTGACCAATTGGTTATTTCTTACTTAGATATAAATTTTGGCTACCCACTTAAACCCTTTTTGTCTTATTTATTTCACCTCCGCCTCTGCTTACGTTTACATCCACATCCGCGGAGGTCAAGCTGTGCAGTTCCGCCTCCACAAAATGACCTCTGTTACATCACATAGTACCACTAAATAGACGGCTATTTCGTGATATGGTTAAGCAATGATCTGGATAATTTAGTAAATTAGTTGCATTATTTACTGCTAGGGGCGCTGATAGCGCGTTGTGGACATATTACAACAAAATATACCTACCTAAATATATGTAGGTACCTACAGTGTACATTTATGTGCTTAATGCAATACTCGTTATAGATTGTCATTATAATGTCTGATTTATGGATTGGGTGGATGGAGGGTGGCAAATCAACAGATTACTTCTCCCGCACTGGGTGGAGCGGGAGGGATTGCCAGAATCATACTGACTAAAACCCACCTTCCTGTGTTCCTTTAATTGATCTTAGCGTTCCAGGGCCGCGGTAACTCTTTTGAATAATCCAGCACCACCTTTACGTAACAAAATAACTTTAAAAGCCTCGTTTGCCAAACAGTAGACCCGGGTTACTGGGTAGACATTAAAAACTCGACTTCGTTAGATTTAATTAGAAATATTAGAATTTTGTATGGGGTTACCAACTTAGACCTACTCAATAAAAGAAGATCAAACCAAAGCTTGTTCTTTTAAAAAATAATGTTCTGTGATCGTGTCTCCACTGTAAATCTCGATCAAGTAGCAAGAACTTTAGGTGTTTTTTTTTTTGGCGGGTTGGGAAGTCATCCAATGACATCTCCCGCTCTGGGTGGAGCTGGAGGGCGTGTCAGACTCTTACTGACTAAAACCCACCTGTTCCTTCCCTGCTTGATTGCCCAGGGGTGCGGTAACTCTGTTAATAATTTATCCGCTACGCCTAGGCATGCAGGCACCGGCCACGATGTGCCCCGTCAGTGGTGGCTGACAATCATCTCTTTGAGGCGGGCGTGGAACACTAATTTATCATTTTTGCATTATGTGGTGGAGAAAAATAAACGCTATATTATTTATTATATTCGCCAACGACGTCGTAATGGTGTTCGTCGGTGAATCGGCAGTAGAAGATGTGTTAGCCGTTTTTAAAACCATAGTGCGATCTAACTCGATCCCAACGCCATCTATCGAACTGTGGAACAACTTTGTCATCAACTAAAGGTATAAGTTCGTACCGATCTAACCGTCGCGCGTCGTCGATCGTAACCGTCTCTATAATACCTTTATTTACTCGTAATTAGGTAAGTATGTAACATGTGCAACTTTATTTACAAAACTCGCTAACTATATGCTTAGTTTAAAGAGTGATTAGTGGATTCTTAACTCAAATTCTCCATGTAAAATTTTGGACCAAGAACCTGCTAATCAGTGTTTAAGCTTATCATTTGCTTAGTAGTTATTTATAAATAAGGCACATAATGTTTTTAGTCAGTTTTTTTCCTATGGTATAATTTCTTGATCGGTCCATCAGCCCTACCATGACGTCTTAAGGCGCAGTTATACGACTTTCATTGGTTTTTAATTGAACATCACGTCTAAACGACTAGTCTTATTTCTTTGAAAAAAATATATTACTTTAGACAATTTTCGTCGTAATTTGATCTCAGATTATTTGAAATTATGTTTTTATAACAAAGTGTAATTAATTTGTAAAGATACGTCTAATGCGGATAAAAAAATTAGAATCACGCAAAAACTGTAAAGCGTATTTTTATGAAACCTTCACCATTTTAAAGATCATTTGATTATTTATAATTTAGTCTCAGTGTTTCATATTAATACCTGTTCTTTTATGTGTAATAAACTAATAATGCGTCTAACTTCGGACAGCGCTCCTTGATGGGCGAGGCCCATCTTCGGTTAGAGAAAGGGATAGTGTTATTCGTCCTGTATAACGACGTCTCTCTCTCTCACCGGAAAGATGATGGTTTTAAGACGTCATGGTAGCCCGGCAGCAGAGGTGACAAACGTTACTTTTCGACCTAATCCGAGCTTTCTTTTTGACGTCAAACAAATTCGTACAGTTTTTGTAGTAAGACAAACAAAACATCTTATTTATAGTTTTATAATAATAGGCTAATACTCAAAGAATAAGTAATGCTATAGAACACGACTGACAATACCGTGGTACCTATGCTTTACCCATAGGTAAAGCCACACTATAAAGATGCCTATAGAATAGGTAGTACCGTAGCATTCTATTGGTCTTTATAGTGAGTAGATAATGTTATGTGGGGGAGAGATAGCTGAAGTATTGTCGAGGAACACGTCGATATCTTCATTCATGTGACAGCCACTGTTCTAAATAGTTTTGATGGAGGTATACAACATGTCTATTAATAACGACGGAGATGTCATCATAGTATTGTTCTCTTAATTTTAGTTCATTTATGACTTTGCTTTGTTTTGGCACTTGGTTCGCCATACCGTTCCATCATACTGTGGCTGCTGCCAAGGATTGGAGGTAGCGAATAAAAAAACAGACTCCAGCTTTCGTAGCATACAATAGGATTAAAATTAATGATAAGTTTTAATGGATTGCCTGGAGAAACTATTGGTGATAGAATGTGGGCATCTGTTCCTACTTCTTAGAACCATGTCATGTGTAGAATATACTTTGAAAAACAAGAAATGTATCATAAGTCCTAGATCAGTCTTCTTTATCAGAATCCAGAAACTTTCAGTATGCCCTAAGTATTTACATTATTGCTGTCTTACTTGGCAGAATCTTAAATTTAGTAAAATCTAATCCTACTTCCAACTAATACTATAAATAAATGGTATTTGGACATAGAAAGAAAGAAAGAATAAATATTTATTTGTACCTCACACAAGAACTTATTAAAACTAACAATACTTTATTAAAATAAGGACTTAGGACACTTTTAATCCCTTTCAGACAAGTACTATTTACAAGCAATAATAACCATATTTTTTTACTTTTATGTGGGTGAAGCTGGGAACACCCAAATACTCCGAAATATTTTATTCCGAATTTCGATGTTCCAATTTTCAAAAGTCCGAATTTCATAATACCTAAGAATTATAATGTCTTTTATTAAAAATCACGAAATTTATTTTACCGAAAGTCGTAAATGCGATTTGTTAGTTTTCCGATTTTCATACGTTCGAAGAATCAAATGCTCGAAGGGTTCACGGTCCGTAAAACGACATTCAGATTTTCAATATTTCGAATAAACTAAAAGTCAACATGTTGTGCTACAAAATTTAGTGACGGAAACGAATCGCTGTAAAACCGACTTCACGCAGTCTTGTCTGCCCTACCCTAGAGTGTAATTTAAGCCCGTGTAGACGCGGACATTAAAACCATCTGCGACGATAATCTTGCGTGGGGCCGCCCAAACCCCGCAGCGTCGGAGCCGTGACAGAAACAATGCTTGCTGCATGTTGCATGCCTGCTGCATGTTGCATGCCTTCTGCATGTTGCATGCCTGCTTTCTTGCTGCTTGCCTGCTTGCATGCTGCATGCCTGCTTGCGTGCTGCATGCATGCCTGCTTGCATGCTGCATACCTGCTTGCATGCTGCATGCCTGCTTGCATGCTGCATGCTGCAAATTTCCTGTATTATTGATGTATCACTTTATGAGTAGGAAAACGCATCTGTCATTAGTTTTTTTAATTCTACCTCCTCATACTAAACATAATATTATACTTCTCTCTGACGAGTAATTATGTGTTTATTTGTCTTGCTATTCAGTTTTACAAGGAGGTTTTATTTCGGAATTGTATTAATCGGTATTTTAATAATCGGAATTCGTATATTTGATGTTTCGAATTATCATTAAGTCGGACTTTTTGTTATTCGATCTATTGAAACTCGGTATTTTGAGAATAGTAATTATAAACGATAGGAATATTGAAATTTAAGAATTATAAGAATAGGAGTGATGATAAGTCGGAGTAGTTATATTCGGAATTTTGAACCATTCGGCATGATGAAAATCGGTATTTTGAAATTCATATTTGTCACTGACGGTATAATGTTTTTCGTATTTATGTAGTGTTGCCACAGTTAAAAGCTAGTATTTTCATACGTCAACAAAGGGCCAAAATAGATGATGTGTAGGGGTTGTTTTATGACCCGGGAGCAACACGACGCCTCTACTGCTCACCAACCTGTGTGACGTCATTTTGTTACGGGGCTAAAGTGAAATTGGGCGGCTTACACTTACAGGATGTATGAGGTAAGTTGGGCCAGGGTCGTCGGGCAGTGGGTTGCCTGAAGACGGACGTCGTCACCGAAGTAGGCCTTAAAATTGCTGGCGTCACGAATTGGACTCGTTTCTGATTGATTGGCCTGAGAAAGCCGGATATAAAGTTAATACTTGGCAAAATATGACTCCGACTCAGTAATAAGGGAGCCCAATAAGGGATTTGGGATTTACTCGAGCAAAATTTAGGGTTCCGTATCAAATCTATTTGACTATTTGTATGGCTTTGTGTCAACAATATGTTTAAACTGTGAAAATTTGAAGACTGTAGCTCCAACCGTTTGGCTGTAAAACCTGTGTGACAGACGACGGACAGACAGACAGACGGACTGAAGGACAGACGGACACGTGACTCATCACAATTTAGGGTTATTGAAAAAATTGATGTCAGATAATAGCACCCCTCAAACTAATCGTCAAATATTAGGATAAGACTGAAACATCAAGCTTCTGTATAAAAATCTGACACGCACGAGTATTTCAATATGGCAATTGTTTTTGCAATTTCGAAAATTTGCTACAAGCTTGCGTCACTTCTGAATCGTCAGTCTTTTGAATAGGAGCATTTTTAGGGTTCACTTAACATCCCCTCTCTGAATACCCGACGCCATAGATATCCGTGCCCGACGCCCTTGAAATTTTTTTTTCTGTTTTCTACTCGTATGGTTACCCCAACCAAGCAAGTCGGCAGATGAACATACCTTTGATATCAAAAATACGTTGGGGCATCTTAACTATCAATATCTGAACCGCTTAAGTATTTCCATGCAATTGTTTTTTTTTACATTTTTGAAAATCTGTAGATGCTTTCCCCACCACAGAAAGAGGAAACTTGATTTGACCTTATATTTTTCCTATCATCTAATCAAAACAATCCAACAGGTCCCCACGACGACGCTCGATTAAATCCCCGTTTAGCATCATGGGCTCGACTACTACAGCAGTGGTAGCCCACTGGTAACGGCTCCGACTTACGTGTTGTAGGTTCGAAACCAGGCAGGCACTCTACTTTGTGTAAATTATTTCACCATCACTGCTTTCAAAACGGTGAAGGAAAACATCGAGAGGAAACCGGCGTGTCATAGAACTAAAAATTCGAAGACACTGGTGGATTAAGGTCCATTGCCTCTCACAGAGAGAAGGTCTGTGTCACAGCAGTGGAAATATTACAAAGCTGATTATGCTTATACATATAATCGTATATGCTGGAAAAGTACGAAGACAGGCCTTTGCATAGCAGTGCGACAACGTCGTCTAAACAAAAAGAAATGTGTTTAAAATAATGTTAAACTTCCTTCGTGACATACACAGCATACTATGCCCAAACACATCCGTACAGATTCACATTCCATTACACGATAAGGATAAACGCCTATAAACAAACAGATACAAATATTCAGCGAATGTTAAACTATACAAGATCCAAATCGTTGGCATGAGCGGCGCATTAATATTGCGTTTTGAATTCAACTCTCGATATATGTGAGTTAGGCAAATACGTTTGCAAAGGTAAACGATCCTTTGTGTACGCGGGTACGCCTTCACTATTGAGATGTTAGGCTTCATTTGTTTTCCTTAGCTCAGCTCGGTAGATGTGTTAGATAAAAAAAAACTCAGGTATTGAACCTTCTTCTTTTTAACCGACTTCCAAAAAGAGGAGGTTCTCAATTCGTCTGTGTGTTTTTTTTTTGTATGTATTTTACCCGATTTCTCCGTCAGTTGTGAACCAATTTTCAAAATTCTTTTTTCATCTGAAAGAATATACTCCCGAGGTGGTCCCATATAAATTTTATCGAAATTGCTTCAGCGCTTTTTGAGAAACTGAACAAAAACCGAAAATACGTGTACCTCGATGACGTTTTGGTGTTCTCCAAATGTTTAAATTCCACGTTCCATTATATTGGGGTTTTTAGTTCTGGGGTATAACAACTAAAAAGTGAAAAATAAAAAACTTTTTTACAAAAAAAACAACCGACTTCCAAAAAAAAAAAATGCACTAAAAATTTATAAGTCGGTGTCAAATAACGAAGAAGTAAAAATACAAACATCGACTTCCGAAATTAAAGTTATTTATAAATTTTTAGTGTATTTTTTTTTTGTAAGTCGGTTGTTTTTTTTGTAAAAAAGTTTTTGCAAGTTTTATTTGTTAGTTAGCATCTACGAGTGTGTATGGGTGAAATCTTGGCTGGGGCAATTTTAAAACAGAACCCAACTTATTGAACTGAAATTTTGCATATACGTTTGGTTGGGATGACAATGCACGGTTAGCGAAGTGACATAATTATGTATGTTATTCTTAATCCAATATGGCGGCTCCGTTATTTTTTTTTATTCACCTCGAAAGGGTTTGCTAGAAAACATTAAAAAATATTAGGACTAGCAAGCTTTTCCGACTAGTGCTTCCATTTTAAGAAATCAAAAATATATTTCCAATTTATTGTTCTTTGCTATCTTGTGTTTAATAAATCGAAATAAATGGACCATTAGAAACTTAAAAAAACCGGCCAAGTGCGAGACGGACTCGCGCATGAAGGGTTCCGTACCGTCGTACAAGACTATACGTGTCTATGTTGGCATTATTAAGATCGAGCAAAAAACTGGACAAGTGCATGTCGGCTTTCGCATATTAAGGGCAAATATTGGTATTTGTTAGTAAAATATACATAATAAAAAACATTATCACCAAATTTGAAGTTCATTGGACAACGGGCAGTTAAAAAATTCTACGTAACAAAATTTTGTGACAGACGACGGACATGTGAGTGACAACTATTGGGCTCCGTATGGACACTTCGGATACGGAACCCTTAAAATGTGTTGTAAAGTACTGCTCAATTCGAATTTGTTCTGTGTTGTAAAGAAAGTGACAATAGCCTTGGTATTCAATCCCGACCTCTAGAATTTAAAGAAAATATATATTTTTTAACCGACGAAAAAAAGGAGGAGGTTCTCAATTCGACCGTACCACCATGTTTTTTTTTTTTTTTTTTTGATATCATCTATATCATACTCGTTAAAGATATTATATTACTAGACTATACAAGGTGGAGACGACAATACGACAATTATTGAAAACACTGGCAATACTCATCATTATGAACAACTTACTATGGCAACTAAAAAAAAATCTGCTGTTCAGTACATTTTGTCGAATTATGCAAAAATAAATGTATCGGCAGATGTTTTTTTTTGGGTTTATTAGCTGCCAACGATCTTGAGTGTATAGCTTACGTGTTCTGTGCTGAGCTCACGTAACGCGTCGTACGCCCACCCAGTAATAGGACTCGCCCATCAAGGAGCGCTTTCCGAAATTAGACGCGTTATTAATTTACGATAGATAAAACAACAGGTACTAAAACACGTATACTAAAATATAAATAATTAAATGATCTTTAAAATGGTGAAGGTTTCATAAAAATACGCTTTACAGGTTTTTTTTATTCAATTTTTTATCCGCGTTAGATATAACTTTACAAATTAATTATACTATGTTATAAAAACATAATTTCAAATATTCACTTACTTAACAAATTACGAAAGAAATTTTCTAAAGTAACATATTAAAAAAAAAAAAATGAAACTAGTAGTTTAGACTTCAATTAAAAATATTAAAAGTCGTATAACTGCGCCTTAAGAGGTCATCGCATCCGTCATGTAAAACCTACTAAGCAATATAAAAATAAATCACTACTAGGGGCTCGGGTTAATCCCGTAAAGTCCAGTAGGACTGCGTGCACCTGACGTGGTGGTTTTACATCAGCCAGATAAAAAGGAAGACAATTAATTTTCTCATTTCAGTCTGTTCCGCTTAGCTTTCTGTGTTACCTCAACTATATGTAGTGACGTCAGTGGTAAGTTGGTATACGTAGCTATATATGTAAACTATTTTGCAAAAAAACGGGCACTTTAGTTTATTTTATCTATCTTAAATTTTTATTACATGAAAGAGGTTTTACTGATTTGACGATTTAATTTAATTGTCCTGGCATGAATGCTCGACGTTACAAATATTTTTTTTTAAATTAACAAAATAAAACTAATGATTATTGTGAAATTGTTTTAAAATGGCGCGAATTGTTGAAACTGTTACTTGGGTGTTATTTGGGTAATTTGTGCAAATTAATTTATTTAATTTTACTTTTTACATTCAATACTTACCACTTTCAGATACGGTTGATAAAGCGATTACAGCCGGTAAAATTATAGCGCCCCTTGAAGAAGGTTGTTCGCAAACTTACGTGTCTAAGCGGCTAAATGTGAGTCGTACAACTGTTCAGAGGACTTGCCAACGGTATCAAAAGACCGGTTCGGTTCAAAGAAGACCAGGTTCCGGAAGAAAGCGATCCACAGAGCCACGAGATGACCGCTTTTTTGGTGAGTTAGGCATTGCGGAATCGCAAGGCGTCAAGTGTGGACCTAAAGAAGAGCCTTGAAGAAGTAAGATGAGTAAAAGTTCGCTTGTGGACGGTCAGGAGGAGGCTTTTGGCTGTCAATATCAACAGTTATCGCCCAGCCCGGGGCCCTAAATTACTCCCTGAACACTGAGTTGCTCGACTTCAGTTTGCTCGAAATTGTGCATCATGGACTCTGGAGGACTGGAACAAAGTATTTGTTTTTCGATGAAACCAGAATCTCTTTATATGGTGAGGATTGACGCTGGCGAGTGCTGCGATGACCAGGGGAAAGCTATGCGGTCGTGTGGTTCGAAGAAATCACTCCTTACCTCTCCGGCGGAGGTTCGATATTTTGGCAGCAATTAATTCTACGGAGCGTACGAAGTTAGTTTTCATAGAAAATGGAATATTAAATGCACATCGGTACATAACGGAAGTCCTAATACCACATGCAGAACCCTCTCTTCCACATGCATTAACTGCTCTTGGAGAAGATTCGATTTTTATGGACGACAATGCTCACACTCACCGTTCTGGCGATGTGGAAGCGTATACGCAAGAAGTTGAGATCCGTCGTTTAGATTGGCCTGTTTGAAGTCCCGACCTCAGTCCAATTGAGCATGTCTAGGATGCCCTAAAAAGACGGATAAGTTAGTGCAACCTGCTCCACAAAAAATCAGGGAGCAAAAAGAGTCATTGCTGAAGAATGGAAACTTATCCCACAAAACATTATAAAATATCGTGGAAAGCATGCCAAGAAGTATGCAATCTGTGATGTTGGCAAGAGAAGGTCACGCTCGTTATTAAGATTTTACATTTTTATTTAGAAAAACTAAAAAAAAAATCTTTTCTTTAGTGCTGAACACTTTTTATTGTTTACACGAGTACATCGATTTTACTGAATTTATTTGCCAGAATTCACTTCACGCATTATATTAGAATATAAGTATACAGGCTACGTCAAACAACTAAATTCAATTGAATTAACTGAAATCGGCCTTGGAACGTAAATTTCCTTACGTGCCCGTTTTTCTTGCAAAGGAAGTGTAGGTATATTGTAGACGCAGATGTAAATGAATTCGGATGAGCGAAAGGCCTTTGTCCAATATTGAGATGTTTTGTTTATCTTTCGCTCTTTTTAGTGAATGTACTTAGTGTAATTTTTAGGGTTCCGTACCCGAAGGGTCTAAACGGAGCCCTATTACTGTCACTCACGTGTCCGTCTGTCTGTTCGTCGTCTGGCAAAAAAATTTGTTCCGAAGAATTTTTTAACTTCCCTTTGACCTATGAACTTGAAGTGAAAATGTTTATTATTACGTATATTTTACTTACAAATACCAATAATTGATAAATCAATTTTTTTCTTTGATAATTCCCTCAGGTACGGAACCCTAAATGTGCGAAGTCTGACACACACTTGGTCGGTTTTTTATTTTATTTAAAGGAGTTTAAATAACATTAGGTTTATAAAAATAAAATCTTATAATAAATACAGAAAAGCAACAGTAATATAACATTTTATGATCCTTGGCTCTATATATTATGGAAATTGCGAGAACCGTTAAAAAGCTTTCCTGAAATTGAATTGTTTCAGTAGTATTTATGTTTCTTTCATAATACATGTTTTTAGGTTATTAAAGGTTATTTTAATAAATATATAATTTAGTTTACATCGTCACCTTGCAAAGTTGGGGGCGTGGTGGACCATCTCGGCACTTTGTGCGCAAAATATTTCGCGCAGTGCGCAAGTCTTAGGAGATAGCGTTTTTAACCGTCTTCAAAAAGGAAGAGGTTCTCAATTCGTCGGAACCTTTTATTTTTATGTATGTTCCCCGATTACTCGAAAATAGCTGGACCGATTTGGATTTTTTTTTCTTTGAAAGGGTATACTTCCCAGGTGGTCCCATATAAATTTGATCGAAATTGCTTCAGCGCTTTTTGTAAAACTGTACAAAAACGAAAAACATGTACCTATACATAGATGACGTTTTGGTTTACTCCAATTACGAGTATGTTTAAATTCCACGTTCCATGTTATTGGGGTTTTTACTTCTGGGGTACAACAACTAAAAAGTGAATAATAAAAAACTTTTATACAAAAAAAAAAAACAACCGACTTCCAAAAAAGAAAATACACTAAAAATTTTAAAATAACTTTAATTTTGGCAGTTGGTGTCAAATAACGAAGAAATAAAATACAAACACCGACTTTCGAAATTACAGTTATTTTTAAAAGGTTTTTTTTTTAATTTTACTTTATAAAAAATTCATTGAAAACCGCTTAGTAATCTTGTGTGAGTTTATTTTTTGCAATATTGTGAGGAATATAATTGTGAAATTATTTTCCAGTATGGCAAAATTAAAAGTTTCTACAAGGAAAACAATCGGTTAAATATATCGCGCTAGTAACGGTGTTAACGTCATCCTAATATTGTACCTACTGAACGTATTTTCATTATTCCAGATTTATCAATAATCTAGGATTTAGATAAAAGGCGTTTTATCTTATGTAACTACTCCTATTTATCTAAATCTTGTTAAATTATCCGGTAATTGGTGCCGCATATAATGAGAAAAATGATAAAAACTTTTCCACCTGAGAGAACCCTGTTTGGTAACGTGAGATAGCAAGCACCAATTAATCTCTGCCTAGCCCTTTTATAAGTACATAGGCTATTTTTATTATGTTTGTGTGGGAAATCATCATATAACTTCTATTGCTCTGGGTGGAGTTAGGAGGGCGTGTCAGACTTTTGCTGAATAAAGCCCACCCGTGTTCCTTCAGTCGCCTGTGCCAGGACTGTGGTAGGCAGGAAGAACATAGGTTGAAGTCGTATTTCCCATAGAGCGACTGCCTACCCTGGCAGTGGTGGCCCAGTGGTAACGGCCGCGACTTACAAGTTGTAGGTCATGAATTCAAACCCAGGCGGGCGCTTTACTTTGTGAAAATTATTTCATCACCACTGCTCTCAAAATCGGTGAAGGAAAACATCGTGAGGAAACCGGCATGTCTTAGAATCAACAATTCAAAGACATGTGACAGCCACCAACCCGCATTGGGCCCGCGTGGTGGATTACGGCCCACATCCTCTCAGAGAGGAGGGCTGTGCCCCAGCATGTTGATTATGTTGACAGCCTACTCAAACTCTACAACCAAACCCCGAAACTCAAGATACACCTTGGAAAGACTGGTGTCGGACTTTCTGGCTTCTGAACAAAATAAATAGATGTTTTAGAAATAAGCTGTCGTCTTAGCACAGAGTTATCTTTCCAAATTTGAACTACCCATGAATATAATGTTTCACAGTATTATTTTTAGTGATAAAATTTCCTAGAGAGAGGCATTTTCCTAATAAAGTAATGTGTAGGGTCTTACGTTAACAACTACAGGGAAACCCCATCTAGGGCGAGTATAATATGAATCGTTAGCAATGTCAATGACCCCAATATTGTATAGATTGTCCAGCATTTACTCAATAAAATGTGGTTATTTATATTTGTTTCGAAAATGTTTGGTGAACATCATATTATAATCAATTATCATTTGGAAGGTTCTCATAAAAATCGTCAATCGGATTACTTTGGTCTATTACGTATGAGGAAAATAAAAATTCGTGTGAAATTCTTATGATTTGATATACATGATTAATTTACAACAAAATATAACTACCTACATGCAATATACATATACACAATTAAACTAAATACATATAAATTACTAAATAGCTACGTAAACCAACTGATAATAATAATTATGTACAGACGCGTACGAAATCTCTCTGGTTTTATGCTGTACCTACAGTGGGTTGAAAAGCGATGTGGATGATATTGCCATGATAAAGTAAAACTTTTTAAAGATTTTCTGAAGTTTGTGGGGTTTGGATCTGATTATTCCCGTTCCTTGTCATGTAACATGAAAGCTATTTTACTGAAATATTAAAATGATCAGGTACACCTGATTTACCAGAAACAGCACGTGAAAATTGTGAAAGGAGTTGCATCATCATCCTTATACCAATTTGTTTGGGGTTGGTGCAGTATTTGCCGTCAGTAACCTCCATTCTAGCCACATCATCTAAGGAATTGCATCTGACCACATTTATCCCGGTGCGGAAATTCGGTAATGGCTGACACTGTCGGGAATTATGTTATGTATCGTTGCTATTGTAGCTATTCTCGGTATGGGTATGTGTCATCGCGAATCAAGGATCATATTACGTTGATGGGATCGATAGAAACTGGGTTAGTGGTTCATTGACTTGCGTTGTATTTGTGGCCTTGTTTATTTATATTCCTATACCTCTGTTCTGGTTCTAGATACAAATAAATGAATCTCTTCAATGTACTCGTATCTTTTCATCTCCACTTACATGTTCTTTCCTTCTTGTTGTGATCATATAATAAAATAAAAAAGCAATATACTCGTAATCCATATTTCTTCGTTCCATTTCAAATGTTGTTAGTAGGGTATTAGTAAATTTACATATTGTGTGTTGTTAGTATGGTTAGTTTTCTTTCGTTGATATATGGACCCCTTTTTGGGCAAAGGTCTCCTCCAGCTTTTTCCATAAATGTCTGTCCTTGCCTGTATTTGTCCAGTTGTTTCCTGACACCTGGATAATGTCATCAGCCCACCGTCGTAACGTCCTCTTTCCCTGTGGACCTTTCCATCGTGTAGCTTCTATGGTCCATCTTTTGTCTGTGTAACGTGTGATATGTCCGGCCCACCTCCACTTTAGCCTAAGTGCATGTGTGAGAGCATCAGTTATTTTTGTTTTTTGTCTAATGTTTTTATTCCTTACTTTGTCTATTTTCCTGAGCTTCAACATGCTTCTTTCCATAGCTGTTTGGGTACATTAAATTTTTTGCTTGACTTTGTTGGTTTAAACCCAAGTCTGTCAGCCGTACAGTAAGCATGGTAAGAGACTTGTATCGAATACTGTCTTTTTTACGAGTAAAAGCAAACTGTAGTTTACTTTTAAAATTTCTTGCAGTGACCATAATTTTTTCCACGTTATGTTGTTTCTTCGTGTTACTTCTTCTTCATTACTGGACTTATTGAATGATAATTGCTTTCCCAAACATATGTAACTGTTGACATATTCTATATTATTTCCTTTTATCACTATAGGGCTTTTTGGTTGTTGGTCATTATCTTCGTTCTACTCACGTTCATTTCTAAACCAATTTCTGAGCTTTCATGATCCAGTGACCTCATCATTTCCTCTAGATCCTTAGAAGTTTCGGCTACTATGACTATGTCGTCAGCGAATCTTAGATGGTTCAGGTATCGTCCATTGATTTGCACTCTATTCTTAGACCAATCTAATTTTCGAAACACATTTTCAAGCACTGCAATGAAGAGCTTTGGTGACAAAGAGTCTCCTTGCTTGACTCCTCGTTCGATGTTTATTTCACTTCCTCTGACTTCTAGCTTAATATTGCTCGTACTGTTTGTATAAATATATTTCAGGTTGTTAATATATTTTTGATCCACTTTTGAATGCCGCAGTGCGTTCCAGATCGAACAGTGGCTGATGCTATCGAAGGCTTTGCTATAGTCTATGAAAGCCACATACAGAGGTCTATTCATCATCATTCTCCTGCCCTTATCCCAATTTATTTGGGGTCGGCGCAACATGTCTTTTTCTTCCATACTCCTCTATTAGTCGTCATCTCTGTAGTCACCCCCTTTTTACCCATATCCTCTTTCACACAGTCCAACCATCGTTTCTTTGACCTTCCCCTACTCTTACAGCCATCCACATCCATACACAAGACTTTCCTCACGACATTTTCTTCATTCCTCCGCATCACATGCCCATACCACGACAACCGATTTCCACACAACTTTTCAGTCAGCGGTACCACTTTCAGACTTCCTCTTATATACTCATTCCTAATTCTATCCATGCGCGTAACACCACACATCGCTCTTAGCATTCTCATCTAAGCTACATGCAATTGCTTTTCATTCATCCCTTTTGTGGCCCAACATTCTGAACCATACAAGACAGCAGGTCTGACCATTGTTTTATAAATCTTCCCCTTAAGTTTTAAGGGAATGCGGGAGTCACAGATAGTCCCGGTGACCACACACACGGTATACAGAGGTCTATTATACTCACGATATTTTTCTATGATCTGCTCCAGAGTCTGTATGTGGTCCATTGTGCTGAATCCTGATCGGAAGCCTGCTTGCTCTTTTGGTTGAAGTTTATCAATGTCTTGCGTTATTCTTTTTAGAAGTATTTAAATGTTTTGCTTCAGATTATTTAAACCTACTTGCTATTTTTGGGCTCAGGCAGGGCATTATTAAGCCTACCAGAATTACCACATGTCTTGACCACTTCATGGTCAAGAGTGCCAGGGAATGGAAGACCATTGTTTTCGAGCAGTAGCTCACAGACCACTCACCTATTCTACTTTATATGGGCTTCAACTTATGTGGAAGTGCTAGACTCAATTATGCTACCTACTGTGCGCAACATTTACCCAGCTGATGAGTTAGTAGAATTTCCGTTTGTCTAGGACAATTGTCCTATTCACCGAGCGAGTACTGTGCGTGAGTGGTTTCACAATCACCCGGAAGTAATTGTTATTCCATGGCCAGCGCGATCACCCGACCTCATACCCGACCGACCTGACTCCATAGAAAATCTATGGGGTTTGATGGTGCAAAGGTGGGACTCGCGGAATGAGAGGTCTACGGAACAATTAAAAACCCATTGCATGGAGGTGTGGGAAAGTTTTAGAGGGAGCGAAATATGCGGTAATATTGTTGGGTCCATGCGCAAACGTCTACTTGACTGTATCTAAAATGATGGAGTATATACAAAATATTAAGTTTTAGTAAAATCAGTCGGTGTAACTAAATGTTTTTTTTTTTTTTTTTTTTTTGGGGGGTGGGAAATCATCCTATGACTTCTTCCGCTCTAGGGTGGAGCGGAAGGGTGTGTCAGACTCTTACTGACTAAAACCCACCCCTGTTCCTCCCTGCCTCGAGTGCCCGGGGGCGAGGTAACTCTTTGTAACTAAATGTTTAGTAGGCCATTTTATTTTAACATATCCGTGATTATTCGTTAACAAACACTGTATTATATTGTGTGTACTTTCGTTTAAAGCAGCTATATTTTTTAACTTGTGCCATCGCCTTATCTTAAGAATGCAGTGAACTCGCTATCAATTTTGTTGACAATAATCATGATTCTATTTTGTTTTTTATTCTTCTACCCGCACTGTTCTAACATAATAGTTCAATTTATTTTTCTCATCTAATTAACGATTATCTTGTGAGGATTAAAGTTCTTTTAAAAGAATTTGGGGTTAATTTCAATCTTCTTTTCGTCAAGAAAATGAACAATTAAGCTATGACCTCAATACATTCATTGTGACGTTACATAAAAATAAAATGTTTACAAAGTCTAAATCATATATCACTTTTCAATAAATAACTGGATATAAACAATTATATTTTATTTTATTAAAATTTTAATATCCTTTCATTGTTACGTTATTCATATTATGAACGGTCTAAGTGAGTATACTTCCAACAAACAATCTTACACGTAACATAGATAACGGTTACAAGATAACTTTTTTGTCTAGGTAACAATTCGACGTCACAATTCTCAAAAATATTAAATTTGTAAATATAAAGAATAAACATTTTTATTAAACACGTCTTTTTATTTCCACCTTACAACATCGAAAAGATGTAACCACTAAATAATTGCATATTACGAATGTGATTCTTCTTGTGGTTAATAGATCATATTCGTAATTTGCAACTATTTACTGCAAAAAATGCAATAGTGTTTTTCATAGAAATATAAAAAACAACTACATTAATACAGATTGGGAATTTTCAAAGTAAGAAATAACCGCAACGGACCGACCATGATTTGAACTCGAGCTACGTTATTTGCGAATCCAACACTTAGTTCATACGGCTACCAGCACATGACATATTTGCGCGAATTTTATCAATGCAATAGTAAGGACTAGTCGCCTCTGTGACTGTGTGATCCGTATTCAATGGCACAGAAAAATAATAATGATGTTTTTAAGCTCAGTGCGACGACAGTTCCTTAGTGTGTGTTATCTGACTGGCCTGTTGGTCTAGTGGTTAGTGACCCTGACTGCTATGCCGGAGGTCGTGGGTTCGATTCCCACCCAGGACAAATGTTTGTGTAATGAGCACGATCATTTGTTCTGTCTCTGGGTGTAATTTATCTATAATATGTATGTATTTAGAAATATATAAGTATGTTTATCAGTTGTCTAGTACCCATAACACAAACTCTGCTTAGCTTGGGACTAGATGGCGTTGTGTGATAGTTGTGGAATATTATTATTATTATCTGTGGAATGTGGATACTCATACACGCGCACACATACGCACGGAAGTATCGTGCTCGCTCAGTTCGTAGCAATGTAATCTTTAGCGTTCTTATGGACTTTTGCGGCCTCAATGTACTTGCTAGAAGGCTTATGGGTCTGTAGTTACCTATTTCCAGCGGGTTGTCTTTTTTGAAAAGAAGAATTATGTTCGAGTTGCACCATTGGCTTGGAACGGTTTCTGTATCCATACATACCATGTTAAAAACAGTGATAGATGTTGAGTTAAGATAGGTGCTCCTATTTTAAGAACTTCATTACATAGCCCATCTGGGCCACGACTCTTTTCAGCTTTTAACTGTTTTGTTTGTTCATATACTTCAAGGTTTTCAATTGGCTTAATGTTATTAGTTGGGTGTTTGTCTATAATTTCGATTTCGTTGATATTTCTTATCCGGTATAGCTCCTTGTAGAAGTTTGTTGCATGCAACGTCTTTTCTTGATTTTGTTTCTTCTGAGTTTTGCTCGAGTTTTTCTATCCATGTTTTGTGTGTAGTTAATTCATTATGGGCTTTTTAGTACTTCTAAAGTTATTAATGTTTGTTGTGATGACTTCTTTACTATGTTTACTGTATCCTTCCTGATCGTTCGATTAGCTTCTTTAAAAATTCTACCAAGTTCCATTTTCATATCTTTGTTTTTATTCTTTGTATGTATTATAGGGACCTGAAGCACCTTCTCTTAGTGCTGAGTCCCTGGAGATTTCCTATACACGTCTGGGGGTTTGTCATACTCGCTGGCAGTGCGAGAGTGTGATGTACGAGAGTGACTGCTTATGTGTGTTGTGTTATAAAAGAAAGAGGGATCAGTCTTCCTTCTTCTTAATTTTCAATCGGCGTTCCAAACTTCCAACGTGCCAGTCTCCACCATAAGGTCGCCAACATAAGGTCGTCACAGTATTAACTCAGTGCGTCTTTTAATTAATCGGGTTGTTTCTTCGCTGAATATTTTATGTTATTCTAATTTAATTTCTTTACATGATTTCAGGCTGTGTGTTATGCTTTCTTCCAGAAAGTTGTAATAAGTTTGGATATTAGTTTTTTCTTCTTTGTTGTTTATGCTTGTTTGTAGATTTGTGATGTAGTTTTTAATTTCGATGTCGGAATTTCGATATTTTCGGAATTTGGATTGATGTTCCAAAGGTTTTTCTGCTCTTTATTGGGTGACTTAATAGTACTGTTGCTCTTAATAACCTGTGATCAGAAGGAAACTGTGTGCTTAGTACTTCAATATCAGTTATTAGTTTGGGGTTGTTTGTCATTATAAAGTCAATTTCGTTTTTTGTTTTTTGATCAGGCGATAACCACGCCCATCTGCGATTTTCTTTTTTCTTAAAAAACGTGTTCATTATCGACAATTTGTATTGGAAAGCATAATTTATAACACGGTCTCCGCTGTTGTTATTGATTCCGAAACCATATTGACCTAAGACTGGATAATGATTTATTTTTAGACTTCCTATGTTCGCGTTGAAGTCTCCCATCACTATAACTTTTTCCTCAGTTAGTGAATGTGCAATTTCAATGTCTTCGTAAAACTGATCAATTTCGTCCTCGGGTGATCTCTCTGTAGGTGTATATGCTTGAATAATTGAAATAGAAAAACATTCTAACTTAAATTGTAAAAGTGCCATTCTTTCAGAGATACCTATAAAATTAATTATGTTACTTTTGAACTTTTTCTTAATTAGAAACCCCACTCCATATAGACCTTTAGTTTGTCCAATATAGCAGAAAATGTAATCCTGATGCTCTTCGATTTTGCAGCGCATTTCAAGGTACTTTTCTGTAGATGATAGTGATCTTACATTGTAAGTGCATACTTTCAAGGATTTTACTATGCTGTTGTCTTTTTTGTTATTAAGTGGAGGGGGACAGTCTAATTCACCACGATGACCAGTCGGGTTGGGGAATGTTATGTTTTTAATGTTATTTGGTACTACCTTACTTGTGTTGTTCCGGCGGCTAATGACGTTATTCTATGCTTTTCCTTCTGGAGTCGAGTTTTCAGTGGGCCTGACGTCGAGGGACTTGCTTCTATTCCTCATATATATATCACATCGAATGCGTTTACTCTATTCGTCTTTTTTGTGAGCTGTTGTTTACGAGGCTGTTCTATTGCATTGGGAGAGATAGACTGGTCTCTCTTACGTTTCTCATTCCCTGGTCTACTCTCTTTGATAATTAGTTTATCATAGTTTATAAATGCATAATTCCCTTTCTTTCTTCTTCAAGTTTTGACTGTAATTCTTTCCTCTTGTCGAAAACTTCCTTTGGATAGTCTTCTGAAGCATAAGCATTTTTTAACTTCTTCTTGTTCCTCATAATGTCGATTTTTAATCCAGTTATTAACGAAAGATACGAGTATGGGCCTTCCTTTTTCATTTTTCGTGACGTTTTTGCCAATTCTGTATATTGTATTTATATCTCTGCCTTCAACTGCAATATTTAAATCTTCTTTGATTTTCTTTTTCACTATTTCCATAAGATTAGCCGATGTTTTTTCGCTTTCCTTTATTCCGTATAGTGTTGTTCCGTATACGGTTGTGATCATATACCTCCCCTAAACATCGCCACATCAACTGGTCCTGTGTTTCTCGCATCAAGTGGACTCCCGCAACCCTCACTTAGGCCATCAGATTTTGATTATGATCATAGCATCTTAGTTTCCCTTTTAGCTAGGAATATTCAACACTTGACTTTTTTTCTCTTAGAACAGCTTTTCATATTCTCATTGTACCAAAATGCTTTGCCCTACACCATCAATATACATGACAAGTTCCATAGATCATATATAGCATAGCTGACCTCTCGTAATTTGCGCCCGGCCCGCCTAACAATAATACGAGCAAGGTGAAGCAACCTGCGGAAAGGGCAAACTACGCAGATATAAAACGTGAACATCCCTGCGATCCGTATTCCGACTTCGGCGCCGGTTCAGAGCATATCGACACGAGCCATCTCACTCACTATGACGAAATTGGTAAGGAATTGGCTTTTGTTACGGGCTTTCCGCTCGGCATGACCTTATATGGTATTTTGAGGCTTCACCTTTAAGGAGTAATGATAAGAGGAATCCTTTTACTGTTTATCAGATGACAAGCTTGCTAAAATTTTGCTTAAACTTGAGTGTAATGCTAACAATGTCGTGACTGTATTTTTTGGATTTTTTTTCTGGTTACAAAACATGTCTAAATCATGCTGTTGGTCATCAAAGTAGGTATGCTTTGAAGATCCGCATCTTCTGCACTTGAAAAAGGATGTAACCAAAAATATTTCGTCAAATAATAATATATCGTTTAATATTAGAGACATAAAGAAAATAATCGTGTTCAGTATCTTCTAATTTAAATGTTTATGCCAGAAGCTATGATATTTCAATGTAAGCTATGACAAATTGGGGTGATTAATCAAATTGCTATTACTTATACCTTCAGCAAACTTCACACAAGATATTAATATCTATGTTTCCTAGTGTCACCCCGAATTGGGGCCACTTGGGCCCAGGACATTAATTTATTGTTCTATTTAGCCCTAATTTAACAATTGCTTCCTTGGGTGTACTAAACTACATTCTATGATTTCTCTAATTCCTGAACCAACTCAATAATAAAAATATATTTAGACCTTATTTGAAATTTATTAGAATCTATTTTGGGATAGACACAATTATTCATTTTAATTGTTTCTCTATTCCATCCCATTGTCCGATACAACTATTATATTAACGTTGTCAATGTTATCTTTGATTTTTTACGTGCCCTCTGTGGGTTCGATATATTATTCCCTCAGAGTTTAGTATAATAATGCCTTCATTATGTTTTTGGGGCTTCCACGTTACTGCAGTGCATCAGGAATATTTGCCGAAGCACATAGCTTAAGGCTTCAATAGCATCCTTTGGAGTCCATGATGCGCAGAGTGCGTGGGAGCGTCAACGACATACTAAAGGTCATTAGCGATAAGCCCTGGTGAGCCATCGTGGCGCATTGGGTACATGCACATGTGCATATGCCCGGAGCGTCAGGTGAGTGCAACTAACAGGAACTAGAATCTAAAATGTATTGTGTCTATTTCTTATAGCCTAGCCTAGCTTTTAACTAGTGTGTATTATTAAAAACATATGGATCAAGGTTTTTCTTTATTAACAAGAAAGCAAACTGTTTTCACTTAAATGGTGGTGACTACTTTGATTTTGAGACATTTTGTTTTATTGCAAGTCTTCAGGATATCCATCAATACTATTTTAAAGTTTTATTTAATACGAGTTTTTGTTTAAAAGTTTGTAAATCGTCTATATTAATTGGTTATAAAAATAATACTAATAGAATACTTGATTCTATATCTTACACTAAACGTCCCGATTGAACCAAGATTGACCCCAAATCTAATTTGTACAATAACCAATTGGTATTTGATTAGCAGCAGGTATGTTGTTGAACTTTAAAAGGATTGTTTTGTTTCAAAATAATTATTATTGTACTAATCACCCAGCATTATGTTTCAGTTGTTGGTGTGCATAGCGCTAGTGGGATGCGTAAGTGCAGCGCGGCTAGATCACCTCGTGCCTTCGGGCTACGCCGGCGGCCGCGCAGGATTCGATGCCACGCCCTACCACTACGAAAATGTTAACAACGGCGATGGGAACTATCGCTTCAGGTAATGTCAAGTTTGAATTTATTGTGTACGAGTAAATGTCTTGCATTAGTACTCTGAGTTATTTTGACTTTTAATTGACGAGCAATCATTCAATCTTCTTAGACTTTTCCCAAGAATGTTAGGGTCAGTTTCCAGTCGAACCAGATGTAGCAAGTTACGAGCATATCTGACTTTTGTTATTACAGCTAGCCTGTCCCACTGCTGGCGTATAGGCCTCCCTCGAATCTTTCCATCGTTTCATGTTCTGTGCCACTTACTTCCAAATCCTAAGGAAGACAAGAACATATTTCAGCATTTAGTTGGTCTGTCAGTCTGTGTTGATCTGTCTGCGATCACCTACATTGTTTGTTTATTTTCTTTTTTATATTTATTATCAATGCTCCATGTAAATTACTGGTATTCAGCTGCATCCGGTTAGACTGGAAGCCGACCCCAAGATAGTTGGGAAAAGGCTAGGCAGACAACTTAATGCTTGTTTTATTTTTGGGTACATTCACGAGATTACTGTGCCTATTTGCGGTAAAAATGGTAAAAATGTTGTTTACCTTTTCGTGGAAACTAATAAGGAAGCTTTTACTGATTTCACTAATTCTGACTATGATGGATGATAAATAGTAGAATTTAATTTAACCTAGTACACCGTTAAATGAAATTAATTGCTGACAGCTATAGAGCCCGGTACAGGCTCAATAGTTACGAAACCAGCATGTCCTGGAACCAAAAACTTCGAAGACATGTGAAACCTATTTATATGTCCGCGTGGTAGATTACGGTCCACACCCTCTCACAAAGAGGAGGCCTATGTACAGCCGGGTGTAGGTAAGGATGACTTAGAAAACTTTCTATCATGTGTTTTGCGATTCGATTATTATCATAGAACAAGTAGGTATCTAACTAAGGTCCATATTCCAAGTCATGTCCTCCACCTCGAAGCATCCATCTGACAGTTATAGCTTATTATCTATTGACATTACACAAGGGTGTTTTCTAGGGTATTTAGTCTGAACGGCCCAAACCGAATGGCCCGAGGGCCATTCGACCGTAAACAAAAATCGTCTACGTTCAAAAGGACCGCGGTGCATTCGTTTTGGGCTGTTCATTTTAAATACCCGTTTTCCAATGTTATGGCGACTGAGTCGTGTAGGAAAATACCCTCCACTAATGTGAGTAAAAAACAAAACATTACTGTCAATTAATTTGATGATTGATTAATGAGGTGGAGTCGAGTGGGAGAGGACATGACTAGGAAAGTGGGTCTTAGCTTAGCTAAGAGTTCTTCTATAATGCCAAGGCGGGTTTCTCTTTTATGTGTGTGTAGGTTCACGTTTCTTTTTTTTTTCTGTGTGCCTAAGTTTGGATTGCTCGGTGTCATAGAAAGTAGCTTACGTGCACAGATACAATGTGACACATCGAAGACCAACTCACCTTCGTGAGATAGAACAACTTAACCTATAAGCACTACCAATAAGTTGCTCTGTTTCTGACTACGACCTGACTGCGATGCTTCTCGATAATAGCAGAAATAGATAGCATTGTTTGGTATCGTGGGAAACTGTTAACTCATACGGAATCATTAAAATTCTAGTGCAATACATGTGACTGATGTTTTTGTAGAAGCACTTATAATGTCAACCTATATAAAGAAGCATCAATAGCATCGAAACATCGTTAGGTATATCCAAGCCAATATGTGTTCGTACCTGTACATAACGCATTTTTGGAGCTAGAGTTTAATGATGATCGGTGAAATGGCCAAGTGTATCCGTGCTACAGGTGGCGTGTTCGATTCTCTCATCTTTTCGATTAAATTGTATATTGTACGCAGGATAGTAAATATAAAAGTTGCAATAAATATGTAGCATATCAATACTAGACATACATGCTCGCGTGGTGGTAGAGAGGAGGTCTGAGCCCCAGCAGGTAGGGACATTAAAAGGCTGATGATGATGATGATGTCCAATACAAATGATCATTATTAGAAAGAGCACAGAGCTAGAGTAAATACAGGTAGGACACACCGACCCTGGCCCAAAACGTCCACAGCCAATGACTTTTGAAACAATTCTGAATACCCTTTAAAACAATGATAGGTAAAACTGTTTACAATCTTCTTTTGAGGTACTGAATTAGGATAACACCTTTGCCGATGATCATAACCATGAATCTGTAAACATCCATACTAATTCCCAACAATTCTCATTCCAGCTACGACACTCCGGAAGGCACATCAGCGCACGAGAACGGCTCACCCCGAGCTCAGGGACCCGAGGGCCCCGCAGTAACGGCCGAGGGAGGCTTCTCATTCCGCACCCCTGACGGCCAGCAAGTATCACTCACCTACACCGCCGATGAGAACGGCTTCCACCCCGTCGGCTCGCACATCCCCACGCCGCCACCTATCCCAGAAGCCATCCTCCGCTCCATTGAGTACAACAGGCAGCATCCTTCATCGTAAGATTTTTGTTTTGTGTAGTTTAGAGATATGATGAACAGGGTGTAAGGTTAGCTAATCCCTCAGTAGAAAAGGGAGGATATTGTTGAGTTACGACTGGGACTGGGCACTCGGATATTGTGAAGTAGGATAACACTATTACTAGTTGTATCGGCATTCGTTATTAGTTGGATGTAGATACCTCTGAATTTATGTTCATGCATAACGTTATCATGCCTTTAGGAACAACTGGGTTCAATTCCCAGGTAAGGCAATGAGTAGTTAAAATTTTTGTTTCAGGTATTTCTCAGTAGATGACTGCAGTCTCAATTTACCCGGTAAAGCTATCGGGTAAACACCTATGGCCACAAGCTTCGGTACATAGCCGGCTACATGTATGGTCACTGGTTTTTGAGTTTAGGATTGTACTGCAGTACGATGGTCCTCCACCCCGGAAACCAAGAAAACTCAAAAGTCGACATTTTAGGAATCGACGTGTTGGGAATGATTCCAAGACATTACATTGCGGCTGTTTCGAGTCCAACTGCAATAACACTAAACACAGATATTAACAAGCTTCTCTTGTATTTTCAGTGAGGGCTCCTACAACGGCGGTGGCGGCGGACGCAACTACTACTGAAAATATCTCATGAATAATGTTACCCGTACCATAAGAATAACGACGTATGTCCCATTGTTCTTATCCCGTACCTCAAACCGTGGACTGTGATATCGAATAACGTACTATATAACAATGTTGCTATTTAATAAATGGTGTATTTTGTGTAATGTTAATTTAATATACCAGATGTATTTTTTTAATAAAGAAAGTGATGCTCTGATATTTCATTGTGTTTATTTTTTTGGCAGCAAATACTGCTTGTTGTGAAACATAATATTAATTTCCACGTTCATGCCACGATTTTCCGGCAGAGGATTTAAAATATTTACTTACCTCACATGAATGTTTGTCTTTATGCGAAAATAATGTACGTGTGGATATTATCTACCTTCATTACTTATATGCTTCATAAATCTACCTACTCAGGTAAAAAATTAATTAATTTATTCACTAGCCTTTCACTTTCCATTCCTCCCGGTTTTGGGTAAGTCTGGATCAACCCAGTCGATACGCATCAAGCTCGTCCCGCCATCTTCGCTTGGGTCTGCTGCGATGAATTCCCAAAAAAATACATCCAGGTTGTCCCCGCCCACCTGTTTTTTGACAAATTTTCCTTTTATAACGAAGGCAGGAAGGACTGAGGAAGGACTTTTAAGGAGTCAAAGAGGGGATGGAAAGTGTGGAAGTCCGTCATTTTTGCCGATAGGTAATTCCATCAGCTGATAAATGTTATGTTCCAGCCGATTCAATTATGAGTCTTTGGTCAACTGGACCCACTCGAAATGGACCCGCAGGATCACTCAACCCAATCACATTAAGCCAGATTTTTCTAGAAAGTTGGCTGACTATTACAACAAAATAATATTTATAGAAGTCCCGCAAACTAATTTCATGTTAGACACTAATTTGCTCTGGCACAAAATTTAATTATACACGCCATAAAGATAAAACACGTCTAATGACGCTTGACATCTTAGATATATCAGTCACCATAATATAAGATCATTCAACTATTGCAGTCAAAGAGAGATGCTGGCAGAAAAGCCGGCACTTAGACTTGGAAATTGACATGCGACTGTTTTTCGTTTGCGATATTTATTAAAAGAAAATGGTGCTTATTTCTGCCAGTTTTTGGAACATGACTTCTGACCATCACTGAATTCAGTCCGTGCACACGGAAGCCAACGGACTATACACAGGGTGTAAAAAGACACATCGCATAGTCGTTAACTACGCATACTATACATCTAACAAAGTAGCTTTCCGCAAAGAATATTGCTGGGAAACGACTTTTATACTTAGGAACAAAAAAAAAAATATATTGCGCGCAATGTAACGCGAACCCAGGCAAGTGGAGTTAAACCACGCCTCTTCGCTCTAAGCCACGTAGATACTTGTCGCATACGTTTGATATTCATTGCGTTTTTGTTACTGCAAGTGCGTAATTTCGAAATTTCGAAATAAAACTCAAAAATTCAGGTAATGTTTGTTTGGAAAAAATTTTAGTAATAACATTTTCGTCAAAAAGTAAAAAAAAAAAATGCGACTTTGACCTTCAATATCTTCAGAACCAGTGGATATCTAGGTATGGTCTAGTGGAAAAAAATTATCCAAATAATGGGTAGAATATGATTGTGGCTTTCGGTTTCGGAAACTGTCTTCTTACACCCGATATTATTAGTGCAATTTCACTCTCTCCTGTCTGTTTTCAAGAATAAGGAGTCTTTGGTCAACTGAACCCACTCGAAATGGAGTCGCGGGATCACTTAACCAAATTACATTTTGAATAGGTCGACTGGACCCACTGTCTTTGGTGTGATCATAAAAATGAGATCACTTCATCACTAGGCAATTTAGTTTAGTTTTATTTTAATTTTTGTATTTTGTTTGGCTTTTGTAGATTAATGTGCGATGTGCGTTTGTAATCTGTGCAAAATAAATAATTTTTCTTTCTTTCTTTACCTAAATCGCCAATTTGGGTTCTTCAGTAAGCAGATACTTGTTTGCCATGCCAGACCTACACATATGTGCGGTCTATCGCCCTTTACGGGGTACCGGTGTGGGCGCGTTCCTTGAGACGGCGACCAGCTCGCCGGTTGAGCGCGTCCCAAAGGGTCCTGCCCTTTGGGACGCGCTCAACCGGCGAGCCCCTTAGCCAAAATACATTTCTGTAAACGTTAACGCTAACGCTTCATGCAAAATGTATGGCAACGACGTTTTGCACGAAGCGTTAGACAGAGAACTGTCACGTGACTCACGCCCAGTAATGACTTTGCCATACATTTTGCACGAAGCGTCAGCGTTAACGTTTACAGAAAAGTATTTTGTCTAAAGGCTATGGCCATTCGGTTAGTCCGAGGATACCGCACGCTCTTCGGTGAGATGGCGAGCCTCTTTGCCGGCTTGTCGCCGTCGGATCTGGAGGCAAAAGTCCTTCGCGCACTAAGTAGCAATACATACCGCAGTAACACCGCTGCCGCGACATGTCGCGGCTCGGCGGACAGAGCTCCGGCAGGATCTCATAGCAACATGAAGAGAGCAACTGTCGCAACCCAGCGCTGGGCGCGCCACAATTGCGCTTGAAGAGCCCTTTCTAAACGTATACGTTCCTTATAAATAATCTTATCTTATCTTATCTTATATTTTGAACATTTAAAAATATATTCTGTTGTTTTTACTTAAACACTGTATATATATACTATACCTATTAAACTATTATTTTTTATTTACACAATTGACAAATCTTGACGAGAGCTATCGAATAAAAAAACTTTTTTACAAAAAAATAGAACCGACTTCCAAAAAAAGTGCAAAATAACTTTAATTTCGGAAGTCGGTGTTCCTGTTTTGTGTCTTCGTTTTTTGACACCGACTTCCGAAATTAAAGTTATTTTGCACTTTTTTTGGAAGTCGGTTCTATTTTTTTGTAAAAAAGTTTTTTATTTTTCACTTTTTAGTTGTGGCTCCCCATTAAACTGTGTTAACAATTCATAGACATACGATAGCAGCAATTGCGGTTGATTTGCTGTCAATTTTTGAAGAGTTCCGTTGTCTGTCTCCGAAACCCATCATCAGATCTTTTTGAAATTTAAATGGGACCATTTCGGAATAAACCCCTTTCGAACAAAAAAAGAATTTTGCAAATCCGTCAATATATGACGGAGTTATGCCCGAACATACATAAAAAAAAAAAAAAAAAAAAAAAAAAAAAAATACAAACATCCGAATTGATAACCTCCTCCTTTTTCGAAGTCGGTTAAAAAGTAAAACGAACGTCGTAGCTTCTCCGAGTCAAAAGTTATACTAAATGGATATCTTGAAACACAGCAAACAATCTGCCTAGCCTTTTCCCAACTATCTTATGGTCGGCTTCCAGTCTAACCAGATGCAGCTGAATACCAGTATTTTACATGGAGGGACTGCCTATCTGATCTCCACAACCCAGTAACTGAGTAATACGATACCCCTTGGTAAGACTGGTTGTCAGACTTTCGGACCCGAAATCGTGGATTTTTGGAACTGTCAAATCGATCATCTTTGAAATAAATCGTGGATCTTTGAAATGTCAATCGATTGACAGCCGGGACCAACGGCTTAACGTGTTTTCCGAGGCACGGAGGAGTCTCGTAATGTAAAGATGGTCATCCATCCATGGATCAACCCCGGCAAGTGTAGCTTAACCTAATGGATCGACCCATGCGGCTGTTATTACTTTAGCCACGAGCTCCTCGTGGCTACGGCTACGGAAAATGATATAACGAAACACAGCAAAGTGACCTCAAAATGACAGAGCTTCCCCTCCATCGCGCGCGATGCGTCACAGTCATCACTTAGCGAATTTTTTGATTCTGTAGCTATCCAGTGGTGTAATTAAATTTTGGATTGAGATGATAGATATGTAGCTGCAACGCCAAACTGCCGATTCGTATTCACGTAAAACGCACGGCTGTGTCCACGCCACAGCCAAACCTCGTTTTTTTTTTGTCTTAGTTTCCTCATAATGATGTCTTTAAGATTGACTGGATCCGTGGGTCGTAATTAATTTAAGAAATGAATAGCAATACGTACTAGACCGGTTCTTCTTTCTGGCGAGACGGACCAAAACGGATAGAAGAGATATGAAAAGGCAATGGGATTTTGTTAGCTTACCCGACCAAAAGAAGAAGAGAGGAGATGAGAGGAGAAGTCTCATATTATTGTTTGGAAGATAATTTTAGTTTGCCCTTCTAATAATAATTATCTGTCTAATAAAATTATGTGAGTGTTTCGAATCATTGCACACAGTTTCTAGAATGTTGTGTTTTTATAACAAAGAAATACAGTTTCATTAAATAATACATTTGATGTGTCCGATATATTCCTCTGTTCGACCTAGATAATGTTTATTGTAATGTTTTCTCGAAGTCTGAATTATTTTGTCGGTTAATAATGTGTTTGATTTAATAACACTGTAACAAATATAGAACTTTATTGTTAATGGTTGTATTTGGGTTCTTTTTTAAATGTCTTATTCGCGGCGAATCTTATTTTTTATACCAAACCTTGCTTTTTAATCACAGGCTTGTTACAGTAAATAGTCACTTTATAAAAAAAAATTTAAAACACCAAAATCATCAGCATTTTCCATTAGAAAGCTCACAGCAGTTTTTGAAGTGAAAACATCTTTAGGCGCGTTGGGAATTTTTGTGATGGGAAAAAACAATTGAACTCGCGCGACACCGACACCGCTACGAGATTCGCTACGAGTGCTACGCGGCGTAGAACTCGAAGTGAATCTCGTAGCGTTGGGCATTTTTGTTCAATTTTTCACTTCTGTCGGCACTCCCAGAGTGCCACTGTTTTTTTTTTGTTACAGTGACTATATATGAGACTCGAGTAGGTATGCAAAGTCGTTCACTTTGCATACAAATTCATGACTCACTTCACTTCATCTCATACAGAAGAATACGGTGCGGATGGTAGATGAATGATGTTAGAAGGAATGATTTTAGAGGGGATAGAGGAAAAGTTATTAAATCGTGAGAAAAGTTTACTCTGTTATATTTTTTCAGTCTGTCTATTCTAATCTTAACTAATGAACGATTAATGCAAATGATGACGATAAATTCGAATGTGAGTGTTCGGGAGCATATTCCCTGTGGATAATTAATGAATTTAACGCAGGTAAAGCCGCTGACAGAAGCTGTGATATTAGGCAGAATTTCAAAACGCATCTTACATTAAACTTCTGCAGGTATTTTTTTTTGTAGAGTGGAAATAATAAGGTTAGCGTTTTTTTTTTATTAGAGGCTAAGATATAGATATTTTTATACTAAGTTGAAGCTAAGTAAATGTGTGCTAGCTTAGGCAGTTCGTGCAGAGCCACGTCATTGGCGTGAAAGATATCACAGCTCTCATCAACCTGCTTGCACGTATTTGTAACAATGATCGCGCCGGCACAGCAGGAGGTAACCTCATTCAAATGTCAAATACCAGTGCCAAATATTCTTTTCACTAAATACGCCCTGGCTGATCTCGTGCAAGGTTTTTGAGGGTAACATCAATATAAAAACACTGTAAGCCTAAGCAGATATCATTCAGCAAAAAGTATTCCACTGAACAGCATCTCTAAAATTTAAAAGAATTGAACAATCGAAATGGCTGGCCTAAAGGTAAGAGCAATACGTAAATCAAGTTGTTTTGTTTTGCAATTGCAATAATAAAGTTATTAGAACTCAATACGTACATGCTTATGCAAAAGTTTCTAAATAAATGGGTTCAAGTTTCGAAGATATGGCATCATCGAAATTAAGGTTCTCACTGCAACAGCTTTGGCCTTTGTCATTTGCAGGCGCACAAGTAATACCTAATTACTGCAATTATATAGATATTGATCAGTTCAAACCACTAAAAAAGGCTAAGGTTATCTAATTCAAACTATTTTAAAAGAAACACTCCTTGAAGTCACTCTTTTTAACATTAAACCTCCCTCTACAGATCGTTTCAATCCTCGCCCTGCTGTCTGCTGTATCAGCGGGACATTTGGGCCACTTCCAACCCTCTGCAGGGTACAGTGCGTTCGGCACAAACGCATACAGCTCAGCGAGGGCGTCTGCTTCGGCGTCTGCTTACACCAGCAGCTATGGAGCACATATACCAATATTGAGTTATGAAAATGTGAACAATGGTGATGGAAATTATAGATACAGGTAAGGAAAAAATTAAATTTGTGAAAATGCAGAAGTTTGGCTACAAAAGAGAGACCATTCAGTCATAATTTGGTTTAGAACCAGAATTAAAACCCCTCGGTAATCTTTCAGTCTTGTAGTGGTAAAATCCGAGCATCGTTTCCCTAATGCTGTGGAGCGTGACCACATCATGGTTTCCAAACCGTGTACTTGATTATGTCTCTCCACTTGCTCCTACTTTCAGACTTTCAAATTAAGACTTAAAGTATTCTATTATTATTTATTCCATAGCTACGAAACTGGCAACGGCATATCAGCGCACGAGAACGGGGCGCCACGTGCTAGCGGCCCCGAGGGGTCCGCTGTAACTGCTGAAGGAGGGTTCTCATACCGCGCGCCCGACGGCCAGCAGGTGTCGCTCACCTACACCGCTGACGAGAACGGCTTCCACCCCGTCGGCTCGCACATCCCCACGCCGCCACCTATCCCGGAAGCCATTCTGCGCTCTCTCCAGCTTAACAGGCAGAATCCGTCTTCGTAAGTTTTTGATGTTTTTTTTAGTAGCAATTCTATCTATCTTTAACTAAGTCCACATTTGGCCAATAGTGCCAAAGTCCGGTATTTAGGTGTTAGTAACATTTATCGGTTAGTAGTTATTTTCTGGTGTTTGCCGGATATACCTAGCTCATGGTAAGCTTCATGGAAAATGTATTAATTCAAAGTTAGTGTCTTTAATAACCCTGTTTTTCCGCCCACTATAACAGCTAGTTCATTTGTTAAACGTTTTCCAATGACCTTTTAACACACCATTCGTAACTACACCATCTGTTGCAATGGCGTTGCTGTTGTAGTGGTGTCGTTACCGCCAGAGGCTCTGGTTACCCCGTAAGGCATGTATGATGGGTGCGAACAGTCCAATTACAACAACGGGCTCACCATATTAGGCGTATATAAATTAGTTTTGCTATTTTCAGACTTTCGCTCTCTCAAATTGTAGGGATGGGTTTTTATTGTCTATCTGTATTGCATGTTGATTGTGGCTACTTTTACATGAACAGAATCATTTCAAACTTCATAAATGTGGTCAAATATCATGTTGTAGACTTTGGATGATTCCTTATTAACATCATTAGGTATCTTGCTCATATCCCAATTTATTTGGGATCGGTGCATCATGTCTTCTTCCTTATTTGTCTTTTAGTCGCCATCCCAGTTGTTACCCAATTTCTACCTTCCTACCTTCTATATCAATCTATCAATCAACTCAGCCTACTGCTGGACATAGGCCTCTATATATCACGTTCTAATTAATTTTGTTCAATATTTCCAGCGGTGACGGTTCGTACAACGGTCACTTCAACAATGGGTACAACCACGGTTTCCACGGGTAGATACAACTACTAAAGTGACGTCAACTGACACATCGAAACTGAGGCCATGAATACGGAATCAATTGCAAACATCTCATCATTATTTTCACAAGCATCACTTTTTGTTTAATTATGCTATGATTTATCCTCATACGTTGTAAATAAAGATTTAAGTATGAACCAAAGTTCTGTGTTTAACTTTTTTCTACCTAATTGATACCTATTTATTTTATTTACCTTTTCATTTATATCGATTTATACGATTATTAATTCAATTTGTATTTTGTGCATAACATTTTAGTTTCTTGCACTGGTCTTTGGACACTTAAATCATGTTCCTCCATCTTTCATCTGGCTTAAATCTGCTAAAATGGATACTTCATTATATTTGGAGTCCTTGATAGGTTACAACAGCACTGCAAAATTGGTTCTAACATAACCATTTTGATGAAGTGGTCAATGCGAGCGCCGGTGCAACGTAACAATATATAGAAAAGTCTCATGACTCCTTTTCACAGCTAATCTTTAGAATATATAAGGTGAAAATGATTTAACTTACATTTCTGGCGAACTATATCTCTGGTGTAAAATCTGACACAAATCAATTTTAAAACACTTGTTAAATTCACATACCTTAATCTGAAATGAAGCTTCTTAGCACATATTATTCTTATTAAAAATACTATAGAATATTATTCACGACATCTTGAACCACATTTTCTGCGGCTAAGAGTATGAATATCACAAAAAAATTGCTGTCACTTGAAAAAACTGAAATTATATTCTATATGCTTTATTTTTTAAATTTTATTTAAAGCATTTGTTCTTAGTTTAAAAATATGTGATTCGATCAATCTGCCTAGCCTTTTACTTTTGGGCTTCTGACGACCTGTAACGACTGTTTTCTGTAACGACGAATTAACGTGCTTTCCGAGGCACGGAGGGGTCTCTCTCACGGAGGATCGCCCCTTTTTTTTGTTTGGGGGTCGGTAATCGTTCAATGACATCTCCCGCTCTGGGTAAACTCATACTGACTAAAACCCACCCCTGTTCCTTCCCTGCCTGAGTGCCCAGGGGAGCGGTAACTCTGTTACGAATTTATCCGCTACCCTTAGGCATTTGGTCGACCCTGAGGCTGTTATTACTTTAGCCACGACCACCTCTAAAAATATGTGATTAAAACAAATAAATCGGAAAACTTCTCTTGTGTTTTCATATAATTTTAAAGTCAATTATGTTTTTGACGCTCATTCTTCTTTCTATCTACAAGATATTTTAGTTGTTGTATGTAACTGAAACGTTGTTATTGTTTTAATTTCAAAATGTGAAGAAAAATATGTGCAGTTTTGCGAGCAAGAATAATAACTTTAAGTGAAGAAGGTCTCAACTCAAAGGTATTCACGAGAGAAATAGTACACAGAGTCTCTGTTTCTCAAACCAGAGCACGGGTAACTAGACTGATCGATGTCATAGTACCGCCTAACTGTCTTCCTGATCAGCAGGTATATTTGCTAACTCAGTTGACATCAATTTGATAGCAGCACTTTGCAGTAAATTGCTACTTTGACGTATAGGAAAACAATAAAACTCTTTTTTCAAAAAAGAAAAAGAAAAAAGTTTTTTATTTTTCACTTTTTAGTTTTATTTTAATTTTTATTGGATAACACCAATGACATGGAATTTGAACATTTGGCGACAACCAAAACGTCATCTGTGTATACATATTTTTTATTTATGTTGATTTTTTTTTAAATGTTGAATCAATTTTGATAAAATTTATATGGAGCCACCTCTGAAGTATGACCTACCATACAAAAAAAGAATCATCAAAATCTATTCACAAATGGCGGAGATATCGCTTAACAAACATACAAAAAAACATACAGACGAATTGAGAACCTCCTCTTTTTTGAAGTCGGTTAAAAATGTCCCACGTAGTGCCTATTATAATCGACGTCCACCGAGCAATGTACTGCAAAGTGCCTATCAAATTGATCTCAACTGAGTTAGCGAATACACCTGCTGATCAGAAACTTTACATCAGACTGCTGACTGCCCGTGATCCAACGTGATTATTTCGTTTCGTGTTTCTTTTTTAGTTTTTTTTTGTTTTCGTTTTAGAAGAAACAAAATACTAACACCGACTTCTGAAATTAAATTTATTTTGCAACTTTTAGAAGTCGGTTGTATTTTTTGTAAAAAAGTATTTTTCGTTTATTAACTAATCGGACTCGTTCCGGATAGATTAGTTGGAGAAGGCAAAATTCAATCAGCGTTGATGGAAAACTATGTGGGAGACCTTTGCCTATCAGTTAGACAGTATCATATGTAGCACTTGTCCCTGAGATACAGGCTTCGCCTAGTTCGAGGATCACTGTGTCATTTTTTGTTAAACGCAACTTGTTACAACTATCCACTTTAATGTAAAGCACTCCATCTACTTAACATTAAAGTGGTATCAATAATTGAGAAATAGTTTTTCATGTTCACTAAATTTATTTTTATTTTTTAGTAGTTTTTTTTTTTGTAGTTGTTTAGTAGTTTTGAAGTAGGTTGACTTAAAAAAAAAGTGAAAAGTAAGATAAATAAGTTAATTCATTCTTAAAACTTTATTTTAAAGCCCATAAAAACAAGTAACAGTTAATACTGGATAAATAAATAGATTTGCTTATAAAGCAATGAGTTCCTGTATGTTCTAGATCGTTCCGTAGTCAGCCGCGGTCGGTCGCCGATGTTCTTAGTAGTTGTATCCTTGGTTGTAGTGACCGTGGTTGTACGAACCCTCGCCGCTGAAAATGTAACAAAGAAGTCGGTTAAATGGTATAAATTATAACATAGATATTGATTCCTAGGGCATTATGATTGATCGAGAAGAAAAGGAAAATAGTATCCACTTGTTCATTAGTCTTGAAGTTGGCTCCAGACAATATCTCTTTAAAACTTGCAAAGAAGGATTGTGATGCTTGTGGGGCATATTGTAACTTAGTAATGACAATGATTGGACATAATAGTTTTATGTTGGCTAGCGACGTTCCAGAGACGATTAGTATGACAAAACTCACGAGGAAGGATGCTGCCTGTTGTACTCAATGGAGCGGAGGATGGCTTCTGGGATGGGTGGCGGCGTAGGGATGTGCGAGCCGACGGGGTGGAAGCCATTCTCGTCAGCGGTGTAGGTAAGCGACACCTGCTGGCCGTCAGGGGCGCGGTACGAGAATCCTCCCTCGGCCGTCACTGCGAGTCCCTCGGGGCCGGGAGCGCGTGGGGCCCCGCTCTCGTGCGCTGATATGCCGTTGCCAGTTTCGTAGCTGTATATAAAGGATAAGATGATTTACAGAGGGTTAATAGAGACAGTACACTTGTTTGTCATCTACTATTTATTAAACTTCAGAATTTTCAATAGGGTAATCTGTCAGTTATTTGATTGTCAAGTTAAATTAAACTATTGGTAATTAAAAAAAACAGAAGGCCCATTCTCACACTCACTCTCGTTCAAGTCGCAGTATATCATTTTGGCGAAAATCAATGTTGCCAAAATGTGGGGAAATTAAAATGATTTTGACAGATCGCGACTGAGATGCGAATGCAAAATTTTCTTAAAAATACAGGAAATTACCCTACGATGATATTACGCAGCTATGAACCCATTGTTAATTGTCTTCCTTACTTGTATCTGTATGTTCCATCACCGTTGTTCACATTCTCGTATCGCAGGATAGGGATGTGTGCTCCTCCGTAAGCTCCGGTGTAGCCTGCCGCCGAGCCAGCGCTGTATGCGTTTGCACCGAACGCATTGTATCCGGTGGAAGGTTGGAAGTTGCCCAGATGACCCGCTGACACCGCAGACAGCAGGGCAAGGGTTGACACAATCTGGGGATTCAGCATAAAACATGTTTAAAGTAATGTTCAAATAGCTTTTATGAAATTAAACCTTGAATTTCTTTGAACTGGAATAGGAGATATAAAACGAAATTAATTGTACATTTTGGAAAACTTAAAGAAAAATTAATTTAATGCGGATGCAAGGGTATTTTTTTTGTTAGAAACTGTTTGAACTACTTACCTTTAAACCAGCCATTTCTTTGATTAAATTACTTTTCTTGAGATGCTATTCCGTAGGATGCTATTGTCTGAATGATATCTGCATAGACTAACAGTGTTTTTATATTGATGTTACCCTTCCAAGAACCTTGCACGATATCAGTCAGGGCGTATTCAGTTTAGTGAAGAGTTTGATACGTTCGGCATTCCATTGAGGCCACCCCCCGCCGGTGCGATGATTGTACCAACATCAAATTCAGACAATGATTTTATTTGACGTTTATGTCAGTCTCAAGGATGCATCGGTTACACATGTAATTTAGAACTCTGTGCCGAGAGCGCAAGGTCAGAGATCGATTGACTAGACAGCAAGACGCTACGCAATAAATGTTAGGAGGGATGCTACACTATTTTTTGAGTATAAATAGAGACATCATGATTCAGAACAACGGAGACTATTTTGAAAATGGTGATGGTAGACCTAGATAATAAATATCGAGTACTTTGTTCGATGCAAGAATAAAAGGCAAAGTTAAAGTTATTATCTTAAAACTTAATCTATGTAATTTGCCAACCCAATAATCACAGTTATCGAGCAAAGTTTTTCAACGCGCCGAGTACAGGTTTGACCCACGTAGTAAACAAATGTTTGTTGTGCCTGCGAATTTTTGTTCAGGGTGTTTGGGCATGAAACGGATCTGTGTCAGTAAACAGAACGGACGGTTCAGGAGAAATTGTAAAAAAAGATCTAGCTATGCAGTCTGTGTGCCCATTTTATTAATTACTTATAGTTCTGCGCCCACGATTTCAAAAATGTATAGCCTATGACACTCACAAATAACGTGGGTTTCTATTGGTAAAAGAATTTTTTAAATCGGTTCAGTAGATCCAGAGATTACCCCCTACAACCTCACAAACTCACAAACTTTACCTCTTTATAATATTAGTATAAGTAGTTATAATATAGATATATGTTACCGTATAATTGCAAACATTTTTATTTCACGAAAAATCACGTAAAGTTGTTAACATTTTATTTCCAATAAAAAACTTTTTTACAAAAAATACAACCGACTTCTAAAAATTACAAAATAACTTTATTTTCGGAAGTCGGTGTTTATATTTTGTTTCTTCGTTAATTTGACACCGACTTCCGAAAATAAAGTTATTTTGTAATTTTTAGAAGTCGGTTATATTTTTATAAAAAAGTTTTTTATTTTTCAGTTTTTAGTTGTTGTACCCCAGAAGTAAAACTAAATATTATATTATAACTAAAGTTATGCCGGAATGGAAAACCCACTATCATGGAATTTGAACATTTGGAGAAAACCAAAACGTCATCTGTGTATACATATTTTTTGTTTATGTTAATTTTTTCAAAAAGTGCAGAATCGATTTCGATAAAATTTATATGGAACCACCTCTGAAGTATAACCTACCAATCAAAAGAAGAATAATCGAAATCGATTCACAAATGGCGGTGATATCGCGTAACAAACATACAAAAAAAAAAAAAACGTTTTTACGTTGAATTGAGAACCTCCTCTTTTTTTAAGTTGGTTAAAAAGACTGATACATTTTAAATTTCATCAATAAATACATCAATTTAGATGAAATTTATTGTATTGAAATGATCTATTCATATTATATCGAGTTCAATCTTTCGGTGTTTACAAGTATCCGATAACATATTATATAGCTTTAACTAGAAGCCTGTCAACGATATCTAGTACTTAGTGTTAAGTACAACACCTGACATTACTTAATGGCTTTAGCCGGTTTTAGTCTCCCTGGGGCACAAAAAAGCGAGCATTGCACGTCCGCAATATAACAAGCCAAAGCTTGCAGATGCAATGGGCTTTGCTTAATCACAAACATCGAACGACTATGCAGAAAACTAATCTTAGATCCCTCGTCTAAATTGCAACTAAACGTACGTCTAAAGTGTATCTTACAAAATAACAGACTACTGAAGATTAGCTCACAGATAATGTATAATCAGATTACATAATGAGCCGCAATCAACAATACCTGATGCTCTCGTGGGCGCCATATTCCGCTGGATCGCGCATTTCACAAGATAAAAACATTTTAATGTGTGGTTTACGGGCATGAACGTTCTGGACCATTTAGGAAATGTTTCTACTATTATAGTAGCGGGGAGTTTACAAAATATTCATGTGTTCAGAGATCTATTCAATTACTTAATTAACTCGTACTTGGACGCATCACCGTGAAGTTGTAATTTGTAAAAACATGCTCAGTAAGTAATTAAAACGTATGTTTACGATTGCAACTAAATACACTCAAATCCATGTTTGTTAATTTTTGTTTTACTGGCAGAATATTGGAAATATGGAATACCGATTTAAGCTCATTGTCAGGGATGGAGAATCCTGACATTAGTTTGAGCTAGATCAAGCCATGATCAATTAATTTCAAAACATCCCTTTTTACCAATGAATCGGTGACTGCTGTTACTAGCTAGGAGTACACTTCTTTCCTCTTGAGGTCATTCGCTTTTTACGACACCCACGGAAGAGACAGAATAAATCTTACGTCCAAGTCATTTTCTTGGAACCTGATACTATTGTAATATAATAATGCTTCAGAGGCACAACAGTTTTGGACAAACTTTTGTCTTCCTATTTTATGGATTTGAACTAAATCCGCTTGACTAAAATTAAATTAACGAGATTATCTTAGCTTCATTAAAATACGAACTTATTCCTAGGAGATCGATTTTTATTCAGTTTTCAATGATTTTCTTAAAAGGATTTATCGCTACGTCCTCACAACAGTTGGATCTACTATCAGCATGTAACAAAAACCCTGTCGATCCTGAAGGGTATTATTTGGTATCGTACTGCGTACAATATACTCGTACGTAATCATTTAATGGATACGAGATTATAATTTTTCCGCAATGAAAAGAATTAATTTAGAAAAAAAAGTAAAACTTATCTAATGCAACACTGAGCGCTCGACAAAGTTCACCTACTGTTTCGTGTCAAAGAAACCGCCTGAGCGAGACAATCTTTTTGATTCTTTGTTAAAGAGTGCCTACAGCGCGGCTAGTGCAGGGCGGTATTATTTGAAATAAAAATAGGTAAAAATGAAAAGATTTGGCCGGCCGGTGGAGTGTTGTCAACTTATGAAAATTTGCCATATTTAGTGTTGAATTTCGCATATTTTATAAAAATAAAAAATCTATAACTTTTGGTTTTTAACCGACTTTCGAAAAAGGAGGAGGTTCTATGTTCGACAGTATGTATGTTTTTTTTTTTTTTTTTTTTATGTATGTCCACCGATTTCTCCGTCAGTTGTGGACCGTTTTTCAAAATTCTTTTTATCCGAAAGAATATACTCCCAAGTTGGTCCCATATAAATTTTATCGAAATTGCTTCAGCCTTTTTTGAGAAACTGAACAAAAACGAAAAATACGCGTACCTCGATGACGTTTTGGTGTTCCACGTTTAAATTCCACGTTCCATGTTATTGGAGTTTTTAGTTCTGGGGTATAACAACTAAAAAGTGAAAAATAAAAAACTTTTTTACAAAAAAAACAACCGACTTCCAAAAAAAATTACTCTAAAAATTAAAAAATAACTTTAATTTCGGAAGTCGGTGTCAAATAACGAAGAAGTAAAATACAAACTCCGACTTCCGAAATTAAAGTTATTTTTTAATTTTTAGAGTAATTTTTTTTTGGAAGTCGGTTGTTATTTTTGTAAAAAAGTTTTAAGTACTTACATTTATTTTACAACTTTTTCTAGAACACAGGTTAAACTAGGAATACGCCTTTATTGGATCGGACAGGGTTTTTGTTACATGCTGTATGTACCAGAATTTACTAGTGACCACTACGTAGGGTCGGAACTTATACAAGCGACTACGGAGGTAGGTCCTAGATTAGATCGCAAGTTCAACCAATGTGGTATTGGGTTTTCCACTAGGATTTTTACATTCGTAGCAGTAACAGCTTGGAGTCTGGATATATGCCTAGCTATATGATAATTAAATGACAATAGGCGAAAGGTTGTGCTATAGTTATTTGCGATAGTGACGTCAATTATGACGACACGGTTGGCGTAGTGGTTAGTTCGATTCGTGCACGGAACAAATATTTTTTGTATGGCCTACAGATAGTTGTTGCGGGTCTTGGATTTGTTGTGAGTTTGTATGTCTGTAAACGCACCCACGATTCAGGAGAAATTCCTAGTGTGGGGCAACGTTTTTATTTAAAAAAAAACTGATAAAACTACAAAAGGCATACCCACCACAATAAAGAAATAGACGTAATGTTGTGCTATAGTTACGATTGTGACGTCATTTTGCACTCTTATTGCTTGCAGACTTGTGTAAACTAGTTTAACCTTTCGTAAACAGAGCCCTGAAATAAACCTAAACCGAGTTCTAAAAGTCATTGCGTAGGCGCTAAAACTCCATTAACAACAATTCGTAAACTGCCAATACACTTTTTGACAGTTCTAGTTAAACTAAAATAGAAACCAACAACACGATTGTTCTGTACAAAACTATCTGAACACTACGTCTAGTACTATGCATTTGTTTAATACGATTGTTCTGAACACCAAACGTTCAGTGAGTACGAGTGTTTATGCATAGATGTCGTTATTTCTATCATGTGTGTTGCTCTCTTTGTACATTTGGTTATCATTCCATCATCCATCTTCTAGGAGTTGGGTGAACTTGTTGTTTTTCTCTCACCATCCTCCTGTCCTCATCGCACCATGGTTAAGACTCGTAAGATCATTATATACACCAGAAATAAAATGGGCCCCAGTATGTACCTTGTGGTTCACCGTGTATGACCCGAAGGCGAGAACTTTTACATTTTCCTATTAGGTAACTGTAAAAAGTTACAGCTGGCGCACCTCTAATTCCCAATATTTCGAGTTTGTCCAGTATGTTTGTTCATTAATAATAATAATAATAAAATTCGACATATTTGACATATGTCGGGCATGTCATCGTCCGGGAGAATCAATCCGCCACATAATCTCTGGTTGTTCTCGTCTAGCTAACGGTGAGTACTTGCATAGGCACAACCTTGTAGCCAGGATTATCCATCAGCAACTTGCTCTGAAATACTCTCTTGCGGAATCGGAAGTGTCGTACTATAGATATGCGCCCGACCCAGTTCTCGATAATGGTCATATCTCATTGTACTGGGATCGGTCCATCATCACTGACAGGACTATTGTAGCCAATAAGCCTGATATAGTGGTGGTGGACCGAATCGAGAGGCGTGCAATGATTGTTGACATTACCGTCCCACATGACGAGAACCTCGTGAAAGCCGAGAAAGATAAACTAATCAAGTATATTGACTTGGCTCGCGAGGTTGTCGACATGTGGGATGTGGACTCAGCGATCATTGTACCGATAGTCGTGTCAGCCAATGGCTTAATAGCCACGAGCCTCGACCAACACCTCAGGAGGCTCTCGTTAGGCGACTGGATCAAGGGCTTGATTCAGAAAGCAGTACTTCTGGACACGGCTCGCATTGTCAGGCGGTTCCTCTCTCTGGAGCCCTGACCGCCGGTAGCTTGGACCCTGTTCCCGATACCGGTGGGATACTATTTTTTACATTTTTAAATGTTTTTTTTATTTTAATATTTAAAAATGTAAAGAATATGTTTAAACAAATAAATAAATGGAATAATAATAATAATATTCCACAACTATCACACAATTATTATCACTATCATTGTTGATATAGTGTGGTTATTATGTGTGGTTACGGCAATAGGTATACTCTGGCTAGCTAATCGAGTATCATTTTTAAAATTGTGTCTAATTAACTTATGTAATTGCAATCCAAAAATCAACTCTGTGTAATATGAATATAGCTCTTTTGTTCTTTTATGGTTATTCTAGAACAGGGATGGCATGGCTCGCGTGCCAGTGGTGGGTGGCACCCGGCATAATAATTCGGGCACGCCAATGTAAGGTATTTAAAATCTTGGTAATTTGAAATAGCAGAAATCCAAAGAGAATTGCAGAAATTACACTGACTATGTTTATTTAATTTAAATAAATAAAGTATACGACTATAAACGTTACGAATTTCGGGTTGCATAATAAGAGTTAATAGTTTTATTTTTGGTTCATTAAATCACTAAGTCAAGATTTTAAATATTTTTTTAATATTTAATGTCACGGTCTCCGATAAAGGTTCACCATCGCTGTTCTAGAAGCTAAGCCAATAGGATGGGTATCGTGGTTTAGGTTACAATATCTACGAGTAACAACGATTACTGAATTAGGTAGAGCAATGAATACCACACATTATTACTTGTAATAACACTGTAATGCATTTTCCAAATCGCATGCTCATCCCGAAATATCATTAGCCGTAATAGGTAGTAAACCAGCATTTATCTGACAATTCGTAATAGTTTGAAAGCTACGAGAGAATATGACCAGTTTAGGAGTAATAATTATATTTATTATCTTAGCCGCCAACCTTCCACCATTAAGTGTGGCATTTATGATATAATTGAGGTGAAATACAACTGCACTAAACTTGTGCATTGGGTTGAAAGCAAGACATTTATAGCTCTGTAGTGAGTGGCCTCATGTTCAACCTATTTGTTTATGCAAACGAACTTTAATCTAATTACGTTCTATATTGATATGGTATAATAAATGTTATATGAGAAACTGTTCTGGTGTTATATTGTAGGTACTAGCTTCTTCTACAAAGAAGTATTAAACTCACCTGCCGGTGAGGGCTTGGTGAAGAGGCCTGTCTTCAAGCTACCTACCATCCCCGTCAAAGCAGAATTTGCTAGAAGGTTGAGAACTCACAAGAAAAACATCGTTTACAATAATTTGAACAAATTATAGCTTCGTGAAGCAAAAACTAAAATAACCAAAGAGTTAACGTATTGGACGTATCAGCACAGAGAATTTCTTAAGACAGTTTTTATGATAGTGATGTCATAGCTTTTTTTTTAACAAAAAATATTCTTTATATGCACTTAGCTCTCAGTTCTAATATTGTTTACTTTGTAATGCCTTAAAGATAAGGATAACCTAGTAAACTTCCTGCGGGACGGGCAAGTGCAGACTAGCTCTATAGTAATTCAATGCTAGGAAGTCTTTTAAAATTTTTAATTTTCAATTAAAACAAAACATTACACACTGTGTGTGTTTTGATAAATTTACTCTAATTCTTATCTATTATTCCAATTTTTATAATCTTTATCACTATTAAACAATTTTATTGTTGCTGACTGTTGTTTGAGCGTTACTCATAACTTAATTACGATCTGATCATAATGACGTACCTACATATTATGTGTAAGTGTGTATTGGTGTCATAATATAATAGCTAAGTACCTACTTGTTGAGTGAGGGGAGTGAGGGGTGAGCTCGTCACAATACTCCATGGGGGTGAGATTTGCACCCTTGACCTTTGACAGCTTATACTCTACCTGTTGAGGTACCTACTATTGCTTGACTTTTTAAAATATTTTTCCTATTAATTTGGTTTCTTTAGTTGGCAGCCAGTTTTCGGAAGAGTTGTTCGTTAGAGAATTTTTTTCAATAATTTTGGCACGAAAACATTTTTTTTGAAGACTTTGTATAACGGTTTTATAATGCAGAGGTGGAAAAAGGGTGAACAAGAATAAAATAGAAAAACATATTCACATAAACATACGTTTATTCATACACCATGCCTATTTACATTGAAAGACTACAATTATTTACTAAATAAATAAACAGTGCGAGTTTCGTCGTGGTATCACAGTCCTCCCAGTTCAAGCGGTCAGTTTTGTCGGATCGATGTCTCATTAGCTAAAATTGCTTTGAAATCGCAAGCGAACACACAGCGTGATTGCGGTCAGGCAGACTACCCTTCTAAAGTCGACCTTTAACATTCCTTGCGTGTGTTTTCACCTCTTCATTGCGAAGGCTTCAACAGTAACTGTGGTCTCTGGTGAATCTTCATTAGTTTGCCATCGTTGTTGGCTCATAACTTGGAATAACCGCCTAAGCCTACATCAACGTTCCTATTCTCATTTCACAAACACAATCCAATCCAGAGTATTTCCAGCTAGTTGGCATCGGTTTTCAGTATAACGAGAAGCTATAGACTACTCAAAATCGAAGCCATCTTTTCTGCATAGCCCAATTTCAAAATGCAGATTCAGTCTTCCCATCTGTTCCAGATTGTCGCCGTTCAGTTTGTACGACCCAACAGCACTGTGTCCCTAAACTACTGATTGCGGTGAGTGCCTGTGTGTTTGCTTGCGAGTTCTAAGCGACTAACTAAGTGAGTTTGGAGTGAGATCAGTAGTGGTAGCCGTTTCCATTGCCGCCGTTGCCCGAACCGGATCCGCCCGAGCCGGATCCGCCGCCGCCGCCATTGTAGGAGCCCTCGCTGAAATAGAAGAAAAATAAAAATTAGTCTGTGGTTGGGAGGTTGACGTGCCTTTCTATCTGTATAGTAGCGGTTAGTTAAAGTTAATAAACATATTAAAATTACCATGTTACTCGTTTAAACTAATAATAAAGACTGATTAGTTTGTTAATATCTAGCCTCTGGATTATCGATTTTAAAAGATAGAATAAGCATAAACTTTTGTAGAGTATACCTATGTTTTTAGTATGCTAAATCATAATTATCATAATGCAGACATTATGGGTTGAAATTTTCATTTTAGACTGTCTTTTAGATACAAATTTTATTTTGATCAAAATGTAGATTATAAAATGTGAACAAAAATCTCCTGCTACAGGTAAATTACTACCAGTTTTTAAACGACAGTAGGTACTTTGGTGTAGGTAGGCAGTTGTTTTTTTTTAATGACATCACTGCAGCTTGTACCATTTTATTTCACTTTTGAGACGCAACTTTAGAGTCCAGTGAAGTTTTATAGGCCTTGACGAAGTTGAAGAAGTCCGAGGCTCATCTCCTTGTTACTGTTACAGCTGTAGCTCTTATTAGATAAGTTAGTCGCTGAGAATATAAGACTTTTCTTTTTAAGTAGCTTTTTACTTTAAAAGTGTCTTCATTTTTGAGGCACATATTTCATTTTGCGCGCTTAGATGAATTGATCTAATTTGTTTTGGTCTTGATTTACATGGCAGAAACGTAAATAGTTCAACGTAAAACTCTTAAAAGAAATGATAGACATTCGCGAAAAGTTTTTTTCTGAAGAAATAAGTTTCTCTGTGCACGGGCTTCCAGCTTACTCGTGGAACCCTAATACTGCACTATACAAGCCATCAAACTACATTAACTAGACTACAAAACTAAATTAACTAGCTACTTACGATCCGGGGTTACGCTTGTTGAACTCAATGGAGCGGAGGATCTCTTCGGGGATTGGCGGGGGGGTGGGTAGGTGCGGGCCCACGGGGTGGAAGCCGTTCTCATCAGCGGTGTAGGTGAGTGAGATCTGCTGGCCGTCGGGGGTCTTGAATGAGAATCCTCCTTCGGCAGTCACCGCCAGACCTTCGGGACCCTGCGCGCTAGGGGACCCGCTCTCGTGCGCTGATATGCCATTGCCGGTTTCGTAGCTGAAAAGAAGTGGTAAGATGGGTTATAGTAGCTCCCTTTTGTTGCATTGTCTTTACTGGTGAAATTCGTGTTCGGGTTTAACAAATGCAACAGGCAAGTAAGTTCTAGAGTGCTAAGAACTAGTGCCTCGAGGCGCTTGTATAATTTACGATCCTTTATGTTATCGGAGCGTGATGTTTAACTTTCTCTACAAAGATAATTCCGAAGTTGAAACGCTCCAACAGCACGATAAGCACCTGCACTTTTTAAATATCATTAATATGCAATTCTTACTCAAAATGGTAAGTTCCATCGCCATTGTTGACGTTCTCAAACTTCGTGATGGGTATTTGATTGCCGCCGCCGCTTCCGCCGCCAAAAGATCCGCCGTGTCCACCAGCTCCTCCGAAGCCGCTCCCGGCGCCACCACCCGCGCCTCCACCGGCGCCAAACCCTCCGCCCCCGCCACCACCAGCGCCTCCACCGGCGCCATTACCGGCGCCTCCGCCAAACCCACCACCAGGCCGCGGCGGAAGGTACTGAGGTTCTAGACGACCACATGATCCGAACGCTATCAGCGCCATGGAGAAGATCAACTGAAAAGAAGAGAAGAGTGTTTTATAAGCTAAGATTTTCATAAATTTTCATAAAAAAATGCTAAAATATCAAACTGAACAAAAAATCAAAGAAGTTAAACGTTAACAGCTTTTAAAAAAAAAATTAAGTTGTTCATATATTTTCAGTTCAAAAAATAATGGAAAACAGCTTCAGGAAAAATTAAACGCGAATATGTTCACACGTAATCCGTAATAAAACCAAGAATATTAAGCTTCAGGAGAAAAAGTATTTATCAGGATTGAATGCAGGGTAAGTTGAATTTATCCGGGATTTAAAAATCGTTGATTTCAAAAAAGGAACACTACAAGCAGGAACACCGTATCTTCATGGACTTACCAGTGAAGTAGTCATGACTGGTGTTTTTAATTATTGTTGTACAAGTGAACAGATGCTCTTTGCTGTTCAGCTGTTTGCTGAATACTGTTTGAGAGGATGGTCCTCGTTTTATATTGCTCCGATTTGCCCTTTCTCGGTTGCTTCACCTTGTGCGTGCTCGCCGATATCGCGAGTGCATCCGCGCCTCATTGCCCCACGCCTCGAGCTCACAAACATTTAGCTAACCTGGAATTCCCTCTACAGATGTATTCCTTAACAAAAGCCAAAGCCTTTCAATTCCCCCTCAGGTGGCTCCCAGAACTCGACCGTCCCGCCACGTGTACATATGGGTCATTATGTGCTAACTGGTTGCAGCACTACTTCGCACTTACGAAAGCTTACAACTTCATGATTAAGTTGCGTTAGCTATTTCCATTAAGATTTCCTTAATGGCGCATATTGGACTAATACGAATTTGATGTGTGAGTGTTCTAATAAGTTGAAGTTAAATCGACTGTATGCTAACATGGGAAAATCATGTAATGCCTCTTTTTATGACAATCATCTGAGCGTGAGATGTTTGTAAAATATTCAAATAGATGCTTGACATCCACAATAGTCTAACGTAACCTAAATATGGTTTTAGTTGTAATTGTTGTGCTTAGATCTAGTTTGTAGTTCTTTGACTGACATGCAAACAAACATTTTTTACGTTCCTACGGATGACCTTAACTTTTGCAATAAGGAGAGCAGTGCAAACGGCAAAGTTAACGCCGTATCTGAACTCTATAAAAGTTGGATAATGAATCTACGAGTAGTACCTTTTTACTTTCAACTTCATTATGAATACCTCTATTCTATCTTTTAAAGACTTTTTTTCTTTCGTAATGATCTACTGACTACGTAGTTACTTACTTCTTCCTTCATTATTCCTGGGATTCTTGATTGCACATACAGGTAAGAGTACGATCTTTTCAAAAATTTTATCGTGCTGTCTTCATGAATTAATAAAGTAAAAGTGTGTCAATGGATGACAAATAACTGGTAACTGTGATTTGGATTGCTGCCTGCGAGCTCTGAATTGTAATGGGCACTATCCCACTTGATCAGGAGGACTCAGCGCTTCAGAAATCCACAAGAGTTAAGGCATACTTGGGATAGAATGAATGACGACCGCAGAAAATGATGAATATTATGTCATAGTACAAAAATGACCAAATGCAAAGTGACCTTACGTTACAATAGGTTGCAATCTCAATCATTTAAAACCACTGCACCAGACTTACTCTAGCGAACTTTACAGCCACGATTCCCATTTCCCAATAAATGAAAGTAGGTGTACCTATTCATTGTTGGTTTTGCCGATGGGAACTTTCAATTTCAAAGTAGTGGGTGGCAAAACGTTGGATTTGTGTAAATGTCACATAGCATTGAAGTTCGAGTCCGTGACCGCAGAGCCTGCGATCCGCGATCCCCTCGCGTCAACGACTATTACTTGAAAATGATCTTGTTCCGATCCTGCTGCGCCGGCGTCGGTAGCGTCTTGCGAAATAATAGCCTTTTTAGTGTAGAACGGAATATAATTTACAAGGATTATTATTATTTGTAATTTTGTGCTTTGGTTAGGTGCGTTTTATTATTTTATAGTAATAATATTAATTAATTATAGGCAGATGTAGGTTTTGGTATTGGTTTTTATATTTGCACATAGAATAAATATTTTTTCAAATTAAATGTTTAAAATCAGGAGCAGTTCTTGATACTTTTTTACTATATTTGGGTACCTACTTTAAAATCACTAAAAAAGGAAATAAAAAGGGGTAATTTAAGAATTAGTAGTTTAGAACCTAAATAACTTTACTTTAGCATGAAAATCTCTCATTTAGTACTTTAAATTCTCAATTCAGAAACCGGGGGTAAGTAGCTAAGTCACAACGTAGAGCATCACGTACCTAGATTAAGGTTAGCAAATTAGGACCGGTGTCGCAAAAATGTATAAATAGACATGTTTCCATTAAAACCAAAAATAACAATATTCCGTCAAGTAATTGTTAGCATTAATTTTAATTGAAAACGTGTAAAACCCAAGTAGCTGTACGATATTATAGATATTAAACGTTTTGCTGTCCACATTTTAATTGGTAATTGGTACAAGCTCGGAACGAAACGGAGCTCAGGATGATGGATGATGATGAGACTCTTAGCTTATTAATTAACGTGACATATACGAACGACCTATTTAAACATCTAGTTGACTCCACTTGCATAAGGTAAACAGACCACTCTTAAAGTTCATGAATTTTCTGTAGCACGCCTATGATGTAAAGTAGTTTAAATTAGAATAGGTACTTAAAACATTTACCTAATAATAATTAAATACGAATATTTAGTACTTAAAATATATAATAAATTACTAATAATAAATAAGTTCATATTTCCTGAAAGGTTAGGGAGAGGTGCTCCTATAATACGAGTATAGCCACATTTCGCCAAATCTCAAATAACACTGCACCCGATTTAGGAAACGAACACAGGACCTCAACTTAAGCAGTAGCAGTTGCCACCACTGGACGATCCACTAGCGACTAGTCCCAAACCAAAACTAATAAACACACGCACCTTTGTGCTCTTCTATCTGTATTTGTTCTCTTGTAATTGTTTTTGTGTGTGCATAAATAAATAAATAATAAAGCATGCCTAAAATGCCACGCGGTGTAAGCAGGCGATGAAGCTTAAACTTCGGTGATAGGACGAGAATCGGCGTTTTCAACTTGGTATGATATGGCTGTTGACGATTAACAGCCTTATAATTTGTATAAATAATTTTGAATTAAGAACCTGCTAATTAGTGTTTTAACTAATCACATGGTTATTTATGTTTTATTAATAAGGCCCAGTGTTTGAATAAGCTGAGCAATATACGAGTAGGAATGGCATGTGATGCAGAGGAATGGAGGTATTTCAACGCATGTCGTGAAACTTTAGAGAAATGGTTGATGGATTGTGTGGAATATAATATGTAGTATGGCTAGAAAAAAGGTATTAATCAGTATACTGTAATGTCTATATCAACCGTCAACTGACAACGCGTTGCACCGACTCCAAATAAATAGGGATCAGGGAAGTAAGGTGACGTCTAAAAACTTGAAGGTTCATTCTAAAGGATTTTAACTATTGCTAGTACTACTAATACTTGTAGGGAAAAATTACATTTTCTACAGAAATATTAATATTCAAATTTGGCTTATTTTTAAATACACATCAAAAAACTTATCACTCGTCAATTCATTTCCATCAATTAAATATTTTTTACATCACAATAATTATTGTTAATCAAATATACTGATTGCTCATCAAATTAACGTGTCAGGTTCCTTTAAACCCTGCAGACAGAAATTGGTGCTACGTTACTTACGACTGTCGTTAGCACATTTCCGGCTGAACATTCGGCGTTGTATAGAAAGCCTAGGCAAAGTTTGGGATAAATTTCCACTATCTCACTACCAGCAACACTCCTTTTCAATTAATAGCGATGCGTCACGAATTCAAATTGTTGCTAAAATAATAATATTTTGAGGTAATTATTTTGCTGTGCAATCAGTATTTTTGATTATGATTGGGGTTTTTTTAAACATACAGTTAAATACAAGCCTTAAAGTTACACCATGGAAAACTTAAATGTTTGTCCTATACCCCCCAAGCTATGATTCACCTATTGCATCACCTACCAGAAAATGGCCGCCTCTAATATCGGCGAGATAATAAGATCGGCCTCGATCACCGCTAGCATTTGACATGATCTGTATTATAAGAATATTACCAAGATTACTTACGGTCGGCTGCCATCATTATCATAAAGTGGAAACACCTACTGGGTTTGTAGGAAAGAGGAAACTTGAGCAAACACGGAAATGTGTGTTTTCGTATCAAGTGGAAAAGGCTGGTGAGAAAGTATCATAAAATCAATTTCTGAAAGGTTTTTTGGCAATTGAGTTTTTTTGCAAGATACGATATTTTCATGGACCTGAAAAAAACTGGCGTCTCCATTACTTGAATCGGTGGTACTAAAATAAATCAAGAAGTAAGTTTTGTCGTCCCTAATCAAAGCATAGTTTCATTACTTATGAGTTATGATACAACGGTACGTACTTATTAGTACTTACCTACATTAAAAAAAACCGGCCAAGTGTGTGTCGGACTTCGCACATTTAGAGTTCCGTACCAAATGTCTTTTTGACTATTTATATGGCTTTGGGTCAACAAGATGCTTATACTGTGAAAATTTGAAGACTGTATAGCTCCAACCGTTTGCCTGTTAAACCTGTGTGACAGACGACGGACAGACGTCAGGCAAACGGACACGTGAGAGACAGCAATAGCATAGCGTTTGGACCCTTCGGGTACGGAACCCTAAAATATTACGCCAACTTTTCCCAAAAGAGTAAAAACGAGACATTAAAATTAACAGTCGATTAAAAGGCTTCAAATAAATCTTGTAGATAAAGATAAAATCTTCATTGGAACCGATATAACATAAAATATTAGGTTCATCATTACATCTTATATCATGGCAAAGAGTCTGAAATACCTGAGGTGAGCGGTTAGAGGCATCGCCTCCGGCTGCCGAGTATTTGTGCACTTTAAATGTAATGCCTGATGAGAAATATCAATCGATAAATCTCAGTATATGAGTGCTAAATGTATTATAATATTCAATAAGATAACTTATTATAAATCGTATGATAAACACAAATACTTCTATAAAGAAGTCGCCGAGAGTTGCAAACTGGATCCCTCTTGTTCCTAATACTTTGGACATCACCCGTTAGCCAAGCGCTTTCATTATGGTACTTATATGTATATTCCTCTAAAAGTCTTAAATTTTAAAGCCAGCCAAAGTTGACAAGCGATGCATTTTTAATTGCGTAAACTATATTAAATAAACCTGTGCAATCAAAAATTACAACCAACATTCAATAAACACGGATCACAATAAAAATAAAGCGACAAGACAATCAGCTACCCGGAGACTTACGCCGCTCGGCTCGATCGACTCGCTCCGAGAATGCAATCAACGCTGCAGACTACACTCCAATTGGATTTCAAATAATAATTTCTACTAGACATGAACTAGTAAAATCCAGATTTAGCCCGAAGTGGTCAGTAAAAACTGCAATTTTGTGGGAATAACATAATGTTAGCGGACGATGTAAAGACGTCTTTAGGACGTCAAACCTCGTGATTATGATTTGACGTCTGTGGCTGGGAATGTTATTGTAATTTCATTACATTGTATCTCCGCAGCTTCCTTTAGGGGTGAAGTCACAATGGAGTTTTGATTGGCAAAAACACAGCCACTTTCAGACAATGTTTTAATGGAAGTTCTGACTTACCATTAAACATAATCGGTCGCTTCTGATTAAAATATATCAAATGATTTTTAATTACTTTGGAGAATGGTAGCAAAAAGGGTAGTTCAGAATAATTAATTAATATATCTGTAGTGAACATAGTTACGGTCTATTTTTATTTTTTAAGCGATGAATCTTCAAACTTAAGTGGTAGTGGGCAGGGCACATTAAAAGGAAAGGTTCTGTAGTGATGACCGCGAACCGGAATACGCAGCGTTGGAAAGCCTCTCACAAGGTGGACCGATGACCTGGTGAGGACCGCGGGAATCCGCACAGGACTGGTCGTCCTGGACCACTTGGTGAAATAAAAAGCAAAGTAATAAAATTTAATAATTCATATTTATTAACTTTTATTAAAACAAAAGAAAACTAATCTATTCGAGAGAAACTGATTTTACTCATCACTTGACAGCGAAGAAAATAGAGAAGAAAAGCGGTCAATTTGATTGTTCCGTGACATTTCCACAGTAGGGTACGTCGAAAAGGGTCGGAAAGACGCAGATTTCTTTAGAAAAGTAATTTTATGTGAGTGACCTCTTGGGGTCTTGTCCCAGAATAGTTCAAGCCAATTTGGTCAACCTATTCCATTCAGAGTTATAACCTCAAAGTATTTCGTACTCTGTACAAAAATAAAACAAAGCTTTATTGTTTATTCTATCCTGGGAGCGTTACAAAAAAGAGAATAATTTCCTTTTTAATGTTAAGCTAACACTCGTAGAGTGAAGTGTGATATTTCAATGTCTTTTCTATGCAAATCGTATTAACTTTTCGGTCTCTTGTGGGCTTTTTGGACTTCAGCGTAATCTGCCGGCCAAATGAAAAATTAAAAATGTAATACCTCATTTCATGGAAGACCTCATCACAAAAATGAATATAATAAACAACGAAGCATCTAATGGCTGTAAACTTGCTCACTTGTCCCTAAACGTAAGTAATTTAACTTTGCGGTGAGCTATTTTGCAGAATGAAATCACTAGATTTACGTAGTTTTTTTCGTGCCCAGGCCAGCAAGTGTATTCGTTAACTCAGTTGACATCAATTTGATCGGCACTATGCAGTACATTGCTGTTTTGACGTATAGGAAAACAAAAATGTACTACGTAGTCGATGTCCACCGAGCAATGTACTGCATAGTGCATAGTGCATAGTACCTATCAAATCGATGTCAACTGAGTTAGCGAATACACTTGTAGGTAGGTGGACCAACTGCCAGTGTCGCGGGAGTGTTTGAAAGAGTCACCGGCTTGGCACAGGCAACTAAAGGTACACGGGTGGGCTTTAGTCAGTAATAGTCTGTCACGCTCTAGAAGTTATTTCAGGATTTCCCAACCTAAAAAGAAGATATATAGGTGGACCGAACGACCTCAAAAAGGTAGGCGGACAACCTTTATGTTTTATTTTTTGTGGGTTGGGAAATCATTCAATGACATTGCTCGCTCTGGGTGGAGCGGGAGGACGTGTCAGACTCTTAATGACTAAAACCCACCCCTGAGTACTCAGGGGCGCGGTAACTCTGTTTCGAATTTATCCGCAACCCCTGAGCAGGCATCGGCCATGACGGGCCCCGTCATGATTGCTGACAACTCTTTGAGGCGCGCGTGGAACACTACACGCCGTCGACTCTCGGCGGGCCTGGTGCTGATCGGACGGCGAGCTACTCAGTACTCGCCGTCCGCAGGCCCGGGTAGGCGGACAACCTGGTGCTGTAGGAAAGCATGAATTGGAATTAGCACAATTTTTGGTATAGCGTACGTAGGCTGTCTATATGTATAGATGCGTACTGATAATTGAGTAATCTGAAAAGCTCTTTATACTGATTAAGTAATTAACTGAACTATTTCCATAAGTCTCATGTGTCCCAGAAGCCGTATAAATATGAAAATCTGTGTGATAAACGTTGTTGGACATTGCAAAACAACTACCTAGTGTATAACAAATGGTACTTATTCCTTTCCAATCCAACTACCTAGTGTATAACAAATGGTACTTATTCCTTTCCAATCCAACTACCTAGTGTATAACAAATGGTACTTATTCCTTTCCCTGGTCCCCATTTAGACTTTATTTGTCAATAAAACTTAGTGTGTCGTTTTGTTATAATTAAGCTGATGTGTGACCTGCTACGTTTTGTAACAAATTCCATTATATGTGAGCACAGATAAATGCTTGAAGGTTTTTTCGGAAAAAATAATTTTCCTTCGCATGGGAAACCGACTAAAGCCTTATGGTGTTCAACCTGCTACATTATATTTTTTTTTTGTGAGGGTTGGAAATCATCCAATGACATCTCCCGCTCTGGGTGGAGCGGGAGGGCGTGTCAGACTCTTACTGACTAAAACCCACCCCTGTTCCTTTCCTGCCCTGAGTGCCCACGGGCGCGGTAACTATGTTTCGTATTTATCCACAACACCTGGGCAGGCATCGGCCATGACGGGCCCCGTCATGATTGCTGACAACTCTGTGAAGTGCGCGTGGAACACTACGCTCCGTCGACTCTCGGGCCTGGTGCTGATCGGACGGCGAGCTACCCATTACTCGACGTCCGCAGGCCCGGGTCTACGGTGGCCGGAGATCGTCTCGCGACGTCCACCGCCCTAGAGATTACCTTTTACAAACGTACATATACACTTCAAACTAATATGATATTAATTAAAAATCTGCCTGCCTAGCCTTTCCCAACTATCTTGGGGTCGGCTTCAAGTCAAACCGCATGCAGCTGAATACCAGTATTTTACATGGAGCGACTGCCTATCTGACCTCCAGAACCCAATTACTGGGTAACGCAATAGCCCTTGGTAATTTAAGACTGGTTGTCAGACTTTCGGGCTTCTGACGACCCGTAACGACAGCCAAAGATCCACGATTGACAGGCGGGACCATAGGCTTAACATGCTTTCTGCGTAGCTAAACGTGGTTATTACGGTTCTAATTATTTTACGATAATAATTGTTCGATGAACACTACAAGTTTACAACTTACAAGCAATTACAAATAATTAGTAGGGAATGAAGCTTAATTATGCATGCTAAGTGAGCATGTTTATTTATAGTTTATTCTGCACTTAAATGGAAAATAAATAAAATGAATGGTAATGCTGTTATTTGCTATTCTGCTCAAGTTGTATTAATTAAATGATGGATGTTATCGCACTCATTAAGGCGCTATTAACTGCCAATGACCTTGAGTGGTTAGCTTGCGTGTTCTGTGCTGAGCTCACGTAACGCGTCGTCCGTCCACCCAGTAATAGGACTCGCCCGTCAAGGAGCGCTGTCCGAATTAGACGCATTATTAATTTATTACACATAAAACAACAGGTATTAGAATAAAACACTGAGACTAAATTATAAATAATTAAATTATCTATACAACGGTGAAGGTTTCATAAAAATACACTTTATAATTTTTGCGTGATTCTCAATTTTTGTCCGCGTTAGACATAACACTTTACAAATTAATTACGAGTTATAAAAATATAATTTCAAATATTCTTAGATCAAATTACGACGGCAATTGTCTAGAGTAACATTTTTTTTTCAAAGCAATCAAACTGGTCGTTTAGACGTGATGTTCAATTAAAATCCATTAAAAGTCGTATCACTGCGCCTTAAGTTACAACTACAACTTTACGATACGTTTTTATGTTTTAAACTCTTCGATGCTCACGCGCTTCTTACCTACTCGGTATTATGTTGACTGGTCTACACTGTCCTCTCATACCTATATTGTAATATGGACCTTTGTTTGTAATATTGTAATAAGTATTGATATTGCAAAATCAATCTTTTTAGGGTTCCGTACCCGAAGAGTCCAAACGTAGCCTTATTGTTGTCACTCACGTGTCCGTCTGTCTGTCCGTCCGTCGTCTGTCACAAAATTTTGTTACAAAGATTTTTTTTACTTCCCACTGACCTATGAACTTTAAAGGTGATAATGTTTATTATTACTTATACTTTACTAAAAAATACCAATATTTGGTACGGAACCCTTAATGTGTGAAATCCAACACGCACTTGGCCAGTTTTTAAAGAGGGATTCTCCTCCATACAATTGGAGCCGTGCACTGGCTACTGACGTTTTATAGGTCCCCATGCCTATGTGAAATAAAATATTCAGAATTCAATTGAAAATGCCCAAGTAACAATAAAATTGTTTCAGGTTTATATTCCTGAAAAATAAAAATTAAATTAACTGTTCTATATGAGGCTCCATAATGGCCCAGAGGCAGTGGCGTAACTATACCATCTGAGGCCCTTGGCAAATCCATTGCATGGGGCTCCAAGAAAACTCGTTACATTTTAATTTAGTTTTAATAAATCACTGAGATACTCGTAGTTATACCCAATAGTAACATTGTGTCCATTTTAGATAAATATCTAAATTTCAAAAGCATAGATGTTACACATTTATAATAAAATAACAGTTAAGTTAACAAGATATTTATTAATAAAATTCTTTTCTCCGAGCTTTCTGTTCAGCAAACTTGTATCAATAACATCATCAAAGTTTAAAGATCGGGCCAAAGAATTTTCAATAGACAGAATAGCCAAGTTAGATAGCCTATTTTGTCGAGCTCGCAGCCTCACGGGCCGGGGCCCCGTCAGGCCGGGGGCCCGTGGCATTTTGCCAGTCCTACCACCCTGTAGTTACGCCACTGCCAGAGGGATCCCTTCCTGTCTGGGTCGCGGATAAATTCCGAAGAGAGTTAGCCACTGAAGGAACAGGGGTGGGTTTTAATTAGTAAAAGATTCTGACACGCTCTCCCGCTCTACCCAGAGTGGGAGAAGTCATTAGATGATATATAATATTCCACCCAGAAAAAATCTCTCTTACCTACATCTCTATGTAGGTACTGTCGCGTCATCTCAATAGTCTACTACTTTGTAGCCATATCCAGACGTTTTTTTTTTATAAAATTCGCTAACCTTAGGCTTAGTTTAAATACTGGTTAAACGGATTCACATTCAAATACTAAAATAAATTTTGAATTAAGAATCTGCTAATCAGTGTATAGAGTAAACACAAACACCCTTATTTATAAAACTTGCTATCCAATATGCTTTAAAACTGATTAGCAGATTCTAAAATCAACTTCTTCATAGAAAATTTTGAATTCAGAACCTGCTAATCACTGTTTTATCTAATCACATGGTTATCTTTTTATAAATAACGCCCATGGTTATTTTTTTTTTATAAGTCTCATCATCACTAACCCTTAACCAACTGACGTCGGTCTCAGAGACGCCGGCGATTTCGTTTTTCAAATTATTCTGTTACTAGGTACGCGACGCAACGGTGAGTCTATGTACTTTTTCCCCGCCCCTGCCAGTAGGTACTTACTCGTACCATGCTCAGCAACTCCAGACGTGAGTGCGTATAAAAACAATATGTAGGTAATTACGTCAGAACGTCAGGTGCTTTTTTTTTAAGTACGCTTTTTATGGCTGAATCAGTTATGTATCACGATGACTTGAGGCAGATAAATCGGATCTGGATCACCTGAGTGTACCAGAACTTCCAAATACCCAGTAAATCAGCAACTGAAACTTCTGAAAATATAGGCAAAAGTAAAACATGCTACAGCTTGGCAAAAAAGAGACGCGGTGACAGTTGCAACTAAAAATGAAACTAGACATTGAAGCCTTCCATGGTGTTTGCGTAGCATCCGAGGACTGAACCACCCACTTGGGATTGAAATCATATCCCTAAAAATAACAAGTATCAACAACTGTTGAGTCGTAGGGTTCCGGGTTGCCACAGATGCGATACTAGCGACCTCATTTATTCCAAACTCTTTTTTGCCAAGCTGTACACTTGTGATCCTAAAAATAAACATAAAACAGAGTATTATATAATATATTATGTTACGCATGTAAAAACCGATGCACATTGAATGTAGTCAAAAAATATGTCTTGATTGTCGCCGCAACTTGTAATAGTTCGTGGGTTGTGATTATGTAATAATTATGCCTTATCTGTGCCAAAAATTATTTTATTTTTTAAAAACTACAAAATTATTGCAATATTTATATTTTTATTTCTTACGCAGATCAAAGATTTGCCAAGTTGTTAGATCTAAAATTAGTATAATTAATCATTTGCCTAGGGGTTGAGGATAAATTCGATAGAGTTACCTCACCCCTGGGCATTCAGGGCAGGGAGAGGCGTGGGTTTTAGTCAGTAAGAGTGACACGCCCTCCCGCTCCACCCATATTAACAATTACTAAATAACGTGAAAAAAGTTTTGTTTTCATTTAAAAAAATCAACACTTTTTTTTTTCTTTTTGTGGGGTGGGAAATCATCCAATGTCTTCTCCCGCTCTGGGTGGAGCGGGAGGGCGTGTCAGACTCTTACTGACTAAAACCCACCCCTGTTCCTTCCCTGCCTGAGTGCGCAGGGGTACGGTAACTCATTTTCAGAATTTATCCACTACCCCTAGGCACACCCACCTGATGCCTGATTGTAACTCGATACATCCTGGCTAGCCGACATAATTATGATTATAAAACATGGAAAATACGCAAGCGGTCTCCAGGACCAACGTCAAGTGGCACTGTTACTGAAAAATACGTCAGGTGGCTATGGGTTTCCTCTCTTTAACCGACTTTCGAAAAAGGAGGAGGTTCTATGTTCGACTGTATGTATGTTTTTTTTTTTTTTTTTTTTTTTTTATGTATGTCCGCGCATTTCTCCGTCAGTTATGGACCGATTTTCAAAATTCTTTTTTTATCCGCAAGAATATACTCCCGAGGTGGTCCCATATAAATTTTATCGAAATTGCTTTAGCACTTTTTGAGAAACTGAACAAAAACGAAAAATACGCATATCTTGATGACGTTTTTGTGTTCTCCAAATGTTTAAATTCCACGTTCCATGTTATTGGGGTTTTTAGTTCTGGGGTATAACAACTAAAAAGCGAAAAATAAAAAACTTTTTTACAAAAAAAACAACCGACTTCCAAAAAAAATACACTAAAAATTTAAAAATAACTTTAATTTCGGAAGTCGGTGTCAAATATCGAAGAAATAAAATACAAACACCGACTTCCGAAATTAAAGTTATTTTTAAATTTTTAGTGTATTTTTTTTGGAAGTCGGGTGTTTTTTTTTGTAAAAAAGTTTTTTCTCTGCATAATAATCGATTTCCAAACAACTTTTCGTTCACCGGTACCACTTTTAGACTTCCTTTTTCATTCATACAGTTTTTCTTTTTCATCTTAACTTCTTAATCGACCTCTTAGCATTCTTATCTTCATCCCTTTTGTGGCCTACATGTGTGATGTCATACTTTCACATTTATAATGCTAATCCGTGGACAGAAGGCTTAGGCATACTCATTACGTGTAGTCCCACGCACCGAGACAAGGGACCATGAAAATTCACGTTTCAGCCCTGAACACGGGTGGCCCTGTAGACAGGTGCCTTTAAAGGTAAGTATGTGTGGGCGAGGAAGCAGGCGAGTTAAGACGCTTACAGAAAAACAAAGGCCTCATTTATGCAGTGACGGAATTTTTACATAAGCAGGTTTTAATATTAACTTTATTTAGTTTGGTATTCTTTTATATAGATACATTTAAAGCAAACATTTTATGTCAAACTAAGGTTAACACAATTTTAGCTAGTTTAATTTTAAAACTGTAACGATCGAACAACTAAATCACGAAAATTCGACACTAACAATTGACAAGGCATCGCATTCTCAAGTATTTAAACTGAATGACATTCACAGAACATTAATTTACGTTAACTTAACAGACGAAATAAAACGATAAAATTGGAAAAACCCGGCTGTTACAACTTATGGAGGGATAAAATAACATTTAAAATTTGGCAGAATTATAGTGAAACGAGAAACGTAACGTTCCGGGTATGCTTCTGCTTCTTTTAGGAGGGGAATGAAATCTGCCTAGCCTTTTCCCAACTAGCTTGGGGTCGGCTTCCAGTCTATTCGGATGCAGCTGAATACCAGTATTTTACATGGAGCAACTGCCTATCTGACCTCCACAACCCAGTTACTGGGTATGTATGTATGTCGGGCTGGTTTCCGCAACTACATGCTCAAGGCGCGTATTTTGGGTAATACGATACTCGTTGGTAAGACTGGATGTCAGACTTTCGGGCTTCTGACTTCCCGTAACGACTGAATAGGAGGGGAGTGATATAACTAAATCAAAGCAAGCAAAGTTTTATTCTATTCTATAATTTTTAAGGTTTAGTTTTTAGAAAATAGTTTTAATTAAGTGTGACAGCTGCTTTAAAGATAGAATAAACTGCCGAGTTTATCGTAAGCATATCGTAACTGTAACATGTTTATTGTACTTTTATTACAAAGTGTGCATTAAGAATAACCTTTTTAGGGTTCCGTAGTCAACAAGGAACCCTTAAAATTTCACCATGTCTGTCTGTCCGTCCGTTCGCAGCTTAGTTCAGAGACTCTGAGTACTAGAAAACTATAATTTTGCACGACTAGACATATTAGCAGTGGTGGTCCAGTGGTATTGGCTGCGACTTACAAGTTGTAGGTCGTGAGTTCAAACCCAGGCAGGCGCTTACTTTGTGTAGATTATTTCATCACAACTGCTCTTAAAACGGTGAAGGAAAACATCGTAAGGAAACCGGCATGTCCTAGAAACAATTCGAAGACATGTGACATCCACCAATCCGCATTGAGCCCGCGTGGTGGATTACGGCCCACACCCTCTCACAGAGAGGAGGCCTGTGCCCCAGCAGTGGGGACATTAAAAAAAGGCTGATGATGATGATGGTAGACATATTAATCACGCCGATAAAGTTGTAAAATAAAATCATGAAAAAAAAATGTTTTTTTGGTAGGTACCTCCTATACTTACACATAAAGTGGGGATGTTTTTTTTTCTCGTCTATACCATGGTGTAGGGTATCCTTGGATAGGCCATTCAAACATATTTGTTAGAGCCAAGGGAAGCCCTCCAAATTTTAAGGCATAACATTAGTTGGCATAACGTTTTCGCACAATTTTTATTAGCACAACAATACTGTAGTATAATACGAGTAATACTTAGACATAATGCAATGGTTAACATAACTGTCATTTGGTCTAATTTGTTTTGGCATAATTATTTTGGAGTTGCATAAATTTTTGAGGCATATTTATTAGTTTATTAATCATGACCTATAAATATAAAAATAATTGGGTGATTGTGTCTATGCAGTTGGCTACATAGACACAATCACCCAATTCTTTTTAATTTTATGTTGAATGGGAACTTAGGGCACCCTTGACATGGACAGGTTAGGTTCGAAGGGGATGTCGGGGGCTACAGTGAGCGAGCAAAGTGAGTGGACGCAGCCCCCGTCGTCCCCTTAGTGTAAGGATCCTTTAATTCTTGCAGACAGAAATAGGAGACCCGCTCAGCGGGGCTTCTTTAAAAAGGCAGGTTGACGAACTACTCCGCGCCTTCGCGATTCTAAATTACACTTTTGGGGTAGAGCAGACATTCTATTCTATACTATTCAATACTTAGGTCATAAAGCTTTATTTCCTAGATTAAAAAAATAAAATAATAATAATTATAGTAGGTAGGTACTCGAAATATCTGTATATTCATATTTATTCTAATAGTATTTTGTCATAATAATGACAGAATACTTTTAGAAGTAAAGATAATCATGTAAAACAAGATTTCTATTTTTTTATGTTACTGCAGTTTATAGCAAACGTGTTATGGATAATGATTTTCGGTCAAACAATTTAGGAGAAGAAAGGGAGTACCGTGAAAAAATTCACGGCAGTAGATACCTGGTATATATAACGAAATTAAAAGGAAAACTATCACGGCTAAGTTAGCTCTGTTCATTTTAGAGTAATACTCTAACCTAAACTAACTTATAATATGTTTCTACTTGTTAAATTTCGTAAAAAAATACAAAATCCTAGAAAAAAAAATAATTAGGTGAAGTACGGTCTACGTAACCCGACCTTGTGCGTGGCCCGACACGCACTTGGCCAGTTTTTTTAACTTCTGTCTAACGCTATTGTGAATAGAAAGAAGGAAAGAAAGAAAGAAAACGAATTTAATTGCCACAAATGAACGACATACCTACACAACAATATGATTTTGCTAACTTAACCCTATATAAAAAACTAACCCTTATCGATAGTGTCAAGTTTGTGAGTCCTTAAGGGTCTACTACCCGCCAAGTGGCGCCCTCATTGAAAAAAAAATCGTAGCATAGCATAGAAAATAAATATTTAAGAATCCTACGTCGCGTTTGTTACAAAGAGGATGAAGTATTTTTACGTTGATAAAACAGGACTCAAAATTTTCGTATCCAAAATAGTAAGCAAAAGTACCAAAAACGGTCAATCAGGGCGCCACTTGGCGGGTAGTAGAGCCTTAAGTGTACGGGCGTGTTAACTTGAAACTCTAGGGCCGTGGTGTCCGAGTGCTCACACATTATTTAAATATTTATCCAAAGGCCTAGATGCCACTTTGGTTACCGCCGCCAGACGACCAATATTTCTCCTTCCAGTTCTTGGATGCCACACGGTCACCGCCTTACTTCATCTATCATCACTGCGCCTTGCCAGGTGTCCTACCCAGCTCGTATGTCTTCGAATTTCGACGTTAGGAACTCGGTATATAAATCTAATAGACAAAAATCTCGTGTCACGGTGTTTGTGGTTGCAAATTTCCGATACGGCTTGATCGTTTTTTTTTTTGCATATTTGTTATTTATGAAATTAAGTTGTAAAGTAATTTTTACCCTCCTTCCCCACTCCCCATTGTTTAATTGCATACCAACGTTTGCTGGATCAGCTAGTAGTTATATATTAATTACATACACTAATACATACATACTATTACGGTAGTAGATACACATCACGACTTCACGAAATCTTAACTTGGACAACGCAATTTGCTTAAAAAAAGAACAACAAATAGATAACAATCATTTTCATAAACATTTGTGTACAGTAAGCACGGCTCTTATTTTTCGTTACAAACTTTTATTGTTTCACAAATACCAAGGGACGATCGCTTCTTTGTTTGCCCGTTATTACGTTAATGAAAACGGAATAAAAGCAATTCTTACCACAAAGACTCCTTGAACTTTCGACAGTCACGGAATGGGATGTATCTGTTCAAATTAGTATTTAACTACGAAATGAGTTTCAATACTTCGATATTTTGTGTTTTGAATGACGATGTTGATGCGGCTTTTTATGTTGGACATGCTATTAAAACCTGGCACCACGCCAGATTTTAATAATATCTCTTGATAAGGCGCTATTAACTGCTAATGACCTTGAGTGGTTAGCTTGCGTGTTCTGTGCTGAGCTCACGTAACGCGTCGTACGTCCATCCAGTAATAGGACTCGCCCATCAAGGAGCGCTGTCCGAAATTAGACGCATTATTAATTTATTACACATAAAACAACAGGTATTAAATATTAAACTAAAACACTTTGACTAAATTATTTTTTAACTATTAAATAATTAAATGTTCACTAATGGTGAAGGTTTCATAAAAATACGTTTTATAGTTTTTCTTGATTCTCAATTTTTGATCCGTGTTAGACATAACTTTACAAATTAATTACACTATGTTATAAAAATATAATTTCAAATATTTTCAGATCAAATTACGACGAAAAATGTATAGAAAAACATATATTTATTTCAAAGAAATAAGACTAGTCGTTTAGACGTGATGTTCAATTAAAAACCATTAAAAGTCGTATGACTGCGCCTTAAGCGTAACTTCACATCGGTATGCTACAGTGACTTGATTAATTTATAATAGTAAGCAATGTTTCTCGAATCAACACAAACTTAGTTCTTCCTCATTATCCTCCCAATTATCTGAACCTAGTCTAAGATAATTAGGACTTAATTTATTGGATTATTACTCCGTCTGTATATAGTTTAGTCGCTTAAAACCACTTGAATATGTTGTTTAGTTATAGTCCAGTCATTTAAGCTTAAATTAGGTACGAATCTCGGAATTCGAGATACCCAGCTGTAAGTCTGTAAATACTTGTATATTGACACCCTAAAAGTTGTCTCAAAACCTACATATGGTAGGGTGTACGCAACTATTAAATTTCAATATACAAAAAAAGGTCACAAAAATCGGTTTTTGCGCTTTTTTTGTATATATCTCATTTCCTATAGGTTTTTTGCTATTTGTATTTATTATCAATATTGTAGAATACAAAATTCTCTACAAATTTTGATTAATAAAATTTTTTATACGGTGAACCGTTTTCGAGATAGAGGGCCGAGAGCGCGCGGTCACAGCATCACTTAATTACTAAAAGTTTTGATAATTATCCTCATTCCAAAACACATATTTGATTTCTGCACGCATTAAGTGGCTGTGACACAACTTCTGCGCTTTTTAAAAAGGGGAAAAAATCATTTTTAAAAGTTTCTGAGAAACTGACAAATTTGGATGAACTAGCTGCAGCATTTGAGGAAGAAAATTGTTCGGCCCGGAGATTATTAGAGAGTGGACCTTATTGGCAGTCTATAATGCTCCGAAATCTGTGAAAAGTCTCGATCATCTTCGTTATCTTCGTCAAGTCTACAAAATTTAATAAACCTGTGCAGCTTTCAAATATTCCACCAACAAGTGCAGCTGCTCATCAACATTTCAAACGTGTATATATATTATCAAGTTCAAACTTGGTTAGGGCATGATTTGGAACCCCAGGTATGGGGTTGGGCAATGCGAAACGATTTTCTGGAGCCTATCATGACAATTTAACACCTGCTCCAGAAGATTTGCTAAATACTATTTTCTGCAACTGCAAGAGTGGTTGTGGTTCGCGATGCGGATGCAGGAAAGCGGGCTTGCAATGCTCTTTAGCTTGTGGCCAATGTAATGGGCAAGCTTGTCTCAATGCTCTACCATATCAGAGCGACATTAACGAAGATGGAACCTTTGACCCCGAAATCATGGAAGAACTTGAGACAAATGTCGTTGAAGACGATAATGAAGACCAGTTTGAAATTTACTAGCAGCCGGAAGACGACGATGAAGAGGAAGAAGATGATTAAAGGTATAAATTGTAGTTTTTGTACCCTTTATTCCATTTTTTTACTTTTGATAAAAATAAATGTATTGAATGATATTTTTTAATAAAAAGATTAATTCATAATTAATTTGTTTTTTTTTCATCATGTAAGAAGTTATTATCGATAGTTCATCAACTATATATGGCGCGTTTTCGACCGGAGGTACCGGTTGACCTGAAGTGATGCTGTGACCGCGCGCTCTCCGCCCTCTATCTCAAAAACGGTTCACCGTATATAAAATTTTTTAAACAAAATTTGTAGAGAATTTTGTATTCTACAATATTGATAATAAATACAAATAGCAAAAAACCCATAGGAAATGTGATGTTTACAACAAAAGCGCAAAAAACCGATTTTTGTGACCTATGACCTTGAAATTTAATAGTTGCGTACACCCTACCATATGTAGGTTTTGAGACAACTTTTAGGGTGTCAATATACAAGTATTTACAGACTTACAGCTGGGTATCTCAATTCCGAGGTGAACTTACTATAATGACTGGACTATTAGGCTTGTGGGATTGTAAGTTTTTGTCTTTTTTAGACCAACAAGAAAACTTTTATAATAAAACCTTGAGTGAATAACTCTATTTTGGATGTTACTTTGTTTGTAAATATGTTTTTTATTTTGTTACAGTGTCAAATATGACGCAGAAGCTAAACTGTCAAGTATATGTGTCATGTATTTTAAAAACAATCGTGTTATTGGTTTAAAGAAATTTTCCTAATAATTTAAATTTTCATATAAAAGTATAATCACAATGTTAATACCGACGTGTTTAATAAAACTCTGTGAGTTGGTGAGTGATTATATGTTATATTTTAAAAAATGCACGATGAATGCGTCTCCTTAATACTTGCATCACATCTTCGGCGCATTCTTGGACACAAAATCCATCAGACTACATGTTTGCCTAATACAGGGGTGGCAATTTGCAATATAATTAGAAACAGAGAGTTCAAGTAGGTATTAGCATATTCATCGTGTCATCAAAGGAAAGCTTTGGCCAGTTGCTTCGTGGAGTTTATAAATGCATTCCCTGGGGCGGCCATTCTAACACTCTCAATTTCGTTTTAGCCTTAGGTTAGGTAACGCGTAACGCTTGACGCCTGTTAGTGCTCTCCGACGGGGTAGACATCATCATTTCGATGGTTACATTGAAAATTCATGCAATAGGGGATGATCCTATTGCTAATTAACCCAGCACAAATCCAGGTTCCGAGCTACAAAAAGAAAAATACAACATGGTTTTTAAACGTAGGCCCCCTCAGCCGTTACACAAAGTGGCCCTTTCATCTGCAGGGCGAAGGAGTCTACTGAGTGATTGAGACATACTTAGAATACTGTAGCTTCACTGACATGCATTTTTTTTCCATGAACAGAATCTAAACGAGTCCTCGTTTTTTTTTTTAATAATGTTTATCCAATATTCGTGGCAGTCAATGTCGTTAACTATATGAGGGATAATGCTTTTGTCAGCAACTAAGAAGGCCCTGAAGTGTGCAGGTTACTACAGTGAATATTCCTCCTTTCCAGATGTTAACAGTGGCATGTCTAGTCCTACACCACTACAGTTACGACCTGACAGACGTGCCCACCCTCATGCTATGCTCCGGCACTTACGTCGGGTACGTGGTGATCCTCTCCGGAGAGATCGTCGGTGAGAATGCAGCCATTGCCTTATCTAGTAAACGATACGTATAGTTATTATCGTAAGCTGGACATACCTTGCATATTTCGCACGTTATGTTGTTATGTAGTGTCTATACATGAAAGCACATATGCTGCTTAGTTAGCATTGCGTAGGTATTTTCGAAGTATTGATATTTCGTTCATATTTGGTTAGGAAATTCTAAGAACACAATGGTCAAAAGTTAATCTAATTTATGGATTATAACATAATTTCATATATTTTTCATGTAACATTCGTTACGTTTTTAAAGTAGTCTATAAAATTATACAGTATTCAATGAACAAGTGCCGCATTTATACTGGATTAAATTTTTCTATTTCTTTCTTTTTGATACTTCTCCCTTCGCACATTCCACGGCCACTATCTTTCAAAGGAAGAAGCGTAGGTAGATATTTCTGTTTGTTGTTGTAAGCATCAACAATATTTATTTAATGTTGACCAAAAAACTTAAATGCAGTTCCGTCATAAACATCAAAAGCTTGAGTTCAACGCTGCATTAATTAAATTCACAAACAGTTTGCTAGCTGATAAGCTGACTAGCTCGACGGAAAGAAGTTTAGTTTGTTTATTCATCTGTCGGTCCGCTCTTCGCTCCACAGTTAACGTATCCCAGTCTTAGCTACTTGAACATTCTAGGAGAGATGCTATTTGCGCCGCTGGACCTCGTCCAAGACATGTATTATGGTATGCTGGGGGTCGGCTTGTTCTCCGTGAGCGGAGGCTTGGTGCTCGCAGCCAGGGTCAAAACCACTACGTGCCCGAGGACTGGCGACAGCAACGCGGCAATGCTGGGAGCTTCCCTGGCTATCCTGAACGCAGTTTTCATGCTTTTTGACCTGAGCCTGGCATACTTGGACTCTGAGGAGTTCGATGAAGAGGCCAGCGTGTAACGAGGTGAATGTCTCGATTGCTTGTACACTATATTATATTCAGTATAAATGCGGCTTATCACGTAATCATGTATGGACGTAGGCGGTACATTAGCGAATTAGCTGAACGTTATCAATATTTGTCGAGTGTGTTTCAGTCACCTTCCCCCACTGGCTTTTAACGAGATTATCTATTTATTTTGGTTTCCCCTGTATAGGTATATTAATATCAAACAATATAATTATCACGTATAAGTATCTACATAATATTATGTGGTCTTCGGTACTGATGTATTCATGCTTGAATCATTTTTAAACAGGTACCTTATGCTTGATTAGACTCATTAATACATTTCTACATGCAAACTTATTTTTCATACACAATTTACTTAAGTCACTAAACCCGAAAAGTACAAGACATTGGCCTTTCAAGCCGTACCATGTGCTTGTGCTTAAGATTCTCGTTTCATCTATGTAGATGGGAGGTCACGTCGGCTCCATTGACTTTTAGGCCTCTACTCCTACAGCTGCTTGCTAGCGGCTATGTTGGTTACTCCAGAGAGCTTTCTACTACTTACTCGTCGAGCTTCATTGAGTCGGCGTTTTGGCGGTCGCCGCCGTAGGTTCTGGCTTTCAGGAGCTGCAGTGGTTAGTCGTAGTGTGACGGGCTTGTTTACTTAGATACTGTTTCGAACTGTTCCCAGGCGAGGCGGTATCAGCGGCGGCAGACGCGTACGTGGACGCGTGGTGGTCGTCCACCGGCAGTGTCCTGTTCGCGATGTGCGGCGGCCTCACGCTGCACTCTTGGCGCGGTGTGCCCGTCCACGACCGTAAGAACCTCGCGCAAGCCGCCGCGATATGTGCCCTCGCGACCTCCTCCCTGCTCCTCATAGATGCGCTCATCGCTATATGCTCGGCGCACAAGGACGACGCCGACGGCAGCATTCGGACCAAGTGCCCCAAGAATGCGCCGTGTTAAATTGTTAATAAAATTATGTTTAAGGGTGCTGTTTTGTTACAAGCTGTTGTTTTGTTATTAGATTTATTTGGTAGAGCAGTGGTGGCTCAGTGGTAACGGTCGCATCTTACAAGTTGTAGGTCGTGAGTTCAAGCCCAGGCAGGCGCTTTACTTTGTGTAAATTATTTAGGCCCGCGCCGTAGATTACGGCCCACACCCTCTCACAGAGAGGAGGCCTGTGCCCCAGCAGTGGGACATTAAAAGGCTGATAATGATGATGTTGTTTTGTTATTTAACTTAGCTTGTTAGTTAGTAAGCATGGGTCAAATCTTGCAACAGAATTTTAAAATAGTTATCCCCAACCGATTGAGTTGAAATTTATAATTGCACGGGCCCGGCATTTTTGGGATTTTGTTCAGATAAATAATAGTAGGTATAAAAACAAGTTTGCAGCTGGACCTGTGCTGTGTGGTACACGGAAAATCTTGAAAATTACAGTGTTTTTTAAGGTTTTGGTTTCTATCTTCTAATTAGTCTATCTTACGGAAAAAGTTAATGTCTACTTTTAAAGAAGGCAAAACTTTCATCAATTTGATGTGTGGATTTGTAGCTCTTTAGGTTTAAAAGGCCTCGAAATACATCAAAACATTGACCATTTTACCTAAAACATTCTAAAATGCAATTAAAAAAATGCAGCCTGACTAACTTTTGTAAAATATAATAAAGACAACTAAATGGAAATGTTTAGTATCATGCAAAATGCAATTGAGTACAATTATAAAATTAAAATAATGTATACTGTTTTTGTAAGTAATATTTAGGTTTAGTTTTATTAGTTTAAGTAGTTTTATTTAGGGTAGGGACCTGGGAAATAATGAACGTGAAATGAGGGCGAAATGCGACCCCAGCTGACTCCTGTTGACAGAAATACACAAGTATGTATTTTTTTTTATTGTATTAAAAGAGAATGGACATCCAATAAGGCAATATGCCCCAAAGAACCTACACCGTTGGAAAGAGCTTTTCAAGAAAAACATTTGCTACTAACAACTATTGCGAATTTGTAAGGCTGTTTGAAGTACTTAGAATGACGTAGGCACCTACTCCGAAATTACTCTGTGCGAACAAAGAATAATTCATAATATTGCGACGACACAGGTTATATTACTTATTTATAGTTCGTCGTATAAAATTATGTTACCGCTAATGCGCGTAAATCAGTTAGAGTACAGATTAACCAGTTAATCTGCAGATTATCTGGCTGAGTCCGTTAAAGTGAAAAATAAATGTTTCAGTCCTTAAATTAGGTAACTACTGTACTATCTGCAGAGTTCCTAGGTATTCTGCAGACTAACGACCAAGCATACGGTAACGTTAATAAAACAGGCTTTTTGCTAGGATAAAATATTTGAATTCATTGTAATTATTTACATAATTTGTTAAAGTTGAACTGAGCAGGTAACTAATAAGCCCAAGAGCGAGCGAAGCGAGCTCGGGAACTTAGGGCACCCCGACACAGACAGGTTAGATTCGAACTGTTAGGTACCTTTTTATTTGTGGTTTGAAATCATTCTTTGACTTCGAGGACGTGCCAGACTTTTACTGACTAAAACCCACCCCTGTTCCTTTCTTGCCTGAGTGCCCAGGGGCGCGGTAACTCTGTTACGAATTTATCCGCAACCCCTTTTTTTTTTGTGGGGTGGGAAATCATGCAATGACTTCTCCCGCTCTAGGGTGGAGCGGGAGGGCGTGTACTATTACTGACTAAAACCCACCCCTGTTCCTTTCCTGCCTGAGTGCCCAGGGGTGCGGTAACTCATTTTCAGAATTTTCCGCAACCCCTTGGCATGCATGCTTCGGCCATGACGGGCCCCGTCAGTGGTGGCTGACATCTATTTGAGGCGTGCGTGGAACACTACGTGCCTTCCACTCCAGGGCGTGGTGCTGATCGGACGGCGAGCTACCTATTACTCGCCGTCCGCAGGCCTGGAACTGTTAGGTACTGTGGTTCCTTTAAGACAGAAATTGAACCCCGCGAGTGGGACTCCGTCGGCTTATCTTACTTACGATCGTCGTTAGCACATTGCCGGTTGAACATCCGGCATTGTATATGTTTCCTAGGAAAAGTATAGAATAAATAATATTTCAGTTCCTCCTAGGCCAAACTAGATTGTCTTGGGCTAAACTAGTATATCCTGACATGCCTAGGACAAACCGATTTGGCCCAGGATAAACTAGTTTGGCTTACTGTCTGCCGCGATTTAACGGTGTAGAATCCGTTAATATGCAAATTAACTAGGTAATGTGCAAATATTTGCTATTTTAATTAAAATTTCACATTTTAAGGTGAAATGTACAGGGTAGCCCGCGAAATTCAAATTTTCTCACGCTTTTCGCAATTCACAGGTTAGTGTCAGGTTGTATGTTGGTCAAAATATGATTTTCGACCGTAGCAAGTATGTAGTATTATAATCATTATAATCATCAATACAACCCTCTCAGAATTGATGTCAAATGTCATGATTTCACGAAATAGTCATTCCATACATCGATATGAACTTAGAAGGTTGTATTGATAGAATAGAATAGAATAGAATACTCTATATTATGTGTGATTGCTGTGTGTCTTTGTTAAATACGTGCTTGATACGACCGCGAATCATATTTTGATCAACATACAACCAGATCATGACCTGCGTATTGCAAAAAAACGTAAGAAAATTTGAATTTCGCGATCGTACCCGGTAATTTGCAGATTACCTAATTAATGCGCTTATTAACGTATTACGCATTCTGACGGTAACATATAGGTACATATATTGAAATTGAAATATCAGGCCTGTTGGTCTGGGCCGATGCCTGCCCGGGGGTTGAGGATAAATTCGAAACAGAGTTACCTCGCCCCTGGGCACTCAAAGGCAGGAAGGAACAGGGGTGGGTTTTAGTCAGTAAGAGTCTGACACGCCCTCCCGCTCCGCCCAGAGCGGGAGAAGTCATAGGATGATTTCCCACCCCACAAAAAAAAAAAAAAAAAAAAAAAAAAAAAAAAAAAAAAAAAAAAAAAAAAAAAAAAAAAAAAGGCCTGTTGGTCTAGTGGTTAGTGACCCTGACTGCTATGCCGGAGGTCGTGGGTTCGATTTCCACCCAGGACAAATGTTTGTGTAATGAGCACGATCATTTGTTCTGTGTCTGGGTGTAATTTATCTATAATATTTATGTATTTAGAAATATATAAGTATGTTTATCAGTTGTCTAGTACCCATAACACAAGCTCTGCTTAGCTTGGGACTAGATGGCGTTGCGTGATAGTTGTGGATTATTATTATTATTGATGTGAAACATCTATAGCCGCACGTAAAACCGATTTCTGGCGTGGCGACGCATGCCGTGGCGACGCGTCGCCACGCTGTACGATGTTTTTTTGTTTTGTTATTACAAAGGTTTTATTCGTAATATTTTATTTTATCATTATGACATATTTAGTTCCTATCACAATATGTTCTTTTCTGCATATTACTTTTACAAAATAATGTCGATGTTTCACATCTGCCAGGCGTCCCGTGACGGCTCACATTTTTTTTTTTATATTATATTATTATTGATAGATATATTAAGGTTCGCTCAGACATTTTCATGCAACAAAATTACGTTAGCGTAGGGGTTCTACTCACCCTGATTTTTAGGCTAAAACTACAATTTTGTACTTATGGGAAATATGCCTAATGTTTCTTCAAGTATTGTATCTATAAGTATTAAACTTACAGAGCTAAAGTTCCATTCAAATTGTAGCTTTGTCTAAGTACTTGAAAATTTGTGCGATTGACATTTTCAGTAACATGCACCATTTATAAGTTATATTTAAGCTAAAACATGAATTTTTGCGAAAATTTTATTGTTTCCCGAACATGCAATTAGCACAAGTCTTTCGAACCTGCAAACTTAGTATTACACTATTGTTATCTATCCTAAAATATCAACATCAAAGAAAGAAAATAAAAACGGCCAAGTGCGAGTCGGACTCGTGCACAAAGGGAGAAATTCCAAACGAATCATATTTATTCGCCATGTTTTAAAAATAGAAATTCCGTAGTTATCTATATCTATAGGTTTTTCTGTTTAGATCTTTTAATGAGAATTATTTACTACATATTTTTCAAAATTTTACACCAATTCGTTTCAGAGATAATGGTTAATGTTCACCTATTTTTAACCGACTTCAAAAGAAGAAGGTTATCAATTCGGATGTCTGTATTTTTTTTTATGTATGTTCGGGCATATCTCTGTCATATATTGATGGATTTGCAAAATTATTTTTTTGTTCGAAAGGAGTTGGTTCCGAAATGGACCTATTCAAATTTCATATTGATCTGATGATCAGTTTCGGAGACAGACAACGGAACTCTTTAAAAATTGACAGCAAATCAACCGCGATTGCTGCTATCGTATGAGTATGAATTGTTAACACAGTTCAATAGGGAACAAGTCAAAATTAAAAAGTGAAAAAAAAAACTTCCAAAAAAACTTTTTTTACATAAAAATAGAACCGACTTCCAAAATAACTTTAATTTCGGTAGTCGGTGTTTCTGGTTTCGTGTCTTCGTTTTTTGACACCGACTTCCGAAATTAAAGTTATCTTGCACTTTTTATTAACCGACTTCAAAAAGAAGGAGGTTATCAATTCAGTTGTGTATTTTTTTTTATGTGGGGGTTTTTTTTCGAATTTATTTATATACCTATAATATGTAAGTACTGTTACACGCCCGTGTTTGGGTCACGGATATTAATGGTTTTTCCAAATTTCAAATCAAACGGTCCAGTAGATTCGGAGCAAATTGGCTGCGACAGACGGACAGACAGGCATACGAGTGATCCTATAAGGATTTCGTTTTTCATTTGGGCTTTCGGAATAGTAAAAAGAAATTCACTTGGTTTGGTTGCCTTCTTTAGCAATGAGACCTCTAACGGCTATCAGAAGAACTAATACGAAAGTCAGCTAGTGGCTTTGATGGCGCACATAGTCCGCTGTAGTTTGTACGTGAATTGGGAGATGGAGCTGACAGTACTCGGTAGGTAAGTTTAATTTCTGTACGAGTAAGTTTCAGGAAACATTTTGTTAGCAGTATTCTAATAAGAATAATGTATGGGCTTTTTAGAGGTAACTGAGTATTGTTATGGTAGCCCATAAATGATTTCATGTCACCGAAGAAATTGAAAATCTTACTCTATGAAAAAGCCCATATAATATGTGTTGATAAACATTAAGGTGGATACTCCAGGGTAGCCCGCGAAATTCAAATTTTCTTACGTTTTTTGCAATTTGCAGGTCAGTGTCAGGTTGTATCTTGGTCAAAACTGAATCGCGGCCGTAGCAAGTATGTATTTATAGAACTGTAATCATTGTCAGAAACGGCCGTTTTTCGTACTTTTGCCTACTACTACTAACAAACGTGACGTTGGATTCTTTAATATTTATTTTCTAGGCTATGCTACGATTTTTTATTCAATGAGGTCGCCACTTGGCCGGTAGTAGACCCTTAAGCATGTTGTTTACTCACAACAAAGTAGTTTGTTGTGAAGAGCGTAGCAATAAGGCCAATAAGGGCCATTGGGCTGCATAATCGATGGTGGCAATGAAATACCTAGTCAAAATTCCTCCAACCCGAATCCGGATACCTCCCACACGGCTTCTTAAACAATTACTCAAACAACACATTTCAATAGTTCCGTCATCTAAGTCCTTAGCAAGTTAGACTTAATTAAAAGAGTAGCCACTGTGAATCGTTGGAACAAAAATAGAGATATTGACTCGAAGGCGTGTTAATTTGTAGAACAATCTCATTCTGTAGGTACTACTCGACACACGCAAGGGCGTAATGTTTAGAATCTTTAGGTGCGTGAAATGAAGTAACTTTTTGGCTCTTAATTAGCTGAATAATTAGAATGATTTTGGGTGCATCGATACGTCTGTTGATGAGTCTATCTATTGTGCCTTAAGGTGGAAGCTCCAGGGTAGCCCGCGAAATTCAAATTTTCTTACGTTTTTTGCAATTTGCAGGTCAGTGTCCGGTTGTATCTGGTCAAAATTTGATTCGCGGCCGTAGCAAGTATGTATTTATAGAATTATAATCATTGAAATCATCAATACAACTCTTTCAGTTAATTAATGCCTAATGTACCTAAGTATTTCATGAAATCATGAATTTCTACCCTGGAGCATTCACCTTAATGACACAAAATCGAGGTATGTAATACAGGTTTTGAACGTTAGATTGTATAATACGGGATTGCTATAAATCATTGTGTATAAAATCATTCCGTATATAAAAGCCAAACGGTTTTAAGCCCAAAATATAATTTAGTTAATAGCTTCTCAGGTAGACAAGTTCTTCCATAAAACCTGAGGTAGATGTTGCAGCTATTTTCTAATAAATTGAGATCAAACAAACACGAGGATTTTAGATACAGGGGATTTTAGATTTACAGGTTTATTGAGGAAATCCTAATAGTTTACGATCGTAGTAAAAATCATTATTATTTTTAGAATTTATATGTTTACCTCATAAATTATTATGGTACACCTATAACGTCATTATACTCATTACTATTTTTAGGGTTCCAAAAGTCCGAATTTAAAAACGGAACCCTTTATAGGATCACTCGTGCGTCTGTCGGTCTGTCCTTCTGTCACAGTCCATTTGATCCGAGGCTACCGGACTGCTTTAGTTGAAATTTGGTACACACATGAACTTCTGTGACCCAAACACGACCGGATAACGTGAAAAAATACATTTTAAGTATGGGATCACTTTTAGGGAACAAACTAAAAAAAGTTTATCAAATAAAAGGGCCTACCGTAATGGTCAAATTTTTATTTTTCTGAATTTAAAGATAAATAAAAAATCAATAGTTTTTAAGTAATTAAAAAAACCTGTTAAAAAATGATTCGTTCGGAACACTGCGCGCGTGTCAGACTCGCACTTGGCCGGTTTTTTCGTAACGATTTTGTAGAATGATAATTATGATGTCATGAATGTCGTAGGCAACTAATTTTGGAATATATGACCATGCCACCATGCTTAATAAATACTATGTTTTCAACGTAGTACATAAACTCGTAGTAACTATTTATAAGTATTACGTTGTTGGTAGTAGTTAAAACATTTAACAATGCGAAGGACTGGTGTTATTAGTCATCTGAGTAAAATGTTTTGATTAGCACTGGTTGGTAATTTCAACCGCAAACAAGCTGGATTGTTTGTTTATTTACCTGCATTAGTATTACTAGGAATTAAATTAATCATTGTCAAATTAATGTCGGATCTTAACTAGTGTTTAATTAAACCATTACACGTGTCTGTGTCATATCATGAAATAATAATATAAGACAGCACATGATGTTACTTTTTATTATCTATAAGATTTTAGTTTATGAGGAGGAGCTCGTGGCTAAAGTAATAACAGCCGTACGGGTCGATCCATCAGGTTAAGCTACGCTTGCCGGGGTTGGTACATGGATGGGTGACCATATTTACAAACCAAGACTCCTCTGTACCTCGGAAAGCACGTTAAGCCGTTGGTCCTGGCTGTCAATCGTGGATCTTTGACAGTCGTTACGGGTCGTCAGAAGCCCGAAAGTCTGACAACCAGTCTTACTAAGGGGTATCGTATTACCCAGTAACTGGATTGTGGAGATCAGATAAGCAGTCGCTCCATTTAAAATACTGGTATTCAGCTGCATCCGGTTAGACTGGCAGCCGACCCCAAGATAGTTGGGAAAAGGCTAGGCAGATTGAAGATTTTAGTTTATGATATAGAATTTGCTAAGAATAATTACAAAGTTTACCTACAAGCTAAAAGAAAATAATTAAAATATGCGCAAGCGCCATAAAAAGCGGGGGCCCGTAAAACTCATTGTTTATGGAAAAAATCGTTCACATCGCTGTCACATTTTTATCTTTTACATTTTTATTATTTCATCTGTTTGTTTGACAAAATACCGTGATGGTCACATTTTGTGGGATGATACTGTTATCATCTACGGCATATCTGAAGATTTTTTGGCATGCAAGTGTTCATAATTTATTTAAAGAAATAAGTCACCTAAATACATTACAAGCTTTGTTGACATAAAACTGCATGCGATATCGATTCATGAGTAAATGATGTCATCTTTGGGGAATAAGGAGTCAAACTGCGAACGTAATGTGACCATGTTTTTTTTGATAACCTGGTTATGCTTACATTAGGTAGGTATGTAAATATGTGGTTATGTTGATTCTTAATTTTCAATATGTATTTTATTTATCGTCCAAATTCATGATGCTGTTTTAACCCCTGAACGGCCACGGGCATACCAGTATGCCGATCCAGATTACGCGGCTTAAACCTCTATTATTAAATAACTAAAGATCTTATAGCCTGTGGCATGGTGCACATGCATTCTTAGATAGTTATTACATTGTGTTAGAAAAAAAACGCAACACAAAACGCAACGCAAACGCAGAAACGCAATTTTAAAAAGCCGTTATGTTGTTTTGATTTCGTAATTTGAAGTTTTGAGTGTGAATAATAGGAAAATATGATATCGGACTCTACAACTCCAACACAACAACTCTATTACTTGTCTATTCATAGTGCAACATGCAAAATGTCATGTAAATTGATACAGTGGTTTTTACAACTACCCCCCCACACACACACACACACTATTCCCGAAAAATCGTTGATAACAGAATTTGAATAAAATTCAACTCTTGAATTGCAAGTATTGTTTACATGTTATTCTAAGGTCTGTTTATTCAACAACCCAAAAAAGTTTACTTTAAGTGCCTCGCTCCAATAGAAACCTCAGCAAGTTGTTTTTTATGAGCCCGGGTCGTAAATATGTCAAACTGCGATAAGAGGCGCGGCCGTTGAGGGGTGTTTTAAGAATGACTAAAGGCTGAAATATAGCGACTGCGTACCAGATGACGCAGCGTTAGAACTTAGAAGGCCTCCTACAAGGTGGACCGATTACCTGGTAAATATTGATTAGAATTTTTAGTATTGATTATTGGGAATCCACTGGATGCGAGTCGCACAGGACCAGCCGATGTGGGGACTTTTAGGGGAAGCCCGATGAAGATGATGACGAGATGTCCAGTAGCAGACGTCTTTCGGCTGAAATGATGATAATGATGATGAGGAACACTACCTGTTTGTGAATAGATTTTCCTATGCAGAAGGCAATCATAAATCAAAACCAAGTTCTTAAAATCTTAACCAATTGTTGCGATTAGGAAATCCATTATTTGATACATTAGTAAAAGGGACTTTTTCAAAAAAATTGTTCGTTCTGTAGTGAAATTCACCGAGAAAAATAAATAATTTAATGATAGTTATGATTATAATAGTCATCCTAATTAAGTTATATAAAAAAAATCTGTGTGAAAAGTCCGAGAATGTTTTAATGGGATACGTCAGCTGAAAAGTTCCATTACATCACAAAGTTTGGATAATTTTTAAAACTCATTGGTTTTTCAAGAATATATATTTTATATCAAAATATTTTTAAACCTAGATAGTCTTCAAAATCCCAAAATTTATATTGGTAATTTAAATAAACAACGTTTTTTCTACGAAAACTACTCCTCTACGCTACAACTGTGCAATAAAATGTAATTTATGGTACATTTTATTGCACATTTTTGTCTTTACTTTGGAATTGTTGTTGTGTGAAATTAATATTAAAAGACGGTTTAATAGATATATTTCTTTTAAGGGATTAAATATATATAGCACAACAACAATAGGACAAAGTGACGTTAATGGAAAATTACGTCTCGTTTAAGAGCGATAGCCCACACATTACAAAAAATCCACTACGTCTCATTCGGTGTTCCGCTAATACAATACGTTGCGTAGATGAGGTGACGTATGACGCCGGCGCTGAAACGAACATCAAAATTCAATAGTTTCCATATAATTTTACTTAAATATTACTGTCAATTTAGATTCTTAACACTTTTTCTAATTAGCCTTTTAATTTCTAATTTAAAAAGTCGTCACTTATCTCAAATAGTACAAGTTCGTAGTGGAAAATAAAAACAAAACGTTGCGACGCCCGGCCGACGATTCACTTACATTTTGCGAACGCGACTGCTGTCAAAAAACTAAAATAACTATAATAACTAAATGTTACCAATAGCCCAAAACAACAGACAATTTTTTTTTTTTCATTTTAGGTCAAAAAATCGACGTAGCGTATATGGAATTTTCCATCAACGACATTTTAGGGGACAAGTTAAAAAGAGTATTTTATATTATTTTGTGCTCTAAAACTCTATTAATAGGGAATATTATCGAATTTGGATCACATAACCCTACAAAATTATAAACATGATTGAAGATAAATGTAGGATAATACTGTTATTTTTCGTTCGGAACTTTGCGAAACAAGGGTGGGACACTAAAAAAAAACACCTTTATTCTTTCTTATAAAGATTATATTTAAGTGAAATATACAGATTTATGTAGTTTTGAATATAATAATAATAATAATAATACAATAATAATAATAATAATTAATAATAATAATACACTAATAATCATTTTTGAAATTATATTATCGTTTTTAGGAAAAAAAATATTTTTTTTAGTCCCCTAGCTTTCAGAACATAGGTCTAAAGTCGTAGGACACTTCATTTTCTAGTGAACACTTTTTTTGAAAAAATACGCACTAAAATAAATCTTTAATGTATTTACTTAGTAGAAAATCAATGTGAGTATTAACAGTGCTTGCTCTATAAACTTCGTATAGTACAAAATGATCTACTAAAAAAAGGTGTACCTCAAGGTTCAATAATTGGTCACGTACTAACGCGTGGTGGGTTAGATTTTTATTGGTCTGTTGATTATGTCCTCCGTTCATAAACTCGATGGCCACACCAGTGAGGTATGAGCTCATCGCTTCAATGTCCCGCGACGACTTGCCGCGCAGTCTCAGTGGCGACTTCACAGCACACACCCGTGTTTCAGTGTAAACATAACCTTTAAACATCGTGTTATTTTGAAATTCGAAGTGAACTACGATGGCGATCAGTAGACTGTCTATTATCAAGTTTTTGGAGCTGGTAATTATTTTTATTTAATATAACATTTTGCTACTATGGTAGTTTTAGTGCCACCAGCACATTGTAAGGATGAAGGAAGGAAGGTCGTAGATGATCAAGATGAAAATGATCTTGTTTTTGTTTGTAAACTGAACTCGTAATGCAGTATTTCAATTAGCTATGACTAACATTGTGAAAAAGTGGACATTATATCACGTGTTTGTATTATACCCAAGCAAAGCAAAAAATCAAGGAAGTATGGCAAAAGGAATATTTTATTAGTGATGTTACAACCATTTGAAATATGAAATTTTCTTGCGGTTTAGAAAACTTACCTTTTAGGTTCATATATAATAGGGATTCTTACCTAGTCCTACTTTTTTCGCATACAACGCACTATGAAAGTTAGAATAAAGGTAATATTTATTTAAACTTAATGTAAGAAGGCAATCTCTATCGAGTCAAAAGACTACACTACAGTAGGTGTACAACAATAAATAAACATTAATCTACATAGCCTCATCAAAAAACTAGCTTAAAAAAAAATGATTCTCGAAAGTTCTATAAATAAATATAACTTTTATATGTCGTAAACAAACGCTATCGAAAACAGTAGCCCAACGCTATCAAGATGTAAAGGGCGTTTACTTCTCTCTCTTTCATCGGCCATACAAAAGAAAGGGATGACAAAGGGGTTACGGGATATATTATGATTACAATTGAACCCAAAATGGAACGGGTTGCATTCAATTGAAACTAATTTAGTATAGTGACACGACTTACTGAGAAGAAATTGTTTAAAAAATACAAACAGACGTACATAGAACCTCCTCAATTGAGAGGTCGGTTTTAAAGAAAACAGCTTTTGCTACTATGGAAAATTAATAAAAAAAACGACAATAGGTTATTAGAGATAACAAAAATGTAAAAAGTGAGCTTCTGACTTCCGATCTTTTACGTTCGGTGTTTAGCTGATCTATAACTTTAACAAGACATGGAGTCAAATCTTTAGATATCTAAAATCACATTCTGTAGGAACCTATTATACCAAGATAGCATTTAACTAAAGAAACACTTCTAAACCTTTCCCAACTTGCTGCTAAGCTGTTCGCCGCCATTCTCCCCAAGACACGAGTAATTTGAGTCAACAATGTAAGTGGAATTACTTATCATAGCATTACATCAGTGTTCAACAGCTATTCTTAGCAACCTGACCTAAGCGTGTGTTGGAGTATCAACACTTTTGTTGACCGCTCTGGCACAAAGCGTCCGAAAATTGATTCACACTTATATTGCTCCTCGGTGTTGCTTCGTCGTCTTGTAAATTTAGTTTTCCATATCGTACCTATTCATTCTAGGACTTCTAGATCATCAAATCTTCGTACTTTAGATTAGTTGTTTGATACTTGTTTGATGAGTGCACATCAATATTCGGAAACATATCTCCGGATATTGTAACCACGATGGCCATGGCGGTCAGAACCTAGTGTAAACAACTGATTAAATTTGAACTAAAAATAAATATGAAATCATTATATCATCCGACATGAGTAATGTAACTAGGTACTTGTTTTTGATTGCCTAATGGAACATCAACACGAACATTTTTCTAGAAACTATTGACTTACGTTTTTCTTAGGAATTAGGGTAGAAATACTTTCTATCGTCTTATGCATTTCTGCTTCTAGACACCGCAAACATTCCAGTGTATTCAGAATAGCGAACACAAGCTCCTGGTGCCACGAGCCCTCACAAACGGGACATGGTCTAATAGAAAATGATTAAATGACACGACTCGACCCACCTGGAAACTTTAATCTCATCGATACCTTAATGTTTTCCATTATCAAAAAACAATTAATTGTAACTTTATCAACATTTTTGTGTTTATTTTCATTTGGTATTTTGTACCTTGATCCAAATCTTCTTTAAAATATCTCAAAGTTTGTAGACGAAATGTTGGCAAAGCTTAAAGAATCTATGGTATCTGTTCATGAGAACATCGACTTTGCTTTTGGATCCCTACTTATGACCTCAGATATTATTACGTTGGCTTTAACCAAGTAAATCAAAATTAACGATAACCTTCACAGACACACAGGAAACATATTTTATTTGCCGGTAGTCATTGCGCTTCTCAAATGGCCGTTCCTCTCATTGTTTTAACGCCTTGTGACGATGATAAGTATGACTGCAGAGTCGTAGGTGTGAAGCTATACAACATTTGTTACTCAGAATATTAGGTGACGCCTTATCCGTAGCTATGGTACAGAGGGTGACGAAGTGGATGACGTCATGTATCCACCCTTTTGTATTGATTGTCAAAATAAAGGCAAACAAACCATAGACTTATAAAAATGTATATATACCAAACTAACGTCGTAGTTTTCTATGGAATATTTTATTATTCGTGTTTTTGTAACTTAAACATTGTGCAAGTATGGCCTCATTAAATAAAATAGGTACCTACACATTTATTTTTAATTGCTTATTTTTAAACATATCGTTTATTTTATTTCAACATTGTTAACATAACGAGTAAGTGATAATAATCTGCATTTAACAAATTAAAATGAACGTCACGGAACAGACATCATAATTTAACAATAAGTAATTACCTAAGTTGCATATTCAGAGGTAATGTGTTTGTAGATATGACTGGTTAGCTGGTGAGTAATACTAATAACTATTCTATTACTTTAAAGACTTGGTCAGTGTGATATTATTAAAAAAATGTAAAGTATACGTTTTCTAACGGTAGGTATGTCCAGTAATAAACGAATACTTGACCAACCAGTAAAAGACAAATTGATATACAAATAGTCCTCTGCCAAATATGGCTGTACAGCATAGGCACCCGCCACCACGAGCACTTTTTTAAAAGTGAAATCGCAAACGAAAGTGATGACTGTATACATACAACTACCAACCACAAATGGAGAACAACTGGCTCTGTTTATACCAATGTCTCGTAAAATATACGAAAAATATTTGCTTTATACCACCTGTGGCTTGATAGTCAATATATTTGCAATCTGTTTGACTGTATTAACAACTGAGTTTATTTTAAACCTGGATATTACAAATTGCTTATTCGATACGCCTGAGTGGTTGGTTAGTACGAAACATTTAATCTTATCTAGCTCCGTCGTATATTCAATAGATTAGAATATCTTTATGAATGATTTTTTTATAAGACTAAGTATGTCATATATACATACGAGTATAAAGTAAGAAACTGACTGGCTGACTGTTTCATTGACTGACTGATCGATCAACTCACAGCTGAAACCGCTGGTCAAAGCATGAAATTTTGCACAAATGTTCCTTAAATGACAGTGTGCACTAAGATGGGATAAATGGAAATTTTCCCCCTAAGGGGTTAAAGTCAGCCAGAACGGGAGAATTCATTGGATGATTTCCTACCCCAGAATAAAAAAAAATGGGGTTAAAGTGTGGGTTGAAAGTTTATATGAAGTACTAATTCCACGCGAGCGATGCCGCTGGCAGAAGCTATTCCTTAAATATAACCTTACTGTAGCAGAACTATGACTGTATTCGTTTTCAGGAAATTGGAGTAATTGTCACTGTCTGAGTTAATCCTAGGGTTCACATGTTTGTCGATGACGTAACGTCACATGATGCACTAGAATTATGACTGTGATAAACTGGATTAAGTGACGATGTAGAACACACAAATTGCCGGGGAATGTTAGTGTCTTTAGGTAGACTATTTCACCGAGCACTTTACGAAAATCTTGGTACATTTTGTAAAAGCTCTGATAAAGGCGCAACAAGTAAGGACTTGATAACTATCCATGACAATATAATATTAATAGCAGCAAACATTGTTTTTTGCATCTTGTGTATATATACACAAGATCTATAACTTATTCAATTTGGGAACGAATGGATTCGATCGAGTTACTTCCTGAAGTTATGACTTCCTATAAACTAAATCGTGTAGAACTTAATTATGACTAACTTTAGCTTCTGCTAATAGTTGCAAAGTGAACATTATAGCGCGTAGCTATGAATCAATGAACAATGAGTATTATCGCAACATTGTATAAAGATTCACAGATGTATTAGAACAATTAGTAGCTCCAGCACTTCGAGTAAGTTGGAAAAAGTAGTAAGTCCGTACGTCTACATCACGATAAAGGCAAAGATAGCATTTAATACTCTTACAATACACAAATAATAACATAAGACTGATCGATAGAAGCAAACCAACGTGACGTTTTTATCGAACTCATTGGACAAATTACTGTTTGATGAAAAAAGTTGATAATAGTTTTTTTTTATTTAGTTCAGAGTTTAGTTAATGTGATTTTTAGCAGTAGGAAAGCCAATTCATAATTATTTGTTTTAACTGGTCGCAATATCTAATTATCGTAATATGTGTACTCTAAGCATACCTTTTGATGGCAAGCCGCGTAGATCTCGTAAAGAAATATATTACGTCTCCAATAAGGAATTAGCTTAGCAAATAACAATTTTAAAACAATAGGACTATTATTGTTTCTTTGTCTTTGTTTATGTGTTTAGTTTACTTACGGTCAACAGTTTCACTTCTGCATACTTAATATAATTTATTCGCGGCAGGTAGAATCTACCTGTATGAATGAAAGCATTTGCTTTCACTATATCGATACCGTAATGTTTAATGCTTCAATGTATAGGAGCATTGAAACAACATTATTAGAAATTGTAAACTTAATGTTTATTGAAAAATTCTATTATTATGTAGTTGGCTCTTGGTGCTAGTCAAATAAGACTTTCTTAGTATGCTCAAATTTTGGGTGAATTCATTGAAGTAAGAGATATGCACTGCTGGACATAAGTCACTAAGAACAAGAAAGTTCAAGCACCTTTGGGTTGGTTTCGATAATAATTTCCCAGCTTATTTTAATCTGCTCCTTGCTACATAATTAATATTGAAAGGGTATTTGTGTCTAACCATCGAAGTAGGAACCTACTCGTCATGTGTTCGAAGGCACGTCGCTGGGTAGTTTCTTGATATAGTTCGATAAGGTCGCCTACCTTTAACACTTAGGCGTTGCCATTAGCCTCATTTATACTCGTAGAAAAGTTAACGATCGTTTCATCAATGTATGCGAGTTAGAGCTAATCATGACGTACCAGTTTTGTATAAAAAGCAGTTTTTAATGTACGTATAATATTAATTTGCATAGAATATGGAGAGAAAACAAAATGTATTAATACACTGTATATAGTCAAATTAGATAGGCTAGATGATATCATTTCAAATGAAGCACTTTTAGCAGTAATTGTGACTAGAACCAAATCAGATTTTTTTTTATTCAAACATTGACACAGAACTACAAAGATTTGTAAAAACTTTACATTAAAATTAATGAGAGTGGGTAATTTGTGAGAGTAAAATACTGAATGAGTGAAGGCAAACGCCGCAACCTCGACCTTCTATTAATGTTAATTATGTGTTTACAAATCTGTCTGTCTGTATTTTTTGTATTTCCATGTATGTGGTCATGTATCTTTTACGTATCATATTGTTACTAGATCGTTCTAACGATAGAATACTAATAGGCGACTTGAGTGTGTGATATGTTTTTCTTATTAAGGGCCTTCTCGCGGTCCAGTGGCGCCCTCATTGAATAAAAAATCGTAGCTTATCACAGAAAATAAATATTAAAAAATCCAACTTCACGTTTGTTGCAAAGAGGATAAAGAATTTTTACGTTGTTAAAACAGGTCTCAAAATGTTTCGTATCCAAAGTAGTAGGCAAAAGTGCCAAAAACGGCCGTTTCTAAGTACCTAAATCAAAGATTTATCTTCTTTCTTTCTTTACGATGACGGACCTCTGCTAGTGGTGAAGCAACTTAATGTGATCCATAATTTTTTTTCTTCACTGGTTTAGAGGCATGCGGAACAATCCACGGTCTGTGCCATGGTCCCGCAAACCTCCATTGAAAAGGGAAGATTCTCCGACCAGACGGGTGTCATGTCTAGTCCGGCCAACTACCCGATGCACGATGGTTGATTTCGGACTGTTGTATATGTTCAAATCGCGCAGAAAAGTCTGCTTGCGCGATGCAGGATTTTGTAAGTTTAGTCCAGATATCGCTGCACTGGTGTTAAAACGGACTATACTTATAAATACATTTACAGCCTTTGGGTGTTCAAGAATATTTTCTGTATCATTTTAGATTAATTAGTTTTGGAGATAACGGAGGGTAGGGTTTTAATAGTCAATTTTCGTCTTGTTTCTTAAATAACTTTAAAACTATTTTTTTTTTTACTTTGTAAAAAGTACATTTGAGATCAATCAGACATTGTGTCCTTTTATTTGATATATCGCACTAGTTTGATAAACTTTATTTTTTAATTTTCCGATGTGCACACCAAAAGTGACTCCCATATTACGAATTGATTGATTTACGGTAGGTATACGTCCGTGTTTAGTGTGTAACAAATTTCAATACAATCGTTCGAGTAGATACGGAGTAAATTGACTGTGACAGACGGACATATAGACACGAGTGATCCTATACTGGTTCCGTTTTTTCATTCGGACTTTTAGAACTCTAATTACCTTTGCTATACCAAAAAAAAATCTATGTACAGTTTTCCTTATGTGCACGGTATTCCCCTTGACCTAAATATAGTCGCAAAAAGTAGTGTGTGTAGCTGTGACACTGACACTGTTTGAAAGGAAAATTACCGTCTTCGCCTATTTTTGTGTGGTGACGATATCACGTAATTGAAACAATAAATCATTATTATTAAATTAATTAATGCTTGGTTTATTATTTTTCCGAGAAAGAAATCCCATGAACCAAAGATATAAATGTTAAACTACAGAATTTTTAATGTAAAGTCAATAAGGTATGTCTTATTAAGGGGGAAGCGCTAGGGTAACTCGCGAAATTCAAATATTCTTACGTTTTTTGCAACTTGGTTTTTCCAATACCAGGTTTTATGTTGATGAAAATATGATTCACGGCCGTAGCAAGTACGTATTTACAGAACTGTAAGAATTAAACTCATCTAAACAACTCTTTCAGTTAGAATAGATGTCAAATGTCATGATTTCATGAAATACTACATTTCACCTTAGGAAGCTCTCAATTCAATTCAATTCAAATCTTTATTGCATGTCTCATGTGTGTAACAATGTGATCTTAATAAAATTACAAAGTTCACATGGACCCTGTCGGGCACAACAATAACCATAACAATATGCATGCTACCATCTTATTTGAATGATTTACCCCCAGAAATCTGTAATGCAATAAATGCAAAGAACTGCTCAAGAGTGCTAAAGAGATACTTTCTAGATTGTTGATACCTACTGTTTTACTTAAAAGTATGTTGTGGTAACGAGTTGATGCGACTGACATACCGCTGTTAAACCCGCGATGGTTTTCGTTGGTATGTTTATGATTAACAAATGGTTGTAAAAAATGTTCTTGGCTAATAAAAGAAAAAAAAACCAGAATATGAAAAGTAGCATGCTTTTAAATCATTAATTAAATAGAAATTAATTGTACGTACTTCATAATTTAAAAATAGGATATAATTCGGTTAGCATTACAAAAATAATTAATTTAAGTAAATAAATAATATCATATTTTAGTTATTTAAACTCGTACGTCACAAATTATACGTTTGAAATTTCAATTTATTTGAATTAAATATTATAACATTTGGTATCGTTAAAAATTCAATTCCTAAAAATAATAATCATGTCACAGATTAAAATAATGTTAAAAATTCAAATCAAACAATAAAAAAAGTCAAATATATAACGTCAAACAATTACCTAATGATGGTTTTTTTTTTTTTTTTTTTTTTTTTGTTGGAGTGGGAAATCATCTTATGACTTCTTCCGCTGTAGGGTGGAGCGGAAGGGCGTGTCGGACTCTTACTGACTAGAACCCACCCCTGTTCCTCCCTGCCCTACGCGCCCGGGGGCGAGGTAACTCTTTCGAATTTATCCTCCACCCCCGGGCAGGCATTGGCCGTGGCAGGCCCCGTCCTTTGCTGACAACTCTTTGAGGCGCGCGTGGAACACTACGCGCCGTCGACTCTCGGGCCTGGTGCTGATCGGACGGCGAGTTACCCGCTACTCGCCGTCCGCAGGCCCGGGTACCTAATGAATGGTGGAAGTCATCTTAGTAATCCCATTTAGAAATCATCATTTAAAAAATCATTCATTGTATAATAGCATTTATCGACCAGTAGTTTTCTGAGCCGTTTAATAAATATTTTAACATTTTGTTCCATATTTATGTTATTTATTAGGTATTTTATTATATATTTTAATTGATGTTACATGAGGACCTAAGCTGTGTAATTTTAGCCTAGATTGTGGTAGTACGAGCGTGTTTTCAAATCGTGAACGCGGCGCATATCTGCGAGGTTGATCTGTAATTTTAAGGTAGAAGTTTGGATATTGTCTAACGAATTTACACATTTCTAAAATATAAATAGATGTCAAGGTTAAAATGTCTAGTTTCTTAAAATGCGGTCTACAACTTACGTCATTATCCTAATACATTTTTTCTGAAGGATAAACAAACCGTTGCTATGTACGCTATTTCCCCAAAGAATTATGCCGTACTTAAGCCATTGGGCGTTCTCGTAAGGCGGCTGAATCAAAGGCTTGATTCAGAAAGAGGTACTGCTGGGCACGGCTCGCATTGTTAGAAGGTTCCTCTCTCTAGGTCCCTGACCGTCGGTAGCTTGGACTCTATTCACGAAACCGCTACAACTATGTTATTCTTTAAATCTGTTTTAGATTTAAAAAAAAATGTAAATTGTAAGTAAAAAAAATGAATAAACAAGTAACTAACATCCTCAACATATCACGTACAGCAGTAGAACCTATCAGTGAAAGAATTTTCATAATTGAATCAGTGCTTCTATATATTACTTTAACAAACATACAAACAATAAACTTTGCCTCTTTATAATATCAGTTTAGATTTATCCAATTATTAATAAGTAATAATAAATAAAAAAAATAAAAAAAAAAATAAAAAAAATAAAAATAAAAAAAAAATAAAAAAGCCTTTTATTTCATGCAGAAGAATACATATCATTTTTACATGAGTGTTAACATTATTTAAACATCGTAATAATTTTAAGAGTTGTTACATTTTTTCAATTTTTATTATTGTTTTATATTTTTCTTAACATTTAAATTTTGATTTGTTAATTTCAATAAACAAAAAATATATATCAATAATAACAATATTTTAAATATTAAAATTAGATTTCAATTTCAATTTGATTCCAATAAATAGTATAACAATTTGTATAATGAGATTCAAAATTAGATTTCAATATTAATATTCATTTTGTAGATTCAATTATAATTTGAGATTTAAAATAAAATAAAAAATATTATGCATGCATGAACCCCTCAGGTAGTGAGGGTGAAGGCCTCCTCCAGAGAACCCCAGCGGTCGCGGTCTTTGGCTTCTGTCAGCCAATTTTTCCCTGCAACTTGTGTGATGTCATCTGTCCATCTAGTTACAGGTCTTCCTCTTTTCCGTGTGCCTGTCGGACCGGGCCATGTCGTCATTCTGACTGTCCATCGCTCGTCGCTCATTCTCGCTACGTGTCCTGCCCATCTCCACTTTAACTTTAGACTGTAGGTGAGAGCATCTATCACTCCTGTTTTTTGCCTGATGGTAGTGTGACGTATTTTCTGACATTTTCTGATTTTTGCGACACTTCTCTCCATGCTTCGCTGGCAGGTCGTTATTTTATTTTGGACTCTTCGTGTGAATTTCCACGTTTGACATGCGTAGGTTAATGAAGGCAAAAGACATGTGTCCATGACTTTGCTCTTGATTTTCATTGGCATCTGACTTTTTAAAATTTCCTTTAGGCTCCAAAACTTTTTCCATGTCGTTATTATTCTTCTATCTACTTCTGCATCGTTGTTTAGTTTTTCAAAAGAAATTTGTTTGCCTAGGTAGATATAGCTCGTAACGTACTCTACTGGTGTGTTGTCCAGACATATAGAGTTTTGTGTGGAATTTGTCATGAGTTTTGTTTTGCTTAGGTTGATTTCCAGTCCTACGTCTCTGCTTGCTTGTTGTAACGCTTGTAACATTGACTCCAGCTCTGTGCTATTTTCTGAAAGAAGGACAATGTCGTCGGCGAACCTTAGGTGACTAATATATTTCCCTTCTACGCATATACCTGTTTTGTTCCAATTTAGTTTTCTAATAATCGCTTCGAGTACCGCTATGAAGATTCGAGGCGATAGGGGGTCGCCTTGCCGTACTCCTCTTTTGATGGGGATAGGTGGTCCTGCGGTCTCTAGCTTCACTCTACTAGTGTTATTCGCGTACAGATATTTTAAGACTTGCACGTATTTTTTCTCCACATTTTGGGATTGTAAAGCTGCCCATATTGAGGGATGTAGTATTGTATCAAAAGCTTTCTGGTAGTCTACAAACCCTATGTAGAGTGGACGTTGGTACTCTTGATATTTTTCTACAAGCAATTCTAAAGAGTGGATGTGGTCTATTGTGGAGTAGCCCTTTCTAAACCCAGCTTGTTCGATTGGTTGGCTTTTTTCGAGCGTAGTACTGATTCTCTTCTCTATAGTTGATGAGAATAATTTATAAAGTGATGGAAGAAGGCTAATGGGTCGGTAATTGCCTATGTTCTTCGAATCGCCTTTTTTAAACAACAAGATAATATTGGATTCAGACCATTGTTTAGGTGTTACAGAGGAACTTAATATCAGATTAAATAAATGTGTAAGAGGTTTTGCTAGGTATGCACCAGCTATTTTTATGGCCTCGTTTGTTATTCTGTCAGGTCCTGGACTCTTCTCTTCTTTTAGCCTTCTTATTCCCATTATAATTTCTGATTCGTCCACTGGGTTTATTTCTACATCATTGTCATCATTTACTGTTTCACTTTGGTATATGTCTTGGCATACTGGAGCTCTGTACAAGTTTTCATAAAAGTTTGTTGCTATGTGTAAGATCTCTTTTCGGTTATGTGTTGTTTTTTGAGGGTCGTGAAGTCCATCTATCCATGTTTTATGAGATCGCAATTCTTTGTACGCTTTTTTGATACCTCCTGTGGAGTTAAGGTGTTTTTCGATGGTGTACTTTCGATGGTTAGAGTAATCTTTTCGAACATATTTGCTAACTAGTTTATATAGTGCTTTCAATTCATTTTTCATAGCTCGCGACTTTGGTTTTATTTTTTGTAAAACACTTCTACGTTGTATTAACTTTATAGTATGAGTTGATATCACGCTGCTTCTTTCTTTATCTCTATTTTGTATGCGCGCTTTGTTCAAACTAGTTTCTACAATATTAATTATTTTGTCGTAGCATTCCTGTACCGAGTTGATATCTTGGCAGCTCATAAGGTCTTCGCTGTATTCATTGAGTGATTGTTTATATCTCGATATTTCTTTTTCGTTTTTGAGTGCGCTTCTTGACTTGTTGGCATAATTTATTCTGTTTGCCTTTAGTCTTTGTAAAAGAAATGTTGCTCTTACGAGTCTGTGATCCGAAGGAAAATTCAAGTTGATGACTTGTAGATCTTGCACGTTCTTCTGTAAGTTTGTCAGTATATAGTCTAGTTCATTTTTAGTGTTACCATCAGGAGATCGCCAGGTCCATTTTTGATTACTCTTCTTTTTGTAGAAAGTGTTTATAATTGAAAGTTTGTTTTCATAAGCGAATTCTATTAATCGTTCGCCTCTGTTGTTTCTTGTGCCATACCCGTGGTTTTTCATGATTAAATTTTCTTCCGATTTTGGTTGACCGATTTTGGCGTTAAAGTCCCCCATGACTATTATATTCTTTTCTGATATTTTTAGGGCTTTGTCGATGTTATCATAGAAACACTCTATTTCAGTATCATTTGCAGCGTCTGTTGGGGCATAGACTTGTATTATACTTATTTTGAAATTGTTGATATTTAACGTCAATAACGCCACTCGTTCTGATAGACCAGTAAAGCTCTCGATGTGAGTTTTGAGATGTTTCTTCACGAGAAAACCCACACCATAAAGGCCTGGGGTCTCTCCTATATAGTAAAAGATAACATTTTCAAACTCTTGAATTGAATTTCCTAGCCTCCTAGTTTCAGACAGGCCAACTATATCAAATTTAGTATTTTTCAGGGCATCCATTAATTCTAGTAAGCGGGCGTGTGTTGATAGAGTCCTTACGTTGTATGTCGCAATATAGAATAGGTTATTGTTCTCAGGCTCTAATTGATTTGAATTATTTGTCTCTGAAGGGTGTCGGTCTTTTTCTCCCACGGGGACCGGCCGGATTGGGAGAGCGGGAGCGGGAGGGGCCTTCTGTGGTTGCTATTCTCTTTCATAGTGCTCAACCGTTAGTGCCTGTTCGTGCGAAGTACTTTCCTTATTGTAAACAAGTTTAGGTTTTTGTAGGATGTAGTTCTTCATAGTAATTGTCTTGCTTTTCTTTACAGGTTGTTTTTTGTTTTCTGTGGTTTTTTGGCTATTGAGTGTCTCTGTTTCTGGTGATTCAGAAATAATTCTTTTGTTTGTATAGTATTGTGGTATGTTTTTATTTATGTTGGGTATTACAATGAGCTTATCATATTTTATAAAAGCTTTATTGCCTAACTCTCTTTCTTCTTTCAATTGGGTTTGTAGGTCTCTGCGTTTGTTCAAGACTTCTAATAAGTATAAATATATAATAATTATTTTTGCAAGTTAGTATTTTTTAAATACGAGAGTTACTAGTTGATTCTCGTTACAAACAATAAAAATCAATTGAGGATTCAAGAAATGAGTTACAATATTGATTGCACATACTTCCTATTATACGGAAGCTAATGGCTGATAAATAGAATGAGTGCTACACAAATGAATAACACGTTGAATACGATTTTTATTAATGGATTACAATTTTGCTCATTATTCATAATATTACTGTATCGTACGTCGTAACAAACCTATAATTTAGAAATAAATATCGATTCTTTTTTGTTGGAAAAATCTGAAGGAAAAGTAAAAAAAAACAACTTTCAATGTTCTATTAGGCAATGTAAAGACGCAATAATATAGTGAAGCTTTTTTACCAAAACATGAATGAACATGAGTAAAACACTCACATTTCATTAAAGTGCAGTCGACCTTATTTTAATGTTCATCCTTATAGACAAGACCCCAAGGTGGCGAGCGGTTGGCCTCGGCTCTAAATTGCGTGTTCAGTATGACATCATCGCTCCTGAACTGGTTGCGATATTATCTGTGGTCCGTCACCACACGCTAGAGGAGTCGCGTGCTATGACGTCAGCTGTATAGTAATACCGCGCCATTTTGGATTCGTGAGGTGTGACGACTACAAATGAATAAAGATTATTATTAGGACTATAAAAAAACTGGTCAGGTGTATATCGGATTTCGCACATTAAGGGTTCCGTACCAAATATTGGTGTTTGTTAGTAAAGTATACGTTATAATAAACATTATCACCAAATTTCAAGTTCATTGACAGACGACGGACGGACAGACAGACGGACACGGGAGTGACAACACACTCACGTGTCCGTCTGTCTGAAGTTTATAGGGTTCCGTTTGGACCCTTCGGGTACGGAACCCTAAAATAGGATGTTTTTAGTCCTAAGCTTTCGTAGGATTGCCGAATATATTTTTAGAAATTATCGTACATACTTTAGTAGTCGGACAAACTAATTTTATTGAAATAATAAAATGATACATCATCATAATCTTCCTGCCCTTATCCCATGTTACTTGGGTTTAACAAAACCATGCATATTTTCAATATAAACATATCATCTAAATGGTCAAATTTCTTCCTTTCAGGCGCTGACATGCACATGCGTGGCCCTCCACTACCACAGCTACAATACTGATAGAGATACTGGAATGCTGGTGACTGGCACGTTCGTCGGCTACCTCATCGTCTTCGCTGGAGCTGCTGCCGGTAAATATATGAATTTGATAAAAAAGCGCCAAGTCCTAGTCGGACTCGCACACGAAGGGTTCTGTACCATAAACCGAAAAAATCGTGTTTCTTGTTTGGAGGCCCGATTGGCCCTTGATGGGGGAAGCCATACACTTTTTGTTGTTCTAGCGGCAATAGAAATACACATCGTGAAAATTCCAACTGTCTGCTTAATACAGTCCAATGACAGGCAAATTTAGTTACCCTTCGGTTACGGAACCCTGAAGACCCTCGCTTTAAGCTTGACCTTGTTAAGTTACTCGACTCCTGCATAAAGCATACACGCAAAACCAACCGTTGTGAAACCAGTTTTATTCCTTCAAGCACCTGTCTCTTAGTAGGTTAAGTTGGAAAAGTTCTAACCAACAGTGCACTATGATGGATTCAGTTTATTGATAATTGACTAGGAGCCGATGACTTTACTCGCGTTTCTAAGAAATTAGCAACAGTAATTTGTGTTTTGCTTTAGTCATCATTCTTTGTATTTATTCATCACGGGTTCTAACTGTCATTTCTCATAAGTCAAAACTAGTCGGCATTTACTTATTATTTATTGTTATTTAGAAAACTTTGATCGTAGCTAAATAATAAATAATAACAGCCGCAGCCGCACAGGCCATCTTCAAGGTTAAGGCGCTATTAGCTGCCAATGACCTTGAGTGGTTAGCTTGCGTGTTCTGCGCTAAGCTCACGTAACACGTCGTATGTCCACCCAGTAATACGAGTAGGACTTGCCCATCAAGGAGCGCTGTCCGAAATTAGACGCGTTATTAATTAATTACACATAAAACAACAGGTATTAAACTAAAACAGTGAGACTAAATTATAAATAGTTAAATGATCTTCAAAATGGGGAAGGTTTCATAAAAATACGCTTTATAGTTTTTGCGTGATTCTCAATTTTTTATCCGCGTTAGACATAACTTTACAAATTAATTACAATATGTTCTAAAAATATAATTTCAAATATTCTGAGATCAAATTACGACGAAAATTGTCTAGAGTAACATATTTTTTTTCAAAGAAATAAGACTAGTCATTTTGACGTGATGTTCAATTAAAAACCATTAAAAGTCGTATAATTGCGCCTTATTTTTTTTTTTTTTTTGCAACGCTTGCCGTTTATAGGTCTTTGACAGCCGATACGTACTAAGAGATTTACAACTGGGTGACTGGTGAGTTGTAAATCCCTTTGTGCCTAATGGCCTAGCTTTGTTCTGTCTCCTGCTTGATTAGGAGGAAAGTGAAAATTATGTTTTTTTTTTCTTACTCCTCCGCTGTTATTTTCTGATTAATTTCGTTGCAAGAACGAAGACAGTTTAATCGTTTCTCCGGGACTCGCCGAGCTTCATTGCCACGGTGTTTTTCTGGTGGTCGCCACTGTTGATTCTGGCTTACAAAAGTTGGTTCGGGAATAGTGTGACGCGCTTGTCCCAAAAAAAAAAGCCAATACGGACAGTAAGAAGCTTGAAATTCTGATCTGTGTCACCCTGTTTCTGGGTTGTGGAGGTCAGACAGTCGCTCCAGCTAAAATACCATTGTATAAGTATTCAGTTGCATCCGGTAAAATTGCAATTCGAGCACACCATAGCTGGGACAGACTAGAGTCTAGAGTCGAAGTCGACATAAGTTCAATTAGAACACCTGACGCCCTTATTTGTTCACTGCACATCCTACGTAGTAAACTAGTTAATAATGCAAAATAGCGTGGTCTAATCGATACTGACGTCATGTTCCAGGTTACATCATGCAGACTCCTACGCACAAACGGATTGACATTTTCTACTCGCTGGTCGGTGTAGCCTTGTTCGTCGCCAGCGGTGCCCTGATCATTGACAGGTAAACATACAGATATTAGTACCTATATTAGTCTTCACAATTCAAGTGGCGAGGTTGTCGAGATGCAGGATGTGGACACAGCGATCAATGTATCAATGGTTTTATGTGACATGAGATTGTTATTTACCAGTGTGGTTTTAAAAGTCTAAACAGGCCTTTACAACGTGTGGGTTGCAATGGAATTTGATCTTTGTCTTGTATTGCATAAAGTTTGTTGTTCCAAAATTTGATCATTATTTCGTACTAACTTCTGCCAGCGGCTTCGCCCGCGTGGAATTAGTACTTCCTCCCATTATAAACTATAGTCTACATGTTATCCTGATGTATGCGCTATATTATTGCAAAGTTTCATCCAAATCCAAGCAGTAATTTTTGTGAGAAAGAGTAACAAACATCCATACATCGTCACAAACTTTCATATTTATAACTAGCTTGTGCCATTATAAATTATAGCCTGTGAGTTATTCTAATGTATAACTAATACTACTGTAAAGTTTTAACAAGTTCCTTTCAGTAGTTTTTGCGTAAAAGAGTAACAAACGTACATACATCCTCACAAACTTACACATTTATAATATTAGTAGGATATTACGTATTAGGATTCTGAATTCAAATCTAACAATCTATCTTCCAGGTGGCAAAACAGTTATAAAGGCGACGAAAGGGACAAGAACTTGGCGAAGGCTTCCCTGTCCATCATCAACGGAGCCGTCCTTCTTGTAGACGCCGTTCTGACGCAACGCGGAGGCTAAAACACTTACTAAGGGTAGAATCAAACTTGATGGTGGCTTGGAACACTTCGCGAGTCGCTGCGAAGTAGCAAATTCAAGTGACAGCGTGGATGAGGGCTGGGGTACTGCGCAGTGAAAAGCGAACTTCACTGACGTCATTAAGTTTGAATCGACCTAACCTTAATATTACGTGTGGCCACACTAAGCAGTGTCTGTAATTTCAAATTTTTTAACAATATTGTTTTGAAAAATATCTTTACATTTAAAATGTGAAAATATTTTTCTATACACGCACAATTTAAATATGGGGATGAATTTGAAGGAAATTTTTACTCTATTTATTTTAAAGGACCAAAACAACTAAGATTAACACATTTGAATATAATACTGAGATGTTAAGCCATGGTTCAATATTGATACAATTTCTACGGAACAAACAAAGAAAGGTGCATGGTTAAACTGGCATCACAAATCAATATTGAACCATTACTGATTAATTAAGTAAATTATTTTTAAGATTTAGTTTTATATTATTTTATACCTCGATAGAAATGAAATATTTAAAGTACATACACATCAAACTATTTTAATGAAAACAAACAAACACAATTCATAATAAAGGATCTACCTATACATATTATAATATATTGTGTTTATTTATATATAATGTAACAGTATTTTGAATGTGTAATTCGCTTCTGCGGTAGGTACAATTTGGAAAAGTTTTTGACTTGATCTGGAATAATATAGAAAAGATAGTGATTTGACAGTGCCTTTCAAGCTTGATGCAATAAAATATGAATAATTTGACTTCTTTTTATACTATTTTATATTAAATCGATACCGTATCTATACGTAGGTATTGTTTTCATCATAAACCGCTATGGGTTAATGAGCTAGTCTGCTTGCAAATCTGATTTTTTATTTTAAACTTATTTATCCACCGTTGTTGTAGTTCAGGTATAGTTTATCTGATAAAACATGTTATTTAACTAATATTTAAGTACCTATTAAGTGTAGCTGATATTCTGCCTTATGGTTATCACTTAAAAAAAAAAACAATAAAAACTACACGATAATTTGCATTTTAATATTATACACACTATAAAGCGTTTGTTTCTACAATGAATCACTCACATCACACAATCGATTGATCGCTTGGGTTATGGGAGTAGTCGCGTCATCGATTGAGCAATAAGTACGCTTGCGTCTTAATTCCAACGTGTTGATGCCTGTCATTCCCGCAACAAACATAGACGAATACAAATAGGGACAGACTGAGTGGCACCATAAAAGGAACTCTTATGGTGCCACTCAGTCTGTCTGTAATTTTGGAAATAAGAAAGATTTTTTCTTGTTTTGCAAGGGGCTGAAAGGGGTTCTTAAGAATTTTTTCGTTTTTTTTAGACCTAGTGTTCGACTTTTGATGAAATATAGATTGAAATATCTGAAACTATTCTATTTCAGATTTTTCTTATCGGTATACTATATGGGGAACGGTATTTTTAGAAATTATTAATAAAAAATCCATTAGTTCCACTATCGGTCAAGAGGTGGCGCTAACCTACAGCTGCAATATTCTACACCGCAGTGAAAAAATTCTCTGACGAGTTACGGAACCCTCGGTGCGCGGGGTCCAGACTCAATCATGGCTGGTTTTTTTTTATATAGACCAGGTAGATAACGAGCTTTTGTTGGAGTTTCGCCATGTCCGTTTGTCCGTCCGCGATTTGTTTAGAGATTGTTAGTTGTAGAAATGAAATAATATTATATCCGCGGTTTAACTGCAATATTAAATTATACCTATTAGGTATATAGATAAATTTACAAAGCACGCACGTCACACAGTAGACGACATAAGCGAGAGAGGATAGACATAGACGTCATAGACAACTGCGATTTAGGGATGCATTCAATAACATTCAACATCTTCCCCTGGACGCAAACACATTACGTGCACGAACCCTTCATGCTTCACACGTAATAGTCTTTTTGTCAGTACATCAGCTCATCATGTTTTGAGAACTTCTTTAGAGCACTAATTGTATTTGCTTTGTTGCATTTTTTTCTTTCACACAGTGGTAGTGAATATCTATGTGTTTGCTTCGAGCCTAAAAGACTAATAGTGCTTTGATTTTATCACAGTACATGATTAATGGTGTACCTCTAAGATTAGGCCAATATTCTACTTTAAGTTGTTTAAGCTATAATGCTTTTTGTGTGGCTGTGGCCAATGACATATACTCGGCTTCCGTGCTTGATAAAGCCACAGTTGGCTGTCTTTTTGAATTCCAACTTATTGGAGCACCCTAAAAAAGAAATAGGTATCCTGTCGTAGATCTTCGGTCTTCACAGTCAGTTGCCCAATTAGTATCACAGAAACCAATAATATTATAAATAATAATAATAAATAAATTTATTGACACAAAATACCTTTGAATACAATATCAATACATTTCACATAGGTTGTACATTGGATTTCGGGAAAAGGCTGCACAAATATTGAAAAACCCTGCCTCCTAAACTAGGGTCTCCCCTGTGACTCAGGAGTCAGTGTTCTACTGTAACTTCGTGTACAAAATAAACCTTTATTTATGTGTGTTTAAATCTATAATATTAATGTGTGTTTAGGGATGGTTGTGTGAGTGGGATGGGGTGTGGTGTGGTGTGGTGTGGTGTGGTGTGGTGTGGTGTGCTGTATGAGAGAGCAGGGGTGTTTTGTGAAGGTATGTGTGTGGTCGTGTAAGGTGTGTTCGTGTAATGTTGCATGTGTTTCTGTATCCGTCTTTGTAGATTAATAATGATTACTACGTGCCTACATTATTTTAGAAATAAGGTCTTCTGTACGGGAATAGTCCTGATTATACAGCCAGTTTTGTAATTTGGTCTTGACTTCATGTTTGTTTAAATTACTTATTTGGATATGTTTATTGACCCTTCTGTAAATGAGCGAACTTATTACGTAAAGCTGGCGGCTGGCGAAAGCTGTATTGTGAGGGACAGATGGGCATGCAGATTTGGCTTTACGAGTGGTTGGACCTAATGGAGGAACTTGACCATGCTTCCTGAGGGTGGCATTGAGCACAAAGAGCTGCCGCACAGCAGGTACCCTGCATTCCGCATACAATTCACTAGTGGGAAATCTATACGGCCTGCCGAGCATCACCTTGAGCACAGCCCTCTGGGCGCGCTCCAACCCTAGCAATTCAGTCTTAGCGGTGCCACCCCAAACCGGAATGCAATAACTGATGACAGACTGGCAAAGTGCAAGATACACCATTTTTAATGATTTGGAGTCAGCGCATTGCCTTAGAGACTTAAAGATATAAATAAGTTTCCTGACCCTTGACGTTAGGCTTTCAACCTGAGAGTACCACTTTAGTCCGTCATCAATGACTACACCCAGGTATTTAGTTTGACTGACGCGAGATAGTGCTGTACATGAACATGAAGAGGAGTCCAAACAGGTATGTGCAAGAACATTTATATCAGACGGGGCTTTTGTCCTGTGTCTAATGGAAAAAGGAATATATTTAGTTTTAGCCAAATTCAGTGACAGAAGGTTATTCTGCAGCCACCTCACAACCGTATGTAGCGATTGTTCTGCATGATATTTTACATCACTCCATGTATCCCCATATACCACGATCGCAGTATCGTCAGCATATGTGAATATCTTGCTATTAGGCAGTGCTAGTGTGCAAAGGTCATTTATATATATTAGGAAGAGTGTAGGCCCTATCACACTGCCTTGCGGGACTCCATATGTGATGATTTCTTCATCACTAGTGTATGAATCGATCTTGACACTGAGTTTCCTGTTTTGGAGGTAGCTCCTGAAAAGGTCATGCGCTGTTCCTCGAATACCTATAGCTTCCAATTTCGACAGGAGGATAGGAACAGAGACTGTGTCAAAGGCTTTCTGTAGGTCCAAGAATATTGAAAGGCATCTACGATGATCATCTAAATTCTTAGCCACAGTTTCCGTTAGGTCGGCAATTGCATCTTCCGTTGAAACATATTTTTTAAAGCCATATTGGTTGTGCGCTATGACCTGATGTTTGTATAGAAAGTTAAGTAGACGACCATTTATCAACCTTTCCATAACCTTAGATATTGCCGAAAGAACCGAAATTGGTCTATAATTATTCACACAGTCTCTGCTCCCGCCCTTATGCACTGGATGGACCAAGGCTCTCTTAAAGTGTTCTGGGAAAATTCCTGTCGCTATTGATATATTGATTATATGTGTTATGACGGGAACAAGAGGTTTGCGACATATTTTTAGGAGAAAAGAAGATATTCCATCCCATCCAGTGGCACTATCATGTCTTAAATTCATGATGGTAGACTCAACTTCAGAATAGTCAACGTCAAGAATGACAAAAGAACTAGAGGAGGAAGTTTTTGGTGGGGTAAATGGCTGTGAGGGGGCTGCGATTTTAGAAGCTAGGTCTGTGCCTATGTTGGCAAAGAACTTACACACTTGATTGGCTGCAGTATACGGATCCGCACAGGTTTTTAAAAGTTCTAGAGGAGGAGCACATCTTTTCTTGGTATGTGTAATCTCTTTTATTTTGTTCCAGAGTGTTCTAGGGTTACGTTTAGCTTTTTCCAATTCTGACTTTTCATATGCTGTTTTAAGCTTCTTGAGAAGATTATTACAATAATTTCGGTAACGCTTATATGAGATTTGAACGATATCATTATTGGGCGAGTTACGGGCTTTTTTGTGGAGTTTATCACGATTTTGAATGTATCGTAATAAACCTGGAGTAATCCAAGGCTTTAGGTTTCTTTCTCTTTTAGGGACATTGATTATGCGTGTGTGTTTTTTTAGAATAGATTGAACTATGTTTAATAGACAAGTGGTTAGCTAGACAAGCTATATTAGGGTCTTGTGTGTTAGTGACTTGAGAGAAATCCTGACCTTCCATATCTTCTATGACATTAGGATAATCAATTTTTGGGGACTTATAAGCAGGAACTGTCTGTTTCACCGAAACTGGACCCTCCATACATATTAGTAGCGGAAGGTGATCCGTGATGTGGGATTCCAAGACAAGTATACAAGTAGATTTGTTGGATTTTAGGAGAACGTGATCAATACAATTATTAATTCTAGTGGGAAGGTAATGTCCAGGTAAAAGACCATGGGTGGCGTTGAGTGTTAGGTAATTAGCACATCGTTCATCTGTGTTAGACGGTTTAATATCTACGTTAGTATCTCCGATGAGGTATATACTATTACACTTCCTTAATGTTGTAAGAACACAGTCCAGACTGTCTAGGAAGTTTTCAAAATCTACTTTAGAATTTAAAGATGGCGAACGGTATATGGCGATTATTGCTAGCTCGTTATTGATTAGACAAGAAAGACAGTTACCACCAGTGAAAACAGGCTCCTGAACGGTACACTGAATATAGCTTTTTATGTACATTACTACTCCTTCATTCTGGTTTTTATTGTTGTACGTTAAGTGGGAATAATAGCCATTTAACACCGGAAGGTTTGTGACTTTACTTAACCAACACTCAGTCAATATCAGAATATCACAATCAACTTTTATTAAGGATAGTAATGCTAAGAGTTGGTCAAAGTTCTTTTTTATACTGCGTACGTTAATATGTAAGATCGTAGTGGAGTTATTTGATATCTTTAAATATTTTGTACACTCTTCCGGAAAACAGCAGAGAGCATTTGCAACTGAAATATCGTCCAAATCAGATACTATATTATCTACTAAATTAGCCATTTAAGAGATGAATAACATAGATCACAAACACAATGGAACCACAAAAAAAAAAAAAAAAATAGACGGGAAGGTATATAAATAAGGCACTGTAAAATTAGTTAGGATACTAACTGTATAAGTAAGTTTTTGTGTGTAGGTATAAATATGATATGTAAGTGTGTATATTTGTGTTATTAGAAGATGAATTTGAAAGTGATGGTTGAAGATGTGTTTATAAGGTAAATTAAGGAAAAATGAAAACATAAAATTAATAAGGTTAAAATATAACAGTTTAGCGTTCAGAGCAAGTAATTGAAGTACGTTACGTGATATCCAGCCGGAAAGATAACTATGCAATGCGGAGGTTTTGAGTAGTCATTTCTTCTCTTGTAGCTCGACAAGGGTAGCCTCAGATTTGACGAGTATCTGTTGGAGTCCAGGTTGCTTGCGCAAGAAGATATTTCCGTTTGCGGCCCAACAGAATTTAAAGTCATGTTTTTTAGCGTATTCTCTCGCTAAGTAAAATAGTCTCTTCGTGGTATTAGACAAGTGTTCGTCGACATACACGGCATGTTTTTGGCCAGTTATTCCCAACAGCTCTGTATTGAGTTTACTTTCCCTATTATGTTGCTTATTGTTGAAGCCACGAATACGAGAAATGAGTTCAGACTTAGTATGGACACTTGTAAACTCAGCGACGATCGGTTTACTGGTGGCTGAGGTCCCTGGAATGTGATATATGTCACGGATGCTCGTTCTTTTATCTCCTTTGTAAGTCAAATAAAAATGTATGGTTCCTCTCAAATATCTGAATATGCTTTTGAATGCAACCCAATGTTGGGCTGTGGAACCGTTGTTGAACCTGCTTAGTGAACTGACAGCTGCTCTGTGATGTCTTGGTGTGTACCCTGTGACAAGTATAGCAAACATCCCATAGCTTCTTGGTATTTTATATTTTGCAGAACTTAACCTTCATTTTCAGCCTTCATTTTTTTAGTTGTGTTCCGACTTCCTAGGGTGTAGGTACTGGCATGTTGTCATACATTCCGAAGCGATTTAAAATTTTTCGTATTTATAGTGATTGGTCCGAAATATATTTCATTTTGTGTTATTCTGTATTCTATATGTTGTTTTGCTTTCCCCATGTCTACCATTGTGAATTCCTCTTGTAATTTTCCTTTCATTATTAGTGCAGTCTCTTTACAGTTGAAAAAATTAAGTAGATCATCTACATAAACTGTGATAAACAAAATATCATTTTCATTTGCTATTCTATAATATATGCATGGATCTACAAGGGACCGAGTCAGGCCAATTTCTATAAGTGCTACATAAATTTTTTTGTTCCATTGACGGCTGGCTTGCTTCAAACCATACAGTGCTTAGTTCAGATGGCAAGCTTTGTTCTGTTGTTCATAGCATAATGACATGGACATGTTGAGCTCCTCAAAGTTCTGAGATGAGTTTCACGATAACTGACAAATGCTTGTACTGCCTGGACAGGTCTACTCGAATATGCGTGTTGCTTTCCTCAAAAGCTCATCCCAGACATAAACGTACATGGTTCTCATATGATTTGACCAGTACATATTGTATGGATTTGAACAGTTTAAAAGAGACTTTGACCTCTGAGTTTGTTTCGGTGTTTCTTCTCAGGGTAGTCAGCTAGGAAACACCGGCCTCATCTAGCTAAAAATGAAAAAAAGAAATGTTGACGTGTAAAAGTGTTGTTAAAACTTACATAAAAAAATAAAATCATTTACCTATCATTTATGTAAATTTCCTATTCAACATCTCCCTGTAAAAAAGCTGTAACTGCATCCATTTGGTTAATTTTTAATTCATATTTAGCTGCTAATCCAAATAAATATCTTAATGATGTATATCGTACCTCCCGAGCATAGACTTTATTGTAGTCAATGCCTTGTACTTGTTTGTAGCGTTTGATGACGAGTCGAGCCTTGTATCGCGAGATGTTCCCTTTTTTCATCTCGTTTAGTTTTATACACCCACTTGCATGGAATGACCTTCATGTTGACCGGTATGTCTACAATGCTCCAGGTGTTTGTTTTTTGTTTGATCCATGGCTTGTTTCCAAAAAATAACTTTTTTACTATATAATGCTTCTTCATGCGTTTCTTTTTTGGTTGTTTTATTCTATTCTATTCTATTAACTCATAAAAATGTACTTTCATATGGATCATCATTTCTATTATGAATATTACCTCTGCGTGGTCTGACATTCACGTATGATGTTTTTGGAGAAGTTAAACTTTCATCTGATACATATGTCTCATCAAGAGGATCATCATATACACTTGAGTTATCAGTCAGTGTACTAACTGCGCTTGTTGAACTCTCTGCAGTAGTATCATCAATCTTGACCTTCTTCTTTCATTTATCGGTAAGTATACACTATTATTATTTTATTTATTAGTATTTCAAATTGCTTTTCTTTACTTTTATTTTCTTTTTCTGGTTTCAGTTTTTCATTATTCATATTGTCCTTTTTCTTTTCTGGTTTTAGATGCTCTGTTTTTTTTATATTGTCTTCGAAGAACACAACATCCCTGCTCATCACAACTTGTTTTGTTTTTTGATCAATGAATCGGTAGCCTTTTGTGCACTCACAATTGCCAATGAATGTCAACTCATGCGATTTAGGATTCTGTTTGAGACGCTTCTTTTTTAGTATATGTTATCCAAACACTCGGATGTGGCTCAGTTCTAGCTTGGAGTGTGTGGCCATACTTCATGAGGAGTGATATCGGAGAGTGCGCGAGTTGGCGAGTGGTTGATTATGTAAGCAGCTATTGCTATAGCCTCCGCCCAGTACTCTTTCTGTGAATTTGCATTAAGTAGCATACATTTAGCGCGCTCTAAGCTACAAATGTCCGGTTCATCCTCTTGCTTAGACCATACTGTTCATGAGTGTATGGTTTGGTGTTTTACACCAGAGTGTCTCAATAACTTATCAAAATTATTGTTTTTGTATTCTTTACCATTATCACTTCGCAAGATTTTGATTTTTCTGTTTAGTTCATTTTCTACTTAGTTTTTATAATCTATGAACTTTTTTAAAACCTCTGATTTATTTTTCAGAAAGTACACAATTACTTTTCTAGAGAAGTCGTCTATAAATGTTAAAAAGTACCTTGGTCCTCCACGGGACAGTGTCTCCATTGGACCACACACGTCCGAGTGTATTAGCTCTAACAGTCCTGCTACCCGCGACCCTTCGTAGTTGAACGGTTGCCTGGTTTGTTTTGCTTCAAGACAAGAGGTGCAAATACTTTCTTCCTTCTCTTGCTTGATCTGAAAGCTTACGTAAATCATTAAAGTTTAAGTGACTCATCCTCTGATGCCATAGATAGATGTCTTTAGCTGCAGCTGCCATTGCACAAGCACTTTGTTAAGTATTCAACTTATAAGTTACATTTATCAATTTTGCTTCAGCCACCTTATATCCAATTTTGGTTTTGATTTCACATCCATTTTTACTGAATTCTGTTTTACAACCACTGTTAACTATTTTACTGACTGAAAGTAAGTTTATTGATAATTCCGGAACAGGCAATACTTTTCTCACCTGTATGCTATCAGCGGTGCCGGTTAACTCGTTTATTGTTTTAATAGTGACATTGCCGCAGCTCTCCACACGCAATGTCTTATTGTCGGCTATTCTGATGCTCTGTACAGGTGCTGCAGTTTCATTCTCCAGCCAGTCTCGGTGCATGGTCATGTGTGCTGAGGCACTGGAGTTCACATACCAGCTGGATGTTGCATTCTGGATGTTGGCTGAAAAGGCAGCTAGAAAACCACTATTATCACCTTCAGACTTCTTCTTTTTAAACCAAAATTGTTTACTCATATGCCCGTACTTATTAAAGTTAAAGCAGCGGGTCCTTTCTAGTTTGTTAGGTTGGCTATCTTTATCTTTGGCTTCTTGGGTTTTACTATGAAACTTTGTATAAAAAGCGTCAGCAGTCTTCACTTCTTGTAAAAGCTTTGTTTTTATCATATCTGCACTAATTTTTATACCGGAGCTCTCTATTCCCATTATCGTTGGCTTGTATTCACCCGGCAAGCCAGCCAACATTAAAGTTCCAAGCCATTCGTTGTCTACTTTGAATTCTATATTTCTCAATTTATGTGCAGATGTCATTATTTTATTGACATAATCATCGACGTTTGTACTTGGTTAGTATTTACTTGGTTAGTATTTATCAGATCTCTGGGTAACCCTACTCTGCGGAGCAAACCTGAGTCTTCAATTGCTTGAGAGAGGTTATTCCATACCTGTTTGGCGGTTTTGGCATCTTATACATATACCTACATATATCTGTGGATCTATTATCAAAATTATTTTAGACTTTGCTTTGTTGTCTTTTTTGCTATCCCATAATTCCTCGAGTTGCAAATATGCTTCCATCGCGAATTTCCATGAACAATAATTATCTCGGCCAGGTACCTAGAAGTTCGGTTATTATATTCATTCAACTAGACAGAGTGGAAAAATAAATCTTGACAAAAAAAAAAGTTGGGCTTCTCCATAAAACGGATTTTGAAGGAAACCAATCACAGCTAAGTTAAGTCTGCTGTGTGTTTGTGTACGTCTGCTGTCTGGTGGGCTGGTGTGTCTGTCTGTTATAAGATGCATGCTTGGAAATTTTCGTACAAAATACAAAATCCTTAGAAAGGAATTACTTGGATGAAATTGTTACTTGTTTAAAACGGATAATAAACGTGTAAATAACGTCAACATAATCTAGGTAAATAACGTCACGACCTTTATCCCAAAAGGGGCCGTCCGAGACGACCGAAACATTTGACGCACAACACTGAAGGCTGCAATGCAATGAAGTCGGATTTAATAATTCCTCCTTCAGTTACCATCGTCATATGTGGGTTGTTTTTCGTTTTTCCTCCTTCTTAGTTCGTATGTAACATGCAACTACGGAACCCTACACTAAGCTTGGCCCGACACGCACTTGGCCGGTTTTGAATTGTATATCTGATAAACCTGAAAATTCTGCAACAAAGTGTACATTTGGTAAAATTATATGTCACTTCCCATCAACTTTCCATTGGTGTGTTTGCTAACAAACAATAAAATACCAACTTTTAGGTTTACTTTGTATGTGCTTAATGGATACTGTATATAATACCGTTGACACTAATAAAAGCGTAAATAAAACTAAAGTAACTATACATATAACGTTAATTTAGTAACGTCAATTATGATGGTGACAATACTATAAATTATACGCTTTTCCGTCGTGATATGTGACACGTTATAAAAGTACTTACCAACATTCTATGAAAGATGGTTAGTTGCTAACTTGCTGTCGTCTGTGTTGTAGCAGTGCTTAGTTCGTACTATTATTTACGTGTGAATAATGATACGCGTTGTTTTAATTTTTACTCTACTACAGTTCCTTATGTTCCCTAAATGTTCCGCAACGTCGAAGCTAATAAAGACAGCTGTGAATATTTCCAGCACGTACTACAACCACCACTTCACAACCACAGTAATTTGGAAACTCAATGACTCCGAATATGTCAATGAATATTTGAAGAACTTCCCTGGTTCTGTCGTTCTCAGTCCCTGGTCTACTTATAATGACACCAAAATTCGTGACATCAACGAAACAGTTGGATTCAAACAAACAATCTACTTTGCAAATGCCTTACTTGATTACGAAATTATTATGCAACTTATAAATGAAGTGATAAGGTTTCCCATTCGTTTTATACTTGTATTGGAAAAAGCTGTCAAGTCGACTGCCGAGCTGTCTGATGTCATTAAAGTGACTTCGAATAATGATCAAGCTGACTTTATTCTAATAAGCGCCAATGAGACCGGAGAAGTGACGCTGTCAACGTTCTTTCCATACAGTGATGGGTGTTGCGAAAATTACACACCTATCTTTATGAAGTATGGCGATAATATGTTTCCTAAAAAGTTTAGCAACTTTTACAAGTGTCCAATCAGAACGGCTTTGCTTGAATATTTTCCCTACGTAACGGTACATATGGAAAACGGTACCATTAGTTCTGTTGGCGGTTACGATGGCAAAGTCCTTATGATCATACTGAATAAATTAAACGCCTCATTACAAGTTACCTCTGCTTATAATAATAGTGTATTTGGATCTTACGTAAACGGAACAGCCACGGGCTCCATTGGTGATCTGGCTACTGAAAAAGCTGATATACTTATTCCGGCTGACATCCTTACAGAAAAAAGATATACTGTCACTCTACCATCTCATACGTATCACACTGTCGATATCCGCTGGGTTGGACGTCGGCAGCGCGAAGTTTCTGATTGGCTCAAATTCATTGTTCCAGACAAAACAAACTTTACATATTTACACGGACTGGTTTATATTTCATTTCTCATCGTAGCTATGCTAGTCAGAAAATGTAAGCCTAATTTGACGAATGCAACAAACCGTATTCTCTATCAATCATTCATCATATTACTGGGTCAGTCAGCTAAATTTGTTACTAAATCATGGTTACTTAATTTTCTTTTTGTTCTTTGGATTTGGTTTTGTTTCTTTTTTCGGATAGATTATCAAGCAGACCTTGTCGATGCCTTACAGACTTTAGACTTAGAGCCTCCTTTTGAGTCTATTGAAGACGCAGTAACAAAAGTAGACGGTTATGGTGGCGTGGAGGTAGTGGTAGAATATTATAAAGACACTCCCTTGGAACGTAACTACAAAGTCATACCAATGAACGAATTAAGAACATATATTCGACGTATCTTTGAAGGTGAAAATTTTCTTCTAGCTACAGATGTCGCTTTAGTTCGATCTCTGGACCCGTATATTCAAATTTTAGAGAAACGAATAAGTGCAACTGGTGCAAGTTTCTACATGCGCCCCGGATGGCCGGCAGCTAAAGACGTAGACGATGTCATTTTCAGTCTAGTTGAAGCTGGATTTATTGAAAATCTATTGAACGATGATAATAACCAGAGATGGATATTAAATAGAAAAAGTGATAGTGATGCTTATAATCCGGCGGGCATAGGTATGGCGAAAATAAGCACTTTATTCTACGCCTTAGCACTTATGTGGGGAATTTGTTTCATTGTGTTACTTACAGAAATTAATCATCATAAAAATAAGTTGAAAAAGTCGAGGCTGAGATAATAGTACATTTTGATGCAAGTGGCAGGGGCTACCCGACCAGAGGATGCTGTCCGAAGACCAGCCTGATACAACAAAAATAATAAATTGTGGCGGGGCCTGACCGCCGCAATTTTCTGCACTAGTGTGAAATACACTACGTTGCAAGCCTTTAAGTGGTACTGGGGTACAAGTGGGTTTTAGTGATAGTATGTTAAAAAAAAGTTTAAATTTAAACACTTAAAATCTAATATTGGAAATGCACGTTTTTGGGGTGAGATACTGTGTCTATCTTTGTTATCCTTGCAATGTGAAAAAAATAAAGTGGCACTAAACATATGAAGTGGTGTTATTATTTGCCCGTATTTTGATTACCGAAATAGCTTATTAGTACTAGTTTGAGTTTCCGTTTGAGGGACACGAACAATTAGTGTGATGTGTTGGCTAGCCCGGGGATCTGATGAATTATTCCACGTTACAGAAAATAGGGGGATCGAATTATCACATAACGTTGTTGGTGTTAATAACGCTATTTAAGGTCTGTGGATCAGTGTTGCAGTATTCTGACATTATTTTCTCATAAAAAATCTCGTCTTAATGCAAAAAATGCACTGACATTTAAATTAACTTCTGAATCTTAATATTTCAATAAAGGTATATCATCTTTTGTACTATTGGAGATCAAATCTTTCGCCTTGTATCTAGTTCTAAACATCTTCAGTGGAAAGTTAATTTAGAATCATTCGCACAAAATGTGAACTTTATAAACTTGGTCATGAAAATATATCTTTTTCAACAGGTGGTCTACAAAAACAATACATTTATGTTAAGATAACAAATAAAATAGCAACGTACTAATTGTGTTTGTATGGCACTGTTTGGGACGATTCTCAAATATTCAGCGCGCTACAGCCGGCGAGCGAGCCTCCACCAAATGAACCTGATTCTATTTCGGTGATATTCTGACAACTACATAAATCATTAATTCATAAAGTATTTTATTCAAGCTCCAGTTTTATATTTTGGGGAAACAATTAAATGTGTGAACCATTCTTGGATGCTTTGTTCAAGTGACTGGGGATAATTCAATTAGTATTTTTTTATCACAAACTTTTTGAGCAGTAGTGGCCCAGTGGTAACGGCGGGTAGGCGACTTACAAGGTGTATTTCATTCCCAGGCAGGCACTTTACTTTGTGTAAATTATTACAACACCACTGCTTTCGAAGACATGTGACATCCAACAACCCGCATTGTGCCCGCGTGGTAGATTACGGCACACCACACCCTCTCACAGAGACCCATGCCCCAACAGTGGGGACATTAAAAATCTGATGATGATGAACTTTTTGAAAGACTTTTGGGTTTTTCTTGCCACTGGTTTTAAAATGGAAGCAAATCTAATCATAAAAATGTAAACATTACGACAGAGACAATTACTTATCACAATGGCCCCAGTCATTGTGATACGTAGGTTCCATAAGTATGTTAGTGATAATAGTCAGTTAGCCTAACTATTGCTACTAGTAATTGCGCGGTGATCGAAATTCGACCATAATTAATTTAAATTTTAAGTTTGAACGTTGTTAAGGTTTTACTGTCACATAACATAAACATGACATGACATGACTGTGAACCATAAACAAAAGAATATATAAAAATACTTGTCAAACGCATTGGTAGTGTGTGTAATGTTTTTTTAATTAATTTAATTTATTTCTCTTTTAAACTCCTTCTCCATAGTAATATAACTAAACCATAAATGTATAACTGTGCCTTATACTCCTCAGTCTGCGTAATTTTCGTAAAAAGGGGTATACAGTTTTTGCTTCACGTATACAGGGTGTAACGGAAAGGTGTGGTAATATTTTAAGAACCGGTTCTGCCCATGGAAATGAACATCTTTCTCTAACAAAAAATAGAATATTCCCAAAAAAAAAATTGCTTTCCATAAAAAGTTATCATCAGCTGATCAATGTCTAAAGAGCTAAAAACGTCTCTTATGCCCAAGTAGCTACAAGCGGCATAGCGAGGACGCCTTTGGTTGCTGAAATTTTAAAGTTTTTGTCATCATTTGACGAGAGATTGAAAAAAAAATGAAAATAGCAACAAAACTGCTACTTTTAAGCCAAAAAAATTAATACTACACTGAAACTTATAACGTGGAACTCAAATGGGTTACAAAACCTCAGAATGAGTTACAAGTAGTATTAGACATAGAAAAAATTGATGTGTGCCTCATATCAGAAACTCACTTCACAAAGCAATCTCACATTAAGTTTAAAGGGTATAAATTATTAATTACCATGCACTACACCCAGACAATTCTGCAGGAGGCGGTAGTGCCATTATTTTAAAAGACAACCTTCAGCACTATGAAGAGTTTAAATACGAAGAGAAAGAGATCCAAGCAGTCGCGATTTGTCTACAAACCAAAAATATCCTGTTACAGTATCTGCCATCTACTGTCCACCACGGTATACGATAAAAAAGACCACTTTATGAGCTTTCTAACCCGCCTTGGAAGTAGATTTATCATAGGAGGTGACTTCAATGCTAAAAATACGTATTGGGGCTCTAGACTAATAACTACGAAAGGCAAATAATTACCGAGTGCCATAAAAGAGCTGAAATGTGATGTCATGTCAACTGGAAAGCCCGCCTATTGGCCAACAGATCCAAATAAAATTCCGGACTTAATAGATTTTTCGTAACCATGTTACTTCTTGGCAAGTGTGCTCCATCTTCGACCACATCATCGCTTACCATCGGCTTAGATAGTGCTCAAACGCGTGCCTATCAACAATAAAAAAAAATGTCCCATTAAAAACACCCGAAATCCTTAATATAAACATTGAAGTAAAGAATTTTATTTAAAAGTAAATAATTTTAATTTTATAATGAACATCCAGCTTAGGGTCCTTATTATTGATGAATCCTAGGACAAGGGAAAAAAAAAAGCTGATCAATGTCTGTATGGGAGTTAAAAAAAAAAGAGAATTTCCTCAGGTTTTCTTGAAGAAAGTTGTTGATATTGTAGGACCCCAAGGCACCAGTATACGGGCTGCAGGGATCCTGGGACGTTCTAGTATCTTCAGTGTAGAGCTCTCACTCGCTGGCTACGCGAGAGTGTGGTGCATAAGAGGGTAACTTGGCTACGGGCGGATAAGGAAAGAGCTGAGGGCACTTTAAATAACTATATTGGGTTTTAAAAAAATAACATGTGTGCCCACTTACAAGGGCAAAACTTCTCATTTCCATCAAACAAATGTGACACCTAATCTCTAATCATAACTCCTTTGCAGAAGACGCCTCAAGACAGGACGAACGACTTGTCCTGAAACTACAGCATGTGTCCTCAACTTTAATATTTACTATGGCGCCAATGAGCAACAACAAACTAACGTCATCATGTTTGAAACTCCTGGCACCAAAACTAGCGAAAAAGATGCCAAGCATCCCTCTAACACAAATAAAATGATGTGTCAACACACATCATGCCAAAAGGGGATTAATAACTAACCTTTACAATCATCTTATCGAACGCTTATCGTGTCAGAGAAGACAAACACAGAACTGTGACAGTTCGAATAACCGTTACACGTTGACCCCGCTCCAGCGGCAAAACTATAAAAAAATCATTAAGTGTTAATCTCTATATTAACTATCAGTCCATATTGACTGAACTGTGGGTCCTCAATCATCAGCTGAACCGATGGTGTCAACCAGACACCCTTTGCAAAGACTATGGTTTTTTAGCAAAGCCGGTATAAGCATCAACTGGGTGCCGACATGAAATATTTTGATCTATTCAAGCTAGAAACAATGCCATGCTGGACCGCGCTCGTATCCTTTTGTGGAAGGTTCACCACAATTTTCAAGTATGTAATGAGTCACAACATTGAGTTTTTTAAAATCAGTAGAGAACTTGTCTACGTCTAATGTGATGTAGACTATTTGTCCCTGTTGAGAAGAACTTTTTCTACCCCCAACACGGCGTAGCATGGCCATTTCTATCTCTATGTAGAATAGAGATAGAAATGGTCATGCTACGCCGTGAGTAAGAATAGACTAGATAGTTGGATACAAGTTCTTTCTATCCAACTATGTCGAGTTCGAGTTTTCTTCTGCCCGAGCACAGTTTTTTTTTTTTTTGGGGGGTGGGAAATCATCTTATGACCACACGCAACGTTTCAAAATTTTGTGCGACTAATCGGAGCCCAATTGCTGTCACTTACGTTTCTGTCTGTCCGTCTGTGCGTCTGTCCGTCTGTCTGTCTGTCTGTCTGTCGGTCCGTCTGTCGGTATGTTCATCTGTACATCTGTCCGTCTGTCCGTCGGTCCATCTGTCTGTCTGTCCACCTGTCCATCTGTCCGTCGGTTCATCTGTCTGTCTGTCCATCTGACCGTCTATCGGTATGTCCGTCTGTACGTCTGTCTGTCTGTCCATCTGTCTGTCTGTCCATCTGTCCATCTGTCCGTCTGTCCGTCTGTCCATCTGTCCGTCTGTCAGTCAAAGTAGAAAGTCTGCGTCTCGTACCTTTGAAACCCTCGCTACGCTCAGGATTCTACATTTGAGCCACTCGCTTCGGTCATCGGTTCAATCCTAGAATCCTTTGCTTGCTCAGGCTTCAATACTCGTACAAGTACTCGCACCAAAAAACAACTTTGCAGCCTTGCATAACAAATAACTATTTTTTTAGAAATGTTCAACCTATAATGCTATGTGACTTCAACTCTTGATTTTTTTTTTTTTTTAAAACACGTTGCCCCACACTAGGAATTACTCCTGTATCGTGGGTGCGTTCACAAACATATAAACTCACATACACAAGACACCCAGACCCGGAACAACTATCTGTAGACAATACAAATATTTGTTCCGTGCGGGGATCGAACCCGCGACACGCAGCGCAGCAGCCGAAACGTTCAACCACTGCGCCAACCGTGCCGTCAGATTAATATTAGGCTTTTGTGGAAAGTTCACCACAATTTTGAAATATTGAATGAGTCACAGAATTGAGTTTTTAAAATCAATATATATCTTATCCAGGTCCAATGTGATGTAGACTACTCGTATTTGACACTTGTTGAGAAGAAATGATTCTAACACTTTTTTTTTACTTTTTCTCTACTTTTAATTTGCTTTGCATTGTAGACTTTTGTCGACTGAAGAATAGAAACATTTCTTCTATTCAGTTTTAACATCGCCATGCTTAGGACGGTAGAAATCTTTCTACAATCTGTAATTTTATCTATTCTCCCATCGACGAAACCCATTTCTACGGTGGTCATGCTACGCGTGCTGGAGCCACACTCCTAAAATGAGAGCATAATCACTCTTTCGCCACCCGTTGGCAATGGCCATCGACACAAACTCGTCGATGAAATCCTCAAGACACACTTGATGTGTGTGGCCTGGAAGAACCGCATTTTTCCCTCCTATAAGTGAGTGACACTTATAATAAATAAAACTACTCAGCTTTGATTATTCATATACTCCTTTTATCCTCGCATGTCATTACATGCGGCACTCGATACCCGGCGACCACCGCCAATTTGTAGGACCCCAAGGCACCAGTACGGCCTACAGGGATCCTGGGACGTTCTAGTATCTTCAGTGTAGAGCTCTCACTCGCTGGCAACGCGAGAGTGCGGTGCATAGGAGGGTAACTTGGCTACGGGCGGATAAGGAAAGAGCTGAGAGCACTTTAAATAACTATATTGGGTTTAAAAAAAATAACATGTGTGCCCACTTGCAAGGGCAAAACTTCTCATTTCCATCAAACAAATGTGACACCTAATCTCTAATCATAATTCCCTCGACTCTCCAATATTCTTAACTGCCAGTTAAAGGCCAGTGCAGACCCGCTGAAATTAGGCTGTGTCTACAATCGCCACAATATCGATGGGAAGATGTAGTTCTTAAAATATGAACACACCTTTCCGTTACACCCTGTATAGATTTTCCAAGCACAGTACAAATATATTTATTCTATCTTTTTTAATGATTGGAATGGAAGAAGCTTATTCTTCCCGTTTCATGACCACAAACATAAAAGGCGCCCAATATTCACAATAGCTAAAAGCTCTCACACCAAAAATAGGCTCAGTCGTTCTGAATAAATTTTACTGCATTTAGGAAACAGTTACTCGGAGTATTAATACTCCTTCTTTTAGCACAACGAAGCCAGCCATATAGGTACCTACCCTAAAATAATTACCGAAATTATATCAGAAACCGAGGTGGAAATTGGCAAACAGTGCGGCCAAGTACCGATTCCATTTGCCAATGAAATGCAAACATAGGTAGCCCACATTTGATCAAACCAATCCGAACTTGCCCTCAGTACCGTGCATAATTTAATTGCATCATGAATATCTTCGACTGAGAACTACTGCCTTCTGCTAGTACTTGTGAATTTGGATTGAATATAATACACATCTATATACGCAGATGTGTATTATATTCAAACCAAGGGGGGGAGATGAAAATTATGTCTTTTGTAATCCTACTATCCTTCCTACGAGTCCTGTCCTCCTACAGGATGTATGGATGTTTGTTACTCAATCATGCTAAAATGGATAAACAGATCTGGATGAATTTGGCACAGAGATAGATTATAGTCTAGAATAGCACTTGGCCATAAATTATAGTGCGGTACGTACTAATTCCACGCGGGCGAAGTCGCTGGCTGAAGCCGGTATATCCATATTTTCATACACATTTTTTTGTCTTAACAAACGACGAAAGGTAACAGGCATCATATGTTAAGTTTTGGATTTTAAGTGGTTAAGGGAATCATAACTACTGTATAGGTATAGTCGAGATGCCTCTATTTTCTAAGTAATTTCCTCCACTTGACTCAGTCTCTCTCAATCAAATTGCCAGTTGCTTGTTGTTTATTGATATTATTCGAGGCGATTAAGTCAACTCGACTAAGTCGTCATGACTAACTATCTCCCACTAACGCACTATACACTGAAGTGGGAGTTCTTAGAGTTAGACAGCTTTACATGCTCTCTGTCACTCTAAGATTTCACAAAACCTCCCTGAGCACTTGTGTCCTGTCAAGTCGAAGGGTAGATTGGCAAAAGGCAAGATGCCATAAAACAATCGGTAGAACGTCTTATAGTTTTATGGGACCACACATTTATAAGAAACTCAATGATCGACTCAAAATTCTGCAACTGACACAAACTAAATGTAAAATTACGGTAACAAAATGGCTTCTTACACTGGACTATGACTTAACTGAAAACTTCTTATTATAAAAAAAAAAAAAAAAAAATGTACGTAGCTCACTTTGATAGGTACTTACAAATACATTTATATATTTACAATTATATATTTATTACTATATAACACAAACTTCCATAAACAACAGGTATAACATTCAGACACACTCTCCCACACCAACACGACTGTTGTAATTCACCTCCCAACACACACACAACATTCACACATATGCATACCATAAGTTACCTACTGTTTTCTTTGTGTATTCCTTTTTATTTTATTTTATTTTTTTTAAGTAACGATCAGATTATATTAGTTTTAGTTTATTGTATCGGATGTAATTATTATCTGTGTAACAATAAAAATGTAAACGGAACGAAGTAGCCTGGAACTCACGACACAGGGAATCCTAGTGTGAGTTTCAGGAATCAATGCATTGAATGTCATTTCTTTATCAATAAATTATTCTTATTCTTATTCTATTCTTATTCTTATTCTTATCTAACTAGCCTATTTTGTACCACCGCTGGGCATAGGCCTCCCTCTCCCTCTTCCACCAACTCTGTCCTTTGTTAGTACGGGCCCGTCCCTTCGGTAGAAGTCGAGCTTGTCCCGCCATCTTCGCCATGACTGCGGAAAAAAAATCTTAGTAATAGCAGAGAGTTTCCTCCAAAAATTCTTACAATATAAGCCTAAGAATCCTTTCCCTATATCCTCAAACCGTACAGTTAGGTAGAAGTTCAACTAAAAATTACTCGACAAATAAAAATCATGTAAATTTTGTATATATAATCATACAATAACGTTATCTGTTTCATTATGTAACATTACCAAAAGTTCTAATGGTTTTGGCATCAACCTGTGGAGCGGAGCCACTGTCTGTGGAACTAATTGGACTGAAATATGTATTAAGCGCTTCCGCAACCTCTTATCTTAAATTCAGGTCTTATGAAGACGAAATATCTTATTATTTTGAAGGTTAATAATATGTATTTGATATGAGCTTTATTACTAAATTATATACAATAAATACTAAATTTCATAACCTTTTTTTTTTTTTTGGGTTGGGGAATCATCCTATGAGAAGTCATAGGATGATTCCCGCTTTGGGTGGAGGGTGGCGAGAGGGCGTGTCAGACTCTTAATGACTAAAACCCACCCCTGTTCCTTCTCTGCCCTGAGTGCCCAGGGGCGCGGTAACTCTGTTTCGAATTTATCCACGACTCCTGGGCAAAATTTCATTACCTGCGTCATAAATGTTTTGTTTCTCATTCTTGTCGTGTTATGGTATATTTCAAGTTTTTATTAAACACACTTTTAGTAGCTTCATTCGCTTCATCTGTAACTAACTATGTAGGTAAACAAATCTTAGAAGATCAATTTGACCCACTTCCCAGTTTCCGATTAAGCTGAAAAGCGTTCCTGTTTTTTTTTTTGGGGGTGGGAAATCATCCTATGACTTCTTCCGCTCTAGGGTGGAGCGGAAGGGCTTGTCAGACTCTTACTGACTAAAACCCACCCCTCTTCCTCCCTGCCCTGAATGCCCAGGGGCGAGGTATCTCTTTCGAATTTATCCTCAACCCCCGGGTAGCCTCAACTCCCGGGCAGGATGCGTTCATGTTTAGTTTGGATGACTGCATGGTTAGCTGAGTGACGTCATTTTAAATCTAATATGTATGGCGGACTCCCAAAGATAGCGGACTAGTTATTTTGTATGCATTCCCATGAGGGTATCAAAATACGAGTAGTTTGCTGAAAAGAACATGAAACATAAAAAAAACTTTCGGTAGAATAGAATATCACTCACTTCCCACACACACACACACACTCACTCACTCACTTTTTGGTTGTTATACCTACCCCAGAACTAAACTAAATATTAAAGTTACGCCCGAATTAATAACCCCAATAACATGGAACATGGAATTTGAACATAGTCGTAATTTGAACATACCTGTAATTGGAGGAAACCAAAACGTCATCTATGTATGCATATTTTTTGTTGATATTTTCAAAAAGCGCTAAAGCAATTTCGATAAAATTACTATTTCTTTATAAACTCTTTCGGATAAAAAAAATATTTTTGAAAATCGGTCCACAACTGACAGAGAAATCGGTGGACATACATAAAAATAAAAAAACTTACATACCGTCGAACATAGAACCTCCTCCATTTTCCGAAGCCGGTTAAAAGTGTTTTTTAGTTTTTGTAAACTACAGAAAATTATTATTCTAGGTGCATGATTGGCATAATAATGCCCAATTAGCATTATTATTCCAATTATCTTAATTTAAAGCATTTCAATATTTATCCAGGTTATATCCAAGAATAATTCATCCGAACACCAAATTCAGCTATCAACTTTGCCTGTAACAATCTATGCATATCCATGTATGTTTTTAGGTACATTGGATGATGTAGCGCACTTTCTTCATTGTTTTCATTCAAATTACTATTCTTATTTTAGTGTGACTGCAAAGCAGAAAACATCAAGTTTACATTTTGACCAAGAAAATCTATGTAAATGTGTATATATTGTTACCGATTTATATGCGACGGCATATATTATCTCCATCTCGAGAATTCTGTATCTATGTATTTATTTGGTTGTCGATACGATATTCTGGATATACATGATTTGCCCATCTATCTGATGTTTTTATTCAAACGCGTCAACTTTTGAAGAGTAGAATATTTTTGAAAAATGTCTCTAGCACAAATGCTTTTGTTAGTTCTTTGAGAGATTTTTTGCAAAATGCTGTAGCGCTTACTAATGACATAAGTTAAAAATTCTTCAGAAGAATAGTTATGAATTTTACAAACAAATTTATCTACCGGGAAAATTCTTCTGTCTTACCTACTATTCTTAGCCTCAAACAGTGTACTCATTATATATATTGTATTTACAAATGTCGTGATAGCATGCAGTCGCATAGCATTACATAAAACCTGACGCTTGTCAAACCTTACACAACTAATTAAGAGAGTTTTATTTTACTCTTTCCACCCATCTAATTAAAATGGACATTCACAACGATAATCCTAGAGCGAACCTTAATCCGAGACCATTTTTCATAAATATTTAAATCATAAAAGGCTAGTTTGACAAATACGTGCTCTAATTTGGAATATGCTCAAAGAATAATGCATGCGCCCGTTTGGTCCGGCACTCATCCGTTTGCCGACTATCTGCAACGGCCCCGATAACCATAAATTGCCGTCCGGCGCTACCGGACCGGGAAACTTTTGTCTCCAACCGATTTTTGTGTCCAATGATACATCATTATCTTTATAGCTTATATTTTTTTATGAATAATGGGATTGGTTAAATCTGATTTTTAAACATTCTATGGTTTTTATTAAAATCAACGTGGTTGGCAGTGTAGACACCGAGTGCTACCTACAGCTTGAGATTGAAACTTTTGATGACGGCCGCCAGCTCTTGCCACAATTTATTATATTTATTGTAACAGGCTGGTCGCCGGGCAGCCCACCAAGGCGCATGCATAAAAATCCGTAAGCCATTTCTCACAATAATTTGATACTAAATTTTATGTTTATGAAGTTTTACTCATTATTTTCGAGTGTGTTGAAAAACTTCTTTTGGTTCACGTGAGCATTTATCATTGCAGTTTCTGGGCTCCAAGTGTATTCCACCTCAGCTGCAATGACAGAGTTTGCCAACTTGCATCAAAAGGTACCCACGATTTACAATAACATGAGAACACGTCACACCTTTATTTATGAGTACAGGAAATCAAAGTAAATAAACTTTACGTGGCATTATAGGCGACCTGGCTGAAAATGATACCAACTACAAAACGCCTACATATAACCATGACACACAATTTGAGGTTTGCAATAACAATGCCCATAATATCGATCAGGGGTCTACATTTCCATGTAAATGAATTTTGAACCGTGCGTGTTATCACTGCTACATATCTTTAATAACCATAAATCAACAAATCGAAGCGGCCAATTATTATTTATGGCATAGAAAAAAGCCAATGGCATTTCAGTTTTGATTGTAGACCAATATAAGCAACCTCTCTAGAGTTGTTTCGATTTAGCGTGGCAATTGCGGTCATTGCCCTTTCCTAATTGTTACACATGCTGGAACGAAACAGCTATACTGCCTACACGCACCTGTCGAAAATTCTACAGGAAATTTTTGTTTGCATCATAATTAAGTATTTTTTACAGCAATGCACCAGATTTTACATTTTCAAGGGGTTGGTGGCTAAGAAGATAGTGGGTAAACCATGAATCAGCCACAGTACAGACCAGAATTGCATAGTATCCGTGTTATTCGAAAATTACGTTACTTGATTTTTACTGCGCTTATTTTTCTTTTGATTGTCGTTGCCTTGATTCTGGCTAAAAAATACGGCACCGCAACTGAATTTCGGTTGCATAGTTTCCAGGTTATTTTCAATAGTGGATGACCTATGCTCGTTATAATTCATCTTACAGGCCATCAAGATGACCTTACGCTGCCCGCCGCTGATGCTCCAACACTCCTTTATCGTACTTTTATCACAATTCTGTAGAAGCTTGTAATCATAGCTCAAATACTATAAAGCTATAAACAGTCGAGTTTCACAGCCATTCTGTTCAATAAAACCAGAATGCAATAATACGGTTTAGCTGTAAAATACAATTCGTTTATTAAATAAGGAAGTCAGTCAATGGGACCTTTTGTTTCTATTCCTACATTTCATAGCACGGAAAATTAACTTTAGCTGGGAAATGCCTTCGAGCTCTGTACTTACATAGGTTATTCGTGAAATAACCTTTTTCAACTCTTGGTGTTAAAGACAAAGACATTTTTAAAGAGGTCGAATAAATCCATACTACTTATATCTTCTCTTCTCTACTCTCTAAAACAAAGTCGCCTGCCGCGTCTGTCTGTTTTTCCGCAAACACCTAAACCACGCCACCGATTTTGGTGCGGTTTTCACTAATATAAAGAACGTTAAACAATTCCTCGTTGCTTAAAAAAATCCATTCGTAAAACCTTCCGGTTTTTATGTAAAATTTGCACCCATACGAAGCCGAGGCGGGTCGCTAGTTTACTATATTAAGTATAAAGAAAGTAACTCTGTCTGTCTGTCCGATACCTTGAAACGTCTTAATGGCTGAAAGGATTTTGATAAAACGTGGCACATAGGTAAATCATGTCCGGGAATTTTGCCACAAAAAAAAAACGATAATTATCGACATTCACGGTGATGAAACCGCTGGCTGAAACTAATGGACATTAGAGAGATACAGGGTGTAACGGAAAGGTGTGGTCATATTTTAAGAACTGCATTTGCCCATCGGTATGAACAACTTTATTCAAGAAAACCTGAGGAAATTCTCAAAAAAATTTTTTAACTCCCATACAAATATTGATCAGCTTATGATAACTTTGTATGGAAAGTCCTTTGTTTCTTTTTTAGGAATTTTCTATTTTTTCTTACACAAAGTGGTTCATTTCCATGGACTAACCAATTCTTAAAATATACCTTTCCGTTACACACTGTATAATATGAATAGGACCATACCTTTAGTACCTAGAGCACGCACTTTTCTTCTATTTTTAAGTAGCGACGAAGGAAATAAGGTGAGTGAACATGATTTCCACAGCTGGAGGAATACTAAACTTTATACCTACTACTTGTCTACCTTTTGTTTTCGTGGGGAAAGATTCAACAGGCTCCTGGACTTTTTTTTGGGCAAATATCAGGGATTGTGGAATTATTTCCTCACTAAACCCACTCCTGTGATCACCATCAGCACATGGAGGCCCTTAAAAGACCACTGCGGAACCACATACCTACATCGCTGATACCTACATTACAAGATATTAAGTTATCTTAGTTTAGGTATTAGTTGCAACTATAGATATGTAAATTAATGTAACTACCTTTCGGCCTATTTTATTGTAAACCTGTTTTTATGTTAAACTTGAAGGTGAAAAATAAAACATTATTATTATTATTATTACATCTGTGCACCGCCTGTTAGCGTACATTCCTGAAGTAGGTACTGCAGCACCCCAGGGCTCCAGTAAGGCCTGCAGGGCTCTTGGGATGCTCTATAATTGGGAGAGTGTAGAGGTGATTGTCTCACTCGCTGGCTACGCGAGAGTGTGGTGTGTAAGAGTGACTGGCTAATATGAGGAGTGTGGTGAAAGAAAGAGGGATAGACTGAGGATTATTATATTAATTGGAAAAATAGTTACATGTGTTCACTTCAAACGGGCGAACTCCAGTCTGACATCCAACCTAATCTTATTTAACATTCGAACGACTCCTCAATAATCTTAACAGCCAGCTGAAGGCTGGTACAGACCCGCTGAGTTTAAGGTGTGCCTACAATCGCCACAGTACCTACTGCAATTTATTGTTGAAACCGATTCCCTTTATTTCATAAGCGTAACAGAAGCAAACTGCACGATGTAGGTATCGCCTGAGGGCCCGCATGACATTATCGAGCCGAGTTTAAAGGTTAGTTCTAAATCTAGTGAACCAAATAATAATAGAGGAAGTGTTTTGAGCCTTAGGAAGGAAAAAGGAATCTTAATCCGCTTATCGTCCTACTAATATTAAGTGAAAATTTGAAAATTTTGAGGATTTATGTTTGTTACTCTTTCACGCAAAAACTACTGAACGGATTGTGATAAAACTTTACAGGAATATTGCTTATATATCAGAATAACACATAGACTATAATTTATAATGAGGGGAAGTATAATACCATGAGGGTGAAGCAGCTGGCAGAAGCTAGTTAATATTATAAATGCGAAAATTTTGTATGGATAAAACTGTTGAACAGAGCTGAATGAAATTTGGCATAGAGATAGATTATAGTTTGGAATAGCACATAGTGGTAGAAGAACTTATTCCATGCGGCCGAAGCCGCTGGTAGTAGCTAGTGTCACAATAAGTAATCATTATTATTAGTTCCATAATTCGTAATATTTTCTGAAGTGAGTTTGGTTTGTGTAACAAATGGATAAACTTGTCAGTTTAAAAAATCTATAATATTATGAACGCGACAGTTTGAATATAAGGATATTTGTTACTCAATCACGCCAGAACGGCTAAAAGAATCTGGAAGAAATTTGGCACAGAGAATACAATTACACGCGGGCGAAGCTGCTGGCAAAAGCTAGTTTTATTACAAACTTTTACATGTACCTTATTGAAGCTCTTCTCCAATTGCTGCCGTGTTATAATACTGACAGGCGTTTCAAACCCATTATTTATAAAACGTGTGTCAATTAACCTTTTTTGACGTCCGATCTTTGTGTTCAACAATAGGTCTATACTGTTAGAACAATAACAGGGACACTAACTTAATTCAAAAAAAATTACAAAACCTTTATCCTCCGCCGATGACAAACTGCTGTACATGTCATCTGCAGGTCATGGCTCATTTGTAATAGCTAGGAACACGGCGCCAACAATGGGTCCTGGTAGTGCTGTGACGTCAATGCACACGATGTTGTTGTCCAAGTGAATTGTTGTGCCGCCGACTCCTGTGCGGGCATTCGCGATAAATCCCGGAGAAACAATAGCCCAGTAGGTGCCTAACGTCGAAGCATCGGACACGCATAAATCAGTCGATTTAGTAACGTGCACCATGTTGTATGGACAAGCCTCACAGCTGTAATAAAAGCGATGTTGCTGCGTGCGATAATACCTATCTGTTGTTCTATAAATCTGTCTAGGGTTTCACTATTTTGGGTGGTGTGAATAATTAATTTTTTATTCTATGGTGGTTCTTGAGGTGTGAGCCTAAGTTTCTGAATTGTTTGAAATATCGAACATTTAGTTTTCATATCTTCCTGCCCTTACCCCAAATTTCAGCATATTTTTACAATAATTGTTATTATTATTTCACGTCATCTGAGTATTTTCCCATTTACTTGTTTTCTTGCTATGACAACTCTCATCCAATCCTATCGCCTCCTTGGGTCTTTCTCTTCTCTTATAAAAAAAAACTGGATAAGTGCGAGTCAGACTCGCGCACAAAGGGTTCCGTACCATTATCTATAAAAACGGCAAAAAAGTCATGTCTATTGTATGTATGGGAGAACCCTATTAAATATTTATCCAAGATCTACAGAAAGCTTTCCACGATAATAGTTAAGTGGAGACCAATACTTAGGTACTACTGTTATCTATATTATTATTAATACGTGAAGCAAAAACTTTGTACCTATCACTTTTTACGAAAATTATTACGAGAATTTGGAATTTGGCACAGTTAAAGTTTAGATGGAGAAGAGTGCAAAAAGCTAATATTTTTATATAATATGAATCAAAAATAAAGTTCATCCCATGGCATGTTTATGGGTATAGTTTTTGAGAATAGAACCATAGAAAAGTATAAAATTAAGGTCGAATTTGGACCACTGGTCGACAACTAGTAGGTACTTATAGATCATCTATAAACAACATCAGATGCAAGCTCTTTCCTCAATGAAACAGTTCGACAGGTTACAGACTAGTAACACAGAGTAACTACCCAGTATCGCCCGTAGATAGTGCATGTTACAGAAGCCCGGAACATACTGCAAACAACTGAACTTTGTCTGGGTAGTTCAACGTTAGTGTGAATTAAATGTTCAATGTTAATGCAACTAGTGCACAAGTTGCTGTTGATAGAAATTATATTTCGCAACACTTTACCGGATAGATATCTACTTTTACAAAAAAAACGATAAATGTTTGATTAGGTAAAACAAATTAGAAAATGTTGAGTTCTTCCAAATGACGTACTGTGTCATTAACTTGAACTACATAAATATTTGAAATAGTAATTATTTGATTTGTTTTGAATTTGAATCTTTATAAAAAAAAATATTTGGGACAAGCCCGCCACACTATTCCCAACCTTTGCAACTTCTGAAAGCCAGAATCAACAGTGGCAACCACCAGAAAAACGCAGTCATTAAAGCTCGACGAGTCTCAGAGAAATGATTAAAATGTCTTGGATCCCGCAACTAAATTAATTAGAAAAGAACAGCGGAGGAGTAAGGAAAAAATAATACTTACCTATACTGTAACAAATGTGTTTACAAACCAATATTAAATTATGCATACGAATGGAAGCTCCAAAGTTATGTTGTTTCAAATTGAAATAGGATACAAACCTCACTTTTCACAAATCATGTCACAAAATGCGATTCCATTGTTTGCAGCTGCGTCTATGCTTGTTTTAATTAAGAAAAAACAAACGTCCAGAGTCTAGCCATTAAATTCTTAACAGAGATGTCGGGATTGAGAGCAACAGAACAATTCACAATTAATTATATGAAATGTTCAACAATGCTTTCAACACAATTTTAATTCAATGTTCACGAATAATTTGAAAGCTCATTATGTAGATGAATATTAATTATTAAAAATATCGTGGTTCGTTGTAGAGTGGTCGAGGTCTATACTATTAGAAGTCAAGAGAAATTTCAAATTGTTGGCAAAGTGTCGACAACTGTCGTCGAATTTCACGATAATTCCCTAGCCCCGTTGATGTCGCCTTTCAATTATGAAAATATTACTTTAATACAGCTGTTTCGCTTAAAGAAAATTTTCGAGACGATAATGTTTGTTCTTAATTAGAAAATCAGATTTATTTCTTGCAGAAAGGGTTTATTACAACAATCCGACAAAGAAAAGCAGTAATTAAAATTTCCTTGTTCTAACAGAGATTTACTCAGCCATGTATTTTTTTCAGTACCTAGATAATAAAATAATGCAGTACGAAACGATACAGTACGAAAGTAGTAATATTGTTGAATAAACAAATATGGGTCATAACGAATTGTTGAAAATGGGGAAGGGGATGGCCAAATAAACGATGGTTGGACTGTGTAAAAGAGGATATGGGTAAAAAGGGGGTGACTACAGAGATGACGACTAATAGAGGAGTATGGAAGAAAAAGACATGTTGCGCCGACCCCAAATAAATTGGGATAAGGCCAGGAGAATGATGATGAAGGAATTGTTGAGATCACCGATTTAACTAAGTAATGAAAATAAACCTGGATAAAAAAACAACATTAGGTATTTCATATTGTCTTGTAAATCAGACTGAACATCAGGTTTAAGTGCGAAAAACTTCTATAAATAAATTCAAGTTTTATATGCGACGCTTATTGATTTGTGAATTTATACATAGATTGTTATGATAAAAAACCGGCAAGTGCGAGTCGGACTCGCGCGAAAGGGTTCCGAACGAATCACATATTTTTTAATTGCTTTTAAAGAAATTAAATATCTTTTTAAGAAAAACATGAACTTAACATGAACTTAATAATTCTAAATAAAACTTAGATACATAAGAATACAACTATAATATTTTAGGCTTATTCTTAACGAAGTATAGTGTAAGAGACGTTCACGCCTCAAGCTTTAAAGAAACAACTCTAAGGCCGAAAGAGTCAGTACCTGGGGCAGCAGCAATCTGACATATTCTTCTAGCCAGCTGCCCTGTAAATTCTTGTCAGTCAAAAGAAAATCGAATCTATACGGCCTGTGTTATAACTTGTCAAGACAAATCGATCTAGCCTTACCTCATCCGGCTGCATTGTTATGTTACTTTTCCTATGATGACCTTCCAGATCCAACATCAGATCATCTTGTTTGGTTGTGGATATCGTTTGGCCACCATCCAGTTCCATCATCAGACCAGCCTCATAGTACTATATTATGGCATTGGCTCCTTAACTTTATAAGTAATGCAAATTTCAGCATAATCAAAGACCAGAAAGTAACCGGATACACAAAAAACCAAAGCAAGTTAATGTAAAGTTTGTAATAATATAGACTTCTCATAGGTTTTCCTGTAATCTATAAGTAAAGAACTATTTCAAGTATTTTTTCAAAAATGTTGGGGGGAGAATGATCAATTTTCGTTTATTTACTTAAATAACTTTAAAAACGATTCATTTTAAAATTAAGTAAAAAATCAGTTTGTGACCTTCACAATGCGTCCTTTTTTAACCGACGAAAAAAAGGAGGAGGTTCTCAATTCGACGGTATATATATATTTTTTTAACCGACGAAAAAAAGGAGGAGGTTCTCAATTCGACCGTATATATATATATATATTTTTTTTTTGTGTATGTTCAGCCCTCACTCCGTCATTTATGAACCGATTTTGATTATTCTTTTTTTATTAGATAGGGTATACCTCAAGGGTGGTCCCATGTCAAGGAAGTCAGGATCTGACAGTGGAAACCTGATAAAATTGAGAGAAAACCTTGAAAATTGTGGGCACGTTTAGCGTTTCTGTATGTATGTTCGGCCTTCACTCCGTTATTTATGAACCGATTTTGATTATTCTTTTTTTGTTAGATAGGGTATACCTCAAGGATGGTCCCATAATAAGGAAATCAGGATGTGACAATGGAATCCTGATAAAATTGAGAGGAAACCTCGAAAATTGTGGATACGTTTAGCGTTTCTGTATGTATGTTCGGCCCTCACTCCGTTATTTATGAACCGATTTTGATGATTCTTCTTTTCTTGGATAGGGTATACCTCAAGGGTGGTACCATGTCAAGGACATCAGGATCAGATCATGGGATCCTGAAAAAATTGAGAGAGAACCTCGAAAATTGGGCACGAATATTGTTTCTGTTTAATTTTCATATCTTAATCAGGTATTTGCATTTAGGAACCATCACATCATGAAACTGAGCTGATGATGGAAACCATAGCTTTCCTAAACAATAGAAGTTATATATAAAAACTAGTTTTAGTGACAAATACCACTTAATATGGTTTGAAGAAAAGACGTCTTTACAGTATTGGAGGTAACCTCAACTGGTCAATATCCTGGGAACTTCATGGAAGGATGGTTATTTCGTCAGCTCAGTGGCAAGAGGAATGATGAAGAATTAGAAATTAGCCTCAGAGTGTTACAAGATGATGCGAGCCACAAAAAATCAAAAAATAAAAAACTTTTTAACAAAAAAATTAACCGACGAAAAAGAACTAAAAAGCAAAAAATAAATAAAACTTTTAAGTCTTGAGTAATGAGCTTATTTACCTACATAAAAAAAATCCTCAGCGTTATCCCTCTCTCTTTTCTAACACTACCGTGTCAAATAATAATACACTTGCCCACACGACACCCTTGCAGTAACCAAGCGAGTCCCCAAGCTACTAGAGCACCCCTGGAGCCCTGCAGGGCTTACTGGAGCCTTGGGGTTCTACAGTACCTATATATACTACTAGGGTTCATTGTCATGTTCATTTATCATTCATTTATCAAGCGTGCTCCGTCATCGTTCACATCATCACTAACCTTCAGGTGAGATAGTAGTCAAGCGCGAGCCTATCAAAGTAACGCTCTAAAAAAAAAAAATTTGAAATGTTTTGAGTTGTTGCGCTTTTAGTTTGAGCCCAAACATGTCATGTACCTATTCGATATCTCTATCTTTTTATATTTATGATGTCAATATTTCAAATCCGTTAAACACAGATTTTTAGATTGCTGTGAATTTATTTTGACAGATTACTGTTGCAATATTTTTATAAATAAAATATATTTCAGGTTTTCATATTTTCCCACAAAATTCAACGAGAATTCCATCAACAACGCAGATAAAAAAAAAACCTAGGATTCATGTATGACGAACCATTAGGCACCGATGCTTGGTCTCGGACCATTGGCATTGAAATCATTGCAACAGCTACCCAGATCAATATCTAAAGAAGACTGAGAAGTTTGAGATGGCCATTTCATGAAGTGGCTACGACATACTCATGGCAATTACCATTGGCCATGGCCATTTCAGATAAAGGTTGCCCACTTCATGAAATGGCCATCTCAAATTTAACCATCCTGCCAGGTCGCCGTCCGATCAGCACCAGGCCCGTGAGTCGACGGCGCGTAGTGTTCCACGCGCGCCGCAAAGAGATTTTGTCAGCGACCACTTACGGGGTCCATCATGGCCATAAATCATCATAGATAAATTCGTAACAGAGTTACCGCTCCCCTGGGCACTCAGGCAGGGAAGGAACAGGAGTGGGTTTTAGTCAGTAAGAGTCTGACATGCCCTCCCGCTCGACCCAGAGCGGGAGAAGTTATTTTATGATTTCCCACCCTATAAAAAAACCTAACCTAACCTCGGCTACATAATGAAATGGCCAAAATAAACGATTTGGTTACGACGGATACATATATAGATATATGGGTATAGGGCCTTAGGTATTATTAAATGCCCGATGCAAGACTATGAACACTCAAAACATTACCCTCCTTTTGGGCTACGCCGCAGTCGGATTAAAGACGAAACGAGATGCAAAACTCATCACGCATTACGATACAATGATGAAGAGATTTACATTTAAAGATACGCGACGCGATATTTAATAAACAACAAACTGCCACAGACTCGTAAAACGTTGTATCAAATATCCGTACTATTCATATTCCACTTTTTATGGGGGACGGACGTATCTGTGTTTCCAGTTTTATGTGATCTTTATGAGACGACGACGGGCACGCTGACCCGACATTTTCTTTTATATTTTACATGTTTATAATTTGGTTTTGTTTTGTCGGTCCGAGGTTAGGAAGGTCTGTGTCTTTTGTGACAATATAGGACAATAGTTTAGCTTGTCGATTCTTTGCTAACAAATTTTAAGATTCTTCAAGTAGCTAATATTTGAGTATCTTATCATCATCATCATTATCCACAGTCCGATTTGCCCACTACTAAACATATGCTTCTTTTTTCTTGTGGCAATATCCACTTGAATACCTACATCTATTGAATTACGTTTTTTTTAATAACTTAAAGTTTATGTACAAACTGATAATAATAACTAATATGTACAAATGCGGATGAAAACAACTCATTCGGCATGCAAAAAATTCATCCACATTGGTATCAATCGAAAAAGTACCCAGAAAGCTGGTAGCATTGCCAAGTTGAATAGCAATGCTGATTCTTTGGTCAAAGAAAAGCCCAGCCCTCTGGTCGACGTGAAGAGTCGACTAACTGCTTGCTGATATGCCGGAAAACTCGATGGGCACTGGGACCCCATGGTCCTAGTGTTTCAAACATGTAACTCCCAATAAGGTTGTTACAAACGTATATATACCTATACTTTGCGCCTTTTGAGGTTTTTTGCCCGCCGTGCTAAGAAGAAGGGGTGGCGCAAGGGTATCGACACATATTGCATCCCACACCAAAGGCCTACCCAACTTCTAAGGCATTATGGTTATTCCGTCATTAATTAATTTATTGCGTTTTTAAATTATACAATCATTTGAATCATGTAACCTTTTAATTTATAAACAATCAACAGAAACATACATTCAAGCATCACATTTTGTTATACAACACATTTTTACATAATTTTTTAGGTACGTCTTTGGCAAGTCGACTCCTTGAACCCCGGTATATGTAACAGTCACACCCCATATTAAACACTAATTTACACTAAAAACACGATTTAAATAAATATAGGTCTCATCTTAACTGCCAGTATTTCGTAACTATCGGATTCAAATTAACTAATAGACTACTTAATTAAAGTAAAAGCAACTCAGTAAGTAAAAGCTACGTAGGATTTCATATTTTCGCCACTGAAAATAGTTAGTACGTAGTTATATTTTATAGCTAAGTGAAATGATACCATTCAGTGTTATGAAACATGAGATCAGCTACGAGAAATATGTTAGTAAGAAACAGTTTTCTACCTAAAGTAGTACAAAAAGAAAGCATACGATTGCATTGATTTATAGCCTCAAATAAAAACTTAACAAAATAGAATCAGACGATGTCTGTGTTTATCACACGGGGCTTATTTATGATATGTCTCTTCTTGAGCGTTCAGCTATGGTAAAATAATTCACAACAAAAGTGTAGCAGATGATAATACAACTAAACTTACAAATAAACCGCATTTTAACAATATTATGTACAGTAACATTGCACACTCTTCTACATAAGTCTCGTCTGAGCTCAGAAATACTCATAACTGTAGTATCCAAAATATACAGAAAGAATAAAATATATTATCTACGTTCACTAATTCGTCAATACTGTTAATTTTAAAATAACGAAACCGTTCACCGCCGATGTGGTAAGTAAAATGAATTTAAAATTCCTCTATATATTTGGCATACAATGGCTTATCAAAATCCAGTGGAATGGTTCTAAAATATATTCTGTATATCTCAAAAGTTCATTTGGACAATCTTTGGCACTAAAATCTTACGTCTAATACAAGTCTTGTAGACAGAACCAAAGACAAGGATGATAACGATACGTTTTTGCATTGATTACAACTTTACTTATATCTAAGTTTGTCTTAAGTCACGGATTATGAGAGAGTTCGACTAGCAAGTCATTTTCACTGATTGCACCATCCCTTTTATAGTCCGCACAATCATATATCACATAGACACTTCAAATCGTGAGACCGTTTCTATGAGTCCCGTAGCATTTGATTGGTAGTGTGAGTGGTCATACGAAATCGTTCACTTCATTCTGTAGGGGCGTGTCGATCTTGTCGATGCACTTCCTAACGGCGTCGAGTATGATGACGACGCGCCGGTCGAGAGCGGCCAGGTGCGGCTCCCACAGCACGGGGTCCACCGGGTCTCTTTTTAATGAATCACGGAGGACTTTCGATAGTGACACTCCGTTGTGGAATCTGTTCAAATAAAAAAATAAAATGTTTTGGGTTGGATAATAATATTGGGACACTTATTTATTAGTATGCTTTGAGAGTAACAATAAAGATGGGTAGTTTTCTACAACTTACTTCAATAAAGTAGAGAGGGTGGTATGCCTCACGAGGCAGCACTGCAGTAGTGGTGCCAAGATACTCAGTTCGTCGTGGAACGCCTTGCCGAACGCACGCCCTTGATCCAGATGCAACGTGAACGTCTCGTTCCCGAACATTCTAAATCAACAAAACTCGTTAAACCCAGTTTGGCTATGTGCTTGCTAAACTTGAAATTCTGCATTACAATGACAACGCATAACTTAACTATAAATAATTGTTTTACTTCCAGTATGAACGGAAATATATTGAGCTCCAATGATTTAAGGAAACGGCCTTCTCGTTCAATTTTCCGGTTGGGCTCGTAATAATGCAGATTTATATGCAATGTGAAATGTCGCCAACCAATAAGATTGAGAGATCACTAGATTACCAGGTCTCTGCCTTTCAGTTTCAAATACCATAGCCGAGTTAACCTTGAACATTGCAAACACATTCCACGTTTCTTTCAAAATGAATTACCATGAAAGTCGTTTGAAAGATTGATTTCCTAACAATAAACGGCCGCTAATCAACTTTAGAACTAGATTTCTTTTACTTTTATGGTTGTCAAGACAATCACTGCATTTGATCTTACGGATAATGTGTTATAGGAACAATCCAGTTATTAATGAGGATGAAGCATACGAACTTGAAGGTTTCATAATGATGTCTGTCCATGTTCCCGGTGAGGAAGTCGAAAATAGACATGTCCATGAGGTCAAGCAGTCGACGACCGGAGTCATATGGAGGAGTTGTACGAATCTAGAAGAAAACAAGATATTTAAACATAGCATAGAGCAGTATAAAACTACGCAGCATACGACAACAATTAAAATTATCCAGATACTGTAGCTTAATTTGGATAAGACGCTGTATTTGATACACCTTTAATAAACCATGGACATGATCCGGTAAAAGTTGGTGCTTTCAAACATATTTCTGAGCAGTTTGTGATTTATTTTTTTCGTAAATTGACACCGACTTCCGAAATTAAAGTTATTTTTCAATTTTAAGAGTATTTTCTTTTTTGGAAGTTGGTTGTATTTTTTGTAAAAAAGTTTTTTATTTTTCACTTTTTAGTTGTTATGCCCCAGAACTAAAACTAAAATATATTAAAGTTACGTTCGAATTGATAACCCCAATAACATGGAACATGGAATTTGAACATACTTACTCGTAATTGGAGGAGACCAAAACGTCATCTACATATACACATTTTTGGTTTTTTGTGATTTTTTTAAAAAGCGCTAAAGCAATTTCTATAAAACTTATTTGGGACCACTTCTGGAGTGTGTACTCTTTTGGATAAAAAAATAATTTTGAAAATCGGTCCACACTGACAGAGAAATCGGTAGACATAGATAAAAAAAACATATATGTATACAGTTGAACATAGAACCTCTTCCTTTTTGCGAAGTCGGTCAAAAAAGTTGGAGCTTTCAAACATATTTTTGAGCAGTTTTAAGCGTTGATTCTTATAAACAAAAAACTGGTATTTATTCAAATTTCATCCATCGTTTCTTTGGCCTTCCCACCCTTGTATAGCCATCCACATTTAAATTCAGAATTTTACTCACGGCAATTTTCCTCATTCCTATATTCATTTATTTTAACTTACTGTATCGCAATAATCTGACTGGAGCTCCCACTGCGCTTTTCTTCGCTTATGGTAAGACCTTCTCCATGGATGCCGCCAGACCTGGAGACAACACACAAACTGGTGCAAAAACTATTGAAGTTAACGAAGAAACTAGTCCGATCAATACTCGCACCATAATCAAAATAAAAATATATGTAAGCAATTAATCTTTTACTTTTGAGTATAACAATGGTTGTAAAAACAATAAGGTCCTACCTAGCTTTGAACGAGTGGAAGAGCTAGGGTATACTGGTTTGAGAATTGCTGACAAAATAGTTAACTGTAGAAAATAGGGATAAAGATAATGCTTAATATCTTAGAATACGAGCTAGGACCTCCCAAGCTGAAATACCTTGAGGTTAATGAAGTGAAGTTAAATTCTAATCAAGGTTACTCGTTACATGTCTGCTAGATCGGCTGTCGGCTTATTATTATTAAATTCCTTATAAAGCTTTAAATGGCAAGAGATTAGACCAAAATGCCACGGAACTATTATTTTAAATTATAATTATTTTGCCATAAACCCTTCCTTTATGTGCGACGGGCGAACCTCGGAGCATCATCCCACTAAAGTCGAGAGTTTACACGAGATTACGTTGTACCCAAAATAGAAAAAGAGTACAAAAATACTTATTCTTTTTATTATAATTTCAGTATGTTCGCAAGTTTACTTATATTATATTACTTGTTGCTGTAGAAGGATGAAACCTCTAGTTGAATACCACAAAATTAAATTTAAATGACATGTAAGCATAATAGTTTCATATTTCTTCAAGGAACTCAGTGAAAAGTTTGTTAATGAATAATCGTTTGCGTTGACTTATGTACACGGTTCGTAGTTGTAAACACAGATTTGATAACCCGTATAAAGTGCGTGTGGTAATAGTCAGGAGCCATGCATTCTGTGATGCATTACGACGATGACGCCGACACTACAATGTACCTACGTGGTAATTTGTTACCAACAACCACGCGCAATTTGATAATCTCCGCATAACATGTACCTGGATATTCGAATCGCAAGAAATTAATTGAAAACCTTAGATGCGATATTTCCAAATAACATTACGATGCAAAGAGAACCTTCCAATTAGTTTCTTGTAACGTGATTTTCAAATTCATTTACCAACCTTTCGTTCAGCAATATCAGAGGAAGGCAAGAACGCGGCGAAGCTCCCTTCAAGCATGTCAGGGTTGCCGCAGATCGCGTGTCCAGTGTCGCAATAGTACGAACACTTGCCGTGGAAGCAAAAGTTATTCGCCGGGGAGACGAAGAACGTCTTGAGGATGTCACCTTCAGTCACATCGTAGATCTCTGTCGTCATATTGAGGACTCGGCCCACGACCGGCATCGCGCGACGGAACCCGAGTATCCTGGATAGCACATGATTTAGATTAGCGTCACCTCTATTCGTGGACATTGTTGAGCAAATAGGAATGTTAGTTTCTGATAGAAGATTGCGCCAGCTGTTAGCTTAAATACCCAAACTGGTGAAACAATACATGGCTGTATCTTAGAAAATGTAATGTGGCTTACTTATACTTATTAATAAGTAGTATAATAATTCTAACGCAAACAAAATCAAAATTCGAACTTCTATATCCCAGGTTTCGCCTAATTTATAATGTTATCTATGCCACCTTTTTATCTATTCCAACTAAGAGTCTTAATGAGGTTTTCAAAAGATTGCGTCAATATAGCCCCCACGCTTAATATGTTGAATTCCGCCAGAATGACTCTAGCGGATGAGTCAATCAAAACGCCGTACGTTGTTTCTATATTAATAATGTATTTATGACAAGTACGACCCACCTGTCCAGGTGAAATGCAGCTATTTCAGCATAGTGCCGCTCGTAATCAGAAAAATAGAAGTGATTCGGTAACGTCTGCACATCTCTAGCAAATCTGTGAACAAAAGCAAACGGTAAAGTCAAATTTAGTCGTTAAAATATCAAAGGTAGAAGATGTTATTTGTATCACAAAACCCGCCAAGAGCGAGTCGGACTCGCACGCAAAGGGTTCCGAACAAATCTTTTTTTTTCAGGTTTTTTTTACTCGACCTACTTACTCCTTATAGTATCAAATTTGTATGCCCAGTAGTTTCGGAGATAAGCGGGAGGAATGGTAATTTTTCATTTATTTTCTTAAATAACTCAAGAATTACAGATTTTAAAATTATGATAAAAATTAATTCGAGACCCTCACAATGTGCCCATTCATTTGATATGTCGCACGGCACAGTTTGAAAAACTTCGTTTTTAAATTTTCCGATTTTCACCCCATAGGTGACCCCATATTAAAAATTAATTTATATAGGGTACACGTTCGTGCAGATATTCATGTGAGTACCAAATTTCAACTCTATCGGTCTAGCCACTTTGGAACAATTCGGATGTGACAGACGGCCAGACGGACAGACAAACACACGAGTGATCCTTAAGGGTTCCGTGTTTTTCATTCGGACTTTCAGAACCCTAAAAACAGCCGATTTATCTTTAATGTTATGCTCGTGTCGAGATTTTATAGAGCAGGGTTTAAGAAGATTTGAATAGATAAAGCACGGACCTGGCCCGGCTCCCTACTTTAGCAGCCATTGATGACTATCTACAATAATCAATTTGCAGCATAAGCTACTCGTAGATACGAACTAACGCAGACTAACGACGTAGAAGAGCTCTTCTTTCTAATGTGATAAAGTAATAAAGCGCGATCAAAAAATGATAGAACAACGGGTAAAAAAGTAGGTAAAATAAACTTTACCTTAGCCATTGAGGCTAAGGTAAAATTATACTTATTTTATTTTAGAATTAATTTAAAGACCCGAAAAGTCGAAAAAATCGAAAAAAAATCGATCTAAATTCTTAAAAAACATAAAACACCAAAGCGAAATTTTAATATAATATCACCAAAAATTCTTGGCAGGTACTTATTCATGACGTAAATTGAAACCGAGTAATATAAATCCATTAAAGAGAAATATCAAATATCGACTCCCGGAGATAAGGGACCCCTGTCCTTTAAAATAAATTTATAACGTCGAAAAATGTTAAATTACGTACTTAAAATGGAAAAATTACTCATTCGCAGTAACAAATGGAGGTATAATTTATTTTAGTGTCTAATGAGTCGAATGTGGGTGCTTAATCAATTTCTCGGAAACAAAACGATTAAAGTGGCTCTTAAATCGTGAATCTGGTTAGATAGGAGCAATCCCGGGAATATACTGCACCGAGTGTCTTCCGATTTATTGTCCTCAGTGCGCCTCGTAAGTGAGATAGTACAATTTAGAAAGGCTACTAATAAATGGTTTGCAATCTGTGTCCTCTTTACCTTTTCGACATTGAACTAATTTTGAATACTTTTTACTCCAGTGGATCTAGGATCCCGATACAGTATATCACTTGTACAGAAGTGGCAGTCAAGGTGATAAAACTAATAGATACTCGTAGAGGGAAGGGTTACCACCGACTGTCGCGTAATTTATCGCGCCCTTGTGGATCGTGAAAGATCCACGAGGGCCTCTTGATATGTCGCCGGGGTAACCCCTCGAGTCTATAATTTTCTTGGAAAAGTTATCCAGTCCGCTAGAAAAGTTAGCTGTCTGCCTATGTTCAAGTATTTCAAGGCGAGAATAATTTATATTGTTTTGTTTTTTTAACGCCTCTGAAACCCAATGTTGGTTTCAAGATCGATGTTGTAACAGATGTAAAACTATGTGCATACATAACTTACGAGTATTTACGAAGATACGCTTTACTTTTGTCACCTCCAAAATTATTATATGGAATCCATATTTTTAAAATAAAAGCGAAGTGCTAAGACGTCTGATACTCGATATACAGGCCTATCGGGAGTTTCGTGAAATTCCCGCGAGTACATTTTTGGGAATGCTCTTTGTATTCTTTGTCACGTCAAAAATTGTATCAGATAGCATTACAGAATATTGAATATGCAATGTGTTGCCTATGTAGTTAAGGCTTATTTATTTAAAGACTCTGAAATATCGTCATAGAGGTTTCAAAGTAGTCTTTCTATAAGTACACTGCAATAGTTAGGTCTAAAAGCTTTCGTAAGTATATAAACAAGTGCGAGGTGCTGAATAGAAAACACAATCAACTTTAACAATGGTACGCAAGTAACAGAACTTGGCGAACTCACTACTTTAATAGCACTTGTAGTTGAGAACAGTGTGGGCAAGCCGCTAAGCCGATCGCACGAAAGAACATTCTCGGAGTTTTGTGAATAGAACGAGCACACCCAACAAGGAGACAGGAAAGTTGTGGCAACTCCTTCAGGAGCGTGCACGGACACTTCAAACTACTCTTAACCCAACTTGTTTACCAAACAAAATAAAACTTACGTGTGTGTGAACGACATGACAGATGATGGACGGACACTCAAGGCAAAACTATAAATTATGGACGCTCAATGTCGGACTTACCTCATCGGCTTGAAGAGAGCTTGAACGCCATTAGGGTAGTCAATAATAAGTTTCAACTGCGTGCCTCCCTCTTTTTGCTCTGTCAACAACCAATTTATTGTTAGATTGTAAGTACGTAGTATCCCAGTGACCAGTACCTAGCCAAATTTAAATTCAGCCTTCAAACTAGCAATTAAGTTGATATTAGAATGTGTCTATTGCAGTTATCGCGTACTTTGTGGTGTCACTTAAAATATATTTTGTAGTCTATACGACAAAGTTGGATCAACAATGAAATCCATTTAAGTGGTTTAAATATTTAAGTCCAATTCGAAGTAAAGGGCGAGATTGTTGTGGCAGTATTGTCCGACGGACCGCTAACCCCACAACTGATTGCAGACCCACCCTCATTTAATATACATACCTACCTGCTTCAACTTTTATATGTATGCTAATATTATCTTGCTTATTTTTCATACCAATGTAAGATTTGTCTCCGTACTTTATTGTAAAAACTTGTTTATTGTAAAAAAAATATAGACCTACCCAGAGCTAATTTAAAACTGTTGTACTTAAGCTTTTTTAAATAGTTTATGAAAACAGTATGTTAATAGAAAAAGTTTTTTTACGAGAATCTAATACATTAAAACTGTAGGCATCGAATGTCCAGTAGTGGAGTGAGGGTGGCGTAAAGGTTGTCTGTCTAAACGTAATTGCTTTTCTAAGTCCGATCAACGGTGCACTGAATATTTTATGGTGATGTATACTTAAATTGAGATCAGGGCTTACTCAATAGTTGAATCTATTTCAGTCATGTCGAATGTTGAATAATGTAAATAAAACGAATAATAATGAACTTAATTTCAAATACGAATTAGACTGTGCCCTTAAAATTAATAATCTTGAAATCCATTCCAATTCAGTTGCTTATCACTATCTTGTTTTGATTATTTTAATCTAAGAGGTTTATATAATTTATTTGAAAGGTAAACTTACCTACATGTAGGATGGAGTTAGTGGCCATATCTTTGAGAAGGGCGTCCACTAGCGTTTCCCCATCCTCATACAATTCGTGTTGAGCCATCTTCAGTTGGAACTTTTCCAAATTAGAAGCGTTCATGCTGCAATAGAAATTGATTGGTTTTATTATACGACACTAATTTCCATTAATTATCCATTATGCGGCATTCTGCCTTTTGCATGGATTTAAATTGGAGAACAAACCACTGATCCAAATGTGATTATTATAGCAGTCGCATATGGTTAACAACAGCCCAATAAATCGGAGTTAGTAGTGATATCGATTAGATATAGACACTGACCCAATTATATGAGTAAATATTGTTAAATTGAACATAAACAAGGGAGACAAAAGCAATGCGTGGTACGTCATCGATGGAGTTACTTGACATTTTTCGCACACGCCCGTAAACCTGGTCGTTAACGTCAAGATTTACATGGAAGATTTTCCGACGGCGGGCGGTGCGGCGCGGTGCGGCGGCGGCGTGTTGGTTTTGGCTGCGTGGAACACATAAGTGGACGTGATTTGCCTACTAGCGGGAGGTGTGAGACTCCGGGCGACACGACGCAGCACGGAACTGAATACTAAGGAGCGTACGTGTAACGTTTTCGATTTGTGGCATGCTCCGATAACCTGCATTTAGAAATCAAGCCGGCAGCTATTCTAAAATTTATTGACTCTCTTTCTGTGTGAATTGTGCCGGCGTCGAGTGGGAATTCAAAAAACTCGATTGTTCCGGCTCGCGACAAGTGGACGTTCATGATTCTAAACGAACACGAAGCCCTATTTTCTTCCACATTTTATCTGAGCTTTGCGCACGACGACGACCGAAAAATATAAAAAATTCATAACAAAAGAAAACGTTCTCGTGTTAAACAATGAATGTTCATCTCCTCTCATATTTACGTAGATGATCCCAATTTTGAAAAAATTATGCCAAATTTGCCATGTATCAACGCAACCCTTTCAACATGATACATGAATTCGGCCATAACAGGTCCCGTCATATCACGAGCGGCGTTTTAAGGAAGCCATCATGCATTCATTCCATTTAGTTTTATTGTCAAAGACCCGCGCCTATCTCGGCGGGACCCCGTAACTGGATTTTAAATAAGATTCCTTGTAGGTCTTGTGAAATTTGCCTTGCAAGATAAAGAAAGGTCGCTTGTCTGTTTCGTATTATAGAATCATTCTGCGCTGAAAGTATGATATGATCCTTTTTTATAGTCTTGTATCAAACGAAATCCTGTTGATAGTGTACCTCAAAGCGAACGGAATGTGATATTCTTTTCATTGCTTGCTCGGTGCCCTATGAGATTTGGCCTAATATTTGCTTTCGTGAAATTACCTGAAGCAGCGGAGGCCGGCCGCGACCTACCTGTTTCATTCTGATGCATAGTTCAGTGCTCTGCGGGGGGCATTCGTGGTGGATGAAAAGCTATCGCCTTTAGAATGTGCAGTGACGTGCTACATATAACATTACAATATGGCGCGGGCACATTCAGAGCCGCAGGCACTAGGAAATATGTAAACAGTTGCTCCAGCAATGTTCGAGTTATCAAAGTTTAATTGCGGTAATAACGAAGTAACTAACAATTTAATTTGGCGACTCGCGGCGTGCTACATAAATCGTACTTGTGGATGTCAGCTGTCGGCAACTTTAGAGAATTTTCCTTGTAATGTCCTTTTCGCGTCGTTTTTCGCAGAACGTTTTAATTAATATTTCTTAACCGACTGAATATTCCTTTTATTGTGGTATTTACATTCTCGGCAATTTTCTAAACGATTTAAATATTATGTTGATTGCTTTTTTTCTGAGAACACTTTGGTACAATGTACCATAGACATGCTCAGAATAATAAATGATTCATTTAGCAAGGGTTACTTAACACTGTCCATCCATGTTTAGGTATTTTATGGACATCATAACACAAATGTAGTTGACAGTATTTATTGTTTGTTGGGAACAGCTGACCAATCCTACTAATATTATAAATGTGAAAGTTTGTGAGGTACATACATATGTGTGTTGCTCTTTCACACAAAATGTCATTGGATGATTTCCCACGCCCACAAAAAAAATAGTAATTAAACCGAAATACCTTTTAAAAGCTCTTACCTAGGTTCTAAATCCTCCATCTCTCCAATGGTGGGATTGTCAGGCCTCAGGACGTTAAGGTCCCGATGTAGGGGGATAATGACCGTGTTGTCCTCCGCCTTGCCCTGGATCTGCAGGAAGAGGATCCTCTGCAGGTCCTCGTATCGGTCCATGGGTGGAGCGGGTGTGCGCGGCTCGGCCTCTAAGCCCCCACCGCTGGTCTCGCTTGGCGCTGACTGCTCATATTCTCGAGACCCGTTGCTGCCATTGCTGCATGGAAGAAAGAGTTGTTGAGTAACATTGGTCAATTATCTAAAGGTCAAATTCGGTGCGAAAATAAGTTCAGTGAACACATTTTAGAAAGAGTGGGATTCGGCCGGGTCTACCGCACGGTGAACGGTTCACACATTGTGGGTAGCGGTTAATGCCTGGCGACTTTGCGACAGCCCCAGGCGAAAATGGTGGGATGAGCTTGATGCCTACAGGATTGCACCACATTAGTGCAAAATAGAGAGGATTGAAAAGGAGAAATGTAGATCTTTACCCTGCAATGGGACAGATTAGGCTAAAAATAAAAAAATAGTAATTTCCTCGATAGGGTCTTACGGAGCCTCTCTAGTTAGCTGCGGTCCCTCGTATCTTCTAAAGGTTGGGAACCCTAGGGTCCCGTAAAATGTCATTGAAGTAAAAATTAATAATTAATAAATTGCTAAATATTAAACATATAACATAAAACCTATACAAATAAAATTTTAAGCATAAATATCACGTTCTGAAAATTCCCGAACGCAAAATCTTGAGACCACGTCCGCGCGAATGTATTAAGATACTACGCAGGACCATGTCGGACATTCCTTTCACATGGACCCGCGCGCAAATGGCTTCGTACAGACAATCTCTTCCAGTTGCTAACTTTTAGTTCTACGACAGCGTGGGAATTAGGAGCTCGTAGCTAAATAATAAAAACCGCATGGATCTAGGAGTATAAGCAACTCATGCCGAGGTCGGTCCGCCGATGGGTGACCATTCATTACATATCCCGGTTGTCATTCGTGGATCTTTGACAGTAGTTACAAATAGTCTGAAACCGGAAATTCTGACACCACGCTTTCCAGGAACGGCCTTCCCCGTCAAACCTGGTGACGCACCGTGTTGGCAAAAGCGACGAGAGTCGGAATGACGTGGAGCGAGGTGAAACGTGAAGCTGTACCCCAAGTGTGAGTTTTTTAACGTACTCAATCACGTTAAAGTAAACCTCAATTTGTTGGTACTAAAACTGTATAAGCGCCGAATGGTTTTTTTTTTTTGTTGGCAATAACGTGTCTACTAAAGCGAACGTTTACGTAAACGCGTTCGAGTGCATAAAAAACTCACACTAGGCCTTCAGAAGACTGATCGCGATGGAGGACTACTGTGGACGCCCTCTGTCTCAGCTAGGATTTGAGCGTTCGGCTGCTGCGCTGCGTGTCGCGGATTCGATTCCCGCACGGAACAAATATTTGTATGGTCTACAGATAGTTGTTCCGGGTCTGGGTGTCTTGTGTATGTGAGTTTACATGTTTGTGAAAGCATCCACGATACAGGAAGTAATTCCTAGTGTGGGGCAACGTTTAAAGAAAGAAAAAAAAACTACCAGATTCAGCTGCATCCGATTGTATTGGAAGCCGGCCCCAACATAAGTACTTGGGAAAAGGCTAAGCAGCATCATCAGCGTGGGAATAAGTTGCAGGGAAAAGTCATTCAGCAACTCCTGTTACCACAAATGCGAGGTCACAGTCCAGCAATTTACTGGAAGGTGCATAATGTGTACCGCTTAGTACGAGTACAAGAGCTGTTGGTCCGCGGTCGCAGCTTCATTTGTCTAGCGTGAAAGCTTAGTGTTTCTTATTTATTTTAACCGCAATGAAAATAATTATGTGGTTTTGCAAATAAAGAAATGTTCAGTGAAAATCATGACAAAACAAGAAGCAAAGCTTTTGGTCTGTAACGAATGGAAAAGCTCAATTAGATTAAAAATCAAGTAAAGTAATATTCATACTAATCCATACAAATACTATAACCTTTTCTTTTTCTTTTGGGGGGTGGGAAATCATCCAATGACTTCTCCCGCTCTTCCTCCTTCATTTGCTTGAGTGCCCAGGGGCGCGGTAATTCTGTTTCGAATTTATCCACAACCCCTGGGCAGAAATACTATATCCTAATACTATTTATGCGAATGTGAGTTTGTTTATTTGTTATGCTTTCACGCCTTAACGGATTTGGATGAAACTTGGCACACGGGTAGAACAAGTCCTGGAATAGTATATAAGATACTTTGTATCCCGGGAGTATGTTCCTTTAGGATATTTTTAGGGGCCCCGTTACCTCTTAAAAGACCACTGCGGGATCCCCTCTGTGCAACGCCTGTTAGGGCACATCACTGAGGAGACCGTAAAGGGGGAGACCCCATTACGGTCTCCTCTGAAATAATTACTCAGACAAAGCTGTCTTTAGAATCAAAAGTTCCAATAATACCACTGGGTACATTTGTTAAGACCAGCTAAAATATCAGAAACATTTTTCAAGTAAAGCTTCAATATTAAGTACTTAGTTATTATTTGGAGTGTAATAAAGGCTTTTAACGAAACACAATTAATTTGAAACTTACACAAAAACGAGTGCTCTTTAAAATAATGATTCGTATTCTGGTATCAGCTTATTGTTAGAATTATCAATTATATTCGTAAATGTAAATAATTGAAAGGTATTAATAATTTAAGCTGGCCTATTAACAATATACTATCTGTTCGTTGATTGAACAATTTCTGCGAATCATTTCAAAGATGATTCATCTCCTTATTGTGAGGTATTCGAAATAACTATAAATAATTAGTTTTTATGAATGGTAAAGTCAAAAGGCTAATAATTAGGAAATCACTGTGTGGTTGCATAATAATTAAACCTTTTAATCTCACGTAACCTAATTAGTATAGCTTTTAAGTTTTTTTAGTCTTCAGAAGTAATTTGTACAATGCTTAGAATTGTCACTTGCAAGTTTCCACCAAAACCACGCTTTTCGGGTCTTTCTTTTTCATTTTTCATAACCTTAATAATTTCTCATAATTTACCGACTGCCTACTTTTAGTAGTCAAAACATTGTAAAGTCTATAGGCACACTATTTTGCCGGGCGACAGTGGGCAATCCGTCACATTGCGACTGACCTACTCGCATCGCAGGCACATCGAACGCCATATATTCCTCACTATTTGGCGTACCCAGCGTGCATTGACGGGCTGACAGCAAGGAAAGCATGATTATATATTTTACTAGTGACCCTTGGCTTGGCTTCACAAAGGCTTAGGAGGAGTTAGTGGATTTAAACAGTAAGACAGACGCGCAAAACGTTTTTGTTTTAAACTATGTATGTACATAAAGATATAATTTAACCCTGCCCACACTGGTAGTAGTTTTGGGTCGGCTAAAGATCTGAAAACTTATTAGGTCAATCGACGGCACTATCTAAGTTTAATAAGTTGCTGTGAGATAAGCCATTGAGAAGAACAACATTGATATATCAATTAAGACATTAAACAGCCGTAGCACTTAAACGTAGCGTGCTACGAGAAACTGGCCTCCCCGTAACCCGCTACGAGAAACCTACGGGGAGGCCGGTTACGGTTTTTACAAGCAAGGCTGTACGATTTCTAAGAACTCTTGAATTTCTTTTGTAGATAGTTATATTCCTACTACATTAAGATCGGAGCACCTAGGTACATTATTTACACAAAAATCTAGAGCAAATAAATGCATATCCATTCACTTAGTACAGCGGTAATTTAAGGCTTTACGGTAGCACTGGTTAGATATAAAAATGATAACTAACCTTACCTTTAACTGACCTTTAGGCTTCTAAACAACACACTTTCGATGCATATTTATTTACTTATACATTATATTTAACCTAAATTCCTCAAAGTAACTGTTAAGTGCTCGACTTACAAATTGCCCTTTAGACAAAGTTATTTACTTTGTCTCGTTGAAAATAATCACACACTACAATATTTAGGTTGTTGTTCTGTGTATTGTTTCGGTCTATCGAAGGTATTGGGGTTCGAGTCGGGTCTAAATCACTCAATATCGTTAACTTCAAGTGTTTGCGATAGCGTGGGCGATTGTTTACAGATGTAATCGTTACGAACTCGGTGTTCGACAGAGCTGAAATTGTAATCAATGTACGAGTACCAAGTGTGTACCTTTAGGTTTGATTTTTCGAATCCAATTATTGGTTTCTAATTGACCGTGGATTTGAAATGCGTTAGGTTATCGTGAGAACAACTTTTAAATTCTGCCGCCTACAGGAGTAACCGAAAGGGAATGAGATCAAATGAAAGTGAATGAGTCAAAATAAAATTCAAACTAGATTCAGTTTACATGTTTGTGAACGCACCCACGATACAGAAATAATTCCTAGTGGGGCAAAGTTTAAAAATATATATATATTTATATATATATATATATCCCTAATGTAACCCCGGATCTCCAGTAACGAGATGTATTTAAATGTACAGGTCACCGATATTCAGTCATAGGTATCTCTATGATACGTACGAATAAGGATGTCATAATAATATTCTGTAGGTCAAGCCTATCAGGCAACAGCTAAATATTTCCTCTTAGAAAAAAACCCAAAAAATTTCCCCAAACGTCATTTAAAGTGGTAAAAATAATAACATTATTTAGCAGGATACTCCATCAACACTCACAATCAACGGTCATAGGATTTCCTTATTACTAGTAAAATCGCTAGACTTATCAGAATATGGGACTGTATTCTGGCACTAGCTTCTGCCCGCGGTTTTGCCATAGTAAAAGGGTTTTACTACCCTAAGGGATCTTACTACCAGGATAATCATGTGTCCTAATCCAGATCTATTCGATTGCTAAGTTTCATCTAAATCCGTTCAGTTGTTTAGTCGTGAAATCTTTACAAACAAACAGACAGACAGAGTTACTTTCGCTTCGATTATGGATTAGTATGGAAAAGTATAGATGACACACATAATAATTATATGTAAAAATATGCAGAATAAGTATTATTGTACAAAATCGGGAACTAACCATTAATGTCATGCCATATATGAAAACAAGAAATTGATAAGTATGACTATAACTGGGCAATACTGATTCATACAAAAATTATACATACATTCATAACTGCGTCAGAAAACCGCAGCATACGTGGGAACATGTTCAAATGATATGACGTATTCTCCTGAGAGTTATTGAAAATATTACGTGAATGTTCCTACTCATTTGTTCAAAGCCGCAAATGACTGAAAACACCATCTGTGAGTAGCCAGTGTTAGAACACTGCTCGTCTACTCAATTTTTATTTTCCAAATCATCGTCATCATCATTTCAGCCGAAAGACGTCTACTGCTGAACACATCCGTCCCTCAAGTAGGGTCGCCAACTTTAAAAGAAATAGAGTATATCTGATTTCAGATAGGGTAAAAAGAGTAGCACCTTAAAAAAAAGAAAAGGTACATTTTTTTTTAAATATTTGAAAACATATTTTTGTGCATTTTTAAAAGAATTGTATGACTCCAAACATTCTTAATCTATTTTTAGCTTATTTTTTATTAATTTCAATGGACATATTAACAGTAAACTTGACATTTATGGGCTATCTATGACAATGGGTATATAGGACTGGTATTAGTATAGTAAACATTGTGAAAAAAAGAGTATTTTAGCGTACTCTATTAGTATTACAGATTAAAGAGTACACCTACATGAAATAGAGTACAATACTCTATTTTAGAGTACGGTTGGCAACCCTACCCACAAGCGTCACCATATAGACCTGGTCAGGACCATAGCTTGTCCACCTTGTGGGAGGCCTTCCAACATTGCGGTACGCGGTCGCCACTTCAGATCTTTTTCCAATATCCGTATATACATATAATTAAAATCCATTGTACACTTCTGGACACATCTATTGGCCCACCTTAGAGTTTAGGTTTCGATGGCCCCTACCGAAATATGATTGCTAGATTGAACAAAAACTGTTGATGCAGTTTTAAACCTGATACATTTTACCATCTTTTTCGATCGTATTGTTTTAAATTTGAATTCAGAATACCATACGACATGGAGCTACGCCTAACAAGTCGGATATGCGCCTTGTTAAAGGCAATTGATTTTTGAATAAAAAAACATGTTTTATCAAATAAAGGTTTAATTTAATAACGCGTGTTGCCTCCATGGGCATCTACCACAGCTCTCATACGATTAGGCATAGAGTTTATCAACCGCTCTATGAAATTTTGAGGGATCATCTCCCATTCCTCTTCTATGGCAGTTTTCAACTCCTGCATCGTCTGGGCAACTGGCTGACGAGCCCTAACACGTCTTTTTAGCTCGTCCCACATGTGCTCAATGGGGTTCATGTCTGGGCTTCTGGCTGGCCAGTCCATAACTGTGATGTTCACATCCCGAAGATATTCCCTGACGATGCCGGCCGCATGGGCTCTTGCATTATCATGCATAAAAAGGAAATTTGGGCCCACATAGTCCGCGTATGGTATCACGTGAGGTTCTAAGCACTCACGAATGTACCTTTCAGCATTTAATGTTGGCAGCCGTGGTCCTGTAACAACCTCAAGTTGAGTTTTGCCGCTCGCGGATATACCGCCCCAGACAGTCCATGAGCCACCGCCATAAGTGACCCTGTCTTCAAAGCAGCATTGTGCGAAACGCTCTCCCTTACGTCGGTAGACCTTCTTCCTTCCATCATTGCCATGTAACACAACTTTAGACTCATCAGAAAAGAGTGCACGGCTCCAATCTTGCTGTGTCCAATTTAAATGACTGCGTGCGAAATGAAGGCGCGCTGTTCGGTGGGCTCGCGTTAGTTTGGGCCCATTAGCTGGCTTGTGTGGTACCATATCGCGTTCTTTTAACCTTCTCCGAACAGTTCGAGCGCTCACAGATACTCCGTGGAAGTCGCGAAGTTGGTTTTGTATCTCAATGGAGGTAAGGTGACGATTTCTCAAGCTGGTCGTCACGATGAATCGATCCTGCCTTTCAGTTGTGACCCGAGATCGTGGCCTTCCTTGGCGACGAACAAAGCCGCCAGTCTCTAGGTACCTCCGATAAACATGTTGGACCGCAGATCGACTTAAATTAAGTTGAGCACTCACGTTTCTTTGGCTGTGTCCGGCCTGAATAAGTGCCACAGCTTGGGCGGCGACTTCAGGTGAAGTATCCATAGATTATTGATAGAACCTCACCTTAATGTTAAGAATAAGTAATGTTTGTTGCAAAACCAAAGATATCAATCACTTTTTCAAGAATTAAATCCAAGTAAACCAACAAAACCAAGTTTTCTTAGTATTCGATTGTTTGATATCAACAAACAGGCTCCAAATTGTCTTTGGTTTCTTTAAATTCTGTGTTCGAAATTCAAAAAAAGACTATTGAATGAAATTGTGAATGTGCCAGGTTCAAAACTGCATAAAAACTTTTTGCTCGACCTAATATAAAATTTTAGCTAGGACCAAACGAAACTGAAAATACAAGGTGGGCCAATAGATGTGTCCAGAAGTGTATAATATTATAGATCAATCAATTGGTCAATTGTTTTAAAGTATGTGTCTTCTCTTGTACAGTTCTCGCCAAACTTCTTGGCCGCTCTGAAGTTCGCTACAATGGCTGCGCAGTAGTAAATCTCATACTCGCGCTGCGCCTTGCGCATCGGAAATTCAACTTCAGGGCGGCCAAGATGTTTGGCGAGAACTGTATTTTTTTTTGTAATGTCGAATAAATTATTATTAAAAAAAAAATGCGCAAGTACGAGTTACTCTGTCTGCCTGTCTGTTACCCTACACCACGTATCGGCTTAACGGATTTGGACGAAACTTGTCATACGGGATGAGTATATCTTCTTGGACTTGGAATAGTACATAGAATACTTTCGTCCCGGCAGTATGTTCCTTTGGGAAAATCTTCGACGTTCACGCGGGCAAAACCGCTGGTACGAGCTAGTTGATAATATATAAGTCCATGAACGAAATCACGTGTTCTAATCATTATTTATTAATAACCTCAATTAAAAACGTGCCACCAGCGGTCATGTCAAGCCAGTGACCTATTGACTCATTATTCTTGGAAAAAGCTTTAGGGACACGCAACATCCGAACATAGTGAAGTGTTTAGAAAATTAAAGTATTGCCTTTTTTTTCTTTTTTGGGTGTGAAACCATCAAATAGCTTCTCCCGCTCTGGGTGGAGCTACGGCGTGTCAGGCTCTTACTGGCTAAAACCCACCCGTGTTTCTTCAGTTGCCTGTGCCAGGGGCCGCGGTGACTATTTCAAACACACCCGCGACCCTGGCACGCATCGGCCCTAGCGGACCCCGTCATTCAGTGCTGATAACACAGTGATGATTCAGCGGTGATGAGTGAAGGGCGCGTGGAACACCAACGCGCCGCACCCGGGCCTGCGGACGGCGAGTAGTGGGTAACTCGCCGTCCGATCAGCACCAGGCCCGAGAGTCGACGGCGCGTAGTGTTCCACGCGCGCCTCAAAGAGTTGTCAGCCAAGTGAAGGGGCCTGCCACGGCCGATGCCTGCCCGGGGGTGGAAGATAAATTCGAAAGAGTTACCTCGCCCCCGGGCACTCGAGGCAGGGAGGAACAGGGGTGGGTTTTAGTCAGTAAGAGTCTGACACACCCTTCCGCTCCACCCTAGAGCGGAAGAAGTCATAGGATGATTTCCCACCCCCCAAAAAAAAAAAAAAAAAACAACGCGCCGTAGACCCGAGCCCAGGTCCTTATCGTATGGCGAGCTACCCATTGCTCGCCGTCCGCAAGCCCGCGCCTACGGTGGCCGAGAATCGGCTTGCAACTCCCGACGCCCAAGGCGTCTCCTGCGGCGGCTAGTGAGAGCGCTAAGAATGCCTCTCCCTCACGCGTCCCGCCTATACGTCAAATTTCTATACATTTTCGCTTTTCACAACAGCATTAGCTGTTCTAACAAAGCTCGTGCCGATATGGATATGGTAAAGCATAAGATCGCCATTTACCGTAGTAAAGGTATTCACAGACAAGTTCAGAAGTGTACTTTTTGTAGCTGACAAATCATGATAATGCCTCCCTCTCTCCCCTTATAACTATACTAAAACTAAATAATCACCACTTGATCATAACGAATAGTGTTTATTCATACTACTTAGATATTTCCACGAAAACATTAGAGGTTATATCAAAACTACATATATTATCTGTTTATTAGTGAAATGTGATAATAATGAGATCGATAACTTATTTTGGATCATTGCCAGCGAATGCTCTTGCAGGCAGTTTAGTGCCTAGTAATTAATATTATAGGTATTTTGCTTTAATCTTTTGAATTTGTTTTTTGAGCTACTAAACAACTCAAATTGATAAAGGCTCCCACAGACAGGCGCGATGAGACAATGCGAAAAACATTTTTAAATAAATTGAAATCAACACGTAGAATCTCATAGCTTATGCGTTGTGTTCAAAATCATTAATCAATAAATAAATGCATTGCTGGAACCATATTATTTATTCCAAAAGAAAAATCATTGAAAATATCGTTTAGTATATTTTATTCCTATGTAGTTACGAGTATATGTATCCTAACCTTGCACCAATTATTTTAATAACTTTAGATAACGTAGAAACAGATAATCTATATCTATACTAATATTATAAAGAGGTAAAAATTTGCTTGTAAGTTTGTATGTAGAGGGTAGTCGCCGGAACTGAGGGTGCGTTTCCACTGAAGCGGAGCTAGGTGGAGCGGAGCGGAGACGTGTAAGAAACGACCAATCACAATGGTTGAAATCACTCGTCTCGTCTATGATTGGACGATTCCAGCCACTCCGCTCCGCCCAGCTCCGTTTCAATGGAAACGTACTCTAATGATACAATTCTATTTTTTTTTACTGGTAGAAAGCTACATTATTTTTGGATGCTATAGGCAATAATTATTTTTGAAATCCACGTGGACGAAGTCGCGGGCGAAGTGCTAGTGTGAAATAACTGTACATAGGTAGATAACCTCCGATTCTTAATAATACCATAAGTTAAATATAGAGTACAAATGAAGTAATTTTATACCATAAACTAAAAATGGTAACATAACGCACCTACTTGTGCAACTCAAATCACCGAATAAGTCATCAGTTTTTGTTTCTGCTTTAATAAGACAATATAATCGCGATATTTCCTATTGTATGACTTTTTTACAATCCTCAAGCCTACACATTGTCTCGAGTTCTCTGTACATGCGAAATATTTAAGTAACGTAATGCGTCAGACTTCGGTATTTAACACAATAACATAAAAAAATACCTAGTATTTTACTTTCATATTTACTGATTGAAGGAAAAGGCCGATTTTTCGGTCGGTATGTTTTAATACCCGTGTGAAAGAGGCTTTAAAAAGTATAATAAGATTAGTATAATAAGAAATGTGGACATAAACCTTTTGTACCTTGTGTGTTTTGTTTGTATTTGTGTACCAATGTTTTTCTTTCACATCTCAGCAGCTAAAAGTACTAATAAAATAAACAAGCTGGTCATGTATTATTTATTTTTTCATACTTCTATTGTGACATATTGGATGAGCTTGCCTTGAAATTTAATATTTTACTGTTAGTAGGTACCACTGATTTCTGTAATTTAAATATTACAGTAAACCATTTCACAATGACATAATGGTAATGTTATAGCTGTAGAGTAATTTTGGAAAACGATCAATGAAAAATGTTCATCGCGTTGGTGTCACATTGTCGCGCCTCGCCAGTCTCTAGGAGACATTTTCTCTCTCTCTGCTAAAAATATTGTCACTTAATTTTAGGTAGGTCTCGCACCTACCTGCCTTTTTGGGTGGTGAGAAATCATTCAGTCTTGTGTATGGATGTGGATGGCTATAAGAGTAGGGAAAGGCCAAAGAAACGATGGTTGGACTGTGTGAAAGAGGATATGGGTAAAAAGGGGGTGACTATAGAGATGACGACTAATAGAGGAGTAAGGAAGAAAAAGACATGTTGCGCCTACCCCAAATAAATTGGGATAAGGGCAGGAGAATGATGGTGGGAAATCATCCAATGACTTCTCCCGCTCTGGGTGGAGCTAAAGCGTGTCAGGCTGACTAAAACCCACCCTTGTTTCTTCAGTTGCCTGTGCCATGGCCGCGGTAACTCCCTTTCGAATTTATCCGCAACCCCAGGTAGTTACCTACCTACCTAACAACAGCATCTTGACATTAGTGCCCACCTAAAATAATGGATTTTCTGTGTTAACTAACATGACCTTAGTACTCCCGTTAGCTAGAGTACAACCAGTACCACTTGTTGCGAAATTTTCCATGACACGTTAAAACAAGGCAAGAGAGACGGCCGGATCCTAATCCTCAGCCCACGCTCTTTTAGAAACCACAAAACTTTTGTGGTTATCCTAGTTATAAGTACCTATATACTATGAATAAACAAGATTTCTATGGTAAGGATGTCTCATTGAATCTTGAAATCATCTGATCAAAGAGATAAGCATTTATAAGTCAAGAACGGCTGGACCAATTTTTATGATCTTTGATTTGTTGGATTTATCTCCGCCCCGAATAACAGTATAATACTAAAACATTAGAAAATTTCACGATGAAAAAATTATGGATAAAAATCATTTTCTCATACATTTTGTATGGAATGGCTTTTTTAATGTTGTCTCGAGATCGGATTCATTTACTGATTCTAAGGCGGTACGAAGTTCGCCGGGACAGCTAGTATTTTATAGTTTACAAGCTTTTATTGAACTTGCAATGTATGTATGTATGTAACTATGTTTGTTCGGATGGAATTTTGCAACTCAAATTAGACCCACTTCCCGATGTCCGATTGGACTCAAATTTTGTGTACTTATGTATCTTCTTAGCAATACAATGATATGGTACCATGAAGCTGGTCTGATGATGGAGATGGAAGATGGCCATAAGAACTTTTGAACTAAACAAGTTAAACCCAGCGAGTCTGGACTCGATTAATTCATCTTGAGGAGCATTTTACGCCTATACGATATCCAGGGTCTGATGATGAAGCTGGAAGGTAACCACGGCATCTCTGTGATAAAACAACATAACCCCACCGAGTTTGGGCTCGATTGATTCGTCTTGAGGAGCACTTTACATTACAAAACGAGCTTTTATCAGGGACAATGAACTAAAAATTTAAAAATATATTCTAGTAAGTATTTGGCGTGTAGGTACTTACCTATATTCATAAAAGCTTGAGGCACAGAAGAATAGTAAGTACCTAACCTGTAACCTGTAACGGGTAGTGCCTCAAGCTTTTAAGAATATAGGTAAGTACCTACACGCCAAATACTTACTAAAATATATTTTTAACTTTTTAGTTCATTGTCCGAGTTAAAAGCTTGTTTTTAAAAATATTTTATTAACTTTATTTTGTTTTAGAACTGACTTGGTGACAATAGAAGTACTGGCTGGTTTCAACAGTTATGCGAATTTAGAATCAATCTATCCTGCGGACGGCGAGTAAAGTAAAGTTCCACGCGCGCCTCAAAGAGTTGTCAGCAAACAGGACGGGGCCCGTCATGGCCTATGCCTGCCCGGGGGTTGAGGATAAATTCGAAAGAGTTACCTCGCCCCTGGGCATTCAGGGCAGGGAGGAACAGGGGTGGGTTTTAGTCAGTAAGAGTCTGACACGCCCTCCCGCTCCACTCAGAGCGGGAGAAGTCATTGGATGATTACCCACTCCCCAAAAAAAAAAAAAAAAGAATCAGTCTAGAATAGACTGACAGACGCGTTCGTTATTTGAAAAAGTAAAAGTACTTTACCCTAAACATTTATCTTATTTGTGATATCAGAGTTTGATTTCCGTAATAATTTGAGTTCCATACTCCACAATACCTAAACCAATTTTAATGGCTGGCTCATTCATGGACCACAACCGGTGCACTCTTTCAAAGAGACGAGAAGAGAAGACATAAACGCACAGATGGATCCCTCGGCCGAATCTGGAAAAGTACCCTTTTTTGGGACTTATGGACTGTGTCAGCTGAAAATAATATCGTATGATAGTAAAGTCATGTTAATCTTACGTGATCTAGATACTATGAAAAATATATAATAGATGGAATCATAATGTAGTAACTAGCTTATGTATAACAGTTCCACGTAGCTAACAGGTGATGCGGTATTTTGCTCATCTTACGCTTTTTATCTGGTACTAATGTAATAATTATATAAAAGTACCCATATTTTTTATTTTCCTCAAGTGTGGTTAGCGACAAAATTCTTCGAAAATAAGACTTTAATATCTAGATAATTTTATAATAATCGTAATGTACCTAGATAATTATAATGGATATCTTTTTCTATTTATTGCGGATTTATTTCAGTTACAGGTATATTATATCTAATATACATAGATATTTTTTAATCCTACCGGATTAAAATATATAAGTATACGAAACGATAAGATGTAAGTATACCTACCTAATACCTATTTTTGATAACCTATCGATCTGCTCGTGTTTATGTTTAACTTTGGCAAATTGAATAGGTATTATCTTTATTGTTTGAACGGTATTTACAGATGGACTGAGCCATAAAAATATTGACTGAGAATTCGAATTGTTTGTGCTATAAAATGTATTTTTTATTGAAATGCATATAACTAAACAAAGGTACAATAATATGCATTCTTTGACGTGTCTGTAACTAAACTTACTGATCTATTATGTTCTTCTTCATTGTTTAACTGAAAAGCAATGAGTGCCAGAATCAAGTTTCATTTGTTTTAACCTTCTATTTGCGCAGATGCAGCTGATAAATTTAAAAGAGCATAATTGTTTCTCCATTGTTTCTTTCTTGTTGCTGTCAACTTTTAATAAAATATACTCCTTGCTTGATAAGTAGAACAATAAAACTGCATTGACAAAAGAGTAAACATATGTCTGATTATAATTTCTATACATCCTTCAGCTGACCTACGTCAGCAAAATAGTCTGAAACAGTGTTCATATTGTGCAAGAAGTGGGTTAAATTTCAGCTAGCTTTGTCATTTTTTGCTAGATTGGCCGGACTACTACTCTATTTGACTAAGCATCAATAAAGTGCAATTCAACTAGATTGTTATTTAAAACAAAAGTGAATTGATTTATAACAAGTATCTTGGCCAAGCCTCTTTGATTTGACCGATATAGTTATCTAGAAGATCCACTATTCATGATAACGTGTGAAGTAGAAGCTACTTTACTATTACACAATATTACTATATATATGAAATCAAAACTAGTTCATATTTTTGATGACAAACTCACTATAGCAAAAAATCTATTCTAATCTTATTTGGAATGTAGCGCTTAAAGTTTGATTACCATAAAATCCTAATATTAATAAAAATAAATAAAGAGCAATATTTATAGTATTTAGTTGAATTTATGACTTTTTATTAAATAACAACAAACTTTGTAGATACAAGATATTAACACCAATACGTAGCAGTCTTTATTGTTCTAATTATCCGAGATTTTTACAATAGCTGGTAATCTTAGAAATCACCGGATACACGATACAGAAAATCATCGAGATGGCAATTTTATTTTTTTAAGTGAAAGCCTCTTTATCCGTGTGAGCGATTTTTAGTAGGGTCAAAATTTATAGGTTCGTGTCACTGACATGGTGCGCCTGCGACTGACCATGTGCAGCAGCTAGTGTACATAGTACATAATATCATGTGCGTGTTGGACTATTTTTAGATGGGTAAAATCCTGTGAGTTCGCATCACCGACTTGCTTTTTTTTTCAATCTAGCACTGACATGCTGTAGTAGTACTAGTAAGTAAAGTTAGATTGACCACGAGAAAAGTTTAATTTGTGTATACTGTGCATTGCCTAAATTGTGTTTAGCTAATCGTTATTTTTCTCTTCGTCGGCAGTCCCTTGACTGCCTATTTTTTTCATTACTAATAATATAGCAAGCACCTCACAGGATATCTTGTTCCCTTGGCACTATGTCACTAAAGTGCTAGCGACCGTTTTTGCATGGGCCCATTAATTGAGTGTTCAAGTCACTCTCGCCTGCGCGGATCGCCCAGAGGACACGGTGGAGCATACGGTGGAGGTCTGCCCCGCTTGGACGGAGCACCGCCGTGTCCTCGTGGATGCGATAGGTGGCGGCGAACTCTCGCGCCCGGCCCTAGTTCAAGCCATGGTACGGAGCGAGAGGGAATGGGAAGCAGTCTCCGCCTTCTGCGAAGCAGTAATGCTCGTGAAGGTGGAGGCCGGACGCTTGAGGGAAGCTCAACGGAGTGGCCTTCACGGCCCCGGTCGCTACCACCGCAGGAGAGGTACTGGGCGTACTGGGCGTAGGACGTCGCGAGACGATCTCCGGCCACCGTAAACCCGGGCCTGCGGACGGTGAGCAAAGGGTAGCTCGCCGTCCGATCAGCACCAGGCCCATGAGTCGACGGCGCGTAGTGTTCCACGCACGCCTCAAAGAGATGAGTGTCAGCCACCACTGACGGGGCCCATCGTGGCCGGTGCCTGCATGCCTAGGGGTAGCGGATAAATTCTGAAAATGAGTTACCGCACCCCTGGGCACTCAGGCAGGGAAGGAACAGGGGTAGGTTTTCGTCAGTAAGAGTCTGACACGCCTTCCCGCTCCACCCAGAGCGGGAGAAGTCATTGGATGAGTTCCCAACCCCCTCCCAAAAAAAACCCCGCCATTGTATAGCCGTGTATATTAACAGTGGTCAGACTGGGGACAATAGTCCTTCCATAGATTTAGGTAAAAAAAATCCAATAAACTACTGAAACCCATAGCCATACATATATATATATATATATATATATTCAGCAATAGTTCTACAACAACCGGGGGTCCTCCTTGAATGCATTTGCATAGTGCATACAAAGAGAATCGCCCGCCGGTTGGTGACACTTTTCAAACGAGGCCTATGCGAGTTGACTTCGGCTCCTGGCATGCCTTTCAAAGGTCCAAGACCCCAGAGTCCTGAGATGTAAAAGACAAAATATAGATGTACAAAAATAATAATAAACCATTTATTTCAGGCCACTCAGGCCCATAAAAAATACATTAACCTAAACATACAACAACAAGAAAAGAGCTAAGAGAGAAAAAAAACCGACTAAGTGCATGATGGCCTTCGCACATTTAGGGTTCCGTATCAATTGTATTTTTGACTATTTGTTTGGTTTTGGGTCAACAAGATGCTTATACTGTGAACATTTGAAGACTGTATAGCTCCAAACGTTTGGCTGTAAAACCTGTGTGACAGACGACGGACAGACAGACGAACAGACGGAAACGTGAGTGACAGCAATAGGGAACCCTAAAAAAGAAAAAAATAAAGAAAAAAAGAGTGTCAGAAAGGATATGGGGGAGACCTTTGCCCAGCAGTGGTACACTACAAGTTAAAAAATGTCTACAAAGCCCTCAACTTACACAAAACAGGGTGCGGAGACGCACGCTCCTTCTCAGAATAAAAAGAGGTTTCTGCTATGCAGTGAGACAATTTACAAAGCCGGTATAGTATGTGCCATCACCATTATTAACGGCCACTTGGTAACTATTTAGTAAGCCAAGCCAATACTATGACATGTCCTTCAATGCACTCATAAGGCTCGTATGGAATCAATTATATTAAATCATACCCCGGCAAATACGCTAGGACGACAAAAGACTTTGCTGCGATTGTAATTTGACTTAAACAGTATGTAATCTATAACATGACACCAGGGATAGACAGAGTCAAAATAGAGTTCCCGCGGCCATTGGCACAAAGGAAACTAAAGAACAGGGGTGGGTTTTAGTCAGTAAAAATCTGACACGCCCTCCCGCTCCACCCGGAGAAGCGTAGAATAATTCACCACCACAAAAAAAACAGAGATAGGCAGAGTCCCATAAAACAGGGGGTGAACCTACCCGTAGTCATCAACGGGAAATTCCAGATGAAAAAACCCGCAAGCACTTTTCTCGACACGGGAGTTGAACAGAAGACCACTCAGCAGGTAGCGCTTCTGACCACTAAAAAAACGAGGCAGTCATTAATTATCACACAAAATGTTATATAACATTCTGATGGACAAAAGCTATGATAAAATATAGCAACATTATTCTGTAGAAAAAACAACAAAATAGTAAACAAGAGTCATATAAGGTTGATTGAACTACGAAACAGGTTCGACCACATCCCAACATATTTTAAGCCATAAATGATGCTGAACACTATAACTTTTTTGCTCATAGAGTTTTTTCCTGTACCGGTTCACAAAAATATCATATATAGGTACCTATGCTGCTGAGGGCTGCGGGAGTACACTGGATGTGAGAAGCACGGGAGACGTCGATGTGGCGAAACTTGGCAAAAAGCCGTCATATGTCCAGACAAACACATTTTTTTTTAAATTACTTTTTTTTTATAAAACTCACTAACGTTAGGCTTAGTTCAAATACTAATTAGTGCATTCTAAATTCAAATTCTCCATAGAAAATTTTGAATTAAGAACCTGCTAATCAGTTTTTGAAGAGCAGTAGTGGCCCAATGGTAACGGCCGCGATTCACAACTTAGGCCGTGAGTTCAAACCCAGGCAGGAGCTTTACTTTGTGTAAATGATTTCATCACTATTGCTCTCAGAACAGTGAAGGAAAAACATCGTGAGGAAACCAGCATGTCCTACAACCAAAAATTCGAAGACAAGTGACATCCACCAACCCGCATTGGTGTAATCCATTTGGTGGATTACGGCCCACACCCTCTCACAGAGAGGAGGCCTCTGCTCCAGGAGTGGGGGCATTAAAAGGCTGCTGATGATGAATCAGTTTTTACACTAATCACATGGTAAACTTTTTTTTACAAATAAGGGCCCACTATCTGGAGATCACAGCAATAACACCTACCGTGCCGTCAAAATAACCTTCTGAGTTTATCTTTGTTTGGCAAGTTAGTAAAAGATAGCAGCGTTCTTAGTTTAGAAGTGGCCGAGGTGTTCGTGCCCCACAAAATTGACCTATAGTTCGTGCTAAGGCTACAGACTATAATAAAGTGGCACATTGTTATGGGTGGGACTAGACAGCCAAACGACCTAGTAAAGGTTAATCGAGGGAACCCTTGGATGGCAATGGCTAGAACCTTCCATTGTAGAAAAATATGGATTTTTTGAAGGGAAAACTTCTTTAGCCACGTTGAGCGATTTTTGGTAGGACAAAAACTTATGGATTCGCGTCACCGACATGCTAGTGACATGTTGTGCCAGACTGGCGATGCGCAGTTTTCACTTCTGACGGCAGTCCCTATGACGGCCTATTTTTTATTAAAAGCTTTAATTTAAGTTGCATGCAGCTTGCATGTTCTTGTCAAATCTTGCAAGCTGAATTAGAACCAATTCCTTTTTAACCGACTTCGAAAAACGAGAAGGTTTTATGTTCGGCTGTATGTATGTTTTTTTTTTTATGTATGTCCACCGATTTCTCCGTCAGTTGTGGACCGATTTTACAAAATTCTTTTTTTATCCGAAAGAATATACTCCCGAGGTGGTCCCATATAAATTTTATCGAAATTGCTTCAGCGCTTTTTGAAAAACTCAACAAAAACGAAAAATACGTATACCTCGATGACGTTTTGGTTTTCTCCAATTACGAGTATGTTTAAATTCCACGTTCCATTTTAATGGGGGTTTTAGTTCTGGGGTATAACAACTAAATAGTGAAAAATAAAAAACTTTTTACAAAAAAAAAACAATAACAATAGTCGGTGTTTGCATTTTATTTCGTCGTTTTTTGACACCGACTTCCGAAATTAAAGTTATTTTTTTAATTTTGGAAGACTTGTTTTTTTTTTTGTAAAAAAGTTGTTTACATCTCACGGAGCTACATTTTTATGTGGTGGTTCAGTTCCGATGACAATGCATTTTTATGGTAAGTATGATCAGAATGGACATCCAGGATTAACTCCAGATAACGTAACCCTTCAATGCTCAACAGCACGGACACGAAATTTTGTGTAGAGATTTAATTGTGATAGCCGACATACAATCTTGTTTAAAAAAATGTTTTTTAACTATTCATAAAAAGGTGAATCATCATCATTCTTCTGCCCTTATCCCAATTTATTTGTCTTTTTCTTCCATACTCCTCTATTAGTCGTCATCTCTGTAGTCACCCCTTTTTTTACCCATATCCTCTTGCACACAGTCTAACCATCGTTTAAAAAGGTTAATAATATACTTAATTTAATAATTAAAAAAAAAAAAACATTACGCCAGCATTTTCAAAACGGGTAGGATTATACAGATTTGTATACTTAGTAGGTACATCATAGTAATCTGCCTGTTACTGTTTAGTTATATATTGAGGAGGCAGTCAGGAAAACGTACCATGTAGGTAGGTTAGTAGGTACAACGTGTAATGTAAGAATTTTTTGATAACCAAATCGATTACAGAGATAAGGGGCATGATAATGATAATACTCGATTTACTAATGGTATCTTTGTATCTAAAATGTGCTGATAACGTGTATGATGTACACAAGCTCTGGAGTTGTTTGCATTAAGATAATTGTACGAAAAATTAGATATGTTATTGAACTTGTGTTATGACAATGTTTGTGACTTTTTTTTAAATTGTTACGAAATTAACTGGAATATTTTACGATTGCCATTAATTTCACTTAAAATTAAAATAGAAAATATATTATATACTTTTTAATTTATTCAACCGATGTCTTTGTATGATGATTCAATGTAAATTGCCGATATCAATAGCAACAGATGTTATTTACAAATAATATAGGCGAAGTCAACATAGTAAAGGTCACTTCAAGTTCACAACTATCAGTCTTTGAAAACATATACATATGTAGGCATAAATGGTTATAATATTTGCCACGCTTTACGGTCTATTGCTAATTCCGAAAAATCTCAAACGTGACTTGTTTGAGTATATTTTACAATAAGTTATTTTTTTGTTTGTTAATTTAAACTAGACACACACTGTTTAACTCTGCCCAAAGTTTAACTGAGAAAAATAAACCGGCCAAGTGCGTGTCAGACTTCTCACATTTAGGGTTCCGTACCATATGAAGGAATTATCAAAGAAAAAATCAGATTTATTAATGTATTGGCATTTTTTACTAAAATATACGTATTAATAAACGTTATCACCAAATTTCAAGTTTATAGGTCAATGGGAAGTTAAAAAAATCTTCGGAACAAAATTTTGTGACAGACGACGGACAGACGGACACGTGAGTGACAGCAATAGGGCTCCGTTTGAAACCATAAAAAGTTTAGCGCATTTCTTTTTTTCATTTTATTGATATAGAATTGGTTGTAGAAAATGCTTAAAGCATTAAGTTCGCTTCTGTACATTTAATGTTGTGGGCAGTAAAAGTATTAAATAAATAAATAAATAAGACTATTATGAACAACACAGCTCAGGCGCTCGAACTTTTATACTTTTTATATCCAGTTATTAAAGTACCCGATCGAAGACACTACATTGATGGTACTATCATTCCTTACCTACGAGTATTATAAGTAAAATATAAAAGTTAAACTACTGTGTGGAAAGAGGTAACACAGAACTGAGCAAAGTGGAAGGAACAGATGTAATGGGAGGCCTTTTTTTACCCATCAGTGGGACACTACGGGCTAGATCTATAATAATATTAAATAAAGCTGAAGAGTTTATTTGTTTGTTTGAATGCGCTAATCTCTAGAACTACCAGTCGGATTTGAATTTTTTTCAAATCCGACTGGTAGTTCTAGATTGTTGTTTGTTGGTGGTGCATTGCACATTTGCATGTGTATTATTGGTTGTTTATTCTTTCGGTATATGATAGCCACTTTCATGAGGCTATCTAGCATTACGCTGCGACCCACAGCGTAATGCTAGATACCCCCGCGGGGGGTAGCTATAAGTTTGTATGTATGAATGTTTGTTACGCAACCACGACAGAACGGCTGAACGGTTCTGGATGAAATTTGGCACAGAGAATTTAGTCTGGAATAGCATATAGACTATAATTTATAGTGGAGGAACTATTATTTTAGCTGGCTAACCGACCAGACATTATATGATCTTAAATAATGGTTTTAGGTATCTGATTGTCGCAATTTTTTCTTTGTAACTGTTACATATGTTTTTTATTTTTTTATTTATGATTATTTGTGTTTTATGCACTTTTTAATGTAAGTATATGTGTTTTTATTTTATATTTCATTTCTTCAAACCTGACATGTAATTTTAATAATTATTAATAAATAAACTAAACTAAACTATTATATTTATACTATAATATTATATATTACTATTATCCCTACTAATATTATAAATGTGAATGTAAGTTTGTTTGTTACGCTTTCACGCGAAAACTACTTTACCGATCATCATGTAACTTTGTACACATATTCTTGGAGGTTTTAGAAGTAATATAGGATACCTTTTAAGAAAAAAAAGAAATAAAAAATACGAAAGATACATAAACGCGGGTGAAACCGCGGGCACAGCTAGTAATATTATAAATGTGAAAGTTTGTGAGATACATCCTCACAAACTTTGTTACTCTTTCACGCAAAAACTACTGAACGGATTTTGATGAAACTTTACAGTAATATTGCTTTAACATCAGAATAATACATAGGCTATAATTTATAATGGGGGAAGTACTAATACCATGCGGGCGAAGCCGCTGGCACAAGCTAGTGAATATATAAAATTGTGTGCATCAAACGAGTCAGTGATCAATCATGCTCTAAATAATAGTTTCTTCTAATCTGCATACGCAGAACAAATACGAGGATCTAATAGAGTTTAATTGTTTCTAAATTATTTTCACCTCGTTTGGGTTCAACATATTATTATTGAGCAATCCATCTCAATCTCTTCGTGAATAAAAGTGGTATATTCATCGTTAAAGGAAATATTTTTTATAAATAATAAAATTATTTGGTACATAAAAGATTTATTACAAAAGCCAAAAGAAAGAATATATACAGGATGTAACGGAAAGGTGTGGTCATATTTTAAGAACCGGTTCTGTCCACGGAAATGAACAAGTATCTCTAAGAAAAAATTAAAAATTCCCAAAAAAATATTGGACTTCCCATACAAAGTTATCATCAGCTGATCAATATTTGTCCAGGGGGTAAATTTTTTTTTTGACTAAAGTTGTTCATATCAATGGGAAGATGCAGTTCTTGAAATATAACCACACCTTTCCGTTACACCCTGTATATACAATAATTTTAAACCTAGTCTTTGTTAAGTTTATAACGCTAGGTTTATTAAGATAATGGCAATAAAATTAGGATGATTAATTTGAGGAAGAAAGACTTGTTTTATTCTGTTCTTCTCTATCAGTATTTAAATGCACCTAAGATAAACCTGACTGGAGAAGATACGTACCCAATAGAAATAGGTAGCATAAGTATTAAGGACCTACATACGTAAAGAATTATTTTTTAGGGTTCCGAAAGTCCGAATGAAAAAATGGAACTCTTATAGGATCACTCGTCTGTTTGTCACAGTCAATTTGCTCCGAAACTACTGGAACGATTGAGTAGAAATTGAATACACATGAATATCTGTGAGCCAATCACGGACGTGTAACGTAAATGTTTGAATTCTGAATATCCCCCATATCACTTTTGGGGTGCAAATCGGAAAATTAAAAAAATAAAGTTTATCAAACTGTACCGTGCGATATACTCGTATCAAATGAAGAAATTAAACAGTTTTGAAGTTACTTCAGAAAATAGATAGAAATTGATCATTCCTTTCCCTTTATCTCCAAAACTTCGGTCAGTACCGTCGTCTTAAGGGATAAAAGTTCTATATAACAACAGACTTCCAAAAAAGAAAATACACTAAAAATTAAAAAATAACTTTAAGTTTGGCAGTCAGTTTGTATTTTATTTCTTCGTTATTTGACACCGACTTCCGAAATTAAAGATATTTTTTAATTTTTAGTGTATTTTCTTTTTTGGAAGTCCGTTGTTTTTTTTGTAGAAAACTTTTTTATTTTACAATTTTTTGTAGTTATACCCCAGAACTAAAAACTCCAATAACATGGAACGTGGATTTTAAACATACTCCTAATTGGAGAAAACAAAAACGTCATCTAGGTATACGTATTTGTGCAGTTTCTCAAAAAGCGCTTAAGCAATTCCGATAAAATTTATATGGGACCAGCTCGGGAGTATATGCTTTCGGATAAAGAAAGATTTTTGAAAATCGGTCCACAACTGACGGAGAAATCGGCGGACATACATAAAAAAAGAAAGAAAAAATAAAGAAAAACATACAGCCGAAGATAGATCCTCCTCCTTTTTCGAAATTCGGTTAAAAAAAAAAACTTTTTACAAAAAAAATACAACCGACTTCCATAAATAATACTAAAAAATGTAAAATAACTTTAATTTCGGAAGTCGGTGTTTCTAGTTTGGTTTCTTCGTTATTTGACACCGACTTCCGAAATTAAAGTTATTTTACATTTTTTAGTATTATTTATGGAAGTCGGTTGTATTTTTTTTGTAAAAAGTTTTTTATTTTTCACTTTTTAGTTGTTTTACCCCATTCTAAAACTAAATTAATAGAGTAAAGTTATGCCCGAAATGATAGCCCCAAAAATAGGGAATTTGAACGTAGTTGGTGAAATTAGGGTGCATCAGGGTGAACTGTACAAATCTGTATACCCCTTCAGAGCGCATCAGCGTGATGTAATGTTGTGGAGTGGTGAAAACAATATACAGACATGCGATTGCAGCAATTCTGGAAGGTTTGCTATCATTTATTGAAGAGTTCCATTGTGTATCTCCGAAGTCCTTCATCAGATCTTCACCAAATTAAAATGGGACCAAATGTGAAGCAACAGCTTTCAAATAAAAAAAAAATCTTCAAAATCGGTTCACGTCGTTAGAAGTTATGAGGTAACACACATAAAAAAAAAAAAAAAAAAAAAAAAAAATACAGTCGAATTGAGAACCTCCTCCTTTTTTTGAAGTCGGTTAAAAATAGATTCGTTTGGAACTCTTTGCGCGCGAGTTCGACTAGCACTTGGCCGATTTTCTTAAAAAAATAACACTGTGTGTGTTCCATGTAGCCTAAATAAAGTGGTCTATTGATCGATATTCATCGTCATCAGCCTTTTAATGTCCCTACTGCTGGGGCACAGGCCTCCTCTCGGTGAGAGAGTAAGGGCCGTGATCCACCACGCGGGCCCCGTGCGGCCCTCGATATTACTTACATGAAATTCAAATACTCAGAGTTCCTACCTATACAGACTCACCAATCTAAAATTGTATTCTGCTAATTTATTATATGCAAAGTAACAATATCTTCAACTACTGCAATCAATAAGACTTTATCGATTCCAGGAGAGAAATCAATAACGATGAATATTGACAATAGCTTTGACTGTATTGTCTTGTTTTGCGGTCAATACAGGATAGCCTGATGGTTTATTGGTTGTTCCCGCAGCTGTAGAACGTACCTAGGTAGGTAAGTAAGTTCTATTTTCAAAACAAAATATATTTTTAGAAAAAAAAAAACTAGACCCCCAAAAATTTAGTGCTCAAGTCGTAATGCTTTTTTACTTTTATTGAATAACCAGCTGCCACCCACGGCTTTGCTCGCGTGAAATTAGTACTTCCCATGGGAACACAGCACTTTTCTGGGACCAAAAGGACCCAATGTTTTAGTACAAGATATAAGCTATCCTGGTACCAAATTTCATCAAAATCCGTTCAGCCTTTTGAACGTGAAGGAGTAACACAACAAACACACATTAATTCAACTTTTGTATTTCTTTCTGTATCAATTCGGATGTCTACGCAGACGAAGTCGAGGTCAGAACTAGTAATAAATTATAAATATAAATATGGTCACTTATTATGGTACTTAATATCATCCAAATAGGAATTTTGCATCGATAATGCTGACACGCAAAATATAATCATTAATGACTATAAATCATTTTAATATCCTAAGGTGACGGGTTTTTATGTCGCATACAATATTGATCTAGTTTCACGGATTATGTTTTAAAATAACTTGTATATATAGGTATTGTCCGACTCAGACTGCCTTATCTACAAAGACGCTGTCAAACCAGTAAACACGACGATAGCATGAGATAACAATACGCATAAATTACAAATAGAATGCTCTTAAATTAACCACAAAACATGAATAACTATAAACTGCAAAATTTAAAGGAAAAGAAGTTAAAGTTAATGGTTGGAAATTAGAATATTGAAGGCCACATCACCGAGAACTACAATTAAATTAAACATGTCTTAATCACAGTACATGATTTAAATTGTTGTGTGCGTAACGATCAAAAAATATTCTAAAGTCATTAAAACTCGTTTATAAAGAAATTGTTTGAATGTGTTACACTCAAGTCATCTCCAACGTATCATAGGGTCATTGTTGTATTCGATAAGATAAATTTTGATTGAGAATTCAGTGTGGAAATTACCTAGCTGTCACAATTTATATCTGAAGAATAAAATACCAATGTGTATTTTGCGCTTAAAATAAATGTTATAAAACGATGTTTTCATTCATAAATAAAATATAGTAATCGTGAAGTAGTAACAAAATTAAACACTGTACGTACCGGTTTGTAGATTTCGCAATGCGAAAAATCCATTGAAATGTTGTCACATAACACACAAAAAGCAAAACATTTGAAATGCCACTAAATCACAACACCAACCTTTTCTGTAGGAACCGCTTCCGAAATTCTATGTACGCTGATCGGCCTTTATCTTCTGTGTCTGCGACCGGGACGCGTCCGTGGAGTGGGACCCTGTGTCCGGAGATGCCGTAGTCCATTTGAAGGTCTACTACGAGCATGAGTGTGAAGAGGACGAGGAAGGCGCTGACGGCGAGCGCCAGCCGCTCCTTTAGCTTCATGTTGAGCATGATGCGCGCGGTCTGGGTGCGCGGCGCGATGGGACTGCGCGCATGGTCCTCGGGCGAGGGCGACCGCTTACAGTCGCGCGCGCGCCGCCGACGCCGCCACCGCGCGCGCGCCCACCCGCTGACGCTGCAACAATAACAACACGTTAGAGTGGTGCACGTGGGTAACGAAAATTAGCAAAGAAAATTAAACAATAACACAAAAAAAAACTTATTTATTTATTTGGTAGATAGGGGAGGGGGGGGGGGATTGAGCACCTCCGTTCTCGGGCAACAACCTGCCTGATAGGAAAGAAATAATATTTTCAGAGAAATTAAGAGTTAGCGCTACTTAGAAAAGCTTATCTCTTCTGGAGGTTATTTGTGCATAAAAGTTTTCGGAATAAACAAATTAAGTAAAAAAATACCCTATCGAGGAAGTAGGTAACTTAAGAAATCGGTACACAGACCTAATCTAACCAAGTGACCCACAACGGAAACCATCTCATAAAACGAGATCAAAAGTAAAATGTCAACATCGTGACTTTTAACGTTTTTCTATTTTTCAAATGTCATTAAACGCCTTCATTATTCTGACATTAAGATGCATGACTGTAAAGAATCAGTATCTACAAAATAATTATTTTAATTTTTTTTACGCTTATTACCGCTTTTCACAACTTGCATTTCCCTTCGACCCGAAAAAACAATGATCGAGCCTTTGGTACTTATGCGTATTCCGTAAAAAATAACTGTATGTTCTAGTTTGTACCTTACAACCTTACCTTACTTTACAACAACCGTTATCTTTTCTAGAACGATCATTTTTAAAACTTATTTTTTAACTCAAACTCTCGTTTTTTTACAATACATTACTTTCAAAGCCAATACATTGCGCATAAAAGAAAAGCCTTTTAGTAATACATGTCTAAATAATAGTTGATTGCTCAATACATTGCAGATAGGTTGTGATTGCAAAACTTGTGAGTTTACGGTGTCGCGCGGAACGCATGCAAAATAGAACATTTTAGAAACATGACGCCTCTCGAACAAAGTTCACTGCCTGCGTGTTTTGTAGTTTACTCGAGTCATGTTTAGGTTAGCAGTTCCATCTTTACCTATTATTTTATTACTTCACAGTTACAGATGTTTCTAATAATTAAAATGTTTTGTCCCACTGAAGGGCAAAGCGTCTCTTCATAAAAATAAGGTACAAATATAGATCACCATGCTTGCTCAAGACGGGTTGTCGATTTCAGACCTATAATTTATTGATCTACATATACTTATATAATAATTTATTCATGAAGAAATACATTCTTTCCTTGTCACAGATAGCAACAAGTGAAAACTTATTATTTCCTATTCCTAAATAAAAGAATATTTGCAAAGCACGACGTATTGCCAGCGTATTATATGTGTGTATTTACCTGAATAATACATGATTAATGGCTACCATAAATCACCATTCTAAATCGCTGCTGATTTGATAACAATATTTTTTACAACACCAGCTTTATCGAGTTAATATGCATTTATTGCACACTTTAAGTACCTGCGTTTCTTACTTCGACAACGATTATTTTGAGGCATTTTTACAATTATTACAAGTAAGCACTTAAACTATAAACGATTTTTCCTGAAACTGCATAAAAATAGAGCTCTATACGTCACAGAAAGTTGACTGTTCAAGCCCATGTTTTGTCAGCAATATTTACAGAACATCAGTTATTTTAGTAACTATTCAGGTTGCCAGGTTTTGCTCATCAGCAATAACTACAGAAAAGTGAATGTATCATTAGATTTACGTTCGTTCCTGTCCAATAAATCATAGTGTGCGAATAACGAAAGTGTTGATCTCAGTTAATCTATAATTTTCTAAACTGATCATGGAGACATGGATCAAAGGAAAATCATGAACATAATAATGCGTTTCTGTACGCACAAGCAAGGCGTTGAACTCCGGGAAAGCTACTCTAAAGTCTAGGAGTTAGAATATGGGCACTTGGACCGGCTACCTATAATTACCATTCATGAAACCTGTTCTTTGCCTATGGTTTGCGAATTTAAAATTCTTACAGATTCAGATAGGTGAACTATACACAGTGACCGATGGCCCTTAGCTTAAAAATTCGAGGATCGCCGGAATCTTCGGTAGAAGGCATCGGTGCCACTGACGCTTCGCTGCTACATACAAAAATCAAAGATGGACAAGCCGTCTCTTACCCGTTGGGATTTTCTGTCCAGAACAAATGTCTAACTACCCAATTATATACGTCCATCCCCCATTTATTGAATTTTAAAAGTCCTACTTCAGTAATCACATTCGTTACAGGTGGATACTTGTGCAAAGTTGACCCAGCGGCTTAGGCAATGCGTTGTATTTGTATGACAGTGAATGAAAGAATTTAAGAATTCAAGTGGCGTAAAGAAACCGAAACCCAGCTAAGTTTGAATGAATACACTGTCTTCAAACAAGTGAGAGTATCACCAACGTAAATCAAGCGGTTGTACTAACAAATATAAACGTTTTAACATGAGCTGTAAGTGTATACTACACAATCCGAGAAAGTTGCTCGGTATTCCAAGAAAGTCCAGCTCACGTCTGACTAACATATTGAATCTGTGAGAGTTTAAGATCACGAGGAGGTTATCTATCGTGGGCTTGTGTTGAATACTGAATCACTGGACAGTGGATACTAATGTCCTGGTAGAAAGATGACCTTGATTTAAGTTATTATACCTATGGACAGTTTTTTATGTGTGAGTGTTGTCATAACTTAAAATTAGATATATGCTTTATTTTCCTCCTAAACATCTGGCAGTGTAGTCACTGATAGCGATGCCTATAAAAACATAACGGCAGAACATCTTCGTCTTGTGTGTGTCTACATATAGTTAGGGTCTATCAGTTCCTGTAACTTATAGACAACAGGACGCTTAGAGCATGGTATCAAGTGTCCCATCTGTGGATTCGCATCACATATACACTTTTGGGTAGTGAAAAACATGGTGTCTCATTTGGAGCCCAATTTGTTTGTATCCCATTCCTCTGAACTATGACGCGAAAAGAGGAGGTAAAGTTCAGTAATGAGTGTTCAAACGGCTTATTTTTACCGGTTTGAAAATGTTTAATATTCAACAGTTAGTTATAAGTTTCCGTTGTGAGTGACTAATGATAATGAGCCATTAAATATAAAATTGTGGTTAGCAGTTATTTATTTATGCACACACAAAAACACTTACAAGAGAACAAACAAATACGATAAATGAGCACAAATGTGCTGCTTATTTCAAAAGAAATTTCTTCCAGCAGACAGACCTGCGACTGGAAAGTTGGATGAGAAATGTAGACACAGTGTGTTTAAATAGATATGGAAACATAAAATAGACTAGAATACATAAGTAATTCATACATACAATATACCTAACTTTACAATAAACCAAAGTACATAATTAAATTTAAAATAAATATCAATCATAAATATAATCACGGAATGGTGGAGAGGTAATGCTCTTTGACTTGTTTCTTGAATTGGTAGACATTTGGAAGTGAGTTCCACAATCGTACCGAATGAACAGAGAAGGAGTGGGAATAGAAATGGGTTTTATGGGATGTTAAATTGAGATGATGCTTAAGGCGGGATCTGCACGAGGCGTCGACAGTGCGAGTGAACGAAAAGCGATCACGCAGGTAGCCAGGATATTTAGGATTAAAAAGGATGTTGTACGGGAGACATAATATCCGAGTGTTCCTGCGAAGACGGATAGGGAGCCACTTGAGATCCTTGCGAAACTGAGAAACATGGTCGTATTTTCTTAGACCAAAAACAAAACGAATGCACAGGTTTTGCAAGCGCTCAAGCTTATTTAAGAGCTCCTCAGTGGCATCCAGATAGCAGGCATCAGCGCAATCGATGATCGGCTGAATTTAGGGTGCGAGCTAAAGTAATTTTAGTTTAAAAGGGCAAGAAACTTTGCAGGGATTTTAAAGAGTGGAAGGTAAAGAGAAGTTATGTAGGTATTTATGATACAGTTTTCCTTCACTGACTTTTAAATTACCCTCATCTCTTCTTACTTAAAACTGAACTTATCTATTATTTATTTTATAGATATTTTATTGTACACCATGAGACGTTAAAAAGGAAACTTAAAACTAAAACTCATACAAGGGGCGGCCTTATCGCATTCACCGTGATCTCTTTCAGGCAAATATAATATAATTATTATAATAAAAGATACACAGATACATACATCTATACTATAAAGATTTAAAGTTTGTGAGGTTGTAGGGGGTAATCTCTGGATCTGCTGAACCGATTTTGAAAATTTGGGTTCGATTCCCGGGTTGGGCAAAAAGTGCTATTGGGTTTTTCCATTAGGAATTACTGTGTAGCAGCCCGCAGTTTGGAAGTTGGTGGTGTGATACCCCCGTCCCTAGAAAAGCACGTAAAGCCGTCGTGTCGGATTGCCGTCCCACCAGACTATGAGAGTAAAGGAACAGAGAGTGCACCTGTGTTTGCGCACACGCTTGTGCACTATAATATCTCCTGCGTACTTTTGGCTTTTCTCTGTTGAGATTGACCACCGTGATCGACATTCGGTCGGGAGAATTAAATAGATACATAAATACATACATATCAAATATCATCATCATCTGCCTATCCTTTTCCCAACTATCTTGATGTCGGCTTCCAAACTAACCGGATGCAGCTGAATACCAGGATGGGGCTGAGGAGGATGGAGCGACTGCCTATCTGACCTCCACAACCCAGTTGCTGGGTAATACGATACCCCTTGGTAAGACTGGTTGTCAGACTTTCGGGCTTCTGACGACCCGTAACGACTGTCAAAGACCCACGATTGGCAGCCGGGACCAACGACTTAACGTGCTTTCCAAGGCACGGAGGAGTCTCGGTATGTAAAGATGGTCACCCATCTATGGCCCAACCCCGGCAAGCGTAGCTTAACAGCTTAACCTGATGGATCGACCCGTGCAGCTGTTATCACTTTAGTCACGAGCTCCTCAAATATGTTAAAAATAAATTACTACGATCAATACTACTACTACAAACACTACTAAATAAATACTATTATTTTTAGTAGTGTTTGTAGTAGTAGTAGTAGTTAATTTTATACGAAGGTTGCGTTTTCTTTCATTGTAAAGCAACAATTGTAACATTTCACAAAAATCTGATCTTTTGAGGGCCGCGAGAGTCCACTGGATGCCAGAAACACAGGACCAGATGACTTGGCGAAGCTGGAGGTGGCCTGCGTCCAGCTGTGGAGTCTTTCGGCTTTAATGGAGATGATGGTGATGACGAAGTATAAAAAATAGAATAGACCTTTTTCTTTGAGACAATCTAATCTTATTTACAAGTAGCCGGTATTTCCCTTATAGTTCATATCAGTATGAAATAACATAAGGAGTAGTACATACCTAAGCAGCGCTGATAAGACTCAAATCATATTATAACGTTATTTTTTTATTCGTAGCTAGCCCAATTTGATAACAATAAGGAACTAATTTTATCAGCTTAAATCAAGTTTATTAATACCTCACATCCTGTGATAAGGGAGGAGCAAGGTTGTATTTAGCTTATATGCATATTAATTTTAATACATACTAGCACCAAGCACACGACTTCTGGATTTCAAAAATGTTTATAGCCCCAAATAATGTAGCTTTCTACTGGTGAAAGAATTTTTAAAACCGGTGCAGTGGTTCCAGAGATTACTTGAAGGAAAGTCTTGTGTATGGATGTGGATGGCTATAAGAGTAGGGGAAGGCCAAAGAAACGATGGTTGGACTGTGTGAAAGAGGATATGGGTAGAAAGGGGGTGACTACAGAGATGACGACTAATAGAGGAGTATGGAAGAAAAAGACATGTTGCGCCGACCCCAAATAAATTGGGATAAGGGCAGGAGAATGATGAGTTCCAGAGATTACTTCCTACAAACAAACTTACAAACTTTACCTCTTTAGAATATTAGTATAGATTTATAAGGACATTTTTAATTTAAAACAGGGTCAAATTAATTTAGTGAAAGTTAAATAAGGTAGAAATTACCCCCGGGGATCGTGGAAGGCACTAGTTCTCACGATCCAAGGTCCAAACCTAATAGCATTTAGCGTTGGCATTTGGTTGGGCCAACAATAAATGCTATCATTTTATTGTTGGCCCAACAATAAATGCTATTAGGGCAAATAATATTAGGGAAGTGTGGGAATGGAACACCGGGGTGGTTTTTAGTCAGTAAGAGTCTGATAGACCCCTTCCCCCACTCCAGGCGATAGACGTCCACAAGGATTTTCCACCCCGACAACAAAAAAATAAATAAAAAGGTAGAAATTACCCACCATATTGGCTACCCTATTGAGTTTGACCTCTATTTACAAACACCATTAGGGAATAGAATATTGAATGCCTGTGATGCCTTATAAGTAGATACATCATATTTATTGGAAATACTCAAACTGAAACAAAGTAATTCTCAATATACAATATTTTTGAACGGAGACACGTGACATCGGTCAATGTGAGGTTATTATGATATTCGCGCGCAGTTCGACACTGGACGCCTGTACTCATGTTAGTAAAGAGAAGCGGTCGAATGACATTGTATTGAATTTAATTAGATTTATTTTTCTCCTTTGTATTAAGTGTCTGTCAGAACGTGAACGCTACATAGACATCGCATAGAAACTAAGGGCCGTATTTAAAAAAATAAACACCGAGGGTTCCGTACAAGCTTGCGGATATCTAAATAGTTCGGGAATTGAGTTTCGAAAATTTTTGCCAAAAAAACTTTTGTATATTTTTTACGTTAACTTAGAAGTATTTCGATAACCCCACGCGTTCCCGAGATAAAGGGTCTTGATAAACGGACAGACGGACGGACGGATAACAAAGTGATCCTATAAGGGTTCCGTTTTTCCTTTTGAGGTACGGAACCCTAAAAATACCATGAGTTTTGTTTTCACACTGACTACCAAGTTCTTAATTCAAGAATGTCTGCCCACAAGAAAGATAGATGTGGGTGGTAAAGTACTGACTAATCATTTGAAGGTCCTTTATACAGCTGAATGTGATGGGTTTCGTATGTTATCTTGAATTTAGAATCCGCTTATCAGTATTTAAAATAAGCTTATGGTAAAATAAGTAAAACTTGCTGTTTTATAAATAAGGTGATAGTCGCTATAACAAAAATTTGTAGTGCCACGTGTGCCTTGTAAAACCGATACGCTTCGTAGCACCGCGTAGACGCCTCGTAGCACCGCGTAGTCGCCTCGTAGCAATGTAGATGAATCATAGTCCTACTTAAACTAATAAAACTAACACGTATATTGTATACGCCTCGTAGCACCCGCCTAGACGCCTCACCAAACGAATTACAAATTTTTGAGTTTTTGCGAATGTCATCGTACAAGCTGGATTTCAAAAAACAATTAGCCAAGTTTATTTAGTTTGAAGCTGCTAAAAATATTTGTTAATTTTGACTATATTTCTGAGAACTTTGTTATTTCATAGACACGTTTAAAAATAAAATCCGCGATAGAAATGATCGTCAAACTTACGTCTAACTTTAACTTTTTAACACCTTTTCCCCTGACGTATGTCGGTAAAATTCATAACAAATAATCATTCGAATCTTAATGAAAACCTTTGTAGTTTTAGATTTCTAATAACTCAACTCAGTTTTGAGCAAATCGATAAAATGCTTCATATTTTTCGATAAATTGCAAGTAGCATTGCGTCGCCGTGGACCTCTTTCTTTTTTATGCAGTCCAAGAGTGACCGCGCTAGTCATGTCACGCCCTTAAGGCTTTACTACCCGCCAGTGTCAAAACCAGCCGTTTTTGGTACTTTTGCTTACTACTTTGGATACGAAACATTTTGAGTTCTGTTTTAACAACGTAAAAATACTTTATCCTCTTTGTAACAAACGCAACGTAGGATCTTTAATATTTATTTTCTATGCTATGCTATGGTTATTTATTCAATGAGGGCGCCACTTGGCGGGTAGCCTTAATACTCAAAGACAAAACATATTTGACATCAGAGTAGCAGTTGTTTACATTGTAATAGTCTGTGGCAGTGATGCATCTACTGATGACCTGTAATGACCTCGTTCCACGAGTCGCGCTGATGACACTCATTAGCTAGGCTTGTTTAATTAGAACATTTTTGAGAGCTATTAAGTACATATTTGTGTGCATTTATAATTACGTGCCTAGTTATTATTTGCTTATATGTACACTGGTTTGTTTGTTGAAAATATTTGTTGAATAATTAACTAATAATTTGCAACTTTTTAAAGGAAAAATCGATGCATACTTTTTCTTTGTTTTGTTGTTTAATTAAGATTGATGCTACATTCATCTTAACTGTCAAAAATTTTGAATATAAGTTTAGCTGTTTCTAATTTTAAAATCATCATGCTAATCAATATATGCCATATAAGGTACTTGCCTTTGAGAAATCATCTATGTGGCCACTAACTATTGACATATTTGACCGGAGGATGTTGTCTTCAGCCAATCACAAGAATTAACCAGAGATTTGATCATGGATTTGATAGCTTAATTAACCTGTCCAGGTTTTCCGGTTCTACGTCCTTTGTTGATAACTCATATCTGATGCCTATAAATCACGATTCTGCTGCAAACCACAATCTACATTTCTTTGACGGTGATTACTGAAAATTGTTGACAAAGAATGCTCTTTTGAAGAACTTGAGAAAGCGTTGACATCATCCGATAGTATCAGATCCGATTAGATTATCAACTTATCAAATTGATAATAATTTTCGTTGAATCTGATAATTACGATTATTCATTACCTAAGCAATACCGAATTATAATTACTTGGTAATTTATTTGATCAGATATTTTGTTTTTAAAAGCCAGTAGTTGGTTTCACTATTTATAAATAATTTAATGGATAATAATCTTTTTAAACGGTTCAGGGACCGTTTAAATAAATATCATTTAAAACTATCAATCCACCGGTAATTAAAATCAAGAAAGTTTAAAATTTTGGACACGTTTCCAATATATGACCAAAAAAATATAATTTTAAAAATATACAAAAAGTGTGTGCTATGTAAATATCGTTTTAATAATATTGCCTATAAAATGCAAACTCAGTATCACTACTAATTCAAACAGAATGCATGAAGTAAGTGCTATTTTATAGCACCAATATCAAGTTGAATGTCCCTCAATATTCTTTTTATACCATTTCTGAAATGTAAAATAAAATCTATGTTCCAGCACAATCTGAAAGTTTTGTGCTATTGGCAACAGATGGGGAGATATTTAGGAAATACTGTATAGTGTGTATTTTTAACAAAACTCAGTAAGGTTGTTCGAGGACGTATTGAAGTTACGAGTATGTACGTGGACGAAACAATCAGATTTGATGCAGTCACCTATCAAATTCCTTTTTAAAACTAAAGTGCAAAAATACGAATTATTAATTACTGTTAGTGTTGCTTGTTGTTACTTTTATTATATTGGGTTTACCTGTAAAAATGATTGTATGTGTGTGTGTGTACTAACACTAGTCTTACTCCAAGGACGACTTGTAACGAAATTTGGCACAGAGGTAGATTATAGTCTGTAATAGCATATAGGCTATAATTTATAATAAGGGAAATACTAATTCCACGCGGGCGAAGCCGCCGGCAGGAGCTTGTCAGAAATATTGATATTCAGTATTTCAGCCGTATGGATCTAGTGGAAAAAGCTAGCCGGATGGGTGTACCGGAACGCAGCTGTGAGGATATTCTGCAAAAATTTTCTATCGAACTCCCTTCTGTGATTGCACGACCAAAGTAAAAACTGTATTTTTACTGTGTACTGGTGAGATCTACAGGATGTAACTGAAAGGTGTGGTCATATTTTAAGAACCGGTTATGCCCATGAAAATAAATAATTTTTTTTTTAAGAAAAAATAGAAAATTTCCAAAAAAAAATTGGACTTTCCATATAAAGTTTTTTAAGAATTTGCTCAGTTTTTTTGAAGATCATACCGATGGGTAGATGCAGTCCTTAAAATATGACCACACCTTTCCATTACACCCTGTATAAGGTGGCCAAGCCCAATGTATACAACTTTTTTGCCACCATTTCGTTTTTTTATTCTTATATTATTTGTTTTGTTGTTCGTCAAACTTGCAAACCATATATTGATATGCGACTGAGCTGAAATGATGCACCTTTAGTTCTGGTGACAAAGCATTTTTTTGATAAGCATAACCTGAATCGACATTCAGGATTGGTTCCAGATAAAGGTACTCTTCAATGTTCAACAGCACGGACACGAAAGTGTACACATTTAATTGAGATAGGCGGTTTAAACGCTTGTTTATTTATTTTTTGTTTTGGACAGTTTTAAGACCATAACCACCGAATTAACTTAATTAATTGTATTCTAAAGTTCCAACGTGAATTGAAAAACGACCGATTTTTTATCAAATTGTTTGGGCAACAAATCAGTTGACCCCAAACTCACGAGATTCGACAGATCCTGTTTTTTAACTGTTGGGTTATTTAAAGGAACGTGTCGTACACAATCTTGAATATTTTAAACAGAATATTTGATACTTTGATAGTGGGATACCTAATGTATGCGAAACTTTTCTGATAAACAAGACTAAAAGCATTTTTATTCAGCAAACTGGTTACGATTTGGTAAATGTTGTTATCTACACAAATTGCAAAGACTGAATATTATAACTTTGAAAAAGCGTCTGGTAATTTTCGTTTAATAAAAAAATATCTTAATTTTAGTAGTCACCTCGAGTTGGCCACCCTGTATAATAACTTTTCAGAATTCCACCGCTATTCGCTGAAGTGAAACATGGATAATTATTTCTGAAAACTACTAAAGCATTTTCCTTTGCTACTGAGCTTTTGAAACTGAATGTAAATATTAATATCTCGATATAATGTCAATACAAACAGGAATATGAATTTAAACATAAAATTTTACTCATCTGCGATGACATAACTACTTGCCTACAACAAGATAATAATAGTAAGTGAGTGCAAAGAGTACTTACTATTATTAACCGATAATAGCGTAAGAACATAATGTCCATCGAAATTTGTCAAATATGTATCATTGCCTTAATGCTCTATTTTTGTAAATCATAAATATAACATAATCCTAAAGCCTTGCTTATAAAACTCGGTAACCATATGCTTAGATTAAATACTGATTATTATCATCATCATCATCATCAGCCTTTTAATGTCCCCACTGCTGGGGCACAGGCCTCCTCTCTGTGCGAGGGTGTGGGCCGTATATCCACCACCCGGGCCCAATGCGGATTGGTGGATGTCACATGTCTTCGAAATTTTGGTTCTAGGACATGCCGGTTTCCTCACGATGTTTTCCTTCACCGTTTTGAGCAGTGATGATGAAATAATTTGCACAAAGTAAAGTGCCTGCCTGGGTTTGAACTCACGACAACTTGTAAGTCGCGGCCGATACCACTGGGCCACCACTGCTCATCATCCTTCAAATAATTGGTTAGTACTTTACCACCCATATCTATGCTTTTGCCGGGTACAAAATTTTGTATTAAGAACCAGCTACTCAGTGTTTAAACTGATCACATGGTTATCCTGCTAATACTATAAATGTGAAAGCTTGTGAGTGCGTATGTTTGTTACTTCTTCACGCTCAAACGGCTGGACCGATTTGGATGAAATTTGGTATGTAGATAGCTTAAAGCCTAGATTAACATATAGGCTACCTTTTATTCCGGTCTAGGAGGGTAAAACTACGTTTGTCCATAAATAAGGCCACATTCATAGCATACTCTAAAGGTTTGTACCAAAATCGTAACAAAGTCAAATCAAAACTCAAATTAGACTGAGAGCTAACACTTTTTCAACAAGTTCTACATATATACAGTCTCCCAAAAACGACCCCTGTTACCACTTCCTAGTGTTTTACCTGTGAAGGTAAGAGGCGCAACAAACTCTCCAACAAAATTCGAATTCAGCTGTCTATATGATAAAACTTCTTTCAAATTTTATTTGTCAGTACTTTACTAAATTTTTGCTACATCTATCCTTCTTCCGGGTAGAAAATTTTAATGTCAATCAGTGTTTAACTCGTCAAGTCCCTCATTAGCAGACACAATTAAAAACCTATTGTTATGTCGACGCGCGGGGCCTGACGCGTTAAACTAATCACATCTTTTTTTTATAAATAGGGCCAAATGTTCATAGCATTCTCACGCTCTATCCAAGGTTTGTATCAAAATCGCAACAGAACAAGGCCCTTATTCTTAGAAAAAATAATCAAGGGCAATTCATACTCGCTTGAAATATAACTCATTCGATCTGACTCGTTGCTCGTGCAACGTTTTATCGTCGATTAAAAGAAGTTAAAACCTGTGGCGAATTTCGCATCAAACGATTAGATTTGAAATAATTCATTTCTAATTGAAAATGTAGTTTTACAACAAGGAAATCAACAGATCTTGTACGTAATCGTCGTCTTTTATTTTTTGTTTTTCTATTTTTAATTGTCCTTATTTGATCACAACTATTTTCATTACAACGCTTGGTAACTAACTTTTTGGTGTTTTACAACTGAAGCTATAGGTTGCTCCAAGTAAACGTGCAATAACGGTCATTGACCCACCTACATTTATTGACATTTTTAATTTGAAAAACGGAATTAGTGACTCAAAGCTGTCCCGAATCAACATCTCTCGTGATCCTTATCATTGTCTAATAATGAAAAACGATTTATATTTAATTGTTCAGGTACCTACGAAGAGTTATTAGGGAAAGGTCAATGTTCTTTATTGCAAATTTATCTGAAACATAGTATAGTGTAAATTTTACTAATACCAGTTCAACAATATGGGCATTATCTACTAGCTAGACCTTCTATCAAGGTTAATAAAAAATATTCTAGTTTTAAAAAACACGCTTCAATTTAGAGTGACATCTTATTTTTCGTATTTTCTTAGCAAACCCTTTCATGTGGTACCCATATCATGGGAATGCATAAAAAGTAGTCCGCCATCTTTGGAAGTCCGCCATCTTTGGAAGTCCGCCACATTGGATTTGAAATGACGTCACCTAGCTAACTAGGCGTTGTCATCCATTAAAAATATGTAAACAAAATTTCAGCTCAACCGGAAATGGGTCAAATTGGCTTCTAAGTTTTTTTATATGGTTACAGGTGAAACTGTTAAAAGCGTGTTAAAATATATTTTCATACAAAAAGTATTAGCATTAATAAATACGTTTGACTTTGACTGATACGGAACTTCCGAAGTTATTTCAGAAGAAGACATGAGTGAAGAAGAAGAAGAGATGTTTGGTCTCACTGTCATTGAGTGGTCCCATATAAATTCCAAAGCTTCCAAACCCCAAAATTCCAAGGTTTCATCACAATTATCACTGTCACTTTTCTATTATATCCCCACAGAGGCGAAGGAGCGCTACCAGCTTACTTTAGAAATCATTCCGTAACAATCGAAGCTCAATAGTTAGGTACTGTAGAAATAACTAGATATTTCGGATCATGAGTCTGCAGATAATGTTATGATCGATCTACTCTTAAAAGCGAAAGAGGTCACGCTGTAATCTACCTATCTGAACCCACGTTTCTTTCACAATGTTTTTTTTATCTTCATCGGCCCCAAACGTGTTTTTGTGAAAATCTTGAAAACATATTTTTCGCTTCTATGGCATTGTAATGTTATGGCGGGTTTTCATAGCTAAATCTTTCGTTTTTCATTTAAAAAATAACTTTTAGTGTGTAATTGGAAAACATACTACCTATATCCAGAAATGTGTATTTTCTAAACAAGAACTTTTCGCAAAACACTTCTGCCCTTTTCCACATTTAATCATGAGTATTTCCTTAAGCATTCTTATTGCCATTTATCTTAGATATACAAGAAAACACTAAACGAATACTAACGTTCTGTTGAATTTTCTACTTTCGGCAGAGTCAACCGCAAAAAGTTCCATCCGTTAACTTAGCTATCACCAAATGTTACTGAAAACAGCCATACATGGATCCCACACATCAGGAACTCTTATCACCAAACCAACGAATAAACAACAATAAATCCCTCAAATTCCTTTCTCCCACACAATAATGGTGGCTAAACTGAAAACTAGTGCGTAGCTAATTAAAAAACAAGTTGAATTGTGCACCAAGGGTTGAGCACCACACTCGAGTCTTGCAGTGAACAAAAAGGCTCCAATTACACAAGTTGTGTATGCTGGCTTCATTAAGATAAGTTCGCAACTTCAATTTAATTAACGTATTGACATTAAAGTGAATATTACACGTGGTAAACAGATTTTGGGTTGGGTGCATTGTTTAATGGTGTTTGACTGTGTTAAGTAAATGAATGGTGAAGAGAACTGCAATTTTTTTAATGGCCTTACTTACATGATAAAACGTTAAGTAGTAGGTGCGTGATAAAGTACAAGCCCAATGGCTAAAGAACATAATGAGACAATTTACTGAATTCTAAAATTGCGTATGTATTATTACAAAAAACAAAAGAGTATTTTACACCTCGTTGATGGGATCCATATACTCGTAAAATCTTCGTTGCGCTTAATTTGAAAGTCACTACGCGCTTGAGAGCGTAAGACGTTGCCCACATAGGGCGACTAAATCGTAAAATAGATTTAATTTGAATTAATAAATGTTTTAACTCAAAAAAAAGAAAAATAATAGAAAAAAAAGTATGGAACAAATAATTTATTTTGTTATTTCTTGCGTGAATCGTGAATTTTATTGATTTTTACAGCGACGGAAAAAAATTGGATGATGATAAAAAGCCTGTTATTTAATAGCTAGGTAATTTAAAAAAAAAAAGTTGTACAAGGTATATTTAAATAATATTTTTTGTCGAGCAGCTATCAAAAAGTCATTAAAGATATCGTGTTAATTGACCGATCCATCAAAATTTTCCTCATTCATAAATTGAAGATAAAGTTATTACCCTGTTGTGTTGAACAACTGTTACCACCTGCGAGACATCCGGGCCTTTCTGCAAAATCCTTTAAAAACATGTAAATAATTCTGACCTGATAAGACCTGGACCGTGCTGAACCCGGTAATGACGTATACAGACTACAGACGCACTCTCTGGAGCCTCTGACATTGTGGAGAGGTACTAAAGAAACTGCATCAGAACACAACGCTCATATATCATCTGGATTTATAGTAGGATAGGTGTGAAGTTTTACAGAGTGCGCGCGGTGCCCCTGTCCATGCACATGACCCCTAAATGCCCATACACTTGCACCATTGAGGATTTAAGTAACGTCACTGATGCCGCTGTAAAAGTGTAAATAGGATATAACCATCGACTCAAAAACAAAAGACGGTGGCAGGCACTTAGTATCTTAAGCTAAATTAAGCTAAACTAGACCAGAGACATGACGCCACACAATAATAAAATCGCAATCGCAAAATCTAAAGTCTGCACCCCTCCTTTGCTAATGCGAAGCCCATGGGAAGCGATTTGCACAACCGCGGACCGCGATATGAGCGATTACGAGACGGTGCACTGTGGTAGGACGTCACTGTTACGCGGATGGGCGATCGCACACCCGTGCATTATGGGCAACCATTGTCCCCGTTAACTCGGTTACAACACACAAGTGAATTAGTCGCAAATTGTGTGGGATTATGTTGTATTTGAAGTCTCCTCCTTAATATTTCATAAGAAAACATTGGCAGGCTGTTGTGAAAACTGCAGTGTTTCGATTGGTTTATTATTCCGTGAAAAGAACTGTACTTACTGTCTACTAATGAACCACGCTAGCTAGCGTTAGTTTATTCTTCTTTCGCAGAGGACTCTATACCTCTAGCTTTTATGGAATTACTGAAAAAATTGTTCAGGAGTAGGTACTAATCCTTATTCTAGAAAAAACAATGGCTTACAACATTGTTTATAAATATACCAAAGCAAAAAGCAATCCATGGTAATATTTAAACAACAACGCTAAGTCTTAATTAAAATAAGTCTCAAAGATCGCACAACATTTAACTAACAAGATAAAAAATGTTTACAAGGATATGTAGATAATAAGCAGAGTGATATAAAATAAAAGATATATTCTCGTGAAATGTTGAACAATGAGGCAGGAGCGTGGATACAAAACATAAAATATAAGTATTTTGAGCACGCAACACGCAGTGATCACTTTAGCCATTCGCGGCATAAACAATAGCAAACTACCGGCTGATAACAGATCTCATCGCAGTCTCCATTAGTCAATGGTTGCGTTTCAGAGATCCGTGGATGTTTTATTACCGTTTTTTAAATTATATCAATGTTTTGCCTCTAACGGCTAAAAATTGGTCTTCTTGCCAACTTGTCTACCGGCAGATAACATCGCCGTCATTATCTTTTTTTATTGATGGTAAGGGATGATGTGGTCAACGATGGAGCACGCTTGCCTAGAATTCTAGAAGTAACCTGTTCACTCTTGACTTAAAGAGGGTTGTAGCTATCAGGAAACACGTACTTCAGCAGGGGATTGCACTCCTTAGCTGTACGCACAATGAATGTGTTCCCAAAACTATTTGTGCGTGTGGATGGGATATCCACCATGTACCGGTGACGCATCGCCGTACGTCTTGTGGTCCGATGATGGAACGGACTTGGCGGAATTAAACTATGCATTTCCGGTACACACTCCCCGATTTACAACCAATACAAAACCGACAGGCTAACAACTCGCCGTCGATTTTCAAGACTTTGGAGTTTCGACTCAACGAGTGCATCATTACCGATGATCCAATTGGCTCGTTTTTCAATAGATTCAAGCGCATCAAGCTGATATCTGGCAGATCAGTCCCAGAGATGGTTAAATGGTTGTGTTTTAAAATCCGTGTCGGTTTTATTGCTGTTCTGTTAATTTACTATGTTATTTTTTTAATAAACTAAGCCGGCGAACCGGTCAGTGTGGCGTCACGCTTGAAGGAGGCCTATGTGCAGCAGTGGTCGTCGTTTGACTTAAACGTGTTTTGCGTTAATATTTCGAATTTCGGCTGGCAGTCTAACAGAATGCAGCTGACGTCTGATTTCTTCAGTGGATTTCAGACTACACGTAACGAACGTCAAAGATTTAATATTTACATTTCCATTAAGTTGAGAAGGTATGTTTCTGAGACGGTTTATTTCTCTATATAGCATATATAGGTAGGTACCAGTATGTTTAACTATCTTTTTGTTTATTTTTAAGTAACAAAAAATATTATTTTATTATAATGAACTCATTCAGTCAACATTCCTTAGTGTTGCTGCCCGCATCATGTTTACGTGGTCTGATGACGCTTAGCCGTCATAGAGGTAGCGTGCAATGTCCGTGATTCCGCACGACAATACAGTAATGGTTACCATTACTGACCGACACTGTCATTTTAATGACGATAACTGTTCCTTTTGTTCCGGTTATTATGATATACGTATATGGTGTGGTTTTGACGTGAATTTAAAGCAAACGAGTTTTGGAATTTAAAATTGATACTGAGACAAATTGCTGTATTGCAAATTGATGAACAAAGCCAAAGTTTTGGATTGATATTTTTCCATTGATTATTTCGTATATAACGGTGTCTCCAAAAATAGCAGTCAGTTTACGAATAAAAGATTCCTTTGCGGCGATGGACGCATAACTACGAAACTATTAAGGCGCTATTAACTGCCAATGACCTTGAGTGGTTAGCTTGCGTGTTCTGTGCCGAGCTCACGTAAGGCGTCGTATGTCCACCCAGTAATAGGACTCGCCCATCAAGGAGTGCTGTCCGAAATTAGACGCATTATTAATTTATTACACATAAAACAACAGGTATTAAACTAAAACACTTGGACTAAATTATAAATAATTAAATGATCTTTAAAATGGAAAAGGTTTTATAAAAATACGCTTTATAGTTTTTGCGTGATTCTCAATTTTTTCATCCGCGTTTGACATAACTTACAAATTAATTACTATGATTTAAAAATATAATTTCAAATATTCTCAAATCAAATTACGACGGAAATTGTCTAGAGTAAAATTTTTTCAAAGAAATAAGACTAGTCGTTTAGACGTGATGTTCAATTAAAAACCATTAAAAGTCGTATAACTGCACCTTAATTTTAAATAACTTTAAAACTGGCACGTACGTACAAATATACCAAATAAACTGATTGAAGTGGGTATCCTACTAAAAAACTACAACTCATAGAGTTATTGACATTTACGAGCACAATTTGCTAACGTAATAAATGATCTTCAGTGTAATTCAGTATATACGATGCCCCTAATCGTACGACAATTATTCAATTGCGGTTTGATGGCCGTACGTTGCTGTACGTGTACAAATGGATTATTTTATAATAATCGTTACGAACATGAATGATTTTTCACAGATATGCACTTAAATTGGATTCCTGCAATCGTAAAATTGATTGTATCTTCAAGGGCAAGTTTGTTTACTGATATAAAATTACAATCAGAAGCTAAAGATTTTATTGTTTTTGATGATTTCAAGGTTTTTGCGTATTTATTGTAATGTTATATTTTAAAGAGCGTGCTTTTTTACGGTCGTGTGTAGCTAAATAATTTCGCTTAACTGGTCAATGGTTAAGATTTTATCAAAATTATATTCTTTCTAGGTGAGAAAAAAAAAGGTAAGCCAATGAGAAGAATTGACAATGCAAAGTCGGAAAGAATTGACTCGTACATATATACATACAGATTATTTGATTTATGAAAACAATTTTCCAATCTACTTTTCGTCCAAGTACTTAATGGTGTGGTTCCCTTTTCACTTTCCATTTTAATCCTCTGCAATCACGTAATTGTGTTTCTTTAGATATAAGAGTTATCCATAATCAATTTATAGTTCTAAGTTCATTTATGTCATATTTTAAGTTATTACTAAACTCCATGTACTTAATATATTTATTTATAGTTAACTGTTTTCAACAATACACTTTAACTAAATGTGAAAGTTTGTAATTGGCTTGTTTTGATCTAACTTTTTTTTAATAAATTTATAGGCACGCATTTGACGCTATCTCACCTGATGTTAAGCGATGATGAGGTCGAAGATGGATCACGCTTGCCTAGAAGTACCCTATTACTATCTTGTATATTGTTAGCTGCAAGTCGCCCAAATATAATAAAATGAAACAAAAATAAAATCAGCATGCAAATTTGTCTAGAAAGATAAAGACTAAAACTTAAATGAGGTAACTAACTCTACCTTCCTTGAAAGAAAAGAAACGTAAAAGTGTCCAGTAACACGTTAGTGAGCAAGCACAATACACATTTCTATCAACATTAGCTACAATCACATAGTATTATGTACACGTATGTACTTATCAACGGTAAACAATAACAGGGAAAAGCTCCGGTGAGAAATAGGACAGTTTTTCATGCGTGCGTGTCACAATTATAGCTACGGATTGGTATGTGGAAACTGCTATATGGATTATGTGCTAACTTAATAAACTTAAGCAGGAAAGTGAAAACTCAGGTAAGTTTTTCCCCTGGCAACGCGATTCAAATTCTTATTATTTTATTTTACATATGCCTGATAAGGTGGAACAAACTCGTTGCCCAAAATTAATCCATTATTTATAAGGAATTCTCCACGTCATTAGTTTATAGCAACAAATACTTTATAGAAATATTTTAGAGTCGTATGGAAAACTTCCGTAGGTATGCCCAATGAGCTGTGAGTCAAAATAGCCACTATGTGGAGCCATGAGCAGTCAGAAGGCATCACAGCAGAACCCGGCGAAGATGGCGGAGCGAGCTACACAGAACAAATGATCAGCCAGTGGTGCACATTAGCCCTAGAACAGAAGTCATGGGGCCTTTGCCTAAAAACGGGCTAATGCAGGTTGATAGTAATCCTCCCGGCCGAATTTCGATCATCATTAACAGCCTTTTAATGTCCCCACTGCTGGGGCACAGGCATCCTCTCTGTGAGAGGGTGTGGGCCGTAATTCACCACACGGGCCCAATGCGAGTTCTTTTCGAATTCGGGAATTTTGATCACAGTGGCCAGTCTGAACGGAGATTAGCCAAGAACGCAGGAGATATTATAATGCACAAGTGCTGCTACAGAGTAATTCTTATTGACAAAACGCAATAACACTTTCACCCGACCCAGAAATCAAACCCAGGACCCCACGCTCAGCAGTCACGCTTACGACTGCAAGACCAAAGAGACACTTCAAGGCTGTTCAGTCGAGGTTACTATCAAACAGTATGGGAAACATGCATAACATCACACCTCTATTCCCTGACGGACCAGACAGGTGTATAGCTCAGACACATCTACATTTCACTAGTTAGTAGTATGTTCAAGTTCCATATGATAAGAAACGGGCATGGTGAACAGTTGAACATGCGTCATTCGGAAATGACGCAGTTCACACACAAGTGGAAGTTCCGAATAATATGGACAATCCATTGATTGATTGCGCTCTTGAATACAAAGACCATTGCTAGTCCATAATTACTCACAATTAGAAGTAGGTACATGGTTTAAACGAGTAATTTGACAATTACCAGACAATCACTGAAGTTATGTTCATGTGTATACGTACCTATAGTTCGTTCTATGTATGGTATGTGTTAGCATACTCAGCAAAAAAATTATTTAGCTCACTGAAACGGCTGCCTCTATTCATAATTTTCTTAATTTTCCCACATCAATTTATATAATAAAAAAACTTCGCGTGCTTAGGATATATCAATAAAAGTTTTTGTTCCACACTATCAGCACTAATAATAAGTATTGAATGAGATTATATAACGAGATCATACGACATACTAACCCGGGTTCTCATTAAACAGGATGTACTTTTACCCGAGTGCAATAGAAGGTGGGTTATGTTTTTGAAGGAAAATTATTTGCCGTTTTATCTTACACAGTCAGGGTGAGTGGTAAACTTGATATTCTACAATGACTTCAAGTTACAAAACATATAAGTTTTTTTGAAGTGTGTTATCTTTCCTCTCGCTTTCCTGCAATCTGTGGGAGTGATTACGAAGTGTCTTTTAACTTGTGCCACCACCTTATCTTAGGAATCATACTTTGTTTTTTGCTTTTTGTTTTTCTTCTATCCGCACTAATATAATATAGTTAGTAATAAGATTTAATGGTCTCATGTAATTGACGATTTTCTTAATGAGAATAAAGGACGAAGTGTGTAACAGGAAGCCGGGGAAGCGCGCGCTATTTGATTTGTCCAATGAGCGAAGATGGTAGTGCACGTGCACGATAAATCTGCTCGAAATCGGGACCAGGGTAGCGTAAATGTAAGTATTTCATGAAATCATAACATTTGGCATCAATTATAACTGAGAGAGATGTATTGATGATTTCAATGATTATAATTCTATAAATACATACTTGCTACGGCCGCGAATAAAATTTTGACCAAAATACAACCTGACACTAACCTGCAAATTGCAAAAAACGTAAGACAATTTGAATTTCGCGGGCTACCCTGGAGCATACATCTTAATTTTATTTTTCAGGATAGAATGTTAATGTTACTTATTACCAAGGTGAGATGTCAAATGTTACACATCATATGCGACTACTATAAGAATCGCTCGTTTTATTACTTTGTTATAGAGGGGGCACTTTCAAAAGTATCTGTACTTTTGGGGTAAAGACTAGAGAGTGAGCGATATTTAGCTCACTAATACCATCCCGGTGATCACCGAAGGGGGCCCATAATCTCTTAAATGACCACCCCGGTACCGCCTGTGTAAAACGCCTATTAGGGCATATCCCTGAGAAGACTGTAAATGGGTCTCCCCTGAGCCTCACCGCGCACCGCAGCACGTGAACACTGTGCCACCGTCTTTTCTAGGGTCACGGTGAAGGCAGTGCGATGCTATACGATTGAGAAGAAGACGACGATAGAAATCTGTATACGTTTGATAGAGTTTATAAATATCTAGATAAGAGGACATAACCAGCACTTAGTGTCATTGTCCTAGTTATTTACTGGCCTGTGTTTTTGTTACTGTTGTAAATAACAAAGGAATAATTGCCAAGCGAATTAGTATTTCGCCGGCGAGTTTTAAGATTTTCTGCCATTGGGTAATTGGGAATAACTTATCGAACATCTTTAATCACAACAAATTTATATATGCACTCAATATTACACAAATTACAAGAGTCCGAAAATATTCACACAGACACTCTTTAGTTGAAAATAACAAAGTATTGGAAAAATGGTGTTACTACCGGTCAATAAAGTAACCCAGTTTCCCCGATCGTCTATAATTACCCAGCATATAAATAATGATTGTGTGTCACACTGATTCGTTTGAGAAATATTAAACTTTAAAGTGATATTTTTTGTTCAAATAGAGCGTCCCCTCCCCCATGTTCCTCCCCCCAAATTCGTGATGGTAGTATATATAACGAACTTTGAAGGAAAATTATCTCAGCTTATTTAGCTCTGTTAGTTTAACAGTACTTGTCACCCAACTTATGAAACGTACCAACTTGGAAAATTTCATTCAAAATAGAAAATCTAGGTGAAGTTATTACTTATTTATTATTTAAACCGGGTAATATACATGTATGTAAAATTTTGGAAAAATAGAATCCTGTTTTTCGTATTCAATTGAAAAATCGTTGTCCGTTGAACCGTGAACTCAATTAATATGTTTATAGTAATAAACATAAAGCCCCCTTCTAATTCCGGATGTTATAACGGGCGACTATATAACCCTACACTACGCGTGGCCCGACCCGCACTTGGCCGGTTATTTTTTTTTATATTTGTGGTTTTTTTTGGGTATGGAAAATCATCCTATGTCATCTCCCGCTCTCGGTGGAGCGGGAGGGCGTGTCAGACTCTTACTGACTAAAACCCACCCCTGTTCCTTTCTTGCCTGTGTGCCAAGGGGAGCGGTAACTCTGTCACGAGTTATTGCTGAGGTCACTCAGTGGGCGGATATAGTCCCTACTCCACTGTGCGCCCGCTACCCCAGAGTCTCGCCGATGCAGGTTGGGTTTTCAGTGTTTTAGGCATCGAGGCAGAGCGGATTCGGCTCCCTAACGATCCCGCTCGGCGGACTGTTTCGGTCCTACACATAGATGTGACGATGACTTTCTTTTACATACCCGTGAACATCGAAAAACTCAAATGTCATGTATCCGAAATATACCTGAAGAGTACAATAGGGAAAAAAGACAAACGACCTCAAAGAAGAGAAAATTAACAAAGCTATTAAATGCTATCAATGCGCAAATATAACAACCTTATTGGTAGTTATATGTTCGAGCCGTTTGGGGTTGAAACACTAGGGCCATGGGGTCCGAGTGCTCATCGAGTTTTCCGTGACATCAGCAAACATTTAGTCGACTCTTCACGCGACCAGAGGGCTGGCCTTTTTTCGGCCAACGAATCAGCATTACCATTCCACGTGGCAATGCTGCCAGCGTTCTGGGCACTTTTCCCATTGACAGCGATGTGGACGAATTTTTTGATGCCCAATGAGCTTTACTCCTACCGGATCTTTAACAAAGCTATTTGTAGAGAATCTGATAAAATCATTGCAAATGCACAAACGAATAATGATGCCAACCAATTCTCATTCCTCAATTAAGATATAAAAATTTTCATAACAATCCAATGACAGCGACATCCAGGTGAAATGATAAACAATATGCTGCAAATAAAGCAATTTGCTGTAAACCTGTATTACGGACATCAGCTGTCGACACTTAGCATTCCTGCGCTTACGCTTCAACGACGCAATGTAGAAAACAGGAGAAGGCCTACTCAAAAAACTTGTAAATAGTTGGATACTGGAACTCAAGTTTTCGACATATATGTCATTTGTAACCTTCAAAACAACACGACTGAGTTACTTCCGGCCATTAACCACATGGTCAATAAACTTATACATTAATTACTCATTTAAGTTTACTTCAAGACCGTTCCAGGTAGGTATTTATTCGAATTTGGTGATGAATCAGCACAAGGAATTCCTGAGACGAGGTGACATTCGAATAGTGATAATGATTGTCATAAATTCCAAAATGTACATGAAATAATTGAGAAGCTTACCGAAAGGTGACATGGACAATCCATTTTTTAATTCTTAATTCTAATTGTACACGAAACAGCTAATATAGTACACATTGATTAAATCATTCAGTTCTCCCAGCAAACCTTTAAGTGATAGAGAGATCACATTCGAGGGTAGGATCCAGTGTACAATGTAAACTTACATAAATATGTAAAACTTTTTGTTCACCATCATTCATCCATTCATTTCATACTTTTGAATCGTTGATAGAACGTTACTATTTCTTGGGTCCAATGACACAGCATGAATAAAAGTTGTAAACGATAATTCTAATGAGTTTACAAACAAACCTTATATCCTCCACTTCAAACCAGTGCAGAAGTTACTATACCACTTTATTAGTCTATATTCTAAAAAAACTTTTTACAAAAAAAATACAACCGACTTCCATAAATAAAACTAAAAAATGCAAAATAACTTTAATTTCGGAAGTCGGTGTTTCTAGTTTGGTTTGTTCGTTATTTGACACCGACTTCCGAAATTAAAGTTATTTTGCATTTTTTAGTTTTATTTATGGAAGTCGGTTGTATTTTTTTTGTAAAAAGTTTTTTATTTTTCACTTTTTAGTTATTGTACCCCATTACTAAAACTAAATTAATAGTAAAGTTATGCCCGAATTGATAGCCCCAAAAATAGGGAATTTGATCATAGTTGGTGAAATTAGGGTGTATCAGGGTGAACTGTACAAATCTGTATACCCCTCCAGAGCGTATCAGCGTGATGTAATGTTGTGAAGTGGTGAAAACAATATACAGACATGTGATTGGATCTGGAAGGTTTGCTATCATTTATTGAAGAGTTCCATTGTGTATCTCCGAAGTTCTTCATCAGATCCTCACCAAATTAAAATGGGACCACATGTGAAGCAACAGCTTTCAAATAAAAAAAAAAATCTTCAAAATCCGTTCACGTAGTGAAAAGTTATGAGGTAACACACATAAAAAAAAAAAAAAAAAAAATACAGTCGAATTGAGAACCTCCTCCTTTTCTTGAAGTCGGTTAAAAATAGATCTTCTGCACAAGTGCACAAGCCTATGTAATGTTACCACTAACTAAATGACAAATTGTTTCCTGTGCGAGAACAACGGCCCGCGGTTTTTAGATCCCAGTACATGATTGTGATTGGTTGAACATGATTGTTGAAAACGAGGTAATAAGCCGAGTTAATGATTATTTGATGGAAACATGGGATTTGGTACGATTAGCTTGTGCATTTGCATCGCCGCATGGCCTGTCAACTTCACACGTGAGGATCTAAAATCGTATTGCAACCACGGCTAAGCTGTTCACTTTTTCACTTAGCCCTGTGTGGGTTGGTATATATCTCACGTCTTGGAGTATTTGGTTTAGGAATACATCGGTGAAGTTATACATCGTGAGGAAACCGGTATTAGGACATACTGGTTTCCTCACGACATATTCCTTCACCGTTTTACGCAGTCGTAATGAAATTATTTACAGATCCACCACTTTTCTCCACTCTCTTAGATTGGCCTTGTGTGAAAATGTAGGTTGGATCATCCACTGCAACCCACCACGGCCACGGGACGCACAATTGCATCGCTGACAAAAAATGAACTGCGCAGCTAACTTTGATAACCTAATAGACGCCTACGCCTATAACATTTTTTGGTCCAAGTCCTCCACGTGGAATTTGGCGTTCCTCAGGGATCAACTTTTGGTCCGTTAATGATTTTATATAAATATTACAGGCGTGTATACCTACTCCTATTTTTAATGCCGCGGTCACTCACCAGCTAAACGAATTTCGCGTAACTGTTTGTTTTGCACAAAGAAATTATTTTTGACATCGACATGCTGTTTGTTTTTTGTTTTCTATTTATACGTCGACTTAATCGAAAAGTTAAAATGTACATGATCACGTTTCTCGAGGTCGTCTGTCCAATAGGCCACCGCACTGCAGGTATTTAATTTAATTTATGCAGTTAACAAGACCCAATTTATGAGAGTTGGAGTAGTTAATTAAAATAATAATACTGACAAGAATGTTAAAGTAACGCCTACGCCGCTGGCCGGAACCATTTATTGTCAACTGCAGTTTGCTTGTTAAAGATAAGGTTAAGGAAATAAAGTAAATTTAGTTCAGATTTACAAAACATTTCATCACGCCTCATTTTCTCGAAGGGTTTGGCAGAGGTACCCACATTCACCGTTGTTTTTTAACACCGTTGTATCACATGTAATATGGGGTGAAACTGTTGCCATCAACCAGTCACAAATCAAAACTTAGTTAAAGTTTTGACCTGAAGACCTAGGAATCGAATTTAAAATCTCAACCTCGGCAGAAGCGCTTTCGACCACTATATCAACAGATGGGGCAGTTAAGTACGTATCCAACCGGTTACTAAAACTCGTAATCTAAATTAGATATTAGCGGTAGAAAGTTCTTTCCAGTATTTAAGGCCGCTCATCACAAAGAGGAACATGCAGAAATGAGTTCATTGCCGAAAGACGGAACTGCTGGACATAGGTCGGCAAGGCCAGTCTATAATTTCCCAAGTTTGTCCCAAACATCACCACATCCACCAGTCATTTGCTTCTTGCATGAAGTGGACTATTGCAGCCTTTACCAAGTCATCGGTCTACCTTGTGGGAGGCCTGGGAAAGGGTCAACGCTGCGTCTTCCAGTCGTCACGCGAAAATTTTCAGCGCAGCCACCATTTGTTCTGAGAGCAATGTGTCCTGCCCACTGCCATTTAAGATTGGCAATTCTTAGGCAGATTGGCTAACTTATTTCTAGAAATAATTTAGCAAAAGTATTATGTAAATAAATATTTCTGTGGGTGCGAATACCGGTATAAACTACAAAATTAATTGATCAACACTAAAAGGTGGGTTGAGACGTAGCTAGATTTGTAAATACACGCAAGTATCCAACTATCTATTTTAAACCAGTCCCTTGTTATGATATGAATTCAGTTTGCAATGAAAACAATGCTAGGATTGCCTTGTAGTCTAGCCGGATACAGCTGAATACCATTATTATACATGGAGCCTCCATAACATAATCACTGGGGAACATCATACTCATTGGTAAAGCACATTGTCAATAAAAAACAAATGTTTCAATTGTATTCATGCGATTGATTTAGAAGTTATTGTTTATTAAAATAATCTCGGCGATAAATTGGTTTTGCTTTATCGATTCTAATTACCCAGTAGCAATTTACCGACTACTTATCTTTGGTTTAATATAAAGATTTAATTCGTTTTGTTTTGATAAATGATAGCATACCTACATCACGTTGTGATTTCTGAGCGGCAGATAATATCGTCGAATACGTGACGATATTTGAAGTTTTGCCTGCATTCCTCTATTTTTCGCGCTAATTGAAATTTTGCAAACAGAACGAAGGCTGTACCTAACGACCTTTTCTGTCTGATTCTTAAAACTGACTAATAAATAAATCTTCTTTGACTTATAGCCCCAATCTCATGATCAAGCAACAACACTTTTTCAAATCTCTATTTATAAAACCTGCAAACCATGCTAATCTTAAATACTGATTAGTGATGTAGGTTTTTTTTATAAAAAAAGGCCCTTGATTGCTAACTACTGCCCCCTTATTACGGCATCCCATCATGACTACAGTGCGAGAGAGAGACGGAGCTGTACATGACCGATAGCGTCATGCTTTTTCAGACTCAAGTCAAAATATGGGTCCATAATCACCGATCTGTCTAGATAAGACTTCCTGAAACCTAGTTAGCTTCAGATGACTACGTACGTTTAATATTTACATTTTATTTTATTACAAGACTAGCGACCTCACCGCGGCTTCGAACAGGAGCAAAATAATTCGAAAGACACGTAGCGCCATCTAGCGTCCTAAAGCAATTGTGACCGATTAAAGTTATTATTCCCCTCGGCAACAGTACTTTTTTTCTGGATGGAAAGTGTCCTTTTCTGTAGGTATCTCTTTTTTTTGGGGGGTGGGGGGTGGGAAACCATCCAATGACTTCTCCCGCTCTGGGTGGAGCGGGAGGGCGTGTCAGACTCTTACTGACTAAAACCCACCCCTGTTTCTTCCCTGCCTGAGTGCCCAGGGGAGCGGTGACTCTGTTACGAATTTATCCGCTACTCGTAGGTACCTCTGAGAACTCAATCTGCCTAGCCTTTTCTTAACTATCTTGGGGTCGGCTTCCAGTCTAACCGGATGTAGCTGAATACCATTATTTTACATGGAGTGACTACTATGACCTCCACAACCCAGTTACTGGGTAATAAGATACCCCTTGGTAAGACTGGATGTCAGATTTCTAGCTTCTGACGACCAGTAACGACTGTCAAAGATCCACGATTGACAGCCGGGACCAACGGCTTAACGGGATTTCCGAGGCACGGAGGAGTCTCGGTACGTAAAAATGGTCCAGGACCATCCACGGCAAGCTTAGCTAAACCTGATGGATCGACCCGTGCTGCTGGCTGTTCTTACTTTAGCCATGAGCTCCTCAACTGAACCTCTGAGAACTGATATGCAAAATTTCATGATGACCGGTTTAGTGGTTTAAGCGTGAAAAGGTAAAAGCTAAATTACACCACCCGATTTCAAGGAAGCCAATTTAGGAAATCGGAAGGTGTAATAGCAGTTAGAACAGTTAGAGTCCGATTTAGTGAGATTGGGAAGGTCCGATTTGACTTCCTAAATTGTGTACGATTTAGGACAGTGTAATCGCATCACTACGATTTAGAGCTAAGTGTTGCCAATATCGTGACTTTGTCGCTACAAATGACTATTAGTATTTTTATATGTGATTAAATTATAATTTAATTTCCTAAGAAAAAAAATCTGAGTCCGCCCTTTTTTTTTTTGGTTCGCTCCTGGTAGTGTCAGTTTTAGCGACTTTCTAGCGACTTATGATATTCTGTCTAGCGGCTCGAATTTGTAGGAGTTGGCAGCACTGCCGATTTAGGATTCCAATTTAGGAGTCCCATTTAGTGTAGTGTGATCGCTAGCTTCCAACTTCCTAGTTAGATTGTTCCTAAATTGGCTCCCTTGAAATCGGATAGTGTAATTGAGAAACAAACTTACTTTCGATTTTATAATAATAAGTTACGATTTTTTTGATCTGCAAATAAAATTATAAAGCAATTCCATTCAACAATGCTGAGGATTTCCGATCCAATAAAAACTCAACACAACCTCTGTAATATAGGCACGTAGTTATTTATTACAGTACCTAATTATATAAGACCGAGTTCACTGCAATCATTCCGTCTGAAGAAAGAATATAAGAAAAAAATATAATTGAATTTCCGTAATTATGACAATGAGAACAGCATTAAATGTGTTAGCCTCGCATTATTTTATCAAATCACTAGTTAAACTACACGTCATCAGGAGTAATTAAAAACTAAGTATAACTAATCCTTTTACGACTTGATTGTTCGTCAAATTAGAGAAATTAACCATATTCTACAAAACACTGTGATAATTACTAAATTGATGTTGTTTAATCAGTTGGTATGGCAAGATTCATTGTTTTAAAATAGTTTATAGTAGACGGTAAGCAACTTTTTCTGGCTCAATTAATATGTAAGTTTGTTAAAATTGTAATTAGATGTGACGGCGTGGAAGATTTTTCAGTTCAAGAAGTTAAGACTGGTGGATGACTTTTTCAAATTATGTTGTCGTATCTATCGATAGAGTGGTGATATTGTATTTATAATAGTAATGTTTCCTGGGTACAAAAATAATTATTCTATTTAGTCCGTAAATTAGATTATCAAAAGATATCGGACACGTTTTTTATCCTTTACCAAACCAATAAAAAATAACAATGATAAAACACATAAAGTTCTGGAGTGGGGGCCTGTTACGCCCCTTCCGGTAAAAAGTGTACCACGATTGGACGTCACGCAAAATTTCAACGCCATGTATCGTTTTAATTTTTTGACGATTTCAAAAAAGAAAACATACGTATTCAATGCTTGGAGCAATTACATTTTTTAGGAAACTACCCTATTGTATCGTTTTATAACTTCTATGCATTCCACATCCACTCAGGTAAATACGTAAGAGAGCCCTATAATTCCGTACCTATCTCAAGATTTCAACTTACTAGTAGGTACTTATAACATAGCATAATCAGTCTCTTTTAATGTTCCAACAGTAACTGCTGGGACACAGGCCTCTTCTCTGTGATAACTGATAAGGCCGTAAACCACCACGAAGGTAGGGCCCTCGGCGGGTTATTGTACACATTTCTTCAAAAAAAATTTTTTTTGCTCTAGGACTCGTCACGACATGCCGTTTTCTCACGATTCCTTCACCATTTTAAGAGGAGTGGTGATGAAATAATTTACGCTACGTAAAGTGCCTGCTTGGGTTCGAATCCATGATCTACAACTTGTAAGTCGCACCGTTACTACTAGGCCACTACTTCCCTCGACTCTCTTTAACTTACTATCTCTATAAAAATCGAGATCTATCTTGATAAAAATACAATAAAACATCAAAGGTTTACGAGCCAATTAAAACATTAGTCTCTTTACCACAGCAATTAAACAGTAGTCTAGTGCAACATTCATACCTTATCAAAATCAATACCAACGTGATTTTATATCACTACTGGTTTTGTAATTATACAGTTCAATTTGTGGTGAATGTGACTTTATCACCAGCCTTGATATTAGATATTAATAACGGACTTAAATTTGTGCATCAAGGCAAACCGGATGCATAAAACCAGTCAAATAAAGATACATACGAACTAGGTGACTTTTAATAAATAATTCATTGGCATTCTTTCGGGTTATTCTTACTCATGATCACAAATAATTAACTATAGGGTCACCGCTGTTAAGTGAAAAAAAATATAAGTTAACCTAACTGTCACATTTTTGCGACAGTATTTGGTAAAAAAAAGAGAAAAAAAATTCATCATTCTAAAAGTTAGTTTTCACATGTCGCCCGTTAATTTTACTAAACAGGAACAAAATGTACTGAAAAGCTAATATTTAATCTAGAAATAATAACATCGATGTGAACCAACTATTACAACAATAATACAGTCTATTCCACAGAAAGCTGTGTTAAGTTACAACACAGATTTCTTCAGAAAGATATGTTTGGATTTATAAAACTTATTTTTATTTTTTTCAGCCAGTGTCTCACATCACAAACATGATTATGCTAATAACTGACATTTTCAATAGCAATCCTTATAAATAGTTATCATAAAGTGATTTTTTCTCTTATTTGTTGCTGAATATTAGATTAAGCTTAGCACCAATGCAAATTCTGGAGTCTGATGACGTACCTATGTACGTATTGAAAAGTCAAGGATATAGAGACGCGGGATTGTTGGAAAGGAACGCAAAGAGGATACGGGTGGGTTTTAGTCAGAAAGAGTATGCCACGCCCTCCCGCTCCACCCTGAGCGGGATTAGTCATCAGATGATAATCCCTCGACCAAATAAAAAGGTTACAAGTGCACAATTCCAAAACCAATAAGAAACTTTTACCTACTATGATTATATTAGAAAAACATCAACCGAGTAATAATCATATTGGCTTTAAAGCTCGCAGAAATTATTTTGAATATCAAAGAGCTTGTTACTCACTGTAATCGTGAGCCGTAAATTGATAAAACAAAATCAAACAAGAAGGTGCATATCACTTTCATTAAAGCAACTTACATCAACTAATTAATCACGATGTTGAGTGCAATAACCGGCACGAGAAGGCCTGCGTACAAAATATCGATACATCAAAAAATCGATATTAATTCAGAAATTAATCGATATAATTATTCGATATTTTAATATATATAATATTTCTATTTAATAATATCGAAATTTATTTCAGGGTATCAAATTAGATATTATTTTTATTATGCCTAAGCATGCATGCATAAAATTAAAATACCTAAATGAAAATTGTATATAATTTATAGGAATGGGCGAGAATATCTATAGTCAAAAATAATATCGATATTTATTATTAAGTATCGATGTATGCATAATAAAAAATATCGCAATTTCGATAAATCGATATTTTTGCCCAATACGCGGTTAATTATGAGCATTTTCAAAATATTCAAAATTTGCAAAGATGTTATAAATTTTTCACACACATCAACGATCAACCGATCAACGGACACTTGTTAACATGAATAAAATGTCGTATACAGAGTACAAACAGGTCATAGAATATAGACAATTCTTGCTTAATAATCAAATTATGCATCAGCATGCTTAGGTACACTAAAAAAATATTGGCTTTGAGGCGAATATGATACCCTGAAATAAATATCGAAAATCGATATATAGAGAGTAAAAATATCGACTATTTATATGCCCAAGCCTAGTCTATGACCTGGTTGTAGACGTTGTAGTCTGTGTACGACATTTTTATTTGTGTTTACAATTCCGTTGATCTGAAAAGTGTATTTCATTTTTCAAATTTGGATTACTTTGACAGTGCTCATAATTAACCCATTGGACTAAAATATCAAAATAACATTTTTTTCTACTATACATTTATCGATACTTTTAATAAATATCGATACGACATGATGTCGATGTTATTTTTTTCACTTGCCCATCCCTAAGCACAAGCGCTTACCAAATGCATTGGCTTCATTCCTAATACGCAATGCACTAAACTTTTATTAATCGCTACCACTAATCAAATTGTTAACCAGCTTTAAATGTCAAAAGCTTTGCACAAGTTCGCCGATCGTTTGATAAGTCAACTCAACGGAATTAGACTGGCATCGATTGGGTAGACATAACTTGAGTAATAGGCTACTTCTTCAACAGGTGGTACAGTTATTACGTGAAGAAATAATTGAATATCGACTAAGTATTATTCTAGGTACAAAAGATTTGTAATAAAACCTACACGAGGTATACAATCACATGTCACCTTCACAGCATATACCTACCTAAGAATTACATTATGAAATCATAAAATAAATTATATCTAATTGTTTCTTTCTATCTTTTTTTTGTAATGAATATATCGAATCTTGAAAATACATTGGAGAGACCTGTGTTTACTCGTATTATGGTGTTTCTTCTCAGAGTTAGAAAACACCGTCTTCATCTGCTGTAAGTAGTTCAAATTGACATTTCTTTTATCCGTACAAAAGTATTATATTTAACTAATTGCCCTACTAAATAAATATATATCAAATAATACCATATCTCCACACTTCAAACTGATACAGAAACTAAGATACAACGCCAAAGCTACTGAGTTTGACTCCTAGAAAATGCAGCGCTAATAAAGTTGACTTAGCTTTAGAAAACAGTAGCACTTTAGTGGTTCGCAATGAAACCCGAAGCAGGTTAGCATCTGAATAGCCCGCAGAGAGCGTTTCCTTGTCCTGCACCTCGCATGAGATAGCGACGTGCGAAATTAAAACCTCTCACCGTTTAGTCTAAGAAAAAGTATTTAAATGAAATGTATTGAGAAACTCGCTGGCGGAAATGAGGTTCTTTCAGCGCCACCTCATTCCCACTTTTTGAGTGACTGTTTTAAAAGTCCAAGCGCACTTTTTTTAAGATTTTCTTTACGTGTTTTTCTTTTATAGCGGGTTTGCGCTTGACTTTTAGCTTGACTTCAAGCTTGACTTCAAACAGTTAATAGAATGAATGGATTGCAAATCGTACTATTTGTTGGACGTAAACGAACGACGCAAATTGCGGTGCTTATCGATCATTTTGGAAACTGTGTATACATTAATTACTTTTTACTGTAAGAATTCATTTAACATAAATGATAAATATGTTCGATATTTACACAGCATTTTCAAGAAAAACGGGCGTAGAATTACCTCAACAAAGAAGTGTTTTCTTTTCATGAAGAAAAACCCTTTACGTACAAAACGCTACAATATTCAAATATAATGTGTCTCCTTGTCCTACAATCCATAGCCATTATATCTCTTAACAAAAACATAACTACCGTAATCAATTCATAATAGGTACATCCCGCCGCGTACCTATTTGTGTCGATTTGTCCGTAACCAAACTAGAACAAGATCACAGGGGCAATATGAATGGATGACATTGGCTGCTGGACGATTACACAACGGTGTACAGTTGTACACCGAACTCGAGTATTCACCTGTGACAAAAGTGTTGAATCAAAGCCATCAAAGCCGAATTTGTTAGCGGAGCTCAAACCTTCGTATTATTTTGACATCTCTCTTATTGACAATGTCAAGTTTTGTAATGCATGAAACAATGTTTATGCTAATTCTATTCATGGTTTTACGAAGATGGGTTTAAATAAGACCTTAGGAAACTTTATTGTTTCTTAGAATTTCATTCCGTACCTTCGTCCTACATGTTACACTGTTTTGTATAAGCTTCGCTAACAAATCATTGTTTATTTTATTTTTAGCGATTTATTGTGCAAGATACTTCGCTTTGCATCGTAAGTAGTTTGGGGTAGGGTTGAGTAGGGATTGGAATAGTGCCTATTTGCCCAATGACTAGCATCAGGGACGTCCTCATCACATGGGACCCTCGTTATTTGCAATCAGTGGTAACACTGCACTGGTAACACATTACACGTATTGTAAGAATACTACTGCGTATATAATAGTCGTATACGATCCGGTACCTACGAGTATATCGAAAATGGATCTTTAAGATTTCAGATTCCAGTTTTTAGTGATATTAAAATTACCTCTGATACCCTTTGCGCGTCCAAATTAGCAGACACAATAGATTTTAATATTGTCTCGATCACGAGGTAACTGCGGCGATTGCTGAACAGATAACCCATTTCTCCTATTAGATTGTAATCATTGTGTAGGTAGAAAATTTTATCGACATATGGGTATTCCTGGAGTTAGTACCAGAATTCAACACAAACACAAATGACATCATTGTTGCTCTATATTATTATGTTTTTTCTTTGTGTATAAAGGTTTTTGTGTTTGGTTGTATAAATTATTTAGTACAATAAACAATTTATTATCATTTATCAATTTATATATTTTTCTTTATATTCATGGCATTTTTTAATATTCCTTAGAAATTAATTTTATGAAAAAAAGCATTTAAAAATATAAAAAATAGTAGTACGCAGGTGTCGGGAGCAGGGTCCAAGCTACCGGTGATTAGGGCTCCAGAGACAGGAATCTCATAATGCGAGTCGTTTTTTTTTTGTGATTGACTACTCGCAGTTCAACCCTATTGGTTGTCGACTGCTTAACCGAACTTGCCTGTGAAGGCTCTAATTTATTAAAGCCTCCAGCCAGGACTTATTATTATTCTTACATACTAAGTGACTACGCTAAGGGCACCCCCTGCGGGGTACGGGCCTCGGCTTAGGGCGTCACTGGGGGGACAGCAAGGGAAGGCTGGATCTGATTCTCATTATTTGGGGGATGCGAGTCGTATCGAGCCGAGAAGTACTGCCTTCTTTATCAGGCCCTTGATCCATATTATTTATTATTATTATTATAGCTTCAGTACAGTCTATATACTCACGTACGCGATAAATAGGAATGCCACGTGTAGGCAGATTATAATTTGTCTAACTAACCGCAACTAACGGTATTTCAGTGAGTTAATTAAACCTCTTTGCGAAGATTAGCTCCTAATGAATGAAGCCGTGATATTGTATCGAGCCGTGACAATTTTTAACACGACCAAAGGAAATTTAATTAGCGTTTTTTTTCTGTTTGGTGTTCTTAACAAGGTGTATTAGTTTCAGGGTGTAAATTGAGATTAGCAGAAGGTTTATAAGGTGAGTTGTGTTGTTAATTAATCAACAAAAAGTTCTTAAAGAATAGTATGAATTACCTAACTGATATAATTTTTCAGTTCAAGATATTTTGCATCATACCATTGTAATCTATGGGTACGTTAGACCGTAGGTCGGTAGACACGCTTTGAACTTGAGCTGGCCTAACGTAATACGAAGTTTCAATAGAATACGAAGCTAACTTTTACAGATCAGGTTTTCACTGACATGTGGCCTTTTTTTTCACTGACGTGTGGCCTACTGTTTTTTTTTAAACTGGTATAGCCATCGCATAAGGTCTAATACACTTCTTTAGGAAACGATGAGATATGTCATATACTCACATATTTACGGGCCCATAAATCAAAGAGGAAACAGGGACAGTCCCTATTAAGTAAACTATAAACATTTTTCTGTCTTTATTTCTTTCTTTCTTTTCTTTTAAGTAGCAATTGGAAGAGTCAAAGGTTGAATGCGTACGAATACGTACTAATCTACGTAGTATATAATAAGTAAGTACTAATATACTTTGCTATATAACAGCAAACATGTAAATGTGCTATTTATAATAAATATTACAGTCTGTGTCGGTCAAGCCATTATAATGGACATCTATTTTTTATAAGTAAACATATAGTATTGTGTGTAGAGTTATGTCTAAAATTAGAAGTGTAAAATTAGCCAAACAGTATTTCCCTATGGTTAGATTTAATTCCATAACAATATGTTGATTTAAATGAAACATAAACATAATATTATTACTTTAGTCTTTCTTTAGTTCTTTATAAAGAAAATAAACTCAAGTGTAGCGGCACTTAAGTCAGTTTAGTCCAATGCAAAAAATAATTCTACTCGTGGAAGCAGAAAAGATGCCAATTTCGAAAAGAAATGGTCTGTTCGAAGTTTTTTAGGTTCAATTAGACCAACATAATTATGTTTAACTAATAAAAAACTTTTTTTACAAAAAATACAACCGACTTCTAAAAATTACAAAACAACTTTATATTCGGAAGTCGGTGTCAAATAACGAAGAAACAAAATATATACACCGACTTTCGAAATAAAGTTATTTTGTAAATTCACTTTTTAGTTGTTGTACCCCAGAAGTAAAACTAAATATTAAAGTTATGCCGGAATGGATAACCCCAATAACATGGAATTTGAACATCTAGAGAAAACCAAAACGTCATCTGTGTATACATATTTTTTGTTTATGTTGATTTTTTCAAAAAGTGCTCAATCGATTTCGATAAAATTTATGTGGGACCACTTCTGAAGTACCAAACAAAAATGAATTATCAAAATCGATTCACAATTGGCGGAGATATCGCGTAACAAACAAAAAAATTTTTTTTTTTAAAAAACATACAGACGAATTGAGAACCTCTTCTTTTTTGAAGTCGGTTAAAAACAAAGGATTGATATCAAAACTGTCCAAGACAACAGAGTCATTTTTAAGGCAGAAATGTGGAGACTAATAAAATGAGTCAGTTTTGGAAATATACATAAATATTTGGGGTGGGTGGGGCGAAGGAATAGAGACTAAACGAGTTGCCGAGTTTTCCTTCGCCTCATGTCATGTCCTTGGTCTAGAACAAAGATGGACTAGCATCAGTCGTGGATTGCATTCCAACTACATTCAGATGTTTGCAGTCCGCAAGTATGTCAGACGGTTAATAAGCCGGGTAGTCACCGGCGGGCGGGCGTGCGACGCATGTAAATGTACACTAGTTTCACGGATGCGCACATGTGAAACGATCTTTATCAATGTCACGGCAAAGAATTTTGGTTGAATGGCCTAAAATTTAACCTTCACGTAGAATTACAGTTGATCATATTGTCATGACAATGACCCGTAGAGTGTAATCGAAGATTCCATATGGGTTACGGAAGAAAGGCAATGTTTTGGATCCACCTTTTCTTGTAAAAGATGGCATTAAAAATATATACCTAGCTGAAATCTGCAAGTTAAGCTGAATACGATACTGTTAGCAACAAGAATAAGGTAACCAAAATTTTTGTAACACATAACATGGTTAAAAAGAGTGTCCATGGAGTTTCTTCTCTTTGCACGTTCTTCTCCATTAAGATCTACGATTCGGAATGTGCAATTAGCTTCATTTTTTTGACTGACCGACCGCGACATGACAATTCAAAAGTGCCTGTAAATGGTTGATTTCAAATAAATGCTTTGACTTTGACTTTAAACAAGCGTGATCCATCGTTAATCACATCTTCGGTTTCCATCAGATCAAATGCTGATTTAAAGTGAGCCTATCAATAAAAACGACAAGAATATTTCAGGAAAAAAATCATGCTTCAAAAACTGTCAAGGGTAGAGTTGCACACAATCCGACATAGCTATGTCATAGTCATTATCATCATCATCATCATCATCATTTCAGCCGAAAGACGTCCACTGCTGGACATAGCCCTCCCCCAAGTCTCGCCACAACGGCCGGTCCTGTGCGTCTGACATCCGTCAGATTCCCGCGTGTCATGGTCACATAAGACTTATTTAATTGAATGTCCTCCACAACTCCGGGAATTAAATAGGAAGGAGCATAGCATGAAATCACTAATAGGGATATGTTGTCTCGCTTAGTCACTTGAAAGTCGGCTACTCAATTTACCGACAAAGATGTGAGGAAGCAGATATTCTCGTAAACAAGAAGCGGTTACATTTTACCATGTAAAAGGTCAATCTTTGAGACCTTGCATTCAAAGCAAATGAATGTCAATATTTTTTTTTACCAGAACTAAATATAATGTGATCTACGTTCTACATTTGTGTTTTTTATTTAATTTAACGTTCATCTTTCGCTTCATTTTGTTTATTTAATTTTTAAAGATAAACATACTTCTAATATAAATAAGCTGCTTTTCTTAATATTCTGAAGAACATTGATTCGTTGCGTGCGGTGCGTCTAAAACAAGCCTGTCCACAAGAAATCTATGTAAGTCTATCTTTCCACGTCCCGACTGTTACTTTCAAGAACAAACGAAAGTATGAGCCATTAGGTCATACGTGTCCTGGTGCTGGTCGGTTGTTTACCCTCCTCGACGGAAAAGTTCAGACATTCTGAACTAAGAATCGCCATTAGCAGAATCGGGTTAATTAGCTATACAACTTTTAGGGTTACGGTCAAGGTATCTTTAGAATTTTATATACTCGTATTTACCTACCTATAGTTACAAACAATAAAGAATTTTCCAAAACATATAAGCTGAACAGTTTACCATTTTAATATTTAAATAAAAACCGGCCAAGTGCGTGTCGGACTTTGCACATTTAGGGTTCCGTACCAAATGTGGGAATTATCAATGAAAAATTCTAATTTATCAATATACTGGTATTTGTTAGTAAAATACGTAATAACAAACATTATCACCAAATTTCAAGGTCATAGGTCAATGGAAAGATAAAAAACTCTTCGGAACATAATTTTGTGACAGACGACGGATAGACGGACGGACAGACAGACAGACACGTGAGTTACAGCAATAGGGCTAGGCTAGGGTTTGGATCCTTCTGGTACGGAACCCTAAAAAGTAACGGCAACCTACGCCTTGATGTCATTTAATAATTAAAAATTAATGATATTTTAACGTCAATTTGCGGTCCATTGTTAATTGAAACACCCAATACGCTTCAAATATTCCTCAATAAAATACGGTACTTTATTATATAGGTATATCTGTAAATTAATTACCGCATCAGAAAGTTGAGTCATCTTCTTATTTTCGTGTCGAACTCAAATTTTAAAAGTCCCATTAGTATGTGTACCAAACATGTATCTATGGCCTATCTATGCGAACGCTTCAAAGCATTACTCAAAGAATCGTGCTCGGACAATCTATACAACTGTTAGCTACGGTTTTATAAAGCAATGCATTCATTACAGTACCTATACTTTTGTGCGTATAACGACATCGAGGCTGGACAGCACGGCTATTCTCTTATCCTATTCATTCGTTTTATTAAGAAACACGTCTGGAACCAATTCTTTGAATTTTTAACTATTAAACGTTGAAAGAGTTCTTTTTTCTTACAAACAGCTGATCTTTTCGCACTAATAAGAGAATATTTGTACGTGCACACGCATATTAGACAGGACAAAACAGAATATGCGCTGCTAAAATGGGTGAATTTTGCCTGGTTGCGCTCTGATCTAAAATTCTGCTATGTTACTTTATTTTGGCAACACTGGTGAATGCTAGACAAATTAAGTTGGTTGTTTGCATTTCCCTATCCCTATTTCCTTCCCGCATATTACCTTTCGTATGCGTGTGAGTGAGACAAGACACTCGAGTCGAGTGACTCGTGCGCATTGTAGTAGTCACTAATATACCGCACAGTAATTCTACAAAATAATGACTATCTAAAACACAATTTAAATAATGCACTATACTCAAATTAAACTTTTCAAGTCGAAATTTAACTTCACTTACTGTTACTGCAAGTCTGCAACATGTCGTTGACGCAAAATCACACGATTTTACACATCCCAAAAGAATCCAACACGCACTAGGACAGTATTGTATATACATGTACAATTGTACACACCTCTTTGTCCTCATAATTTAAACATTCACAACATTTGCCCATTGCCGTTTGCAAAATATCAATCTCTCATAAAATAAGTGATAAAGAAAAGCTCGTAAGAGTCATCACTATTAACTGAACATAAACCAATGGCAGCTCCATTCCGATACCTACCATAAAGTTTTGTGTATCAAGGTCGCATTTACTTTGAATCAGGTCACGAGCACCACTGACCAGGGGCCCGATTCTGTAAAATAACTAACTTGTCAATAGTGTGTCGGTAGTGTGTCAGTGGTGTCTCAATAGAATAGTCATTGACATTTGGTATTCTACAAATTATTTATGGTCATTGACTTGCCACTGTAGTGCCATTGAAACGTCTTAATTGGACTATTGTAAAAATTGGTAGTCTGGTCTACTATAATATGTCAATAGCATTTGGAAGTTTTTGCAGAAAACCAAATTTGCAACAGTGGCAAAATAATGTATGTTGTGTGTCGATAGTGTCGATGCGGCGTGTTGATTAACTCAAAGTTACAGAATTGGGCCCCTGGACCATTAAAAGGCTTTTATTTTTTGTGGGGTGGGAAATTATCCAATGACTTCTCCCGCTCTGGGTGGCGTTACTGACTAAAACCCATCCCTGTTCCTTCCCTACCTGAGTGCCCAGGGGTGCAGTTACTCTGTTACGAATTTATAAGCTGCCTTTTTTGTTTTTTTTTTTCAGAGACTCCTCCGTGCCTCGGAAAGCACTTTAAGCCGTTGGTCCCGGCTGTCAATCGTGGATCTTTGACAGTCGTTACGGGTCGTCAGAAGCCCGAAAGTCTAACAACCAGTCCTACCAAGAGGTATCGTATTACCCACAGTAACTGGGTTGTGGAGGTCAGGTAGGCAGTCGCTCCATGTAAAATACTGGTATTCAGCTGCATCCGGTTAGACTGGAAGCAGACTCCAAGATAGTTGGGAAAAGCTAAGCAGATGATGATGATTTTGTTTTTGAAACCATGTTTATTCTGCTGCTTTCCTTAAAATAACTCCATGACTTCTTCACAGCCAGACTTACGAGTATAATATGCGCGATTGCGGGTTCACGGTCCGGGTTAGTAAAAAAAACCCCGTGTAGTTTAAGTAGTTTAAGTAGTAATACAGAGACAAGAGAAAAAAAGGAATACCTACACATTGTTTTCTCAAAGATCAAAGTCAGGATTGAGCAAACTGTGATTAGTCGAATGAACAAATTAACAACAGCCAATAGAATCACTTCCTAAGAGATAAGCCAATAGTTTCTAGAAATCAACCTATGAATCATAGGGTTTACACATCGAGTTTACACCAGGTTTCTTATTGAGTAAAAGTTTGCGTTTAGAGGATAAGCTATGAACTTTAAGATATTTCTTGTTATGAAGTAGGTACAATAAAGTGTATTCTATATTTTTACCTGACTGCGCGGCGCAAGAGAGGGTAATGTGTTTATCAGTCTATGTAGGTATGTATGTATGCATACATTCACAAAGTAACAAACATACATATGTTTGTTCCTTTGTGGCACTATAGAGACCAAACGCGTGGGTCGATTTTGATATTTCTTACGTCAATTGATTCGTCTTAATCTTTCGAGTCCTACTAAAGACATGACAGTAATTAAAATACAATATGGCGACAACCAGACGCCCCGTATTGTGAAAAAGATAAAAATGCAAGTCGACGAACTATATTAAGTGGGGTATCAAAATAAAGGGTTCCAGGTGCGATTCCAAAAATATAACTCACTAAAATGTAGAAAATAAAATAAAAATATTTTCAAAAAACTCGACTGTAAAACCAACCAAAAAGTTCCAAACAAGTCACTTTTGAAGCAGTCTGATGCAGTTGGTGGCATGAAATCAATAATTGAACTAAAATAACTGCCACCAACTGCATTAGACTGCTTAAAAAGTGACTTGTTTGGAACTTTTAAGTTGGTTTTACAGTCGGGTTTTAGGATTATTTTTTTTTTAATTCTAGTTAGCTTATAAATAGAAGTTTTTTTTTTGAGGTTCGTATATCATCAGAGGACTGCTCCCGCTCTGAGCAAAGCGGGAAGGCGTGTAAGACTTTTTGTGAGTTCATAAAAATGCGCTGCAAGGCTTTGATCAAAAAGATCGTAGAGTGACAGATGTGGACATGTCTATGCATTCATTATACGGATGTAGTCGTAATGATGATGACTGGCACTGCGCTATCGCCAGTCGCATCAGCAAACGACGTACCACCTACCTAACTTCTATTTCACGTATCATTAATATATGTATATTTAATTTTTCCATGGACACGCTAAATTAAACAGTCAGCGTAAATACTAGTTAGCAGAAATTTGATATGACAGAAAAAAAAAATTACAAACAACATAATTAAGTACTTAGAAAAAGGTTCAAGTTTTACAAAAAATCATCTTTGATGTTATTTTATAGCATTGTAACATAGACTGAAAATACGAGTAACACCCACACTGTAAAAGGGACTTCTTTCATATCAACAAATACGGGGAATTAGGTAATTGATCTCATAACAACTGCAAGTTTCTGCTGTTACCGTGCCTGGGTTATTTAATACTCCTTTATCTACTTTTATATAGCTACACGTAGGTAACCGGCTGACAATAATCTGTGTTCGTTTCAGCTTCATTCTCTTTCATCTTGGTCATATTTTATATGCTACTTCTGCCCATGTAAATGAACAACTTTCTCCAAGGAAGTCATGGACAATTTAAAAAAAATGATTCCGCACATTTATGATTCTATACCAAATGATGGGAACTAACAAAGTTAAAAAAATCCTTCGGAACAAAATTTTGTGACAGACGACGGACAGACAAACGGACAGACAGTCAGACCGACACGTGAGTGACAGCAATAGGGCTTCGTTTGGACCCTAAAATATGGGCCTCTCTTACTAAATTTTATCAGCTAATGATAACTTTGTACAGAAAGCCTTTTTTTACCCTTTTTGACCTCTCTTTACAGCCTTTTTAATGAAGAGGTGCGAACTAAACGGCCTTGGATGAAATTAGCACAATCACCAAGGTGATGACAAAAAGCGGGGGCAGCTAGCAATCTTTTTGACGTAATCACTTTTTTCAAATCTTTCAGGAACTGGCACGGTTTCAAAACAAAACTTATGCCTACATAACTTAATTAAGAAGTGGCATAGCTAGAGAAGAAGAATATCCCATAGTAGTACTTTTTATTTATTTTATAAATGCAAATGTGAGTATGTTTGTTAGTTACGCTGTTACGCTAAAAACTCCGGTCGAGTAGAAAAGAACATCATGAAGTTTCTCATACACGTTGTCAGGGATACAGAAAACATAGGGCATCCTGAAAAAACTGTCAGGCGTAGAATTGCACGTCAGAAGTGAAAAGTCTATCTGAGCGCGAGGTTGACGCGAGTTCAGTGCTTTTTCCCCATCCCAAAAGTGTCCAACGTGCTAAAGAAGATTTCCGTTCAAAAAATAGGTATATTAACGCGAGCGAGGCCGCAGGCAAAAAGTGAGTTTATATTAGATACCTATATACAGGCTGTAACAGAAAGGCGTCGTCATATTTTAAGAACCTGGGCCTGCAGTCTCGACATTGATAGAGATCGCTATGTCCTAACGATCGGTCGCTAAAAAATAATGTTGCAAGGAGGCATACTTTTATGTCCTTTTATATTTTGATAAGTTAATTTAATTGTTACAAGCGGTAAATATATTCATTAAAATTTAAATAAATTATAAGTTTTCATGTAAAATAGTGCTTGTAAGTTAGAATTTGCGCCGTCTCTATACATTTCAAGAAAATCAATTATTTTTTTCAGGCTAAGATCTAAAAATTTTCCTCACAAATGAGGGAGTTTTTTAACGGCAGATAATTTAGCGATCGGTCGCAAACGTAGCGATCGCTATCAATGTCGAGACTGCAGGCCCTGTTCTGCCCATGGAAATGAACAACTTTCTCTAAAACAAAATTAAAAACTCCCAAAAAAACATTATCATCAACTGATGAATATTTGTATGGGGGTTAAGAAATTTTTTCAGAATTTCGTCAAGTTTTCTTGAATAAAGTTGTTCATATCGATAGACAGATGCAGTTCCTAAAATATGACCACAACTTTCCGTTACACCCTGTAGAGTACAACATTGAGCGCTAACATTGATGTTGGTCAACCTACTCATAAACACAGGGTTAGATGAGGTGTCGCAACCCCAACCGCGACCGCTACTAGGAGGTACAGGACATTTGACCTCTTCCTCACTTCATGTTTCATAAACCAGTCATGATGCATTAGTTATGTGCACTTGTGTAATAATCAAGAATTATAATTCGTCTGCTGAGGTTGGTTAGATTAGTAAACATTGTAATTGCTTCATATTATCTAACTAAGTACCTATGTACCTAGTTACTAGGTAGCCATAAGCTTGCGATTAACATAAATAGCTGTATTGTGTTACGAATACGTTTAAAAGGCTTTTGAATTCCATACATAACAAGTTCTATAAATAAAACCACGTCTTTTCGAGATATTTTTGTTACAATTCAGCGAGCAAATCTAGAAGGAGTAACGTTTAATTATTCCAACCGGTAACCATTTTTTTTTTTTTTTAAAAAAACGTTGCCCCACACTAGGAATTGTTCCTGTATCGCGGGTGCGTTCACAAACGTGTAAACTCATATACACAAGACACCCAGACCCGTAATTACTATCTGTAGGCCATACAAATATTTGTTCCGTGTGGGGATCGAACCCGCGACACGCAGCGCAGCAGCCGAACGCTCAACCACTGCGCCAACAGTGTCTTCAAACCATATGGTGGCCCATAGTTCGGTAAAACTTACAAGTTGTAGGTCGTGGATGAAAACCCAGGCAGGTACTTAAATTTGTGTAAACTATTTCATCACCACTGCTCTAAAAATGGTTAAGGAAAACATCGTGAGATAACCGGTGTGTCTTAGAACCAAAACTTCGAAGACATGTGACATCCATCGGTCGTATTGGCCCGCGTAGTGGATTACGGCCCACACCCTCTCACAAAGCAACAGAAAATTAAAAGGCTGATAATGCTATTCCAACCAAAGTGGCAAAGTAAAGTTGAAATAAAGACAGTTACACGTCCATAAATTATCACTGCATCCTGAAAACTTCATATACATTATTAAAGTCAGATGTAATTCAATTCCTTTGCCCGGCCCATAGGGAGCCATGTCAGGCGCGTCTGTAGTTTGCGAGGAGCCCAGAACTGCAGTAATGTTATGCATACGAACGTACTCGCTCCGTAGTAACCTCTCTAGCAGCTAGTCAACACATACAAATCTGTTGTATTACAAAATAACTTTGAATGACGCCGTTAATGAGGTACAAGACATGTCACTGTCCCTTTCACTCTTCAGAAAACACGTATAAAAGAAAGAGATAGTTATATAAACGATGGGCCGCGGTATGGCGTGAAGCCAAAACGTTTTATCGTAGCTCTTGACCTAGAGTTACATTTTTAAACAGTAAAAATATTCACGTGTTGACGGAATAACTGAACTACAATAACAAACGCAAGGAAATTGACAAAACAGATGTTTCTTGACGCGAAAATAGAATGAATGAGGAGGCGGGAAATAGGTGCTAATTAATAGCTAACTGTTTAATCTACTTAGCGATTTGTTTTAGAAATAATGGACATTTTTTCTTTAAGAGATGAAGTTTTAGTAAAAACATTAAAAATATAATAGACGTTCTTAGTTCATAATAATTACGCAATGCATAAATCACACATGGAACATAAAAATATTGCAAAGCAAATTGAACTTGCATGTCTCCGAACAAGTTTACCTACGTCCAGCAATTCACAATTCATAAACACATAAGATTGCAAAATTTACGATTTAGCATAAAACGGCCGACAAATTTTGAAATAGAACACTGTTTATAGCGATTCCCATTCAAAACTTGCAATAAGGTGACTTAAATATTCAAAGAATGCCCCAAAATGTCTTTTACTTTGCAAAACAAGACGAAATTTTCATCTCCGTGACTAAACACACTGGTGCTGTTTTCCAAATGTGAGTCACCTTGTATTTACGCATTATTATAATAGTAATTTGTTTGATAATTATTTTATTTACGCTTCACGGTCAACAGTAGCTTGCATAACCGTTGCAAATCGTTTGAATGTCTAGAATAGAATAACTGTTGGTAATAATTTCTTTGAGTTTGAGATTATGAACTCTTTTGTTTTATTAAGTTTTGTTTTGCCGATTCTGTGCTAATCTGAATATAATACATAGTGTGTCAACTGTTTTTGTTGTAAAAGCAGGCTAAAGAATTTAGGCAAGGTGTGGCTAAAAGCGTGGCAAATGAGAGCCCGCTGACTCTCACTAGGCCAAAAGAACTCGTCAAAGTGTCTTCAATCTACATGATATTTTTTATGAGGATTAGTTGAGAACTTGTCAAAATTAAACATGAAAACTTGGATTTTTTTTTAATTCCCGAAGGGAAGGCGAAAGTCTTTTGACCATATTGCCTAGTCTTACGTAGTGTATTTATAGTTTTTTTTTCCATTAGAATGCAGATGTAACACATTCTAATGTTTTTTGCAGTATTTGGCAACAAATGTGTCGAGTTAGCCTTCTCGGCAAACTTCGGTGAGGTAGTCAATACTACAACAAAATTCTTAGCTCCATTTTCCCGAGATCGCGCCTGTTTCAATGATTCCACATATTGTCCATTTGCGTTGACACTTAAGACACAAAACTACACCAATTTTACATCACAATATCCACTAGGAATCAATAAACGAATAATGATAAAACAGCCACTGAACTTCACTCGACAAAATCCCGCCAAAAAACTCATGAAAACTTAGAGTCTATCAAGCCCTCAAAGAATTCTGAATTCTAAAACCGAGAAGTTGTCTTTTGTTATGACTCAACGCTTACAAAAAGACGATCGGAATTCAAAAAACATTTAGAAAAATAGAACATTGAAACAATCGCCAATCAAAGATATACTCGACACAAATCCGATCGTCATTTCTTTCATACACGCACACAGCAGCCGCAGATTCACAAACGACATTTAACGTCCTAATAACATCACAAATTATTACGTACGCCTATCAAAACAAGAGAACTTAGACAATACAACTGTCTCAACCAATTACGAGCTTAGTAGACACTGAACGTAACGTAACTGACAATGTGAACGTCGAGAACGTGTGACCCGATACTGGCACGCAATGCTACAGGTGTCATCTGTCGGGTAATTCCCGAAGACGTTCAGATATGTGCGCTATTATTTGATAATGGACATGATTATCTGTGCTGTCAAGACGGATTATATTATTGGTTTTATTCTTAGGGACAATGGTGTGACATAACTGCCCTGTTGGTGTCGTGAGTGTGGGGTCCGGGTTAGATTCCGAGATCGCGCGAAGTGTTATTGACTTTTGCCATTAAGAATTTCTCGGTAGTCGCCCGTAATTCGGAAGTTGAAGGTGTGACATTCCCATGCTTCGAAAAACGCGTAAAGCCGTTAGTTCTGCGCCTGATACAGATCAACTAGTATGATGAGACGGCAATCTGACACGTAATCACCATTCACCCACTTTTTACATAACAAAAGATACTTTTACACTTCACACAATCAAAAGACATCCTAAATCCTAAGCACAAATAAATATAATGTAAAATAACGTAAAACGTCGGTTTCTGTACAAAATAATAATATCGGTACCTATTTGTGTACCCGTGGCTACTCGTGCGTAATAGTTTTCATTCACGAGTCGCCCCTTCTATTCATGAGCTGAAGGTCAAACAAAACAAAATAGGAACACTCTAGGCGGTATTTTGGCGTCTATACTGGTGGGGGCCGTAAAGTCCACTGAGGGGAACATTAAAAATCAAGGTGCCTATGTAGGTCCATGAGACATTCTTAGTTTTGCTCCGGGATAACAATTGTCCAAATGGAAAATCGGTTTGCCTAGTGGGAAAGCGCTTTGCTATCCGAGCAAAGCCACTGTGAGGCTACTGGCATAAAAATCGTAAATCTGGGTGCCTATGTAGATTTGCAGCATCCCGAAGCGTCCGCACTAGCAGAAAACAGAATTGAGTGTAAAAGGAAGATGGGTGAAGAAGATCTTTGGGTGAGGAGCGTTTTAGGAGGGAGACCATTTGAGTGAGGACTTGAGAAGCCTTTAAAGAGGGAAAGGGGTCTTTGGGTGAGGAGCCTTTGAGAGATGGGGCCTTTGGGTGAGGAGCGTTTAAGAAGGCAGAGGGGTCTTTGGGTGAGGAGCGTTTAAGGAGGGAGAGGGGCCTTTGAGGAGGGAAAGGGCCTTTGGGTGAGGAGCGTTTAAGGAGGGAGATGGGCCTTTAAGGAGGGAGAGGGGTCTTTGGGTGAGGACTTGAGGAGCCTTTAAGGAGGGAGAGGGCCTTTGGTTGAGGAGCCTATGAGGGATAGGGGCCTTTGGGTGAGGAGCGTTTAAGGAGATACAGGGGTATTTGGGTGAGAAGCCTTTCAGGTGAGAGACGGACTTTTGGGTGAGGAGCCTTTGAGGAAAGAGTGGGACTTTTGGGCGACAGCGACATTAGGTACAACAATAAATTAAAACACTGGCAAGCGGCAACACTCCCCATTAGTTATCATATAGGTTGGTTAGTTAATCTAGGTTCATGAAAAAATTTCAGGTATGTTTTTGTACTGGCAAAGTCACTGCTATGCCTCTAGGATTACACAAGTCCATAGTATAAACAGCTGACCTACATAATTCTATTCTATGCCACTTGCCATATGGTGGACCGCTTGTTAAAAGAGAAGGCAAATCAGGTGTTAATAAATATTATTCTCAATAGGTAGGTACCTACTAACATCTTAAAATAAATAGAAGAAAACTGCTTTAATTAGCATTCAAGTTTTAATTATTACTATTACCTATGGTAATAATAATTTAATTAAATGCCTTTTGAAGCAGTTTTCACCTACCTTCAGTTTTCAGTTAAGTAACAATAATTAATTGAATGCCATTTAAAGCAGTTTTCTACTATATATTTTAAGGTGTTAGTACCTATTACATAACATGAATATGAAATGGGCACACTTGGCCTTAATGTTAAGGTGAAACCTCCAGGGTAGCCCGCGAAATAAAAATTTTCTCACGTTTTTTGCAATCTGCAGTCTGTGTCAAGCGGCCGTAGCAAGTATGTATTTATAGAATTATAAAATCATTAAAATCATCAATATAACTCCCTATTGCAGTTAGAATTGATGTCATGATTTCATGAAATAGTCATTCCATACATCTATATGAACTTAAAAGTTTGTATTGATGATCTTAATTATTAAAGTTCTGTAAATACGTACTTGCTGCGGCCGCGAATTATATTTTGGTCAATATACAACCTGATACTGACCTGCAATTGCAAAAAACTTAAAAAAAACCGTATGACACGCGGGGTTTATTTATTTATGTACACAAAACACAAGAGGAAAAAAAAAATAACAATTACAGAAAGAATAGTACAAAGGTGCTGCTTATTTCTTCAAGCAGACCTGCGACTGGAAAGTTGGATATGAGACGTAGACAGTGTGTATAAATAAATAAAGACTATAAACCTAACTAATTCAGACATAAAAATAAAAAAACAATAAAAGTAAATAAAATAAATATATATATATGTAATAATAAATAAAATACATACGAGTACCTATAATAAATATCACTATGGGATGATAGACAGGTAATGCTCTTTGACCAGTTTTCTGAACTGATGTATGTTATTAGAGTCACAAATGTTAGGTGGAAGTGAGTTCCACAATCGTACCGCATGAACAGAGAAGGAGTGGGAATAGGAATGGGTTTTATGGGATGGGCAATTGAGATGATGCTTAAGGTGGGATCTACATGGGGCATCGGCAGGGCGAGTGAACGAAAAACGATCACGCAGGTAGCCAGGGTACTTAGGGTTGAAAAGGATGTTGAACAGGAGACATAATATCCGAGTGTTCCTTCGAAGACGGATTGGGAGCCACTTGAGATCCTTGCGGAACTGAGAGACATGGTCGTATTTCCTCAGACCAAAAACAAACCGAATGCACAGATTTTGCAAGCGCTCAAGCTTATCTATGAGCTCCTCAGTGGCATCCAGATAGCAGGCATCAGCGTAATCGATGATCGGCTGAATTAAAGTTTGGGCTAAATAGATTTTAGTTTTAAAGGGCAAGAAACTTTGAAGGAATTTTAAGGAGTGAAAAGAAAAGTGCACCTTACGACTAACCTCATTAACTTGCGCTCGCCAAGAAAGATTACTGTCAATTAAGACACCGAGATTCTTAGCCGTATCGGTGTAAGCAATAGTCGAGCCGTTAAGGGATAATGGCGTCAACGTGGAAACTTCAAGCGCAGTGCGATAATACCGACTGCCTATGATCCTGAGGCCTGATGAATGAGGCCTGGGACTTGGTAGGATTAATCTGTAGGCCGTAAGACTTCGCCCATTGATCAATACTCTCCAGGTCATCATTCATGGCATTAATCGCTGAGTCAGCGTCAGCTAGCAAGAAGTGGCGATAAAGCTGCAAATCGTCGATAAGAGTCAAACCAGAACAAGGCAGAGGATGAGAAGTTAATAGATTGAAGGACTCCCAACAGTATGTCGAAATCGACTGAGTTGAACGCACAACTGAAATCGAGTAGGACCAGTAGAGTGAGAGATTTGTTGTCCATTGCCCAGCGGATGTTGTCAGTGACTTTCAGGAGTGCAGTTACAGTACTGTGACCAGCACGGAAGCCAGATTGTAAAGGAGAAATACTCGTAAGATTATTAGACGATAGGTATCCGGAAATTTGACCATAAACAATGTGTTCGAGAACTTTGGGGTTGTGACAGTCGTGGAGAGGATCTGGCAACTGGGACTCGAGGTGGCATTGCACAAGTCCGAGGCCATGTGTTTTCATCATCCTCGGAAGGCGCCACCGGCGGGTTCCTAGATTACGGTAGGAGGGGTGCACATCGGCGGCGAGGGGACGATGAAGTACCTGGGACTCGTCCTCAACAGCCGGTGGAACTTCGCCGAGCACTTCCGACGTTTGGCTCCCAGACTGGAGAGGACCGGGGCCGCATTCAAGCGGCTCCTGCTCAATCTGGGGGGGCACAATCTGGGCACTCAGGGCAGGGAAGGAACAGGGGTGGGTTTTAGTCAGTAAGAGTCTGACACGCCCTCTCGCTCCACCCTAGAGCGGGAGATGTCATTGGATGATTACCCACCCCATAAAAAAAGTGCTCCTCGACTCGATACGACTCGCATGCTGGCGCTTCTCCCTTAACATTTAAATTTTTGCCCGACTGCCTCAGAAGGAGGGTACTGTTTTTTATAGATAAAGCCAAATCATAACTAAATATCATGTAGCAAGTGTAAAGTGAGCTAGAAGTTACTTTCAAAAGAGTTAGTGCCAGCTGTAATTTATCATTGGTAGATATTATGGTAAGTAAACTATCCTACAAAAGCAAGAAATGTTCTTTGACTGGCTAGCTTGAACTAACTAAAAAGTTCTGTACTCTATAGCACGTATGTTTTATTATTATTAAATCTATACAATTTGGACAGCATCTTGCCAGTGAGCTTCAAAATGCGCGAGACTATTTGAGGCCTATCACAGAGGGCATAACGGGCATAGTGTAGGTCAGCAACGGAATATATGTGATATTTCGGAACACAAAGAATTTTCATGAATACTTGCGCTTTCATTCTAGGGTCAAGAACATTCAATCAATTTGCCTAGCCTTTTTCCCACTTCGTCGGTTTCTAGTCTAATCAAATAAAAATAAACAAGTCTAAGATGCATCTGAATACTAATGTTCTACATGGAGCGACTGCCTATCTGACTTCTACAGCCCAGTAACTGGGTAACACGATACATCTTGGCAAGACTAGTGTCATATTTTCTGGGCTTCTGACTGCCCATAACGACTGTAAAAGATCTACAAATGACACCCGAGACCAACAGCTTAAAAGGCCGTACACGAAATTTTGCCGATTTTGCTAATTTACATGTTTTTTTAGACGTGATTTTACAGTTAAAATAATGAATTTCTAAAAGTTTTTAATGCACAACATGAAAGATCATTTCAAGTATGAGCTATTATACAACGATTAATCGACCACAAACCGACGACGGTTTTGTGAATTTTGAATTCTGTAAGGGTTTAGAATATCACATAATTACGAATCGTTTTGACGTCTAAACGATACGAAAAAATTAGAAAGTATTGTTGCAAAAGTCGTCTATATAATGTATGAATCACTTTTTACCACTTTAATATAAAAAATTGAATAAAAAAATATTTAACTTAGTCAAATTTTAGACAAAATGGGCAAAGAATTGCTATTGATTTTGGCTATTTAGAACACTCGTTCATTCAATTAAAACAGAAAAAAATAAACTTCAGTTCACCATCAATCCATTTCTTGAGAAAAAAATGTAAAAACTACAAAAATTCGACTTATAATATGCAACGCAAGCTTCTAATCTAGCTCATTCATTAGATCATAATTGAAATGATCTTTCATGTCGTGCATTAAAACTAATAGAAATGCATTATTTTAACTGTAAAATCACATCAGTAAAGTCACGTAAATCAGTGAAATCGGCCAAAATTTCGTGTACGACCTCTTAACGTGCTTTCCGAGGCACGGTCGACTCTCAGTGTATGATGAACTAACGACCTGCCCCAGCTATGAAAGGATACTAATTATACACACAAACCTTCCTTGTTTATTGCTCGTTGTATGAATGAAATCCGCATTAAAACCCGTTGCGTGGTTTAGGAGGAGTTAGCGGAGAAACAGACAGACGCGGCAAGCGAATTTGATTTAGGATACTATGAAGAGAGTAGAGATGGTCACCCATCTACGGAGCCAAGAATAATATGATATCGATTTATTGTGCAGATGCGGAGCGTGGTGTGGCTAAAGGCTACTACTAAATATAAACACGAGATCGCACTTATTTATCATCTTGTTCGCGATTAAGCTGTTGATAAAGGCTGTGCTACACTGAACGCAGCGCCTTCGTAGCGCAGCAAATCTTTTCGACTTTGGTTATGTTTAAGCGCCTGTAGAAATACGTAAAGCATTATGTTAGCAATATTTTATTGACCTGCTAATGTGACAAATGAGAAAATGAAGCTCTCGCTTTGTAGCTACAAAGGCAATTCCTATGAACAACTGAAACTATACAATTTGAAACAAGATGAAAACGGGCTTTTGCGCGATGTATACACTTCACTCTTTACTTACTGTCTATGGCCAAGTACATATCTTAGGTGTAAGTACTAGCAGGGTTATTTCCTGAGTTTTTCATTGAGCCCGCCAATCTACCCTAGATTCCTAAAAAAATCTATTTATCCGTCACTTACTTAACCAAAAAATATTAGACAAGTATTTTCTTTTGTCTCGTCAACAAAAATAATGAAAAGATACTGTGCGCTGAAATTATGCGTGACGTCACGTCTTGTTACACTTTTACCATGAAGTGACGAAACAAGCGTTTTATCTTTATAATTTTTTATTCGTTTTGTAAAGCAAAAATTACGAATCCAATATTTTTTGATAATCTACCTAATTATTATTTTTGTGCTCGTATTATCACTATTCTCTGAAAAGCCTTACTGCCTTTTCTGCGCTTTAAACGCTGCAAACCATAGTGTGACCAGGCTTATTTTCTTTTGATACGATTGTCCCTCTGAATGCCACCGCATATTTTGTGGGTGTACGATTTGGCAGAATACTCCGTGACCCACTGTTCTGACGTCAGATCAAGATGTCGATCAATTATGTGTAAATTATAACGATTGTAATAATTGCATGTAAATGTCCCATTTTTTTTTTGGCCACCTAATCATCCTATGACTTCTCCAGCTCTGGGCGGAGCGGGAGAGGTGTCAGACTTTTACTGACTAAAACCCACCACTGTTCCTTCCTTGCCTGAGTGCCCAGGGGCGCGGTAACTCTGTTACGAATTTATCCATGACCCCTTGGCATGCAGCCATCGGCCATGATGGGCCCCGTCCATGCCCCGTCAGTAGTGGTCCCTAGCATTATGATTTAAGTATTATACTGGGTGGCGCAAAAGTAAAGACCCTATTTGGTTCAGCTATAACATTTTTTCTAAATTAGAAAACTAGATTTAGATTTTTTTAAATGTATATTTGTGCCATTAAATTTCGTACCATTAGGATTTAAAGATGATGTCTTTTAAATGGTGACCTCCAGAGTTGATACACATTTGAGCCCTATTTATGACATTTTGCATAACTTGCCGTAACACTTCCTGCGATATGTTCGTTATTTCTTGACGAATGTTTTCTTTTAGAGCTGCGAGAGTCTGTGGCTTGTTCACATACACCCGAGATTTCAAAAAACCCCAAAGAAAGAAGTCTGGACTGGTCAGATCGGGTGATCTTGCAGGCCAAGGCAAATCGCCAAAACGAGAGATAACTCGGCCTGGAAAAGCGTCCCTCACTAAAGTAAAACGAGTAAAACGGTAAAACGGACGGAGTAAAACGGTCCATGTTTATTTTCAGTGTATTTTACATTTGTTCACTACACAATTTTCAACAACAGAATGACAGAAAATGTCATATAAAAAAAAAAAAGGTATTTTCTTTAGTGCCACTACTTTTGCGCCACCCGTTATAATGAGTAGATATTTCGTGATTCCCGTGAATAGTAGGTAATCCTAAAATCATAAATGTGAAAGTTTAGATGGATTGATGTCTGTCACTCAATCACGAAAAGATAACGGCAGAATGGATCTGGATGAAATTTGGCACAGATATAGCAACGGCTGTAATTTATAATAGGGAAAGTACTAATTCCAAGCGAGCGAAGCCGCTGGCAGAAGCTAGTGTGTGTGTGTGTAATAGTGTGACTGTTTTGGTGTACAATAAAGTTTTATTCTATTCTAGTGTTGGACTAGATCCAATCGGAGTGCCGCGCGAGTCCACTGGATGCGAGAAGCACAGAACTGTTCAATGTAGGGACGCTTGAGGAGGCCTATGACGAACAGTAGATTAAGTCATTAGTTACATTTTGGGGAGTGTGCGACGGAATTGCATAATTTGATTCCGCCAAGCCCGTTTCATCAACGGACCACAAGACGTACGGCGAACTGCCACCGGTTCATAGTGGACATCCCATCCATACGCACAAAGCGTTTTGAGAAAACATTCATTGTGCGTACAGCTAGGGAGTGGAATTTCCTGCCGGAGTCTGTGTTTACTGATAGCTACAACCTGGGAGTCTTTAAGTCAAGAGTGAATAGTTTACTTATAGGCAAGCGTGCTCCATCTTCTACCACATCATCGCTTACCATCAGGTGAGATAGTGGTCAAACGCGTGCCTATCAACAATAAAAAAATAAAATAAAAATAAAGTCTTACGGCTGAAATGATCATAATGAAATAAGACTGCATTTCTCAGAGATTATTGAATGATAAGAGGATTGTACAAGGTGGAAACGACACAACAACAGCAAAATAAACTGGTTAAGTGCGTGTCGGACGTCACACATTTCGGGTTCCGTACTAAATGAGGGAATTTCCGAGAAACAATCTGATTTATCAATATTTTGGTATTTGTTAGTAAAATATACGTAATAATAAACATTATCACCAAATTTCAAGTTCATAGGTCAATGGGAAATTAAAAAATTCTTCGTAACAGTTATTTTTTTTAAAAGCTAACTTTTGTGGTTTCTAATTCCTTTTTCTTCCAATATTTTTTATAACCAAAAATATAGTATTGGTTTACTCAACGAGCTCTAAATAACGAAACCCCATTTGATGGGATAGGTCAAATTTTTTTTTCGTGCCTCCCTTTAACTGAGCTCACACATTAAAAAAAAATTACAGGTTGTATGGCTTTGGGTTAACAAGATGCTCGTACTGTGAAAATTTGGCAACTACAGTCTTCAAATTTTCACAGTACAAGCATCTTGTTGACCCAAAGCCATACTTCATACGCTCATAGCCATACGCTCCAACCGTTTAGCTGTAAAACCTGTGAGACAGACGAGGACGGACAGACAGACAGACACGTAAGTGACAGCAATAGGGCTCCGTTTCGACCCTTCGAGTACGGAACCCTAAACATTAACTGCCCCATACATTTCATTATGCGACAAAATGTACTGAACAGGTAGGTTTTTTTTCGCAATTTCATGGTTGTTCCCATTGTAAAAGTCGTTCATAATGATGAGTGTCGCCAATGTTTTCATTTATTATTGTAGTTATTGTCGTTTCTACTTTGTACAACTTGCAAATTATCTCCTTTAATCTAGTTGTAATCGTTATTAGCGCGTTATAATTAGGGTTCCGTACCCGAAGGGTAACCGACGGGGCCCTATTACTAAGCCTCCGCTGTCCGTCCGCCCGTCTGGCTGTCAGCGAGCTGTATCTTATGATCCGTAATAGGTAGACAGTTGAAATTTTTACAGAATGTGTATTTCTGTTACCGCTATAACAACAAATAATAAAAATTAATTAAAAATTAAAGGGGACTCCCCTACGAGAAACGTGTTCTTTTTTGCTTTTAAAGGCAACAAGCAGCCGCTTCAAATGCTCACAGAGTTTGTATTGCTATATTTGCCATAAAACAATTTATAATAAAATATAATTTGATGGTACGGAACCCTTCATGCGCGACTCCGTTTCGCATTTGGACGGTTTTTTTTAATTTTTCTGTTATTACAAACATAACACAAAATCCAGAACAAAATATGATGAAAATGAAGTCAGGCAGTAAGTAATAACACAATATTTTACGAGCCACCCGCGCCTCCATATCAGTTCGTACGGTCCACGGAAAAGAAATAATACGGTAATATAATTTTGATTAGTCCCGATAAAATATTCTACTAGTCTATAGGTTTACGAGAAAAGTCAGTAACTGTACGGGTTTCACATCTTTTTCGCACTTTTCATTCATATTTACAGGGTGTAACAGAATGGTGTGGTCATATTTCAAGAATTGCATCTGCCCATCTATATTACCAACTTTCTTGAAGAAAATCCGAGGAAATTAAAAAAAAAAAATTTTACCTCCCATAAAAATATTGTTAATTGATATAACTATATATAACTTTATATGGAAAGTCAAATTATTTTTTGGGAATTTTTATTTTTTTTAGAGAAAGTTGTTCATTTCCATGGGCAGATCTGGCTCTTAAAATAATACCACACCTTTCCGTTACACCCTGTATACCTACGTTACTTCTAGGCCAGCATGCTCTATCGTCGTCCACTCATCGCTTACCATCAGGTGAGATAGTGGTCAAGCGCGACTCGCGAGCCTGCCTGCCTGCCTACCCTTTTCCCAACTACCTTTTTTTTTTTTTTTGTGGCGTGGGAAATCATCCTATGACTTCTCCCGCTCTGGGGGTGCGGGAGGGCGTGTCAGACTATTACTGACTAAAACCCACCCCTGTTCCTTCCTGCCTTTGAGTGCCCAGGGGCGAGGTAACTCTGTTTCGAATTAATCCTTAACCCCCGGGCAGTTCCCAACTACCTTGGGGTCGGCTTCCAGTCTAACCAGATGCAGCTGAATACCAGTATTTTACATGGAGCGACTGCCTATCTGACCTCCACAACTCGCGAGCCTATCAATGTTAAAAAAAAACCGGCAAAGTGCGTGTCGGACTTTGCACATTTAGGGTTCCGTACCAAATGAGGGAATTATCAAAGAAAAAATCTGATTTATCAATATATTGGTATTTGTTAGTCAACTAAACGTAATAATAAACATTATCACCAAATTTCAGGTCAATGGGAAGTTAAAAAAATCTTCGGAACAAAATTTTGTGATAGACGACGGACAGACGGACACGTGAGTGACAGCAATAGCAAGCTGATAGCAAGTTGATTAACTGTTTTGGTTTACAATAAAGTATTATTCTACTTATTCTATAATATCACGCCTGTGTCCCTAAAAGGTTAGGCAGAGGCTTTCCATCAGAACACCCGCATTTGGATAGTTATGTATTGGTCTTGGTCTTTACGTATGAAATTGTCGTTTTTTAAAACTGCACACTGCACTGTAATAACTTTGGATAGAGTTAAAATAATGAGTTGAAAAACTTTACAGTTAAAGCGGGTATTACGCTACACTGAATCAGGGTCGTAGACAGGTGTAGTACGGCAGTACAGGTCCACGTAAGGAACTACCCCCACCTTTAATTATTAAGGGCCCTGATTCAGTGTAGTGTAACCCCTTAAGGCCTTTTTTTCCATTCCTTTTTCAAAATATTTATTCATTTGTTTCTTTGGGGATACAGCAATAATACAGAAAATGCAAAGCCCAGAGAAACAAAGAATATCAAATTTCAAAAAAGGAATCCTTGCCGCTCATCGTCCTCTCTTCTCCTTCGGTTTCCTTCCCACTCATCTAGTCGTTAGGGTCCTTTACTGTTCGTGCTGTACGTCTTTGGAACTCTCTTCCACACACTCTAAGGGATAGCCCTTCGTTAGAGGTGTTCAGGAGAGGAATAAGGGAGCATTTCCTGTCAACATGACCCATAGTAATATGTTTTTTATAGAAATTCTTTGTTTATATTATAGGTATATATTATGTTTGTGTATCACAGATGTTTAGTTTATTAAAGCAACAATATTAGATTTTGAGTTTTGTTGTGCACTTATGATAATCCTAAAAAAATATGTATTTTTCACTTTGTGGTTTGCTGTAAGAAAACCCAAACGCTGGGTTAAGCTCGCCTTTGTAATTAACTGACCCATTGTGTTTTTTCTGAATATGTTTTATGTGTACAATAAAGAAGAAGAATTAATAAGGAATCACGGCTTTAATATAAAGTTCAATTGAACTTATAATTCCAAAGTAATACGAAGTTATCACTGTTCAAAATGAACCGTTTTGTAAAAGAGCAACTTCACAGGTAGGTACCTTATACCTAGACCTAATATTCAAGTCACATGCCATCAACCGGGCACCAATGAAAATAATAAATGATAAGTGTTCTGTCATCAAATAAGTGGCATGCGTTATTAATTACAGTTAGTTCCTTCTAAGAAAACCAAGACTTCAAGGTCACCCACAGGTTTTGGTAGGGCAGTCTATCTATAGATCTATTCTTAGCCAAAACCAAACTTAGTCAGTTTATGAGGCATTCGGTTATGCAAACATTCCCGTTCTCTATGGAATATCAACACTTATCAAGTATGTTGTACACACGTTTATAATGCTATTAGTTTCGCCAAAGAATATATAAGGCTGCAGTTGAAAGACGCGAAAATGTAACCCTCGCCAAGCTAGAACATTAAGGGCCTTCTCGCGGTCCAGTGGCGCCCTCATTGAATAAAAAATCGTAGCTTATCACAGAAAATAAATATTAAAAAATCCAACTTCACGTTTGTTACAAAGAGGATAAAGAATTTTTACGTTGTTAAAACAGGTCTCAAAATGTTTCGTATCCAAAGTAGTAGGCAAAAGTGCCAAAAATGGCCGTTTCTGACACTTTTGCCTGCTACTTTGGATACGAAACATTTTGAGACCTGTTTTAACAACGTAAAAATTCTTTATCCTCTTTGTAACAAACGTGAAGTTGGATTTTTTAATATTTATTTTCTGTGCTATGCTACGATTTTTTATTCAATGAGGGCGCCACTGGACCGCGAGAGGGGCCTTAATTAAATGCATTCATGGCGTATGAGAACCTGTGTGTCGTTTTACTATGAAACAGCAAAACTTTATTTACGCGGACGTGCGTGGATCTGTGAATTGGAGGAATATGAATGCTGTTACCATTAAAATAGAGCCAATTCTTCTATAACAGCGTGGCCCGCTGGAATACACACAGATTCGTGAATAAAATTCGTGTTACATAAACGTGCCTTAACAATTCACGCCTATAACCGTAAAAAATTCAAAACAAATTAAAATCTGATGAAAAGCAATATCACAAATAATATCGATTTGATTTATTTATGAATGCAGTTATAATAACGTTCACACGTGCGTTGCTCTTGCGCATCTAAGGAAGCGGAACACTGGTTACATCCTCGTTGTGTACGTTCATTGTTACGTCAGTATGCGCCTCTTTGAATTAACTTAGGTAATATCGTAATTACTTCGGTACGTAAAAATACTAGTACATTGATTGTGAATACTTATGGAATGTGGTAATGCGATTGGAGTTTTAAATGGTGCAATTTACAACGTTAATAGTAGTTAGTACTTTATTGTATTTAGGTACTCTTATTCTATCATAAGCTTAATTTTGAAAGGTATTACCAAATTATCATTTTTTTTCTGTAAATACTTCATCTTTATTATTGTCTCTGGTCACACCATTCACAACATTTGTGTATTTTTATAACGTTAACGCAATCTCAACCTGGATAAATTCGAAAGAGTCTCGCCCCTGGGCATTCAGGGCAGGGAGGAACAGGGGTGGGTTTTAGTCAGTAAGAGTCTGACACGCCCTCCCGCTCCACCCAGAGCGGGAGAAGTCATTGAATGATTTCTCCCCCCTCCTCCCCCACAAAAAAAAACCCCCAAGATACTGGCACCGCGCCTAGTTTGGGTTGTGTCTTAGTATTTTAATTAAAATATAGCATATTACCGATATTCATTTAATGTTAAGTATGGTTAAGAAAATGTTTGTTACTTGGATTTAATGCATTTTATTCTTTACTTCTTTATAGAATCTGTATGTAACCCAATTTGGGTATATTCTGAACGTCAATTCCTGGGAATGAAGATAGATGAAAGCACTCTTGGGCTCACTCTCGACAAGTGGTCTATCAGTGATAGGATTGACAAGCGCTACCGAAATGTCAATCTACACTAATAATATTCTAAAATTTGTAAGTTTTTTAGTTTGTTTGTAGGAAGTAATATCTGGAACATCTGAACCGATTTTGAAAATCCTTTCACCAGTAGAAAACTACATTATTTGTGGGTGCTATAGACTACAAATTATATTTATTATTTTCGAAATCCACGCTGACTAAGTCGCGAGCGAAGTGCTAGTCTTTTATATTTACGTCACTTTATATTTTGGCACTTCGACAATCGCTATTGCTGGTAGAATAATACTTTGTCTAGTCTTAAACCTATGGTCGTGCGAGATATCTGCCTTGCCCGACCTATGAGGTTCCTTGTTAAGATTATGGTCTATAGCCAATTAAATCTTCACAACCAATAAACAGTCGACTTTGATTTCAGCCTTAGGCACCCTTTCTGGGTAAGCTCGCTCCATCGTCGGCTCTGCCTCTGTCACCTCTGACCTATACTAGAGTCAAGAGCAGACCCATCTTAAATAAAAAAAAATAAAAAAACGCACCTAAGTGATTGTTTTCGAAAATGTAAAGTGTGTAATAATATAATGAGAAGCAATAAATTAATTCCACTAATCTGCAAAACATATATTGCTATAATCAATATTTAACTAGAATCAATAACATGCTAACAATGTTAAGGTGCATTATATGACAATATAAAAGATTCTATGTAATTTATAGCTAATTTGTCTTTCATTTAAACTTGAAATTGTATAGTGGAGGTTTGCCCCGCTTGGGCAGAGCACCGCCGTGTCCTCGTGGATGCGATAGGCGACAGCGACCTCTCGCGCCGTGCCCTGGTTCAGGCCATGGTACGGAGCGAGAGGGAATGGGAGGCCGTCTCCTCCTTCTGCGAAGCAGTAATGCTCGCGAAGAGGGAGGCGGCACACGTTAGGGAGGCTCAGCAACGGCCGAGTCGCCCTAGCGCCCCCAGCCGCGACCGCCGCAGGAGACGCCAGGGGCCGCGAGACGATCTCCGGCCACCGTAGACCCGGGCCTGCGGACGGCGAGTAGTGGGTAACTCGCCGCCCGATCAGCACCAGGCCCGAGAGTCGACGGCGCGTAGTGTTCCACGCGCGCCTCAAAGAGTTGTCAGCAAAGTGTAGGGGCCTGCCAAGGCCGGTGCCTGCCCGGGGGTGGAGGATAAATTCGAAAGAGTTACCTCGCCCCCGGGCACTCGAGGCAGGGAGGAACAGGGGTGGGTTTTAGTCAGTAAGAGTCTGACACACCCTTCCGCTCCACCCTAGAGCGGAAGAAGTCATTGGATGATTTCCCACCCCCCAAAAAAAAAAAAAAAAAAAAATAGGTTAATACCCTAAGTTAATGACGAACGATGCCAGTTAAAAACAACAATAATATAATACGAGTAAGTAAACAAGTAGGTAAGTAGTAATAGGTAACAATATAATATGTTTCTAAGCATTTGCATAAAAACATATTTCTGAAAGACACGCGACTTAATAAAATCGTCAAATTAAAAAGTATTATTTACAATGCTCACACAATTTCTAATAAAGATTATTTTCATCGTGTCACACTCGTATGTTCCTCGGCTAACGAGCATGAAAGTGAAAAAAAAGGAGTGATGGCCAGTCGAGAAAATGTACCCGATAATATACTAGGTAAGCAAACAAAAGTATTTTATTATAAATGAAATATGTACTCGTATATTGTTTTATTCGATTGTGAAACATGCTATAAATTTTACTTTTACTTTAAAATCTTACAGAAACATTGCAGCATTACTATTTCAAAAGACCATATAATACGAATTTAAAGTTCAGAAAACTTTAAGATCCAAATCAATGTCGAAAGATAAATATATAAAAAAGAAAATTTGCATGAGCAGTGTGAAATCATGACATTATGCAGATTTAATATCAATACGACAGTTTATCAATACGACAGAATGCATCTTGTTTAGAGTGCAATATCATAAATATTCACTATTAATTTGGATTTATAGTGCCTATAAATAAATATGCTTTATTCATTCAATGTTTGATTGAGCAATGCTAACATAAATACCATTAACTTTATGTGAATGAACTTTTGAACAAATTGTGATGGTAGCTATCAAATTTGAAAGCCATCATCAGCGTCTGTGCGAAAATGCGAAGAAGTAACTAAAAAGCAACCTGGACAAGTAAATAAAAATATTTAATTCGTTGATTGAGTAAACCAGCACACCAGCAGAAAATAAGTGGGCGTCCAAGAAAAACGGGTTCAGTAGTGGGTTATTGAGTTAAGACTAAATTCGACATTTAGAACAGTCAATTAATAATAAGGATTAAAAAATATTAAAAATCTGGCACATTTTTTTAACAGACATTTGAAGTTGAAACTCTGAAAAAGATTGATTTGAGAAAAAGCACTAAAAAAATTAAAAAAAAACGAAATTTCTATAACAATCGAGAAACGCAATTTTTCACCAAACTTTACAAAACTGCGTATATCCTAGAGAGGAAACCTGAGTCCCAGTTGCTCCCACATTATAAAGGCTAATTACGCTTATCCAGGAGTGTGACCTCCTGGATACAGTAGGTATTGTACCTTCTCACAAAAATACTGACTATTTAGTTTCAATAGCAATTTGACATAACACATTACAAATTAAAACCATAACAACGTTATGCTGTCAAACCTTCCATAAAAACATTGTTTCCACAGCATTTAGCGTTGAATCCGTTATTTGCGTTCAAAGCATCAAAGATGGCTGCCGGCATTGTGGCAGTTCCATAACCCGTTCATTTGAATACAGCCATGGAAAGTCGTGTAGTTTCATAGCGCACTCATACGTATAATTGTTGACTTTCCATAATACGTGGGCAATTTGTGGCCACCGATTTTATGTCGATGTCCCGAGATGTATTACCGGCTATTTCACAATTACCTATCCTATCTGCTGTTATTAAATCGCTGCATTTTAATGATTCTGTATTCCCATTTGTTCTGTTTTGACGTCATATATTCTGCTTTGCTGTCATTTGTTGTTTTTTTATGCGGTAGAGTGGCAAGCAGGCAAGCGGCATACCTGATGGTAAGTGGTTACCGATGCCTATTGACATTGGCAATATCAGGCAATATAAGGTACAGAAAGCTCGGAGCGCTCGTTGTCAAAAAGAACAGCTTTCGCGCACAGAAACAATGTGCACATGAATCTACATTACACAACCAAAACCAACCGGCCTTTGTGGGATAGAACACCTGTACCACAGGTACTCCTTACCCTTTTGTACAAGGAATCTGTTCATTTGTTTTTGTTCTTGTTTTACGAGTACTATTCAGTGTTTTGTATGACATTTTGTTCCTGGTAATTTGAGTTATGTTAGAATTCGGTGCATATTTAATGCGTAGTTCTAGAAATTTCATATTTGAAACATTGCAACGTCGTTGTGACACTAATTGGTCATCTTAAATCTCTTCAATGAATGTGCCATTTGCTTGTACCTACGCTATTTTGGTATTCTTTTGTTCTTAATTTTTTTTCATCGGTAGTTTTGTATTTATAAATTTCTGGTTTCCAACGTTGATACTTTTATCGTAGGCGAATGTACTTACGAGGTCTGTGGGTAGGACTCCTACGTTCGTTCCTGACTGACAGACACTGAAGATCATGTTATGCCATGTTCCCGTAGGTCTCTCTGACATTTCTAGCTGTCACTTTATAGCTTCTAGAAATGAGAAATGTGCCTCTGAAGACCAAATATACAAAAATCAACCATCTCAATCGTTGTTTAAAATTGAATAACTAAATTTCAGTTATAAATTGTACAATTGTAGTTTGAAAATAATTCGCTTTTTTTCATTTCCTGAAAATTTTTAATTTTCAGATCTGTGCTCTTTTTGAAATTGCGCATCTATTCAATTGTTGAGTTGTTTTTTAACCGACTTCAAAAAAGGAGGTTCTACTCGTATGTTCGACCCGTATGTATGTGTGTATGTATGTTTGTTTGTCCGTGATTGTCTCGAAAACTACTGATCCGATTTGGATAGGGTTTTCGTAATTCAAATGTATATTTTTCAAGGAAGGTTTTAGTATATAATACATTAGGATCCGATGAAAATCTTCGGAGATAGATAGTGGAAGTCTTCAATAACTAACGGCAAATGCCTCGCGATTACTGCGATCGTTTGTCTAGATGTATTGTTAACACAATTTAATGGGGAACCACGACTAAAACGTTAAAAATATTTTTTTTGCTAACAAAGAATAGAACCGACTTCCAAACGAAAACGAAAAAAGTGCAAAATTACTTTAATTTCGGCAGTCGGTGTCAAGAATCGAAGATATAAAACCAGAAACACCAACTTCTAAAGTTGTTTTGCACTTTTTTTTCGTTTTCGTTTGGAAGTCGGTTCTATTTTTAGTAAAAAAGTTTTTTTAGGGTTCCGAATGTCCAAATGAAAAAACTGAACCCTTACAGGATCACTCGTGTGTCTATCTGTCTGTCTGTCCGTCTGTCACAGTCAATTTGCTCCGAATATACTCGACCGACTGAGTTGAAATTTGATACATACGTGAATGTTTGTGACCCAAACATGGACGTGTAACATAAATAAATAAATTTGGAATATGGGGGTCACTTTTGTGGTGCAAATGGGAACATAAAAATATAAATTCAAACTGTGACGTATGACGTATCAAATGACGTATTTCTTTAATAATTTAAAAAAATATACAGTTTTAAAGTTATCTAAGATTATAACTTTTGAAAAAAAAAAACAGAAAATAATTCTTTACATACTTATAGATTACAGGAACACCTATAAGAAAACTATATTTATTTTTCAATAGATTTTAAACATAAAATTATCGTAGGGAACCCTTTGCACGCGAGTTCGACTCGCACTTGGCCAGTTTTTAACTGACTTCAAAAAAAGGAGGAGGTTCTCAATTCGACTGCATTTTTTTTATGTGTGGTACCTCATAACTTTTTACTACGTGAACCGATTTTAAAGATTAATTATTTGAAAGCTGTTGCTTCACATGTGGTCCCATTTAAATTTGGTGAAAATCTGATAAAAGACTTCGGAGATACACAATGGAACTCTTCAATAAATGATAGCAAACCTTCCAGAATTGCTGCAATCGCATGTTTGTATATTGTTTTCACCACTTCACAACATTACATCACGCTGATACGCTCTGAAGGGGTATACAGATTTGTACAGCTTACCCTGATACACCCTAATTTCACCAACTATATTTAAATTTTCTATGTCTGGGGCTATCAATTCGGGCATAACATTACTATTAATTAAGTTTTAGAATGGGGGACAACAACTAAAAAGTGAAAAATAAAAAACTTTTTACAAAAAAAAAATACAACCGACTTCCATAAATAATACAAAAAAATGCAAAATAACTTTAATTTCGGAAGTCGGTGTCAAATAACGAAGAAACCAAACTAGAAACACCGACTTCCGAAATTAAAGTTATTTTGCATTTTTTAGTATTATTTATGGAAGTCGGTTGTATTTTTTTTTGTAAAAAGTTTTTTTTATTAACAGTTACAATATTAAACTCATCCTCAGCGAATAGTTCGCATGTCAATATATATACAGATACATTATGTGTTTTTGGTACTAAAACTATTTTCGCATTATTTATTGGCATCACGTGTCTTCGGTTTCGGAAAGACGTAAGCTGTTTAACGGCTAAAATAACACCAGTAATGAGCTTATTGAAGACTAAAATAATATACACGAGTACAGTCACCAGCATAAATACCTTACATACGCAAGATTAAAAAGTAATTTTCACCTAAAGTATAGCCGTACATTGTATAATGTTACAAATATAGTATTTTCGAAATCGATTCTAAATGATATAATTTTGCAAAAAAAAAACTTTTTTTAAACTCGCAACAACAACGCTCAAAAATCAAACACGAAGTTTTCATGAAATGACGTTTCATAAAAACATCGAGTTTGATTTATGCAAAACTGTAAGATGTTTATGCTCGTGACTGTACCCACAAGATATCATCTCTACGCTACGCTTTAGAACATGGGTGTATTTATTAATCTACCTATTCTATTTTTGCCCACATGTGATATAAATGGTTAATTATTTTTAGGGATGTCCGATTAGCGATTAGCATTTGGCTGCCCTTGATGATAATTTAATTATTAATAGTTCGTAATCGATGGAATGCGTTCTATTTCAATAAAAATTCGATAATAATGACAAATCTTAAATAATGGCTCATGGAAGATACTTTTCAAAACATTCCTAATTCAAAAATGATGTCAAATTGAAGGTTTCCTAAAATAAAAATGTATGTACTATTTAGCAATTTTTTTTTTGCAAAATTTGCACAAACACGTAATTATCCTACAAAACCACAACCAAGTTGCACTGATCTTATTATACTTAGCACCTATTTAAAACAATCCAATTAAAAAATATTAAAATTACTTAGTGTGGTTTCCGAAATCAAAAAAAAATAAAGCCATCACATTCAAATAAAGAACTAAGTATTGTTTCTAAAAATAGAAATAAAGTACCAGCATTAAATATTTGCTCAAACTTGACCTCTAAAACCACAAACAAGGTGATGATGTCAACAACTGTGACAGTTCACAACGAGGCCGATACTCCTCCCTTGTGGAACAATCACGACGTCTCTCACGGCATGACCCTAACTGTATCACTTACGATCAATTTATTGCTATCGAACCACAGAGCACGGAGACACCATGGCGGCCACTGCTAGAGACGGTATTGTCAAAACTGCCCTTACAAATCAAAATTGTCAGTAAATGTCCACGTTTACCCATACAAATTGACGACCCGTAAAAGTTCTGATTCTGACTATGACCACGACAGGCGATACTTGTGCTCAACGCACAATGCGCGGGCAAGAATATTTTTTAACGCTCGTCGTTACCTGCGCATTGATTCCGTGCTCTGTGTATCGAACTAACTTTGTGAGGCAGAGACGATCTTTGACATGTTAGCGTGCTGTATGGGTTAGGGGAACTTACAGAAAACAATTTTCTGGGTTCTTTTTGTGTTCGTACTTAAACATTATTGGAACATAATTACAATGGTCAATTATCATAAAATTATGACGTAGGTACTTATATCGTCATTTTGTTTATTTAATTAATGAACTAGCATTGCCATTCAACGTGGCAATGTTGGCAGTCTTCTGGGCATGTTTCCAGATGACAGCCATGTGGAGGATTACTTTGACGCCGGAATGTATTTGGTTTTTGTATTTATGTATGTACGTAGCTAGGTTAAGATTTTTGGTTTTAGTGTAGATATAGTTAGTTAAGTATTTTAGATAACATATTTATTTAGTAATGCAAAAAAAAATCTTAGTTAAATATTTTTTCCTAAAATCACATTGACTATACATATGACTCAAATTGACCAATTCAAAATAACTTTCACTGTTCTTGCTTGATTAAGAGTCCAAGCCGGAGATATGGCTCAGAATTATAGTTGACTCATTTTACTCACCTACAGCAAAAATGTAAAGCTGAGCCTAAATTCCTGGAAAGAAAGAAAACATCATATTAATAAAACATACATACTCGAATTCTTATTATAAGTACCTTCCTCCGCATAGGAGGCAAGCCTATCACCATTTCCCAGCCACAATCTCAACCCCGAAATTGGGACAAAAAAAAATTCTACAGGCAAATCCTGTCTTACTTTTTTCAACAAAAATTTCTTCTGGGTTAGCTCGTTCCTTCGTACACCTTATCCATGCTTACCATTTATTCGAGGAGGAGAGCATAAATAAAATAAGTTAAAAGTTATTTGCTTTCGTACCCTCGTTATCATGTGTATTGCAAAATACTCATGATAACAAAACACACTAGCCCAAATTCAACTGGCCTACCATTTACCACCAGGAAGTTCCAGTCCCTATATCCCGGCGTCATCAACAGAGCAGCCTGATGGTATAATAATATTGCATTGTCACCGGACTTACATAAGTATGCCAGTTTTCAGCTCTATCGAAAACCAACAAGTGATCGAAAAATGGTTTGCAAATTTTGAAGCGGATAACAATAAAAATGGTTGCGAATCTGACATTATATTTCGCATTTGAGTTAGCTAAGTATATGACATCACAACAGAAAATGACCTTTGGCTAGAATAACACGTATTTGTAACGCTTTTGTAACTGATTCAACTCGTATTTATTCCAAGAACTCTATTTAACAATCGAAGTTCACACCTGTTGACATTAAATGTGCCATAAATCCAACGAAAACAATGCATTTGTCGACCTTTATTTCCAATCTTATTTGCTCTAGTAGTAACAGGTGAGGTCTATACCTACATATTGTAAATATATCAGCTTTGGCTGATCTCTTCTGCATGAGTAAGACGGAAAAAATTAAATAAAACGAGAAAAATAATGAAATTATTCCGTCGACATATTTTGTTGAATACAACTTACCGTGAAAACCCAGAGGCCATATAAAAAGTGACATTTCAACATTGTCTCTATATCCAAAATGCTACCGAAGTGTATCATAGACAATCCCTTATTAAACGTTGCGACAGTCGTTTTCGCTAACAGAATGACATATATTATGTCCACAGCCGTAGGTGACACACATCCTTGTATAGTTTCTACTTATAAATGTGAAAGCTGGTCTAAATATAGCACACTAATTTGGATTGTAAGGGTGGGAGGCGAGCCCTTTACTCTGCATAATTTAGAGCAAAGAAAGTTCACAATGCCCGTTTATATAAGATACTCGTACGTACACTAAATTGGACTATCTTTAGTGTAATGTCAAAGAATGAGTCACAATCTCTATTTGAAAAGACACCACGATTGCGTATACGATGACATCACAACACATAAAAAAGAAACGCTAATAGCTTCAGCAAATATTGAGGGCCAGTACGGCCATACTGACTATACATTTCAGTGAAATGTCAATAAGTCGGGCCATCAACCGCCATTACGGAGAGGCTCGGGAACTGAATCGGTCATTAGAGGGAAAAACATTTCAAAATCAAACACCAACTTGTTCCACTGACAGTGCTCGAAACTTCCTCCTAATTGCTACACTCCTTTGAGATACTTAAGTGCTCCGCGAAATAAAATATGCAGAGAAACGTAAACACTAACAAATATAGAGGCCATTTTCATCAAAATGGACCGCTAATTAGTCAGAATTGAAAAAACAAAGGCAATAAGTGCAGTGTTTTGTTTTTGCTATCTACAAACGTGATCTCTTTATTGCGGAACGGCATAATTTTAAATTAAAATGTAATAAAAAGACTATGGTTATACTGGAGTAATTAGCAGTAATTTATCTATAGTTAATAACAAGGTGTACCGACACAATTAATAACAAGGAATTTTATACTTTTTTTAAGTATTTCACATTTTTGAACAGACCTTGCTCGGAATACCAAGTGGAAAGCCAAAGAATTTAGATCGAATTTCAACGCACACTGACCTTTGTATAACTTAAGGCCAATAATGCATTATTCCCTTGAATGTCATGTCAAGGAAATCTGATTATAAAAATAATAACATAAATTACAACTAAAAATGGGTTTAAAAACCGTGGGCTTTATTTAAAAAAGTTGACCATGTGATTATTTTAATCATTGATTAGCAGGTTGTTAATTCAAAATTTTCTACCCAAACGTAGGGTAAAGACATGTAGGTGGTAAAGTAATGACAATCATTTGAAGAAGGTTTTGTCCTATAAACAGCTAAATGTAGTGGATGTGACGTACGCCATCTTGAATTTAGAATCCGCTTATTAGTACAAAGCATAATTATAGTTAGCGAGTTTTATAAATAAGGTTGCGTATCTGTAACTTTTTGATAAAGTTGAAATTGGAATAACACAATCTTAACAGGTAGGTACTTCTACCTACCAACAAACCCAGAAAGGCGTTGTTGTCTTCTTAAATAATGAATTTTAGGATATTGTAGACACTCTTTCATCTGCCTCTTTAGAGGGTTTAGGACTGAAGGCACATTTTGAATGAAATAAATAAACACTAATTCGAGTTTTAAATTAAATGAGATTGTCATAGATATTGAGAGCGGCTGTCAGACCGATATGCGCGTGTGAATTATAATAAATATAAATTATATTTTTAATATAACGGATCAAGTATTGCGTTCCCGTGATTCCTTTATTACACTCGAAAATATTAAGAAAACAAAGCAATTGGTCTGCAAAGTTTAAGCTAATTGTTTGATTGCATGACGTACTTGTACCTCCGAGCTCCGGTTTATTCAGCTCTAGACAAACTGGCATTCTATCAATGATGTCGCTTGTCAAAAGTCCAATATGTATGCGATTGTCATGCATTACCAATGTCACGTGCTCAGTCTCAAACATTTTGACAATCTTTATTACACTCGAAAATATCAAGAGGGCAAAGCACGTCTGCAAAGTTTGTGCTAATTGTTTGATTGCATTACGTACTTGTACCTCCGAGCTCCGGTTTATTCAGCTCTAGACAAACTGACATTCTATCAATGATTTCGCTTGTCAAAAGTCCAATATGTATGCGATTGTCATGCATTACCAATGTCACGTGCTCAGTCTCAAACATTTTGACAATCTTTATTACACTCGAAAATATCAAGAGGGCAAAGCAAGTCTGCAAAGTTTGTGCTAATAAATTAAATGATAAATGATTTTATTTTTGTAAGTAGGTTTTAACAACACTTTTAATAGTCATTTTTTTTTTTTTTAGCTTGATTAGGCCGGTGTTTCCTAGCTGACTACCCTGAGAAGAAACACCGAAACCAACTCAGAGGTCAAAGACTCTTTAAAAGTGTTCAAATCTATACAATATGTACTGTTTAAATCATATGAGAACCATGTACGTTTATATCTGGGATGGACATTGTGACTGCGTTCCGACTTCGTTCTGGACATATTCCCTTAAATAGCTTTGCGTTTTTGATGAAGAAGACTGACTCACCCAACTGTTCCGAGTGTGATAAAATAGAGGACGTCACTCATATTTTAGCGGAGTGCGTCCGGAACGAGGTTGAAAGGAGTAATTATTTATTAGACAATAGTTTGGATTGTAAGAATATTGGTATTTATAATAGTGTTCTGGCGGCTCCCCTGTCAAAAGCCGCCAAAGACCTATATAACATTGTAAATTTAGGAATAAAACGTAGATAACTGTGTAGATTGCACTTATGAGGGTGGCGTGATCATACTGATCAAACCCTCTATAAATAAATAAAGATTAAAAAAAAAAAAATATCTGGGATGAGCTTTTTGAAGAAAGCAACACACAAATTCGTGTCGACCTGTCCAGACAGTGGAAGCATTTGTCAGTCATCGTGAAGCTCAACTCAGAACTTTGAGAAGCTCAACGAACCGACGAACAATACCAAAGTAAGGACATTTGAGTAGGCCGCAAAAATACTCAAACTGCCAGACAATCATAAAATCTACATATAGTTTGATTGCAGTACGTACTCGTACCTCCGGTTTATTCGGCTCTAGACAAACTGACATACTATCAGCGATGTCGCTTGTCAAAAGTCCAAAATGTACCTATGCAATTGTCATGCACTACCAATGTCACGAGCTCAGTCCCAGACATTTTGACAATCTTTATTGCTCAAACAATATAACTTTGTCTAGAGCCGAATAAACCGGAGATACGAAATGCAATCAAACAATACCTAACCAATCAGCTCATACTTAGCAGACCCATTGCGTCAATGAAGCAGTTAGCTCCAAAGACAAACAAGTTCTGCAATAATAAAGTTACTACCTACTTACTATCTAAACAGAGCTAGAAGTGCAATCTAGTACAAATATATCGTATGGCCCTAGTGTTAAGTAATGTTACATTACCGGTTTGGCGCCGGCTAGCCCGCAAGGTCGGAGACGGGTTTGACTCGCTACGTCACAACAACTTCGTAACATTATAGAAATTATGCATAAATTAACATATTATAATATATTCTCGGATTAACTGTGATTTTAAGATTCAACGGGTTTTAAAAAAAAGACAAAACGGTGGTTTGATATTGATCTTGAACATGGTTACCCGGCTATTGCATAATATTGCATCTTTACGTATAATATTCTGAACAGATCATTTCAAACACAATAAATCGCATAACAATTCAATAGTTTACAATATAGCCGTGTCTATCTCTATCGACTATCACATCAGCTACATCAGCTGAACAAAATTAGAATGGGAGGTTAAACTTTTAGGGTTCCGAAAGTCTGAATGAAAAAACGGAACCCTTATAGGATCACTCGTGTGTCTGTCCGTCTTTTACAGCCAATTTTGCTACGAATCTGGACTGAAAGCCACTCACACGTCCCGGACACTATGGCGACCCAAAAAAAAGTCCTCAGGAACGCCACGATGACCAACGCGGCCCACCCCATTTTTTTCTTTAAACCATTTTTTTGCTGTGAGGGCGATGCTAGTGTGTTCTTACTTTATTGTTTATGGTTCTCTACTAAATTCCGCGTCTTTTTGTTCTTGGGGACCTCGCACTATGACATAGAGATTTTTTTTTATATATTGTTGAAATGTCTTCCGTCAACAGTCAGTGCCAACAGTCAATTTATATCACATTTGTGATTTAATTGGAATTTTCGTAAAATCCAACGTAATTATGTTATTTGTCCATAAAATCGGCAAAATTTCAAGGATTACGAATACATAAACTTCTCAGAGGTTCCGTGTGTGTTGAAAATGCTAAAATTGAAAAACGGAACATGGAAATGGTGGAATGTTTACGTAATTATATAATTTAAGTTTTTTTTTGGATTATTTACTTTATAATCTCTTATAACATCGCTCGTAATGTGGAAAGTAGTTAATAATTAGTATTTACAAACACGTAAAACAGTAAAATACAAGGATAAAGTAGGTCAATATTCCATCTTGCCGTAACTTGATTCGATTTTGGCGGGAAAAAAATGAGAGAAAGAGGTGTTTTGTTTGGGTTTAATGTGGTATTTAGAACATATGGTTTAGTGACTTCTAGGTATCTAAAAATTGGTTATATAGTCTAGTTTAATGATAAATAGGTTTAAAAAAGACAAACTACAAAATTATTGGTAAAAACATAGGTTAACAAATGTGAACGTTTACTTCTAACGTTTTTTTACGTTTACATTTCATTTGAAGTACTTTGGACATGTTATCATACTTTAGTTTTCACGTATGTCGATTCTATAAATTATCAGCAATACACGCGTATTTTTTGTTTGCATATAGCTCTAGTAGTTTATGAGATATTAAGCTTTAATTTGGCAACGAGACGGGCGCTCGCGAGGTGCGAGTGAGCGGGCGCACCTGACGAGCGCGACCCAAACACGAACGTGTAGGGGTACCCTAAATAAATTAATTTGAAATACGGGGGTCACTTTTGGGGTCAAAATCAAAAAAAAAGGTTTTCAAACTGTGCGGTGCAACATATCAAATGAAATTGATTGTGAGGATCTCGAATGTATTTATTTTTTTCATAATTTTTAAAATACAGTTTTAAAACTATTTTCGAAAATAGAAGAAAAATTACCATTACCCCCTTATTTCCGAAACCACGGGCCCTAAAATTTTGAAAAAAATACAGAAAGTAGTTCTTTACGTAATTACAGGAAAACCTAAAAGGACTAGATAGTTTTAAAAAAAAAAATTGTTCGGAACCGTTTGCGCGCGAGTCCAACACGCTCTTGACCGGTTTTTTTTTTCGGAATTTTCTATGACATTCTTGAAGAAAGTTGATAATTTCCATGGGCAGTTTAGCAGTACCTGTGTATTTAAAATATGGCCATGCATCCTGTATTATAAACATAATGTGTTTGCTGTGTCCCAGTGACAGACATATTTAATGGCATAGTATTTTACTCCTTATTTTAGCGATTAGAAGTTTTAAAGTAGTTGACTTATTTTTCTATGAATGAGCACAGTAGTTATTTTGTTCCTGCCTATCTGCTACTTGACTGCCGTCAAAACGAGTACAGTTTGATAATAAAAGCAAATATTGAAGTTACAGATAAGTTCGTTCTTAGAAAGTTTGACATTTCTAACTAACTTCATGACGTTGTCTTATTATGATTATTTGCACACACGGCTAAAGTAACGTGACGTTTTGACATAATAATCTGTCAGTTGACAAACACTATATTGTAACAATTATAAATAAGCATCTCATAAACACTTTCTAATGCAATACCTATTTTTTCAATGCTAGATGCAGTATTTTTTCACCGTAACGAAATATCGACGATAAGGAGTTTCACGAATATTTGAACTTGGAATACTAACCTAAATAACAACACTAAACAAAACTGGAAGAACTTCATCACTACACACTTCAATAATACAATCACACTAGCACATGGGTTCTTGTGAATACAGACTATAATCGTATGGCTGATCTAACTAGCAACTACAGTCGCGGCGGTGTGAAAAAATGGTGTTAGAATTATTAAAAATCTAGTTTCCATCGAGTGACCACTTAAAAAACATATCAAAAAAGGGCGGTGAAAACCGATCCGCGTCTGCGCGTGAGTGGAGTGTTTTGAGCGAATCCGTGAGCAGAGAAAGATCGTGCGCCCACGCATAGCGCGCGGCTATTACGAGATGCCGATTGTCGCCGGCCCTGGGGCAAGGTTGCCTGGAGCACCGGCTGTCAAAACTAATGTTTCTAATAAATCTGAACGCGACCCAGTGCAAATAAGGTACTCCTGTACCCTTGCTATCTGTTCCGCACCCGAAGTATCTGTAAACCCTAAAAAAGAGAGGACCTAAAAAATGCCACTGATGCCGCGTTGAACATGGATACCTAAAAGACATAAATCAGTAAATGAAATATATTAGTTGCATTAACCATCAGTGCAAACATACTCGTAAGTAGAATAAATCTGAATATCTGTCACTCTCGATCCGACCTACATAGTTCAGTGATTCATGACATGACTGTGTTTACCGGCTTGTTCTAAAATCAAATAGTTGATTGATTTGTGTGATAGCTTTACGGATTTACAATTTATTTGTTTATATCAAGCATTGCTTTTTAAACTTCACAGACAGGTTATTAAAATGATGTAGAACTAATCTATCTGTTGAGTGAATTATGTTATAGAAACAGACTAGACAAACTTTATAATAATTGTTGGGATGACACTAAGGGGTTGAACAGGACTTTCAAGTACATACGAGTATACCTATATAATAGTGTTTTGTTCCATTTGCGACTGCCTTTAACATTTTAGTTAGCAAGAGAAGAAGAAACCTCAACTTATCAAGGTAAAGCAGTTCACAATTAAACCAGACAAGAGACGCAGACCAACGGTGAAAACAGAAGAAAGTCTAGTCGAAACAATGGAGGGACCAGCTCCCCTAGCTATGTTACATTTCTATTATCGTTTACGCTAACGCTTAGAACAAAATGTATGGCAATGACATTACCTGCGTAGATAAGTGTCACGTGACTTATCGCAGGTAATGGCATTGCCATACATTTTGTTCTAAGCGTTAGCGTAGACGATAATAGAAATGTAATATGGCTAGGGGGGCAGTAATTGCACAGCTGACTGATATACAACATTCACAAACGTCCCTATACATAGTTTAAGAAAAACTTGAGCTATAACTATTGATCTTTGAGTTCTAATACATTTCTGAAGACAAAAAGAGACAGAAATAATACCGTTGAGGCGTTGATTGGCGACACCTTTTAACTTTGTCCTTTGGCTTGGTAATCGCCCTAATTGCTTTTCGCTGTACAAAACTGATACATTCAATAATAGAGAGGTAGAGGGGTTCCAGTGAATCGCTAATATACTTACCAACCTATGGTCGCCTGGTACCGAAATGTATTACGACGTAATACTACTAAAGTCTATCGTTGCATTATCGTTTAAATGTACAATGGTCAATTAAGAATGCAGAACAAGATTAATTGATACTGGAGAGATTATGCGCTTTATATAGAAAAAAAAATGTGATTAGTTTTAACAGTGATTACCAGGGTCTTAATTTTCTATGGAGGATTTGAATTTAGATCTAATAATATCATCATCTGCCTAGCCTTTTCCCAACTATCTTGGGGTCGGCTTCCAGTCTAACCGGATGCAGCTGAATACCAGTATTTTACATGGAGCGACTGCCTATCTGACTCCTATCTGGTTAGTTTAGTATAAAAAGTGAAAAATAAAAAAACTTTTGTACAAAAAGTACAACCGACTTCTAAAAATTGCAAAATAACTTTATTTTCGGCAGTCGGTTCTTAATTTAATATTGTGTTTCTTAGTTATTTCTCGGTTGTATTTTTTGTAAAAAAGTTTTTTATTTTTGAACGACTTCCAAAAAAAGGAGGAGGTTCTCAATTCGACTGTATTTTTATTTTTACTTTTTAGTTGTTTTTACCACAGAAGTAAAACTAAATATTAAAGTTAAACCCGAAAAGAAGAAAAAATATAGACGAATTAAGGACCTCCTCCTTTTTGAAGTCGGTTAAAAATATGGAATTTAAACATTTGGAGACAACCAGAACGTCATCTGTGTATACATATTTTTTGTTTATGTTGATTTTTTCAAAAAGTGCTGAATCAATTCACAAAATCTATTCACAAATGGCGGAGACATCGCGTAACAAACATACAAAAAAAAACTTACAGATGAATTGAGAACCTCCTCTTTTTTGAAGTCGGTTAAAAATATAAAAAAGGGTATATATGCATAATATTATATCCATCCACATTAATATTCATAACTCGTGCACTTAAAACAATAACTTTGATATTTTATTGAAACAAATACACGAGTCAAAAACAATAACTTGTTAATACTTAATCACTTAGGTATTTACTGATACAAACGAACAGGTAGGTAATATCATATGTTCCACACTTGTGCGAAACCAAACTGCGCAAACAATTTCATATAAATCGCGTCTTGTGTTTCAAAATAGTTTATAATTTAGCCATTTATTTACAAAAGATTACCAAAACTCTAAAATTCTCTGATTAGTAAATCTGTTGTCAAATGTCATGTTAGTCATCAACTAAAATAACTACAATAGTAGAATATGCACCAAAGTGATAAAGCAGTGTCTTACGTCACAGGCAGCATATTGAACCCTGAGCGTAACGAACGAGGGACTCTAGAGTTACTCGTATGTAGAGTCCTGAGTGAAGCGAGGGTTTCAAGCTGCACAAGATGAAGACAGGCTTTATCTCAGAAGAGCATAAGTACTCTAATTTTCACACCTGCGAGACAATAAAAAGCCAGGGGCTCCATAAATTAAGCATTTGTTTTGTAATTATTCTAAATCAAAAGTTAATATTAATGTTGGACACATTAGTCCAGTTATGGAAGGATAGAGTAATAATTTTGTTCGGTATTTTTAAGGAAGTTGTGATGGAGTTTATTTCAGTACTCAAAGGTGAAGAAACTTGTTTGAATGTCATTTTGGATCGTGAACGTTGGTGACAAGTTTTCCACGACAAGATCCACATTATTTGACGATGTTTTTTGATGAATGTTCTCGTTAATACGGCAACTTATTTTATTCTTATTCTGCATTGAATTTTTAATGTAGCCCTCTACTACTGCATCGGATTTTTGTCAAGACGAATATTGCAATAAAATTCACTGAAAATCACAGTATACACCGTCTTTTGTTTCACATTCTTTAAAATCGCGCCTTTTTCTTTTTTTAGTTCTGCTTATGGTGGCCACTTCGATTTTCGAACAAACCTCTTTACAATGCCATGGGCATTTTATTTCTTAGTTTACCACGACTTTCCACAAGAATTTGATATTCCATATTCAAATCACTTTACCCCCTTAGGAGTTTCACACACCCGGGTCTGCGGACGGCGAGTAATGGGTAGCTCGCCGTCCGATCAGCACCAGGCCCGAGAGTCGAGGGCGCGTAGTGTTCCACGCGCGCCTCAAAGAGTTGTCAGCAATAGGGACGAGGCCCGTCATGGCCGATGCCTGCCCGAGGGTTGAGGATAAATTCGAAACAGAGTTACCTCGCCCCCGGGCACTAAGAACAGGAAGGAACAAGGGTGGGTTTTAGTCAGTAAGAGTGACACGCCCTCCCGCTCCACCCAGAGCGGGAGAAGTCATTGGATGATTTCCCACTCCACAAAAAAAAAAAGTAGTTTCTCACAACTTTACCTCCCTTATGAAGTAATGTTTTGCATTAAAGGTTGTTCCAAATAAACGTGCAATAACGGTCATTGACCCACCTACATTTATTGACATTTTTAATTTGAAAAACGGAATTAATGACTCAAAGTTGTCCCGAATCAACATCTCTTGTGATCATTGTCTAATAATGAAAAACGATTTATATTTAATTGTTCAGGTACCTACGAAGAGTTATTAGGAAAAGGTCAATGTACTTGATTGCAAATTTATCTGAAACATAGTATAGGTTGAGATTGCATGATATGTAATTACAAAAAAAAAAACATACATAACCCAATCTCTTTTATAAAGATATGTTCTTTATATAAATACTAGCGTCCCGCCTCGGTTTCGCAAGGGTACAAATTATAACCTTAAACCTTTCTCATGAATCACTCTGTCTATAATTGGTAAAAACCGCATGAGTTTTTGAGTTTATCGTGAACAGACAGACAGACGCGGCAGTATTATTATTATTATTATTTATATTGTAAATGTACATATACAAATCGGTTCAAAAGCGTTGACTTCGCATATAAAATTATAAAACTTTATTGCTGAACGGCAATAGAAATTTTGCAAGTGTACATCATAAAGTTGGATCGTAAACGAACTATTTCTGATTAGGTTGTACGCTATTTACTCGCTTCGTAAAACTAAAAAATTGTAAATGCATTCTTTGAAGGTTCTTTGAAGGTTCAGATTGATTCCGCATTTTTCAACAAAAACCAGTCTGTTAAAATCGGATGCTTTTTTAACCTTACCTTCTAATCAAGATAATGTTAATTCAAGGAAACTCCTCGCATTTCAATTAAATAGGAAACCATTTCGTATTATTTCCCACGTTTGTAATTAATATGCATGGTTTTGAGTGGACCTGTCATGTAGAGTTTTTACAACTACTTTATTTTTCTTGTTTGCTGCTCGATAACGGTCTATGCAATATTTAAGTACCTACCCATTTCATTCCAACCTCATCGATACACGTAGATTCTTCTTATTTTTACGGATCTCGTCGAAACCGCTCGATATCCAATGTCAACATTGAATCGAAGTATTTCTGTCATTTCTACTATTTTTTTAACCGACTTCGAAAAAGGAGGAGATTATCAATTCGGATGTTTGTATTTTTTTTTTTTTTTTTTTTTTTATGTATGTTCGGGCATAACTCCGTCATATATTGACGGATTTGCAAAATTCTTTTTTTGTTCGAAAGGGGTTTATTCCGAAATGGTCCCATTTAAATTTCAAAAAGATCTGATGATGGGTTTCGGAGACAGACAACGGAACTCTTCAAAAATTGACAGCAAATCAAACGCGATTGCGGCTATCGTATGTCTATAAATTGTTAACACAGTTTAATGGGGAGCCACAACTAAAAAGTGAAAAATAAAAAACTTTTTTACAAAAAAATAGAACCGACTTCCAAAAAAAGTGCAAAATAACTTTAATTTCGGAAGTCGGTGTCAAAAAACGAAGACACAAAACAGGAACACCGACTTCCGAAATTAAAGTTATTTTGCACTTTTTTTGGACGTCGGTTCTATTTTTTTGTAAATAAGTTTTTTTTTTTGGGTGGGAAATCATCAAATAACGTCACCCGCTCCGAAAGGGCGTGTAGACAGACTCTTACTGACTAAAACCCACCCATGTTCCTTCAGTTGGCTGTGCGTTCCAGGGCCGAGGTGACTCTTTCAAAGACTCGCACGATCTTGGCAGTAAATACATGGTTGGAGTGGCGACCGCGTACCGGAAGGCGTAGCGTTGGTAAGTCTCCCACCAGGTGGACCAGTAACCTAGTGAGGATGTGAAACGCACAGGACCGGTCGTTATGGCGACACTCGGGGGAGGCCTATGTCCAGCAGTGGACGTCTTCGGCTGAAATGATGATGATGTTGCATGGTTATCAATTTATTTTATTTAAGTTTGTATATGTTATTAGCTTTTGCCGCGGCTCTCCCTTGGCCTATCCCTATCCCACAGGCAATAACTGTGATTTTTTCCGTGCAATTTCTTTAGATGAGAAGACGTAACCTATGAGTATGACACTCGGCGATTATAGATTATCTTTTACAAACAATAAACTCAATTTTACCTCTTTCAAATACTTATAACTAGTTTTGCTAAATACTGGAACTTGACCAGTGTCAAGTTCCAGTATTTAGGATAGTGCATAGTAACAGTGCAGCAGTCTGCACTGTCACTATGCAAGAAGGTGGCAATCTACCCTGTAGAGTTATTCTGTAAAATGTCACCGTGCAAACTTAGTTGAAGTGACCGTGAAGTGGGCTGTCAATCCATACAATCAAGGTGGAATGACAGTTCAGTTCACGCTCACTCCACCTAAGTTTTCACGGTGAGCTGTGAACAGAATCGACCGCCAGCAGGTGTATTCGCTAACTCAGTTGCCATCAATTTGATAAGCGCTTTGCAGTACATTGCTGCTTTGACGTATAGGAAAACAAAAATGTACCACGTAGTGCCTATTAGAATAGATTTCAACCGAGCAATGTACTGCAAAGTGCCTATCAAATTGATGTCAACTGCAGAGTTAGTGAATACACCTGCAGGTCTCGTATGCAGTTATTCATTGACCGTATTGATTATTAAGATAAAATAAAATTATACAACACGCCATGATTAAATGCGACTGCATGGTGTGTAATATTCGCACGTGTATGTTTATTGCTATGTGGATATGCAAGATTTATTTTATCGCCCTAGCCAAAACGATAAAACTTAACGCAATTGGTTTCATCTGCGCTTCACTTTAGAATTTTAGTCATTTTATAAACAAACAGTGCTAATCGTTATGATATCAGAATTAATTGCATTGCAGCAAAATAGTTAGGGTTATGAATGATGAATGATGACAGTGAATGATATCGTCATATGATTCTTCCAGTCACTTGTTGCGCCTACCCCAAGTAATAACGGCAGATGATTTATATTGGAATCTAATGATGAGTCATACATTCCTTTGAGCAGTGGTGGCCCAGTGGTATTGCTCGCGACTTACAAGCTGTAGGTCGTGAGTTCAAACCCAGGCAGGCACTTTACTTTGTGTAAATTATTTCATCACCACTGCTCTCAAAACGGTGAAGGAAAAACATCGTGAGGAAACCGACATGTCCTAGAACCAAAAATTCGAAGACATGTGTCATCCACCAACCCGCATTGGGCCCGCGTGGTGGATTACGGCCCACACCCTCTCACAGAGAGGAGGCCTGTGCCACAGCAGTGGGGACATTAAAAGGCTGATGTTGATGTTGATACATTCTTTTGTCGAGATACTTTTAGATATGAGCCTTTATAAACAAAGAACTTATGTATTACGATTAGGCTAAAGCTAAAAATCTGACTTTTCATAAGGTGGCGGAACCTTGTTCCACCGTTTCCTTAAATATGTTAAAGAAAAAGAGGCCACAACGTCGGAGTTGGCGGTGCTGATAAAACTAGAAGTGCTTCATGGTCTTTAAATTCCATCCGCATGTATCACTCAGATATTTCCTAACTAGATGTGCCAAATATAAAAATACCTGTTAGAATTTCAACATCATTCACAAAACAGAGTTCAAAGATTTGAGTAGATAGTCAACAAGTGAACAACTTGAACAGAACTAATAGCGATACATACAGTTTCGTACTCACTTTCATTTCTTCAGGGTAGGTACTGGTATTGTGAGAGCTTCATATTGTAATGTCTTTGTGAACTAATATTAAAACACAACAGGCAGATGTTAGTGATGTAAGAGTTCACGAATCCACAACATTATTGGGACGAGTCGCGAAAGTTGTTCGCCCGGTTCGCGCCGCTGTATACCACCGGCTAAGGATGTCCCTTCTTGTCAATCATAAGCTTTTGATTTTAGTATGTATTATTTAATTGTATTGCAATAATTCTGTAATGAGAAGTATTTGCGGTACATTAAAAGTAATCGGTGACATGAAATTGTCGGATGAAGCAAATGATAAATTAGATGTTCGAATCATCAGAATTGATTGAAAAAGTTTACTTGCAATCAATTAAAAATAATGTGTAATACATCTCCTTATAAGTGCAAAAGTTGTAACTATTGATTAAGTGATAAACCTGCCATGTCTGATTTCATGGGATTAAGTAAAACAATCTAGGTAACGAGATAAAGGTAAATCTGATTTACCTTTATCTCGCTACTTATGGTGAAAGCGCCAGGGTTGCCCGCGAAATTCAAATTTTCTTACGTTTTTTGCAATTCGCAGGTCAGTATCAGGTTATACTTTGACCAAGATACCTGCAAATTGCAAAAAACGTAAGATAATTTGAAATTCGCGGGCTACCCTGGCACTTCCACCTTATTGTGTTTTACCTAGTATCTGTGGATTATGGCTTTAGCATTTTGCTTAGCACTATCATTTTAGCTTGGACAGCAAACTCCTTAGGCCTTCCATAGACGGACTGCTTAGAGCAGTCGAGATCAACTGCACGAGAGCAGTCGTGTTGCGGTTGGGGCCTCCGTAGATGGACTGCTTGGAGCAGTCGAGATCAACTGCACAAGAGCAGTTGTGTTGCGGTTGGGGCCTCCATAGATGGACTGCTTAGAGCAGTCGAGATCAACTGCACGAGAGCAGTCGTGTTGCGGTTGGGGCCTCCATAGATGGACTGCTTGGAGCAGTCGAGATCAACTGAACAAGAGCAGTCGTGTTGCGGTTGGGGCCTTCATAGATGGACTGCTTGGAGCAGTCGAGATCAACTGCACGAGAGCAGTCGTGTTCCGGTTGGGGCCTCCATAGACTGACTGCTTGGAGCACTCAGTACATTTTTAGCTGAGAAAACAAATGAACTGCTTGAGCGGTCCGTGTATGGCGATCGTCAATTTTGTATTGAAACTGCAGATCGCCCAACAGCGACCGCTTGAAGCTGTCGGCACCGACTGCTACAAACAGTCCGTCTAAGGCTGCCATCAGACAGACTGCACCGCAGCAACCACGCGCAGTGGCTATATTCAACTGCATGCAGTTATCTGCAGTCGGATCTGACTTCGCGCCTCGAAACTCCTTCAAACATTCGACGCGACTGACTCACGTTCTGTTCCTTGACTAACTGTATGCGGTTAGCGATGGACAGCGTGCGTCGACACCAGTGTGGGACGGCGCCGGCAGGATCTAACATGCTGCTACGTCCTGCAGTACCGACGACGCAGATGTACGTGTCCCGTTTGCATCACTCTACGAACACTGAGGACATGCGGGTGAAGACCAACTGGACCTTGAGGGTGGAGAAGTTGGAGGTGCGCCATAACACCAATTTGAAGTCATTCGTGGAGCGAGTTCCGGCTCACCATTTGATGACCTTCCTCAAGGAAGAGTTTTGGCCGAAAAGTGTGCTATATCAGCGTTTCAGCAGCCAGCTACGCGACACCTCGCAGCGTAACATGATACCGTCACTTCGTGTGCTATAGTTTTTATGTTTTTCAATATGTATTATTTTATTATTTTTAAGATTATTTTTTTTATTTTATTAATGGTAGTTGCCTGATAATAAAGAATTATTATTTTTATTATTATTATACGACTGTAGCCGACCACGTGAAGTTTGAAGTCACGACTGCAAGCAGTTAATATCGACTCCACACGACTGCAGCCGACCGCATGAAGTTGATATCACAACTGAACGTAGTTAATATATTCAACTGCATGCAGTTGAATATATTGACCACGTGCGGTTGCCGCGGTGCAGTCCGTCTGATGGCAGCCTTACTCTTTCCCCAGCTATGTTGGGTTCACCTTCCAGACTAACCGCATGCAGCTGAATACCAGTATTCTACATGGAGCGATTGCCTATATGTCTTCTACAGCCCAGAAATTGGAACACTATATCCCGCTGGCGAGACTGGTGTCAGATACGTCTACGGTTACGTCTTCTCATCTCAAATAATTGTACGGAAAAAACACAGTTATTGCCTGCGAGATGGGGATAGGCCAAGGGAGAGCCGCGGGCAAAAGCTAGTAACAGATACAAACTTAAATAAAATAAATTGATAACCTTGCATCATCATCATTTCAACCGAAGACGTCTACTGCTGGACATAGGCCTATATATACCTATGTCTAGCAGTAGACGATTACGGCTGAAATGACGATGATGAATCGGTCGCAAAACTCGACTAGAGTCACTTCAGGAAGATGTCACTATAGAACAAGTAAGTACCTATTGGGCTATCAATAGTCTAAAGAAGCCGAAAATACTTAGTACATGCCCTCATGGAAATTTTCATCACATCTCGTAAACTTATTATTATTACAAACCTTTAATATCACACTGCAAAGCCCTTTCATTTTTCTTCGACTTCTCTCTGTCCCTAGAAGCCCTAACTTCTAATGGACAAGTCTTAATAAAGGAGGGGTCTATCTCATTCCATCTAACCTAACAGATCTTTATGTTACAATATTCGGGTTAATTTTCGGGTATAATCAACAGAGAGTATTGTCACATGACTAAGAATAACTTAACACGCCTTCCCACGATAGCCCTAAATAATCTCCTCTCGTTCAGCACATCCAAAGGTAGTCTGTAAGAGACTGTCTTGTGCGATAAGACCACCCATTGTACACTTGTTTTGTAAATGTTTGTCCGGTGTTATTATGAGGTGTACAATGAAGTATATAATAAATAAATAATAGAAGATCAGGCAAATATAAAAAAGCCAGAATAATGTCCACGGAAGCTGTCATCCCTACCGTATGACGCACCTGAGCGTTCGAGTTGACTGGCCACTGTGTCATCGGAGCAAGGCGAGCCGACCGTGCATAATCACTAATTACTTACTGTTACGATAACGAACAAATGCAGTCTTCATAGCCAAGAAATACAAACTCAATTCTTTTATAAAGAATGGGCCGTGTTGGTCTAGTGGTCGTAAGCGCTAAACGTGAGGTCCTAGATTCGATTCGCAGGTCGGGCGAAGTGATAGGTTTTTACCCAACTTCCCCAGAAGGAGAGTAATGCTTTTCGAGAGTATGTATGTACCTATGTTTGTATGACTATTTCATTGGCATACCCTGTAGCCTAAACGGCTGGACAGACTTTAACAATTGATTCGATTTGACTTTATTGTAGGCTATGTGTATGAATGAAAACAAAAACAAGATGGTGGCCAGACTTAGTTAAGTGAAGTCTTAATTTATGGTGACATAGCCATGTCGGGTATCAAAATCAAGGGCTTGGAGGAGACGCTTCCAAAAATGTAACTAAATAAGGGTATAAAAATGGGACATAAAAAAGTACCTATATTTTTGAAGTGGGGTTTTTTGATACAAGTCAAGTTTTTCCATCTGGAATTTCTCAGTAACAGCCCGGTTTCCAGTGGTCGGTTGATGTCAATAGGCTCGCTCCCGTAGAACTTAAACATAACGGGCTAGATGTGGGTGTACTATAGGTGCAACTCTTCAGCCTAAGGAATATATATTTATGTAATTATTATTATACAATTAAATTACCTGTAAGTTTTTTTTTTACTTACTCCATGACAAAAACTGATTTAAAATAAATCTTTTTGTCCGTGCCCAGCCTTGATATAGAAGCCAATATGTTTGACTTCAAACACATGAGTATTTCTATTTTTATTTAATGTACGGTCATAAAATTGATATCAAAAGTTATTTCTTTAACAGTACCTAGTACTAAATTGTTTATCATGTAATGTTTGCCTGACTTTTATATCTGGTTATAATGTAGCTTTTGCTACTTTATGCTTAAAATTTTCACCTTTCCAGATTGATTATACAAGTTTGGCAAACTACAAAATCTAAATTATTAATGAGGTTTTATTAACAGCAAATGGTTTTTTTCTTTTTTTGATGTTAGAATAGAAAACTGAATAAGTATCCATAATGACCTGAAATACAGGCCCGTAAAGCCTAGCTTAGGCACCAGTCTGCCACAGTAAACGTTATTATGTATGTACCTTATGTGTAACAATGCCTGCAATGTTTATTATGGTGAGAAAATAAATACTTATGAAATACTTATTATAATACAAATTCATAATAAAGAAGCAGGTTTTATATTTGTTGTCGAAACGCTGAGGAAAAAAAAAGATAAAGATAGAATGATAATTTTAAATAACACGAAATATCTATTCGAAAAAGACGTCAACCGTACTAAAGTAAAATGTAAACACAATGTGAAAACAGAAATTTATAATATAAATTCATGATAAATGAGCAGGTTTTGTATTTGAAGAAATATATAAGAAAAAATTATGAAGTTAGAATGATAGTCCAAAATAATACGAAATATCTATCCGAAAAAGACGTCACACGTACCAAGTAAAATGTAAAGGTCTACCTACAAGTATATAACCAAGCTGACGAGTCTCTCAAAGTGGACAAACGATGCGCCCTAGTTCTAGTAATTTATGCACTAAAAACAATCAAATATGGACCCGGTAGAATTACTAGAGAGGCGTCTCATACAATGCAAATGCTATATTTGTATAGTCAGAAGTCTTGCAATATGCTTTTATAAATGTCGTGAGATGTTGCCACACACTTCTGAAATCGTTTCGAATCTAATATTCACCGAATTCATCTATTGACTGAATTTTGATATTCTTTATAAGCAATAGCGCATAGTATTTATTTTTTTAATCTTTATGTACAGTAGTGGCACATAGGCGAACTTAGTGCTACAAGGCATTCTCCATTTGTTTTGGTAGTAGCATCTTCGACCAATTCCATAGGGATTTTACTCGAACGCATAACATATTCCATTGGTAAAAAATAAATCTGAAATCACCCACCAACTTTTAACTTCAGCGCATGGTTTTCAATATCTTAGTTTTCACGGATATCCTTATATAGTGCTCATGCTGTGTTGTGTTGCAAACTTTCCTTTGTACTTGCACATATTTATAGACATAAATTTTATTTTTTAAAGCACCGTTCTTGATTTTTAAACTGTGGTTCTTCTATAAAAATATATCTCATTCCATACATTGTTATCCTTATCATCATTATTTTGTAATTTTCCCAATTTATTTGAGATCGGCGCCAAATGTCTTCTGCTTCCATACTTCTGTATTCCATACTTTCTTTTACTACATACTTTTTTATTCTTTTAACAACGTGTATGGGTGTTACCTATTAGATATTATTACAGATATGATAACAATATATGTTTTCGATGTCTATAAAGAGGTGGCCAACCTGAGCGTATGCTCATATTTCTTAGAACAATGACCGCTACTAACAATGAACGGTCAAGAGGTAATTGCCATAATCAGCACACTTGAGGACAGATTGGTCGTCACAGTTTGTTGTTATTAACTGACAGGATACTACTGCTCGTCCTGTAGCTTAGTAACTACTAGTCTTGTTATTATTTTCCTTGCAAAAGTTACCTATTTTAGTTAGCCCTGTATATCTTGACGATTAACAGCCAAAGCAGCGCAAGGTAGTCTATGGTTGGGAGACCCTTTCGCACAATTTGGAACTTCACCATTTCTCTAAGAGCGTTCGTCAGGTGTGCGCATTTCTGACCTTATTCAGACGGTTGTTGTCATTATTATCATCATAGAGCACATCATTATCGTCCACGGCGAGAGTAGACAATGAATTTGAAAAGCATCGTCACAACGACCGTGCCGGAAAGTGCAATGTCTTCTTCGACCTTCTTCCTGATCTTTCGCCTTGCTTTACACACAGAGTCTTTAATAATCTCGACATTGTAAATGCACTGCGGAAGGCAATAAAATATTGAGTACTCAGCTAGCTTTCCCCGTAGCTCGCTCACGTGGTCGATAACACAGAAACTGCATACATACGGCATATAAAGTAAATAGTATAATATGGCACCCTACGACAGTGTAGCTTTCTACCAGTGAAAGAATTTTCGAAATCAGATATGTGAACGTCTAGAGACTACCAACTCCCTACAAACACAAGCGTTAAGACGTTTGGATTGATAAAGCTTCCGGACCAAGTTGAGCGATGAAGTCATATGGCAGCCACTACATAATGTTAATGAGATAGATATATTGCGGTAACGATTTTTGCGAGATCAAATCCTTTAAAATATCAGCCGAAGAAATTAGGAAACGATTATTTCTTTATGGTCATTGATGCCGCTAAGTCAGTTACACAATTAGTGCGTAATTATCGCCAGTACCGTGCAATGCTTTCTTAATCGTTTACATTTCGTATTACTATTTTTCGACTTGATAAAGAAACTTTCATGAAGTTAATTGCTGGTTTTTGGTCATTTCAAAATTCTTATGTATATGTTGTATGATGAGACATAAGAGAATGATCGTTGCTTGGTTGATGTTGTAACATACAAACTCAATATTTACACCAAGTGCAACCCTATTTCGTGTCCAGGCTATCTCTATCTATCCATTCCAGGTTGGAAGAGATCGCGGAATGCGATAAAGACGCTAGTTGTATGTTTCATTTGTTTATTCAAGGTTTATTTATGTATTTTTTATCTCTCTCTCCTGTTCCCATTATTTTGGGGTAGGTCTCCTCACATTTCTGCGCCAGCATATTCTATCCTGGTTTGTCGGCTCTGGCAAATGGGCTAACTTGAGGTCTCACTCGATTTTATTATAAAATATAAATGAATAACATGGGTCAACGCGACGACAGAAATGGCGATATAATGTCAAGGTTGCATAGCCTTGGATGATGAGAACAATGATCTAATAAATTGTCTTAGTTTCTGAAACATTAGGGACAGTACACTAAAATTAGATAGATCTTCTTTTTAGCCGGTACTTACGGTTGGGCTACTCATAGTGATAAAGATAGATATAAAATGATAGAATCTAAAACAGTAACGGAGATTTTCGCAAGCCAACAAAAAGTCAATGAACTCCAAATCCCAGTAACATAAAGTTCAGTTCTCAATATTTCTCGCAAATCACCGGTCAAGCCCTGCCAGGTAGTTACGTAGCCTAACTAATCAATAGTTACAATTCATAATATTACACCATTAACCTTTTGCTGAAACTACTTAGGTACACTCGTTGCACCTCTCGGAGAGTCGCGCGTGAGGTTAAAATATGAACTTCTGGGACTTAATAACAGAGTATGACAGAGATACTTACGAATGTCCGTAAGATAATGCCTTGCTATAGAGTTTACAATGACATGGCAATTAAATGATGTTCTTTTTTTTGCTGTTGCATAATCGTGTTCTTGACCTTTAAATTGTGTCTGTCGTTCTGTCTCTGCTTTTATCCTTGCCTTCTATCATTTGCCACCTGTAACTGTATACTAGGACACAAACCCTTGTTTTAATAATACAAATCAGTGAAAACTAAACCTTTTCAGCAAAGCACTAATTACAGCTCAAAAAAACTCACTGAGATTCAAGAGCGTGATGATATGCGTGTTAAAATAATTATTTATCAGTCCGTAAGTAATTAAAAGAAAAACAAAATCAGCAGAAAATTAACCAGACACATGACCTTCACACAATAAACATACTTCCTACTTACGTAACGCTTTCACACACAAACAAATACACCAACACCAACTAAACAAATATTTGACTGAAAATCATGACACAGAGCAAGAAACACATGTGACAAACAATTTAACAACTGATACTAATTGCTTAGTCGAAAGCGTATATTTTTAGCGTACGCCAGCAATGTGGGAGTATATTGAAATGCACGAAGTTTACCTTACAAACTTTTAAACAGCACAGAGAACTCCGTGACATTTTTAAAAGTATGATATATTCAATTGAAAATGTATCTAATTTCGATGGCGGTAAGACTTTAAACGCTTCAATGGCTACCTACTTAAAGTTCGAGAGGTCGTAGACGTTGTGAGGAAAGATCACTTATGTAACGGTTACGGCTAATATACTTATGTCTTGTGAAATGTAAGAGACGACCATTGTAGTCTTATTTAAATAAACATCAATATTTGGTTTGTTGAAGTGGTTTTGCTAAATGTGATAATAACCAGTAGCAAGCTATTAACTTATTGTGATATACAATTTACTTTTTACAACAATGCACTGCATAATATGACTGCACCATTCGCCTTCTTGTTAAGTGATGATCCGAACTATACGACAAGCTTTAGTGTAAATGCTTATCATCATCATCCTTCCCTTGTCCTATGTTATTTGGGGTTGGTCGCAACCAGTTTTCTTATTTCTTTCTCCTCCTAGATTGTTGTAATAATGTAACCCAACTGTGAATTGAGCATCCTAAAGAGCGTGTCCAGTACCATAATTACCAAACAAATATTTTTTTTCAATATCAACAGATTCAACACATTACCCCCTCAACGAACACTCAAACAAGATTCCCATTCATTGCCATCCCGTCATTAAGTCCATCAATCATGGCAATCGAGGGCGACCCAAATAAACACTGCTAACTTGCACTCCAGTTAAAATCTCATTATCGCAGTAAGGTAACGTACGGTTTCATTTAAGGTCAATATCGTTTGACCCTGAACTGGGGAATTGTGCTGCTTGGCTTTTTATTGTGTTTACTTTTACTGATATTTTTATTTATTGTCGTATGAGCAAGGCATAATGGAGTAGGAATGCAAAGCGATGAGCTAAAGGAATAATAAGTTAATTTTATACATCACTGACTAACGAAGAGAAACATTTTGAGGTAATATGGACTATTAGTGGCCTGCCTGTGGTGTATAGTGCTATTCGTCCTGTATAGCGCTGACTCTCTCTCACACTGGATACATGATGATTTTAAGGACCTACTACCGGCCAAGTGTCGCCCTCATTGAATGAAAAATCGTAGCATAGCATAGAAAATATATATTAAAGAATCCTACGTCACGTTTGTTACAAAGAGGATAAAGTATTTTTACGTTGTTAAAACAGGACTCAAAACGTTTCGTATCCAAAGTAGTAAGCAAGAGTGTCAAAAACGGCCGTTTTTTTCAATACTTGTTCCTTATTTGTATATGAAGAGGCCTTTACCCTGCAAAAGGACAGTAAATAACCGGATGTAGTAAATAAGTGACGCCAATTTGGAAAACTATCTTAAATTTTATATTTCTACTCTAATAATCAAATTGGAGACTGATGTTGATGTCAATTAAAGTAATTTAATTGAGGCCGGATCACTCTGAACTTATACTGCGTCAATATCAGGAAGGTCGAAAATAAACTCAGAATTAAATATAAAGGAGCTATATCAATCCCGAATCTGATTCAGTAATCACCAACATTTTATACCTTGACATTCATGTTCTTGTGTTCCCAATAAGCTTTTCTGGTGGTCGCCACTGCTGTTCCTTTCACCGCTGTGGGGGGAGGGAGCTTCAGTAGGTTGTTAATAGTTGTCTTGAAGTATCATAAAACTAGCTTCCGCCAGCGGCTTCGGCCTACGTGGAATTACAACTGTCTCGATTATAAATTACAGGCCATGAGCTATTCCAGACTATAATCTATCTCTTTGCCAAATTTCATTCAAATCCATTCAGCCGTTTTGGTGTGATTGAGTAAAGAAACATCCATCCAAACATTCGCATTTATAATATTTGTATAATACTAGGAAGTAGGATTTCAACAGCCCAAAATCACTTCTCACAATTAGAATAACACCGAGATATCTGGTTTTTACAAGTATAAATAACAACAGTTTTTGTGATGGCAAAACAAGATAGGTATACAACTATGACTAAGCTCCGTCCAATAAAACACAGATCTCCCTTCACTTGGTGCAGTGCGTGTGGAATACATAATTATTTCTTTATATTCCAAGTGATTTGTATTACAAAGCGTCAGCTGATAAAACAGGGTTTGAAATGACGTATTCTTGTCTGCCGTGTTCTTGAGTAATTTTATTAGCAATATGTTATTATGGTCAAATAGATGGATATCTCTTTATTATGTGTACCTTTGCACGGGTACAATTTGTACACCTTTGTTTTTTTTTTTTGGGGTAGGAAATCATCCAATGACTTCTCCTGCTCTTCGTGTCAGACTCTTACTGACTAAAACCCACCCCTGTTCCTTCCCTGCCTGAGTGCACAGGGGCGAGGTAACTCTTTCGAATTTATCCTCAACCCCTAGGCAGGCATCGGCCATGACGGGCCCCGTCATGAATGTTGACAACTCTTTGAGGAGCGCGTGGAACACTACGCGCCGTCGACTCTCGGGCCTGGTGCTGATCGGACGGCGAGTTACCCACTACTTGCCGTCCGCAGGCCCGGGTCTGCGGTGGCCGGAGATCGTCTCGCGGCGTCTGGAGCCCCTGGCGTCTCCTGCGGCGGCTGCTGCTGAGGGCGTGAGGGCGAGTCTGCTGTTGTTGCCTCTCCCTCACCCGTGCCGCCTCCTCCTTCGCGAGCATTACTGCTTCGCGAGGAGGAGAGGAGACTACTTCCCATCCCCTCTCGCTCCGTACCATGGCCTGGACCAAGGCCGGGCGCGAGAGGTCGCTGCCGCCGATCGCCTGCACGAGGACACGGCGGGGCTCCGCCCAAGCGTGGCAGACCTCCATCGTGTGCTCCACCGTGTCCTCTGGGCGATCCTCACAGTGGGGACATCCGGGCGTTTCCCTCCACATTATCCTACACAGGAACCTCCCGAAACTTCCGTGTCCGGTGAGGACCTGCGTCAGGCGGAAGGTGAGGATGCCGTAGCGCCTCTCCAGCCACTCCTCAAAGAAGGGCACTACTGCCGCAATGGTGGCGTGCCCAGCGCTGGGTTGCGACAGTCGCTCTCTCTATGTCGCCATGAGATCCTGCCAGAGCTCTGTCCGCCGAGCCGCGAGGTGTCGTGGCAGCGGCGTTTCGCCTCCTCGCGCCACTCATACAGGTGCGCGAGGACCTTTGCCTCCATGGACCGCACGTTCCCCACGTAGAGCCTCCGGCAGGAGGCGTTTAGACCCCGCAGATTGAGCAGGAGCCGCTTCAAGGCGGTCCCGGCCCTGTCCAGTCAAACGTCGGAAGTGCTCGATGAAGTTCCACCGGCTGTCGAGGACGAGTCCCAGGTACTTTATCGTCACCTCTACGCCGATATGAACCCCTCCTACCGTAATCTGGGAAGCCGCCGGTGGCGCGTTCCGAGGACCATGAAAACACATGGCCTCGGACTTGTGCAATGCCACCTCAAGTCCCAGTTGGCGGATCCTCTCCACGACTGTCGCAACCCCGCGTGTCATAAGGTCGGCCGCCGCCTCGTACGACCACCCCTGCGCCAGGACCAGCGTGTAGTCAGCGTAGCAGACTACGCTGACGGCAATGGGGAGGTCGGCGCGCAGCACCCAGTCGTACCCGATGTTCAAATACGCCTCGACCACGCGACGGAGGTAGGGCGGCACCCGGTGATACCGGAGTGCCTCCACTATATATGCAACTTCAGGGCAGAGTGTTGAAGGCATTGGTGATGTCCAGAGACACCGCCAAGACAACCCTACCCCGGGCTACTGTATCCTCCGTCGTGAGGGCTCGTACGCGCATAATGGCGTCCACCGTGGAGCGCCCCCTGCGGAAGCCGTACTGGCTCTCCGCCAGATCCGGCCCCACCCGCACCAGCTGTCCGACGAGGCGGTCTGCAATTACTCTTTCGAAGAGCTTGCCCACATCGTCGAGCAGCACAATGGGCCGGTAAGCGAACGGAGAGTCCGCGGGGCGCCCCGGCTTCTTGATCAGGACCAGCTTCCCCGTCTTCCAACAAAGCGGAAACTGGCCCCTCTCCAAACATGCGCTTAGAAGCCCTCTGAGTCGAGGCCCAAGAGTCTCATGCAAAGCCAGGACCCAGGCTTTCCCATGAACGCCATCGGGTCCTGGGGACAATTTGCACACCTAAACCTTCCTCATGAATCTTTGTCTATTGGTGAAAACCACATGAAAATCCGTTTTGTAGTTTTTGAGTTTATCGCAACCAAACAGACAGACAGACACGGCGGGGGACTTTGTTTTATAATATGTTAGGATTATGTCACCGGATAATTGTCCAGTATCGACATCATATCAGTAAATGTCATCATATCATCGTGTCAGTATCAGTTGTATGACAAGTGCGTGTTGCCAGTGATGACTTATGAAACCGGAACGTGGTCGCTCACAATGGGCCTCATCAGAAGGCTTAAAGTCATCCAAAACGCAATGGAGAGGGCAATGCTGGGAGTTTCCTTGCGTGATTGAATTAGGAATGATGATATCCGCAAGAGAACTAAGGTTACGACATAGCCCGAAAAATCGCCAAACTGAACTGGCAGTGGGCAGGGCACATTGCTCGCAAAACAGATGGTCGATGGGGCTGAAAAGTTCTGGAGTGGCGAACGCGTACCGGAAGGCCTCCCACACGGTGGACCGATGACCTGGTGAGGGTCGTGGGTAGCCAATGGATGAGAAACGCGCAGGACCCGTCGTTGAGGCGACACTTTGGGGAGGGAGGCCTATGTCCAGCAGTGGGCGATTTACTATATTTGAAATAATCTATTCAAAATATATCAAGAGAGATTACACTCTCGCAAGATAAACTATTACAATCTTACAGTGTTAATAAATATCCGGTGACATATCATCATCTGCCTAGCCTTTTCCCAACTATCTTGGGGTCGGCTTCCAGTCTAACCGGATGCAGCTGAATACCAGTACTTTACATGGAGCGACTGCCTATCTGACCTCCACAACCCAGTTACTGGGTAATACGATACCCTTTGGTAAGACTGGATGTCAGACTTCCGGTGACATATATACACTATAATTATAAGTTACTGTACTCAGAATAGAATTGTAGGATTTTAGGAGGGAATGTGTTGATATATGATCCCGTCAGGCCCGGGAATAGCAGACACAATTAAAAACCTATTGTCGCGACTCGATTGGAGATGCGCGGGGCCTGACGGATTAAAGGAGGGTTTGTCACAATTAAAGATGGATGAGACGTAATGTATCTGCCTAGCCTTTTCCCAACTATCTTGGGGTCGGCTGCCAGTCTAATCGGATGCAACTGAATACCAGTATTTTACATGGAGCGACTGCCTATCTGACCTCCACAACCCAGTTACTGGATAATACGATACCTCTTGGTAAGACTGGTTGTCACGACTTTCGGGCTTCTTACGACCCGTAACGACTGTCAAAGATCTACGATTGACAGCCGGGACCGAAGCACAGAGGAGTCTCGGTATGTAAAGAAGGTCGACCATCCATGGACCAACCCCGGCAAGCGTAGCTTAACCTACGCTAACTAACTTAAGCCACGAGTGTAATGTATATTTATCTTGAATTTAAAATCCACTAATCAATATTTAAACTAAGCATATAATATGGTTGACGAGTTTTATAAATAAAGCTGTAAATCTGGCATCTGAAAAGACTGTCACAGATACCAGATTTAATTCAGAACCTGGTAAATCAATTATTAATCATATGAAAATCCTCAACAGGCTATTGCTGTAAAATATCAGTCAGCAGGGCAGTATTTTTATTTGAATAATTAATCCATCGAATAAGTCGAACACTTATTTCGGTTTGGATCTGCATGAATATCTGTTATGAATTTTTAACGACTATGATTGGTTTTCCTTTAGAGACAACCTCATTAATTTGACATACATTGTTATACACGTTACAAATACAAGTGATCATGTTAGCAGAAGAGTATTATAATAATTTTATAACGACTTGGCTTTGCAAGAAGACAAAACATAGTACAGCAATCATCCGACAAACAATATGAGCTATCACGTTTATGCAATCATCCACTGACCCGCTGCAAATAGATGTCAGTAAGCCGTTCATGATCTCTAAATCCACCTACATTGTATTTTACTGCATAAACACCTGTATTTAACGCTACTAGAATGTAAAATAAACCTTTTTCAATTAATGTTACTCGTACTATTAACATTTTACGCTTCCTTGCACTGGATGATAAGAAAGTGAAACGGCTGGTATTTTTTTCTGATTTAATCTCAGATGGACTATAACATGCAGATTTCCGCAGACTTGGAACAAGAATAGAACTCCATCACTAAAAATGGTTGCATGATACATCTGCCGAATACAGTCAAATTCACTGATAGCATCATGCCGTGGGAAATTCATTTCCAATTCGTCATTAGGGCGTGGAAATTAGACGATATATAGTCGCTCCATACCTAGTAGCAAGCGAGTCAACCTCTGGATAAAAGATGCCCTCGCAAATGCTCGGAGACTGTTTTCAAGTTTCTGGCTAACCCTAGCGGCCAAAGAAAGATACGTCTTGGTCTAGCTGGGCTTCCCACTTTTTCTTACAAACCTGTCTTGGGCGATTTCTGGATGTCTGGCCCCGCAAACATGATCAGATCGTTACACCACCTTTGCCGCGATCGACCTTGACGTCGACATACTTCCTCTGACATACATTGAGTGACGGTCCTTGCCTACCTATCCGGGTGCATTCTTTCAACGTGGCCAGCGCACTCCCACTTCAGCCTGGCTGTTTTTTTGCTCCCCAACATCTGCTACTTGCATCATGGAGCGCAGAGTTTAAGCTAAGCTAATGTTAAGTATATCAAAATAATATCAAACAAACCAAAAATCCTTGGCATTTTATATTGTGATCTTGAAACGGTCTGTAACCACAAGGTTCAAAGATCATTGCTCTAAGTGTGTACCTATATTAAATAAACTCTGTAGATATAGAAGTGTGACAAAGTAGAGCTGTAAAGATAATGTGTACGTACATAATATTCGCTCATTAATCAAACAAAATACGCGGTTTTCTCGAGTTAATTAAACATTTATTTTTGCTGTCGACTTTAGTGCCGCTATGTCGTAGAATCACAAATTAATGGTGATCCAGTAGCTTGTTGCCCAGTAACTGGGCTTTTGAGGTCAGATCATCCGGGAAGACTGGAAGCAATTGGGAGAAGGTTAAGCAGATTGATTAAAAGGAGATCCAGTATATCTTGACGGCCGCGGATAAATTTGAAAGAATAACCGCGGCCCTGGCACAGGCAACTGAAGGAACAGGGATAGGTTTTAGTCAGTAAAAGTCTGACACGCCCTCCCGCTCCACCCAGAGTGGGAGAAGTGATTGGATGATTTCCCGCCACAAAAAAAAAATTCTTGACAGATCATAATGGCGCTGGCCAACGGTCAAGATAACTGGTCATCGTTTAACTTGGGATCGGCTGATCTCCGAATTCTCGTTGCTATTTTCGCAGTTATTTATATTGACGCAAAGCCGACATGGGTGACGCCATCGTAGGGAGTCAATAAGTCAATGTAAACGTAATCACTGAATGGACTGTGTGTTGAAAAACATACGTGTAATGAATGGCCGAAAATTATTTTTATCGTTGATTTTCCTTGTGGCTTGTGGGCAAAACCGGTACCGCATTTTGTACTCATACATATGACTAGCAAGGCCCTATAAAATTTTGCTTTCATACAAAATCTAGATCTCATATAACTATGAGTTTGCTAGAAAGACCAGTTTTAAGTACTATGTTCTCCCAGGTTATTTAGGGTCACCACTGATATCATTATTTCCACCATCAGACAGTAATTAGTAATTTATTTTTCTATTTCGTGTTCTAACAAATTAACTAAGTTATTAGCTAAAATACCTATCTCATAATCATAACTTGACTCACCGTCGTAAGCCTTACTCATAACCTATAATTTTACACCCGACACGTTCTTGACCAGTTTTTTATGTATTAAAGACTACAGTGTCTTACTGAACATCGCCTCATTATGCAGAGCAGCGCATGCGCACCTCACAACATGCAAATAAAGCAAATATATTATGCTGCTCATCTATTGATTTGTAAATTACTGTATTCATATGCTTTTAATTTCCTTTAGAACGTACTTAACTAAAGGATTAAGCTGCTGGGTTCAGAAAAATAAACTAAAAGACCGCCTATTTTTAGACACTTGTAATGTTGTTTCTGGAATTTAAAGTTTGCAAAGTATTGCATGCATTAACATACCTCTGCTGAGTGTTAAATAAAATAAAATCCATTTTTAACAAAATGCTTTTCAATGTTTATTTTACGTTTTTACATTATCACGCACATGCGCGGCTTATGTTAAATTCTAGAAAGCTGTATAATTTCTGATATTTTACGAGTATTGTTTTGCAAAACGATTCTGATAAATGTTTCTAGTTATCTAAAAACAAAAATTTTCCTCGAAGAGATTTCTTTAGAAATAAGCATTACCTTTGTAAGTACCTATCTATTTTTCCGTTTCCTTTTTTGCTGTCTGTTTATTATTGTAAAATAAAATTAATAAATAAATTATCCTCTTATTTTTAATAAATACCTTTTTGAAACTTTATCTTTTTCTAATCATGGTAGCATCTGATAAACGTACTTTCTTAGAAAGATCAGTCGACTACCTAGACTATTTTAGTTGCAAAAATCTTTAACCACGTTTGTTCTCCTATTTAGCTACGATTTTTGTTTGCAGATAATGTATCGTACAAAAATCTAGTGATAGGGCAATATACTATAGGATTATAATATCTATAGGTACTTACCCAATAAAATGCAACAATTCCATACAGATATTATAGAGCACCAGAGGAACTTAACTCTTTCTAGTAAACCCACAGAAACTGAACAGACTATTAATGGCTAAATCTCTCGTAACTAAGCTCAATCTATTCAATCAATGAAATAGACACAGTATCTTCACTTAAAATAAAATAAAAAAAACACCGAAGCACATTAATACAAAACACACCACACATAAATCTATAAACCTACTTAATATTCAGCGAAAATAATAGGTGAACAATCGAGAAAACATTAAGAGTGTCTCGATGAATCAATTGTATCGAAATGACCCCGTGCCCGGACTCACAATATAATAGTCATTGAAGGGAGACGCAACAGAAATGGACAGTAATACAGTTTGGAAAGAGCAACGCGCTTATTGCAACAGTGGTAAGTACGATTGCGCACTTAAAAGTAGAGCTGTCGAAGATTGTGAGGATAATATCAATGATTAGCTGTTTTTAAATCTTCTATTACTGATTGTTTTGCCAAGATCAGCTGCTAAACTCGCAGCGTTCCATAATTTTACTGAGAACTGTGGCGCGGTTGATCTTTCCAGCACGAACTCCAGAAAGCTATAAACTATGCTTTATGTGTTTATGGGTCTGTCTAGTGTCTATATTAGTTTTATTTTTTAATAAGTTTAAAATTTAAATGTCTATTTTGCTCATTTCGGTATTTATTTAGCCAGTACAGAGCTTTTACTCTCAAGATGCTATACTATTGAAAGAATTGAATATACTTTGTCTGATATTAAGCCTACTTAGGTGGTTGTCTTACAAATATAACTTGTTTATTTTCATTTAAACAGAAAAAAATGGTAAAAAGCTTACATCACTGAGTGACTAGATATACTATCTTCTCCCTGTTCACTGACATCAGTAATTTGTAATTTCCCAGAACTAACATACAAATGCTTTCCGCTGTGGTTTAGCTGTGAGAATCCAACTTCAATCCGATAAACGATCACTTTGATTATACTGATCCATGTCAAGTGTGTGCATATAAAGTAGCAGGGTTGTGCGAGGTCTTTTTATTAGAATTTTAATTTATCTAGGTATGCTTAGATTATGCTTAAGCTAAGTAAACGGCAGTAGATTGTCAAAATCATTACGTTGATATCTGAAGTCCAACTTTTAGGAGTACCTAACTACTTGGGAAGCTATAATACGTGTGCAAAATCTGAAAGAAAGGCATGAAATACATACTAGTAAGTCTTAACACTGCTTGTCTCAATTTCAACGCAACACATAAACATCAAAAAGATTTATGTGACAACAATAAAAATGTATGCCATATAGGTACGAAATTCCTACACAATATACCACGACAAGTATCGTAGATTTTTCCGTTACTATCGTTATGCAACACCCACGGCTAAATCTTTTTACATTGTTCTCGAGCCGAGACGAAGACAAAAACGTGGCCAATAAAAAGTTTCGCATCTTATTTCACGATCACTATCGTGTTTCGACATGGTCGTGAGAAATTAATCTTAGTTTACCTACGCACTTATGCAGCGCAGCTAATTTTATTTTTGCGTTGCTAGCAAGACCGTTGAAGACGTAAACAGGGACGGTTGTCCAGACAAACTGCTCTTTCACCGGAAATAGTTCCGTCTGCACGAGTCATAAAATGCGCGACCGTTTACTTGAGTTGGCTATTCACCTTACTTGTTACTACACATACACACTGTTTTCTATTATTCACATTCATTATTGATTATAAAGCAATTTAATGAAATCTTATAAAGTAGTCAATTTTGAAACTATACCTATATCATAATTATGAACAGTTACTTCATCATAACGATTCCATCTAGGTACATAGATGGTCCCACGCTACGCTTGCGGATTTGGAGTCTCCACCCAAGGACACGTCCACTCCTACTGAATGCTTGATTATTCTCTAGAGATTGTCCAATGACCTAAAAAAGGGCAGCTTAGACAATGTAGCAAATGTTTCAGGAGCCCTTTCTCCAGCAGTGGACTACGATAGGCTATGATTAATTGATATATTGATTGCCCAAGAGATTTAAAGAATTTGCATAAGTTTATAAAAAGTTACATAATTCGTCAATGTCAATAGTTTTTCTGGCTTCTGGTGACGCTGAGAAAACCCTTGCCCAAAAAAGAAAATTATTTGAGGTATATTACATCTATTGACATTTAAACTCAACTTCCGACATCGTGGCTTCACAGAGTAAATACGTTGTTTAGTCAATCACAGGTAATAATTGAATGTCCTATAAATCACTCTACGATCTAATAACAATCTAACATCGTCTTTGAGACTACCAACATTACAGACATTAATATGATTAATGATGTGTGACAACCAACCATTTACACGCATTCTACTAATAGAAATAAATCTTATAATGAAGTAATCGAGGAAGTCAGTGATGTATTTTGGATTTCGTAAGAGTTGACTGTTGACTCTCACAAAATCCTATCTACAGTAAGTCAATAATAATTTTAAGAAAATTTGACATGAATAATATTTTGAGTGCTTGTTTCTGAAAATAGCAAATATTATTTGTGATAAATTGCTTAGAAGCAGTTTGTATTAAACGTTTTGCATGTGTTATATATATCTTTTTTTTCTATAAAACTCCTCTAATATTCATACCATACATACTTATAAAATACTTAACTAACTAAATATACCTACACTAAAACAAAAAATCTTAACCTAACTACGTATATATTTATTTTTTAGATCTTCTTTGTATTTAAATCACAACTATTTGTTATGTTGACACAAAACTTACATGTTTTGTTTCAGATATGTAATTCTCTAGCATGTTTCTGTCATGTGTTTTTAACGTAACGTACAGATCTTTATTCCTGTTATTAAAACAGAATCTACTTTTATACTTATAAAACTATCCTCTGTTTGTTATAGTTTCATATTACCAGTCAACATTAGTGATAATTTTCCTGAGAATCCTATATAGTCCGAGTGCAGAAGAAAAAACAATGTTCAAGGTATTATCCGTTTCTAATAACAATATTTTTATTTCTAACTCTTGAAGTCTTGAGGTTTGCTGTGCTGGTCGGTTGTATCTACCTGTTTCAAACTACAGATAAGTTATTTCTAAAGTAAACAGGAACGATAGGAAACTATGAATATACCTATGCAATATTTTATTTTTATATACTTCACACACCAATAAGTACAACATCTTACAGATGACCAAGACGATGTTATACATACCTATTAAACTATCTATATATTATTAAATATTGGTATGGCACATTAACTTTAACACTTCACACAAATATGTCCGAACATTCGGCCGATACTTCGTAAAAACACTTCGGAGTAGACCTCTCCTGTTGTCCACAAACTAAACTTAATTTACTCCTATCTTTTTCTCTCTAATAAAACAAGAAAGAAACGGACGTAAATTAGAGCTGTCAAATTTAGTTGAACTTATATTTTCATACTCTAATTTTAGTTAAGTTATTGAACAAGAGAATTGGCACCATAAAAATAAAACTAAAATACTCACTAAAAATTACAATACTTTTTTTTCAAATTTCTATACCTGTATGCCCTTTATAATATGTGCCTACATGTACAACTCCTCTACCTGCAATTACTACAGTGGCGAATTGTCACTAACTCACTGAATATAATTTCCAAAGCATGTACCCACCTACAACACAGCTTCTTTTCCGTCTTCTTTCTTTCAATTTTTTTTTTTGTAATGAAAGTATTTTGTTTTTAGATAATAAAGTCACTATGTTTCCATTAGAATGCAGATGTAACACATTCTAATGTTTTTGCAGTATTTGGCAGCAATTGTAACGAGTCAGCGTTCTCGGCAAGCTGCACTGAGGTAGTCAATACTACAATAAAATTCTCAGCTTCAATTTACCGAGATCGCGTCTGTTTTAATGATTCCAGTTATTGTCCAGTTGCGTAGACATTTGAGACACAAAACTACACCAATTTTACATCACAATATCTACCAGAAATCAATTTGCGAATAATAAAAACAGCCACTTAACTTTACTCGAAGAAATCCCGCCATAAACGCCTATTTCAAATTTTCAATGTGGCTAAAAGTTCAGTAGAATTACAACAAATCATATCGATGGCCGGCCGATCCGATTCCCGGCCACCGCGTAGGCCGGGGGCTTGCGGACGGCGAGCAATGGGTAGCTCGCCATCCGATAAGGACCAGGGCATGAGTCGACGGCCGGTAGTGTTCCAGGCGCGCCTCAAAGAGATGTCAGCAAGCAGTGACGGGGCCCGCTAGAGCCGATGCCTGCTAGGGTCGCGGGAGTGATCGAAGGAATCACTGCGGCCGCGGCTGACACAGGCAACTGAAGGAACACGAGTGGGTTTTAGTCAGTAAGAGTCTGACACGCCCTCCCGTTCCGCGCGAGAGGTTATTTGATGATTTTCCATTCAATTACAAAATAAATAAAACCATAACGATGATTCTAATATACACATTGTTACGGGGCACCGGTGTGGGCGCGTTCTTTAAGGCAGCGATCAACTCGCCATCTGAACGCGTCCCAAAGGGTCATGGCGATCCGAATGATCCGAGGATACCGTACGATCTCCTGCGAGGCGGCGAGCCTCCTTGCCGGATTGTGCCGGCCACCGTAGACCCGGGCCTGCGGACGGCGAGTAATGGGTAGCTCGCCGTCTGATCAGCACCAGGCCCGAGAGTCAACGGCGCGTAGTGTTCCACGCGCGCCTCAAAGAGTTGTCAGCAATAGGGACGGGGCCCGTCATGGCCGATGCCTGTCCGGGGGTTGAGGATAAATTCGAAACAGAGATACCTGGCCCCCGGGCACTAAGGGCAGGAAGGAACAGGGGTGGGTTGTAGTCAGTAAGAGTCTGACACGCCCTCCCGCTCCATCCAGAGCGGGAGAAGTAATTGGATGATTTCCTAACCGACAAAAAAAAATATATAGACACATTGTATGCATATAAAATATTTAGAATATCTTAGTGAGAAAATTTTTAAAAATGAAGAATAAATGTTGTGACTAACGAATGTGATTAATGTTTCACAGTCTATGTACAATGTCATTGTCATTGACTTTGACCCATTGTAATAAGATGTGTTACGGAATGGTGGTTTTGTGTACAATTGTTGGATCATACAGCTGCAGAGCTTGTTAAACAGGTAAGGTAGGAACGACGTATATAGTTCACCACATCTCGCCGTCTCTCAGTTTGTAGATGACGCGATGAGATTAACTAGGTCCTGAGTAGAGCTTAAAGAAAAGAAACGAGGAAGCCTTTTGCTCCTTTCATTACAGTAGTATGTTCTATTTCATTCATTTCAGATTTTTCAGCTGGCAAAACCTAGTTTTTAAGTAAGCCAGAGACAAATATCATCAGCATATATCAGCATTATTAGTTATAGTTCAATGTCAATGGTTCTGCTATTTGCTACTACTATTAATTACGTCATTAAAATGTTTACGTACTATTGAAATTTTTTAATGGTTTCAATGTTTTTTTCTTAATTTAGCAACTTCTTGTCAGGTTATGGATGCATATCATTTATAGACTGCGTTATATTGTCTTTTGACATGGCTCGTAAATTCAAGAACTTGATTCTAGTATGGACTATGGCTGATTCATTACTTTTCCTATTTCGTAGAACTGGCGCCACTCTAAAATGCAGAGTACTGAAAAGACAACCGCCTGTATATTTTGCATTCGCCAGTATCTATAAATTACTTAATCCAACTTTTATCTGACTTTTAATTTACCGTTTTCCCACACGGTACTCGTAAGTATTGTGAACGTCAGACAATTCATTGGAAACGCCCGTAGAGTCTTGAAAAAATTTTCAGGCTTTTAGAAAGAGACTGCAGCCGATTCGACTCTTTGCTTATTAGGTGATTTGTAACGGACATCGTAATGGGGTTTTTGTTCCTAGAACCAGTTTATTGAGGAAAAGAAACGACCGTGTAACTAGACTTGATTGGACAGGATAAAAAAGTATGAGTGAGAATAACATGCTAATAGGTATACGCAAATTGGTTTTGGTAAATTTATAATAACACGATTTCGAACAACAGTCTTTGTACAGATCTTCGTTATATTGTGGTTTTCTTAAAACTTGCTATCGTTGGTCTCGTCCACAGAGTAAAAAGGATTTGTTGTATTGTGAACCCCATTTATGAGGGTTATATCATCTTTATGTGTTTCGTTGTCTTAGATACTGGCATATTAGGTAAGGTTGCCTGCTGAGGGGATTACAGTGCGTAGACTGGCAGAAAAATAGTTCCTGCTGGATGTAACGGCTGTTGCGAATTTAGAATCTGTTCAAAATTTTAGAACCTGTCAATTGGTTAGTGCTGTGGAGATTTGAGTAGGAGGAATGTAGATTAATAAATATGTTTTATAAAGGTCGCCGTGTTTCTATAATTTAAAGAAGACATAGGTGACACCCATCTAATGGTACCATTAGATCGGTAAGAACTGTTGGAAAATTGTTTGTTTTTTTTTAGAACTGTACAGTTCTAATACCTCTTTTTCAGGCTGGGAAATCATTCAATTACTTGTCCCGCTCTGGACCGGGAGGGTGAAAGTTCTAATACCTACCCTGGATTAGGAGAAAAATACTGTGATAAATATGTATTTCCAACTAAACAATAGATGCTTAAGAGCTAAATCCACAATGTCACGTACCTACTTACATAAACGAGTTTCAAGCCTACACACGTAATATTTAGCGATTCAAGTAAATGGAGGTCGTGCGTTATGAAGTCTAAATAATCACAGCTGACATCATTGAGATTCGTCATGTTTGTCAAATACTTACGATTTATAAAAAATCTGAATAGCTCTTGATCACAATGGACGAATTCTGCGCATTTGACGTACATTGATGGTTTACTTAATATGATGATTGATGAGTGCTACAATGAATGATGTTTGATTTAATATGAGCACCAGGAATCCAGAAATTCACGGAAGTGATACAAGATAGATACCCACTTTCTACAAAATTGATATAAAAAGGCATTATGTAAATTCGGTAATTTTCGATATTTACATCTTATCTGATTCTGATAAAATTCAATCTGGTTTAATCTGCTTTTCTACATTTAGTTCAACAATCAAACTAACCAGTTATATATCTTTACAAGTGAGATCATTTCCCACGAACTTAAACTAGCCTTCCAATATTATAACCACTTCATAAGTGTCCATAAATATAACTGATGGGAAGGTCCTAATAACAAAACGTCCAAAATCCCTTCATAAACCATGAATCTAATAATCATTACATCTGATATAAGATCCACTTAATCCTAAAATCAAAGCATCGTGTTATACCGCGGAAGCGCCCGTAACACACGAGGCGTTAACGTAATCGGCGCACGCGATGTTACTCGCACCGGGCAAAAACATCAGTTCATTGAATTGACATAAAGACGAACATTTGTATCTAAACATTATTGAAACAGCAATTATCTATCTATTGTAGTTAAGGCGAAAGCTCTATGGTAGCCCGTGAAATTACTTTTTTCTTACGTTTTTGCAATTTGCGGGCTATTCGCCATGGTAACAATTTATCGAAGTATACATCAACGATACATTTCTCTTAGTTTTTTTTATTTTTATTTTCTTATTTAAATTAGGGACTTTTATAAACGCAATGCGTATGACAGTCCCATCATACCCTAAATAATTACTCTAAATCATTCTATTGCATTTGGGACATGAACCTGAAAAGACTCCTCGCATCATCACCATTTGGTTGAGACAGAATTCTATATACAAATTTTAACTAAGAGAATTGAGTTGAACCGACTCGGTTCAACCTCAATTCTCTTAGTTAAAATTTATCCTTAAATGTCATAAATTCGTTAATAAAATGGTGACTAAACGTTGTAAGTAATATAAATTGATGGGTTATTATAAACTGAACGATTTAAATAATGACAGGGTACTTCGATATTTGTGGAATACCTACTTGAGTGCGACAGCCGTTCAGCCGTTACTGACCTGTGAATAGTAAAAAACGTACAAAAAAACCCTTTCGAACAAGTCTGGCGCATACCTACCCCTTAAATATTGTCGATCACTCACTTGTTATTAAACTATCGAGAATGCTACGGAACTATTGGACTGACTTGAATGAAAATATAACCAATTTTCTTTTGTAAAGAATTATTCAATTACCCGCGTTAAATATTGCTTTGAATCAATAAATACCCACGTAGTGGTACACCTTTAAGTGAAATGCTATTTTTAGATCTTAAGGTGGGTAGCGGATAAAATTTTAACATGAGTTACCGCACCACATGGCACTCAGGCAGGGAAGGAACAGAGGTGGATTTTAGCCAGTAAGAGTCTGACACGCCCTCCCGCTCCGCCCAGAGCGGGAGATGTCTTTGGTTGATTTCCCACCCCACCAAAAAAAAAAGTCCGCGGATTTCAAATTTTCTTACGTTTTTTGCAATTTGCAGGTCAGTGTCAGGTTGTATCTTGGTCAAAATTTGATTAGAATTGATGTGAAATCTAAGTATTTCATGGAATCATGACATTTGGCATCAATTCTAACTGAGAGAGATGTATTGATGATTTTCATGATGATTATAATTCTACAAATACATACTTGCCACGGCCGCGAATCAAATTTTGACTAAGATACAACCTCACATCACACTGACCTCCTAATTGCAAAAAACGTAAGAAAATTTGAATATCGCGGGCTACCCTGGTGCATTCACCTTAACGTGAATGTGGTTTTTTATCATTGGTAGACTTACGTTTGACCACTATCTCACCTGGTGGTAAGCGATGATGTGGTCGACGATGGAGCACGCTTGCCTAGAAGTAACCTATTCACTCTTGACTTAATGTTTCCCAGGTTGCAGCCATCAGGAAACATATTCCGGCAGGCACACACTCCTTAGCTGTACACACATTACATTTATTCCAAAAACATTTTGTGCGTGTGGGTGGGAGATCCACCATGTACCTACCAGTAAGTAAATTCAGTTATTGCAATAACTGAATAATAGATAGATAAAGAAATATTGGTTATCCAATGTTTTGTTTGTTGTCAAAGTATCCGCAATAATTTAGCATTTTATTTCACAACCATTCAATCCTTTACAGTGCCAATACAGATTGTCCAAGCAATCACGCGTAACGAACATTGTAAGGGCTTAAAAACGATTGAGAAACAGAATAGCGATGAAAGAATTAACAAGAAAAAAACTTCAAACAACGTAAACCATTTCAATTGTAACCGAAACGTAGCACGTACAATTGGCAGACTTATAACACAATCTATTTTCAAAACATTCGACCATTTAGCCATAATGTAACTAATAATTAGCTACATTACTAGGCAAAACCGCGGGCAAAAGATTATCTACAACCAGCCAGTTGACCGTGACCACAAAATTCGTGCCGAATCTGACCCAATGTAACTTTCTTTTTATAAATTTACGCTACTATTGTATAATAGTGAAATACCGAACTTTTCCGATATTATTTTGTTAAATAATAGGTACTTTATTTGTTAATTTTTTTACAGAACAGTTAGACCGGGTTTTAAAGGCTGGTATAGACAAAAGAAAGGTTGGATTTGTGTTGCATTAAGTTTTAATAAATAAATATAGGTCATCATCATCAAGATTTATGCCGAAAGACGTGCACTGTTGAACAAAGGTGTCCCCCAAGGATGGCCACTGTGACCGGTCCTGCGCAGCCGGTATTCACATGATTCCATCGACCTTCACCATGTCGTCAGTCCACTTTATCCAAACCCATAATTATATAGAACCATATTTTAAAATCCCTCAAGCTAGGCGTCTATGTAAATGTTAATATTTAACATAAACAATTTTAGATAAGGAAAGCCCTTAACCTGTTCATTTGTAATTTTATAATGGTTTTGCAATCCTCGCGCAATTTGCGGCAACCTACGGAGAGTTGGCAGCGGGTGTCTGACTACTTTTCGCTATTTACTAACCACTTACACAATCTTATAATTTTGTTGTTGATATACGAGGCTTCCTAGGCTGTAAATGGCAGTCTGCAATGACAGTTGAAACCATTCTACTAAAAAACTAGGAAGCAGAATAAAAGAAAAAAATAATTTATATTGCCATGATATTTTTGCACTAAATGAATGGTTAAGGGCCTACCTCCGCATAAGTGGCGCCCTCATTGAATAAACGAAAAATTTTGAGTCCTGTTTTAACAATGTAAAAATACCTTATCCTCTTTGTAACAAACGCAACATAGGATTCTTTCATCTTTATTTTCTATGCTTTGCTAAGATTTTTTATTCAATGAGGGCGCCACTTGGCGGATATATGTATACGCGTTATAATTACTGGATTTGGTGTTATTGGCGCGGAAAATGTGCTCGATAATGTTTATCTTCATAACAAATGATAAAGCCAGGTTATGGGGAAAACAAAAAACAAAGAATGAGTCAATATGGGTAATTAATTAAATTACAGACACGATGAACAACTCAAACAGTCAGAATTTTACAAAGAATATCTCAAGTAGGCTACAAAAAAAATGTATTAAACAAAAACCGATCACAAAAGACGAAACAATCAATAAAACAAACACAATCTCACACAAACATTCTAGGTCATAACTTTGCAGTTTCCGGTTATACTAGGTTTTTAGGTAAACATGCACTCACGCGCACTCAAAGAAACGCGTAACGAACGGGTGTGACAAAACCCTTGTAGTTCGCACATTTACGTTCATTGTTAGTTTAAACACCTGCGGGCTAATTGTGTAAGTACCATCGTAATCGCTTTCGTCTGTTCAAGTGTTCAAGAATTTTGCCCACAACACAAGTTTTGGGTTGACGTGAGAGTAGCACCGTTTGCTAAATCTGAATGGAAAAAGAACCCTAAATAGAAGACATTAATCATGTGCTGCTTAATATAGGTAATACTTCATCACACGCGTATGGATTTGACAACTTGTTGCATAAGAATATTGATTTTTAACATTGCTGAGTCATTTCCCATAGTCTTATAAAATATTAGGTACTCCATTGAGCAAGTCGAGACAACAGAATATTGACTAACAATTTCAGCATTATACAAAAATGCCAAGGAAGTTTCTAAAAGGCATTTACTTCTTTAAAGCCGAACTTGCAGAGCCATTGCACTTCAGGTAGATGTACCTACTCCTTTTTTTTGTGGGTTGGGAAATCATCCAATGACATCTCCCGCTCTAGGGTGGAGCGGAAGGGCGTGTCAGACTCTTACTGACTAAAACCCACCCCTGTTCCTCCCTGCCCTGAATGCCCAGGGGCGAGGTAACTTTTTCAAATTTATCCTCAACCCCCAGGCAGGCATCGGCCATGACGGGCCCCGTCATATTTTGCTGACAACTCTTTGAGGCGCGCGCGGAACACTACGCGCCGCCGACTCTCGGGCCTGATGCTGATCGGACGGCGAGTTACCCACTACTCGCCGTCCGCAGGCCCGGGTCTACGGTGGCCGGAGATCGTCTCGCGGCGCCGGAAGCCCCTGGCGTCTCCTGCGGCGGCTGCTGCTGACGGCGTGAGGGCGAGTCTGCTGTTGTTGCCTCTCCCTCACCCGTGCCGCCTCCTCCTTCGCGAGCATTACTACTCGCCGTCCGCAGGCCCGGGTAGGTAGATGTACTCCTTGGCACGAGTTTCTTAACGTTGAGCTTGGCTTTAGACAAAGTACGATATATTATATAAAAAAATGTGTTTGTATATGTATATAGCGATAACGATTGTCAAAGGAGCAAACAGTTCGGGAATGACCACGTGACATTATAGTAGCGCATGTCAAACCCTTACGATTTTTATATTTTACTAGCACTTCGCCGGAATCAGCCATATGGAGCGTTAATTAAAATCAATCATGCATCAACAAAAACAAGAATTGTTATTTAACGGTACATAAACGCGCATTTAAAATAAACAATAAATGCGATTTTGAATGAGACTCGGCACAAGGGTGGACCATGTGCTGAATTAGGACATGGTCTACCTATACCTTTTATCCCGGGAGTACTCGTATTCCCTTGGTATAATTTCTAAGAAACACGCGGGCGAAGTCATTGACAGAATCTAGTGTTTAAATAAAGCTTGACATAGCAACAGTGAGAGGCAATTATGAAGTCACATCACATTAGAGCCATCTTGCCAGACAGTCATAACGGCCATTTTGCACTTACGTCTGGTTCTAAATAGTAATAACTAATCGTTATGCCTACCAATGGTAATTGGTATTTTGAACAATAAATACGACAAGAGTTGCGTAAAGTGGAGTTCAGAGAGAATGCGTGAAAGAAAAAGAAAAGAAAAATAAATAAAAATATAATTAACGACGGCCAGTAAGATAAAGAAATTATTATTTGTCGTTTAATCAGTTTGTAGCTTGAACCGAGATGCCATTAAATTATATTGATGACGATAATGTCGTGAGCTCCGTCAACATGAATTGTTGACTCGAATCTCGAATATAATCTCCGATCAATATTTAATTGCCAATGAAACAGAAGCTGTTTTTGGTTTACCTACACACTTATTTTGAATCAAATGTTTCGTAAAATTGTACTTTTATCCGACTACGGCGAAGCAGAAATGAGGGTTGTGATTTTGACCAGTATGTTTTAAATTATGTTTATATGTGTAGAGGGCTTAGTAAGAACATTTCAAAAAATATACGGTACCCAGAAATAATTGAAATAAAACACTAATTTCGAAAACCAAAATGCGACTACAAAAAAATCGCGCTCTGAAAAGTATGCAATAAAATATTCACCCCTCGTTTTCACTAAGAAACAAGTTAAATACTAGTTTGATACAAAACTTGTAAAATACTTTTCAAAACATAATTATTTGTTTTATACATGTATTAAGACTCTCTTACATTCTTTTGTTCACACTGTGTAGCCGACAAGTATTTATATACAAGTATAAAACACATTTGCGTTTATACTGAAGTCTGTGACATGACAAAACTTGTCTCATACATTGATAGCGTTCTCACCTACAAAATACAGTCGTGGTTTAGACAAATATTGTTTATTTTATTGCAATTTCTGTATAATACTAGTTCAAAACACGTTTTAAACTTTATCCATGCTTGTTGGTTGTTTTGGTTATGCTGAGTGAAAGCCTTCTTGCCACAGCCACGACATGCATCTGTTTTTTTAAGAAGAAAAAGAATGGAGTGGTCAAAGAAACAAACTTTCTTTCTTTTTTTATTTTTTTTTTCTCTCTTATTTCTTTCTTTTTTTATTTTTCTTTTTTCTTTTCTTTCTTTTTTTTTTTGGTTGCGATCAGTACTTGAGTTTTTTCCTTGAATGCATGTAAAGTATACTGCACACATGAAGTAAAGTTCTTCAGCATCTTCTCTTTCCATTGTCACAACAGTTTTTTTTATTACTACGGACTGAATTTTGTCTCGAATTCTACAAGTTTAGCTACTACAAAAACATGAGATCCTATACATGTAGGCAACAAGTTTCATGTAAGTTTTGTACAACTAGTTTTATACTTATATAGAGTTTCTACAAATTTTGTAGACAACATGAGTTTTATACTTGTATAGAGTTTCTACAAGTTTTATAGACAACATGTTTTATACATGTATTTATGGAAACGAAATAGTGCATAAAACTTATAAAATACATTTATTATACCTTGGTGAAAACGAGGGGTTAGACATAGTGATATTTAGAGGATAGCCGCGGTCGTATGCCAACTTGCGGGTTGTCAACACAACAATAATAGGCTAGTTAACTCATTTTCTTTTTTTAAACAAAAAGAAACTATATCCAGAATCGAAAATAGAAAGATTTTTTTAAATACGATCAAAAGTTGGAAACCTTTCAAATCTAGTGGAAGGGGAAACTGACAAGTAACACACCGCCTTTGGGTTACACGAGTACAAAAGAGACGGCGAGATGTCCCACCACGCCCGCACTCTTCTATAGACCAATATTTTAAATGTTTATTGCTGCTTCATTTATTAACTAATTTTGATGCTGTTTTCATAAAAAGATATTTCATAAGAAGAAAGAGAAGATAAAAAGATATTTTATAAGAAGAAAGAGAAGATAAAAAGATTTGTTATTTCATGTAAAATATTGTACAAAATGAACACATGAGACTATATTGTCATTACAACAGTAGTAAGCAATATTTATGGCAAGGTACACCACTATTTCTAAGAATATTTTTTGTTTCTGAGTTTAAAATGGTGTACCTACATAACAAAGTTAAAGTATTCTATCTATCTTCTATGTAAATTAAGGCGTTCTACTTCTAGTGACATTATATTTTAAAATAGGTAGATATCGCAGTTTCGCAGAATAGAAAAAACCACGGAATAGATAAGCAAAGACAATAAAATCAGAGACTGGAAAAATCTAACGTTGCAAAATGAAACGTTACGTCAAATACACCCACATCCGGCAGTCGAGCGCCAACGATCAAGTGCAATTAAGGTGTAGAATAATGTCAAGCTTATCTCCTTGATATAACACCGAACTAGCAAACAATAAAAAACCCTTAGTGCCTTGTTCAAGTAGTAGTAGTACTTAGTAGTAGTTTAAAGACTCCACATTCAGCACCTGGACCCATTCAGCCCGTTGTGCATGGGGGTCCTGGTTAAAATAGCCAGGCACTCCGCCCGGAAGCACAGAAGCTTCCTGGCTTCAGAGATGCCACGGCCTCGCATCGCAGGACGACGTGGGCGGCTGATACCTCGGCAAAATAAAAATCAAAAGCCATTTATTAAAACTAGCCAGCCCTTTTTGAACGTCAAAGTTCTACATAAAGACAGTCCCCCAAAAACGCGCGCCCGTCACCACTTCCGTTTAGCTGTGAAGAAGAAGTGGCGCAACAAACTCCCTAGCAACACAGGAATCTATACATATAATTGTATGCAACAATCTTAACATATTTGTATGTAACACATGTAAAACAGAAAACAAAGATATATCTTCTAAAACACAATCATAAAATTAAATTATCCGCCACTTGTTAGCTAGCACACTCCATTATGCCATCAAAAACGGAAGAAAACTCAAGCATAAACAGTAAACTCAATTAAATAAGGCTCCAGACATAAACTGGTGTGCCCGCTTACACGTGCAACGCTATTATCTATCGATAGGGCTGTGATTCGTAGCCACAAGTCATAAACTAGGGCCATCACAGTAAAATCAGTAAACAATAATTATATGAACTCAAACCTGTCATAAGCTAATTATGGGGAAAGAACATCAAGTGTAACATTGTCTTGCGTTCTACACAGCGAACAACCATTCTTATCATCTAAATAGTCGTTGATGGAATAATAATAAATAATTATTATTATTCCTATTATTTATTATTATTATTTCCTAATTATTATTATTATTTATAAATAATAATTATTATTATTATATTTCAGATAACTAAGACCCAATGTGTTAGTAATTACAATAATGACTTACAAACTATTGTTAGTAAAGTGACACGATATTGGCGATTCATTGGGAATATGAAATTATCACCTTCCTCACCATCTTTTTTAAAATTAAAGATGTAACATCCTCCCCTATTATTTTGAGGATGCTGTTGCTAGTTTCTCGTAATCTGCTTAGTAGAGATGCAGTTTTTTTGCGAATCACCTCATGAAAGCCATCGGTTCGATTCTGTACAAACATTTCTGAAGCAATACAAAAATGAGGCCTTCGCAACAGCATCTTAAAAATATTATTATACTGGACGCGCAGAGCGTCCATCGCTCTTTTGGCATAAGCGAACATAGGTTACCTGTGTAGAAACTTTGGCAATATGCCTTAAAAAGGGTAATTTTGTAATCTGCACTACATCGGCAGAATCTGCGTGCCAGCATACTACCTCGGACCGATAGCGCCCTGCACTCCCTTTCAATGTCTACATTGTCTTTAAGGTTTAAGAAGTGCCCGAGGTACTTGAAAGAATCTACCTTATTTAGTTTCGATAGTATGCCTTCGCGGCGTTTCGCTGCGCGGCGCTAAAGCAGTCCCTGCAAAGTGGACTCTCTATAGCGCCTATGTTAATGCGGTGTTTGTTTATTATTATTCTAAGGTTATTTCTACTTAATGCCCTGTTAAAACAAGTGTAGCAAATGTACCAATTTAGACCTAAGTATGAAATCGTCGTAATGTTCGAGTGAACTGGATAAATAGAGCTCATTTCTCCTTCTTGATGTAGCATGTCATCCGACACTAAGTGGGCACCTACCAAGGAGGTCTAATTGCACCATAGACACCACAATTTTCTCGTCGGAAATGGAACATGAAAAAAATAGTTGGTTTGATATGCAAGCCCATTATTACAGCTTTGTCATTAGCAGAAACAAAGTTAATGATACATACAGAGTGATGAGGGATTCATTTGTTTTGTCACGTTGAATGCGCTTGTGTGTGTAATTAGGAAAAAAATCTGCAAAGCTTTATGGTCGGAATATTTACCGAAGAGACGTACAGACGTCATTGTTGGATTGTTACCATCGTGGGTAGAACCTGGATGAGGTTGGCACAAGAACGGGGCATATTACACTTGACAAGGATTAGCTTACACCCCGCAGTGTAATATGTGCCGCAGTGAACAAAGTCGGCCTGTGGGTGATGATGATGTTAGGCCAAAGTAAAGTAATTTCTAATCATGATTTTAGAAATTTATGCTAACTTGGCATAAATCTCGGGATGTTAAGTGTCCACCACTGTTTATTTATGTAGTGATATTCGATGTTCGTTGCAAAACTGCCATCATTGATCGCACTACAGTTTTTATAGGCAAACTGCTATTAAAATAATATCGAATTCAAAAAGAACACCGTACTGGGTTTAGTTATCGCTCGCTGATGTAATTTGAAATTACTTACAAGTTTGTTTCATGCACAAATAAGAACGGTTTCATACTTATAATGGCTTATTTTTATGTAGCATTATTTACAGTTGAAGCCGTGCAGGAAAATGGAGGCGAGAAACAATTTAAGAAAAAACCGGCCAAGTGCGAGTCGGACTCGCGCACCAAGGGTTCCGTACCATCCTACTAATATTATAAATGTAAAAGTTTGAGAGTGTGTATGTTTGTTACTTCTTCACGCTCAAACGGCTGAACCTATTTGGATGAAATTTGGTACGTAGATAGCTTATAGCCTGGATTAACATATAGGCTACATTTTATTCCGGTCTAGGCGGGTAAAACCGCGGGGCGCAGCTATAAAAACGCGTTATCTATAAAAACGGCAAAAAAAATCATTCCATTCCATCTGTTGTATGGAAGCCCCACTTAATTTTTTTTTTTATTCTGTTTTTTAGTATTTTGTTGTTATAGCGGCAACAGACATACATCATCTGTGAAAATTTCAACTGTCAAACTATCACGGTTCATTAGATACATCCTGGTGACAGACAGACAGACGGACGGACGGCGGCATCTTAGTAAGAGGGTCCCGTTTTACCCTTTGGGTACGGAACCCTAAAAATAAACAGGCCGTTGTAATGATGGTTCAGAATGCGAGAGCATAATGAAAGAAATTCACAATAATTAGAACAATCAAAATGTATCGAACGATCGTGAAATTGTTAGAAATCCAACAATTTGTAAACAGCAAGCTGCCATGTTTATAAGTGAACCAGGGTTGCCATTGTAACCAGCTATATGCTTTTGATTACGAAACGGCATTACTGAAACAAACCGAGCTAGCTTATAAACTAAAATCAATTAATCTTACTGTAATATACTTCGGAATATTCGGCCCTTGAAACTGCAGTACGCTAATGAATTTTTCGTTCTAAGCATATATAGCGTTTGTTAATCTCTTACTTGTACATGAACAGCACGTGATATTCATACATCGTAACTATTTATTTGTTCGTTGTTTTGATAAAGTAACCACAATTCAATAATATTATATTATTATTCAATTATATTATTACTCTATTGAATCCAGGATGTATTATTATAAAATTGAATTTGTTTCGTTTCTAATACCACACTCAATTATATGTAACATAACGTAATTGTGTGTGACCAAACTTTACATGCAGTAAAATCGTATATTATATTCTTAATGTGGCTCTCTCTAGTCAATATAATCAGGAACAGTAATTGTAGGGCATAAGCAATATACAACACTTAGCAAAGTATTAATTATTGTCCATAATGCGTATCAAACCCTGAATAAACTATTCAGCATAAAAAAATAGTGTCAAAAACTTTAACTTTGCACTATGTGTTCATTCTAAGCAACACTTGGTCCAACTTCCATACATAGATTGGCAATGTCCTTTTAACTTTTTAATTTGTGTTTTTTTTAAATGTATTTAATAAAATAAATAGATTTATTGATTAACAAAATATAACGAATACAAAAGCAAAAGTTTTAAGTAACAAATAGACACTTTGCATTTATAATACTTATGTATTAGTACGAATTTCCCCCATAACTGCAGGCATATCTGGCTAGGAGACGCAGGGCATACGGTAGGTTTGTAGTACCTACCTATTTATTTATTATTTATTTATCTAACAATTTATGTACACACATAGACAAGCTATAAATAAACAACATAATAAATATGAGTACAAAGGTACTGCTTATTTCTAAAGAAATTTCTGCCAGCAGATCTGCGAAAGGAGAAGTGAAAAAGAAATGTAGACAATAAATAGTGTGCAAAAAACAGAAAAAAGAGTACGAGAAGTCTTAAACTAAGGTATTAAATAAACCTACACATATAATATTAATAAGAATATATATTCACATAAATATATACCTAATAAAATATTTATATACACAACATACACATACACATATATATAATTATAACAGTAGAGAGGAAAGGTAATGCTCTTCTAGACGCTTTTTAAAGATAGAAATAGATTTTAAATCACGGATGCTAGGCGGAAGTGAGTTCCACAACCTTACCGCATGGACAGAGAAAGAGTAGGAATAGTAGCTGGCTGGTGGCTGGCTGTGGGTGGTGGCTGGCTGGGTACCTATATATGTAAATAAACTTTATAATTGACTAGCTAAGCTTCAGCTGTTCTAACCTGTTACCGATCTTCCACTAATACAATTACATATATACGTTTCATTCTCTATTAGTAAAGCGTTATTGGATTATTGAGAATGCGTGGATGGAGACTACCTACCGACTGACAGAGATTATGACATTTATTTTTAGTTGTATGTGCATTACAAGTAACATAGTTTTTTTATTATCGTTTATAGGCACGCATTTGACCGCTATCTCACCTGGGGTCCAATTCTGTAAAATAACTAACTTGTCAATAGTGTGTCAGTTGTGTCTCAATAGAATAGTCATTGACATTTGGTATTATACAAATTATTTATGGTCATTGACGCTATGGTCATTAACACTGTAGTGCCATTGAAAGGCCTTAATTGGACTATTGTAATAATTGATAGTCTGGTCTACTATAATATGTCAATAGCATTTGGAAGATTTTGCAAAAAACCAAATTTGCAACAGTGGCAAAATAATGTCTTTTGTGTGTCGATAGAGTGTCGATGGCGAAAGTTACAGAATTGGGCCCCTGATGGTAAGCGATTATGAAGTCGAAGATGGAGCACGCTTGCCTAGAAGTAACCTATTCAATCTTGTCTTAAAGACTCCCAGGTTGTAGGTATCAGAAAACACAGACTGTGGCAGGGGATTCCACTCCTTAGCTGTACCTACGCACAATGAATGTGTTCGCAAAACGTTTTGTGCGTGTGGGTGGGATGTCCACCATGTACCGGTGGCACATCGCCGTACGTCTTGTGGTCCGTTGATGGAACGGGCTTGGCGGAATCAAACTGCAATTCCATCGCACACTCTCCAAAATGAAATCGATAGAAAACCGACAGGCTAGCAACTCGGCGTCGATGCTCGAGACTCTGGAGCCTCGACTCGACGAGCCTATCATTGCCGATGATCCTCTTGGCTCGTCTCTCAATATACAGTGTGTAACGGAAATGGGTTACAAATTTTAAGATACTGTTTCTTCCCATAGAAATTAACAAGTTTCTTCGAGGCAGCACAGTCAGTTCCCAAAAAAATTTAGACTTATCGTACTAATTTATCATCAGCTGTTCAAAATGGGTGTGGGAGGTCAATTTTTTTTTCCTGAATTTGGATAGTATTTCTTTATTTTTATTTAGATAGTATTTCTTTCTAGAACATACGAGTAGTTGTTCATTTCTATGGGCAGCATATTTTAATTTAAATACCGCTTGTATTTAAAATATGACCAGGCATTTCCGTTACGCCCTGTAAAACTATCAAATATGAGATAGTTTGTTGGTATAACTAGTACATATAATACTTCAAAAAATCGTTCACTGATAGAAATCTACACCAGCATTGGCTTTTTACCCAGGAAAAATGAACAGTTCCTGTGTAATAGACCAAGGGAGCGAAGAAGCTAAGCCTAACTAAATGGTAATTTCTGGAATATCCTACCTGGATTCATAATCATAATCATCAGCCTATTAACAGTCCGCTGCTGGATATGTCCAGATAGGCCTCTCCAATTGCACGTCATTCAGCTTGGTTGTCGGTAACTCTTATCCAGCAGCTACCAGCCACCCTGCAAAGATCATCGCTCCACCTAGACTGAGGGCGTCCTACCTTACGGTTGTCGATACGCGGTCTCCACTCGAGAACACATCTACCTAACGATCATCGGTTCTACGGCTAATATGGCCGGCCTATTGCTACTTCAGCTTGCTTATTCTGTGAGCTATGTCGACAACGTTGGTGTACCTGGATTACTAGGATGAAATGATGATAGCTCCGCTACTAGCTTGCCTGGATGGTTTGAAAATATAGTAGCTATCAATGGACACCGATTTCATCTTTTTACATGCAGGCCCAAGATTGTATAAAAGCGTATCCTTTGCCACATAAATACATAGATTATAGTCTGGTACATAGGCTATAATTACAGTGGGGGAAGTATTCATTCCACGTGGCCCAAACCGCGGGCTTTTGCCGGCTTCTGCTAGTGTTTCGTATAAACGAAAATATTGTGAAAAATTAGATTCAAGAATTTATGGTCTACACAGAAAAGACAGGTTTACTAAGTCCGTAAGTGATATTTCTACGAAATCCGAATTGTGCCCCATAGAGAAAAGAATATGCATTTCTGTCATAGTTAGTTACAATGTTCGAAGATTTATCTTCGAACATTGTAACTAGGCTACTGAACAATGCTGAGCATGAGCTATCTATTTCCAACTGTTACCTGAACTAAAATTATAAAGAACGGGGATTAATTGTTTGTTTGTAGGAAAATACTGATGCGCGATTTTATTAGCGAGATTTTATCTGTTGGGTGGCCAAATCCGATATACATCAGATTTGGCCACCCAATAGAGAAAAACTTTTGCTACCATTTCGATTTGAGGCCAATTTTTGAATTTGGTCACTATTTTTTTAGTTATAGAGTTGCTGTTTTGTTCTGAATAGTTAAATCACTGAATCAACTTCAGTAAATTTATTCTAAAATTCCAACGTGAATTGAAAAACGACCAAATTTTTATCAACAACTTTTTTTGGGTTTAACTATTCAATTGATCTTCCAACTCACGAGATAGGACAGATCCTGATTTTTTCTGTGTTTGTCGGGTTATCTAAAGGGATGTGTCGGCGATAATCTACAAAACTAAAAACAAAATATTTGTTTCTTTTTTTTTTTTTTTTATTTATAACACATTTATTATAATATCTAATTAAAATAGCTAATTAAACTAATAAATAACTTAATAAATAAAATATGTACAAGAGGCATAAAAAATCCGGTAGTGGTAAAGCTCATTGGGCATCAAAAAATTCGTCCACCTCGCTGTCAATGGGAAAAGTGCCCAGAACGCTGGCAGCATTGCCACGTTGAATGGCAATGCTGATTCGTTGGCCGAAAAAAAGGCCAGCCCTCTGGTCACGTGAAGAGTCGACTAAAAGTTTGCTGATGTCATGGAAAACTCGATGAGCACTCGGACCCCATGGCCCTAGTGTTTCAACCCCAAACGGCTCAAACATATAACTCCCAATAAGGTTGTTATATTTGCGCCGTTTGAGGTTTTCTGCACCTGTAGCAGCCGCCCCAGCACAGCCCGCCGTGCTAAGAAGATGAGATGGCGCAAGGGTGTCGACACATGTTGCATCCCACACCAAAGGCCTACCCATCTTCCAAGGCATTATTGTCATCCCGTCGGGCCTCTTTCCATCGTCACGTGCCAGGCCATGAGGTTCTAAAACGGCTGACACACCGGCGGTGACAAGAGCCCGACGGATGATGTCGTTAATGCTGGCGTGCCGTGCCATACGACCCGCGCTCCTACTGCAGGATAGGCCATGGTGTCCGAGATGGTCGACTGCTTCACCACATTGGCAGCGATGTGGAGCTCCGCAAGGAGCACCCAGACGCAGACATGTAGCGATCCGGAAGGTGGTGTCACTCAGCATAGTACCTATGTTGGGTGACGGCAGTGCCTGTAGCCAGAGGCCCGACTCCCATTCACCCACAGCCAGCAGGCGGGCACGCTCAGCAGTATTGGTTGACGTATTTAAGAGATTATTCCGTACCAAACTACAGAGCGGCTCGTCCCACTGCCTCTGGGAGAACGGGTTCTCGGGCAACGCCGTGTCCGGGCAAGCCATTTTCCAAGTGTTCATTGCGTCGGTCAAGCACGGCACTTCACAGTTAACCAGTGATGAAGTCAAAATTCTTTTGGTTAACTTTTCAGTGCTGTGGACCGAGGACAGGAACGCCGGTAGGCTTATACTAGAAATTTTGCGGATGCCGAGCCCACCAAAACGAATAGGTAGTGTGGTTTGCAGCCACGCTCGGTCATCCAAGGCCACATTTAAAATGGTTGTAAGAGTGCATCGAATGATTTCATCAATTTTGTCCAGGAGATGTGAATGCTTCCATAAAGGGGAAGAGCGGAGAAAATATATAAAATTTGGTCCAAAACAGCAATATCTAATTAGGGTGAATGCCGAATGTAAATTTATTTTTGTGAGTCTGTCCGAAATATCATTAAAATGATTAATTTTTCCGTCAATGAATGGAGAAAAACTTTCTTCCAAAATAGGGGAACCTAGGAGGTGTAGTGAACTTTTTTCTAAAATTTTGATTTCTGGTGCAATTGTATTGAATTTATGAAGGGTCGATTGTCTTTCGGTATTGTCACAAAGAAAAATTTCACACTTCGAGTGGTTAAGGTCAAGTCCGATGGATTGAAAATGAGTCTTCAGGAATTGAAAGTCTTTTAATACGGTATCGACGTCACCTCCTAATGTTCCATCATCCAAATACCATACGTTAAATTTTGAATTTAGTTGTTGAATGACTGGATGAATAGCCAAACTGAAAATGACTGGCCCGAGAGGGTCACCTTGCTGGCATCCAACTGCAGATTCTAAAAGCTGTTCTTTATATAATAATTTAGAAGGGTGCCTGTAACATTGCCAAATAAAACCGAAAATTTCGGGTAGTTCTTTTTTTGCCTCGGCCAACAAAGTGTCCCTGTTGACAGAGTTGAAAGCGTTCTTAATGTCAACCTTGAGAATGACCTCACCCTTTTCAGAATTTAAAAAGGAAGATAGTGCATGTACGGCAGCCTCACAGCCCCCTCTGGAGCCAAAGCCAAGCTGTAGGGGCTGGAATTTGTTTGTAAGTCTGTCACTGTACAGTTTACAACAAATTTTGGCTGCCATACGCCTGTAGGTGCACCCGACGGCAATGGGACGAATGCCGCCGTCCTTCTTGCGCAGGGCACATAGGTTGGCCCCGTACAAGACATCGACGACGGCATCGTTCACGCCGCCGGAGAGCATTAGGTTGACTAGTGCCGCAAGCTCCTTCAAAAGCGACTCACCAGCATCCCCGGCGCCTGAACTCAATAGGTCCTTTAAGTGTTGCGGAGTCAGGCCGTCGAGGCCGCCGGCAGAACCACTTCGAAAGGAGCCCACGGCAGCAAGCAATTGGGGAGCTGAAATGTTAAAAACACATGAATCCGGAACGGGGGTCTCAGGGGGGTCGGGGAAAGTGAGATCATTCGCAGGCGCTGGATGTTTACTCTCCAAGGCTGAGATTGTTTCTGGAGAGTAAGGCGCCACCACATCACTGCTGAATAATAGCCTGGCCGCTCCCCTAATGTCACCTTCACTTATTTTCGATTCCACATGCGAACATAGGCTTTTCTGTGAACGGTTATTAAATGGTGGTAATTTTGGATCTAAAATTATGGTCGAAATATTACAATTTTCTTTAATTTGATTTGTTAAAGTTTTTTTAGTTGCCAAATCTTTTTGAACGTGCAGAATTCTGTAGGGGAAGGTGAGCAATTGCTCCCAGGCACTTACTGAGTTCTCTTGGGTCGCAAGACGGACGCATTGTGCCAAACTCAGAGCAACGGATCGTCTTGCACCCCGAGGAACTCTTTTTAAAACTGGTGTTGAATTTTTAAATTTTGAGAGCGTTTTCCACAAGGTCTGTTCGTGAGGTGTAGATGTAGCTGGGGGGCACAAAGGAACACTATGTGGTTTGTGAACCTTGCCATAGTGTATCCTCAGCCCCCGTTCGCCTTTAAAAAAGCGTGCCTGCGAGCAATTGGGACATCTCACCTGTTGGACCTCAAGCGATGTGGCAGGTTGACTGCTACAGGTTCCGGCATCGCTACAGCCGGCATTAAACATAAAATAAGTTGATTAAACTTACACAAATATTAAAGAACTATAATAAAAACACTGCACTTACACATATTCCAAAAAAATAAACAAAAGTAATAAATGTCCAAATGTATAGTCAATAAACGAGTGACAGCCGCAGGGGGCGCAGTCTTCCTTCTATGCGTTACCTTGGCAATGCGTGGACTCTCCGCTTGATGCACAGCACAAATTGTTGCAGTTGGGTTTGCCTCAGCAATCAAGAAACTGATAGAAATACCTAAATAAATATTTGTTTCTTTGATATGGGATAATAAAGTATTCAAAATTTCATGAAAAACACGACAAAAGCTTACGCATTTTCAGCCAGCAAACAGGTAAAGATTTGGTAAATGTTGCGATTCATACAAAATTCCGAAGCTTGAATAATACTTAATTATGAAAAAATGTTTGGATATTCTCCTTGGATAAAATAAAAATAATAAGCTGTATACGGATATACTTACGAATTGGCCACCTTTTCAAATCAACAGTATAGCCAACCATAAGGTACTTTTTACCCAGAAAAGACCCACATTTCACAATTCCTGTGTGATATATATACCTCGTGAGCGAGCCACAGCAAAAAGCTAGAAGTATACTATAACAGCGGCCAGCTGGCTTTGCCCGGGTTAAGGGTTTTTAAAAACATAGCGTCGCTTCTTTCGTATATATATATATATATATCGTCGCTTAAGTTCTGAAACTACGGACGTCAAAATCAGAAACATTTTAGGAGAGCAAATAAACTGTTAATTAGCACGTAACTCAGTTTTTTTTTTAAACTGCGATACGCGCTGGTATATGGCAAAACAACTGAGTTACGTGGTTTTGCTGTACCTTTTTGTACAACACATATACATATACGTATTCTTTTTGGTGTAAAATTTGACAAACGCTGCGTCTCGTAGGAGTCCCTATTTAATGATATACGTAAAGCATTTTGTCAAAAAAAACATTACGTGATGTTTAGCCTATGTCTACCTTTCAAATGGTAAAGAATTTTTCAAATAGGTGCAGTGATTCTGGAGATAACCCACCACATAGGTAGGTATACACAAACCCTCAAAATTCCCAGTCTTTATCAAAATTTAGTATTATACCTATTTTCTAGCTGTTTCCTGATCCTGCAAGACAAGACATTTTATTTTTTGCCCTACGAAACTGCTGACTGTACATTATTTATTGCGGTCATTTTAGATCTCCTGCGGAGTTCAGTACAAAATATATGGCGTTCAAATAGCCCGTTATTGGAGGAAAAATAGCTTTCTGGACAAAATCAATTATTACTAGCGCTATGGACAGAGATCTTGCTATAGTACATAAGTAGTAATATTATGTGCAGTTACAAAAGTTCAAAAGGGCAGAATTTTAAAGGCATTCACATAACTTAATACTGTTGGTATTCTGAGAGCCTTATTTATAAAATTCGCTAACCCTAAGCATAGTATAGATATATCGATGGGCGGATTCTAAATTCAAATTCTCCATAGAAAATTTTGAATTAAGAAGCTAATAATAGATTTTAAACTAATCGGTTTGGAGTTTTTGGCGGGATTTCTTCGAGAGAAGTTCAAAAAAATAATAATAACATATTATTCGCAAATTGAGATAGATATTGTGATGTAAAATTGGTGTAGTTTTGTGTCTCAAGTGTCTACGCATTGGACAATATGTGGAATCATTAAAACAGACGCGATCACGGTAAATTGAAGCTTGCGAGCGAGAATTTTATTTTAGTATTGACTACCTACCTCAGTGAAGCTTGTCAAAAAAGCTGACTCGATACATTTGCTACCAAATACTGCAAATCTGCATTCTAATGGAAAACATAGCGACTGTATTATGTATCTAAAAACAAAATAACAAAATTAAATAAAAAAAATCACGTGGTTATTTTTTTTTATAAATGAGGCCTGTGTGAAAGTATGTATATCGGCAGCATGAATTTAGATGAACTTAGGAATATGGAAAGACTACATTTTGATCCCGGTAGTAGGTACCTATGCATGTGTGGGATGATAAAATATAGAATACCTACGCCAGTAAAACTGAGAATTCACGCCCGCAAAAGATAATGTCAGTATAGGTAGGTAATCATTTCACCTTTGTTTAAGACATATGGAAGAAGAATATCGACATGAAAAGATTTCAATTTCATAGAATCAGTGTTTATTTTATATTTAAAACTCCAACCAAAGCCTTTCTTGGAGTAAATTTACAAATGTAACGTTTTCCGTAACATATCATAGCTAGTTGGCTACCCTTCATAAAATACCTGGCAATGTTGTTGTTGTACTTGCTTGTCTATGCAAATCGACGAGTATACCTGCCAATATACTCCTATATCAGTGTTATTAGTACCTGTCCTGACAACTGGACATTGCATTTAGATATAATAAAACCAGTGTCTGCATGGGTATTAGGTATGAACCGGTTCTTTGCGTTACATTATTTTGCAATTTGAATCGCTGGCTGTTATTAGTTTGTTCACAATCCACACGCAAGGTTTCTACGAATTTATAAACAGATTATCTTACATTGAAAGCTGTTTTTGTTGTCCTATAAAAAGTATTTAATAAAACTACAAATAAGTAAACTTACTAATCGTAGGAACCTACATGAAGCTTTGATAGTTACCTACTCATATACTCGTATATATAGGTATTAGAGGAATTTTGTTAGTAGGTAAATTATAGGTAGGTATAGTTACTTATTATGTACCTATAATACAAGTTTATAAAAATAAATATGTAGCTACCTGTACATATAAGCGGGTACAACAAGGGGCAGCGGAAGATTTCATTGAAAAAAAATTCGTCCGAAGTCAGTTACTTTGGTAGGTATAGTTACTTTATTTCATGAAAGATTTTTTTTTTTTTTTAAATGCTGCACTTCTAAAAATTGCAAAATAACTTCGATTTCGGAAGTCGGTGTTTGTATTTTTAACCGACGAAAAAAAAGGAGGAGGTTCTCAATTCGACCGTATGTATATATATATTTTTTTTTGTGTATGTTCAGCCCGCACTCCGTCATTTATGAACCGATCTTGATGATTATTCTTTAAGATAGGAATTAGATTTTTGTTAGATAGATTAGATAGACTCAAAATTAGTTTATATAAAATTTGATATTTTATGTAGGTAAATAAGCTCAATACTTAAGACTTAAAAGGTTTATTTATTTTTTGCTTTTTAGTTCTTTTTCGTCGGTTGAATTTTTTGTTAAAAAGTTTTTGTTTCTTCGCTATTTGACACCGACTTCCGAAATTAAAGTTATTTTGCAATTTTTAGAAGTCGGTTGTATTTTTTGTAAAAAAGTTTTTTATTTTTCACTTTTTAGTTGTTGTAGGTACCCCAGAACTAAAACTAAATAATGAAGTAATGCTCGAATGGATAACCCCGATAACATGGAATTTGAACATAATTGGAGACAAACAAAACGTCATCTGTGTATACATATATTTGACAAAAATGCTGAATCAATTTCAATAAAATTTATATACCTACCACCTCTAAAATAAAGACTGCCAAACAAAAAAGAATCATCGAAATATATTCACAAGTGGCGGCGAAATCGCGTAATATACCTACCTACATTCCAAAAAAAAAAACATACAGACGAATTGAGAACCTCCTCCTTTTGGAAGTCGGTTAAAAACTATGGCGTAATGATGAAGAACCGAATAATTAATAGGAACTATTTTAAATCTCTTTAATTTGCTACAGTTCACGATCAATCTAATGAGCATCTAAAACTCGGTATAAAAGATGGCAAACGATTGTGCAATCGACGGACGGTTGGTTTAGCTTTTTAGTAGGTTCAACATGCCATTTTAAGTTCAAAAATGCGAGTGGAGAATGTAGACCACTAAAACTTGGCGATTGCGACAGTTTGGTGCATGTGCAGACGGACTTCTTGGTCATCTCCGATTGAATTGAGGTTGCAAATGTTACTGACAGACTTTTGACTTGTTTTTCATTACATGTATAATGCTTTTCATGCATAAGCATAATCAGCCTTTGTAATGTTCCCACTGTTGGGATTCAGGCATCCTCTCTAGGAGAGGGAAGGGGAAGGTCCGCCACGCAGGCCCAGTGCGGGTTGGTGAATATCACATGTCACCAGCTATAAATAAAGTAAACAAATAAATTGAAATGTAAAGATCAAATTTTCCCCATAAAATAATATTTGATTACAATATACATAAATAAACTAATAAATGACTTAAAAATAAAATATGTACAAGCGACATACAACATCCGGGTGGAGTACAGCTCATTGAGCATCGAAAAATTCGTCCACATCGCTGTCAATTTGCAAAGTGTCCAGAACGCTGGCAGCATTGCCACGTTGAATGGCAATGCTGATGCTTTGGCCGAGAAAAAGGCCAGCCATCTGGTCACGTGAAGAGTTAACTAAATGTTTGATGATGTCACGGAAAACTCGATTAGCACTCGGACAACCTGTCGTTTGTGTTGTTTCAACCCCAAAAGGCTCAAACATATAACTCCCAATAAGGTTGTTATATTTGCGCCGTTTGAGGTTTTCTGCACCTGTAGCAGCCGCCCCAGCGCAGCCCGCCGTGCTAAGAAGATGAGGTGGTGCAAGGGTGTCCACACATGTTGCATCCCACACCAAAGGCCTACCCATCTTCCAAGGCATTATGGTCATCCCGTCAGGCCTCTTTCCATCGTCAAATTTTTCCGGTTTTTCCACGTCACAGAAATAATTTTCATTTTTTTGCTGCAGTTCTTTTTAGAATTCCGTACCCGAAAGACCAAACGGGGCTCCATTTTGCTGTCACTCACTTGTCCGTCTGTGCGTCTGTCTATCTGTCCGTCGTCTGTCACAAAATTTTGTTCCGAAGAAAATTTTAAATTTCCGGGAACTTGAAATTTGGTGATAATGTTTATTATTACGTAAATTTTACTAACAAATAGGTACCAATATATTGATAAATCAGATATTATCTTTGAAATTCCCTCATTTGGTACGGAACCCTAAATGTGTGAAGTCCGACACGCACTTGGCCGGTTTTTAATTCAAAAATAATAAGAACATGGTGGACGTTTGCGCGGGAATCAGAACATCAGCAGGAAAATTTGTTTTATAAAATAATAGCATTGAATTTTAATTGTTTTATTCGATAAGGTTTTATCAAATTATAGTTTTATGTAGGTACGGATAATTTTAATTTGTTACTTATTTCTTGAATTTGGTCTTATTTAAACGAGTTTAAATTATTAGGTGTTTAAAGATCCTAGTTTTAATTATATTCGATTCTATGCCTGAACTGCATGATTCTTTAATTAATTATTTTTATTAGTACTATAATTGTTTAAATGCGACCTATGGTCATTGATCTACTCAACGTTTAGAAAAAGTGAGTAATTTTCAGGAAAAATACAAAATTGTTTGGTTTTATAGCGCTTATAATAAAATTGTGATTAATGAAGAATATTGAATAAAAACATACTGCATTTTGTTTTATTTTAAATTCGAATAGAATTAGGTACAAAGTACAGCTCTATAATTATTTCTATTGCCACTATCGATACAGTAGATAAACAATACATTGTTGTATTGCATAAGTAGGTATTTATCAGTTAAATAAACATAACTTAAATTATTTTGCAAGTAATGTCTCTGAATGCAAATAATTTCATTTGGCAACTTTTCAAACCGACTTCAAAAAAGGAAGTTCTTAATTCGTCAGAATCATTTTTATTTTTTATGTATGTTCCCTGATTACTCGAAGACGCCTGAACCAATTTGGAATATTCTATATTATTTATATTTTTTTTGTAAGAGTATACTTCCCAGGTGGTCCCATTTGAATTTGGTGAAGATCTGATGAAGACCTTCGGATATAGGCAATGGAACTCTTCATCAAATGATAGCAAACTTTCTGGAATTGCTACAATCGCATGTCTGTTTATTGTTTACACCACTTCATAACATAACATCACGCTGATACGCTCTAAAGAAGTACACAGATTTGTGCAGTTCACCCTGATACACCCTAATTTCACCAACTAGGTTCTAATTCCATGTTTTTGAGGCTATCAATTCGGGTATAACTTTACTATTTGGTTTTAGTTTGGGGTATATACAACAACTAAAAAGTGAAAAATAAAAAACTTTTTACAAAAAAATACAACAGACTTCCAAAACAAAAACACTAAAAATAGCAAAATTACTTTAATTTCGGAAGTCGGTATCGAATAACGAAGAAACAAAACTAGAAACACCAACTTCCGAAATAAAAGTTATTTTGCAATTTTTAGTGTTTTTTTTTTAACAGACTGCGCAAAAAAGAGGCGGTTCTATGTTCGACTGTATGTAGATACGTGTGTTATTTTTTTATGTATGTCCACCGATTACTCTGTCAGTTGCGGATGAATTTTCAAAATTCTTTTTTTATCCGAAAGAATATACTTTAGAGGTGGTCCCATATAAATTTTATCGAAACTGCTTTAGCGCTTTTTGAAAAAATTAACAAAAACCAAAAATGTGTACTTATACATAGATGTCGTTTTGGTCTCCTCCAATTACGAGTAGGTATGTTTAAATTCCATGTTCCATGTTATTGGGGATATCAATTCGGACGTAACTTTAATATTTAGTTTTAGTTCTGGGGTATAACATCTAAAAAGTGAAAAGTAAAAAACCTTTTTTAACAAAAAAACACAACCGATTTCAAAAAAAAAAATACATTTATAATTGAAAAATGACTTTAATTTCGGAAGTCGGTGTCAATTAACGAAGAACTAAAATACAAACATCGATTATAGACAATAAAGAATATGAAAGTTAATAAGCACGGAACAAATAAGTAAACTAGGTAGGTATATTTCTTGAATAATTTGCCACAATAGCTTCCTAGACTTGCCCGAGTTGATTGCGTTCCTAATTTCAAAGAAAAATCAGTTGTCTGATTAGACACGCGTGACACTGTGTATCATAGTGGCCACTTTTTTCTGAACCATACATATTCCAACAGTGTACGTACCTGCAATGAATGACCGGCCGGCACCGAACACTGGCGTTTCCTAATAAAAACAAATGACAGCTGAGTAAATAGTTGAAATTAGCTGCAAGATAACAGACAAGTAAACATAAAGTTCCTTTATATACGACACTTTCACGGTACAGGCTGAAATAATTAGCCAGATACGAATTTTTAAAAGTTTTTCTAAGTTAGCGTAAACGATTTCGCGGCGCGCGAGAGGAAAGGCGCGCGGTCCGTATAGCTTCTCTGTTATTACTGAGTAAAAACTACGTTCTTCGTTCGAACGTATACCACTACGTTGAACCACGTATTCACACAGATCTATCGAGGGGCTATCACGTTATCCTTGCTCCAGGATTTCCTACGTAATGTCCTAGAGTACAAGGTCTAAAATAAGGAAAGTAATGTATGCGCCCACGGAAGTCTCAAATCCGTTCCTATTGGTGACAAAATAGTAAATAAAAGGTACTAAGTGATACAATGAGGTTGATAGAGAAATGACCCTTATTTTCTTAGCGATGTTATTTTTTATTTGCTTTCATCTCGAGGCCAAAATTAAGTTGCTTGAATAATTACTGTCTCTTAGAAAATTAGTTATTACATAACTCGTTTAAGTTAAGTGGTCTCGTAAAAAAAATGAGGCATATCTGAATAACAGATAACTAATAAATTAAATCTTTTCTTTTACATTGACGACATCATACTAATTAAAATAATTTTAATAACTCTTAAGTAATTCGTTTATAATGTTGTGTACTAATTATTAAGGGGTTAAAGACTTGTAAAATATCACTTAGGAACATAAATAATACCTAGGTACTATAAAACTATGTACATATTTAAACATTAGCATTATTAATTCACTTATATAATAATTCACTTATAATTTTTTAATTAAATATGTACCCAAGTGTTTGCCTGATACCTACCTTGGTATTTGTCGTTTCAAAACAAAACTTTGGAGTTAGTTCTAGTACTCACACGTCATAATCCGGTTAATAAGACCGGATGCGGAAAACGCATGCATGTCTTGAACTTGTGATGCAATCTTGCATTGCAAGTGGGGAGAGCCCTATGTCCAGTGGAGGCTGACAATACGTTGAACCGTTTAACAGATTACCTCTTCTACTATTATGCTATTAAATAAATTTGAGTGGTTTGTGAGGTCAGGAGATGGGCAAACGTCACTGTTGCGATCGTGGGCAGAACGCGGATGAGGCTGGCTGGCACAGGAACATGGGTATTGCCACAAGAAAAGTTTACCAAAGTTTCAAAAGTCACTGTTGCTATCGCGGGCAGAACGCGGATGAGGCTGGCTGGCACAGGAACATGGGTATTGCCACAAGAAAAGTTTACCAAAGTTTCAAAAGTCACTGTTGCTATCGCGGGCAGAACGCGGATGAGGCTGGCTGGCACAGGAACATGGGTATTGCCACAAAAAAAGTTTACCAAAGTTTCAAAAGTCACTGTCGCTATCGCGGGCAGAACGCGGATGAGCCTGGCTGGCACAGGAACATGGGTATTGCCACAGGAAAAGTTTACCAAAGTTTCAAAAGTCACTGTTGCTATCGTGGGCAGAACGCGGATGAGGCTGGCTGGCACTGGAACATGGGGATTGCCACAAGAAAAGTTTACCAAAGTTTCAAAAGTCACTGTTGCTATCGTGGGCAGAACGCGGATGAGGCTGGCTGGGACAGGAACATGGGTATTGCCACAAGAAAAGTTTACCAAAGTTTCAAAAGTCACTGTTGCTATCGCGGGCAGAACGCGGATGAGGCTGGCTGGGACAGGAACATGGGTATTGCCACAAGAAAAGTTTACCAAAGTTTCAAAAGTCACTGTTGCTATCGCGGGCAGAACGCGGATGAGGCTGGCTGGGACAGGAACATGGGTATTGCCACAAGAAAAGTTTACCAAAGTTTCAAAAGTCACTGTCGCTATCGCGGGCAGAACGCGGATGAGCCTGGCTGGCACAGGAACATGGGTATTGCCACAGGAAAAGTTTACCAAAGTTTCAAAAGTCACTGTTGCTATCGTGGGCAGAACGCGGATGAGGCTGGCTGGCACTGGAACATGGGGATTGCCACAAGAAAAGTTTACCAAAGTTTCAAAAGTCACTGTTGCTATCGTGGGCAGAACGCGGATGAGGCTGGCTGGGACAGGAACATGGGTATTGCCACAAGAAAAGTTTACCAAAGTTTCAAAAGTCACTGTTGCTATCGCGGGCAGAACGCGGATGAGGCTGGCTGGGACAGGAACATGGGTATTGCCACAAGAAAAGTTTACCAAAGTTTCAAAAGTCACTGTTGCTATCGCGGGCAGAACGCGGATGAGGCTGGCTGGGACAGGAACATGGGTATTGCCACAAGAAAAGTTTACCAAAGTTTCAAAAGTCACTGTCGCTATCGCGGGCAGAACGCGGATGAGCCTGGCTGGCACAGGAACATGGGTATTGCCACAGGAAAAGTTTACCAAAGTTTCAAAAGTCACTGTTGCTATCGTGGGCAGAACGCGGATGAGGCTGGCTGGCACTGGAACATGGGGATTGCCACAAGAAAAGTTTACCAAAGTTTCAAAAGTCACTGTTGCTATCGTGGGCAGAACGCGGATGAGGCTGGCTGGGACAGGAACATGGGTATTGCCACAAGAAAAGTTTACCAAAGTTTCAAAAGTCACTGTTGCTATCGCGGGCAGAACGCGGATGAGGCTGGCTGGGACAGGAACATGGGTATTGCCACAAGAAAAGTTTACCAAAGTTTCAAAAGTCACTGTTGCTATCGCGGGCAGAACGCGGATGAGGCTGGCTGGCAAAGGAACATGGGTATTGCCACAAGAAAAGTTTACCAAAGTTTCAAAAGTCACTGTTACTATCGCGGGCAGAACGCGGATGAGGCTGGCTGGCAAGGGAACATGGGTATTGCCACAAGAAAAGTTTACCAAAGTTTCAAAAGTCACTGTTGCTATCGCGGGCAGAACGCGGATGAGGCTGGCTGGCAAGGGAACATGGGTATTGCCACAAGAAAAGTTTACCAAAGTTTCAAAAGTCACTGTTGCTATCGTGGGCAGAACGCGGATGAGGCTGGCTGGCACAGGAACATGGGTATTGCCACAAGAAAAGTTTACCAAAGTTTCAAAAGTCACTGTTGCTATCGCGGGCAGAACGCGGATGAGGCTGGCTGGCAAGGGAACATGGGTATTGCCACAAGAAAAGTTTACCAAAGTTTCAAAAGTCACTGTTACTATCGCGGGCAGAACGCGGATGAGGCTGGCTGGCAAGGGAACATGGGTATTGCCACAAGAAAAGTTTACCAAAGTTTCAAAAGTCACTGTTGCTATCGCGGGCAGAACGCGGATGAGGCTGGCTGGGACAGGAACATGGGTATTGCCACAAGAAAAGTTTACCAAAGTTTCAAAAGTCACTGTTGCTATCGCGGGCAGAACGCGGATGAGGCTGGCTGGCAAGGGAACATGGGTATTGCCACAAGAAAAGTTTACCAAAGTTTCAAAAGTCACTGTTACTATCGCGGGCAGAACGCGGATGAGGCTGGCTGGCAAGGGAACATGGGTATTGCCACAAGAAAAGTTTACCAAAGTTTCAAAAGTCACTGTTGCTATCGCGGGCAGAACGCGGATGAGGCTGGCTGGCAAGGGAACATGGGTATTGCCACAAGAAAAGTTTACCAAAGTTTCAAAAGTCACTGTTGCTATCGTGGGCAGAACGCGGATGAGGCTGGCTGGCACAGGAACATGGGTATTGCCACAAGAAAAGTTTACCAAAGTTTCAAAAGTCACTGTTGCTATCGTGGGCAGAACGCGGATGAGGCTGGCTGGCACTGGAACATGGGGATTGACACAAGAAAAGTTTAGTTTACCGGAAGATATTAAAAAAGTGATAACACACATTCACGTCTCAGGTCCCGCGGCGTTTAATTTTTTTTTGCGTTTTTAATAATAATAATTAATATAATAATAATTAGAATGATTTATTTCACACATTTCCTAAATAATCCCAGACTTTTACAGATTTCCTATAATAATAATAATATTCCACAACTATCACACCACGCCATCTAGTCCCAAGCTAAGCAGAGCTTGTGTTATGGGTACTAGACAACTGATAAACATACTTATATATTTCTAAATACATACATATTATAGATAAATTACACCCAGACACAGAACAAATGATCGTGCTCATTACACAAACATTTGTCCTGGGTGGGAATCGAACCCACGACCTCCGGCATAGCAGTCAGGGTCACTAACCACTAGACCAACAGGCCAGTCAGTGTCGTTGTCAGGTTCCTATGAATTGTATACAATACCTGGTTTTCACAGATTTCCTATAACATATATGAGTACCTACATAGACCTTCCTTGTTTATCGTACTTTCTATTAGTAAAAACCGTAACAAAATCCACTGCATGGTTTAGGAGAGTTAGCCAGAAGGGCCCGGGTGGTTCCTAACAAGTCCCGGGACGGGATTGTGGTAGATGTGATGCTATCAGAAAATAATATAGTACAAATTAATTAATAATTATTAGCAACGATTTATTCTTAGCAGCGCCATCTTAAGCATACTAGGCCCTAGCCGTGTTTGAGCTAATAGGAATTGTCATGAGATTCACTCTGGCTATAAATGATTTTAATGTTACCATTAATATATCGTTGATAATAGGATATTACTATCCTATAAGTACCTTAAGTTACTATGGAACTTGGACAATATTTAGGTTTAGCAGTGGGGACAACAAAACAACAACAACTAAAACTAAAAAAAACTTTTTAACAAAAAAATTAACCGACGAAAAAGAACTAAAAAGCTAAAAATACTTGAGTATTGAGCTTATTAATATACTAATAAACTAATTTTGAGTCGGCGCCAAACAACAATCTTATTATTAAATATCTAAATTTTATAAGTAAAGAAGGCTGTAAGTAGGTCATTTCGCCAATTAATCATCTTATTAATTGGCGCCGACTCAAAATTAGTTTATACAAAATTTGATATTTTGTGTAGGTAAATAAGCTCAATACTCAAGACTTAAAAGGTTTATTTATTTTTAGCTTTTTAGTTCTTTTTCGTCAGTTAATTTTTTTGTTAAAAAGTTTTTTATTTTATGATTTTTTGTGGCTCGCATCATCTTTTAACACGCTGAGGCTAATTTCTAGTCCTTCATCATTCCTCTTGCTACTGAGCTGATGATGTAACCATCGTTCCATGAAGTTCCCAGGATATTGACCAGTTAAGGTTACCTCCAATATTGTTGGACGTCTTTTCTTCAAAGCATATTAAGTGGTATTTGTCACTAAAACCAGTTTTTATATCTAACTTCTCTTGTTTAGGAAAGGTATGGTTTCCATCATCAGCTCAGTTTCATGATGTGATGATTCCTAAATGCAAATACCTGATTACGTTATGAAAAGTAAACAGAAACAATATTCGTGCCCAATTTTCAATATTATCAGGATCCTATGATCAGATCCTGATATCCTTGACATGGGACCACCCTTGAGGTATACCCTATCTAACAAAAAAAGAATCATCAACCGATTGTTCATAAATAACGGAGTGAGGGCCGAACATACATACAGAAACGCTAAACGTGCCCACAATTTTCGAGGTTTTCTCTCAATTTTATCATGATTTCATTATCAGATCCTGATTTCCTTATCATGGGACCACCCTTGAGATATCTAACAAAAAAAGAATCATCAAAATCGGTTCATAAATGACGGAGTGAGGGCTGAACATACACAAAAAAAAATATCTAAATACGGTCGAATTGAGAACCTCCTCCTTTTTTTTCGCCGGTTAAAAAGGGGAAATTAAATAGCTTTTTACAAAAAAATACAACCGATTTCGCCGACAACATAACGAAGAAACAACACCAGAAATACTTACTTCCGAAATTAAAGTTATTTTATAATTTATTGTTTTTTTTTATTTGGAAGTCGGTTGTATTTTTCGATATTTTATTTTATTTACTCTGACTTAACTACTTTCTATGAAGTTCGCACGAGTCGGGCCCTAGCCTGCGAGCAGGGTTGGGCAGTATTTGAATTACTTGTAATTTCTTGTAATTTTGATTACTTGTATTTGAATTACTTGTAATTCAAATACGTAATAGAAATACAAATACGTATTTGGTATTTGTATTTCAATTACTTCTTAAAAATGTAATTTGTAATCGGTATTTGAAATACCTGACGCTGAGGTATTTTGTAATTAGTATTTCAAATACATCATCATTCATCGTTCTCCTGCCCTTATCCCAATTTATTTGGGGTCGGCGCAACATGTCTTTTTCTTCCATACTCCTCTATTAGTCGTCATCTCTGTAGTCAGCCCCTTTTTACTCATATCCTCTTTCACACAGTCCAACCATCGTTTCTTTGGCCTTCCCCTACTCTTATAGCCATCCACATCCATACACAAGACATATGTACGAGTATTTCAAATACATATGGCTTCAAAATAAATTTAAACGTAAATACATTTAAAGATCTTATTAATGGCATTTTGCAGAAAATAGCGCTCGATTGTTTTTGTAAGCATGGCGACCACTAAATATGTCAATCTTTAAAATTGGCAACACTGCACCTGTACCTACTGTACGTCAAATTATCGAGTATCCAGTGATGCCAACTTAGCTACGTCGTAGCTAGATCTTGCTATTTTTAGGTGTCAATAAAAGTTGTAGCTAATTTCTTTTAGCAACTGTTTCTTGCCACTTTACACATGACGTGAATACTTTCGAGATTTTGAAGTATCGCCACATATTACGTATCGCGCCAGTTCTTGAAAGAAAAGATTAAAATATACTTGGTCTGTGGTAGTAAGCGTAAGGCCTCGTTCACGGATACGCTTTTTAGGGTTCTGTACCCGAAGGGTTACCAACGGGGTCCTATTAGTATGCCTCCGTTGTCCGTCCGTCTGTCAGCGGGCTGTGTCTCACGATCCGTAATAACTACACAGTTGAAATTTTCACAGAATATGTATTCCTGTTGCCGTTATAACAACAAATAATAAAAATAAATTAAAAATGTATAGAATAATATTACTAACTTCGGAGACAAGGTTAATCTACGATTACCTATATCAAGTTCTACCTTACAACTGCTATATTACATTGAAAGTGACAGCCGATGGCCGCGTTAAACACTAACCAAACTACAGGTGGGTTCAGAAAAATGTTATGAATTAAATTCAAATAGATAAATAAGTATGATAAGCTATGAAATCACGGTAGACAACTGTAGTGCGAGTAACGTAAGTACCTCCACTTATGTCTGTATTTTAATAATTAGAGATCATATCGACCCGTACCTAATCGTCAACTAATGGCCGTGGCTCAGTATAAATATGGACAGTACGGAAACTACGTACAAACGTTAGAAACGGCACACTCACACAGACGCGCGCATCTACGCTAGCCCTAAGCGATAGTCGCGGTGCGCGCAGTTGCGGCTGCCGTGTCGAGACGAGTGGTCGCGTTATCTCCTGAGCCACGAACCGTTTTAAAATGCCACGAGCGAATTGCGCAGTGTACTGTTGTATGAACTCGACTTCTTCAAATTCGGGGCTTTCGTTTTTTAAACTCCCTGCTGATCTTGAAAGGTACCTAATAATGATTGAATTATGAAAAATAAAGACGTTTTTTAAAATGTTAACGGTTTTTCATTAACATCACACGCATTTTAAGGTTGAAACGCGGTAAGGTGCGCTGCCGCAGGGTTAACTAGCTATATCGGCCGAGCGCCGCGCATTTTGACTTCACTTTTACACCCTAGAAAACCATGAAAATTTTTGCGTGACGTGAAAAAAAAAGGGTACAGGCCTTTGTGAGATATCTTAATGTTTTTCAAATTGCGCGGAAACTTTGAAGCATCTTCCATAGAATTTTTTTTCCAAACATTAACAGTGACAACCCTAGCTCTTTTATAGAGCGTAGGTAATTATCTCAACAAATAGGCTTAGTTTCCATACTGTCCATATTTATACTGTGGCCGTAGTCTTCCATACAGTGAACCGTTTGAGAGTCATAATTTTATAATCATCGTACTTGACGTGGGAAGGTAGGTATCTACGCATTGGGAATCGTCAAGAAACTGAGAAGCTGCCGCTGTTGACCAATTATTTTGATAATCTTACAGGAACATATGAGTAGGTTAGTAATACTCCGCTAGTATTTATATTATCTGTGGTAAAACTCACTCGGGAAATGTTACCAAATGCCTGTGTTAATTTTGGTAAAATGTATTACGTAAACAAATAACAATAAAAATAAATCTATTTCTAAAAACTGCATCAAAATAGATTATTTAATGAAGCAACAATTAGCATTTCAAATATTGGTCAACACACATTGGACACCTCTTTTATACACGTGTTACCTAATGGCGGTGATGTCATCGTCAGAGCAGTGACGTGGGGCCCGCTAGGGCCGATGCCCGCCAGGGTAGCGGGAGTGATCGAAGGAGTCACTCTGGCCCGTGCACAGGCAACTGAAGGCTTTTCGATGATTTCCTCACTTTGTTTTGCACCCAAAAAAAAAGTTTGTGCATTGACCAGCATTTGACATTTTTTTTTAATTTGACATGTTTTCATTTGACATTTTTTTTAATTTGATATGTTTTTAATCTTTTTGGACTATGGCACATATCACTTGATTCCTTGCAACAAAGGCGCTTTGACAAGGTTAGATAGGATCCAGTACAAATGCCTTCGGATCATCTCAGGTTGTATGAAGTCCTCTCCCATTAACGCTTTGCAGGTCGAATGCGCCGAACCTCCACTTGCCCTGAGACGACAATATCTAGCCTCCCGTTTCCTGTCCAGAGCAATCTCTAGATCGTCCCATCCCCTTTTAGCGAAATTGAATGAGCTAAATGCCTTATGCAGAAGCTCAAGATTTTGGAGAAATAAAGAAATTCCCTTAATCCTTAAAGCTTTCCGAACTTTGAAAAACTTAACGTGTCCGATTTTACAGCATCCTAGACGGCCCTTTTTAACTTCGCTTATGAAGTTATATTTTTTACCCCCAAAATTTTTTATGATATTGGTATATCTAAAAATTCCCCAGCGGCGAATTCGGCCTTCAATGCGGTGGTGGGCGAGAGATGGAACGGGTTTCAACTATTTTTTACTGACGCTTCAAAATTAATTGATATTGAGAGCACTGGTGCTGCGGTTTACTACCAAAGCTCCAGAATTATTTTACAATTTAAATGTCCTAAAGAGGCTTCTGTATTCACTGGTGAGTGTGTGGCTATATTGGAAGCTTGTCTTTTTGTAGAGTCACATACAAACATTGAGAAAGCTGTTATTTTTACAGACTCTCTTAGTTGTTTGCAGGCCTTAGCACAAAATCCGTTTAAAAGTAGATTACATAGCCCTCTTATTTTAAAAATCAAAAGGTCTTTACTGGCATGTGCTAATAGTCAAAGGGATGTTCAGTTAGTTTGGATACCTAGTCATTGTGGCATTAAGGGTAATGAATGTGTTGACGTATTGGCTAAAGATGCCTGTTCATCTGTAACGGCTGATCTCTCACATAACACTCACCTGAGTTATGATTTGTTGTCCCTTCCCAAACTGAATCTTCAGAGTTCATGGCAGGAGCATTGGAATATCTCTAGCAGAAAGAAAGGCAAATTTTTCCATGCTGTCCAACCGGTTATAAATCCTAAACCATGGTTCTTTGGTTTCAGAAAGGTTTCCAAAACCGCTATTTCAGTCCTTTGTAGAATCCGTTTAGGTTTCTGTTGTACTCCCGTCTTTCTTCATAAAATCCGGATACGCGACTCTTCTCTCTGCGAGTGCGGAATAGGTGAGGGTACCTTGGATCACATTTTTTTTGAATGTACAAATAATGACCCCTCACTTGATTTATATCGCCGTCTCCGCAAATTCAAGATCCCTCTCCCAATAAATTTCCCTTCTCTGCTGACTTTTTCCTCCCCAGAACTCCTTGTGGCGCTATTGATTTTCATCCGTCACAATAATATAAAATTATGAGCTTGCAAATTACCGTCTGCCTTGTGGCATACACCGTATTTTTAATGTGTTTACAACTATATTATATATGTATTTTTTATTTCTTTGTTTGTTTCAGTCCCGTACTAACCCAACAAGTGTCAACTGTATTAATCGAAGAATTTAGTGTTTGTCTACCGTTTCAGTTTTTTAAATTACTTTCTATTATAACATACTTGCTCTTCCATTTAACTTTAGACATTGGCAGAATAGTCGACATCGGCTTTGCTTGCCATTTTAAAAATATAGAATAGAATAGACATTTTTATGTACTTAACTCAATTTGAAATGTATTCTGTTAATGTTGCGAATAGTAACATATTAATTTGCACACCTCATTAGGTTATAATACAATATACCTTTTATAACATGTATTATGCAAATAAATTATTTGATTTGTTTTGATCCCTTTTCTGTTACTTGACAGTTTCCCCTTCTACCAGGTTTGAAAGGTTTCTAACTTACTAAAATTTAAACAGATTTGAAAAATTCTTTCTATTTTGGATAAAGTTACTCGATCAAAAATAGAAAAAAAATAGTCAACTACTTTACCCTGTATGTAGCTGCATATGAAGATTGCATTTAATTTCAAGATTTTGTGTGTGTCACCTAAGGACTCCAGGTAGATGTTTGCGTTTTCGCCGCTGCCGATGACGCACTGGGTCTGCACAAATATAACAATAGGTGTCAATGAGCTTGTCAAGTGGAGTTCATAACTAACTATCTATGTGTTGGTTATTATATTGTATTATAACTAGTTAATCTGCAGGTTATCTGGCTGAATCCATTACAGTGGAAAAAATACCAGTATTTTACATGGAGCGACTGCCTATCTGACGTCCACAACCCAGTAACTGGGTAATACGATACCCCTTGGTAAGACTGGTTGTCAGACTTTCGGGCTTCTGACGACCCGTAACGACCATCAAAGATCCACATTTGACAGCCGGGACCATTCCGAGGCAGGGAGGAGTCTCGGTATATAAAGATGGTCACCCATCCATGGACAAGCCTCGGCAAGCGTAGCTTAACCTGATGGATCGACCCGTGCGGCTGTTATTACTATAGCCACAAACTCCTCTGTTTCAGTCCTTACATTAACTAGTTAATCTGCAGACTAACAACCAAGCATACGGTAAAGTTAATAAAACTCGAAAGTTAGTAAATTAAACTTATGTAGTTAGGTTATAAATAGTTAGTTATTAGATAATATTTAAGTAATTTTTATTTGTACATAGAAGATTTAAAAGATAGTTATTTATTATGGGTTCCTGCCAGACAGAGGGCAGAATCTTGATGCTCCGAAATTTATTTCGCATAACACATTTGACATAATCTTCTCTAAACGATTCTGTTTGAGGCATAAAAATTATTAAATATAGTTATTGTTTGGCCGAATGTGTAAATTTCCTACTTTTAAGATAGCAGAATTTTATTTGGCATAACCTTTGGCAAAGTTAAAATTCCGCATAAATTTGTTAAGCATAACGTTTATTTAGAGCAACGATTATTTGGTACAATTTCACTTGGAATACTATGAAGATGGCAGAATTTTATTTGGAATAATTTTATCGCATATTACCATTTCTATATATTTTTTTTAACCTTGAATTAAAATATTGTCTTAAAAAGTCAATATATGTTGCTACAAAAGTTAGTGACAGAAACGAATCGCTGCAAAACCGACTCCACGTAGTCTTGTCTGCCCTACCCCTAGAGTATAATTTAAGCCCGCGTAGGCGCAGAGGGGCGAGGCGGCCCGCGTGCTGAGGAGCAGGTGGTTTTAATAGTACTCGCCACCGCAGCTTAGGCCGGCCAGCCTCAGCCGCGGCGGTGAGCGTTAAAACCATCTGCGACGACAAGATCGCGTGGGACCGCCGGAGCCCCGCAGCGCTGGAGCCGGGACAGAAACCATGCCTGCTGCATGTTGTATGGTCGCTTGCATGCTGCATGCTTGCTTGCATGCTGCATGAGCTTGCATGCTATGCTTGTTTGCCTGCTGCATGCTTGCTGCATGCATGGCTTGTATGCATGTTTCTTATTATTATAGTAAGAAATACAAAACTATTCTAACTATGAATTTTCTGTAACGTGATAGATGAGTCTTTCAACTATTATGGTTATGAAATGTATGCCAAAAGATGATTCTAACTGTGCACTTTCTGCGATATGATGGTTCTACTTTTTAATTATTATGGTTATGAAATTTATGACTAAAGATGATTCTGACTTACAAAATTATGAGTTGCGAATGTATGATAAATGAGTGTTTGCCAAACGTTTTTCTGCGAAATAAAGTTTATGCTATCCGCTGGTATGCAAAATAATATTATTATTATATACTATTATAATAATATTACTATTATAATATTATTATACTACTTGAGCAGGAGGTACCTACCCTAACAAAAATTTTTTTATGATTTTATTTTACCACTTTGTCAGCGTGATTAATACAGGGTGTAACAACCATGCATGCAGCAATCATGAAATATGCAAACAAGCATATACATGCAGCAAGCATGCTGCAGACATGCAGCAAGCAAGCATGCAGCAGGCAGGCAGCAAGCATGCAGCAAGCATACAGCAAGCACGCAGCAAGCATGCAGTAAACATGCAGCAAGCAGGCAGCAAGCAACCAGCATACATGCAGCAATCAAGCATGCAACATGCAGCACGCATGGTTTCTGTCAGGGCTCCGGCGCTGCGGGGCTCTGGCGGTCCCAAGCGAGCTTATCGTCGCAGATGGTTTTAACGTTCAGCGTACCAAAGCCACCTACTCCTCAGCTCACAGGCCGTGTCGCCCCTACGCGGCCTTAAATTACACTCTAGGGGTAGGGCAGACAAGACTACGTGGAGTCGGTTTTGTAGCGATTCGTTTCTGTAACTAACTTTTATATCACAACATACTGACTTTTTAAGACAATATTTTAATTTTAATTTAAGGTTAAAAATGTTATTGTATAGAAATGGCAATATGCCTAGTAAAATTATTCTAAATGAAATTCTGCCATCTTCATAGTATGCCAAGTGAAATTGTGCCAAATACTTGTCGCTCTAAATAAACGTTATGCTTAACAAAATTATGCGGAACTTTAACTTTGCCAAAGGTTGGTATGCCAAATAAAATTCTGCCATCTTAAAAGTATGCCATTGTAAATTCGGACATATACACATTCGACCAGGCAATAATTATATTTAATAATTTTTATGCCTTTAAAATATTCGTTTAAAGAAGATTATGCCAAGTGTGTTATGCCAAACAAATTTCGGAGCAACAAGATTCTGCCAGATAGAGGGAACCCAACAGAAAGGTGTGGTCATATTTTAAGAACCGGTTCTGCCCATAGAAATGAACAATCTCTAAGAAAAAATAAAAAAATCCCAAAAAAAAAATTGGACTTTCCTTATAAAGTTATCATCAGCTGATCAATATTTGTAAAAAAAATTTTTGAAAATTTCCTCAGGTTTTCTTAAGTGAAGTTGTTCATATCGATGGGCAGATGCAGTTCTTTAAATATGACCACACCTTTCCGTTACAGCCTGTATATGTATATCCATGCCAAATTATAGCTTTCTAGTACTAAGAGTCTCTGAGCTAAGCTGCGGACGGACGGACAGACGGACATGGCGAAACTATAAGGGTTCTTTGTTTACTACGGAACCCTAAAAACCGAGATCGAAAGTGATTTCTTCCACGGATTCCTTGACTTCAATAGCAAGAAGACATAGACATACCTTACAAATTCCAATGCTGTGTAATCCAAATAATCTTCAGCCTCATAATGGCATTTGAGGGCCTTAGTTATTAATTTACCGCAGATATACGGTAAGCTTAAGTGGTGTCAAAACCATCAAGAATTGATAAAAATGGACTTGATGGCGACATACTACACGAATACTAGGGCTGGCATGCAAGTGAGTGTCAGCGGTGTTTCTAGCCCTGAAGACATAGCTAAGGAACAATTTGTAGAAAAGTCACCCTTAGGACCTGCATGCGGACGGTTCGATGCTGAGAGTCAGGGGATAAATATTTCAATTAATAATTGTAATATTCTTTGTAATCTGTGCAAAATAAATAATTTTTCTTTCTTTCTTTCTTCTTTCAATTTTAATACTTGCTAAGGACATTGAACGTGCTTTTTTTTTGGGGCAAGCCTGCCACATCATTCTCAAACCACTGTAACTTCTGTACGCCAGAATCAACAGTGGCGACCACCAGAGAAAACGCCGAGGCAATGAAGCTCGACGAGTACCTGAGAAACGATTAAACTGTCTTGGGTCCCGCAACGAAATTAATCAGAAAAGACAGCGGAGGAGTAAGAAAAAATAATTCCTTACTTCCCTCCTAATCAAGCGGGAGACAGAATAAAGCTAGGCCATTAGGCACAAAGGGGGTTTTTACAATTGGGATAAGCCCAGTTGCCAATCACCACTGGTTAAAAATACTAATATTAATGGGTCCTAAAATTGTGAGCTGTTACACTTGATTCCAATAATAGGTATGGCAAAAACGCTTGAACGCACGGAAATTCGTTCTAGTTTCCACAAGGTCCGTGTAATAGACAACTCCAGACGTAGGCTGAATACTATGCAACATAATATTGCGTTCAGTTTGCCAAAGAGTACACTTAGATAGGATATGATGTGCGGAATGTTCGTATTTGCAATCAGGTGTAGAACATTGAACATTATTATTTATTGAACATTTCAAAGTATTGGGCAGTTCTCACAGTCTGAGCCTTCGTGCATCCAAAAACTTACTTCTACACATTCCTTCTCACCGCACCGGGTTTATGTCCAACTCTTATGTTATTTCAACGATTAGACTGAAACGTGCTTTCCCTTGACATCAAAAAAGCTGACAGTAAATTTTCGTTTAAGCGTAAAATACAGAACTACTACATAAACTCCTCTCAAACGTAGTTTGGTCCTCGTCGTAGTCATTGTTTTTGAGATTTTTTTTCTTTTTTTTTTGTGTTTCATACTGTATTATTTGGTATTTATTAGTATATTATTTTAGAATATATATGTATTTTATTATAGGTCTAGTATTTTTATATTTTAAATTTTGTTCTATTTGTTAATAGTACGAGTAAACGTTTGGTTGTACACCTACCACAGAGTTGTTTGTTTAACCCAAAGGTTGACTGGTAAAGAATGCCTCGTTGCATTAAGTCCGCCTATGTACCACTATTGTGCATGAAGTTTAAATAAATAAACAAATAAACATTGACATAAAGGTGAGGCAACAAGCTTGAAGGAAAATAATTTGCCCTTAAAGTTGCCATAACCTGAAGGAAATTGGGTAACACAGTGATTCACCTAAAGCCATGTCCTATCCAGCCGTTCGCGAACCGATGGGAAGAACAGGTGGAGGTGTCTGCCTTTGATGGAACTTTCCTACCTACATTGCCATTCGGATAAAAGGTCCTCCCAAACGTCAGTTTGAGGTTTAAGTAATCTAGAAATATAGGCACGATCGCGTTGAGGTAAAAAGTCTGGGTCCGTAGTATTTCGTGCAGAATATTACATTGCAGCACATCGCTGCACCTCAAGATCGACTGGAAGTACCTACACCTGCAAGTACCGGTAAGGCTTCAGTGCTAACCGTCTTATACGCTTTTTTTTTGGGGGTGGGAAATCATCCAACGACTTCTCCCGCTCTAGGATGGAGCGGAAGGGCGTGTCAGACTCTTACTGACTAAAACCCACCCCTGCCCTGAATGCCCAGGGGCGAGGAAACTCTTTCGAATTTATCCTCAACCCCCGGGCAGGCATCGGCCATGACGGGCCCCGTCCTGTTTGCTGACAACTCTTTGAGGCGCACGTGGAACACTATGCGCCGTCGACTCTCGGGCCTGGTGCTGAACGAACGGCGAGTTACCCACTACTCGCCGTCCGCAGGCCCGGGTCTACGGTGGCCAGAGACCGTCTCGCGACGTCCTCCGCCCAGGGCGTCTCCTGCGGCGGCTGCTGCAGAGGGCGTGAGGGCGAGTCTGTTGTTGCAGCCTCTCCCTCACCCGTTCCGCCTACTCCTTCGCGAGCACTACTGCTTCGCAGAAGGAGGAGACTGCTTCCCATTCCCTCTCGCTCCGTACCATGGCCTGGACCAGGGCCGGGCGTATACGCTTTACATAGGAAAATCAAAGCTAAACGTTGGCTTTGTAGCAATTTACGTCGTACCGCCCCAATGGTGGCCTATCAGCCACATTGATCGTGCTATTAGGGGTATGAAGGGAGGAAAATCACCGGAGTATGTATGACGCACACTTCCTAGAGTATGGTAGTTGCAATGTTATGTAATTTGTGCATAAATCACTCACACCTACCCCCTGCCCTGATGAGGAGTCTGGTCACACCGAATTTTTTTTTTTTTTTTTTCACGATTGTAGCCGGAATAAACATGAACGCGACTCGCTGCTGAATGAATTAAAGTTAAATAGGCTGGATGTAGGTCTGATTCAAAGCATATTAGCAAACCCTAAGTCGGAAACAGCTAAAAAATTATGTAATTTAGTATTAGTCACTCAGCAGTGAGCAGCAGCTTTTTTAGTATTACTATAATTAATTATTGTGTGATAGATTACTAAGTGAATTTACTTTGTTAAAATAAGGTATGATGGGGCTGGCATATCCTTATTGGACAAAAACACCAAAAAATAAAAAGATTGCGTGGGAGCAGTAACAACATCCTGAAGGTAATAGGCAATAAGTTAGACAGCCTACTGATAATAACTAAGAGAGATTTAGTCCTCTGGGTTAGGACCCAGAGGACTAAATCTCTCTTAGTTATTAGGTACTAACATAATTTTTAAGCTCATACCACAGAATAAATAACAGTACTACGTACTCATACTAACAATATAAATGTAAATGTATTATAATTATGTTCTTCCATAATATACATTTACATTTATATTGTTAGTTTAGTAGTATCAATGGTGGTCTGAATCATCATCTTCCTGCCCATATCCCATCTTACTTGGTTGTCTGAATAAAAAATATTATTATTATTATTATACGACTTCTAATGATTTTAAATTGAACATCACGTCTAAACGACTAGTCTTACTTCTTTGAAAAAAATTAAAAATGTGAATATTTGAAATTATATTTTTAATTTGTAAAGTTACGCGCGGATAAAAAATTGAGAATCACGCAAAAACTTTAAAGCGTATTTTTATGAAAAATTCACCATTTTAAAGATCATTTAATTATTTATATTTTATTATACCTACCTACGTGTTTTAGTATAATATCTAGGTTGTTGTTTTATGTATAACTAGCTACTGCCAGCGGCTTCGCCCGTTTCATACAAACAAAATAGGTACCCCTTCAATTCGAATTTCGAAAAACACCTTCTTAGTGCTACAGCCCTACATTATAAAAGGAATCCTTATGCAAAATTTCACGTTCCTAGTCCCAGTAGTTTTGCCTGTGCGTTGATATGTCAGTCAGTCAGTCAATTTCTCTTTTTATATTATATTTATATAGATAAATTAAAAATGCATCTAATCTGGGACTGCGCTCCTTGATAGGCGAGACCTATTACTGGGTGGACGTACGACGCATTGTATGAATTCAGCACAGAACACGCAAACTAAACACTCAAGGCCGTTGGCATATAAATGCGCTCACAAATGGCAGTTACTCATCTAAAGTATTATAACTCGATAAGTTTGTTGTTAGGAAAACTTTATCTACAGAAGCATATTCCTATAACATCGATCCTCTCTTAATGGATGGAAAGTGAAAAGCGGAAATGCTGGTAAGTACCATAGTTTTGCACACTGCAATACGGGCGCCTTCCATACTGTACTTAATTATGGCATTTCCAGCCATCCTTCGAATCCTCATTGAAGTTATAATATGAGTGCATCATCTTCTTAAGCCATTTCCGGGTTAACTGGTAACATAACCATAATGTGGGAACCTACTAAAAATTGAGGTGAAAAAACCCAATCTATGTAGGTACTTTGTCCGACACTTCGTGATCGAAATAGTAGGTACAAGATGCCACCTTGTCCCTATGAAGGTCACATAAATCTACAGTTTTATCCTGGAACAGCAGGAAACACGCAGTCGGAAACGCAGACCAAGGTGCGACTATCGACGGCGCGTAGTGTTTCTAAGAGATGTTGTCAGCCACCACTGACGGGGCCCATCGTGGCCGGTGCCTGCATGCCTAGGGGTAGCGGATAAATTCTCAACATGAGTTACCGCACCCCTGGGCACTCAGGCAGGGAAGGAACAGAGGTGGGTTTTAGTCAGTAAGAGTCTGACACGCCCTCCCGCTCCACCCAGCTGTCCCACCCCCCGTAAAAAAAAAACCCATGTTTGCGTTTCTTGAGCTTTCACACACGTACTAACTTGATGGTTACCCACTAATAGGTAAATTACAAAGGAAGTAAAAAAATGTAAACAGGCGTCATCACTGCGCGGGCGACCCACTTTCCAAACACGGCGAATTGTCTTGTTTGCGGTTTCCGGACTCTCTATCCAGAAATAAATGCATCTCAGTTATGATTAGAAAATAGAAGACTGTTCATTTCATTTAAAGACAGTGAATAACATAGGAATAAAAAACGGTGACAAACCAGCAGGTGGACACCCTGATTATAACTGGATACTGCCGGCCATGGAAATTGCTATACCTACCATACAAAGCAGGTGTGCTGGGAAGCGAAGACGCAAGTCCTCATGGACCTGCGTTTATCCTCAAAAGCCTTATAACCGAGATCCCTCTATAATATTGCTACAATGTAAAATACTGCTATTCAGCGATAAGTCTGGAAACCAACCAGAACGTACTTAGCTAGGAAAAGGCTAAGCAGATGATGATGTGTTTACTCTTGCAAAGCAAATATTTGTAACCCTTTTATGGCTTTCAAGTGCCTTATTACGGATTCATTTATCTGCAAGCGTTGAACACTTATAAGCCTGTCGCTCGACATACAATATTTTACAAAAATACCTCTTTTTTAACCGACTTCGAAAAAGGAGGATTCTTAATTCTTTATTGTACACCAAACAACTAACATACGAGTAATACACAGTGATTAAATAATTAATGTACAAAGGCGAGCTTAACTCAATGTTGAGTTTTCTCCCAGCAAACCTTTGAGTGATAAAGAGAGATCACATTCTTCTTCTTCTTCTTTTCGTATCGGTGGTACATTGTTTGTGCTTATACATTCATACTGTTTGTGCCCAGTAGGTGGCCACGTTTACTGCTTTAGTGGAAGCTTTACTCAGGTCTTCCAGGGTACAGGTGAATGGACATTTTGGGCACTCCAGTAAATGGGTCATAGTCTGAGTAGGAGCACCGCACTCCCACTCAGTATTTGAGGGATCAATTATCCCCCATTTAGACAAATTGTACTTGCAACGGCCTACTTGGGTACGCAATCGATTCAGCGCTTTCCAAATAGGCCACTGCAAATCACGACCGGGAGGCAGGTGCTCCTTGGGCCCAAGAAAGTCACGTGGTGGTGGTCACTGCTCTTGCCAGCGCTTACTCCTCTCCTTAGGTGTGCTGTCCTGGATTGCTTGTGTCGTTCTCATAAAACAGGAGGATTCTACGAGTATGTTCTATGTTCGACTGTATGTATGTTTTTTTTTTATGTATGTCCAGCGATTTCTCTGTCAATTGTGGACCGATTTTCAAAATTCTTTTTTTCCGAAAGAATATACTTCAGAGGTGGTCCCATATAAATTTTTATCAAAATTACTTTAGCGCTTTTCAAAAAAATCAACAAAAACAAAAACACGTATACGTAGATGACGATGACGTTTTGGTCTCCTCCAATTACGAGTATGATCAAATTCCATGTTCCATGTTATTGGGGTTATCAATTCGGACGTAACTTCAATATTTATTTTTAGTTCTGGTGTGTATCAACTAAAAATTGAAATATAAAAAAACTTTTTTACAAAAAATACAACCGACTTCCAAAAAACAAACTTTTTCCATAAAATACAACCGACTTCTAAAAATTGCAAAATAACTTTAATTTCGGAAGTCGGTGTCAAATAACGAAGAAACAAAAAAAATATATATATATAGGTATAAGTACACGTCGGTTGTATTTTTTGGAAAAAGTTTTTTATTTTTCACTTTTCAGTTTTTTTTTTATTTTTTTTTTTATTGTTGTTTACACCAGAAGTAAAACTAAATATTAAAGTTATGCCCGAATAGGTAACACCAATAACATGTAATTTGAACATTATTTTGGAGACAACCAAAACGTTATCTGTGTATCATGTTCTTTGTTTATGTTGATTTTTTCAAAAAGTGCTGCATCAATTTTGATAAAATTTATATGGGACCACCTCTGAAGTATGACTTATCATACAAAAAAGAATCATCTAAATCTATTCACAAATGGCGGAGATATCGCGTAACAAATATACAAAAAAAAAAATACAGACGAATTGAGAACCTCCTCTTTTTTGAAGTCGGTTAAAGAAGAAAATACACCTAAAATTGAAAAATAACTTTAATTTCGGAAATCGGTGTCAATTAACGAAGAAATAAAATACAAACACCGACTTCCGAAATTAAAGTTATTTTGTATTTTCTTTTTTTTGGAAGTCGGTTGTATTTTTTGTAAAAAAGTTTTTATTATTATTCGCAAATTGATTCCTGGTGGAATTCCTGCTGGGTGCCATAAGCGGCCTATATAGGTCCAGAGCAGATTGGAGACGTGTTGGCAAAGACTGTTGGCCTGAAATTAAGCAGAACCAAAACAGAATACCTGTTCTGCGATTTTGGCGGTCTGTCCAGTCCTATGCCTGTAGCTTTCACCGGAACGCTTATACCATCTGCTCCGGCTTTCGATACCTCGGGTCGCTTGCACAGGGGGATAGCGATATAGACCGAGACGGAACGCACAGGATCAACTCAGAATGGATGAAATGGCGACAGGTCACTGGAACAACTTGCGACCGACGGATGCCCCTCAAGTTAAAGGGGAAAATCTAAAAGTCCGTGATTAGACCTGTCGTACTGTATTATATAATCCCCTCAACGGCCGCGCCTCTTATCGCAGTTTGACATATTTACGACCGGGCTCATAAAAAACAACTTGCTGAGGTTTCTATTGGAGCGAGGCACTTAAAGTAAACTTTTTTGGGTTGTTGAATAAACAGACCTTAGAATAACATGTAAACAATACTTGTAATTCAAGAGTTGAATTTTATTCAAATTCTGTTATCAACGATTTGTCGGGAATAGTGTGTGTGTGTGTGTGGGTAGTTGTTAAAACCACTGTATCAATTTACATGAAATTTTGCATGTTGCACTATGAATAGACAAGTAATAGAGTTGTTGTGTTGGAGTTGTAGAGTCCGATATCATATTTTCCTATTATTCACACTCAAAACTTCAAATTACGAAATCAAAACAACATAACGGCTTTTTAAAATTGCGTTTCTGCGTTTGCGTTGCGTTTTGTGTTGCGTTTTTTTTCTAACACTATGTAATAACTATCTAAGAATGCATGTGCACCATGCCACAGGATATAAGATCTTTAGTTATTTAATAATAGAGGTTTAAGCCGCATAATCTGGATCGGCATACTGGTATGCCCGTGGACGTTCAGGGGATATACCGTTTATCTTGGTATGATCATGTGAAGAGATGGGATGAAACACATGTAACTAAAAGAGTTATGAATATATAAATGTGGATGGATGGAGAGGGTGATCGAGGCCAAAGAAAAGATGGATGGATGTGTGAGGAGTGTAATACTAATATGAAAGAAAAGGGTAGGTTAGGGTTCATGGTTCGTTTGAGGGTCTCGGTATCGAATTTTACAATAAGCTACCCCGTTCTTTTCTTGACTTGCCTTTTAATGCATTTAAAACTAAAGTTAAATCTAGTCTCTGTTCGAAGGTATGCTATTCCATCAACGACTATTTAGAAGATAATAATAGTTGGTCGCTGTGTTGAACGCAAGACAATGTTCCACTTGATGTTCTTTCTCCATATTTAGCTTATGGTTATGACAGATTATATGAGTTCTAATAATTGTCTACTAATTTTAGTGTGATGGCCCTACTTCATCACTTGTGGTGTGGCTTCGAATCACAGCCCTTTGATAGTTTCTATCTTTGTTCTTGTAAGCAGGCACACCAGTTATGTATGGAGGCTTCTTTAATTTGGTTTAGTGTTTATGCTTGAGTTTGTTTTTAATGGCATGATTGAGTGTGCTAGCTGGCAAGTGGTGGATTATTTAATTTTATGATTATATTTTAGACGACATATATTTATTTTTCTGTTTTACATAATGTTAAGATTGTTGCATATAATTATATAGATTCAAGTTCTTAAAACTTAACAGACAGATGTGTTGCTGGGGAGTTTGTTGGCCACTTCTTCTTCACGCAGCTAAAACACTAGGAAGTGGTGACGGGCGGGCGTTTTTTGGGGGACTGTCTTTATGTAGAACTTTGACGTTCAAAAAGTGCTGGTTCTCAGCCTAGTTTGAATAAATGACTTTTGATTTTGATTTTGAGGGAGTTAGTGATAGAGTGACGGCTGACAGGTCAGAATGGAAGAAAAAAACGTGTTGCGCCGACCCCAAGTAACATGGGAGGGCAGGAAAATGCTTATAATTCCTGATGGATATTGTGATACTGTGTGTGAACTACAACAATTTTACATTGTTGTAGTTTTGTATCTCAACTCTCAAGTGTCCACGCAACTGTACAATATGTGTAATCATTGAAACAGGTGCAATCTCTTTAAAATGAAGCTGAAAATTTAATGTAGTAGTCAGCCATCTCGACAAGTTTCACTGAGGTAGTCAATAGACTACCTCAGTGAAACTTGTCGAGATGGCTGACTCGATACATTTGCTGCCAAATACTGCAAAAACATTAGAATGTGTTACATCTGCATTCTAATGGGGAAAAAAGTGATACTAATCAAATTAAAACTTGGCTTAAAGGTCTTGTAACCAAGCTAGTAGCATGGCCACAAAACAAAAAAAAACTTTTTCTTACCGGTATGTTGTCAGTACTGTACATGTATTTTTGTAATAATGCCATCTATCGTAAAATATTTGAAAATGCATGCAAAAGTCACAAACTTAGTTTTATATTTTACTATTTAGTTTTGAGATATAGAACGCGTTGTGATTATATTTGAGTAGTAATGGTCGATACAAAAAGAAAGCTAAGCCATTTTAATAATATTTTAAATTAATTTTTGTAGTCGTTAATTACTACATGCTTATGTTGGTACCACTGTGACCGTGACAAAACTTTCATCGTTCGTTCGTTGATGTGCAAGGCAAGCTAAGAAATGTGTGTTTTATTGCAAACTTTTATTTCAATTTGATCAAAAGTATATTTTTCTTTATTTATCAGTGTTTAACTACTTAAATTTTTTACTCTATGACGAAATTAATGTTTTGAACAATTATATCTCGCTTTGGAGACCTTAGAAGAAAATGTTTTTGTGTGCTAAGTTTCATAATGGCGGCCCGTCGCGTCCCCCGCGCCTCCATTTCGATGACAGTCAAATAATGACAATGCCGATACGTAAAGTTTAGAAAATGTTGTGTATTTGTAAATAATTTAGTGAAAGTTTATGATAGACGATTATAAAAGGACTAAATATGAATCAGGATCACCATAATATGAACACGGGTGGTGGCCAGCCTCCGGGAAGTTCTGAGGTGCGAATGGTTTGTTAGTTTTTTGCGATTTTTTTTTTCTAGTTGGGATACTAATTTTGCTTGATTGCAGTCACAGGTCCAAAGAATTCAAGTCACCCAGCAGCAACAACAGAACTTGCCTGCCACGACATCTGCTACTGATTTGCGAGTGAACTCAGCAGCAGTGAACGTTGCTTTGTCTAGTGTCGCGAAATATTGGGTGTTTACAAATTTATTTCCCGGACCTATACCGCAAGTGTCTGTGTACGGATTGCCAGCTGGTGCTAGGATTGAAAATGGAAAGACTGTTCAGGTAAGTTCAGTGCTAAAAGTATAAAAAATATTGTATGACTAAATGTTTACAAAAACTCATGCAAATAGTTAAATTTGCTAAAGGTCAGAATGTCATCATGCGATCAGTGCATAAAAACAGACTACCAAAATAATTGTAAGCACCTCATTGTTAAGCTGAACATATCAGTCTGCCAAACCTAATTTATGTAATTTGTCTTGTTGACTTAGTTGAATCACTGTTTTTGATGTAATACACAATTGGTGTTTTCAAAAACAATTTAATAGTTCAGTGAAGAAGATTCCTTTACATAGGCATATTGTAAAAAAGATGTTTTTGTACCATGTTATTGTTAAACAACTATGCAATTTGCTTACCTACATATGAAAGTTATGGTTAGTGGGTCATATGGGGGCTTTATTCTTTACACATTAACAAAATGCCATAATTAGATGAAGGTTTAAGACTTGCCAGTTATGCATGCTTCTGTAAATTGATTTTTAAAACCAAAGTATAGTTTGAATCTGAATCTCACAGTATTAAGCTTTTTAACAACACTTATTCAGGACCTTGGGCAAGCTCATGCAAGTATACTGAATGGGGATCCAAATATTATACTTGGCCATCATGCAGGCCAGGGACAAGTTACAGTGTCTGCTCCCGGTGGTCAGCAGATACCAGTTTCACAGATCATCGCCACACAGTCTGGACAAACTCATGGTAAGATTTCACATAGATTGTTTTTTATTAAAAAATCGTACATGTATGAAACTGGGCACTATAATAATTGTCAAGTCTGTATGAATGACCTTCAATCAAATCAATGTGTGTCAATATTTGATAACTCTTTTCATTGTTATCTAAACAGATAATATTTTAAAAACAAATGGATTTTCATGTGGGTCTCCAACTAAAAATGTTATTTATAATCTCTAGTTTAAAATTCTTTATTTGATATATCTTTGAATTAACTACTAATTTGTCCTGCTTGACTTTAGTATTTAATCTTTTAAATTGCATAGAATTTTACATGATTTTCTGTATGAGCATAAAAGCATTCTGGTTTTTTTAGGGTTCTATATCCAAAGGGTAACTAATGGGACCCTATTACTAAGCCTCCGCTGTCTGTCTGTCAGCAGGCTGTATCTCATGATCCGTTATTACAGATACCTATAACCTATTGGTAGACAGTTGAAATTTTCACAGAATGTGTATTTCTGTTGCCGCTATAACAACAAATAATAAAATTGTGTGGAACCCTACATCATCATCAGCCTTCCACTGCTGGGGCACAGGCCTCCAGAAGGTGTGGGCTGTAATCTACCACGCAGGCCCAGTCTGGGTTGGTAGATGTCACATGTCTTTGAATATATTTTTTTGGAACCCTACATGTGCAAGTCAAACTCACACTTAATCGGAATTTTTTTATCAGTCTTCATTAGTCTCCTTATTTTTGTTTTAAATTTCATGATATTTAGTGATAATATTCATTAACTAATTACTATGACCATTACATGAATAGCAACAATATATTATTATCAAATTCACTAAGTAGATTTTGCAACATAAAAAGGTTCCCCAAATATGATTATCTCTGAAGGTGAATAAGTGCTTGTTTGCAAAAGTTATGATTACTAACAGAGTAACATTTGTTCTAGAAGCTCTTGTGGCCCATAGTCAGCAACAAGTCGAGCTGGCGGCGGCCCAGGCCTCCGCAAACAACGCGCAGGTGTCAGTTAGTGCAGGCCAGGCCACTCACCAGCAGGTACCCAATAATCGGGTCGAATTTGTACAACACCATAACATTGATATGGTAAATCATGTGGTAACACACTCCCTTTACTAGCGGGAATGCTAACCGTACCTTGCTGTTGTGTAGTACATAGATTATTTTATTAGTTTTATTTAGGATGTTAGTATGAGGCTGCCATGATGCTATTGTGATTTCATTGTGAATATCAATGTCCTGGCAAATTTGAATGCAAAACCAATCACAGAAATAAAAACAACAATTAATTAGTAGCCTCAAATATGCATGATTGATTAATTTAAGGGACAACATGTTGGAGTAACTTAATTAGAAAAACAAAGAAGCCCTTGTGTATCTTCTAGTAAATCTCTTAATCATCTAACAGTCCTGATTTCAACATTCTTATTTATTCATCTTTTTTCTTAGTGTAGCAACTCATTGTATGGTAAAGATGTCTGTTCCAGTTGATGTAAATGCATGTACTGCAGTCATTTATCCAGTAGAGTTCATTGTGATTGTGCATGATAAACAAAAGATATGGGACAGTATAGAAGTAGTCATTTAATATTATTCAACTTTTTATCAGTAATGTTTTCATGTTTTTTAACATAGATCTTTTGAAATTCTTCAGTACGAAGTATTAGTAGGTGCATGTGTGTTTAAAATTAAACTGGTTTCTTATATACTGTTTGTTTAATAGGGCCACCACCAACAACACATAATGCAGCAGCAACTGATGGCGCAAGCACGGCCAGAACACAGCAACCAACAGGTTTGTTCAAAAAACGTAATTCAGACTGTCACAGTTATTTTACCTTTGACAGAAATTTATTATTAACATTAATACAACAAAATAATTCACTTTGATGCAAAATCAGAGGTAAACTAACTGTAATAAGTTGAATGGACTGTAATAAGTTGGCTTATCTTCCCCAATCCGCTTCCTTGTACTATATGCACATGTAAACTAAATATTCGTGTACTTTACGCTGCTTTATATTATCATCATGCAGCAAGTCAGTGAGGTAAGATAAACCAAGACTTTGTTCATAACACACACACATAAATGCTCTGTGCATAATGCTTCTTTTCATTATCACTTTACTGGACATTTACCTATGAAATTGCTGTTTTATAAAACACATCACTTTGAGCTCTGATAATTTTGTATTGACTAGGTGAAGTAACAGAAAAAATAAAGCAGAAAAAAGAAATTATTAATACCTAATTTGAAAAAAAAAAACATTTGAACTTAGAATTCCAAGTCGATCCACTAATTACCACAGTTCAAAGTGTGCAGTTTCTAAAAACGACAATTTCAAAGGTAACCTAACCTAAACCTAATATTTATTTAAGCTTGATTGTTTTGTATCACATTATAAACCACTGTTTTTATGATAACCTATGTTTATTAAGATTTGACTTATACAACAATGAGAGCAGCAAAACACCCCGAAGTAATCCTCTTCTATCTAAGCTATCAAAACGCCCAGTTGCAATGTTTTGTGATGTTTTCCAGATGCTCCGTTATATCGTGAACGTCGCTTTCACGCAAAATTTTAAGTCTCTTTTCAAAAAAATCTAGCTGCTCCTTTATTCTTTGGATCGAGAGTAGTCGCAATTTTTTTATATTTGATACAAAACAAACAAATAAAACAAAAATTTTGATTGATTTTTTATCACCCAAACAGATCCAACTGACGGTAAGCGAGGACGGCATCGTAACGGTGGTAGAACCGGCGGGCACAAAGATGGTCGACAAGGAGGAACTCCATGAGGCCATCAAGATGCCCAACGACCACACGCTCACTGTTCACCAGCTGCAACAAATAGTTGGACAACAGGTATATTTGCTGTAATGTTGTATGTTCTCTTTGAACCTCCATTATCTGAATAATTTCCATTTGACCTTGACCTAATTTACGTGGAGATATTCTCAGGGAGTGAGAAGGGTTTAAAACCCGACTGTGTGTCCTTATTACATCCCGATTGTGTGTCTTTGGTAAACTGATATTTATACATGGTAATACCTGAAATTTGCAGGGTTTGCTAGGACTTTGCGTGATTTACATATACAACAGGTTTACTAGCTGTGAGTTGTACCATCCGAACTTGCAAAGGAACTTTAAGCAAGCTTTGACTTTGACAGAACACCAACACAACCTATCTCTACAGTGGTTGAAAACGAATAGCCCAACCCTAAACTGACCTCCTTTTCCTATTAGGTAATAGACAGCGTAGTACGCATAGAGCAGGCTACTGGTGAGCCGGCGAACATCTTAGTGACCCACAATCCTGACGGCACAACGTCTATTGAAGCCAGCGCCGCCGACCCTCTGATTGTCAAGGACGAGAAAAGTGCTAACAAAATTGAGACCGCACAGTTTGCTATACCTACTGAGATAAAGGATATAAAGGGAATTGACTTGAAGGTACGGTCTTTAGTAACCTTTTGAGTTACAAATGTAAAGCTGTGTTTCCACTAAGAGGTGATAAAACTTGCAGGAATAGACCAATCAGATCATTTGGAATCCATACTTATCTCTGTTGAATAATCTGATTGGTATAAGTATTTCTGTATGTCCCCTCTCCGATTGAATAACAGCGACACTTAAAGCATAATATTACTCTATTCATCAAGCATCATGGTCTTATATTCTGTCTAAATAATTTTGGACAACACATTTTATTTTAAAGGGTATATAAAAATCATCAACAAATAGCAGTCCACTGCTGAACTGACTGCCTAATCCCACACCATTGTACTCAGATACAAATTATTCCGAAACAAGGAAATTGCCATAATATCATGTCGTATTTCTATCAACACAGAGTGTAGGAGCCATGGGTATGGAAGGTGCAGTAGTGAAAATATCAGCTGGCGCGTCAGAACACGACATTCACGCGATGTACAAAGTCAATGTGGAAGATCTGTCACAACTGCTTGCGTACCATGAAGTCTTCGGGAAACTTAACACGGAAGGGCAGCAACAACAAGCTAAGGTAAGATAAGAAAAATGTCGCTAGACAGTTAAGTGTCGGTTTAGATTACGTTAGAAATGAAGTCATCGCATTACAATAGCGCGCGCCAGTCACTGTAATTTAAACCTTATGCCAATGTTTTTAAAAGTAAAATCAACGCACATTCATGTTTTGCAGTGGCTAAACTATAGTCAATATTATTAGCTAGTTAGTTTTGATTTGAAAGAAATATTCAAATGTTTAAAATAGTTCCTATCTTTATCTGTTTGACTGATTCATGCCAATGAAATTACTGAAAGTGGCGGCGCACATAAACCCACTCCTTTTTCCATGACATAGGCAGAAACTAGAACGCCACCTGCGTACGTACATACTCCTTTTGCATCGTTAACGTCCTTACACTTGGTTATGAATGCAGCAACCGGCGTGCGTGCGTGCGTGTGAGTACTATACACGTGTATAGTACTCACTATACACGTGTCCTTTCTGAAGAACATCACCACTAAGATCTGTGTGTCCTAGAGCGTCCCCTTCCCTGCATTTCATTCATCCTGTCGACATGACCAAACCATCTAACCATACGGTCACATTTTCTTAATAGTACTTATATACAACGACGATGCTTCTTTTAGGTAATAAGTGAGGTGGAAGTCGAAGTGGAAGCCGGTACCAGCGCAGCTATGTCAGAAGCCGAATCCTCGCCTGGCCACCACTCATGTGATATTTGCGGCAAAATATTCCAGTTCCGATACCAACTTATTGTTCATAGGTATTGAAACAAACATACTTAATCAATTTTATCCGCCTAATTCAGCGTCGTAGTAGGTTTTAATATTTGAAATATTTTGTATGCAGGCGTTATCACGGCGAAAGTAAACCTTTCACGTGTCAAGTTTGCGGTTCCGCTTTTGCAAATCCTGTCGAATTATCCAGGCATGGAAAATGCCATCTTGGTAAGGAAAACCTCAGCATTACCTAAGTCAACAGTTTTATTTTAAAGATATTGGTGTTGATTCTGTTGTGCACAAACTAAACTAACTAATTTAGGCTATTGCTATCTTTTTCTCTCTAATAAAACAAGAAAGAGACGGACGTAAATTAGTGCTGTCAAATTTAGTTTGAACTAATACTTCCATACAAATTAAGGGTACACGTAAAAACATGTCGTCTAAAAACACGGCGAAGCGCAAGGCGTAAACTAGTTTGACATCTCTAACTTAGTTCATAGCTATAGCCGTCCTTTTCTCGCACTGCCTTTTAGTAAAAGATAGCAATTCTCTAATTTTAGTTTAGATATTAAACAAGAGAATCCGCACCATTGTCTAACTTTTTTTTTATATTTATCTCTGTTTGTCCAGCTGGAGACCCGAACGAAAGACACGCTAAAAGGATAGCTCAAGATAAGCCATATGCTTGCACAACTTGCCACAAAACGTTCTCCCGGAAAGAACATTTGGACAATCACGTTCGAAGTCACACCGGAGAAACTCCTTACAGGTAAACAACTCACTCTTATAAGCCTGTTATAAAAATATTAATATTGGGAGATGTTACGCTCGCGGCCCTTGAGTAAGCCTGTACCAAATTAGGTCATTTCAACAGAAGGTGCTAAACATTTTAGTGATATTTATCATTGTGGTGATAATTGACACTGTTATTTTGCATATGCAGTCAGCTCAAACCAGGGTAGGATATTTTGTATATTAAAATAATGATTTTGTTACTCATCATCATCATCCTCACCCTCACTTCGGCCATTGCTGGGCATAACCCTTTCTATTCTTCTTACTAAAATTTATGTTATGAATACTATTTTCATTTATTCGACGCTATATTCTATGCATAGAAGTACTTATTTCTGTTCACAACTTTTTGTTGTTTCTATAAATATAGACGAAATAATGAACTTAATCAATCTTACATAGATGCGAATTCTGCGCGAAGACTTTCACTCGCAAAGAGCACATGGTCAACCACGTACGAAAACATACGGGAGAGACTCCGCATCGATGTGATATCTGCAAGAAGAGTTTTACAAGGAAAGAACACTTCATGAACCATGTTATGTGGCACACAGGTACGTTAAACTCCTCAAAACTTAGTTTAGATAAACAGTCATATCGATTTGCAAACAGATATGGAATTCCGTAAATGTTCTATTGACATTTTAAATGCTGATAAGTTTTTTTTTTTTTCACGAACATGCGGTTTATTGGGCATTTCGTTGTTAAATGGGTGGGTTAAACCACAGTTCCCTAGATTCTTTTTCATAAGGCCCTGTCTGCACCGCGATTTTCTTTCCGCAATTCTGTAACACATTGAATCATATTATAAGAGTAGCCGCACTGCTGGATAAAAATTCGCGCGGAAAAAAAATCTGTGATATGATGCAAATTGAACGCGGTGCGGTGCGGATTTATTTCCGCGCGAATTTTTTGTACAGTATAAAGTAGTATGACTATGTCCGTACTGCCAAATAAAATTCGCGCGTTTTGCTCTCAGTCGAGCACCGGCGCTACTGACAGCATGTATACTCTGGATTGTTACAGTAGTCAAATGAGGGCATAGATTAATTAAGATAACATTAATTAAAATGAATGCTTATTATTGGCGACAAAATGACAGAGGTGGCAGAGTATCCTTACCCTACCTTAGGAAGAAGGGGGCTTCCTTAGAGTGGCCATAACTCAGAAATTAGGGTGCACTTCCAATTATTTCGAAGAAACTAACAAAAGAGCACCATACTTTCTTTTAATAAGATTGAGTATTAAGAGCAAGAAAGCTTATTCTATTAAATCATATACTGCTGTACAGACTGTACCTACTACCTCTAAGTTTGGAACATCTTTTGCCCGAGCAACTAGTAGTAGTAAATTAACGAATGATTTTATAGTCATTCTGTAATATATCTGAAAAACTCTTGAACTGTATTTTCGCAGCGCTTGATGTTTTAATGTAGAAAAATTCTTTCATAGGCCGTAATGAGTGAACCCAATGTTCATGACATCTTTTGATAAGTACGTCTGTTACGCCGCGCCGCCGCCATAAATAAAAAAAAAAACTCGTTCATTTTAGACATTTGACGTTCGTCTCAGCCGGGAACAGCATCGAACTGACAAAAATCGCGCGAAATTTTATTCGCTGTGCGTACTAGGTGTAATTCTGGCTGCGGAATATAATCCTCTCGAATTTTATTCGCGCGGTGAAAAATCGCGGTGCGGACAGAGCCTAATTGTCTGTCTTTATCGACACGTATTTACACTGGTATCGATTATACAATAATAAAAGCAGATTTTTCAGTCATTTAAAAAACCATGCATGGTAAGAACAAAGAACTTTACTTTTGTTTAAAAAATGCTATAAAATAATTCAGGATGTCTCCACACACTATCCCAGTCCGTTACCAGACCTTAACTGCATCAGCACAAGCAAAAAAAATGTTTGTATGAATAACTACAAGTTGGCATCCACTAGTATGGTGGGTAACACAGGTGTGACTACGTCGCGTTTCAAGACAGTCACAAGTGAAGCAGCTGAACCACAGTACGTGACGTGCAAGTCCCGAGACGCGACGTTGCCAGGCCGAAGCTCGCAGGTACCCTCGCGACCCTCGGCGTCCGCATACCACGTGTTCAGAACTGGTACCGTACGATGTACGGCCGTTTTGGCCGGTTGTCGACGGCAGACGAACGCTTATGAAAATCTGTGACTGACTGCCACATTTACAGTCTGTTCATGGACCGGGATAGTGGGTGGAGAAGACCTTAAAACAAAATGTTTTCATGATGTTTGTAATAATTTCGGAATTTTTAGTTTGTAACATGATTTATTTTCTTTTTACGGAATAACCAAGCCTGCACCAGAACCATGGGCTGATCCAGGGGTGCAGAAAGTAGAATAACAATTGAATGATTCAACTATCTATCCAACACTTTCGATGTTTAACTGTGTAACTAATTCAATATTGACTAATACAATCTCCCTAAATTCCATCAAACTAAGCTTGTTACTAACACTAAGTCGGGAGATAAATTTTTATTTTTCAAACTAAAGAGACAAACTAAATGTTTCGAGCAATATAGTTGCATCATTGAATGATAACATTTTATTTTCTGCTCCACCCAAATAGGTGAGACGCCGCACCATTGTACAATATGCGGCAAGAAGTATACTAGGAAGGAGCATTTAGTGAACCATATGCGATCTCACACGAACGATACTCCGTTCCGATGCGAACTGTGCGGCAAGTCGTTTACGAGAAAGGAACACTTCACCAATCACATACTGTGGCATACGGGTTAGTATAGTTTTCATCAAACCGCCAGTTAAACAGGTACTGTTCTTAAGTAGTTTCCTGTGATGTTGACTGTACGACCCTGTGGACTGCTCCTGGTGTCAGGCTCGGAATTTCAAGATGTTCATTCCCTATTTTTTTTAAATCCTACTTTGTATGTGACTAACAAAAAATCTCAAAATCTGTTTCGTTTAACTCCGCTTTTGTGTGTATGATTACTGTCTAACAACTAGCATATAATCAGAAACTGGAGAACTGAAAAATAAACGATTCTGTTTCACAAGTCGCTCCACTATGTCACGCGTAGTTGACACGCAACAGCATGCTGTCAACAACATATTCTCTTTAATCAGTGCTAGTTTCACCTGTGACAATATAACGTGTATATTCTCAAGTCTCAGTCATTTGACTAATTAAGATTGTAGGTTCAACATGGGCCTGTATACTTAAATAAATCCACCTAATACTCAACAATATTCCTTCACCATTACAGGAGAAACTCCTCACCGCTGCGACTTCTGTTCAAAGACGTTCACTCGCAAGGAGCATCTCCTGAATCACGTCCGTCAGCACACGGGCGAGTCTCCTCACCGCTGCAACTTCTGCAGCAAGTCGTTCACAAGGCGAGAACACCTCGTCAACCACGTGCGGCAACACACCGGGGAGACGCCCTTCCAGTGCGGATACTGTCCTAAAGCGTTCACGAGGAAGGATCACCTCGGTAATAAGACTTTATATCAAGACCTTTTGAATTTTAACTTGTTGTTTTAATTATGTCGTTTCGAAAAAGGAATCTTCCGACCCACAATTTACAAGGCTGTCATAGATCTGGGGCCGTATTATGAAGCATGAATGCCATCATGATACCGTCGCGAAATTGAAATGGTGCGATCAGTCGTGTACAGGTCCGTCTCTTTCTCACACAATCAATCATTATGGCATTTAAGTCATATTGCGGTGACAGTTTTCGTTAAATCACAAAATATTACGATATGTAAACGAATAATGTAAAGATTATTAATGCCATATCTTATCATAAAAAAACTTTATTTTTATTAGAGTTAAGCAAGTTATCTAACTTAACTTTAAAATATTTTGTCCTACAATTTTTCAGTGAACCATGTCCGCCAGCACACAGGCGAGTCTCCGCACAAGTGTTCGTACTGCACAAAGTCATTCACTCGCAAGGAGCATCTGACGAATCACGTGCGGCAACACACGGGCGAGTCCCCGCATCGATGTACTTTCTGCGCCAAATCCTTCACGAGGAAGGAACACCTCACTAACCACGTCAGGTATTATGTCTGCGGTAATTTGTATGTGTACTTCACGGGGTCTCATCTCGAACAAAGAAAATTAAGTTCAAATAAATTTCAATAGATGGTGTATTAAGCATCGATTTCTTATTGAAGTTTTGTAACATTAATATTTAAAAAAAAAAATATGTTAAAAACTGTTTTTTCTTATTTAATAAAGTAATTGTGGAATAATTATTCCTGGCTCCTAATTCACATTTAGATGTTTATTGGAACGAATCCTTAGGCATTTATATTTCTTGTACCAATAGATGGCGCTGTTTGAAGTTTTAGAGTTTATTCGTTCGCCTCTTTAAAATTTGGATACATATTTTACATATTTTGAAACAGTATAACTAAGTGCCAAAAATATTATAAACTAATTCCTCAATGTGTGAGAAAATATTGGTAAGACTATGTAAATTCATTCAACTTACAAGCCATCGCTGCTAACACCATCTAGCGAGGTGTAGAGGACGGGTCCGAACGAAGAACAAAAGTTACTTGTGCAAGTCGAAAGCCCGTAGTTACGACATTACCGTTTCTTTGTATGGGATGAGGCATCTGTACGCTAGTATTATATTATCTGTTGTGTACTATGTACCTAGAGTATCGTAGATCATTCAACCAGTGGTCGGAATTTCGTAAAAGAATTATGAGTGAAGAACGCGAGCGCGTGTCTCGTATTGTAATGTACGATACCCACCGAGCGCCGGAGCACTATTTGCAATGTGTTGAGGGAAATTGAAGCGATTGTGAAGTGATTAAATGTCATGTTTGCATGTATTTAAAATAACAAAATGGACCCTCGAATCATGACTGAATCAAAAATATGACATTTAAGTAACTGCTTCATAGCTGCGGCGCGGTTAACTCGGTGGTAATCGTACATTGCGATACAAGATACGCAGTCGTGATTTACAAAGACTATAAAAGTTGTAACAGAAATGAAGAATGAAGTATTCTGCTTTTATCGTAATATTTGTATCTCGTATACTCTCGGCGCATAGTTATTTTTGGTGTTTTTATCATTTATACCATATGCCAATTTCGGTGTTTCTTTTTAACTAAATATTATGTCGTAGTTAACTAACATACAATGCTGTGCTACAATCTACCGCCAATGTTGCCACAGTAAGCAGTACTATAGACCGTCTGTGTAGATTGATTACCTTCCACCTGCCTTAGAAGCATGTCTCTTTAACCTAGTCGCATGATAATAGTATGAATCTTTTTTTCTAATAACATAAAAAAGGTAAGGTCTTCAAGATTTATATTTTCATAAATCAAACCACAAACAACCTTACAATTCAGTAACTGGAAACTAGAGTAATATTAGACGGCATTTGTGTGAGGTTTCCCTTACATTATGTAGCACAGCATTGTGCATTCCGATTTGGGTTGTACAGGTGAATGTTGTTCTGTCTGTTCCCTTCCTCTTGTGGTAGCGCGCCGCGGTAGTACTAATTGGCATGTTATTAATTGTGGAATCGGAATGTACTCTGTTGCGCAGACAGCACACGGGAGAAACGCCACACAAGTGCACGTACTGCCCGCGGGCCTTCGCGCGCAAGGAGCACCTTACCAACCACATCCGCCAGCACACCGGCGTCACGCCGCACGCCTGCACCTACTGCAACAAGAGCTTCACCAGAAAGGAACATCTCGTTAATCATATTCGGTATGTTTTTTTCGGAAATCTAGAGTGGCCAGCAAAGTGAACTGAGGGACGTCATTAAATTCCAAAAGACGGTTACAAGAGCTCGTGTTATCGCGACGCTGTTGAATACTTACATTTTTTTGAAACGGTCTGTACGTGGCAGTGCGGCTTGTGAGCTGAGAACGCTTGAACGAAGTCTGTCTGCAAATAACCCTTCTGGATTTCGTTTTAAATATTTTATTCGGGGCTGGCTATAAATCATCTTATGCCGTGCCAATCTGATTCAGGCAAGAAGAAAAAATATAAATGTAACAGCGATTGTTTATAACAATAATAATGAAATATTGCTATTTTAACAATGGCAAAATATAAAACAGCATTCGTAGATTTAACACACACGTTGTTTGCAGGCAACACACGGGCGAGACTCCGTTCAAGTGTACGTTTTGTTCAAAGTCGTTTTCTCGTAAGGAGCATCTCACGAACCACATGAACCTTCACACAGGACAAACGCCCCACAAATGTGCTTTCTGCTCAAAAACATTTTCCAGGAAAGAACATTTGACCAACCACGTAAGGTATGTATTTTCAATTATACGTTTATCTTCGAGAGGTTTACTAAGATTCGAAAACTTGAAAGGTTTTCTATCGCTTCAGTTAACTGCAGTACAACATTACTGCAGTGACTGAACTGCAAAATGGTCAACAGCACATCACTTGATTTAGAATCCCGTAGTTGCTTTATTCTTCAAGCACAGCATTGAATGGTAATTGTTTTAGTTAATGAGTGTTGTGAACATAGAAAACGGCGGTACCTCCACGGGCCAGAGATTCACGGCAACTGTCAAGCTGTGCCAATTATCACCGTATGTGGTTATATTTGTGTTATATTGGTTCATTTTCTATTTCATTTGATGCCACAACAAAACCATCACCGCTATTCTCTCGCCGGTGGAGACCGAGTCTTAGAAATAATAATAGTAATTGTGTGAGCTTATGCCAATTTCCTTTTCTGCTAATCATTAGGATTCACACGGGAGAGTCTCCGCACCGCTGCGACTTCTGCCAGAAGACGTTCACTCGCAAGGAGCACCTGACGAATCATCTGAAGCAGCACACCGGCGACACCGCACACGTCTGCAAGGTGTGCTCTAAGCACTTCACCAGGAAAGAACATCTCGTCACGCACATGAGGTTTGTAACTTGATCTTTTTTGACCTACTTTGAAAAAGATTTTTTTTTAACCAGTTTTCAATCAGTCCACAACTGACGGAGAAATCGGCGGATATACCGCCGATTTCTCCGTCAGTTGTGGACTGATTTTCAAAATTCTTTTTTATCCGAAAGAATATACTCCCGAGGTGGTCCCATATAAATTTTATCGAAACTGCTTCAGCGCTTTTTGAAAAACTGAACAAAATCGTAAAATACGTATAACATAGCTGACGTTTTGGTTTTCTCCAATTACGAGTATGTTTAAATTCCACGTTCCTTATTATTGGGGTTTTTAGTTCTGTGATATAACAACTAAAAAGTGAAAAATAAAAAACTTTTTTACAAAAAAAAAACAACCGACTTCCAAAAAAGAAAATACACTAAAAATTGAAAAATAACTTTATTTTCGGCAGTCAGTGTCAAATAACGAAGAAATAAAATACCAACATCACTCTTATAAGGCTAGTTTGTAATAAGATTAGGGTCCAGCCTTTATATGTATTATGAACTCTCGATAACGTAAAAAAACCACTCCTAATATTATCCTATTGAGCCAGGAAGCAGACAAATTTTTTAATTCAGCTGTTGCAAAACTAAACTTTCGACGATGTTCTTTTTATCAAAAGTTTTACCTGTTTGTTTACCCAAAGCAACTTTTTCTTGGTTTACTTGGGGATTCTAACAGTTGCCATATGGGTATGTATTTACCACTAATGTGTGTAACAAAATTTAAATTTCATCTGTGTTAAACAAAATTAGGTTATTGAACGCCAAAATAAGAATATAAAAAAAAAGAACCTCGGGCGCCAGGCGTCAATAAATAAATTAACACAGTAATTACCTGGATAGAAGTCAGCGGCAAAAATGGCTTTTAATCTTAGGGAAGGTGATAACAGAGAGAATTCAAACTACAACATTTTAGATTATTTCTCCTGTATATTCAACAATTATTTAGGTTACTTATTTATAAGTTTGGTCTATTGGTTAGGTTAATAATTTTGTTCAATAATGCACTGTACCACGTTTTCATTGTGAAAAGGAAAAAAAAAGGTTTTAACTACATACCCTGTTATTGTATGCTAAATTATAATAGGAAAAAATAAACCAGATCTTCCTGTAAGAAACATCCGTCTGGAATTGTCCACTTTCCAAGGTAGGGGCGCTTCCAAACTTCAAATTTAAATTTAATTAACCATAATAAATAAAAAACGCTGGTTAAATAAAACAGCGCTTTTTAACAAAGGAAAAAATCATGTTAGACACATGGTCTATATAATCATTTTATATTTATGATTTCACCGAAATCATTTCTGGAACGCAATGTCCAGGTTAAATTAGGGCTCCAGCCGCCAGGATTATGCGAACTGGGCACCAACAAACGATGATTTACATCGCTGTAAAAATTTTGCAAAGAAACGATGTGACTTGAAAACCTGCCATTCGAAAAAGTGAACTGTCAAACTTTGACGTTTCCTGTCACCTCTGATAAAAATCACATAGAGTTGTAACTAAACTAACGTACTAAGACGCAATTTAGGAATTTTGATGTTGCCAGAAGCGAATTTTGACTTTAACTCCAACAAATATGTCCAAAAAATGGCAATAAAACGAAATAAATACGTTACATTACATCCTTCCCCGAAAAAATAAAAGAAAGGAACTTTCTTTTATGTTGGAAAGATACTTGAAGAAACATACAAGAGAAACCAACTTAGGTCAAGAAACCATAGGAATCTAAAAAACTCAAAATCAAAAAAAGATTTTCAAAATAAATTCGAAAAGAATTTGAGAGATAAACCTCAAAACAATGGTTCAGTTAGAGTACAGTTAGGCACCATAGCCACTGACTAACTAACAAAAGAAACCAAAACACCTATCCAAATTAGAGTGCAGTTAGGCACCATCGCCACTGACTAGCTGATCAAAATTAATTACTCAGAAGAACACTTAAAACCCATAGAGAGTGCAGTTAGGCGCTATCGCCACTGACTAACAGAGCATAAGAATTCACACTAAGCAAGTATGCAAAAATCCTAAGTTCGTGTCTGGCACAACAGAACAACGTTTCCAGACGCAAACATAAAAGGCATAACTACGGACGTGGAAAACGACCTAAAGCAAAACAAGCAAATTGTGATCGGCACAACTCCACCGAACTCCCGAACACAATCACTATCAAAAAGAGTTGCATATTGTGATCGGCTCAACTCCACCAATCTTCCGGGCACAATAGCAAACAAAAAAATGACCTTCGGGGGAAAACCGAATAATCAAAAAAAAGTTGCATATTGTGATCGGCTCAACACCACCAATCTTCCGGGCACAATAGCAAACAAAATATGATATCGGGGGAAAACCGAATCAAAAGAATAGGAATTCCACGAGGAAAGTCGTAGGAAAGACCTAGCAAAAGCAATCCGTCCAAAACTGAAGCGAAACGCAAAAAAAATGTCAAATCCGAGAATCTTACAAGCTAAGTAGCATTATAATACACTTACTCGAACATTAAAGACTAAAGTAAATAATAATCTTAACTAATATAATAAAGATTAGCTAAAATTAAAAGATATAATAATATAATATCAATATATTATTATAAAAACAATAAACAATAAGATCTTTTGATATGGAACAATAAAAAATATGCGTGAAGTTGAAGTTTAATTTTATAAAATCCAAAAATGACCTAAGTTATTTCGAAAAGATTTAGAAATCGATTTCTAGAACCTGTCGTGAAGTTACCTAACATATTAATCACTTTCAAATTGCTATTCCCTTTCATCCATCAATCAAACATAAGCAAACCCTTCAAACAAAGTTATAAAAATCAAGACTAAAGTTTGAGAAACCAATACAGAATAATTTTTTAATATTTAATGATGTCCTTAATGTGGTAACGACCTGTAGTACCTTTGTTAAGGTCCTCCAAAACGTACACATTAGGTGAAACTTTTGAGACTATTTTACATTTAACGAACTTAGGTGCTAACTTAGCAGAAAAGAAAGCCGGAGCCTTAGACTGAACAAAACTTCTTCTCCACACAATATCATCCACATCAAAAGAAATGACTTTCCGACGGCGGTTATAATAATGAGCATTACGTTTATAAGCTCTTAATAAATGAGATTGAACCCTAACAAAAATTTCACTAAGTGAATTTAAAGAAACAGCAAAAGTATTTCTATCACCAACTTCGAGATTATCTAAGTTATCAATAGAACTACTAAAATGATGTAGAGAAGCATCGAAAATGAGCTCTCTTCCGAACATCAAAAAGTTTGGTGTAAAATCTGTAGCTAGATTCACACTATTATTTAAAGCTAATTGAACATGAGGCAAAAATTTTGACCAAGTTCTTTGATCATCTTTAACAAAACACGCTATACAAGTTTCAACCGTCTTGTTGTATCGTTCTACCGGATTATTTTGAGGTGTGTATAAAGTGTTATAAAAAATATTAGTAATATTAAATCCTTTCAAAAATTCTACAAAATATTTAGAGATAAATTGAGAACCGTTATCGCATACTATTATTTTAGGACAACCAAACTTTAGAAAGATTTCCTTTTCAAAAAGTTTACAAATTATTTTGGAAGTAGCATTAATCATAGGAAATATCCAGCAATATTTAGTGAATACATCTACAACTGAAAGAATATAATTATGACCTGAATAAGATTTAGGTAAAGTTCCTATAATATCAACTGAAAGCATAAGCATGGGATGATCAACTTTTTTAGGATTTATCATCATACCAAGCGGTGGTGAAGTATTATGTTTATATGCTTTACAAATATCGCAAGAAGAAATATATTTTTGAACATCACTAAACATTCCTTTCCAAAAATAATGTTGTTTTAATTTATTCAAGGTTTTATGCATTCCAAGATGGCAAGAATTCAAATTATCATGATTTGAACGAATGGTATCCAAAATATGTTCTTTAGGAATAACAATTTTCCAGTTAAGTTTACTGTTAAGATCAAATTTATTTTTACAATATTTATACAAAGTATTATTTTCAACTCGAAAATTTCTGAATTTACAAGGATACTTTTGACAATTAATAAATGTTTTTCTATACCAAGGATCATGAATATCTTCATCAGGCAAGATTAAATTATTCTGAGTAACATCAATCGCAGCTATTTCAAGGCGAGATAAAGCATCAGGAACTAAATGTAAAGAACCCTTTTTGTGTATGATATCAAAAGTAAATTGGGAAATTCTAGCGGCCCAACGTGCTAAACGTCCACTAGGATTACTAAGACCTAAAAGCCATTTCAAACTAGCATGATCTGTGACCACGGTAAACTTCATTCCCTCAATATAAGGTCTGAAATGTTCAATTGAATCTAACATAGCTAATAACTCACGTTCTGTGGCACTATAGTTACGTTCACATTTATTTAAAGATCTAGAATAATATGCAATAGGATGTTGATCGTTATTATCATCCTCCTGACTCAAAACACTACCTATTCCTACAGCACTAGCATCACAATGTAAAAAGAAAGGTTTTTCAAAATTAGGGCACTGTAAAACAGGAGCAGAAATTAAAGTTTCTTTTAATCTAATGAATGCATTCTCAGCATCATCATTCCAAATTAAGGATCTTTTAGAATTCTTACTACCAGCTGTTAATTTAGTTAAAGGAGAAGCTATATCAGCAAATTTACAAATGAATCTACGATAATAAGAACACAAGCCAAGAAAACTTCTAAGTTGTTTAACGGTTTCAGGGCGAGGATAATTTTCAATAACTTCTAATTTAGAAGGATCAGTATGCAAACCATTACTGTCCACAATATAACCAAGATACCGAAGTCTATCTTTACAAAATTGACATTTCTTCAAATTTACAGTTAATCCAAACAAAAATCAAAACCCAAAATTATATCAGGTTTAAAAGGAGGTATAATTAAAAAAGTTATATTTTTAGTTAAATTATCACAAGTGACTGGCAATGTCATAGTACATTAGAAACAGTATTAATTTTATAACCTAAATTCAAAAAATGTTTATGTTTATTAGAACCTAAAACACAACTACTGGAACCGGTATCTAACAAACCCGAATGTTTAATTTTGTTAACTAAGAATTCCAAATATGGTCTACTATCATTACATTTAACAAATAATATTGGAGCAGAACTATAAATTTTAAAGAATGTTTTTAAATAATCTGACCAGTCTGAAAATTCTTTTTTCTGAGTATCACCATCAGGTTTAAGACCTTTTGAGATCGATTCACGCTCAGTTATCTCAGAAACTGGGAATCGATGGGACCTAATTAGTTTTTTGGAGTTGCCAAACAGACATCACATTTCTTGGTGATAACACCTGGTTTCAAACACTTAAAGCAAACTACTCCAGAAATTGTAGGGCAATTTTTATAAGTATGACCATCTTTTTTACACTTTAAACAAACTAAATTAGTAGAAACTGCATTAGATTTAACAGAAGGTTTTTCTGATTTTACCTTGGGTTTCCTATCAACAAGAACCTCCAGTTCTCTAGATAAATCCAAAAATTGTTCAATAGAATCAATACGTTTTCCAAATAAGAAAGGTGAGTAAAGTGGTAGCATGTTATGTTTGATAATGTTAATCAAAACTGGGTCGAACAACGGTAAAGAAAGTCTACTAGCCATGTCCAAAATTTCAGTGATATAATCTGGAAGAGTTTCAAAAGATTGTTGCTTCCTAGTACGCAACTCATATTCCAAAAAGTAATCATAATCCGGTTTATCAAATCGCTTTAATAATGCAAGTTTAAGTTCACGCCAAGAGTTAATGCGAATTCTAACTGTGCGAAACCATTTAGTCGCAATGCCACTAAGCAAATCCGAAAAAGAACCAACCAGTACATATTCATCAAAATTCTTATACAAAAAGTATTCCTCAACTTGAATTATGAATTCACGCACACATGTTTTTCCATCAAAATTAATTTTACCCCTTTTCAAGTCAGGTAACTTAGTTGAAGACGGTATATTCTTCTTAATATGTTCATAAACATCAGCATTCAAAGAATTAAAAGAAGGCAAAGCATTAACCGCAAAAGCAGAGGAAGAATGAGCAATTCTATCATTATGTTCAAATGGATTTTGAACTTCTGTCAAATTAACAATCTCAGGTGCCGCAGGATTTTCAACAACAGGTGTAACATCATGACTGTCCTTCAACGCAGGAAGCGGAGGAAACTGAACTGCTTTATCCATTGCAAAGGCAATATTTTAAATTTATAGAGTAATAAAGTTAATTAATTATTATTGTGAACTAATGAAGATTTTTAAAGTTAATTTCACTTATTGAAACACTAGTAGGTGCAGTATTGACTCACAAAGAAATCTTACTTATTTAAAACAGTTATTTAGTTATTTTAATTTACTTAATTAAAACATTAAAAGTATTTATTTACTATTTAACTTTAACTATTATCAAATTTTAGGTTAACTAAGATAACAATGACGGTTTACACAATGTAGTAGTTGATTTTGGAAGATTTAAACAATGCTGAAACAGACACATAGAAAAATAACAGTACAATACAGTGTTAATACTGTTTACAACTAAATATATAAGTTATACATAAGTTGTAGTTCAAAGGTTAGGGTTACAATTCAAAAAGTATGTTTGAAAACTGTACTACATAATAAACAGTGCATTAATTAACCAATAATAAAATGACCAAGAAAACCTAATAAAAATTGTTTCAAGTCCCTGTTCGGGCGCCAATTGCCATATGGGTATGTATTTACCACTAATGTGTGTAACAAAATTTAAATTTCATCTGTGTTAAACAAAATTAGGTTATTGAACGCCAAAATAAGAATATAAAAAAAAAGAACCTCGGGCGCCAGGCGTCAATAAATAAATTAACACAGTAATTACCTGGATAGAAGTCAGCGGCAAAAATGGCTTTTAATCTTAGGGAAGGTGATAACAGAGAGAATTCAAACTACAACATTTTAGATTATTTCTCCTGTATATTCAACAATTATTTAGGTTACTTATTTATAAGTTTGGTCTATTGGTTAGGTTAATAATTTAGTTCAATAATTTTGTTCAATAATGCACTGTACCACGTTTTCATTGTGAAAAGGAAAAAAAAAGGTTTTAACTACATACCCTGTTATTGTATGCTAAATTATAATAGGAAAAAATAAACCAGATCTTCCTGTAAGAAACATCCGTCTGGAATTGTCCACTTTCCAAGGTAGGGGCGCTTCCAAACTTCAAATTTAAATTTAATTAACCATAATAAATAAAAAACGCTGGTTAAATAAAACAGCGCTTTTTAACAAAGGAAAAAATCATGTTAGACACATGGTCTATATAATCATTTTATATTTATGATTTCACCGAAATCATTTCTGGAACGCAATGTCCAGGTTAAATTAGGGCTCCAGCCGCCAGGATTATGCGAACTGGGCACCAACAAACGATGATTTACATCGCTTTAAAAATTTTGCAAAGAAACGATGTGACTTGAAAACCTGCCATTCGAAAAAGTGAACTGTCAAACTTTGACGTTTCCTGTCACCTCTGATAAAAATCACATAGAGTTGTAACTAAACTAACGTACTAAGACGCAATTTAGGAATTTTGATGTTGCCAGAAGCGAATTTTGACTTTAACTCCAACAAATATGTCCAAAAAATGGCAATCAAACGAAATAAATATTGTACATGTGACGTTTACAAAGGAAATACGTTACACAGTATAGCTGAAAATTCCACGTATCAACGTACACAAAATGTTTTATTACTTATTACTAAACAAAATTTTTTTTTACCTTACCAGGGCGCACAGTTGTGGCGAGCGTCCATTCAGTTGCGGCGAGTGCGGAAAATCTTTCCCATTGAAAGGCAACCTACTGTTCCACGAACGATCGCACAACAAGAACAATGCCAATGCTACCAATAAACCATACCGGTGTGAAGTCTGCTCTAAAGAGTTCCTCTGTAAAGGTATGTGTTAATCTTTTTAGGGTTCCATTCCGAAATGTCCAAATGAAACCCTATTGCGAAGTCAGACTCGCACTTGGCCGGTTTTTTATTTATAGCTGGCCGAGCTCAGTTCGTGAATGGATCGCCGTTCATTACATAGTGAGATTCCTCCGTGCCTCGGCAAGCACGTTAAGCCGTTGGTCCTAGTTATGATTCATAAATCTTTGACAGCCATTACAGGTTACAACACCATTGTGTTACCCGTGTACTGGGTCGTGATTTTGTGCAGATAGGCAGTCACTTCATGTAAAATACTGCTAGTATTCATCTGCATCTAGTAAGACTGGCATATAACCCCACCTTGTTGTGAAAAGGCTAGACACATATTTGCTATATTCATAATACGCCATGATTTTCGATTATCTCAAACTAAAATTAACTAATTTCAGGTCATTTGGTGTCTCATCGGCGCACACACGCAACGGAATGGGCGGAAGGCACCGCAACTGGCGAAACACCCGCTGAAACAGAAGACTGTACTGAAAATAAGTGTATCAAAGTTGAGCCAGAACGAACTGAAAGGAAACATGAAGTCAGGTTTGTATTTTTTGGATTTAATTGTTTCCAAAAACATATCTCTAAGATGAGATTACAGAGTGGTTATGGTAAAGTTTAAGTAAAAACAAGTCTAAAATAACTCACATAACTTGTTGTTTTATAGGACTTCAGTCGAAACGAGACCAGCTGAGAGCAATGTCGCACAAAGTCAACCAAACACAGCTACAGTGATGATAACTAATAATCAAGTAAGTCTTGCATCTGAATAACGACATTATCAAATAAGTGAACAGCATATAACATAAAATTTTGACGAATTTATTATGTAGATTGTTAACATGATTCTTATTGCTAAACATGGCATGTATTGTTTTATTTGCAGCAAGTACGCCCGGCTAACGTAAGCGCGGTGGGAGCGGTAAGCGCAGTGGGAGCGGTGAGCGGGGTGGGTGTGAGTGCAGGCCCGGGCGTGGCGGCTACGTTCGCCCACAGTGTGGCCACGCAGCACCACGCCGGCGCCAACATCGCACACCACCCCGTCACCGTCAACTACTAGCATACGGCCCTCTCTCTGCCCACGCTCGAGGAAGCCACGCAGCAATGTCTCTGACACAGTTAACCCCAACCGAACCTCGTTAACCAGAGATAAGGACAGTGAGAGCCCAAAGACTAAACGGACTAACAGTGGTTACTGGACTAAAGTTGTTGATCAACTATTTGTGAAATCTAGATTAATTCGTCAGGCCCCGCGCGTCTCCAATCGGAGATGCGACAATAGTAATCCGGACAATTTGGACATCCAAGGATACAAAAATTCACACTTTGCTGAAAACTGGTAGGATTGTTCAAAACACTATTATAAATGAAATGTGAAAAGTACTCATCAATCCGACATCTGGGAAAAAAATCACTCGGGGTCAAAGGTCACAAAAACGGGGTATTTCGCGATTTTCAGCAAAACGGTAAGTTTTATCATAAAATTAGCCCAGACAAAAATTTTAGATCAGATAATTATCTATAAAAAATGTCTAAATACTTTTTTTCGTGAGTCGACGGCGCGTAGTGTTGCACGCGCGTTTCAAAGAGAATAGGGTACATGCATCAATTTTTTTATTTGTTTAATTCACATAGTACTTCGATAAAACATAATAAAAAATATAAATACTGTTGAAAGTCTTCAAATATTTTTTTAAAAAATATCGAAAAAACCGACAAAATTTGACCTGTTTGAACGCCGCCATTTTTCGCGCGCTTTGGATGACGTCACAGGATACGTTCAGTGTTGTTTACTATACGCAAAGACAGTTAATAATTAAGGATTTGCAGTTTTAATCGCTATTTCGATCATAGAAAATGCTAAAAAAAACATTTTACAGACATTGTCTTGTATCGGAATGCCAAAACACTGATAGAAAGACCAGATAGTGTTTTTTTCTGTTTTGTAACAGAAAAAAACACTATCTGGTCTGTCACTAGATGCGAAAATACGAAAACAATGGTGTAAGGTTATGAGAAGACACGAAGTATCTCCAACATCGCCTTTATATTGTTGTGAAGATCACTTTAAGTTTCAATGTTAATAATGGTCAGAAGTAAGTTTTGTAGACATAAATATTTTGAATAACAAGTGGAAGATAACTCCGTTTATTCCTGTCTGTCCTAAATTACAAAAGGCAAAACTTTCATTTAAAAAACTACTTATCATTATTGCCATTCTTCCAAGGTTTTACTAAATGCTGAATTTATTTTAACATACATTAGAGACAAGACACCAAAATACATAAAAAGTATCATAATTAATTAAATTAAATATCATTTATTTCAGGCAATTATTAAACCCATATCATACAGAGACATACTCTTAACTACCGTAAACGTGTTAACACAGATAGAATATTAAAATAGGTACAGACTGTTGTCAACATTATCTAACCCACCCTAAAATCAAATGACTTTGGACCCTCTGCCTGTAACTAAGGTTTATTTAATTTATATGAGCTTATCAGACAAGTGCTCGAGGACTCGATGAACAAATACAATAATAATACAGACACGCAAATTTGATCTTTAAGGGCCTTCTCGCGGTCCAGTGGCGCCCTCATTGAATAAAAAATCGTAGCATAGCACAGAAAATAAATATTAAAAAATCCAACTTCACGTTTGTTACAAAGAGGATAAAGAATTTTTACGTTGTTAAAACAGGTCTCAAAATGTTTCGTATCCAAAGTAGTAGGCAAAAGTGCCAAAAACGGCCGTTTCTGACACTGAACACCATATTATGGCGTTCAGCTTTGGGGTAGTGCAAGTAATTCCAACATCGCAATATTGCAAAGAATGCAGAACGCAATACTAAGAACAATAGCGCATGTTCCGTGATTTATTACCAACTCCGAAATCCACGCACATCTAAATATGGCCACTGTAAAAGAGGAAATTCAGGCCTCAACAGAAACTTATCAAAAGCGGCTGGATAAACATCCGAACGTTCTTGCAGCGAGTCTAATCACGCGCAGCTATCAAAAACGTCTCAAAAGAAAAGACATACTGTAGTTGTGTAACTACAAAGACTCGAGCTGTCCTCACTGGAGGATACACTTGACTTGATAAAATCGCACAAAATATCTGCTTATAGTAGAACTACTGATTGCAGATTATCAGAAAGAAAAAAAAAATTTTGAAACTTCTGCTTTCTCTTCTCCTTGTTTATCTTCTTCATCCTGGATGCAGGTAAATTGCCCCAATAATGACACATCGCATGTCTCTTCGTTAGCATCAAATGAATCTTCAATTGTTGGTGATTCAACATTGTGGAGCATGACCGGCCTTGATAATTCGTACATGCTACAGAACAAAACAGTCCAAATTTTTTGCAACCACATTTAGCACTACATCCCTTTTTACAATAAATGCAATAAATTGTGTTTAGCAGTTTTTTTGGCGCAGGTGGGAGTAAAGTTTGAACTGGCTCTAATGAATTGTCAACCAACTTCCAACCCCAGTCTTTTGGGTCTAGCTGATAACCAAGCCACCAAGCCACACTTGAACTTGGTAATATACCCGAAAAAGATGTTGATGAGCAGCCGCTGAGGTTTGAGGAAGACAAGCTAACTGCACTTGTTTTTTATTTCGAGTATTTTTAACGAAACATGCATCGAAACTTATCTAAGTACATAATTATTTTTAGGAGCTCCATACATAGAGAGAAGAAAGGGAATTCCGTTGGTGATAACTTCTTGTGGAGTCGAATTACTTTTTACATATTATGACGATTACAACTCTCAACTTTTTGAATTTGTGTTTCAACTTTTTTGAAAATGTTGTATCTCAAAAACGGTGGCTCTTAGGACAAAAAGTATTTAGACATTTTTTATAGATAATTATCTGATCTCCAATTTTTTCTGGGCTAATTTTATGATAAAACTTGCCGTTTTGCTGAAAATTGCGAAAAATCCGTTTTTGTGACCTTTGATCCCTAGTAAATTTTTTTCCAGGTATCGGATAGATGAGGACTTTCACATTTCATTTATAATAGTGTTTTGAACAATCCTACCAATTTTCAGCCAAGTGTGAATTTTTGTAACCTCACCCCTATTTTTTCGTCTAATTTAACCGGACTAATAGGTTCTTAATTGTGTCTGCTATTCTAGGGCCTGCCGATTCGTTTGATTTTTCCTTATCTTGTAGATATTTTGGTGCATAATCATCATTATCCATTTAAAAATGTCATAGTGATAGAAAAGCCTTTCAGATACAAGAGTTTAGACTTGAGTATATTTAATGTCCATTGCAGATAGGAATATAGAAATTATTTATATATTTTTTGTATATAAAACTAGAGCCATGTAAAAATAAAGTTATGTTTATTCATACTTCACAGATACTTAATAAATAATGTATACAGCCATGTTGAAGTATTTTTGAATATCACTTGTTATTTAAATCAACATAGTTCAACATTATTTATTAGCATAAACTTATATTTTTATTTTTAATAAATTTCCGTGATTAGTCAGGCAATTTTACTGTATTTTCAGTCAGTACTATAAATCACAACTGATACACATCTTAATTAATTTTAGTCAGTTAGATTTTAGTGGTTACCAGAATCAAGTTTTTTTTTTACTTTAAAAAATGCGCATAACCATTTTTGCTTTTTGTAAAAATATGCATTATAACATGTTTTTGTTTTCGTGGCTAAAATTACTATTAACTTACAAGTTATAAAAATAGTTACATTCCTACTTGATTGATGATACCACAATGTGCATAAACATGTGCTGTTACGAAAGTACTTCCAAAACATTTTTGATTTTCCTAATTTTATTGTGGCACCCGTTTTTTGAGCGGGATAATATGAAATCTCATTTTATAAATCAAGATATATTTATTAACCATTATAAAATGAGTTACTCGAATTACGAAACAGGGACCACAGATCAAGGCGAGAGTATAAATTAAAATAAAATACTAACCCTCTTGCAGCTTCCCAAGATTTTATACAGTGTTATTGGTAACTCGACGTAGGCAGGACGTGATATTGTGACCTAGGCTTCCTCGGGTGCTTATTAATTGTAAATGTTCAAAAAGGTCACACTGTCACATCCTGCAAGGAATACGTCGAGTTACCAGTAATTCTACACAACTAAACTTCCTTTTGGTTGTTATGAACCAATTGAATCAAATTTTTGGGCAATCGTTTCCAATAGGATATGCCGGATGTTAAAATATGACTTGTGTCCAGCTTAGATGATAAATATTCTTTGCCATGTGTGTACAGTACAAGTGTGATAAATCTGTTATAACTTTTTTTTAATAAGAATGTTTAAAGTGGTAATACGGTGATTGTATCGCTTAGCTTAGAGAAACTACGGGCACGTGAAGTGGTGTTATAATCACTTCCGTGGTTATTGTAAACATGCCGCTTGTAATAAAATATTATAATACAGCCTGTATTTAAGTGTACATAGATAGTTCTAATTACATAGTTGTATTCTGTAGCAAAGTTAAGACTACTAAAAATATCATTTATGTTAATATTTGGCTGGATTGATAATTGTTATCTTATGGAAAGCTGGGAATAAACGATTCAGAATCGTTTTGTAGAAAGATTTTCTTTATAAGGTGCGATGACTCATTGAGATAATTTATATCACAGCCAAAGGGAAACTTATCTTCAATGGTGCCACGCTAATTTATATTTTATAGGAAATATAATTCCTTAGACACAATAGCCTATACTAAAATCTAAATTATGTTCAGTAATTTGATATGAATGAGATTAAAAAGTGAAACTAAACTTTCGTTTTCTTATTACTTTCTTGCTTATCCCAAAGAATCACGGTTTTTGTGGCATAGGCCTCGGAAGTCAATCAAAACAAAAGCAAAAGCTAGTAGGTGTTTATCAGAAATATCCCGTCGAGTGAGTCTCGGGACAGTTTGCATTTTTAGCAAATGGTTCTGTTGTCGGCAATATTTAAATACGCATGCAAAACAATGAAACATATCGCTAACTTTTGGCTTTAGTACAAAAAAACTTAAAAGAGCGAGTCTGACCCTTCCACCGTATCCTTACCTTAACCTTGGTTAGTTACAACCAAGTTACGTTTTGGTTGTGGGTTACCCTTCTCGTACGGAACCCTAAAAAGCTTTCTTACAAAAAAATAGAACCAACGTCCAAAAAAAGTCAAAATAACTTCAATTTCGAAAGTCGGTGTTCCTGGTTTTATGTCTTCGTTATTTGACACTGACTTCCGAAATTGATGTTATTTTGACTTTTTATTGGAAGTCGGTTCTATTTTTTTGTAAGAAAGTTTTTTATTTTTCACTTTTTAGTTGTATTCATAGACATACGATCGCAGCAATCGCGGTTGATTTGCTGTCAATTTTTGAAGAGTTCTGTTGTCTGTCTCCGAAACCGAAACGAAAACCGAACCAATTAAATCATCAGATCTATATGAAATTTAAATGGGACCATTTCGGAACAAACCCCTTTCGAACAAAAAAAGAATTTTGCAAATCCGTCAATTATGACGGAGTTAAGCCCGAACAAAAAAAAATACAAGCATCCGAATTGATCTTCTTTTTGAAGTCTGTTAAAAATGAGGACGATACAGTGCGTTGAAATTTCGTGTGACGTCACGCCGTGCTACACTTTTTACCACTAAGTGATGTAACAAGCCCCCACTCCTGAACTTGTTGCGTTTTATCTTTGTATTTTTTTATTGCTTCGGTAAAGCAAAAAAATACGTGTGCAATATTTTTTGTTAATACTTACGGACTAAATATAATTATTATTTTGATACCCTGGAAACATCCCTATTCTAAGGCCCACGAGGACGTAGTCGTGGTGGTACCTACTAAATATCTCCAAATAATATACTTTAAATTAACGAGTGTTATTTCCTTACTTACCATAGTCCGAGTTTGTAAATACCAATGCGCACGTGTGTCATACAACGTTTTTCAACACATTTGCGAGAAAACAGTACCTACAATAAAGTGATGAAAAAAACTTTTGTTTTTGATGTGAAACATCTATTGGCGCGGCTTGGCAGTAAAACCGACTCGAATGTCGTGTGACGGCATGACGCCGTCGTGCCACGAAGCCCCCCCCACTACGCTACCGCTCCCGACTACCTTCTCCCTAGAAACAACTATGCGAAAAAAGTAACACAACAACAACCAACAATAATAACTAACAACCAACATCAACAAACAACCAACAATAACAAACAAAAATAACCAACAACAATAACTACAACCAGCAGCAACCACAACCACCGACAACAACAACAACACTACCAACAACATACAACATCAAAAACCAACAACAAACAAAAACAACAATAACTACAACCAGCAACAACCACCGACAACAACAACAAACAAAAACAACCAACAACTAATAACAACAACAACCAACAACAAGACCAACAACAGACAACAACTACTACAACACATAAAATAGAAGTTTCACATCTTCGGACTTCCCGTGACGGCAAATATTTTTTTTTTGTAATTTGTAACTCCATGGTGGTATAGTTATATGTTTTTTATGGAAATTAAAAAAACCGTAAAGGATATGCACGATTTTACCGCACGCTATACAACGGAGCGTGCGGTAAAATAGGTACTTAGGTGGGAGTACCTATTTTACCGCACGTTCCATTATAGGGTGCGTAAATTTTAACTTTCGAACAATGTATACAGGCTTCGTAAACGTATTTTTCAACACATTTGCTCAAAAAATGCACTTACGAAGCCTGTATACGTCGTTCGAAAGTTCAAAATTACGCACCATACAATGGAACGTGTGGTAAAATAGATACTCTCACCTAAGTACCTATTTTACCGCACGCTCCGTTGTATAGCGGCGTGCGTATCCTTTACGGGTTTTTTTATTCCCTTATAGAATAGAATTCAACCAAGGAGTTTCGCATTACGAGAAAAAAAAGTATTAGCCGTCGTGGGACTATAGATGCTGGCGGGAAAAATACCGAATCATTCCCGTCGAATACTTCGGAAGTATGCCGAAATATTCCGAAACTTTGGGAATATTTCAACTGTCAAAAAAAACCAGGAAAATCGACCTTACTACCTATTTTTATTTTATTTTTTCAACATTTTTTTAAGTCACCTAGACATATAGTGACTAATAATACTGTTCTGAAAACTGCATCAAAATCGGTTCAACCAAACGCGAGACGATCGCGGACAAACATACACACATACGGTTCAAACTCATAACCTCCTTTTTTTTAAGTCTGTTAATATACCAAAACCGGCTCCTAAGTATAAAAAATACTTTTCTGAAAACCGCATCAAAACGTGTTTGCTTGCAAGGTTTGCCTTTGTTTGTTTTTATTGACTGGGCTATTATCCGCGTTCAGGTAATGATTAATACCTACCTATGCGACTCGCGAATACTCGCGATGCGTACAGAGCTACATACAAACTAACCAAAAACATAGGTAACCCTTTTTCAAAAAACAAATCAAATATGCTAGGCCTGGTTTTTTATTCCACAACTGACATTTATAAAAATAGCATTTGATTTCGTAATAAGTAGGTACCTACCTAAAAACAAAAGAATAAAAATCCTGTTAATCGCAGGCTAACATATCTACCTATAAAAATATCAACATACAATTCCCATTGAATTATTCGGCGGAAACATTCGATTGCGGGGTACGAATCTTTCTCGCAGGGGGGAAAACTTCTCCGGGGAGCACCTCCGCTCTTACCGCACCCCGCACCGCCATCGCCTGCGCCCGCGGCGCGGCGGGTGCGACCGGCGCACAGCACAGAGGGGCAGCGGCGGCGGCGATCGACGATCGATGCAAAATACGATTTATCAGCAAAAAAATTAAAAGTCTTAATTAAATTCATTTTAAATAATTCTGATTTAAAGAAACTTTCCCAGAAGTATTCCGGAATTATTCCGAATTTTTCAGAAGTTTTGCAACTATAGTCCGTATGACATGTGTCGCGGTGCGCATGCGCGGGACAGCTACCGCGCACGCGCGCCTGATTTATACGGCGGTACGGACTCCTGCGCAGGTCGGCGGAGTGAAGGGACAGAACAGAAGGTTTACTCTCGGTTTTGAGTTGCTTCTTGGTTTTATCGATTGTCATGTCTCTTGTCAGATCATTGGATTGGCTGCTGTTTCGTTAGTCTTATTTTTTTTCGGGTGATATCAGAATTAAGGTTGGATGCCAATTTTTGGTTAGACACGAACACTTCGATCAGACTTAAAATATCAACAACTTCTGCAAAATTCATAGACCAAACCGATTTTTTTTTAAAGATATTTTTCCTTTTTTTTTTCTGTAACTTTTTACTCAAACTGAACATTCTGTTCATCCATTACCTGCCCCTCCCGACTCCAGCACAGCCACTGCGCTTTGTTCGTTCGCTACTTCGCTAGATGAACGCAATGTGTCTTGTCAGGACGAGTAATGCCCCCGCTTCACATTAGACGTAAATGCTTTGTTAGATGCCCAGTTTAAACTGTGCTAAAGAGGTTTTATTCTGCCGTTCTGGTGTTGCCATATTGTGCGCAGTATAGCGATTATATCTCAAAATTGTTGGCCTTTGTGATAGTGCTAATTTTCTCGTGCTAATTCGTTCCTGAGGCATATAGGAGCCGTGTTTTTTTGGAGATAAAAAGTATCGTACTTAGTGATAGTGTATAGCTTTCTATAAATCGGATCAGTTATTCCAGAGATTAGGTTTCTTTTACAAACATCACTATTTAATTATAAAACAAAGTCCCCCGCCGCGTCTATTTGTCTATTCGCGATAAACTCAAAAACGAATAAACGGATTTTCATGCAGATTTCACCACCAGACAGAGCGATTGATGGGGAAGGTTTAAGTGAATAATTTATACCCGTGCAAAACTGGGACGGGTCGCTACTATCCAAATAAAAACCTATTTCTGCTTAAGCTTTCAGAGGGGTTTTAATAATAGAAGAAAGAAAGAAAAAGTATTTATTTGCCACAAATTAACGACATACACAACAATATGATTTTGCTAACTTAAGGTCTTAACCCTTATCGATAGTGTTAGTAGATCTTATATTTCTATGTTAGTAACAAGTTTAACAAAAAAAAGGAAAGAAAAAAAAAGTTAAATAGGTAGGTAGAAATAAATAAAAAACAGATGCATGTCGTGGCTGTGGCAAGAAGGCTTCCACTCAGCATAATGCTATACCGTGGGGGACCCACAGCACGGCGCTGATTTTCAGTGGTTGCCTATGACGTGACGTACGGAAACCAAAACCTTTAAATACTTAATTAAGACAGAATAATTAAAAAAAAAAGAAAAGAGAAAAAAACTGAGGTAAAACAAATACAGTGAGATAATAATAAACTACTTAAAATATGATGTGTGTCAATAAAACGGAGCCTACATAAAGTCGCGCTCGTGCATAATAACAAGTGGTTTTTAAAATGTGTTATGGCAATACAGGTGTGGAACTCTGGACAATAAGGCTTTATTATTTGTGAATTTTAAATGCGTAAAGCCACAGCTCCTTGGCTTTACGCATTTAAAATTCACAAGTTATTATAAATCACTTCACTGTCAAGTATAACTTAAAAGGGCTTGACGTTAAGTGAAATTAACTTCAGAAATATTACGAAGCGAATTTATTTCATTCTAAAGGTAATGATTAATCTTCTTTGAAAATACCCACACGTCATATTTATAGATGCTGGCGGGAAAAATTCCGAATCATTTCCGTCGAATACTTCGGAAGTATTCCGAAATAATTCCGAAACTTTGAGAATATTTCAACTGTCAAAAAAAACCAGGAAAATCGACATCATCTATTTTTATTTCAACATTTTTTTATGTCACGTATAGGTACATAATATGTATATATCACTATATTATAGTGATTAATAATACTGTTCTGAAAACTGCATCAAAATCGGTTCAGCCAAACGCGAGATGATCGCGGACAAACATACATACCTCCTTTTTTTTTAAATCGGTTAATATACCAAAATCTGCTCCTAAGTATAACAAATACTTTTCTGAAAACCGCATCAAAACGTGTTTGCTTGCAAGGTTTGCCTTTGTTTGTTTTTATTGACTGGGATATTATACGCGTTAACACACGCGCGCGCGCGTGCGCATTCGCGTCACATTTGTTGTTGTTTGTTGGTTGTTATTTGTTGTTTGTAATTATTCGGGCGAAATATTCGGCGGAAACATTCGATTGCGGGGTACGAATCTTTCTCGCGAGGGGGAAAACTTCTCCGGGGAGCATCTCCGCTCTTACCGCACCTCGCACCGCCATCGCCTGCACGCACGACTCGTGGCAGTCGGCGCACAGAGGGGCAGCGGCGGCGGCGATCGATGCAAAATACGATTTATCAGCAAAAAAATTAAAAATCTTAATTAAATTCATTTTAAATAATTCTGATTTAAAGACTATCCCAGAAGTATTCCGGAATTATTCCGATTTTTCAGAAGTTTTGCAACTATAGTCAAGACGGCGGCGGAGGCGGCGCGCGCCATTTAGACGCGCCGCGCGTGCCGCTACCCGGCGCGCTGTGACGTTAGGTGGCGCACGAGTCCCGTGCTGGCATGTGCCGTGAGATTCGCTTGTGTGGTACGATCATCGATGCCTGACAACTGGAAGAAGAGAAAATGTGGCACCCAGTGAAAAAACCCCCACATCGCTGCCCGCGAAGGAATGTGATGCCGGCGGCGGCGCCTCGAAACTGCTTGGATACGATGCCAATGGATTATAAACCTTAAGGGAGTAACTTTAAAGCTTAAAAAGATTTTATTTATAAAATATAGGTACGTTGTTCAACGTTCTGTTCTTCTAATAACATTTTTTACAAATAAAATTTAAAACTGTTTTGTTTTCAGCGATCTTATGGGAGGTGGAATATCGTTCCAGCAGCGAGTAGCGGCATACTTAAAGCATCCTCTGAAAGCTGCGGTATTACGAGGAGGCAACGAGAGCAGTTTGGACGTGGAACGGGTGGAGTAGCTAAAGTGCTCGTGTCTCCAGCTAAGCTTATTAGACAGGTATTCCGGCTTGTGTGTTTCTAGGACGCCGAACATTAAGACTGCTAAATGTAATTTCCATCGTGCAGCCATTTTTAACATGTTATGTTTATTAAAATACGGTGTGACATGATGCCTCCATGGTATACTGAAGCAGTAACGCGCACACGCATTTTGCACCCGCTGTATTAAACGTACTGTGCGGGAAAGGAGACACGGCCCGTATACAGTGTCACAATAATTCAGTTTGGACAGTACCAGGCTGTCCACCAATCTCTCAGTGCAACACTGAGGAGGTTTTTCACCCGGTATAGAACCTTTAATCTATAAAAACAGCTTTTTACTACACCATTGATGTAAGTACGTCTCAAAACGAAGTCCTGGATGACTAAACCCAGATTGCAAGCGGTTTCCACCCTTTTAATGTTTTCACGGTTTCACCCATGATTTTAACTTCGGGCTTCGCAGAAAGAATTGACTTTATTTGATTTCTGCTTCCCATGACCATAAACTTAGATTATTTTGGATTCACAAGTGAGTTGTCCCTGGATCACGACGTGATCCTGTCTAATTCCTCATTTAGGATACGTACGCCAGCTGTTATATTACTAGTGTTGAATGAGACATATAACTGAGTATCATCCGCGTATACATGGTACTTGCAGTTTTTAATACACGCGGATAGGTCGGCACTATAGAGTAAAGGCCCAAGCAGCGATCCCTGGGGAACTCCCCTTGTAATTAACTTTGGGGAAGAAGATACCGTGGAACCGCCTTTCCTGCGCAACTCGACCCGCTGCGACCTACCCGTCAAATATCTCTTAAACCAACCGGTTGTCTGGCTGTCAAAACCGTAGTACGTTAATTTGGACAATAATAATGGAATATTAATTGAGTCAAATGCCCGCGAGTAGTCGAGCAGCACCATAATAGAACCCTCACCACGGTCCCGTGCTTCAAGGAGGTTACCCACGACGTCCGCTAAGGCAGTCGCGGTTCCGCGTCCCTTTCTGAAACCTGACTGCAATTCAGGCAGCATACCACGCTCCTCCAGAAAATCGATGACCTGCAAATACACCACTCTCTCGAAAACCTTGGACAAACATGGCAAAATACTTATTGGCCGAAGGTCTTTGTAACTTTGTGGGTTATTATTTTTTGGAAGAGGCCGCACAATCGCATTACGCCACAAATCAGGAAATACGTTTGACGTAATTGATCTGTTTATTATCTCGGTAATTGTAGTTAAGATTGTGGTAGTGTAAGTGTTAACATATCTTTCGATATACCGTCAATACCTTGCGCATTTGTGGATATGTTTTTAAGATATGTTAAATATCTTAAAATCTTTTTTTGTGTCTGTTGGCATTAAGGTGAAAATTGTGGAACAGTATTTATTATTTTGAAAAAAGGTTTGTTGGGAAGAGTTAATATTAGGGTCGCCCGGGACATCCAAGAACGCTGAGTTTATCCCATCTGGGTCGTCAAAATGCTCAGTGAGCAAACCATCGTCCTTACTTACCTGAAGCACGTGTTTTTTTAGATTGTGTTACAAATGCTTTAATGATTACTACATTTAATATAATCCAATAATTTAAAGGCTTGGCTTTTTTTTGTAATATAAACCGTGTGTGCATTACCCGAGCAAAATGTTGTGCTTTAAAGAGGTTTTCTTTTTGGAACCATTACAAATAGTGTATCATGAGGATCAATTTGTTTACTAATAGCAAAATTTGTGTGATTTGCAGATTTAAAGTTATTTGAGAAAAACATTTTGCTAGAGTAATGTTTGAAACATTACCCTAGCATAATTAAGATTTTGTTGCGGTAACGTTTTAGGAATGTCCGTGACTACCGACCACTAACGCCAATCGCTTCCATATTTGGTAAATAATTAGTACTTAGTATTTTTCGAGAAAATCGACTTTGAAGGTGGTCCGTCAGTAGTCACGCTGAACGCTCCGTTCAGCAGGACCACCATGAGCGCCGAAAAAGGGAGCATGCTACAGCTATTCTAAGTATACAAATAATTAGTACCCTTATATCTTCGATCAATCATAGTACTAGATTCCCGATAAGCGCTTCAAAAACGGCCCGAAAAATAAGACCACAAATACTTTTGTGGTCTTATTTCAAATTAGTATGGTCCAATTACCCTATATATTAGTGGTCAAACGCGAGCCTATCAAACATAAAAAAATATATATATTATATTACTCTTTGGGTCCAATCATAGCTAACATAAAGACGTCCAAAATGCCACAGTGCGCGTTCAAAAACTGTGTAAAATAACCACCGTAAGACCAAGGTATTGGAAGGAATATCTTTTTTTCGGTAAGTTTAAGTAAAGTGTTTTCATAAAATAAAAACAGAATTAAATTGTAAATATAATTCAATTAGCTAATATTATAATTGTTTGGCCAATGTTTGCTACGACGCACCAACTATTGTATCAAACATCGACTGTTCTTGAACAGGGAATGCATGGAGTAGTGTTGTTATTTTTGTTTGTAGATTTCCTAGTGACCCATTTCGCTGTGCAGAAGGGTATCTATTGTCGCGAAAGACATTGACATATGCATGAAAATCGAACGTGTTATACCTACTCAACTGTCTTCGCATGAGTGCTAGCAAGTCAATGCAAAAAAAAAATAAGATAAAAATTTTATAATATGTAAATGTTTGTATGTAAACGCATTTAATGAAAAAGATGTGTTTTCTGGGGGAATAACACAGCCATAAAATAAGCTTAATTAAACATTTTAGAAAAATTCATTCATTGATGTAAGATTAGGTACATTAAAATTTGTGAAAAGAAACCGCTCAGATAAAAATGACTTCTAAAAGACAGCTTTGTAACAAGCAATCTGTATAAAGGTAAAACATACCTGCTTCACTATTTTAAATACTTTTGTATATTAAATAGGGAATACGCCGAAAACACGTTTCTTGATTCCCTTTTTTTTTATTACCTTTTTGTTGTAGTAACGGCAATGTAAAATAGTATCTAATTCTTTTTTGAATCGGTCAAAAATATTTGCCCCCCTACAAAACAAACTTAAAAAAATATATATTCTGCAACTCTACGTCTTTCAATACTTACTGTGTTCTGAGCATTGAAATGTAATACCAAGAACTACGTCTAGTTCCACAATAGAATTAGCACCGAAAATCCGAAATTGTAAATAAAATATTTTAACCTTATTACTTGGAACTTAAGTTTCATTTTAGAATAAATAGTTTTGTACTGATGACGTTTTAAATTTATTAGGTACCTAAAACCTGTCTCTGATGAAAGGACTTAAATAAATATATTTTGCAATTGTAATTAAACTTTATGTTTAAGCAATACGGTTTATAATAAACAAGTTGTTAATATAAACATTTTTCTAAGAAATGTAGATGTTTACGTGTATGCAAACGTGGCCACTTTTTTTTTTTTTTTGGGGGGTGGGAAATCATCCTATGACTTCTTCCGCTCTAGGGTGGAGCGGAAGGGCATGTCAGACTCTTACTGACTAAAACCCACCCCTGTTCCTCCCTGCCTCGAGTGCCCAGGGGCGAGGTAACTCTTTCGAATTTATCCTCCACCCCCGGGCAGGCATCGGCCGTGGCAGGCCCTGTCCTTTGCTGACAACTCTTTGAGGCGCGCGTGGAACACTACGCGCCGTCGACTCTCGGGCCTGGTGCTGATCGGACGGCGAGTTACCCACTACTCGCCGTCCGCAGGCCCGGGAAACGTGGCCACTTGAGCGACTTATTTTTGTTCCTGATCCTTAATCTAGTACTATCACAGAGCACTAATATATGAGTACTATTATTGATCGAAGACCCTTATATCTAGTGATTCATTTCGTAAAAAAATCAGAACTGAAACATTTGTATTTACCGAAAATCAACGATGATTACTTTCGCGCGCTCGTTCAGCAGGACCACGACTCAATGTTAATTCCAAGTTTGAGGGCTTGGAGCTTTCCTCAAACCTACTTAAAAAATTAGTACCCTGCAAGATAAAATTAGTAGGTACATACCCAAAATTCAAAATTAGTACTGTAGTATTTACAAATACGGAAGCGATTGGCGTAGGTGGTCCGGATTGTCCGCGACTACCGTTTGCATTCTCATTTAGTTTTTGAAAATAGTTTTAATTCCTTGTTTAAATAATTATACACTTTTATGCTGTTGATATAATACTGGGTTCTAGCAAAAGATGTTTTGCCGGACCACCTACGCCAATCGCTTCCGTTCCGTTCCGGACAACGCCAATCTAGAAAAAAAAAATCTCTTCCATATTTGGTAATTAGATGAAGGAATAGAATTTTATAGACATTTCATAGATTTTTTTAATGTAACTTATACTTGTTAAAGCTAAGGTGGTTCCGCCAGGGAGCATGACATCTTTTTGTAGTTGTATAGCTATACTTGTACCTATTTACAGTTACAAAGTAAATGAAAAATCTATTAAAACTGGACTGATTCAAAAATATATTTTAATTATACTTTAAAGCTTATATACATTCTGCACCAGTTAACTTATGCCATTGCAGCAACTTTTGTTGGAGCTTTTTTGACTTTTTGAGGCTTTTCTGGTTCTCTTTCTTCTTCAACCTCAGGCAGCTTGTCGACGGGCACATCTGGCAGCTGGTCGCCCACATCTAGGATGGCTTCCAGTTCAGCCTCAACTGCTTCGTCATCCTCTTCAGTGAGTTGTCCAGAAATTAAGTCATCAATTTCTCTCTGTTTTTCTATACCTTCCCGAGTCTCATCCAAAATCTTTTCTATTTCATCAATATTCAGGATATCATTCACCTTCTTCAGAGCTTCATTTCCAGTTCTCAAACCATCAAGCACCTGAAATAAAAAAAATATCATAAAGCAATCCACTCATAACCAAGATGAGTGAAATCACCCTAAGAATACCCGGGCCTGCGGACGGCGAGCAGTGGCTAGAAAATGAGTTACCGCACCCCTGGGCACCCAGGCAGGGAAGGAACAGGGGTGGGTTTTAGTCAGTAAGAGTGACCCGCCCTCCCGCTCCACCCAGAGTGGGAGAAGTCATTGGACGATTTCCCACCCCCCCAAAAAAAAAACCCTAAGAATGAACTTGGATAATTTTATGATGATTATTAGATGAAAATCTCTTCATTGGTTTTTGAGTTTATTGCGTACAGACATGGCAGGGGACTTTGTTTTTGTAATATTTTATGTAGTGATGTGTAGCAGAGGTAGCCAAAAAGGTATTCCATACCTACTTTCGTTCTTAAAAAATCTTATTTTATATGTTAACATACAGAGATTATTTAAGAACTTTCTGAACTATTTTATCAATACAAGGAAACTTTAAAATTATTACTATTTAGATTCTAATAAGTCAAATTCTTGCCATGTTTTAACTAAACAATACTACTGTTTTGTATTAATCTAGTAAATAGATAAAGGGTTTGATCAACAACATTATATAACGCAACAGTTAAGCGTAAAATACGTACCTGTATTTCGACTTGCGCAAACTCAAGATCATGAGTAAGCTGTTCTAATTTTTCCAATTGGTTATCAGTATTTTGTAGAAGTTTCTCTTGATATTTCTTCTTTTTCAAAAGCAGTTTCGCTCTATCACGTTTCCCTTCGTCCAAAAGCTTCTTAGCTAATTGTCTGTCCCTCTCTAGATTAAGTTCTATTCTCTTTTGGTATTGCTTTAACTTATCTCTCTGTTGTTTCAACTGAAGAACAGCCTTATCTTGTTCAGTTACTCTGCTTGCAGGTTTTTTATGTTTACCGAATAAGGAACCCATTTTTTATGATGCTATAATACGCATGTATAAAATTTATTGTGTAGTCATTACTATCTACACAAATATAATATCTTACAAGAATATTCTTTTGTTGTTTTTTTTTACACACCCTATGTCCCTAAATAAAAATCCCTATTATGTATGTAATGACAGTGACACTGACTGACAGTGACAGCTTTATATCATTTTTTTTTATTATCCCCGAAGGGAAGGCTAAAGTCTTTTGACCATATTGCCTAGTCTTACGTAGTGTATTTATAACTTTTTTCCAATTTAGAGACGTTACTCAACTAAATTTTGCGTCAAATACACTGGGTGCACTGTTTTGCAAGGATCGAGAATATCCAAAAATAAGTTGATTTTCTGTGGTCATTTTCTGTTGTTGCCAAACTGACAGGAGCTCTGTATTTAATGCAGATTTAACACATTCTAATGTTTTTTGCAGTATTTGGCTACAAATGTGTCGAGTCAGCCTTCTCGGAAAACTTCGCTGAGGTAGACAATACTACAATAAAATTCTGAGCTACATTTTCCCGAGATCGCGCCTGTTTCAATGATTCCACATATTGTCCAGTTGCGTAGACACAAAACTACACCAATTTTACATCACAATATCCATTAGGAATCACGAATAATTAAAACATCCACTGAACTTCACTCGAGAAATAGACTGACACAGAAGAAAATAATTAGTTCGCTTTTTTCGCAAAAAAAAAACGCAATGTAAATAAAATTACAAGAAGCTCCCTGCTCAGCTGATTTCCTAAGTTCACCGGAGGTCATCGCGGGCCCAGTAGGTACGCATGCAATATCGGCCAAAGACCGCCGACGTTCCTTTGTCGGCAAATGCTCACACATGCCTATGAATCTAACAGACGCGACACGTTAGGCATTTTAAGTGTCTACAAAAATTGATATCCCATTGACTACTTTTATTTGAACTTATTTTGAGGGGAGGTTATTTTTATAAACCTTCATCGAAATAAGTAAAGAAGATCTTTTTTTTTTTTTTTTTTTTCACTCTAACAATGGTAATGTGTTTATTTATCAGACTATAACTACAATACATATTATACTAAACTAATAAATAACTATTTTACTATTTTTATTAAGTTATTTATTAGTTTAGTATAATATATAATAATTAAATAAATCCTTCACATATAAAATTACGAAGGAAATTGTATAAATAACTTAATAAATAAAATATGTACAAGAGGCATAAAAAATCCGGTAGTGGTAAAGCTCATTGGGCATCAAAAAATTCGTCCACCTCGCTGTCAATGGGAAAAGTGCCCAGAACGCTGGCAGCATTGCCACGTTGAATGGCAATGCTGATTCGTTGGCCGAAAAAAAGGCCAGCCCTCTGGTCACGTGAAGAGTCGACTAAAAGTTTGCTGATGTCATGGAAAACTCGATGAGCACTCGGACCCCATGGCCCTAGTGTTTCAACCCCAAACGGCTCAAACATATAACTCCCAATAAGGTTGTTATATTTGCGCCGTTTGAGGTTTTCTGCACCTGTAGCAGCCGCCCCAGCACAGCCCGCCGTGCTAAGAAGATGAGATGGCGCAAGGGTGTCGACACATGTTGCACCCCACACCAAAGGCCTACCCATCTTCCAAGGCATTATTGTCATCCCGTTGGGCCTCTTTCCATCGTCACGTGCCAGGCCATGAGGTTCTAAAACGGCTGACACACCGGCGGTGACAAGAGCCCGACGGATGATGTCGTTAATGCTGGCGTGCCGTGCCATACGACCCGCGCTCCTACTGCAGGATAGGCCATGGTGTCCGAGATGGTCAACTGCTTCACCACATTGGCAGCGATGTGGAGCTCCGCAAGGAGCACCCAGACGCAGACATGTAGCGATCCGGAAGGTGGTGTCACTCAGCATAGTACCTATGTTGGGTGACGGCAGTGCCTGTAGCCAGAGGCCCGACTCCCATTCACCCACAGCCAGCAGGCGGGCACGCTCAGCAGTATTGGTTGACGTATTTAAGAGATTATTCCGTACCAAACTACAGAGCGGCTCGTCCCACTGCCTCTGGGAGAACGGGTTCTCGGGCAACGCCGTGTCCGGGCAAGCCATTTTCCAAGCGTTCATTGCGTCGGTCAAGCACGGCACTTCACAGTTAACCAGTGATGAAATCAAAATTCTTTTGGTTAACTTTTCAGTGCTGTGGACCGAGGACAGGAACGCCGGTAGGCTTATACTAGAAATTTTGCGGATGCCGAGCCCACCAAAACGAATAGGTAGTGTGGTTTGCAGCCACGCTCGGTCATCCAAGGCCACATTTAAAATGGTTGTAAGAGTGCATCGAATAATTTCATCAATTTTGTCCAGGAGATGTGAATGCTTCCATAAAGGGGAAGAGCGGAGAAAATATATAAAATTTGGTCCAAAACAGCAATATCTAATTAGGGTGAATGCCGAATGTAAATTTATTTTTGTGAGTCTGTCCGAAATATCATTAAAATGATTAATTTTTCCGTCAATGAATGGAGAAAAACTTTCTTCCAAAATAGGGGAACCTAGGAGGTGCAGTGAACTTTTTTCTAAAATTTTGATTTCTGGTGCAATTGTATTGAATTTATGAAGGGTCGATTGTCTTTCGGTATTGTCACAAAGAAAAATTTCACACTTCGAGTGGTTAAGGTCAAGTCCGATGGATTGAAAATGAGTCTTCAGGAATTGAAAGTATTTTAATACGGTATCGACGTCACCTCCTAATGTTCCATCATCCAAATACCATACGTTAAATTTTGAATTTAGTTGTTGAATGACTGGATGAATAGCCAAACTGAAAATGACTGGCCCGAGAGGGTCACCTTGCTGGCATCCAACTGCAGATTCTAAAAGCTGTTCTTTATATAATAATTTAGAAGGGTGCCTGTAACATTGCCAAATAAAACCGAAAATTTCGGGTAGTTCTTTTTTTTGCCTCGGCCAACAAAGTGTCCCTGTTGACAGAGTTGAAAGCGTTCTTAATGTCAACCTTGAGAATGACCTCACCCTTTTCAGAATTTAAAAAGGAAGATAGTGCATGTACGGCAGCCTCACAGCCCCCTCTGGAGCCAAAGCCAAGCTATAGGGGCTGGAATTTGTTTGTAAGTCTGTCACTGTACAGTTTACAACAAATTTTGGCTGCCATACGCCTGTAGGTGTACCCGACGGCAATGGGACGAATGCCGCCGTCCTTCTTGCGCAGGGCACATAGGTTGGCCCCGTACAAGACATCGACGACGGCATCGTTCACGCCGCCGGAGAGCATTAGGTTGACTAGTGCCGCAAGCTCCTTCAAAAGCGACTCACCAGCATCCCCGGCGCCTGAACTCAATAGGTCCTTTAAGTGTTGCGGAGTCAGGCCGTCGAGGCCGCCGGCAGAACCACTTCGAAAGGAGCCCACGGCAGCAAGCAATTGGGGGGCTGAAATGTTAAAAACACATGAATCCGGAACGGGGGTCTCAGGGGGGTCGGGGAAAGTGAGATCATTCGCAGGCGCTGGATGTTTACTCTCCAAGGCTGAGATTGTTTCTGGAGAGTAAGGCGCCGCCACATCACTGCTGAATAATAGCCTGGCCGCTCCCCTAATGTCACCTTCACTTATTTTCGATTCCACATGCGAACATAGGCTTTTCTGTGAACGGTTATTAAATGGTGGTAATTTTGGATCTAAAATTATGGTCGAAATATTACAATTTTCTATAGTTTGATTTGTTAAAGTTTTTTTAGTTGCCAAATCTTTTTGAACGTGCAGAATTCTGTAGGGGAAGGTGAGCAATTGCTCCCAGGCACTTACTGAGTTCTCTTGGGTCGCAAGACGGACGCATTGTGCCAAACTCAGAGCAACGGATCGTCTTGCACCCCGAGGAACTCTTTTTAAAACTGATGTTGAATTTTTAAATTTTGAGAGCGTTTTCCACAAGGTCTGTTCGTGAGGTGTAGATGTAGCGGGGGGGGCACAAAGGAACACTATGTGGTTTGTGAACCTTGCCATAGTGTATCCACAGCCCCCGTTCGCCTTTAAAAAAGCGTGCCTGCGAGCAATTGGGACATCTCACCTGTTGGACCTCAAGCGATGTGGCAGGTTGACTGCTACAGGTTCCGGCATCGCTACAGCCGGCATTAAACATAAAATAAGTTGATTAAACTTACCCAAATATTAAAGAACTATAATAAAAACACTGCACTTACACATATTCCAAAAAAATAAACAAAAGTAATAAATGTCCAAATATATAGTCAATAAACGAGTGACAGCCACAGGGGGCGCAGTCTTCCTTCTATGCGTTACCTTGGCAATGCGTGGACTCTCCGCTTGATGCACAGCACAAATTGTTGCAGTTGGGTTTGCCTCAGCAATCAAGAAACTGATAGAAATACCTCTTTATCAGCTGATTAGAGGCAGCTCGCTTCATATTGTCTTCTGTACGGTTGGTAACAGTACCTGTACATAAACTCGTCGTAGCTTCTTGCTGCGTATCCCGCCCTTCCTGGGTTTCGGGCAGGATTTTTGGACGTTTGGATGTTTCGTACCTCCTTGTATTTTCTAAATGTCTTTGTGTTCCCCAATTCGCCAGATTAAATTGATAAAATTCAGGTTTAATGCACTAATATCACTAAATAGCATAATTTTTCGTTGATTAAATGATTTAAATATATTTTTTTAAAATCTGAGGAAAAATAACACGACTGTCAGGTGTCACTTTTTTAAAGAAAGAAGATCTAAAAAAAAATGTGTTACAGTTTACTGATAACGACTTATTTCTTAGATACATTTTTGTTATCAACAAAGTTAAGTTAAATAATACAATACAACAACGTTACTTACTCATTTCGTTAAAACCACATTCCTACATTTCGTATACCTACATCAAAATAATTACTGAGTGAGTAGGTAGTAGGTACTAGGTACAACTTAATGCGATTGTACAGTCTATCAATTTTATTGATCTATGACCATGTCGGCACGTTCAAAAGCGTACCTACACTAATAAATAATATTTTGTTTCTTTAGCATTTCGCCGACGATGAATTTTTGTTTTTTGTTAGTTCCGTGTTTACGTTCATCGCAAACGGATGTGCAGTTGTTGGTAGCGAATTTAGGTTGTTATCGTAAATTTTTCAAAAACAAGTTATTTTATGTGTTTGATAATATGTGTGTTTTTTGTTTTGCTTGTTGAGTGTGTGCTTGTTGTGTGCGAGAGTGTTTTTAAACAACACCTCAGCGCCCAGGAAAATGCTCATGCATGAAGCACGTTGGCGCCTCCTTCGTAAGAAATGAACGAAATTTAAGGTGAGTTGGTTCATTAGTTAAGTAAACAGTTGCTAATCGCGTCCCCGACAGAGGTGTTCGTGGTTGGCGAGCGGCAGAGCTGTATTTAAGAAATTTCAAAATTCAAAATCACCAAGGTCACTTCTGTAGGGACGCGATTGACGACCGTAAAGCAGGCGCTTTAATACCTACATTCCTGGAGCCCAATGTAGGTACTTACAAGCTTCTTTATTATTATCTATCCTATTTTTTATCTAACCATATCTTCAGTATTCTTGAGGGATTAAAAATGTATGAGATATCAATGTGGTCGTCATTAGAATAAACAGTTAAAGGTGCCCCGGAACTTTATACATTTGTCGTTTTAAACGTTTTAAGCGCGTATGCGCTTATATCTATTAAGTATCTGATCTAGTTATTTATCACATCGATCGGAAACATCGACGTAAATGTATTTTTATCACAAAGTATTTAGGTACTTGAGCGCGTAGCGGCGCGACCACCTGTGTTTGTGTGTATAAGACGTGGTAGGTAACTACGTAATACCACGTACTACGCACTCGCGCGCGCCTACATTCATTGCGAAGCGTTGGGATCGCATTGTTCACAATACATTGCGTGCTTGAAAATGTCAATTTCTGTAATCGATCATTACCGAGATTAATGACTATGATAATTTTGTTACTGACATTAGGTATATCCTTTTCGCGAAGTTTGCGGTATCTTGTTCCTTACAGCCTGTATATCATGGACCGGTAAGTATTAAACTTTTTTTAATAGGTTGATCGTGTATTTGGCATGAATTTCGGAAGAAATACTTATTACAACGAACATCGTCCTCCATTTTTCGCGCCATTTTGACGAAGGTACCGGTTTGTTTCTACATAATACGAATATTAAATAAGACTAAAGCTTATCCAACTGTCATTATGTAACAATACTATGTTAATTAACAACGTCTCTATTGCATTTGTTTTGAGTAATATCATCAGAAATGTGAGTTTAATCGAAAACAAAAACATACTACACGACCTCGATCCCGTAGGGCTCGCTGGACTGCTCGGAATTCGCGATGTCATAATGGTTTTGTTTAAACGTTGGAACATAAGGATAAGACTGACCCGACTGCGCGACGAAAAGTAAGGGTTATGTGTTTATTAGATGAATGTTTTTTATTTTGCTAGTTAAGACTTACCCGACTGTGTAAGGGTTATGTGTTTATTAGGTGACTGTTTTTGTTTTGCTAGTTACCAACTGTGCGACGCAAATTATGGGTTATGTGTCTTTTCTTTCATTATTTTTATTTATTATTTTTCCAAAATATTCTCGTACTACTTTATAGGCTCACTGCAACATGCAATAATTAAAAACACATTCACTACTAAAATGCCTAGGAAATATAGTAAAGTAAAACCCTGGATTACACCAGGTTTCGTTGTATAAGACACAGAGACAAATTGCACCTAAAATCTAAACTCACCCCTGACAACGTGGTTCTTAGCATAACGTACAAAAGGTACAGGAACTTCTGTAATAACAGATGCAGTCGGTAGCAAATATTCCCTTAGACTGCATATCTCGCGGTTGTGGAGGGTCTTAACATTTAAAAAGCCTCGGCCTCCACACTTCCGCGGGATATACAGTCTCATCACCGACAAACATGGGTGATGCATTCGAAATGCAGTCAGCAGTGTACGGACACGCCTATCCAGGGCGTCAAGTTCTGTTTGAGTCCATTTGAGTACGCCGAAAGAGTATATCAATACCGGCATGACCCAACCGTTGAAGGCGCGCACCTTGTTTCCACCCGATAGAAGACTATTAAATACCTTCTTCAGGCGGCCAAAGAAGCGCTCCTTCAACGATTGCTTCATGTCAGTAACATTGATACCTAACGCTTCCGACGTACCCAAATACTTATAGGTTTCGGTTGGAGAGAGGGATCTGAGGTTTATGGAATCCGAGAGTTGAGTTCCCACGGATTCCACAATCTCCCCTCGCTTTACATGCATGACCGCACATTTGTCCACATCAAACTCCATCCTAATGGCACTACTGAAGGTTTCAGTTACCTTCAGTAGCTCCATCAGTTGCAGATTGCTAGGGGCAAAAAGTTTCAAGTCATCCATGTAAAGGAGGTGATATATAACCTGACCACCTCTCTACAACCGATAGCCTATCCCTGAATTCTCCAGCAGTGTGCTTAGAGGATTCAAAGCTAGGCAAAACCAAAGCGGACTCAAACTGTCACCCTGGAATATACCCCGCTCGATCCTTATCGGTTCGCTATTCCTCTGGATTTGTCGACATCCTGGATAGCGAAGGACCGTCCTCCATTGCCCCATACATGACATCACGAAGGTGCGTAGCATTGCATCAACTTTATACAATTCTAGCACCCTCATGAACCATGTATGAGGAACTGAGGTATAGGCCTTCTTATAGTCTATTCAACATGTCGACAGATCCTTTCGGAAACGCCGAACCTGTTGGCTAATGGTCATATCTATGAGGAGAAGCTCCTTAGTACAGCGGGACCCATTCCTTGGATGTAGGAATGGGTTTTGAGAGGCAGACATGATATAGTTACTATCTATAAGTATGTGTGTTAATCTTAGCTCTCAAAATGGATCTAAGAACCTTATAGACCGTCGGTAAGCACGTGATCGGTCTATAACTTTTAGGTTCTGCATTATACCTGATTTATGGAGCAGGTGGGTTATTCCTGTAGTTAGAAATTGGGGCAGCGACCCTGACTCTAAGGCAGACTGGATCTGAGATACCAAGCGGGCATGCGACCTTGTAAACCATTTTATCCAGAAGTTGTGCAGCCCGTCCGGCCCTGGAGATTTCCAGTTAGCTAACGGACGGACTGCACGAGCTACATTTTGGGGGCTGATGATAATTGCCCCCATTTCTGGTATTAGATCGCACGCGCGCTCAACATCCCGAATCCTATCGCCCTCGGTATGCCAGACAGGCACCGACCAGATGCTGCGCCAGAACGAGTATATGGCGTCATCATCCGGCAGGTGCGTATTAGTCAGACCTTGGTCCGGTCGCTCCCAATCCCTATACACCCACCTTTCATTACTTCGGAATGTGCGATTCTGGGTGTATCGTTCCACTCGCCGCTTATACCTGCGAATACGGTTTGTCCATGCATATACTTTCTGCTTCAGGAAGTCGATGCGCTCTGTGACACGGGACATATAGTCTCGGGAGCTGACATCAGTCCTCGAGAATGCCCGGCTCACAAAGCGCATCACTCTTGGGCGAGTGTTGCCCTCCTTGAAGAAGATTAGTTTGCCGATGAGTGCTCTGGCCCCACCAATACGACACTCGATCCTGCGCTGCCAAGCTGGCACGGCTGATTTCGGTCGTGTAGCTCTGTCATTAGGAAATCTGACGTGAGCTACACGACATGCCGCTACAGCCGCGCAGTACAGCAGTGCTATTCAGTAAAATCTCACCGTGAAAACTTAGGTGGAGTGAGCTTGAAGTGAAGTGAGCTTTCAGTGCTACTAGGGATGGACGAAACATTAAATTTTCAATTTATCTACAATCGAGTTACCAAATTATTATTTAAATGCTGAATTTAAAGAAATTTTCATATTTATAAAAGAACTAAGTATGTGTATGCGTGTGTGTATGTGTCTAAACATTACCTATAACTATTAAAACATGAAAATAAACCATTTTACTTATTTGTTTTTTTATTTATCTTACTGGACTAGTGGTGGCCGTGGAAGGTCGTTGTCGAATTTTAGGTGGACGAAACGCAACCGTTTTTCCGACGACGAAAATGGTTGCAGAAAACGGTCGCCATCGCAACTGGTTTGAAGACGGCTTAAAAGGCGAAACTATCGTCGGTCGAGTTAAGTAGTTGCAGTTTCTTATAACTACTCACACTATCTCAGTTAGAATAGATGCCAAATGTAAGTATTTCATCATGAAATCATGACATTTGGCATCAATTGTAACTGAGAGAGATGTATTGATGATATAAATTATTATAATTGTATAAATACATACTTGCTACGGCCGCGAATCAAATTTTGACCAAGATACAACCTGACACTGACCTGTAAATTACAAAAAACGTTAGAAAATTGGAGCCTGGAGCTTCCTTCTCTACGCGAATGCTCCGCTTATACCTACTGTATAGTACATTATGTGCAATATGTGCTCAACTCACAAAGAAAGCAAAGAGAATTCGGAACAAGAAAATATAAAAATACATTGTTTGTTATTAGATGGATTCACCCATTGCCAACTGATGATTTTTACTTTATACTAGATTATAGGGCAAAAACATGTAGGTACCTACTAATGCCATTTTACTAAACATCTTGTAGAACAAACATCAATTTGTACCTAATGCACTCGTGATTTAAAAATAAAATATTTTTAATTTAAACCGAAATGCAATCAATCCGTGACGCACGCAGCAATGTTTCTTGAAAAATCAATTGTCGTAAGTGCAACGTGCAACAGGTTCCAGAGTTGTTCATTCGCTACAATTTAAATATTATAAACATCTTATCAATTCAATATGCTAGGGAAACTTAAGCGAGTGTGATCAACCTGATCGAGAGCGTCTGGCACACACAGATTAAAACTGAAACTCCCTACTAACTACATATTTTACGTCGTTAACCTAAAACCTGCACCCGGGCCTGCGGACGGCGAGTAGTGGGTAACTCGCCGTCCGATCAGCACCAGGCCCGAGAGTCGACGGTGCGTAGTGTTCCACGCGCGCCTCAAGGAGTTGTCAGCAAAGGGAAGGGGCCTGCCACGGCCGATGCCTGCCCGGGCTTGGAGGATAAATTCGAAAGAGTTACCTCGCCCCTAGGCACTCGAGGCAGGGAGGAACAGGGGTGGGTTTTAGTCAGCAAGAGTCTGACACGCCCTTCCGCTCCACCCTAGAGCGGAAGAAGTCATAGGATGATTTCCCACCCCCCAAAAAAAAAAACCTAAAACCTACGTAGTAACTTACGTAGTTATTGCCAATAATCAATTAGTAGGTAGGTACCTACTCATCCTCACCATCATACTTATTTAGAACAAATCTTGTTGACACAGACCACAATACCGCATATTCGGTTATAGAACATTTCGCGCAGCACGGGTGAGCGCTCGTCCAATGACTCGTAATGGCGTCATGGTGACAGGACAGCGGGACCTATCACAGCGGTGATCGTTCACCCGATTCTGGTGAAAGCAAAGCGCCGGTGAGCCTTCACCAGCGCGCCGGTATGTGGCTGACAGCGGGATCTATCACGAGAATCCGGTGATAGGTGATAACTCACGCGAATTTGAGAGCAAAAGCGCGGGCAAACCTAGTTTTTTTTTTAGTCTTGGAATCTTCCTTGTACCTACCTACATTCATAAATCATTTTCGTGTCTAAAAAAATAATGACTTAGCACATAACTCTAGCCCCCATTATTGTGTTGAAAAACACAAAAAGGTAGATTTTTTGAAATATTTCAATATTTTAAAATTATTCTATTTTGTGCAATTTTACTAATACACTAAAATATAGGAATTTATGGACAAACATTTCTATGTCAATTGTTTTGTTAGGGTAGCTATCATTTAGTTTTGTTGTGTTTTCCTACAAATAATAAATCAACAGACCATAGCATAAAAACCCAGACGTCTGGTAACTTTAGATATACATAAGACAGCTGGACTGCACCTTCAGGGGAGTCGCCATGGAAACGAGTGCCGTGTGGTAACTTTAGATAAGTACATAAGACAGCTGGACTGCACCTTGGGCGATTAATCGCTTAAAAGAGTAGGTTTACTGCCGGTCGATTCTGTTAACATCTCACCGTGAAAACTTAGATGAAGCGAGCGTGAAGTGAACTGTCATTCCACCTTGATTGCATGGATTGACAGCTCACTTCATGTTCACTTCACCTAAGTTTTCACGGTGAGTTGTTTACAGATTCGCACTACTGTCATTTTTGACAGTAAATACCTATGGTGATCATTCACGTGATTCAGGTCAGGGTTCCCAACTTAGGGATTTAGTCCCTAAATTTAGGGGCTAGAAGTGTTAAAAGAGACATTTTTAGAGACTGAAATTATTTGGGGATCTTTTTATGGATTTCAAACAAAACTTGCAAAATCAAAAACAAAGCGTGTGTTTTCAGTTTTGTGCGTAGAAAGGAACGCACGATATGAAACGAGTCAACTGCGCGGCGCATTCAATAATTCATGTCACTCAGTCAGTGAGTTAAATTGGATAAATCAAAGTATGACGTCGAATCGGAATGGCATCAATTGCAAAATAAAACACACATGTGTCCACATGTGTCAAATTCATCAGCTGCATTCTATACAGAAGTTTAGAACGATTGCGATGCTGGTAACTGCAAACTATTTGAAAATATTTCAAAATTCGCTCTAACATTAGGCATTGACGCAGAAAAAGAAAAGGCACGCTCGACAGAGGCATAATTGGAAACAGACGACTGTCGAGCGTGCCTTTTCTATATGAGACAATCAAAAATAAACTGAGGAACAGATTATTCCTTAAACTGTGTTAACAATTCATAGACATACGATAGCAGCAATCGCGGTTGATTTGCTGTCAATTTTTGAAGAGTTCCGTTGTCTGTCTCCGAAACCCATCATCAGATCTTTTTGAAATTCAAATGGGACCATTTCGGAATAAACCCCTTTCGAACAAAAAAAGAATTTTGCAAATCCGTCAATATATGACGGAGTTATGCCCGACCATACATAAAAAAAAAAAAAAAAAAAAAAAAAAAAAAAAAAAAAAATACAAACATCCGAATTGATAACCTCCTCCTTTTTCGAAGTCGGTTAAAAAGAAAGGCAAACGGAAAATTATGAATGCTTTTTACATAAACTCTTCAACGAATACAGAATCAATTGTTTAATAACTGAATATAAAGATATTTTAGCTAAAATTAAGTATACGTACTGGTGCAAAGTTATGTTCGGGTGATTTCCGCTTCTTTTGATGCCAAATCCGATTATATTGTAATTAGGCATCTTGCTATTGACGACTTCCACTAAACAACCGAGTTCAAATGCAATAACACAGCAAAATTACTCTAAAATTCACAAAATATATCCATTGTTTACGACCATTTGACAGTTGACGTACCCAACTTTGGTACCAAACACCAGAGGATAAAATGGCGAACTGGCCGCAAATAGGTATTTCAATGACGATAGGAATGAAGGGTTGACATTATAGTAACTGTCAAAAATACTACTAGCCTTTTTCACTTATGCAAAATTAAGAAAGTTAAAAAGAGATAGCAGTATTTTTATGATTTTGGCGTCGATATGCCACATATTTGTATAACTGTTTTTTCTATAGTCAAACATGTCTAGTCCATATAATTTATATGTCAATGTACACACTCGATATTGCCGGTCGATTCTGTAAAAATCTCCCCGTGAAAATTTGAACGAAGTGAGTGTCGAAGTGAGCTGTCAGTGTAACTAGGGATGGACAAAACATTAAATTTTCAATTTATCGATAATCGAGTTACCAAATTATTATTTAAATGCTGAATTTAAAGAAATTTTCAAATTTATTAAAGAACTATGTGCATGCGTGTGTGTATGTGTCTAAACATTACCTATAACTATTAAAACATGAAAATAAACCATTTTACTTATTTGATTTTTATTTATCTTACTGGACTAGTGGTTGCCGTGGAAGGTCGTTGTCGCATTTTAGGTGGACGAAACGCAACCGTTTTTCCGACGACGAAAATGGTTGCAGAAAACGGTAGTCGTCGCAACTGGTTTGAAGACGGCTTAAAAGGCGAAACTATCGTCGGTCGAGTTAAGTAGTTGCAGTTTCTTATAACTACTCACACTATCTCAGTTATAATAGATGCCGAATGTAAGTATTTCATCATGAAATCATGACATTTGGCATCAAATCTAACTGAGAGAGATGTATTGATGATATAAATGATTATAATTGTATATATAATACATACTTGCTATGGCTGCGAATCAAATTTTGACCAAGATACAACCTGACACTGACCTGCAAATTGCAAAAAACGTAAGAAAATTGGAGCCTGGAGCTTCCTTCTTAACGCGATGCTCCGCTTATACCTACTGTATAGTACATTATGTGCAATATGTGCTCAACTCACAAAGAAAGCAAAGAGAATTCGGAACAAGAAAATATAAAAATACATTGTTTGTTATTAGATGGATTCACCCATTGCCAACTGATGATTTTTACTTTATACGACATTAAAGGGCAAAAACATGTAGGTACCTACTTATGCCATTTTACTAAACATCTTGTAGAACAAACATCAATTTGTACCTAATGCACTCGTGATTTAAAAATAAAATATTTTTAATTTAGACCGAAATGCAATCAATCCGTGACGCACGCAGTAATGTTTCTTGAAAAATCAACTGTCGTAAGTGCAACGTGCAGAGTTGTTCATTCGCTACAATTTAAATATTGTAAACATCTTATCAATTCAATATGCTAGGGAGACTTAAGCGAGTGTGATCAACCTGATCGAGAGCGTCTGGCACACACAGATTAAAACTGAAACTCCCTACTAACTACATATTTTACGTCGTTAACCTAAAACCTGCGTAGTAACTTACGTAGTAATTGCCAATAATTAATTAGTAGGTAGGTACCTACTCATCCTCACCATCATACTTATTTAGAACAAATCTTGTTGACACAGACCACAATACCGCATATTCGGTTATAGAACATTTCGCGCAGCACGGGTGAGCGTTCGTCCAATGACTCGTAATGGCGTCATGGTGACAGGACAGTGGGATCTATCACATCGGTGATCGTTCACCCAATTCTGGTGAAAGCAAAGCGCCGGTGAGCCTTCACCAGCGCGCCGGTATGCGGCTGACAGCGGGATCTATCACGAGAATCGGGTGATAGGTGATAACTCACGCGAATTTGAGAGCAAAAGCGCCTGAAAACCGAGTTTCTTTTTTAGTCTTGGAATCTTCCTTGTACCTACCTACATTCATAAATCATTTTCGTGTCTAAAAAAATAATGACTTAGCACATAACTCTAGCCCCCATTATTGTGTTGAAAAACACAAAAAGGTAGATTTTTTGAAATATTTCAATATTATAAAATTACTAGCTTCCGCCCGCGGCTTCGCGCGCGTGAAAAGTATGATTATAAATTTGAGTGGTATTTCCAGAGAGTAGCACGTTAAAAAAATCAAAATGCAAAGTCAGTTATTCAAATTAGGTTGCGAACCAAAACTATTTGAACGTCGTTCTACATAAAAACAGACCCTTCACCACTTTTTAGCTTCTTGCTCGTGACTCCATCTGCGTAGACATCCGGATTGAGTCCAGAGAAAAATCAAACATTTGTGAAAGATTAAAAGTTAGTACGGGCTAGGATCATGATAATTTAGAAATTCCTACATTAGTAGGTAGGGCTTACCAAAGTTGGACGGCGATGTTTTGAGCTACGCCAAACATCTCTTATCTATGGGCTACCTATTCTTTTTTTTTGCGTTTGTATCAACGTTTGACGTCGAAGTTTTGTTGTTTATGTTAAATTAACTTTTTCATGATTTTGTCACCCTGGTAATTTACCTTCGGCTTCATCCGCGTGCAGGTCTGAAATGTCTTTTCTCCATGATTCTGTTTTCCTGGTAGTTTAAGAATCTATACCGCTCAGGATTCCAACCCCGAAAATACTTATTCAAGATGCTTTTTTTTTTTACCTCTTTTGATCCCACCCTTTTTTTTTGTTTTTTTTTTGTGATTCTGATCTCCTGGTAGTGAGTGAATCTATACCGCTCGGAAATTTTACTTCTTCACATTTCTGGTCTCCTGGTAATTTGTAAATCTCTACCTCTCCCAATACCAGCTTCGGAATATGTTTTGTACTTCTGATCTCCTGGTAGATTATGAATCTATACCGCTCAGGATTCCAGCCCCCTCCCTGGTAGTTTGAGAATCTATTCCACTCAGGATTTCAGCCCCGGAACACTCTTTGTGTTTCTGGTATCCTAGTATTTTGTGAATCTATACCGCTTAAGATTCTAGCCCCAAAAATACTGATTCACGACTCTGGTCTCCTGGTAATTTTAGAATCTATACCTCTCATGATTCCAACCCCAAAATCACTTCGTCATAATTCTGGTCTCCTGGTAATTTATGAATCTCTACCGCTCATAATCCCAGCCTTTTGGTAACATTTGTAATATTCTTCTATGTCTTGGTTGTTCGTGAATCTGTACTGCTCGGAAAACTTATTCATGATTCTGTTCTCCTGGTAATTTGTGAATCTGTACCTCTCATAATACCAGCCACAGAATATATTTTGTGATTCTGATCTCCTAGTAGGTCGTAGGAATACCGCTTAGGATTTAAGCCCCAAAAATACCTGGTAGTTTTGGAATCTACACCTACCATGATTCCAGTTCCGGAACTACTTTTTCGTGAATCCTGATCTTTTCGTAGTTTTGTGAGTCTTTATCGCTCATAATTTCAGTCCTTGAAATACTTTTCATGTTTCTGGTCTCCTGGTAATTTGTGAATCTCTACATCTCATAATACCTGCCTCGGAATATACTTTGTGATTCTGATATCCTGGTAGCTTGTGAATCTATACCGCTCAGGATTCAAGCCCCGGCAATACTTCTTCTTGATTCTGGTCTCCTGGTGGTTTTCGAAGCTATACCGCTAGGGTTGTAGCCCCGAAAATAAATCTTCATGATTCTGGTCCCCTGGTACTTTGCGAGACTTTACCGCTCATGATTCCAACCCCGGAAATACTTTTCATGTTTCTGGTCTCCTGGTACTTTTTGAGCGTAAACCGCTCGTTCAGCCTGACTTTGGATTTCTACTTCCACCTCAGCCTTCGCTAACTTTTGTCATTTACCGGGATAAAAAGTAGCCCATGTGTTAATCCAGGCGTACCACCTACCTGTGTGCGAAATTTCATTCAAATCCCTTCAGCCGTTTTTGCGATACCTTCAGCCAAACATACAAACAAACAAACATACAAACATACATACAAACATACAAACAAACAAACATACAAACTTTCGCATTTATAATATTTGTAGGATAAATGATTTGAATTGAACTTGAATTGAATCGAATTTGAATCGAATTAGAATCGAATTTGAATCGAATTTGTATCGAATTTGAATCGAATTTGAATCGAAATTGAATCGAATTTGAATCGAATTTGAATCGAATTTAAATCGAATTTGAATCGAATTTGAATCGAATTTGAATCGAATTTGAATCGAATTTGAATCGAATTTGAATCGAATTTGAATCGAATTTGAATCGACATTGAATCGAAATTGAATCGAAATTGAATCGAATTTGAATCGTACTTGAATCGAATTTGAATCGATTTTCAATCAAATTTGAATCGAATTTGAATCGAATTTGAATCGAATTTGAATCGAATTTGAATCGAATTTGTATCGAATTTGAATCGAAATTGAATCGAACTTGAATCGAATTTGAATCGATTTTCAGTCGAATTTCAATTGAATTTCAATTGAATTTGAATCGAATTTGAATCGAAATTAAATCGAATTTGAATCGAAATTGAATCGAATTTGAATCGAATTTGAATCGAATTTGAATCGAATTTGAATCGAATTTGAATCGAATTTGAATCGAATTTGAATCGAATTTGAATCGAATTTGAATCGAATTTGAATCGAATTTGAATCGAATTTGAATCGAATTTGAATCGAATTTGAATCGAATTTGAATCGAATTTGAATAGAAATTGAATCGAACTTGAATCGAATTTCAATCGAATTTGAATCGAAGTTGAGATCTACGTCTTGGAATGTACAATTAGCTTCATCTTTCTGACTGACTGACTTATTGACAATTCAAAAGTGCCCGTAAATGATTTATTTAAAATAAATTATTTGAATCGAATTTGAATCGATTTTGAATCAATGGAATTTGGATCGAATTTGAATGGAATTTGGATCGAATTTGAATCGAATTTGAATCGAATTTGAATAGAAATTGAATTGAACTTGAATCGAATTTGAATCGAATTTCAGTCGAATTTCAATTGAATTTGAATCGAATTTGAATAGAAATTGAATCGAACTTGAATCGAATTTCAATCGAATTTCAATCGAATTTCAATCGAATTTGAATCGAATTTGAATCGAATTTGAATGGAATTTGAATCGAAATTGAATCGAATTTGAATCGAATTTGAATCGAAATTGAATTGAATTAAATTTGAATTGAATTTGAATTGAATTTGAATCGAATTTTAAGTAAATAAATAAGTAAATAAATAGGTAAATTAATGGGTAAATAAATGGGTTAATAAATGGGTAAATAAATAGGTTAATAAATGAGTAAATAAATGGGTAAATAGATAGATAGAAAGATTTTCTATACATTTTCAATAGACAGATTTGATTTGATTTTTAGATAGTCTATCGATATAGACTTTCGATAGACTTTCAACAGATTTTCAATAGACTTTTAATAGATTTACAATAGACTTTCAATAGACTTTCAATAGACTTTCAATAGACTTTCGATAGACTTTCGATAGACTTTCGATAGACTTAAGATAGACTTTCGACAGACTTTCGATAGACTTTCGATAGACTTTCGATAGACTTTCGATAGACTTTCGATAGACTTTCGATAGACTTTCGATAGACTTTCGATAGACTTTCGATAGACTTTCGATAGACTTTCGATAGACTTTCGATAGACTTTCGATATACTTTCGATAGACTTTCGATAGACTTTCGATATACTTTCGATAGACTTTCGATAGACTTTCGATAGACTTTCGATAGATTTTCAATAGACTTTCAATAGATTTTCAATAGACTTTCAATAGACTTTCAATAGATTTTCAATAGATTTTCAATAGATGATCAATAGACTTTCAATAGATTTTCAATAGATTTTCAATAGATTTTCAATAGATGATCAATAGATGATCAATAGATGATCAATAGATAAATAAATGAGTAACGAATATTAAATATTTACATACATCTGGTTACATATCTACACATACATATTATACAGAAAAATTTTAACATCAGAAGTGGGATAGTTCTCTGGCTGACATAACCGATTTTAATTAATCACATTTTTGTTATTTTCATGGGCGATGTTGGAGCAATGGCTGTTTTCTGAATGTCGTGTGAGACGATGGGTCGCCGAGTCCACTCTCACCAAGATGAAATCGCGATGCCACAATACAGCCCCAGACAACGGCACTACAAGGATCTAGAAGCTGTACGAGAATTGGCATTGTGGATCTTCAAGCTCTTGTCAAAGCATCTGGAGTATTTCCTCGGAAATCAACAGATGTAACCGAGTAGCAAAAGTCGGTAAGGCCTTCAGAGGCATTGTTTTTATTTTACTGTTAAAATATGATTTATCTGAAGGATGTAAATGTCTGTGAATATAGAATGAATATCTGAATAACTATCTCACTAAGATATTTTTAAACGACTTCGAAAAAGGAGGAGGAAGTGATGATGTATTCAGTTCAGACAGTTATAATATGTAATGATTTGCTGTATTTATTACCTATTAAGTACCTGTTAGTCTAGGAAAAAATATATCAAATAAGTATTATGAATGCTAATTTTATTAATATTTACATAATGTTTCCAGCTAGAAGCAGCTGATCATTTGCCAGCCAGGCATCTATTCGACATTTGTTCATGATGTCCCAGTGCAAGTCCCAAGATGTTGGAACCCGGCAGACACCTTTAGTCTTTTTTGATCATGTGATACAAATTATTGAAATTTTAATATTATGAGATATTATTTCTGTCCTCACCAAGCTGAATATTTCCAAACCAAACTAGATCAGTGTTCAATCAATCTGCCAAACCTTTTCCCAACTATAAATTGAGGTCGACTTCCACTTGGTTTCTGGCTTCTGATTACCCATGACCTGATCTTTGAAAATGGTCATGCATCCACATACCGACCTTGGCAAGTGTTGCTTAACCTCGAAAATCAACTTTTGCGATAGGTAGTTATTATTTGGACACAAGCTCCTCCAAACTACCTAGATACTAGATATATGTAGATAAGGTGATGATAGGCCTATATGTATGTAATAACTAATAAGGTTTGTACTTAGGCTATCTAATTTCTTATTTTACGAAGCTACACAAAAAAAGTGAACATCCATGGCACATATTACATAAAACAATAAAAATTTCCAAGCTCAGTCAGTGAGCTCTTTACTATCATTCTATTATTGCCGACTACTAGTACTTACACGTGTTAGTACCTAAACACAATGTAGATAAGAACCTACAATAAGCTAACAAAAAATTTAATTTAAATTGCACCAACTTTATCTATATAATAATCTAATACAATAAGGCGATAAACCGATCTAGCTAGGTTTTATTTCCAAAAAAACGATTTACCAAAAAAATCGGTCATCCAGGTTAGTTGGGAGTTTGGGGCTAGGTGCTATGTCATTATCTTTAGGATTTAGACACGAAATTATCTAAAAAAAAACAAATTCTGAGTGCTGACCAAAAAAAAAGCTCCCAGCTTTTTCCCGCGCTGCGTTCACCTGAACCAGTGTTACCAACCTTTACAAAATATTTTCCCCAAGTTGTTTTCTGAATTTCCCTAAAAAACCCAAAATAGAAATTTATAAGTACCTACCTACTGCTCTTAAAATAAAACGTTACCAAGTTAGTAAAATATTTTATTGGTAAATAATCATAATCAATCATACAAAGTTGGTAATTATTTCCAGAACCGCATCATCATTCTGTTCCTCGTTTTTGTTTGACGTCTCATTTTTGAAGTCAAACATACGTACATTGAAGTTCTTGATCATGTCCACTGCGGGATCAAATTTTACACATGATCCATAAATCAGATTTAAGGAAAATCGTATCATCATGATACTCTGTACCATTTTTTTGGGGAACCACAACTAAAAAGTGAAAAATAAAAACTTTTTTACAAAAAAATAGAACCGACTTCCAAAAAAGCGCAAAATAACTTTAATTTCGGAAGTCGGTGTCAAAAAACCAAGACACAAAACAGGAACACCGACTTCCGAAATTAAAGTTATTTTGCGCTTTTTTGGAAGTCGGTTCTATTTTTTTGTAAAAAGTTTTTATTAACAGTTGTATTTCATGAAATCATTTTCTTGTTTTGTAGGGATAGAGTAGTGCATGCATGACATTTTTGTTTATCGATAATGCTATATTATTATGGTTCTTTATTAGTTGTACGTTTTACTTTCAAGGCTGCCTGCTAATAAACGAAAAAAGAAAATTTTGCTGGAAACAATCAGTGTTGTAAAAAAGCTGTCAACAAAAACAATTCTTAATATTCTGTTCCCTTCACTTTGAAGAGAATCATGTTTCAACCGAACACTGAATAAAGTAACACTGCGTGACGATGCTTTACGTTCACGAACCATAATGGTAAGTAACATTGTTTGTTATAAAATGATTGCGTAGTGGGTGATAAATGATGGTGATGACTTCAAGTGCAACACTTGCCTAACGGGCACAAAGAGTGTGTTTGAGTGTAGTCCTAAGATTAATTGCCAAAATAAGATAAACTTGTTTATTTGGTCGCCCTAAGTACATACGTACATACTCCTTTTAAAGGAGTTTTTTAATGTCACCAGTAGTCTGCTTTTTGTTCCAATGGACTTTTAAGTATATTAGCAGTGTTATTCTGTAAAAATCTCCCTGTGAAAACTTGGGTGAGGTGAACATTAAGTGAGCTTATGTACGATTATTTAGCTCATTATCCACTCGAGAGCTACTGAACTAGTGAGCTATTGAGCGAGTGAGTGAGAAGTGCACTCAACGACTGAACGAGAACTCTTCTCAACCTACAAATTAAATGAGGCCATTTAAAATAATAAGTAACAATCTTAATAGTAAAATTGAGAAACATCAAGCATATTAATAATTTTATTGCTTGTTTACAGCCTGCAATTCCATCAAATATGTCTGGCATTTTAATTGAAAGTGATCATAATAAAGACGAACTCTCAACATCTGGATATGGTGCTCTGAATATGGTATTTAGTCTCCAGCACGTCCGCTGCGCCAGGTTTAGCCGCTAAAGTCTCCGCTGCACCAGATTTGGCTGTTAGCACCTCCACTGCACTAGGTTTAGCCGCTAGCACCTCTGCTGCGCCAGATTTATCGGTATGACTAGCTTCAGTTTTTCTTGCCATCATTATTTGCGAATTCGATCTCAATGATAATATATAATCGACTGAATTAAGACTGTGTGGGAGATATCTCTCGGCTTGACTTCAATATCTATTAAAGCTTACTTTTATTTTATTTGATTTCAGGTACACATTTAAAATGATTAAGAAATTAAAGGACAAATGTCAAAAACAGCCCAAGAAGAAAAGTCTAAAAAGAGACTTAATGAAAAAGTTAGAAAACAAACGAAAAAAAAAATCTTCAGTAATAATTTCTATCCCTTTTAAATCTTTGATAGATTTAAAAAGGAAAGAAATTTATTAAATTCAAAACCCCAAGCTTTGTTTATTAATTAAAAGTGTAATAGACGTATACATGCATTTGAGATACAAATACTGTGGGAAGAACTACTTCTACTCTACTGAAAGAATATCACACAGAAATTACCAGAACAAAATTGTATTGTTCAGAAATGAATGAGATTGATTTGTTTAATATAAAGACGATTATAATTATTGTTGACTTTTAATTAAAACCCAAAAATCATCTGCATGTTAGAAAAGATATATGTTGGAGATGTCCGTGCCTGGGAGCCCACTGCGGATTCAGCGTCATTTGTTTTCTTTGAACTTGTTGCCTCCGTCTCGAAGGTCTACTTAACGCAAGGCTCTAGAATAACAGTAACACTGTTACTTTTACATTTCATTTTAATTGACGCAAAATATTCGATGTACCTACTTACTGCATTTCGTTTCTTGTAATAGCTAAAAGCGTATATTCCAAGACACTAAAACAAAACTTACTTCAAATAATAAAAAAAAAAAAAAAAAAAAAACCTGGCTGAAAAACAAGTTGGTGGGAGTTATTTTAGTTCAATTATTGATTTCATGCAACCAACTAGATGTAGTTGGTTACCCGACTTAAAAAATCAAATGAATAGTTCCATACAAGTCACTTTTCAAGCAGTATGATGGGTTTTTGAAAATATTTTTTATTTTTATTTTATACACTTCAGTAAGTTAGATTTTTGGGATAGCCTCCTCGAACCCTTTATTTTGATACTTAATATAGTTAGTCGACTTTCATTTTTTTTTTCACATTTTATGGCGTCTGGTGGTCGCCATATTTTATTTTGATTACTGTCATGTCATTAGTAGCACTCGCAAGATTGAAATAAATCGATTGACGTAAGAATTATCAAAATCGGCCCACGCTTTCGGTCTATATAACACCTCAATGGAACAAATATACATACATTTAATCATAAATACATTTATAGGCTGATAAACACATTACCCTCCCTTGCGTCGCGCAGTCGGGTAAAAAGGAAACTACGTATTGCGGGGTTCTGGAAAATCATGGCGCTTCTGACCTTCTGGTCGCGAGAAAACTAAACCTTAGTAGCGTTCTAGCGCTGCGTGTCTGTACTGTTTTGTTAAGAAGACTAATTATTGTTTCAGCGCGAACATTAGTTACTCTTGTCAAAATGTAGCATTTCCTTTGCTTTTATGATAGCCTCTCTATTACGTAGTAACATATTACCTCAATGCCACTGGTAAAAATACCCGTTTATATTGTACCGTAACAATATGAAAACATTCTTACAATCTTTTATCGATGTTTTTAAAAAAGAGATATCGATATGGGCTACTCTATTATCCGCCATTTTATCCTCTCAGTGAAGTGTAGGTATGGCACGTTTTTCTTGTAGGTATGCCCAGTCCATATAATTTATATGTCAATGAGTGTGTATCGGTGAGGTCTTCGCAGTCATTAAAATACTTTGACAACTGCGAATCCAGAGCAGTTATTATTATTATTTTGTCGTTTATTCATTTGTAAATACATATAAATTATATTTTTAAATATTTCAATGAAAAAATAAAAAAAATAAAAACATTTAAAAATATAAAAAATAGTATCCCACCGGTATCGGGAACAGGGTCCAAGCTACCGGCGGTCAGGGCTCCAGAGAGAGGAACCGCCTGACAATGCGAGCCGTGTCCAGAAGTACTGCTTTCTGAATCAAGCCCTTGATCCAGCCGCCTAACGAGAGCCTCCTGAGGTGTTGATCGAGGCTCGTGGCTATTAAGCCATTGGCTGACACGACTATCGGTACAATGATCGCTGAGTCCACATCCCACATGTCGACAACCTCGCGAGCCAAGTCAATATACTTGATTTGTTTATCTTTCTCGGCTTTCACGAGGTTCTCGTCATGTGGGACGGTAATGTCAACAATCATTGCACGCCTCTCGATTCGGTCCACCACCACTATATCAGGCTTATTGGCTAAAATAGTCCTGTCAGTGATGATGGACCGATCCCAGTACAATGAGATATGACTATATATTTTTATTATTACATTGCTCGGTGGACATCGATTATAATAGGCACTACGCGGTACATTTTTGTTTTCATATCCGTCAAAGCAGCAATGTACCGCAAAGTGTCTATCAAATTGATGTCAACTGAGTTAGCGAATACACCTGCAGTACACACCCTTATATCTATGGTTGATTTGCGTTTTCGTCGTTGCTGTATTTTGCGTCGCGTTGTTGTCTTCGCTCTGTATGCAAGATTTCTTTATCATTATTATTTTTCAGTTCTGAGTTTCTGTCATTTTTTCTATAGGTTATCTGTGCTGTGATTATGATGTAGAGTTGGCAGCACTGAGTGGTTTATGTTTTTGTTCAAGGTTGCGAACCGTACGTGGTTCCTCATACAAATATAAGATAAATGGGCTTCCGTACGAGGTACGAGTACACAATCAGCCTCGTACAATATTAGACGAGATTTTGAAAATAACATGATTTTTCATTGCATATACATTTTGTTGCCTAAATCACAAGTCGAAAGAAATGGTGATTTTGGTGAAAGCGGACCGAGATACAACCTGACACTAACCTGCAAATTGCAAAATACGTAAGAAAATTTGAATTTCGCGGGCTAGGTTGGAGCTTTCACCTTAATGAAATATACACGAGGTTTGAACGCCAAATTACGATTTTTAACTGCGCACGTACGAGGAAAAAAATCTAAGGTTTGCAACCTGCTTTGGTTACTTATTTGGTTGATATTACCCATTGACAATATTACCTCCGTTGGGTAGTAGTCTTTGGTCTTTGGTTAGGAGTATATGTACTCTGTGGGTATTCTGTGGAGTTTTTGGCGGGAATTTTTTCGAGTGAAGTTCAGTGGCTATTTTAATTATTCGCTTATTCCTAGTGGATATTGTGATATGAAATTGGTGTAGTTTTGTGTCTCAAGTGTCTATTTAACTGGACAATGTGTGGAATCATTGAAACAGGCGCGACCTCGGTAAAATGCAGCTGAGAATTTTATTGACTACCTCAGCGAAGTTTGCCGAGAAGGCTGACTCGACACATTTATTGCCAAATATTGCAAAATACATTAGAATGTGTAACATCTGCATTCTAATGGGGAAAAAGAAAAAGTGATAGTGATCAAATTAAGACTTGGCTTAAACGTCTTGTAACCAAGGCGGTGGCGTAGCCACAATTGTTAAAAAAAAAATATATACTCTGTGGATTTTACTCCTGGGTTGGTTGATCTTAGTTGAAATTGGGTTGAAAAAAGCTAAGCTTTTCTGTGTGTATAATTGTTTTTGTTCTATTACGCTACGTTGAGTTTTTTTTTAAAACAACATCGCGGTTAGGGTGTATTATGTATATTCACTAATACACGTTAGATTTCAATTTACTTTATTAGATATTTAGGTTGCCACAATGGCGGTGCTGGCGGCGGCTCAGCTGCTCGATGAGTTGATGGGCAGACATCGCAATACAAATCCTAATGAAAAAATCAAGAAACCGAACTGGGAGGATCCAGAGGTAATATTTTTTTTGCGATGATTGCGTTTTGTTGATTTTATTTCTTTATTTACGTTCAAAGTTTTAGTTTACTACACCACCTGACAGCATTTTGATGGTCGATAAAAAGTATTCACACGCACGGCACGACTGGTTTAATCAACTTCATGTTGTATGTACCTCAATTTTAGGTTAAAATAGTAGCAGTTCCGACACATTATTTCAACATTTATGATACATATTTTTTATTTTATTCTGCTTGATTATCAAACTGGAACATCACGCTTGTAATTTGCGAAGGGTAAAGCAGAGCTGGCTGTATAATACACCTATATTCACCTAGTTATTTTTTAAGTCCCATGCAATTGTGAGCTAGAGATCATGTTGTATTTAGGATGTTTTTGAAGAAAATACTCATTAATATCAACTTAAGAATCGTATCCAGAACCTCATAGACTACCGTCGCGATTACGACCTAGTGGTCGTAGAGTTAGTATATCAATGTGATTTCAAACATAAGTTTTACATTCCAAAGGGGAATGCCTAAAAAAAAATGCCTGAAATGGACAGAAACTACTAATAGACCAAATCTATTTAGAATAAATTAAGTATAATAAAGTAATTACTATTACTAAAATATTAACTTTAAAATATATCTCCCATAGATTTTTATTTGTGGTCATGTTTATTTGACATATTTAAGTGAAATTCAACTAAAGATGAATAATCGTCAAATAATCCTTATTGAACTATTTTAAAGAATTAATATTGCACTGTTGTAATTTAGTATTATTCAAGCTGTTTGTATTGTAAATCTAATTAAAATAATATGTGAATCTAATTAGAATATTAATTCAATTCAATTGTTTTTAAATATAAAACATGTCCTATGCTATGTATGAATCACATGTCTTTTGCTTTAGTGACAGTTTAACATTGTTCCATTTCTTGTTTTTTATTGTTTATTTATTCATGGTTTAGAGTTGTAAGGCAGATATCAAGTTAAATATTTTAGTGATTGATAAATTTTTACTCTGGGCCTGCAGTCTCGACATTGATAGCGATCGCTACATCCTAACGATTGGGTGCTACGTCGGAAAAAAAATTGATTTTCTTGAAAATAGATAGAGACGGTGTAAATTTTAACTTGCAAACACTATTTTTCAAGAAAACAAATCTGCTGGTCTCTGTACATATTTCAAGAAAATCAATTATTTTTCTGACGTAGCGACCAATCGTTAGGACGTAGCGATCGCTATCAATTTCGAGACTGCAGGCCCTGCCTCCCTAGCCATATTACATTTCTATTATCGTTTATGCTAACGCTTAGAACAAAATGTATGGCAATGACATTACCTGCGATAAGTCACGTGACACTTATCTACGCAGATAATGTCATTGCCATACATTTTGTTCTAAGCGTTAGCGTAAACGATAATAGAAATGTAACATGGCTAGGGGGGCTGGTTAGATAAACATAAGAATTATTTCATTATAAATATTTTATTCTAAATAGAGTTAAAGACTATTTACTAATAGTCTTTAATTCTATTTAGAATAAAGTATTTATAATGTTGTTTCTGTCCATTTCAGGCATTTTTTTGTATGGCTGATGTGCATTCCCCTTTACTTGACTGAAACATGATGGTACTCATATGACCTGGAACAACATTTTTTTTACTTGTATTGGTTTTGTTTCAGTACTGTAAATATTACATGGTGAAGTTCTGTCCACACGATCTGTTTGTGAATACTAGAGCGGACTTGGGTGCCTGTCCAAAGGTGCATGACGATGAAGTTAAAGACCTCTTTGAGAAAGCGGAGTCTTCATACAAAAAGGCTCAATATGTGGAAGAATTCTTACGGTTCTGTCGTCACATGATCAATGATGTTGAACGTGAGTACGAACAGAGTTATAGTATCGTCCATAAAAAACGTGCTAGCTTATAGTCCTGCTTTTTCTAGCATAAAATCAACGACTTATGCGTTTTTTTCAGGTAAAATACAAAAGGGAAAACAAAGATTGGAATTGATGAACTCCAAGCCTGAAGGACCACCCATGACTCAAGCTCAGACTGAGAAAAACCAAGAGCAGGTAAATTATTATTTCTTGAAATAAAAAGTATTATTTGACAGGGGAGAGTGGAAGATGAAAACATGTTGCTCTGTCTCTAAGTAAGATTGGAGAAGGGTAGGAATATGATAAAGTTAAAATTTTGTGTTGGTTTTCTACTAAATATTGTTACTTTTTCCAGGTGCAATTGTTATCGGAAAAGATAACAGCTCTAGTCCAAGAGGCAGAGGAAGCAGGGACACGCGGTGATGTCGAGCAAGCACAAGGTCTTATGAAGCTCTGTGATAGACTGAAGGAAGAGAAAGAACAGCTGTTGAAACAACAAGAGAACAGGTAAGAGCAATCACAAGATAATTATTATGGTAAAATGTTAGAGGATACATACTACCACTTTTATTTATTTATTTATGCACACACAAAAACACTTAAAAGAGAAAAACAAACAAATATAGATAAATGAGCGCAAAGGTGCTGCTTATTTCAAAAGAAATTTCTTCCTGCAGACCACTTTTTTGTTCTTTTAGGCTATTTATGTTGCAGACTGCACACTAATTCCTTCATCATGGGCCATTAGCTTAATCTTATTTATTAGAAGAACAAAAAGCATTGTACATATATTAGTATTGCAGCAAAGAGTGATTGTGTGTAAACTACCATTACAAACAATTACATCCCAAACATCCTATGTGCAACAACAACACAAAACTGTAACATGTGTTGTGATCAATGTTCATGCTTTCTCTATGGGAATAGGCCTTTCCCTGCAGTGGAATTATTAGGTGGTTATTTACACATTTATTTGTATAACTTAGTGTTACAATATTGCTCTTGTTTCTAGCCACTGGTCCATGACTGCCGAACTGGCGGCCGCGCAGGAGAAGCAGATGGAGGTGTGTCCTGTGTGTGGCGCGTTCTTGATCGTCGGTGACGCGCAGCAGCGCATCGACGACCATCTGTCCGGGAAACAACATGTTGGGTGAGATATATTTTTTTGGAGAGCAAAGTCTAGTCTTATAGAATATCCCGTGGGTGCTTAGCTCATGTCCATTTGATGACTCGTTTATTATAACTGGTAAAATGCGAGAAGCAAATACGTCAGGTCACTCTATGGCTGTGCTTGTGGGTGGTCAGCACCCACTATATACCTCTCGTGGGTGCTGGAGCCCTAATATTATTAGCAAATAGGGATGATTCCAGGGTAAAAAAATAATCATTCTATTTAGTCCATAAGTCTTTATATACAAACTTATAAAATACTTAACTAACTGTAACTAAAACAAAAACTTCTAACTAAAAAAAAAACTTAAAATCTGGCATCGAAAAATTCCTCTGCATCGCTGTCTACTGGAAGTGTGTCCAAAAGACTGGCGGCATTGCCACGTTGTATGGCTATGCTTAAACTCGAGGAAAAAGCCAGCCCTTGGGTCACGCGAAGTGTCAACAAGGCGTTTAGATAGATTTTTAAATACTAAATGAGCACTTGGACCCCACGGCCCAAGGGTTTCAACCGTAAGTTAGATTATCAAATAAACACGTATTTTGGCTTTATCAAATCAATGAAAAATGACAATGATAAAACCCATCGAAGTTCAGGAGCGGGGGCTTGTTACGTCACTTTTGAGTAAAAAGTGGTACAATTTTAACTCAAGTGTGACGTCATGCGCAACGCACTGTATCTTTTTTATCGACAAAGGAGGAGTTTCTATTTTCGACTGTTTTTTTTTTTCTATGTCCACCGATTTGTCTGGCAGTTGTGTACCGATTTTCAAAATTCTTTTTTTATCCGAAAGAATATACTCCCGAGGTGGTCCCATATAAATTTTATCGAAATTGCATCAGCGCTTTTTGAAAAACTGAACAGAAACGAAAAATACGTATACATGATGACGTTTTGGTGTTCTCCAATTGTGACTACATTTAAATTCCACGTTCCATGTTATTGGGGTTTTTAGTTCGGGGGTATAACAACTAAAAAGTGAAAAATAAAAAACTTTTTTACAAAGTTGTTTTTTTTTTTTTTTTTTAAAGTTTTTTTGTTTACGTGATAAAAAGGAAAAATACGTGTCGAATATTTTTTGGTAATCTACCTGCCGGACTAATTAGATTTTTTTAGTCAACAAACCAATTCCATTCACTTAAATTTGCTGCCGAAAGTTCTACATAGAAATAATGAAAAGTGGTCTCCGAAATCTCATTTTCTCCTTTATTACAGCTACTTCAAATTGCGGCAAGCCTATGAGGAGATGAACGAGGCTCGCGAAAAGGAGCAGCAAGAGAAAGAGAGGAAACGTCGGGAAGAGAGAGAAAAAGAACGCAACGCCCGCAGCGGCGGCCTTGGGTCTGATCGTCGCGACCGGGAACGAATGGAGCGCGACCGAGAGCGGGACAGGGATAGGAGCGACAGAGGCGACCGCAGCGAGAGGGGAGGGGAACGCGGTGAACGTCCCGAGCGCGGCGACCGCGACCGAGAGAGGGAGAACAATGATAAGAAGGAACGAGAGAAGGACAAGGAACCAAAAGAAAAGGAGAGGGACAGGGATAGGGAACGTGAGAGGGAACAACGGGATCGTCACCAGTGAGTTCCAGTTTTTGTAAATTTTTGCTATTATTTACAGTAGTTATTGACACTTTTTTGAACAAACAATAATAGATTATTGATACTATTTATATGCAGTTACATACACTACTTCATCTACTGTTAAAAATATCGTATCGCGCTACAGTTGCTGCCTCTACCACAGCGAAATGTATAAAACAGTTTGTTGTTATAAGATTACAACGATTGTTTCAGCGCAAGCCGTGAAAAGACCGGCCGCCACGAGGACCGGGACCGAGAGCGAGAGCGGGATCGGGATCGCGACCGCAAGCACCGGAAGGAGAGACGTTAGTATAGTACTATCATTCATTCACTGCTTTTCTCACATCTGAACCACGTAGCTGATGTTTCATAATACCTTCCAATCCTACGAGGGTCATTCAATAAATACTTAGCCTACAAAAAGTAAACGAAAATTTTGGAAAAGTGGCAATTTATTTTTCAACATAGTCTCCTTTTAGTTCGATACACTTAGCCCAGCGATGCTCCAACTTTTTTAACCCGTCCGAAAAATAGTTTTTGTCAAACTCTGCAAAATAGGCCTCCGTGGCGGCGATAACCTCCTCATTCGATCCATATCTATTCCCGGCGAGTGATTTTTTCAGATTAGGAAACAGAACGAAGTCACAAGGGGCCAAATCTGGAGAATACGGTGGATGGGGCAGCAATTCGTAGCGTAATTCGACCAATTTGGCCATGGCAACGGCAGACGTGTGAACCGGTGCGTTGTCGTGGTGAAACAGCACTTTTTTCTTCGCCAGATGGGGTCGTTTTTTCTTTAATTCGGCGTCGAATCGGCCCAATAAATCGGCATAGTAAAGCCCTGTAATTGTTTTACCCTTCTCGAGGTAATCGATGTAGATCACACCTTGTGAATCCCAGAAAACGGTGGCCATAACTTTTCCGGCCGATTTTACAGTTTTCGCCTTCTTTGGAGCACGTTCCCCGGTCTGGATCCATCGTTTTGATTGCTCCTTGGTCTCTGGTGTGTACCAGTGGATCCAGGTTTCATCGACGGTCACAAAACGACGCAAAAACTCCGCTGGATTCCGCTTAAACAGCGCCAAACACGTCTCCGATGTGGTCTCACGGTTGCGCTTGTTTTCTGGTGTGAGTAAACGCGGCACCCATCGCGCCGACAGCTTTCTCATGCCGAGTTCCTCGTGAAGAATATGATGCACTGTTCCTTCTGAAATGCCTACAGTCTCAGCTAGCTCCCGAACCTTCAATCGGCGATCTGCCAATACGAGATCATGGAGTTTTTTAATGTTTTCCTTCGTAGCAGCTGTTTTCGGTGCACCTGGACGTGGTTCATCAAAAACCGACGTACGGCCACGTGCAAACTCGTTGAACCAATTCTTGACGGTGGCCATCGATGGAGAAGAGTCACCGTACACAGCATCCAAGCGCTCTTTGATTTCGATGCGCGTTTTCCCTTCCAAAAATAGGAATCGAATCACCGAACGATATTGCTCTTTTTCCATTTTTGTAAAACCGATCGACACGTTCGCTTCCATAAGTTGTCAAATTAAAACAAATGAAGGGATTGGAATGAAAATTTGAAAAAAGAATTAAAAAAGAATGTGCTACACTGTGGTAAAACTCTTTTGAAACTACAGCGCCCTCTGGCGATGAGGCTAGGTACTTATTGAATGCACCTCGTATATCTGATGTAGATACTAAATAATAGTTTTCTATCTTGTATGTGGCAATTGATTTTCAACGATTTTCATTCCAGGATCGCCCCACGAGCGGCCGCGGCGTCGTTCACGCGACCGCCACTAGCTAATGACTGAGGTATCACAAATGCGCCTGAAACCGGTAAGTATACAGCACTACGCCTCAACCCCTACCAATGCGAAGCGTCCAGGTACCGCATCTATGACACATACTACCCCATACCCATTCACCACAATTTGTTTGACAACAGTTAACCAACATTTTTATCAACCTAAACCCACACTGACACTACTCAATCCTCTCCCCAAAGTTGAGACAATTACAAGTAATAAAGTGAACACTGTTGTTTTACAGCTTATGTGTAGCATACCAAAATATTACTTCGGTATATGGCAAACATATGGGGAGTAATGACACCCATTGCACTCTCGATTCGATAGTTGTCGTCACACCGACGGACTTGGCAGGTATTTGATTGGTATTTTGAATAGTTGCCGAGAGCCAACAATGGGAGAAGACTTATTTGTTGATCGCTGTACATTTCTCTCTCACATCTAATGTGTTGGTTGGGTGTTAGAGTACGAAGGCGATCTTCCAATAAGGTCCATTCAGACGAGCTGTTCGCCTCGACGTCGTTTTGAGGTATTTCATCATGTTTTGTTTCGACGTCGTCATTTGTCGCCAGTCGACTCGTGCCGATCGCACTTGCCAGGTATTTGTTAGGCTATTGCGTTCTTCTGATAAAGGCTTTTGAAGGGGAGGTGTTTATGTCATTAGTTTTGAAATGTTTTAATTTGATATTGTGTCTGTGATAATATTAATAGGTGATTAGAATCATTTTTAATGTAAAGTCTTAAACTTCTTAAAGTCGTTACATAGCAATCACAAAAATAAAATGCCATGTTACGAAGACTTACGGAGCTTACGTTTAGGCGCTCTTTGTATCACATAATGGATGCTGTTATCACAACATCTACTATGTATTTCCTGGTACCCGAATAATGTAACGCCTGACATCAGGTTTTCAATGATTTCTTTAAAGGCAAGACAGTGTTATGCCCCATTTAGGCTATTTGCAATAAGACATTAAATGAAATGGAAATTTTATGTCATGCTACGAATTAACCTAAACCCCAACATCCAAAGAGAAATGAAATGTCAATGTGGTCATTATTAATTTATGTAAATAATTTGTTATATTTATTTTGATTTTATTTTTAAATAAAAAACGAATATAGGTACGCATTGACGAATCAATTCTATGTTGTCCCGCTGCTAAGTACCTGTTACTAGCTTGCTCCATGGACTTTTCAGTTGGAAAGCCATAGACGAAGACCTGCGGACCTGGCTGCTACCACACCACTATCAAAGAGGTACTTTTGAAATTAAGCACAAGTACAGAAGAGGCGAGTCGCGACGGCGATCCAGAAAATTCTACAGTCGACCATCGGTTTCGAGGTGACATAGAATAGTCACACGTATTTATAAGAATTTCAATGTTAGCACCAAAACTATTGGTTAATAAAATGCATGTAGACCAAAGTCCCGCGTTACGAATGGACTTGTTATATTTTACAATTAGATATTTAATATTTGTAACAGTGTAGTCGCCACTGATATTTCGATCTTTAAGAAGATCTCTGTTTTTCTTTCTGTAAACCAGTTTCCTCTGAGGAGTAATTCAGGTATTTATCAAACAATTTTTTACCTTCGTAATAATGTTAACATGATTTATAATGTGTATGTTTGGGATTGAGTTGATAGCGTTATTTCTTGACGAAATAAACCATTAATTTGATGTTGAGTTTTATTTAATCAATGAGTATACTTACCTGTTTCTCTTCTGAAAAATAAATCATAACAATTAACAATTTCAAGATAAACCAATTATGTCGGCATAACAATATGAATCACACCCAACTGGGCTAGGTCTATCTATTTCCGTATACAGGGTGTAACGGAAAGGTGTGGTCATATTTTAAGAACTGCATCTGCCCATCGGTATGAACAACTTTATTCAAGAAAACCTGAGGAAATTCTAATTTTTTTTTTACCTCACAAATATTGATCAGCTGATGATAACTTTGTATGGAAAGTCCAATTTTTTTTTTCGGGAATTTTCTTAGAGAAAGTTGTTCATTTCCATGGGCAGAACCGGTACTTAAAATATGACCACACCTTTCCATTATATCCTGTATGTGCAGACATTCCAGAAAAAGAAGGTACAAAGTACAGAAAAACACTGGAAACTTCTCTACGGGCCAACAGATTCCGAGTAGCGTCGTTAAGTGGGTCATACTGAATAGAAAGTTTTACTGAAGTTTGAAATGAAAACAAATAGATGGCCGTCCTTCATCTCTGAAGACGCAGCTATAGAGTAGGTAAGTTTGAGGGCAGCTTTCGGCTTTATATTACCCTACTGTCTCTGGATCCTTGTAAATGGACTTGGTATACCGTATTAGGTAAATATGTTACCCCCAAGTTTCATTTATTACTGTGGCTCTTAAGTACATAAGTGCACGTAATGTGTGCGTACGCGCAGCGGAATGTTGTTGAATTTAAAGATTTTAATTATGCAGATATTTAGTGTATGACGTCGTATAATTGTGTATGGTAAAAAAAAATTTGTGCACGCAACCATTGTGGAGAAATTCACCAAAAACTGATTCCGCTGGGCGAACGTTGTCCTGGCGGAACTTTTTTTAATCCATAGACTTTAGAAGAAAAGAGATGTGTCCAAAAATTAGTGTGTATTTGTGTGTAATTGTGTATGTATGAATAAAACTAGTGCATGCATAAACTTCGGAGAAATTCAAGTTTCCGCTACGCGAACGTTTGGCCATTAGCTAGTTTTCATATAAAGCGCTTACATAGAGAACTGTAGATTTTTACATACGTTGTTTTGAATTTGTTTATATTTGTTTAAAAAACAGATTTACAAAAAATCGTAGGGCTTAAAAGATAAAAATATAAACGTAAAATACGCTTATTAGGTCTTAGTTCTTAAAGTATGCACTTTGGGGTCTAGATTTTCACGTTTATACAAACCTTGTAAGTGTCTGCAACATGTTGCCAAGTATCAATGATGTTCCGTTAGTAACTAAAGAGTTATAGGACAAATTTACCATGAACAGATCACTGTTTACAAAGCAGTCAAATATCACGACGTTCTGAAGGAATTGCATGGTAATATGTATGTCAATAATTAGTGTATTCATTCAACTATTCTTATGCAAAATTTCATGTCATTAAATTCAGTAATTAAAGAAAAACAATTATAATACTGACGAAGCATCGAAAACCTACATAACCCGACCAAGTTCGGATGGCTACCAAAAAGCGGCCGTGCCATATATCTAAGAAACGTTCTTAACCTTCCAATATAGTATTTATTAATATGGTACAGTTGCGTACACAAGCGTTAGGAAAAAATAAAACAATTGCATTTCTTGAATGAAAAATATTTTTTTAATAATAACGCCACTATCTACGATAAAAACAAATCTTCAATTAACAAGTACTTCTCTATTTAAATATCCGCGTACAAAAATATTTTTAATTACATATAATACTTAATTATGTAATTATAATAACGTTAACAAACGCTTGCAATGACAGCAATAGACTTAAATGTGTTTTAACTAAAATAGATTATGAACTAGCTTTTGCCCGCGACTTCGTTCGCGTGGATGACGAAACTTAGGGTAAGTATAATATTTCGAGCTTCAATAAAAATTAAAATCACATCACATAACTAACCTATTCAGTTGTTTAGATTTGATCAACATTAAAAAAGTGCTTATAAACTAAAACATTGGTATAAAAAAGGTATTTTCAAGAAAATATTCTTAAATGAGTAGCAAATACTGTAAATAACCTCAACATTTCTAAGTAGGTATACCTAATATTTTCTAGTTTCAATAATAAAATCACAGATTAACAATCACAGATCACATAACTAGACTATTTAGTTGTTTAGGTTTGAGAGTCTGACTAATATAAAAATAAATCAACATTTAAAAAGTACTTATAAAATAAAACTGGCTTCTGACTATCTGTAACGACTGCCTAAGTTCTACAAATGACAGCTGGGACCTACGGCTTATTGTGCTTTCCGAGGCACGAAGGAAACTCGGTATGTTAAGATGGTCACCCATCCACAGACCAACCTTGGCAAGCGTTGCTTAACCTTGAAGATGACCCGTGCGGCTGTTATTATCTAGCCACGAGCTCTTCGTGCAACATGCCGTTTGTGTGTATGAACTCATAATTACAATCCGGTCACATTAACTTGACGCATCTCTGAAATACTCACATCCCCCCGCATTCCCTTAGCTCGCCCGGCAGGTGTCAGGTATGGTCAGAATCTTTGTTATCGATACGCTCGTCAATAATTTGGCTAGTTCTCTGTTGTTGTTATATTGTTTTTGGACATTATTATATCGACGCCATGCGTCAAGTTAATGTGACCGAGTTGTACTAACACACACAAAATTTCAATTCAAAAACCGATTAGGTACACAAATTAAACTCTATATCAATAGACCTAAGGTCTAATTTACAACAAAATTGCAACTAAATGAGCAAGTTCCTGTTACTCGGTTTATCCTTACCCAGGAAGGTGGTGATCTTGTTCTGGAAGTTGTTCCAGGTTGCCGAAGAGTTGACGATCTGTGAGAGGCCCACATACGTATATCATTACATGTAGGTAATAAACATAAGGTGATTATTTAATAACAATATTTCTTTTCAACATTTCGTTATAATCTGGTCGGTCGTTTAGTAGTTTAGATCTATTCAGTAGTTTGTCTTTAACCAGGAAAACATCTACTTTGTTACGATTATATTATAATATATGTCTAGTATAATTTATTATTATAAATTTAAGTAAATATATATAGAATTAGATCAATCAGTAGATATTAACTTGGGTTTATGGTGTCTGTCCAATGTTAACATAACACAATTATTATAATTTATCTGCCTAATAAACTACCTACGTAAATGAATAAGTCTATAGCTATTAATTTATTATAAAATCTTACCTTATATCTGTTATCAGCTTCTCACTATCATTCACTCAATATTCCTACTACATAATTATGTTATGCTTCACTGTTACACTATAACATTAATAACACACTTTGTCAATATTATTATTACAGAGAATTGGCGATGCATAGCAAAACAACAGCGCATACGCACATTGTCCTTGACTGCACATTTATTTGTTTGTGACTGGGGATGAAACAAAATCAGGTTCAAGTTCAACAGCAAACGAATACGCGCGAAAACATATTGCCCTCTCTTTTCTTCAAGGATGACAGTACCGTTTCAAGCGGGAAGCCGCCTATCGCTCGTTGCGCGCAGCGCGTTGTCTATTTTTTCACACAAGAATATTTTTGATCAATTCATAACTACAATACTTAGACTATTTAACTAAAGGATTAAGCGTACCGAACTTCGAACAAAATAATTCTGCATATTTTGGTGGGGTGCGGGGGAACACGCTCACATACATAAGAAAAAAAAATCGATTCAAGAAGTAGTTTTTTTTTAAGTTATTAGATTGTTTGATCCACTAAAGTTGCAAAGGGGAACGCTCGTGCATGCCTAGTCTATTGGTTAAATAGTGTAATAAGCTACAATATGATAAATATTTACTTAAACAGTAGTACATACTTACATGTGGTAAATATTTAATTTCCCTAAGGGGTCTATAGTTAGAATCCTGATCCGTGAAATCTTCAATAGAAATTAGCTGTATGAATTTTATTTGTCTTAAATAATATATTTAGATTATATCTCAAGTCTCAAGCGCATACTTAAATAAAGTACCTACGTAAATAGTACCTACTTTCTGTCATAGTCAAATACATTTAAAAAAGTAGGTGTACAAAAATAAATGACCTATAAATTATATCGAAACAACAATTGTGTTATCACCTATACCAATTCAATACCGGTATTATACTGTAAATTTTGGGATGTTACCTAAATATATTGCACGGCCGCTTTTTTGTAGCCATCCGAACTTGGTCGGGTTATGTAGGTTTTCGATGCTTCGTCAGTATTATAATTGTTTTTCTTTAATTACTGAATTTAATGACATGAAATTTTGCATAAGAATAGTTGAATGAATACACTAATTATTGACATACATATTACCATGCAATTCCTTCAGAACGTCGTGATATTTGACTGCTTTGTAAACAGTGATCTGTTCATGGTAAATTTGTCCTATAACTCTTTAGTTACTAACGGAACATCATTGATACTTGGCAACATGTTGCAGACACTTACAAGGTTTGTATAAACGTGAAAATCTAGACCCCAAAGTGCATACTTTAAGAACTAAGACCTAATAAGCGTATTTTACGTTTATATTTTTATCTTTTAAGCCCTACGATTTTTTCTAAATCTGTTTTTTAAACAAATATAAACAAATTCAAAACAACGTATGTAAAAATCTACAGTTCTCTATGTAAGCGCTTTATATGAAAACTAGCTAATGGCCAAACGTTCGCGTAGCGGAAACTTGAATTTCTCCGAAGTTTATGCATGCACTAGTTTTATTCATACATACACAATTACACACAAATACACACTAATTTTTGGACACATCTCTTTTCTTCTAAAGTCTATGGATTAAAAAAAGTTCCGCCAGGACAACGTTCGCCCAGCGGAATCAGTTTTTGGTGAATTTCTCCACAATGGTTGCGTGCACAAATTTTTTTTTACCATACACAATTATACGACGTCATACACTAAATATCTGCATAATTAAAATCTTTAAATTCAACAACATTCCGCTGCGCGTACGCACACCACGTAATGGCTTCATCCAATCCGTATGATCCCAGGATACCGCACGATCTCCCGCGAGGCTGCGAGCCTCCTTGCCGGACTTTCACCATGGGATCTGGAGGCAAAACGCCGGGGCGAAACTCCGCTGCCGCGACAACTCGCGGCTCGGCGGACGGAGCTCCGGCAGGATCTCATGGTGACATGGAGAGAGCGACTGTCGCAACCCAGCGCTGGGCACGCCACCATTGAGGCGGTAGTGGTGGGTACGAGTAGTGGGTAACTCGCCGCCCGATCAGCACCAGGCCCGAGAGTCGACGGCGCGTAGTGTTCCACGCGCGCCTCAAAGAGTTGTCAGCAAAGTGAAGGGGCCTGCCAAGGCCGGTGCCTGCCCGGGGGTGGAGGATAAATTCGAAAGAGTTACCTCGCCCCCGGGCACTCGAGGCAGGGAGGAACAGGGGTGGGTTTTAGTCAGTAAGAGTCTGACACACCCTTCCGCTCCACCCTAGAGCGGAAGAAGTCATAGGATGATTTCCCACCACAAAAAAAAAAAAAAAAAAAAATGGCTTCATCCACTGGTTATTTTCATTTCTTGGTATGCTTCCCGACACTGAAACGACAAAATACGTGGCTGAATGTAAAACTTCATCTAATGGCGACTTAACACCTTCATCATTTACTCTGTTTTCAAATTATAGCACCATGCCAATATTACACGAATAGGTTAGCAGTCTAGCCATTGGTCCCGCCTGACTCATCGTACTTGGATTCTTTAGATACCCTTCTAAGCCCTGTTTCCTCGGGATTTAGACAAAAACAGGACCTTTTTAGGGCTTCGTCGCAATCGGGCGCAAGACATGTGGGGTAGTGGCACCACAGTTTCACCAAGAACGATGTAGTAAAAGTACTCACTTTTGAGAAAACATGGAGAGGCCTTAGTGGAAATAATTATTTCCATTCTAGTCACTACGCTGCCTTAAGAAGTAGATCTTAGACGATATTCTGCGGCTAGTTTCTTTTGATATCTGTTCTCGAAAACTTACTGCTGGATCTAAGGTTGAGTTTTATGATCCATGCATTGACCGTAGATTTTTTTCGAAAGGAGTATGTTTATTTTCGGCCATCAGATGTACATTTATCGAAAAAGACGAAAAAATACCACGAATTGAGGAAAAATATTTTTTCGTGAATTTAAGTCTGATTTGTTGTGTACATTGTACAATGTGTAGTAATAGTTTTTCAATTTATTGCCATATTAAATTCAACAACAACATGGCGTCTTAGGCCATGTCCGCACCGCGATTTTTCACCGCGTGATTTTTATTCGAGCGGATTATATAATCCGTGTCCGGATTTACAACTAGTACGCACTGCGAATAAAATTTCGCGCGATTTTTGTCAGTTCGATGCTATTCCCGGACGAACGTCAAATGTCTAACTAAAATGAACAACAGATTTTTTTTAATCTACGGCGGCGGCGCGGCGTAACAGACGTATCAAAAGACGTCGTGAACATTGGGTTCACCCATTACGGTATACGAAAGGATTTTTCTACATAAAAACATCAAGCGCTGCGAAAATACAGTTAAAAGTTTTTCAGATATTACAGAATGACTTTTGATTATTTACTACGATTAGTTGGGCAAAAGATGTTCCAAAGTTAGAGGAAATAATTGGAAGTGCATCCTACTTTCTTTGAGTTATGGCCACTCTAAGGAAGGAGGTTAATAGCTCAATTACACCTTCCGATTTCAAGGGACCCAATTTAGGAAACAGGAAGGTGTAATAGCAGTTAGAGCAGTTAGTGTCCGATTTAGTATTGAAAGGTCCCGATTTGACTTCCTAAATTGTGTACGATTTAGGATAGTGTAATCGCATCACCCCGATATAAAGCTAAGTGTTGCCAATTTAGAGACTTTGTCGCTACAAATGGGCTAGTAGTATTTTTGTTTGTGTTTAAAATTAAATTAAATTTCACAAAGTCCCTTTCCCAGAATAAAAATCTGTGTCCGTTCTTTTTATTTTTAAGTCCGCTCCTGGTAGAATCAGTTTATAAGAGACTAGAGCGACTTTTGATATTCTGTTTAGGGACTCGAATTTGTAAGAGTTGGCAACACTGCCGACTTAAGAGTTCAATTTAGGATAGTGTAATCGCTCGCTTCCTGCTTCCTAGTTTGTTCCTAAATTGGGTCCCTTGAAATCGGAAGGTGTAATTGAGCCTTAAGACTGGCTTTGTATAGCGGTTTTGTGATAGGTATCTGCTCATTCTTGGATTGACTTTCGCTTTGTTTGACGGTACTCGAACTTACAAAACAGTTGTCCTGTTCTTTGACGGATTTATTGGGCATCCGTCAAAGAAACTTGATCAAATTCAACGAAGTCGTCCTATTTACAAATCTCACAATATCCACCGGTATTTTTCCTGACGCTTTCAAGATAGCTATAGTTCACCCAATCCATAAAGGCGGGGACAGAGACAATGTAAGCAATTATAGACCCATCTCAGTCTTACCAGCTTTGTCTAAAATTCTAGAAAAGATTTTAAATAGCCGTTTGCTTACCTATCTACGAGCCAATAACCTTTTGTCGGAAAATCAGTACGGCTTTAGAGCCGGTATTTCGACGGAAGATGCGGTCACAGCTTTCTCTGAAAAGGTAGCTAAGCACATGGATAACAAAGAGAAATGTCTCGGTATCTTTCTGGATATATCTAAGGCTTTTGACACTGTCTCTGTACCAATACTCATATCGAAACTTGAGCGCATCGGTATACGTGGCATTGCTCTGGATATTTTCACAAGTTATCTTTAAAACAGATATCAGCATGTTAAAATCGGTGAGGTCGTGAGTGACAGGGAAAAAATTGAATACGGCGTTCCTCAGGGTAGCATTTTAGGCCCGACACTTTTTCTTGTCTACATTAATGACTTGTGTTCACTTCCACTCACAAACTGCTCCTTATGTACCTATGCTGATGATACAGCTTTACTAATATATGGCGAGGATTGGAAAGAAGCTGAACAAAACGCTCAAATAGCAATGGATAAGGTTATGGATTGGCTTGCGAAAAATCTATTAACACTTAATACAAATAAAACAAAAATTTTGTCCTTCTCGATTAGCAACAAGTCTCAACCAAAAAGATGTCTTAGCGTCAAAGCTCATAACTGTCCACGTCGCCTTAACAATAGTTCATGTACGTGTATGTGTCCGTCGCTAATATTCACACCTAACATAAGGTACTTAGGCGTGTTGATCGACAAACACCTAAATTGGTACAACCATATAGACAACTTAGTGGCCAGAACGCGGAAACTGATATATATCTTTAAAAAACTACGTCACTCGGCTGACTCTGATACCATTATGATAGTGTACTTTTCGCTTTGTCAATCACTGCTCACATACTCGTACTGTCTGCCAGTGTGGGGCGGCACCTACAAGACCTACTTTCTTAAATTGGAAAGAGCTCAAAGAGCCGTTCTTAAAGTTATGTCTTGCAAGCCTTACAGATACCCCACAGTGGAGCTCTACAGGGAATGCAAAGTATTGTCAGTGAGAAGACTTTTTGTTCTTCAGTGTGTTCTTAGGAAACATAGATTCCCAAAACAAAATCTACATAAACGCCGTGCTGACATTGTTTTCCCACCAATTCCGCACAATACTACCTTTATCAGACACCAGTTTTTATACCTCAGTGGAAATTTATATAATAGAGTAAATAGATTGCGCAAAATACACACACTTAATCTACACCAGTGCAGAAATAAATTGAAAGCTTGGTTGATGGAACAAAGCTATGAAGAAATAGAAAACCTTCTAATTACCCCAACTTAGCAAGACAAGTTCATTTCTCTACACCCCTACCCACACACACCCTCACACAACTACACACAAACTCACTCACACACACACACAGATACGCATACACACACCCTCACACACACTGTTATGATTGCAACCATCTATGTGGTCAATTTCTAAACATACTTATTTGAATGCGTATTACTGGAGGAACTGACTCCCAAGTCACAGGCAATAAACCTAGTTTGGGAGCCAGGGAACCTGTTACTGTGTATAATGTATGTTATGAATAAAGTTATTATTATATTATTATTACATATTGGACAAAGATAGATGTAATACCACCCTATCATTTACTCTCCGTCTGTTACAGGTTTTTTGGCTTGTTACAAAATGGCTTGTGTGAAGTGTCAGTTTCTAGGTTCAGTAAACATCTCTACAACCTGTCATGGCTGTCATAACTCTCACGACAAGAGTTTTTGGCGGGATTTTCTCGAGTGCAGTTCAGTGGCTGTTTTAATTATTCGTTTATTGATTCCTAGTGGATATTGTGATGTAAAATTGGTGTAGTTTTGTGTCTCAAGTGTCTACGCAACTGGACAATATGTGGAATCATTGAAACAGGCGCGATCTCGGTAAAATAGTGCTGAGTATTTTATTGTAGTATTGACTACCTCAGTGAAGTTTGTCCAGAAGGCTGACTTGACACATTTGTTGCCAATTACTGCTAAAAACATTAGAATGTCTATCTGCATTCTAATGGAAAAAAAGTAAAAATACACTACTAAAGACAAGGCGGTATGGTTTATGACCATAGCCTGCCCGAGAAAGGGCGAAGAAAAAAAAATCTCACGACAAACGTCAAACATTTTTAATAAGTACCTAAAAACATTTGATATAGAAAAGTTACTTTATTCTATTCAGGGGTTAGTTTCCCAGCTTCGCTAAAAGGTACATTGCTAAGGCCGGAGTCCAATACAAAAACTTTGAATTTTTTTTTTTTGTATTTGCAATACAGGACTTGTCAAAAGTGCTGTCAAGTCTCTTCTGTCTTCTGTCTTCACCTCTGTTTAGTTTACTGGTGGTTCACTGTCAAATTGTGACATTTCTATCAAAACAAAAAGAGTAAACAAAATTCGTGTTACATGTAAATAATAGATTTCAGTGTAAGGGATTAAATTTTTCATTATGACCGATGCCGAGGAAGTTATCGACCCTGTATTAAAAGAACAGGAAGCCAGAGCGACACTTCGGGAATTATTTCTCAAAGCTGTTGGGGAACTAAGTGGTAACCTATTTTACGCAATTATAGATACCGATTATTTTTAACACATATACTTATCATCAAAACACAGTGTCTTTCAGCTTGTAAACTTGTATTCCAATCCTGAATAACAAAAAAATACTTATGAATAACCTCAAATATGTGTAAATGTCCTTATTTTTATTTAAAACACTAAACATTGTTCCTAGGTAAGCCCTGCACTATCACGACGTATGAGATTTCAACATTAACTGCAACGTTTGCAGCATGGCACCCTAATGGGTCCGAGATCATTTTCAGAGATATAAAGACCCCAACTTTCACTCAAATTGCTACCGCTTTGTTAAGGACTCCTGATGTACTGGCGGTTGAGTTTGATCAACCTGTAGATTTACCATGATTTAAGTATTAAATTAACATAGTTTATTACATTATGTTAAAGTGAGAGTTTTAGTTTTATTTTTTGATCCCAACCTCTTAGCATCATCAAAATTAGGAGGGAAAAGGTCTTTACCCTGTAGTAGGCAGCACAGGCTACCAAAAAAAAACCTAATGTGCTCACCAATTGTTTTGGCAAGGGTGTTGATACCTAATATAAAATATTCGATGAAAATAATAGCTTTTAAATTTTCACTGTTATCCTATTAATTGTTATAAACTAGCTAACCCGGCAAACTTCGTACCACCTCAGAAACAATAAATGAATCCGATACGAGGTACGGCGATGCGCCACCAGTACATGGTGGACATCTCACCCACGCACAAACCGTTTTGAGAACACATTCATTGTGGATACTGCTAGGGAGTGGAATTCCCTTCTTTTCCTGTGTACCCTTGGCTGTTCCATTGATGGTACAGTGGAAGATTAATTTTAACCGCTGTACCCTTGGACGTGAAACCTGATCAAATGCTGTAGTCTTGTGTTTCCTGATAACTACAACCTGGGCGTCTTTAAGTCAAGAGTGAATAGGTAACTTCTAGGCAAGCATGCTCCATCTTCGACCACATCATCGCTTCCCATCAGGTGAGATAGTGGTCAAACGCGTGCCTATCAAAAGTAAAAAAAAACGAAAATACGCTTCGGGTACCAACGGCTACGGTAACAATAGATTTGTTATTGTGTCTGTTTCTCCGGTAACTGACGCGTTAAAAAAAGCCATTCCATACAAAATGTATGAGAAAATGATTTTTATTCATAATTTTTTTTTATCGTGAAATTTTCCAATGTTTTATTAGTTATTCCGCTAATAGGGGCGGAGACAAATCCAACAAATCGAAGATCATACAAATTGGTCCAGCTGTTCTTGAGTTATAAATTAACTAACCCGACTTTGTTTTATATGTATACCTAAAATATAATATAATTATATCCTGAGAATCAATAAATTTAGTGTTAATTACATTGAAATGAATGTATCTAGGTTATTCACGTGGCGGAATCGAAATGATTCGCGTAGCATTGTAGCACTACTTTTTGTTAAATATGGGATGCACTCGGGTCGATTCCCTTCCTTGAAAAACGTTGTGTTAAAAGACATTTTTGGTTTTGTGTTCATGTAGGAGAATGAACAAAGCAGATTATTTTCGTACCCGTGAAATTGCCACGTTCTTTTTCATGATAAAGGATTACAGGCCACATACAGTCATACACTCAAGAATTGGCCTTTTTGTTGATCGTCATGGTGAACGCAAGACGAATCGGAAATTGTATTCGTTTAAACTCGACGGGCATATCGGTTGGGATCACGGGTTGGGATCATCTGAATTTTTGCAATGGGAACTTTACACTTTCCTTTGAGTATCGTCGCGAGAATGACTCATGAGTTTTTGAGTTTTCTCACCAAGAAACGCGTTCTTTTGCATAGTTTTCTAGGTTGCAATGTGTTTTGAATGATTTGGAAAGAAGTGACGAATACGGAACAATCCAAGTGTTGTCGGTCGACGAAATCGTTGCCTGTTACCCTTTGACATAACTTATCGTTCCATACAAAATGTACATGGGAAAATTAATTTTCGTCATGTTTTTTTTTATCGTGAATTTTTCAGATTTTTAATAGTTATTCTGCTATTCGAGGCGCAGACAAATCCAACAAAACAAAGATCATTAAAATCGGTCCAGCCGTTTTTGAGTTATAACTGGTGTAACTAACCCGACTTTGTTTTATATATAAAGATTGTTATTAGCATCTATTGTGCTTTCAAGGAGTGTTGTTGAAGGGAAGGTGAACACAGGTTGTATTCCTTTACTATTAATGATTGTGGACAGGGTTTGCGTTCATTATATAACAAAATAGTCCACAATCATGATTACGTAAGTCATACATAATGTATCTATCTATTTATCTAAGTTAATTTACTATTATATTTATACTTTACTAAAGCTTAAAACTACTGATACGGTGACGACACGTCGCGAACATATTTGATCTATTTACTTATCCTTAGGTATATCTTATATAATAATATAGAAACTTAATGGTAAGAGTCCGTTCTCTATGCTTATGCTAGTAAGTTACACGATCTGCACCGGAGGAGATTTGTAGGAGACACTGAACTTGCGAATCTATGTGCTATGTGCTACCAAATTAAAAGACCGATAAAACAGTAATTAATAGCGACTAAATAGTATTCTAATTAGAGTTATAGATATTTAGTGTTAGTCTCTATTAGAATATGTGTAATATATGCCCATTATCATAAGATTTAGGGCTGTTTTGATAGCTGTTGTGATAACGTTAAAGAATTAAATGCCGACTTATTCATGTTTTTTGTATTTTTTTCGGATAGATTTCTAGTCATATAATAGGAATATGTTTAGTTAATAGTACAGAATGAGGTCATTATACATAAAAAATTTGTTTTAGTGTTACCAGTCATTTCAAGATCGACCGCTCTGTGGCGAGTTGCATTGTTAAAAGATCCATCTGCCGAAGATTTCTCCATAGAATTTATGATTATCTCTAATGGCCGTGTTCCTGTCGACGATTCAAACAGATTGATTTCGTTTCCGCCGAATTTTTGTAATTTCGTCTCAATGAAGGATGAACTCATCAACAAAGTGTTCCCGAACATAATTACTAACTACAAAAATCACAATTAATTGAGTGAACGAGCAATTTTTCCGGCAAAGAACAAAGATGTGGTTGATTACAATTCAATATCTTTGGTCAACAACGTTCTTTCAATTCAATCGTCTGTGTAACAAACGAAGACGAAGCAACCCACTATCCAAGTGATTTTTTGAACTCATTGGATTTGCTTGATTTGCCACCGCACAATTACAACCAGAGGTTGGCTCAGTAATCATCATGCTTTGAAATCTGAACCAACCAAGTGCAAAACTATGTAAGTAGGTACTCAAAGCTTTTTTTTGTTCTCGCACCTGACAACAAAACGAAAAATGCAGTATATCTTATCGTCCTTCAATGAAGGGAATCGTCCCGAGTCCATCCCATCAAGCAAATAATTTAACAAAAAGTAGTGCTACAATGCTACGCGAATTATTTCGATTCTGCCATGTGAATTACCTACATTCATTTCAATGTAATTAACTCAAGTTCTAATAAAATTTAACACTACATTTATTGATTCTCAAAAAAAAAAGAGGCGGTACGAAGTTTGCCGGGTCAGTTATTCTATTTATATAAAAATTAATCCCTATTTCCTTGGTCACGGCATCATGCGAGAACGGTTGGATCGATTACGCTAATTCTTTTTTTGTTGTGTTTGTTATTGTCAGAAGAATATTTCTTAAGAAAAAAAAATTAAGACATCGGGTACGACTGGGTGCTGCGCGCCGACCTCCCCATTGGCGTCAGCGTAGTCTGTTACGCTGACGACACGCTGGTCCTGGAGCAGGGGTGGTCGTACGAGGCGGCGGCCAACCGTATGACACGCGGGGTTGCGACAGTCGTGGAGAGGACCTGGCAACTGGGACTCGAGGTGGCATTGCACAAGTCCGAGGCCATGTGTTTTCATGGTCCTCGGAACGCGCCACCGGCGGGTTTTCAGATTACGGTAGCAGGGGTTCACATCGGTGTCGAGATGATGAAGTACCTGGGACTCGTCCTCGACAGCCGGTGAAACTTCGTCGAGCCACTTCCGACGTTTGGCTCCCAGACTGGACAGGGCCGGGGCCACCTTGAAGCGGCTCCTGCCCAATCTGCGGGGTCCAAACGCCTCCTGCCGGAGGCTCTACGCGGGGATCTTGCGGTCCATGGCCCTTTACGGGGCATCGGTGTGGGCGCGTTCATTGAGGCAGCGATTAGCTTGCCAGGTGAACGCGTCCCAAAGGGTCATGGCGATCCAAATGTTCCGAGGATACTGCACGGTCTCCTGTGAGGCAGCGAGCCTTCTTGCCGGACTGTCACCATGGAATCTGAAGGCAAAGGTCCTCGCGCACCTGTATGAGTGGCGCGAGAAGGCGAAACGCCCATGCGCGACACCTCGCGGTTTGGCGGACAGAGCTCCGGCAGGATCTCATGGCGACATGGAGAGAGCGACTGTCGCAACCCAGCGCTGGGCACGCCACCATTGCGGCGGTAGTGCCCCTCTTAGAGGAGTGGCTGGAGAGGCCCCCAGGTCCCCACCGGACACGGAAGTTTCGGGAGGTTCCTGTGTAGGATAAGGCGGAGGGAAACGCCCGGATATCCCCACTGTGAGGATCGCCCAGATGACACGGTGGAGCACACGGCGGAGATCTGCCCCGCTTAGGCGGAGCCCCACCGTGTCCTCGTGCAGGCGATCGGCGGCAGCGACTGCTAATGCTCGCGAAGGAGGAGGCGGCACGGGTGAGGGAGAGGCAACAACAGCAGACTCGCCCTCACGCCCTCTGCAGCAGCCGCCGCAGGAGACGCCAGGGGCTCCAGGCGCCGCGAGACGATCTCCGGCCACCGTAGACCCGGGCCTGCGGACGGCGAGTAGTGGGTAACTCGCCGTCCGATCAGCACCAGGCTCGAGAGTCGACGGCGCGTAGTGTTCCACGCGAGTGTTAGAATTTTTTTATATGTATGTGTAGATATGCAACTAGATGTATGTTACTTATTTACTTGTGTACTTGTTAACTTATTTACTTATGTATGAAAATTATGAATGTGGTGTTTAAGGAAGGTGTTTATTAAGAAAAGCACAGAAAGACAAGACTAAGTATTTATTTCCAATAGACTTGTCATTACTCGAAAATCTAATCAGCACCAGGCCCGAGAGTCGACGGCGCGTAGTGTTCCACGCGCGTGTTAGGATTAATGTATATATATGTGTAGATATGTAACCAGATGTAGGTAAATATTTAATATTCGTTACTTATCTATCTGTTTACCTATTTATTGCTTATTTACTTATTGTGAATGTGGTGTTTTAAGGAAGGGATTTATTAAGAAAAAGCACAAAGACAAGACTAGGTATTTATTTCCAATAGTCATTAATCGAGAATCTAGTTGCCTGTTCACAATACTAGGTCTTCATGGAGAAGAACGGCAAGAAACTCCATGGAAGCTTGATTTTATTATTATATCGACACATCATAATCGTTTATCACAATAAATCTAATTCTATGATTTATTAATTGTGCTATATTACACGATAAATATCTTGTCAGGCAAAGAACATTAATTTCTCAATACCATTTAACATAAGTAGAAACAATAATATAACATCAAATAACTTTAAGTGAGCTTTGGTAAGCCTTGGTAGTCGAGCTTTCATAATATATAATTATAGCAACAACTAGCCAAAAGACCGAACTATTGGTGTAAATAATGGTCCATGACCATTATTCTATTCAACATAGTAACAATAGCAATTAAACACAAATATTTAGAAATAGTAACCAAAAATATAATAAAAACAGCAATAAAATTACTTAACTTTTACTTGTAGGCTGGAGCTCCGTTTTAGTCGACGTCTCGAACAAGAATGGTCTCTGCGTCGTGGGGACGTCGCTGCGTTCCCGCAAGGGAACGCGGCGGGCGGCATCAGGGCTAGGCCCTCTAACCGCGGGGTCTGTGGGCACCCGTAACAACGGGTGCTTCGCTGGGGCGCCTACTTGTAGGCTGAAGACTGCGGGCGACTGACTATGGGAACCTCCTAGGCTAGCGCTGCCGAGATCCCCTTAGCAATCGCCCTGTGTTTTGCTATGTGTAATGCCGCAGGCTCGCGGGGGTAATCGCGGCAGCTAGGCGGTCTACCACCACCGGGTGAGACCCACAGTTCCCTGTGGGAGGCCCAGCGGATGGCGCCAGCGACTGAACTGCCGGCTTACAGCAAGCCCACGGCATGGTGTGTGACCCCGGCCCGTCTCGCTTGGTCGCGGTCCAGGTCAGGGGCCGTCGGCGTATGTGTGGACGGTATTGTGTGAGTAACACCGTCCATGTAAGCACTGTTGTACACGGACTAGCCGCGCCCAGCAGTGCGGGAGTTTACGTGCATGTGGAGTCGTGCACGTCTGCATACGCTCCGCGGCGTGCCTATATTAACTTAGCACACGCCGCGTCGCAGTGTATGTACTGTGTGAATAGTGTTCCTGTTTGGGTAAGCCGCGTCTCTGCCACTCGGAGCTCCCCCTTTATAGTCGTGAACAAACAACTTTGACACTTCTATCTACCGTCATTAAAGGTGGATATCCGTTTGAAATATTTTCTATGTTTTGCTACATTATTCCTCAATATTTTAACTAGTTAATTTTTCAGACATACTGAAATAATGTAAGAATTATTGTAAATTAGGTATTACATACTTGTTACGAGTTTTAGATTATGCCAAACATTACCATTTTAGCAACTTTTAACAATAAAAAGAATACTCATGATAATAACAATAAGTACCTATAATTAGGATAATCTATCACGGCCATTCTGATATGTACTTCGTTCTCGAAGTACATTCTTTCTATTTAATTAATTAGTAAAATTAACTAACATACATATTGAATAATTTGAAATCAGATTATAATCATAAAACATTTATTTCATGAATTATTTTTATATTACACGAAAATTTTAAAGATTTCTGGTAATCAATTACTTTAGTTTTAAAATTGTATAATATTATTATTGGCACAGCCACAGGCACAGCCACAGGCATAGCCACAGGCACAGCCACAGCCACAGGCACAGCCACAGGCACAGCCACAGGCACAGCCACAGGCATAGCCACAGGCATAGCCACAGGCACAGCCACAGGCACAGCCACAGGCACAGCCACAGGCACAGCCACATTTTTTTATAGAATCTCATGGTCTCAACGCTAATTTTCGTCACAGTCAGAACCTCATAGCATCAGCGCTATTTTGGCCACAGTCCAAACCTCAGTCTCATCACTAATTTTGGTTCCAGTCTCTCATTCAGTTACATAACATTCTCAGCATTAATAGTCCCAAATTGGTAGTATTTATGGACCTGCTGAACTTTCCATAGTTCGTTCGGTCAGTCTGACAATATTATTGCCACAGATAATACTTTAATTGACTTTATAAGTATTAATTGGTGTACTTTTTTTTCTATTTGTTATTTATATAAATTTCATCTGCCATAGTGTCTCTGCACCACCTCATGGTAGACTGGTAGAAAATTCCTGAGGCATACTCCGCCTTTGTACAGTGTGTTTACTTGTACATAAAGTTTTTAATAAATAATACTAGCGAACAGATGCCTCATCTCATACAAAGAATCGAAACTGTGTAACAAAGGATTTCGGCTGGCAGTCAGGTATTTTTTCTTATTTTTCACTTCATAACAGCGTTTCACTGTATGAAAATGTATTAATATATAAATTTTAGGAAAAACAGAAGCAAATGGAAAAACAAAACTTTAAACAGCGCCATCTTTTGGTATAAGTAAGTAATATAAGGGTAAAATTCGTTCCAATAATCATTTAATTTTGAATTAGGAACCAAATATTCAGAAAGTACTGTATTTACCATCATATTTTTTCAAAATATTTATATTACATAAACTTCAAATTACAGTAAATTTTTTGAACTAAATTTTCATTGTTCGATACGAGGCCCCGCGCCAATTGCAATAGTTCCGAACATCAATTTTATGTTAATATTTACTAAAATACTAGTCATTCTATTAAGAATGACTAGAATTTTCATCTGCTATTTGTGAAATCTGAACTAATATTGGGCTAATGATCAACTAACGATGACGAATATTACTTTTGATCATAATATATCACTAATACTCACTACCGATAAAAACGGAGAATATATAATATTCAATCTATTTCATGGCAATAAACCAAGTACTTATTCTGTTGTTTTTTTTTTCCATAATTATTGAGTTTTCCCTCAAAAGATATCGTAATAAAATGATTTGCGAACTTTGTCTTTGTCTGTATTCTGTAACTGTACCTTCAATTTTCTATCATATATCTCCATTTCAATGTCAAAATACAATTCTCAACCGAGAGAGCACTAGAATTGACTATTCTTAGCCTCAAATCCGTTTTGACTATAACTTGGCAAGCACTAGGATGTCAAGTCTCATTTTTATTTGTATAACCACTCAGGGATCACAACTATAAGCACCGAAAATTTCAAATAAATACGAGATGAAAAAAATACCTCCAATCTATTCAACTTTAAAATGCTCCGAAAATTATTATACTAAAAATTCTACCAAAATAATGGATATTTAACTCCAGTTTCTTTCTCTCTCCTATCATTTCACTTTGAAAACTAACCTCTCGAAAAATACGCATTATTTTTGCATTTATACTGTTATCATGTTCTCTAAGAAAGTATTAATTCTCTCTTGAGAAACATACGTAAAGAATCGTAATAAAGGACTAATTAAAATTCATGCTCATGAAAATATGAAATAGATTGATTTATTTTATTGTTTCTTAAGATCCGGAACATTTATTTTTAATGTTTATCTTTAAATATGGACTAACCTTGAAAATTTGAATTACTTCGTTACAGCTTTCGCCATAGTTACCATTTTTTTTTTTTTTTTTTAACAAAAAAGACACCCAAGGAAAACAGAACAGAAGATTTCTTGTAAACGTGAGATTATTACGCAATATAATAATATCGTATTTACATAGACTAATGTCGATTTTATATTTATCTTTGGTAACGCATTACGAGTTAGGTACACTTTTATGAAAATACCCTCTGGTAATCAAAATAACAGAACCTACATACTTTCGTCTTAAAGAGAACCTCTTCGCGCCGTGCGATATAGAGAGCCGACCCCACCTCAGGTGAGGAAAGGCTAGGAAGAAGAGATTCTACCCCAAATATCTTACAAGATTTTGTTATCATATTTAAAATAACTTTAAAATACCAGGTATTAAATACTTTTGGTATGCCAAATTACGGTGAAACAGAACAAAGTGTTACCATTTTATATCGATTAAATAAATCGTGTTATAAAATTTGTAAAATTCAAGCAATTTTTTTTTTTATATATATTATTTCATAAATTGAGGTGGCCCTTGTTTACCGCAAGTATCCTATTTTCAACAGTATACTAGAGGTTATCGTTTTATATCTATCTATAAAAATATCTTAATAACTACTTTCTAAGATAGTTATTCTATATTCACAGACATTTGCATCCTCCAGATAAATCATATTTTTAAAGTAAATTAAAAACAATGCCTCTGAAGGCCTTACCGACTTTTGCTACTCTGTCCTACATCTGTTGATTTCAGACGAAATACTCCAGATGCTTTGACAAGAGTTTGAAGATCCACAATCCCACACACATACATCCACAGCTTCTAGATTCCAGTAGTGCCGTTGTCTGGGGCTATATTGCGGCATCGCGATGTCATCTTGGCGCAAGTGGACTCGGCGACCCATCGTCTCAAACGGCATTTAGAAAACAGCCATTGCTCCAACATCGCCCATGAAAATAACAAAATTGAGATTCATTAATAATCTGTTATGTAAGCCAGAGAACAATCCCACTTCTGATGTTAGGATTAATGTATATATATGTGTAGATATGTAACCAGATGTAGGTAAATATTTAATATTCGTTACTTATCTATCTGTTTACCTATTTATTGCTTATTTACTTATTGTGAATGTGGTGTTTTAAGGAAGGGATTTATTAAGAAAAAGCACAAAGACAAGACTAGGTATTTATTTCCAATAGTCATTAATCGAGAATCTAGTTGCCTGTTCACAATACTAGGTCTTCATGGAGAAGAACGGCAAGAAACTCCATGGAAGCTTGATTTTATTATTATATCGACACATCATAATCGTTTATCACAATAAATCTAATTCTATGATTTATTAATTGTGCTATATTACACGATAAATATCTTGTCAGGCAAAGAGCATTAATTTCTCAATACCATTTAACATAAGTAGAAACAATAATATAACATCAAATAACTTTAAGTGAGCTTTGGTAAGCCTTGGTAGTCGAGCTTTCATAATATATAATTATAGCAACAACTAGCCAAAAGACCGAACTATTGGTGTAAATAATGGTCCATGACCATTATTCTATTCAACATAGTAACAATAGCAATTAAACACAAATATTTAGAAATAGTAACCAAAAATATAATAAAAACAGCAATAAAATTACTTAACTTTTACTTGTAGGCTGGAGCTCCGTTTTAGTCGACGTCTCGAACAAGAATGGTCTCTGCCACTCGGAGCTCCCCCTTTATAGTCGTGAACAAACAACTTTGACACTTCTATCTACCGTCATTAAAGGTGGATATCCGTTTGAAATATTTTCTATGTTTTGCTACATTATTCCTCAATATTTTAACTAGTTAATTTTTCAGACATACTGAAATAATGTAAGAATTATTGTAAATTAGGTATTACATACTTGTTACGAGTTTTAGATTATGCCAAACATTACCATTTTAGCAACTTTTAACAATAAAAAGAATACTCATGATAATAACAATAAGTACCTATAATTAGGATAATCTATCACGCGCCTCAAAGAGTTGTCAGCATTCATGACGGGGCCCGTCATAGCCGATGCTTGCCTAGGGGTTGAGGATAAATTCGAAAGAGTTACCTCGCCCCTGGGCACTCAGGCAGGGAAGGAACAGGGTGGGTTTTAGTCAGTAAGAGTCTGACACGCCATCCCGCTCCACCCAGAGCGGGAGATGCCCGGGGGTGGAGGATAAATTCGAAAGAGTTACCTCGCCCCCGGGCACTCGAGGCAGGGAGGAACAGGGGTGGGTTTTAGTCAGTAAGAGTCTGACACACCCTTCCGCTCCACCCTAGAGCGGAAGAAGTCATTGGATGATTTCCCACCCCCCAAAAAAAAAAAAAAAAAAACCCAGAGCGGGAGAAGTCATGGGATGATTTCCCAACCCCCCCCCAAAAAAAAAAAGTGTCACTTCTCACCCAGCAAACAGCACGGAGTAGGGATGAGTACGAAACCGGTCTCCTGTGTTTCTCACAGAAATCAGAATAATCTTTCTCTCTCTCCCTACACAGTTTTCGGCCATTTAGTAAGTGCATCGATTGTAGCAGTGACGCATAAACTTATCAAGTTTGCATTAGTGATAGCAAATATGGATAACATTTTTTTATGTGTAGAACTGACTTTTAGGAGATATAATTTCAAATATATTAGTGAGGTTATTAACTACAGCACTCCATTCCTCTTTCAGACATAGACCACATCCCCACCCACACACTTACAATAAGTTTGTTATTTTTTATTTAATTACCAAAATATTCACTATAGATAATTTATATGGCAAAACAACATTTGCTGTGTCAGCTAGTTAGTTTATATAAAATTTGATTGTATGGGTAAATAAGCTCATTATTCAAAACATCTATAAGGTTTAAGTATTTATTTTTTGCTTTTCGTCGGTTTTTTTTGGTAAAAGTTGTTTTTGTTTATTGATTTTGAGGCGGTATGAAGTTCGCCGGGACAGTTAGTCTAGTAATACTACTTAATAGGTACATAATAATACTTATGATGTAGGTATCTTCGTACATAAGTGACAATACCCGCTTAGTGCGTGTTGGACTTCGCACATTCAGGGTTCCGTTCCAATTGTATTTTTGACTATTTGTATGGCTTTGGGTCAACAAGTTGCTCTAAATAATGTGAAAATTTGAAGACTGTTGTAGCTCCAACCGTTTTTTCTTTTTTTTTTTGGGGGTGGGATCTTATGACTTCTTCCGCTCTTTTGGCTGTAAAATCTGTGTAACAGATGACGGACGGACAGGCAGACAGACGGACGCAAGAGTGACAGCAATAGGTCCGCTCCGTTTGGACCCTTCGGGTACGGAACCTTAAAAGTGTAGAAGGTACTCGTAAGTACCTATCTATTATTTATCTCTAGCAACCTTATCATCGCATGTTCACGCGTAAGTGCTCCGATAGGCCCTCTTATTTTTTTTCTCGTACATTAGTTACCTACTAGGAATCTAAGTGGTACCTATTAACTAGGGATTACAAAAAAAAAACAAAACGATCTGTCTAATACGGGTAATCCATCAGGTATCTCCGGGGATGCTTCAGGTACCTATCTACCTAATCCTGTGATATATTACCCAAAACAAAGCTCGCTCGATATGATTGTATTTTTAACCGACTTCGAAAAAAGGAAGAGGTTCTATGTTCGGTTGTATGGGTTTTTTTTATGTAAGTATGTCCACCGATTTCTCTGTCAGTTGGGGACCGATTTTCAAAATTCTTTTTTCATCCAAAAGAATATACTCCAGTGGTGGTCCCATATAAATTTAATCGAAATAGTTTTAGCTCTTTTTGAATAAATCAACTAAAACAAAAATATGTATACATAGATGACATTTGGTCTCCTTCAATTATGAGTGTTAGGTATTGGGGTTATCAATTCAGGCGTAACTGTAATATTTAGTTTTAGTTCTGGGGTATAACAACCAAAAAGAGAAAAAATACAACTGACTTCCAAAAATGACGATACACTAAAAATTAAAAAAAAAAATTTTTTTACAAAAAAAAAACAACCGACTACCAAAAAAGAAAACACTAAAAATTCAAAAATAACTTTAATTTCGGAAGTCTGTGTCAATAAACGAAGAAATGAAATACAAACACCGACTTCCAAAATTAAAGTTATTTTTTCATTTTTAGTGTGTTTTCCTTTTTGGAAGTCGGATGTTTTGTTTTTTTGGTAAAAAAGTTTTTAATTTTTCACTTAGCACAATACGTATTTTTATGTTGTTAAAACAAGTCTCAGAATGAACCGAAACATTCGACGCATTTTACGTTTGGATGTGTCGAAACATTCTGAGACCTGTTTTAACAACGTAAACATACTTTATCCTCTTTGTAACGAACGTGACGTTGGATTCTTTAATATTTATTTTCTATGCTATGCTACGATTTTTTATTCAATGAGGGCGTCACTTTGCCGGTAGTACGGCCTTAAGGATGAGCCTAAGATATTATACTTGCACGCTTATGTTTTTATTTAAGTTTTAATTAGTATTTGTAAGTTCGTCTTATAAAGATTTTTACTTTTTTATAAACCATTTAAAAATATGTGATTCGTTCGGAGCCCTTTGCGCGATTCTGATTCGCACTTGTTTTTCTTAAGGCCCTACTACCGGGCAAGTGGCGCCCTCATTGAATAAAAAATCGTAGCGTATTATAGAAAATAAATAAAGAATCAAATAATTAGGTATAAAAGTAGTAGGCAAAAGTACCAAAAACGGCCGTTTTTGACACTTTTGCTTACTACTTTGGATACGAAACATTTTGAGACCTGTTTTAACAACGTAAAAATACTGTTACGAGCTGGGTATGGGATAAATTATTTTACACAGATTAATTAACCAAATATCTTTTATTAACTCAACGTTATCTACACAAACACTAATTCACTAATAATCACTATTCGTAATCGCTTGTATTCGCATCCCTTCGCATCCGTAGTCGAAAACAGACTGACTCACTCGTCGCCCGTCCGGCCTATTTACACAGTCGTAGAAGTTTCCAGAACATTGTCGAACTATCCCATAGTGGAATATTCTAGAAACATCTATGAACTTCTACACAGTACCACAATGAAATGTTCTCGAACTTAGTAGAAACTTCTGGAAACTTTAACCACATTCTCGAACGTTCCAGTGTAATACGGTTGACGTAACACTGCCCCCTCCTTAGACATGCTCGTCCCGAGCATCATTAGTCCCGTAGTATCGCGCCAATCGGTCTACATGGACGATCTTAGGCGCACGCACCTCGTGGACCCTTCTGTATTCGGTAGGTAACATCGTTGATCCTGGTCACGATTCGGTATGGTCCATCCCATTTTGCTTGCAATTTAGGAGACTTCCCTTTGCTGCGCACTGGGTTATGCCAGTGAACCCTCGTCAAAACCTCTATGGTTTGCCTTCCGGTCGTATCGGGTCTTCATCTTATCAGACATTTGTTGGCCGGATTGTCTGATATGCTCATGTAGGTACGTCATTCAACTTCTTACGCAAGTCATTCGCATAATGGGTTACACTGTGTGAGGCATCAGGGGGGTAACCCGGGCCTGTGGACGGCGAGTAGTGGGTAACTCGCCGTACGATCAGGATCAGGCCCGAGAGTCGACGGCGCGTAGCGTTCCACGCGCGCCTCAAAAAGTTGTCAGCAAACACGATGGGGCCCGTCATGGCCGATGCCCGCCCGGGGGTTGAGGATAAATTCGAAAGAGTTACCTCGCCCCTGGGCATTCAGGGCAGGGAGGAACAGGGGTGGGTTTTAGTCGGTAAGAGTCTGACACGCCCTTCCGCTCCACCCTAGAGCGGGAGAAGTCATTGGATGATTTCCCACCCCCCAAAAAAAAAGGGGGTTCCGGTGATTAAATCTGCAGGCAACCGTAATTCCCTCCCAAAGTTCGCGAAGGCTGGTGTCACAGTCGTACTTTCGTGAACTGCACTACGATAGGACAGAAGAAATGGCTGTATGTGCTTGTCCCAATCCCTTTGCCTGCTTTCCACAACTTTTGCCAGATATCTCTCGATTATCTAACGTTTGGTTGAAGCGTTCTACCATTCCATCAGATTGTGGATGGTAAGAAGTGGTTCTCGTCTTGTAAGTACCCATCATTCGACAAGTCTCCTGGAATACTTGCGATTCAAAATTCCTCCCTTGGTCGCTGTGAATTTCCAAGGGTACTCCAAAACGACGGAAAACTTCCTGAACCAATTTATCTGCGACTGTTGTAGCTTCTTGGTTAGGAATCGCGAAGACTTCTGGCCACTTTGTGAAGTAATCCATGACAACCATAAAGTAATTGTTTCCGTTTTTACTTTCCGGAAATGGTTCCGGAAATGGTCCTGCAACGTCGTAATGCTATCCGTTCCCAGGGGGCTCCCACGTTGTATACTTTTAAAGCACATCTGCTGCGTGTCTGGGGTCCTTTCACAGCCGCACAACTGGTATATTTGCGACACCAGTCCTCAACATCTTCTCGACAGTGAATCTCTCAGTTCTTTTTACCCCCATATGCCCCCCCCAACATCCATCATGGTAGAGCCGTAAAACATCCATCGGTACTTTAGCTTTGGGGACAACAATTTGTATATGACAGTTGTCTCCTGAGCGTTTTCCCATTTACGGCACAAGACTTCATCCTGCATAACCAAGCTTTTCCATTGTGCCCAATAATTCTTCGTGATGGAACTCAATGCCGCAACGTCACTCCACTTGGGTTTAGGAACACCAGCTTTAATCCACTCGAAGATCGGTTTGAGGTCCGTGTCATTTTGCTGAGCAAACTGTAGGGTTTCCCTCCATTAATTACTAAGATTCATTTTTAGCATACTCACGGGCACTACTTCCTTAATCTCTTGCTTGGTACAGTGCTTACAGTCTTCAGGGCAAGGTTTTCTAGACAATGCATATGCGTTACCGTGAGTTCTCCCACTGCGATGTTCAGTTACGAAGTCGAACTCTTGTAGTAGTTCAATAAATCTTGCCACTTGTCCCTTTAAATTCTTGAACTGCAATAGCCACTTTAACGCAGCATGGTCAGTTCGCAATTGGAATTTCCGTCCTAGCAAATATTTAATTTAAGTAATGTCCTTACTACGGCGAGTAGCTCGCGTCTCGTAACGCAGTAATTTCGTTCCGGTTTGGATAAAGATTTGCTGTAGTAGGCTATAACAATTTCCTGGTTTCTTCGTTGAGACAACACGCCCCCAATTCCAGTATTATTTGCGTCTGTGTCAACTATGAAGTCATTTTCAGTGTCAGGATATCCCAAAAAAGGTGTATTGCACAGACGTTTCGTTAATTCCCGAAATGCGATGTTACAATTCTCGTCTGAACAGAATTGTTGCTTCTCCTCAATGAGTTTGTGTAGAGGTTTTGCAATGTCGGCAAAATTCTTGATAAACCATCGATAGTAGCGATTGAGATTTTGAAGGTGATTTCTTCAAATGTACGGCCCAAGTTAATGATGTCATCTAAATAGAAAAGACATGCGTCTCCGATCAATCCGGCAAGTACTTGCTCCATTAGCCTTTCAAACGTCGCAGGTGCATTGTACAATCCGAATGGCATAACTTTAAACTGCCATAGCCCCTTTCCTGTTGAGAATGCAGTTTTCTCCTTATCCTTTGGGTCTATTTCCACATGCCAGTAGCCACTTTTCAGATCCAGCGTGGTAAACCACCTCATTCCAGTCAGTGTATCCAATGTGTCGTCGATCCTAGGCAGTGGGTAGCTGTCCTTTTTCGTGACGTCGTTCAATCGTCGATAGTCCACACAAAAGCGTGTGTTGCCGTCCTTTTTCTTCACCAGGACCACAGGAGAACATCATGAACTCGATGAAGGCTCTATAACACCGTCTTTCACCATGCCCTCAATCATCGTTTCCACTTTTCACGTGCTACCAGCAGTTTTCTTGGTCGTTGACGGATTGGTAACTCGTTGCCAGTATTGATTTTGTGCTGAACCAGTCCTTTTCTTCCTATGTCACCATCATTTGTAGAGAAAATGTCGGCAACCTGAAGTAAAATCTTCTGAGCCTTATCCATTTCTACTTCAGTTAAATCGCAGTTTTCCAAAAGTGTTGACACGTCAAATTTCAGGCGGAACACTTTTCCTGATGGTTACAGATCAACTCAGGATGGATGAAATGGCGACAGGTCACTGGAACAACTTGCGACCGACGGATGCCGCTTAAGTTAAAGGGGAAAATCTATAAGTCCGTGATTAGAACTGTCGTACTGTATGGGTCAGAATGTTGGGCTGTGAAAAAGACGGATGAAAAAAGATTGCATGTGGCGGAGATGAGAATGTTGAGATGGATGTGAAGTAACGAGACTGAATAAAGATGAGATGTGAGTACATTAGAGGTAGTTTAAAAGTGGCGCCAGTTACCGAAAAGTTGAAAGGGAACCGCTTATCTTGGTATGGTCATGTGAATAGGAGGGATGAAACACATGTAACTAAAAGAGTTATGAATATAAATGTGGATGAATGGAGAGGGAGAGGGAGGCCAAAGAAAGTATGGATGGATTTTGTGAGGAGTGATATGAAAGAAAAGGGTGTTAGTGATAGCGTGACGGCTGACAGGACAGAATGGAAGAAAAAAACGTGATGCGCCGACCCCAAGTAACAAGGGATAAGGGCAGGAAGATGATGATGATTTTTCCTGATGGTACACCTTCCATGAAGATTTCCTCTGTACCACACTTCAATACTCCTTGACCAACGACGATCGCACAACGATGTTTCCGCATGAAGTATAATCCCAGGATGTAATCGTCCACTATGTCGGCCACGATGACATTATGTCGATAAATTTTGTTACCTAATTGTAACTCCACCTCCTTCTTGCCTCGGACGATTATGTGCTGACCGGTAGCTGTCAGTAATTGTATACAGTCGTGGTTATTAAAGAAGTCCCCAAGGAACCGACTTGCTGGGTGAGTATTGACGACCGTGTGAGAAGCTCCAGTATCTAACGTCAATTTGCATAGTTTTCCGTTGACTTTGATGATCAGGCTGTTTCCGTCATGGACCTGTGAGATCGAAATCCTCGGGGCTCTTTCAATACCAGCCAACACCCGCCCCCCAGTCCTTGCATTTACACGTTTCCCTGCTGTTGCTGGGCAGTCATATCAGTCGCCCTTCCTTGCTGGGATTGATCTTCTCTCAGTGTGCCTCGCTTTGGACAGCTTGACCGAAAATGACCCCTTTCCCCACAAGTGTAGCACCTAGAGCTATACCCTTGCGGATGATCGCGTACAGGTGATGGCACAACCTCCCTGATACGGTATGTTCGATGGTCTTGCCTCACTGCCTCTACTTCCAAGGATGCCAAGTTTTACAGCGGCTCTAACCTCCAAGTCACAAATTCCGTCGACGAACGCCTGTACCAGATTGCCATTGATGAGTGCAGGGGCGGACTGGTATGCTTTCTGAACCAACTTTTCAACTTCCAAGGCCCACTGCTGTAGGAAACTTCTGGAATCTTCGACCACATTCTCGAACGTTCCATTGTAATACGGTCGACGTAACAATACTTCCTCTTTGTAACAAACGTGACGTTGGATTCTTTAATATTTATTTTCTATGCTAAGCTACGATTTTTTATTCAATGGGCGCGTAGACCCTTAAACTTTTTTGTAATCGTCAACCACCAGGTCTGAATGAATGGTCAAAAGAAAATTCCTGTGCGAGGTATGCCAAAACTATGGATCTCGCTTCGCTTGCTGTTACAGTCAATTAAGTAGCTCTTTATTTTTATTATTTTATGTATTAGTTGAAAACAATATTTTTTAATGAATAAGTACTTGTCAAAACAATATCTAACCTATGTGAGGGTGTTAAAATTCTTCCCTTTCTTCTTAGTTCTCGACTTTTATTCTTTGACTGACGAAGAATCGGCAATATCTGCATGAATGTTAGGTACATGAAATCACAATCACATACATATCGCTGAAAATTTGTTTCTAGGTTATGATGAGTCTTAATTGATAATCACGGGTAAGCAACTGCATAGAAAGAAGACGAAAATTTTGTATTTGGAGAGGCGCCACTTGATCTCGCATCACCAAAAATTTTTGCTAGGGCCGTCTCAACGAGCGAGAGACTCGCGACGAGTCCGCGCTTTTATCGTCGGGTAGTCTCCACGAACGACCGATTATTCCTTCAGCGTTCCTTCGCAGATCTCAGTGAAAAGATGGTTGTTACAATTAGACTACCTAAGTACCGAAAATCTTTTGTTTTCGAAATAAACCTCTCTTTACCACCGCTAATGCTGTTTGATTATTATTATCATATAATGTGCATGATTTTAGTATACATACCTAGTATTAAGTACTTTTACTATGTAATCCTTGTTGCTAAGCTGGTGAGGAATAAACTATTTAATTTATTTTATTTAGCGTATCGTCGCGACTCGTAACGGAATCGCCGCGTGTCCGCGATGACTCATAACGGAATCGCCACGTTTCCGCAACGAGGCGTTGTGCAATAGTTTTGTTGAAAGAGTTCAGTTACCTCATCAAACCAATACTTTGCTTTAATTTCGCTACTCCGGTACTCTAGCAACTGCACATCGTAAAGTGCAGGTCTCTCCCTCACTTCAAGTATAAAGTTATCAATGAATATTGTTTGTTGTTTAAAAAAAACAACCGACTTCCAAAAAAGAAAATACACTAGAAATTAAAAAATAACTTTAATTTCGGTAGTCGGTTTGCATTTTATTTCTTCGTTTTTGTGACACCGACTTCCGAAATTAAAGTTATTTTTTAAATTTTAGTGTAAGTATTTTCTTTTTTGGAAGTCGGTTGTTTTTTTTGTAAAAAAGATTTTTATTTTTCAGTTTTTAGTTGTTATACCCCAGAACTAAAACCCCAATAAAATGGAACGTGGAATTTAAACACACTCGTAATTGGAGAAAACCAAAACGTCATCGAGGTATACGTATTTTTCGTTTTTGTTCAGTTTTTCAAAAAGCGCTAAAGCAATTTCTATAAAATTTATATGGGACCACCTCGGGAGTATATTCTTCCGAATAAAAAAAAAGAATTTTGAAAATCGGTCCACAGCTGACGGAGAAATCGGTGGACATAAAAAAAAGACGGCCCACTGATGTAAGGTTGACTGTACTTCTGTGCGGGAGACGAACCCACAATTTATTCAATTTATATTTTCAATTCATGCAGCTGTCTTGCCTGGTTTAGACTATTCCGGAATTTGACGGCAACTTTTAACAGAAACATTCGAATAACGACTCTCAAAAAGTTTATTTTGTGAACAACAAACGCTACGTGTTCTTCTTAGAACCAACAGCTATAATTTGTCTTAAAAACACAGATAAGCCAATTTATAGATAAAGCCTTTACCTACTGCTTATAAAGGTGAACTTAAGCAGAATTCAATTTACAATGCACTATTCAGCGAGTTTGCGAATTATTTACAAAGGCAGCGTCGAAAAGCCGCTGCATACACTACGTAGGTAGTTATAAGGTACGGTCTACCTACTGTGTGAAAGCCCCGGTTAGACCTGTTGCTGAATCGATTCGCTGAGGTCGCTTTGTGGCGCACACTCTAGCGAAGGCTTTTTATATGCCCCGGTCTTTATTTTGACGCTCTTGTACTCAATATTTGCGATTAGGGATTATTTTGTGTAAAAAGATATTTTATTTAAATAGGGAGGTTTTTCTAACCAATATGGTTGATTGGTGATTTCAGGCTACTTAGGTAAGGATGGAAAAGGCTTTTTCGTTTTATAAGGTGCCTAAGTATCTAACAATGTTTTGGTAATAAACGAGCATATTTCAGTAGACATATGTATGTAGATATGATATACCAGTGATCTTCCTTGCCCGCTCTAAAAGTACGGCCATACCGATATCGTCGATGGCGTGCAAACTTGCGACATTCACAGCGCACGTAACTCCCAAAGTGCACATAATCATTCGTCTTTTGCATATCCTATGAACTTTCCTACATTTTTAAAAAGTCTGTGTACTTCTTAAAAAATCTGGTCGATCGGTGTTAGTCGAGGCACGCAGTAAATTCAACGTAGGTAATTCTATTAAAAAGGCTTGAAGCGGGAAAATCGATATAGCTCGGATTATGGTAATGCATGCAGCCCAGTCAAGCTTAGCCGATCACGTTTGCCTTTTCCTTTATGCTTCATAGCGTTCCGTCCAAGTATCTATTCTTGGTTATTTATTTTACTGCCTTTGCCTTTTTACGTTTTTTAGGGTTCCGTACCCGAAGGGTAACCAACGTGAGCCTATTACATACGTCCGTCCGACTGTCTGTCACCGGGCTGTACCTCATGATGCGTAATAGGTAGTCAGTTGAATTTTTTTCACAGAACGTGTGTTTCTGTTGCAGCTGAAACAAAAAAAAAAAAAAAAATTAAAGGGGGCTCCCCTACTAGAAACGTATTTTGTATTGGCTTTTTTTACTGGATCTTAATAATGGCAACAAGTAGACGCGGATAATCTTGTACGATGGTACGAAACTCTTTATGGGCGACTCCGACTCACAGTTGGCGGGTTTTTTTAGTTAGGACCTCAGTCAGGGTAGGTCAACAACATTATTTAGAAGCAGTGTTTTTCAATCTTTTTGATTACGCGACCCCTTGTTAAGTAAAAAATAGTGGCGACCCCCAGGACCGTAACAATGCGGTGAGCGGGCGGGCGCAATGCGCTCTTGTGATCTGTTTTTGAACCTAAACGTCTAATTCGAATATGTTTCAAATCACACACTATTTGCGTGACAAAACGAGAACCAAGATTATGAAAAATGTTGAAGAATAAACAGGCATAGCCTTTTTATTATTATTTCGTATATTTATTTTTACACATATTATTTACATTTTTAAATATTTTTAAAAGAAAACACATTAAAAATATAAAAATAGTAGTCCACCGGTATCGGGAGCGGGGTCCAAGCTACCGGTGGTTAGGGCTCCAGAGACAGGAACCTCCTCACAATGCGAGCCGTATCAAGGAGTACTGCCTTCTGAATCAGACCCTTGATCCAACCGCGCAACGACAGCTTCGACAGGTGGTCGTCGAAGCTTTTAGCCATCAGGCCATAAAAGCCATTATTATTATTTTCTAGTGTAGGACTAGCAGTCCTCGCTTTTTACTTTTACCTAGCTGGCGACCGCGACCTCCCAAGCAAGACTTCGTGACCGTGTGGGCACGATAGTAAAAACTACACTGGCGGAAGAAGAACGCGCGCCCGCATGCGTGTGGCCCGCCGCCAATCCACGTTCCGCGCGCCTGCTGCCCGCATGATAGGAAAAACATGTATGAAATGATAGGATGTTGGCAGCCCGCACGCGGACCAGATCCGTATACGGGCGGCTAACCGCATGACAGGAAAAGGGCCCTTAATCTACCACGCAGGCCCAGTGCGGGTTCGTGGATGTCTCATGTCTTCGAATTTTTTGTTCTAGGACATGCCGCGTTTCCTCACGATGTTTTCCTTCACCGTTTTGAGAGCAGTGATGATAAAATTAATTTACACAAAGTAATATTAATTCTCCCGGCCGGATTTCGGTCCAATCTTAACGGATATTAGCCAACTACGCAGGAGATTACCATTATTGTGCATGTCTGAAAAACAGGTGCACTCTCTGTTCCTTTACTCTCATAGTCCGGTGGGACGGCAATCCGACACGACCGGAGAGAGATCAGGCGCAGGGCTTTACGTGCCTTCTGAGGCACGGGGGTGTTACACCACCAAGTTCCAAACCACCGAGCTGCTACAGAGTAATATCAATGGAAAAACCAAATAGCACTTTTAGTCCGACCCGGAAATCGAACACAGGACCTAACGTGCGGGAGGAAACGCCCGGGTGTCGGAAGAAACGCACGGGTGTTGCCACTGCGCGGATCGTCCCGAGGACACGGTGGAGCATACGGTGGTCTGCCCCGCTTGGGCGGAGCCCCGCCGTGACCTCGTGGATGCGATAGGCGGCAGCGACCTCTCGCGCCCTGCCCTGGTTCAGGCCATGGTACGGAGCGAGAGGGAATGGGAAGCCGTCTCCTCCTGCGAAGCAGTAATGCTCGCGGGACGTGTGAGGGAGTATCAACAACGGAGTCGCCCTCACGCTCTCAGCAGCAGCCGCCTCAGGAGACGCCTGGGACTTCCGGCGCCGCGAGACGATCTCCGGTCACCGTAGACCTGGGCCTGCGGACGGCGAGTAACAGGCCCGAGAGTCGACGGCGCGTGTGTTCCACGTGCGCCTCAAAGAGTTGTCAGCAAAGAGACGGGGCCTGTCATGGCCGAGTCTGACACGCCCTCCCGCTCCACCCAGAGCGGGAGAAGTCATTGGACGATTTCCCACCCCAAAAAAATAAATAAAAAAAGGACCTAACGTGACGTGAGACTGTCATTAATTAGCTATGTCTATCTGATTTAGTCATTTTGAAGTGAACTCTTAATTTTCCTGACTCTTTTTGGCTACCAACAGGTTAATTGCCGTAAATTTAAAAAAAATAATTAAATAATAACAAGGTCTTCTATGTGGATAGATAGGTACTTTTAAATAGTTTTAACTAATTAATTTGTCAAAACGTATTTTTCCTCGTTAAATTATTTCGATCTTTCTTTAACTTGTTGTTTCGTGATTATAATAAAATTAAGACGTAATTTATTTGAGAGTTTCATTTTGACGAGAAATTCTGAGAAATATTTTTCTAAATCGAAAATGAAAATGGTGGAATGAGTTTTAATTTCTTTAATTAAACTGCGGATCGAGATAAATTCGGACAAAGGAAGCTCGGATTGAAAGCCATGGGTATAATCAATAATTCATTGATTACCTCGATAGGTACATAATAAAACCACTTTACTGCGATGTTCCAATTAAAATGTCCACGGCAACAGAAGAAATCGGTCAAGTGCGAGTTAGACTGCTACACACGAAGGGTTCCGTACCATAAAATGAAAAAAAACCTAAAAAAACACGTTTCTGGAAACGTGTTTATTTCTGTTTTTTTTGGGCTGTACCCAAAAAAAAAACAGAAATATGTGTGTATTCTCATGATCCGTACTATGTAGACAGTTGAAATTTTCACACGTCATGTACTTTTATAGCCGATATAACAACAAATAATAAAAATAACAAGAGGTCTCCCCTAGGGAGACCCCATTATTTTTTTAATTTATTATTATTTATTATTTGTTGATAGAGCGGCAACAGAAATACACATTCTGTGAAAATTTCAACTGTGTAGCTGTTACGGATCGTGAGATTCAGCCCGCTGACAGACGGACAGACAGCGGAGGAATAGTAATAGGGTCCCGTTGGTTACCCTTCGGGTAGAAACCCTAAAAAAGCGTCAGTTTTATGAACCATTCAGCCTGTCTCTGTAACCAATGGCTAACTTCTTACTCAGATAGTTACTGTCTCACTACAGCACGTTTCGCACTGTCTCATAAACTACCTGCAGCTGAAATCAGCGCTTGATCTACGTGCGTCCGGTTTCAATGTCTCTAAGATGGAGGACCCTCCACCTTACGTAGGAGTCATTGCGTAGGAGGGACCTAAGTAGCTACCTAATCTTAGAGAAATATTACCGCCGGATCATTCAACTCGCATTCAACCCACGAAATAGCTCGACTGCCCGATGAACAAGAAGAAGTGGCACGTAGGAGCACTAACTAGTCTAAATGCATTCATTCTGAGAAGACAAGAGTAATTACTTACAAAACTTCTTAACTAGATTAACAACTTTACTTTGAGGACCCGTATTCGGGACGTTTTGGAGATGTTTCAGACCAGTTTGTGGGGAATAAGACTGTGATTACATGGTAGTGGCGCTTATAGCGGGGCGTGTAGCGTGCATGGATCCACGCTGCTGGAACTAGTCGGTCTCTACACTCGTTTATCAAATTTTAGCCATTATAGGTAAGTTCTCATATTTTACATGGCGTGACGTGGGTGGCATGGCTGTGGCACACGTTATAGAGTGGTAGGTAGCATCATTCTAGATATGGTCACTGGTTAACCTCAATAACTGTTATTAGTAGATAATAATTATAGCTGCAATGCCATCTTCAGTCCTTCTATAATAATATTCTTTATTTTCAGGCACCTAAGGAAAACACAGATAATACACGACATTAAGTAATCTTAAAACATAATAAACTAATACATAATATTGAAAAAAAAACATAAAACTAATCTATTTAACTACTTTAGGTCGGTGACGTATTGCGCTGAGTCGTGGTGTCATGTAGCCGTCCGCGAAAACGCCAAACAGTCGTGTTTTACACCCGTCAGGCAAAATTTCTCCTTCATGAAAGTATCTAGATGGTGAGTTGGTAACCACACCACAAAATATTTGAAGTTAATCTTGTGGCGCGACTCCAACCTTTCGACTCTCAGGGTGAACTTGGTCTTCATCTTGATGTACTCCATGACTTCCGTTACCTTCGTGGAGTAATGCAGACGTGACACGAAAAGCTGCGTCGATGGAATAGCAGCATTCTATGCTGCTACTGGAGGCCTAAGCTGATTTATCACTCTCAAACGCATGCCATAATAGAACTACAGAGAGTTTTTCAACCCGCCTGCTTGCTCCACCCTGTAACCGTAGCCTTACTAAGTTAGGACCACGTAACGTGATATGGCTCTAAGCGCTCGCAGCTGGCCAGTTACCAGTTACACTCAGATGTTATGTAAATTTTGTGATTGTGCCCAAATTACGGACCGCATAGTTTTCAAGGATTCCTTACAAATGGATTGTCTTCAGCGCTCTGATGGTTTGAGTGGCAACTACTTTGAACTGTTTAAGTTTTGAGTTTGTCCAAAGTTTTTGAGAGAAGTCTCATTTTGAACTACATACTCGTGATACTTATTTTAAGTAAATAAGTATCACGAGTATGTAGTTCAATATTTTTGTTCTTGATTTGTTCGTTGCCATACAATTGTTGATATTCATTAACTCTTGTAATCGTGTTTTACAATCGTACCAGTACCTACTTTTGCTATTACAAACATGTTAAACACCCATTCTTTCTTAATATTATACTCAAGGACCATTTACGGGTCCGTTTTCTTAAGCACTTTATGAAATTAAAGTCCCAAAAGGATGTAACCCAACGGAGCTTAACGTGACCACAAAATACATAATTCCGGCAAAATGTAGACAGTACTACAGTAGATACGTCTATCCTTTAAAAGCCGATCATGTTGGGAATACGGACCTATCTATCTCGAAACTCTAGGTACGAGTACATCACCGTGGCAATATAACATTTCACACTGCAGTTCGATCGCAAATGTGGTGTTGAATTTGCGAGAGTGTAGGTACGTGCTACGGCCCTCACGTTTCGGGGTTAACTACTAGAGCTCTGTGATCGTGAGAGGTCACTTGCAACCATCAAATATGATTCTAAACGACAGTCCTGCTAACATTTTGGACGCGCAGAATGTCAGTAGTTTCATCTCTCATGTTGTTTAAATACACTTTTGACCTGTGTCATGCAACGCTGTAGGCTAGGCTTCAGGGAATAGCGCACGGAGAATGAAAAGAGAGAAAAGCTCGTAGTAAATACTGAGAACCGTTCTTCGTAAGACAATGGAGGACATGCAACTTTTAATTTAGAAACTAAAAAGTACGAAAGAGAATTTAAGTAACTATTTTCACAGTAAATAAATGTAAAATAGCTGTAAAATTAAGTCAGTTCTGAAGTCTTTCAGCATTGACGAGAAAATCCAGGTTATCGCGACACTCATCTAAATGACAGGACAGCCATTGCTCGCAAATTATAATTTTATTCATAGTCTTGCAGCGCACTCGTTAAACGTCATGACGACGACTAAAGATCCAGAATAAGTAGATAAACAGGAACTGTTGGGCCTTTTATTGTGGTCCCAAGTAATTAAGTAAGCTCATACGTACTTGGGAACTTAAATAATTCTACTTGAATGTAACTACTGACGTACTTAGTAAGGTCTAAGTGTCCGAGCACAGAAATGGGGCAGAAATGTGGATGTTAGATTAAACTAACACGTGTGTTCCCTTTAAATAGGGAAAGAGCAAAAGAATAGGTTGTTGGGTATGGGTCTGGATTTCATTTAGTTTAGCCTTTTTCTATTGACGCAAAGCTTTAGTACTTTTACGTTCTGTCGTATCGTATCAATACCCTATTTCTAACACAAAAGATTGTTTTTTCTGTTTGCGAAATTGGCAAAAAAGCGATGATATATTTTATCGGTTCTTCACCTTGTAATGTAGGTATGTGCGTGTTGTGGTCTCTCATAATTGAAGGAGCACACGTGACAGAGCCAATTGTGTTATTAGGTTACCTATGTGTTGACACTTCGCGTGACCCAAGGGCTGGCTTTTTCCTCGGCCAGAAGCTAAGCATTGCCATACAACGTGGCAATGCCGCCAGTCTTTAGGGCACACTTCCAGTAGACAGCGATGCGGAGGAATTTTTTGACGCCAGGATTGTAAGTTTTATTTAGTTAGGAGTTTTTTTTTTAGTTACAGTTAAGTATTTTATAAAATGTACAAAGAATTATACTGTGTTAAATTATTTTTCAATGGGTAAACCTAAAGGTATATCTTACCGAGAAAAAGATCGTAAAGCAAATAATTGCTGACATTCAAATGCGTGTAAAGGTGGTCTGAGGAGTAAATATCTGCCATTACTGATTCGATCTCTGCGTCTTGTTTGTATAGGGCCCTAAGTACGTCATTTGTAGGGGAATTGAGCTTAGAACGATCTCCTGTAATCGGTTCCGTTCATGAGTGTTGTTAACAAGAGCGGGCAACATAATCACTATCATCTTTATTAGTTCGTAGTAGTAGTACCTACTAGACCTAACTACCTCAACTCATGACCACTAGGTGCTTAAACTCTATGTAATAAGACTAATAGGACGACAAAGTTTCAGTACCTACAGATGTAAGAACACATTCATTGTGCGTACAGCTAGGGAGTGGAATTCCCTGCCGGAGTCTGTGTTTCCTGATAGCTACAACCTGGGAGTCTTTAAGGCAAGAGTGAATAGGTTGCTTTTAGGCAAGCGTGCTCCATCTTCGACCACTTTGTCGCTTACTATCAGGTGAGATGGTGGTCAAACGCGTACCTATCAATTATATAAAAAAAAAAGTAGAAATACCTGTTCAGACGTCGTTATGGAGTTGTCTCAAGAAACTGGCGTTTCTACTCTAAAGAGTGTTCCGACTTTAATGAATTAAGAAACAAGTTACTAGGGTGCATTAAGTTAATGCTCGTGATTAAACGCTTAGTCCAAGTTACGTTTGCTTTACCTTGTTGGCCGCTCTTAGACTGATTTGCTCTTTCGACTTCTTTCAAAGAACGTGCTGTTTTATTCGGGTTAGAATGAAAAGTTTTCCTACAACGGCTGATGAGTAGGTACTTCATGTTCGTTTAGTTACTTTAATCATTTGAAAAGAGCTGTGGATGCTGAAGTAAATCTTAGTTCATAGATTGTTGGAAGTTTTTGAACAAACGAGAAAGAATTAATTCTCACAGAGCTTCCAAGATTTAAATAGGTAATATATGTAAATAAAGAAATTTCATTTATTTTAAACGACAATTATCTACGAACTCCCATGAATCATCTGCATGGGGATTATAATTAAGTTATTCAGATTACTTATAAAACCGCAATAAAACTTGCCTTTTCACTTCTCAATTAAAAATGTAACCCAAGTTACTAGGTATAGGTACAATAGCGGTTCACCGACAGTCTCCAAGTCAATTTCGTTTCATCATCAACAAAGTAATATAATATTTTAACCGTAAAATGGTGGCATTTTCCACGGCAAAGCTGCGAGGATTTTACGGCTTTATTTTAGTGCAGCCTTAGGACAGACGATAAATTTTTCCGTCAGCAACGCCTTCAGTTTGAGTCACCGTCCTGACTCTAATTTAATGGCACCTTTATAATAATAAAACATACAATGGCGTGAAGAAATTTAATTTTCTATGTAATTTTTCGTGGGATGTGACCTCGGATGGCTAAAAGCGCTATCAGATCCTATGGGAGTAATTTAATGCGACGATGGGGAAATCAGAAGGATCTGTGCGTATAAAGTAATTTCTGAGATCACTTGTCTAATACCTACTTGACGCGAGAACCTGTCTCTGTGATGTGCCAAATGACGTCTTTCCGACCATAAGGACGTCTTCTTATGGCGCTATTAGCTGACAATGACCTTGAGTGGTTAGCTTGCGAGTTCTGCGCTGAGCTCACGTAACGCGTCGTATGTCCACCCAGTAATAGGACTCGCCCATCAAGGAACGCTGTCCGAAATAAGACGCATTATTAATTTATTACACATAAAACAACAGGTATTAAACTAAAACACTGAGACTAAATTATTAATAATTGAATGATCTTTAAAATGGTGAAAGTTTCATAAAAATACGCTTTATAATTTTTGCGTGATTCTCAATTTTTTATCCGTGTTAGACATAAATTTACAAATTAATTACACTATGTTATAAAAATATAATTTCAAATATTCTGAAATCAAATTATGATGGAAACTGTCTACAGTGACACATATTTTTTTCAAAGAAATAATACTAGTCGTTTAGACGTGATGTTTAGTTAAAAACCATTAAAAGTCGTATAATTGAGCCTTAAACTCAGTAGTTTAAGACGTCCTTATGGTCGGCAAGACGTCATTAGGCACACTTTATTTGTATACCAGTAATCGGTATTACTGGTATAAAAATATAGTAGGTAAGTACTTAAGTAGCATTATTATAAAACTATTAAATGCATGTAACAAAATCCATAGGAGCTAAAAGCAAGCCTATTTCCGGTCTGTTTTTAGGTCAGCGCGTGTAGTTTGCAGTGGACGGTTATGCAATTCCGTTTATTGTAGTAATTTCAGCGAGCGGGCTCTGTAGCCATTGAGCGAGTCATTTCTCGGCGCTCTCATTACGGGGAATGGTCAGCCATGTACTTGTGTACATCTGTACTCCGACTACCTCTGTATACCTGGTACCTGTTACACGTTAAAGGTTACTTGATACCTACCTGTTAGATTCCCAAGCTTCGACTTCATAACTTATTCTTCCTACGTGACCAAACTGAAGCTGTTTAGTACTTCCGTCCTTTATATATTCTGTAAAACGTTTTTAGTTAAAGTGGTAGTATGGAAAGCTTTTAGCTTAGTTTTGCTTGCTTAGCCTGCTTTGTGGAGAAGTTACGTTTTTGGAAGGAGGGAATTATAACCAGCGAGGCGAGAGGCGAGGAGGGAATTATAAGTTACTTCTTAGTGCACTTATTTTTGTCAAGAGATGTGCTTACGTGTCCGTAGGGTGAAGAAATCTTTGGGTTTTGATAACTGCTCTGTTACGTCCAGCTCGAATATTCTAATTTGCATATTTTGTTGAGCTGGTATCACATATTTTCAAAGTGTCTCTTGTAATAACTGCACTACACAAGAAAAAGTAGATTACGGGGTAGATGCAACGAGCAGCAAATATTTTTGCCGTGAAATTGTCTGCCAATACTGCATGTTCATTGAATTCTAACAGACAATGATCGGATTTCAAATAAATTACGTACAAAGCGGTGGATACGTGATCGCTCGCACAGCAACTACCCGGTAACGAAGTCGAGATGTCTGCGCGTTCGACTTGTGGTCGAGCATCGAGTATCCAACTAGTTGAGCACACAGTTTTTGCTAGTAGCTAGTAATTTGCAAAAATGTGTAGAAATTATGAGTGAAACAATTTCCAATTTATGTTTAACTTTACTTCAAATGTGTATTTGGATATTGCAAACTTTTACAGCGAGCCAGGGTAATTAGAGGAACATTAAATGGGTTGCCATGGCTTTGGCCATAATCTCCCCTTACTTATCCTTATAATGGCCGTCGTTAGAGACGCTCCCAATTCCACTGCGTTACTTTTTTATTTTGTTCGCTTGCTACCAACTTATTTACAGGCAGGGTGATATCTATAGGAGTACTTTGGAAGTGTATATGCGACGTGTGGGTCATTAGATGGGTCCCGAATTAGGGCTGTTCACACTTAGTTGGAAGGTCGTACAACCCGTTTTCAAAACAATTTATTTTTATATGAAGCGCTCTCTTTGTCCCATGGGATATTTAATTTTCGAAACAAAATCTGTTCCTTTTTCCCCTTTTGTTACAAACGAACGATCGTTTCTGATGTAAATACAAATGATAACTTTTATTCAGCTATGTCAGAACCAAAAGGAAAAGTTTAATACACAAAGGAACAAGCATTCCGAATGTTGATAGAAATTCACAAACTTTTTGTTTTCTTGTAAATTGTGTTATTCCATTTTTCTTTGTCAAGTTTTTTATTATTTATAATTTGATTTTGATTACTGCGTTAAATGATTTTGAATTATGGTAACAACTTGAAAACGACTTTTAAGTCTTTCATCGTAGTATCATAGACTTTCATAGTATATGCAGGAAACTATGCTCTGGGTAAACAAGTTGATACAATGTCTGATTCATTCGTTTTTAACCGACTTCGAAAATGGAGGAGGTTCTATGTGCGCATGTAATTTTTTTTTATGTTGTCCACCGATTTCTCTGTCAGTTGTGGACTGATTTTCAAAATTCTTTTTTCATCAGAAAGAATATACTCCTGAAGTGGTCCCATATAAATTTTATCAAAATTGCTTGAGCGCTTTTTGATAAACTGAACAAAAACGAAAACTATGTATACATAGATGACGTTTTGTTTACTCCAATTACGAGTATGTTTACTGTATTTTCTTTTTCACAACTAAAAAGTGAAAAAATAAACTTTTTCACAAAAAGAAACAAGCCCTTCCAAAAAAGAAAATACCTACACTAAAAAATAACTTTAATTTCGGTGTCAATTAAGAAGAAATAAAATACAAACAGATTTAAGTATAGTAAACCATTTTCTTCTACTTAATCTAATTATTTATCTTAAAAACTTTTTTTACAAAAAAAAAAAACAACCGATTTCCAAAAAAGAAAATAGGTAGGTATTTTATTTTTTGAAAGTCGGTTGTTTTTTTTTGTAAAAAAGTTTTTAAGATAAATAGTTAGATTAAGTAGAAGAAAATGGTTTACTGTTGCAAGTAAGAATGACTAAAAATCAAAACCAAAAGTCATTTATCTCCACATAATATAAAACAAAGTCGTTCCGTCTGTCTGTACCCTTAGATCTTATAAACTGCGGAACGAATTTTAATGCGGCTTTCACCAATAGACAGACCTCATGAATCATTCATGAGGAAGGTTTTGTACTGTCTGGACAGGTCCACTCGAATTGGTGTGTTGCTTTCCTCAAAAGCTCATCCCAGACATAAACGTACATGGTTCTCATAATTATGATTAGACCAGTATATATTATATGGATTTGAACACTTTAAAAAAGACTTTGACCTCTGAGTTTGTTTCGGTGTTTCTTCTCAGGGTAGTCAGTTAGGAAACACCGGCCTCATCTAGCTAAAAGGTTCTAGGTTGCCTGGAAGAGATCGCGGAATGCGATAAGGCCGCCAATTGTATGTTTTTTAGTATAAGTTTACCTTAATGTGTGTATTTTTTTTTGGTGTACAATAAAGTATATAATAAATAAATAAATAAAACAAAATGTTGACGTGTAAAAGTGTTGTTAATACCTACTTACAAAAATAAAATCATTTATCATTACCATTAATTTGTACCCGTACGAAGCTGGAACGGGTCGCTAGTTCAAACTAAGCTGAGAGACAGCTCTATTTGAACATCAAAGTTCTACATAAAGGCTGTCTCACAAAACGCCCGCCCGTCTCCGCTTCCTAGTGACTTTCACGGTGACTTGAATGATCTTCGCAAACACACCTAGGTCCCATACCTATCTTTAAAAAGATTATTTTCGTAGGTATGATAAAAACGTCACTACAATGTGACGAATAGATTACCTACTTCTTAATACGTCTCAGTGGAATTATTGCCATCAAAATTAAATAAAATATGAACAAAAAGATTCAATATTGCCCTCTGTCCCCGTCAGGTGCTCGAAATTGCCTAACTTGTTCTATCGACATGGCTGTCAAGCTTTTATTTAATTTCCTGCCCCTACATTGGGAGTTATTGGCTGGTTGACGGATCTCTCTGTTTATTTTTTTTATCAATTTGATTTTCATCAGACGGAAAAGCGGAGGGCGCGTGTTTTTATGAGTGAATTGCTCACGATGTTTGATAAAATTAAGGTTCTGGTAATCAGATTTTGAGGTTGACTTGACTTGGTAAACTGGTATATACAATATGTAGATTAGAACTTTGTAAAAAACATAGGTTTGAACCCTGGATGTACCACTATTTTAATGAATAGAACACGTACACTTGTAAAAATAATTCGAGATAATTTCAATCCATCGCTTGCAACTCAAATATCGACATTTAAAGCGTTGTGTATTTTAAGTGACGTCTTTTATTTAAAACAGGCCAAATGCGTGTCGGACTTCGCAAATTTAGGGTTCCGTACCAAAAAAACAAGGAAAAAAAAACTGGTTAATCAATATAATGTGGGCCCAACGCGTCCTAGCAAAAAGGGTCCAGTTCTCAGCATTTAGTTTTCGAGATATACCTAGGTACGCAGATTTGTAAATTTGTGTGAAAAATTGCATTTCGCGATTTTAATTGATTGTTAATAATTCCTCAATTATCTACAAGTTCACATAGTAAATTATTTTATATGATGTTTCTAAGTAAGTAAAATAAAAAAAGGTCAATTTCAGTTTTCTCTTAAAATTTCTGGTACTTACGTACCAAATTTCAAGTTCATAGGTCAATGGGAAAGTTAAAAAATTATTCACAACATTTTGTGACAGTCGACGGACATACAGACAGACAGACGGACACGTGAGTGACAGCAATAGGACTCCGTTTGGACCCTTGGGGTACGGAACACTAAAAGTGGAATATTCCAAGAACAACACAACATCAAAACAGTCCAGCAACCATTAAATTATCCGATCCACGTACCTAAATTCTTAAATTAAAGACAACACAACGTTTACCGGTGGCTTTCCTAAAGGGAGCGCAGCTTCGTAAGAGTTTGCACAGAGGGCGCAGTGGCACATTCTGTTTATACAGGCTGCAAGTAAATTGCCATCTTGCAGTACGCTTGCACAAGCAGGCGTTTCTAGTCACGTCCCCCAGTTAGTCTTAGACTTAGCTATATGGAAGCTACGTCTTATATAATTTAGACCTGTTGAGTTTGTATTCCTAGGATATATTTTGAAAGTGCACGTGCACGTGCTGGTGCAGCGAATTCGTGAGTGTATTATTTATCGGCGTGACGTGATGATGTCTCTGCTAACATGCTAAACTGTGCAATAGGTAAATGTGATCCAATTCTTGTAGTTAGGGGAGGAGTACTTCGACGCCTGAATGTATTTTGTTTTTGTATATGTGCGTAGTTAGATTAATATCTCTTTTTAGGGTTCCGCATTCGAAGGTTCCAAACGAACCCCTATTGCTGTCACTCACGTGTCCGTCTGTCTGCCACAAAATTTTGTTCTGAAGATTTTTTTAACTTCCCATTGACACATGAACTTGAAAGTTGGTGATAATGTTTATTATTACCACGTATATTTTACTAAAAATACCAATATATTGATAAATCGTACTTTTTCTTTGATAATTCCCTCTTTTGGTACAGAACCCCAAGAACCCCAAGAACTCCACGACCTCATCCCACGGGCCCCCATCTACCATCGGACATCTAGACGCACTGCAAGTTACCATCCCTACCTTGTTGCTATTCCACCAATTCGCACTAAGCGTTTCCAAACGTCTTTCATAATGCGAACAGCAAATGAGTGGAACTCTCTACAGTCTCTACCTGCGTCTGTGTTTCCGAATGCATACAATCCTAATCTCTTCAAAGTTAGAGTGAACAGGCTTCTTCTGGGTGAGCTCGCTCTATCTTCGACTTTGTCTCTGTCACCTCTGACCTAGACTAGAGCCAAGAGCAAACCAATCTAAAATAAAATAGAAAAAAAGGAACCCTCAATGTGCGAACACGCAGTCAGCCGGTTTTTTTTGGTTTTAGTGTGTATATAATTATAGTTAGATACGTATTTTATAAGTTCGTAAATATCGTGACAATATTCTTAAAAACTTTATAAAAAGTTATTCGAGTAAGTATTTAATGTTATTATCACTTAATCTTGTATAATTTCCTGTTATGGTAGGTGAAGACAGTGAAAAACTGTGAATTTAGCTTACAAATTATGTTATTTAACAATTAACAACTAACTTTCAAGGTAACTTTATTCATTTACGGAAATACCCACAGAAATGTAAGCTTATAAACATGTAGAAGCTGGTAATAATCATTAAGTACTTCTTAAGATTCCCGGTAACAACTGAAACTCTTGCGTGGGCGCGCAGCCAGGTACCTAAGTTTAACATTAGAACAAAAGGGAAAAGTTATGATTAGACGCCTCCAAAACTTCTGCAAACTTCATGAACATAAGATAATTAGATAGCTATTGTAATTTATTTTAATAGAAGTAACAACTCTCTGTTCCTTTGTCCAGAGGGCTCATGGCTGAGTATAAGACGTCGTCCATTACATGCTCATGGAAGCGTCGCTCAATTTTAACAAAAGTAACAATCTGTTGTTCCTTTAACCAGAAGGCTCGTGGCTGAGTAGGTATAAGACGTCCATTACATGCTCATGAAAGCGTCACTCAATTTTAACAAAAGTAACAATCCGTTGTTCCTTTGTCCAAACGGCTCGTGGCTGAGTATAAGACGTCTATTACATGCTCATGGACGCGTCACTCAATTTTAACAAAAGTAACAATCTGTTGTTCCTTTGTCCAGAGAGCTCGTGGCTCATATAGACGTCCATTACATGGCGGCGCCATTGCGTGCTGCTCGGCTCACACCGCGCCGCTGGTCGCGCCGCAATTCGCACCGCCCCGGTGACTGTGGCATACTTCATAGAATTTCCTACATTTGTTTTCGCCGCTCACTGCTTTTCGCGGCTCTCGCCGCGCCGCACTTCACACCGCTAGTAGCTGTGACCAGGGGGTAATAAAAGCCGCAAGGGGCGATCTTCAAAGTAAAGCAACGCTTGTCGAGGTCGGCCAGTCGATGGGTTTTTTAATGGAATGTATGGTATGATATAATGCGTACCGGGTCTCCTCCGTGCCTTGGAATGCACGTTAAACCGTTGGTCCTGGCTGTTATTTGTAGATGTCAACTGTGAAGATAGTCACAACGCAATAAACGTGACACTAGTCTTGATAAGGGGTATCGCGTTACTCAGTTACTGGGTTGTGGTAATCCATGTTAAAATACTATCATCATCATCATTTCAGTCGAAAGACGTTCATTGCTGGACATAGGCCTCCCCAAGTGTCGCCACAACGACCGGTCCTGTGCGTCTCGCATTCATCGGAATCCCACGACCCTCAACAGGTCATCGGCCCACCTTGTGGGAGGTATTCCAACGCTAAGTCTTTCGGTATGCGGTCGCCACTACAGAACTTTTCGGCCCCATGGACCATCAGGTTCTGTGAGCAATGTGCTCTGCCCACTGCCACTTCAAAACACTGGTCCTCATCTGCATCCGGTTAGACCAGAAGTCGACCCTAAAATGGCTAGCATAAGGCTAGCAGCCACAATGATTGAGCATTCCGTTGTTCAAAAAAAAACTTTTTTATTACACAAAATAAAATGAAGCTCAAAAAGCTAGTTCAACTTAATGAATAGCTCTGTTTAACGGTCTTGTTAACGAGTCGTCAGTTTGCGGGTAGTTGTAAATTACTACGCGCTTGGCGTCGTGCACATGTTGGGTTTAATTGCCAGAATGTTTAAAAACTGAATTGAAAAATAGGAGAGAAGAAGATCGCTGTATCTTGCAATTTATTTTGTTGTTATTCAAAACAATGGGGTTGTGGGTTGATTTCTAGAAAAACAATGTTTTCTTGATATAAAAGTCATATATTATCTTTGCACATATACAGAAAACTAAATTAGGAGCTACCAAAATGTATAGACAAAACCACAAACAAAGCGACATCTTATGTGGCAAGCATTAAGAACAAATATTGCCAATATAAAATTTTCTATTCAATAAAAACAGCAGGAAATATAAACTACTAAATAGACTAAGATCTTAAACCGCTCTGCCAATAGTGCAGCTAAGATTGACATAAGAGTACGTACTTTTCAGTTAACTTTGAAAAAACTTATGAAACTCAATAATCGAATCTCGAACGGAAAACCCTCCCCACAGTGCAGTGTAAATTCAGGAAAGTTTTCAGAATATTGTTGAGAATTTCATAGGGAGAAAAAAATAGACAGTCGTTTTTATCCATACACAGCACTAAAGTCGATACTCGAGTTGGTGGCGAAGGATTGAAATTATCTCGAATTATGAATTCAAGTATAGTTGGACCTGAGCTTTGTTATTTTAGGAGTAAATGGTTTACTGGTGGAAAATTTACAAAATAATCTGTGGTCGGGTGCTGTGACGACTGGCGAGTCGGAAACTTTAAATGAACATTGTATAAATGCCTTGATTAATTTTCGCGTTGAACCGACATGTGTGCCATGCCCATGTATCGCCATGTTTGATGAAGTTATTTTTTAATTAAACAACTAGCAGACGATGCAAACTTCGTATTGCCTTAGAATCAATAAACAAAAATCATAACTCTCGACTTATATCCTGTGGTAAGGTTCACATACTCGGGGAATGATATTCTCGTTAGTCACCATAGATATTATAACAAAGATTTGCATTGTTAGTATTTTTAAAAAAAGTTGGTTTATTATTGGGAAGACGTATTAGTTAGTGATATACAATTTTTTCAAAAATTAATCAAAATGTCTCGATGCAGCTCCGACAGCAAAAAATGCTTGGTGCTTGAGATAAGTCCCCTTGAGAGGGGGAAGGGGAGGGGGCACAGTGACAGAATTCTCAAATTCAGGCGACTGAATTCTAAACCCAACCCTGGTCTGTTTTTCCACCTGACGCAGGTCCTCACCGGACATGGTTGTTTCGGGAGGTTCCTGTGTCGGATAGGGCAGGAGGAAATACCTACACGGGTGTCTCCACTGCGCGGAACTGAAAAATAATCATTACAACCCCAATGATTTTGAAAGACCTATCCAGCGATACCCCACACTACAGGATAGGCAAGTAAAATTAAAAACATCCCTATTTTACATGTACGGGAGAGCTACCATTAAAAAAATCTTTTTCAAAATTCCATGCAAAATTGCAGCTTTCTAGTACTAACAGTCTCTACGCTATGCCTCGAACGGATAGACGGACAGACCGAAACTATAAGGTATCAAGGACACGGAACCCTAAAAAACCGAATTTTGTTAAAAAAAAAATGGTGTTTGGCTTTGTCGTGGACACAGTCGTGTGTTTTACGTGAATATGTCTACTTAACAGGTAAACAAAATCGGGGGATACAGTTTGAAGTAGCAGCTACATAATCTATCATCTCCATCCAATATTTCATTACACTACTGGATAGTTACAGGGAGATGATAGATTTGTAGCTGCAACACCAAATTGTATCCCCCGATTTTGTTAGTATTGGTTTTTCTGGATTGCCCCCCTATGGAAGAAAGACGTATTCACGTCAAAAATACTGTGATTACGTAATTATTTGAATACACATGCACAAAAGCAAACCTATCTTAAAATTGAGTATTCTATCAAATCTGATAAAAAACTTTAAACAAATTCAGCTTTGGGATTATTGAATGCCTTATTAGAAAGTTTTTATATAATTTTTACACTGTTTCATTTATACAGTGTTTCAACTAGAAGGAAGTTACTTTAAGTCAATCTTATTACCATACTGAAGCTACATTGTAATCCGATAAAAGCTTTCTTACTTTTCTTTTTTCTTTTATGGCTAGGAACAACTACAACTTTCCTCTTTGTAATATTAATATGATAGTAGAACAAGACGTAGATAGACTAAGTAACTAGTCTTAAGACAAACAGAATATTATATGCTTACTCGAAAGTTGTATAATTTTCGTAAGTTTCCTCATGTTAGTAAAATTGTTAAAACTAGAGTGCTTAAAATTCAAGGTTTTAGATGCTTACACTTTTATGTACCTGTGCAGTTTTATGATTTTTTTCAGTCGCGTAACATATGGACTTTATGTACCTACATATAGTAAAACAACAATTCGCCAGTAATGTTAAAGTCCTCTGTCAGAAATGCGTCTATTGTTGGACGTAGGCCTCCCTCAAGTGTCGCCATAACGACTGGTCCTGTGCGCCAGAGGACCTGGAGGTGGAGGACCTGGTGAGAGATCTTTCAACGCTTCGTCTTCCGGTATGCGGTCGCCACTCCAGAACATAAGTTCCTTGTAACAGGGGACTTATCTATTGTCATCCACCTGGCGCAAATCCGGACTCCGCTTCTTCTACTGCGAAATTTTTAGTGTAAAAACCCAATAACACATCAACGAATCAAGGACCTCATGCTCAGCAATAGCATTTGTGATCGCCGAGGAGAAACGAGGTAGTCTTTCTGAATGTTTATAGTATTATTGAAAAATCAACGTTACTATCACATCCTGAAGCACCGATCTATTTCAGCACAAAACCAAACAATATAAATCTACTAATAAACGTAATGGCTACAGGAAAACTCGCTGAGAAAACTGGATGTTTATGTCACCTCTATAATGTGGGTAACATCCTGGGAGCAGCCGCGGTTGGCGCCATCCTGGCTTGTTATGCATGAGCAGTCACCGACCGAAGCTATTACCTCCGAATACAAACTATGCTTGTCAAAAATCACTTTAGAACGTTACAATGGTCATACGATCGTTGAATATTAAATTGCGTTTGGAAACAAACATAACCTCTTTCAATCGGTGAAAAATCTGTAATCGTTACATGAAAACCAATAAATTAAACATTAATTCGTCAATCCATTGGTTTGTTCTCCAACGTCATATTTCGTCAATTTTATTGGTTTACGAAATAGCTAACCCACTTATATACCTGTTGGCCATTATTTCTCGTTATTGTTATATTTTTCACTGCATGCAATATGTTCGTTTTTATTAAAACATTCACAAACCAGTCGTGTCGTTTGTGTCAGTTTTTGAAACAAATGCGAACAACGACAAATGTCGTGATTCTCGTCGAGTTATTCAGTCGAATATCATACACAATGGTGTATCTCAGATGTATCGCTCGTTAGAGCCCGAGCCCACTGAAAATGATTTATAGCTGTAGAAAGAGAGGAGGAGAGAGAGGTACAGCAAGCCTTTCATATTTACTTGTATGCCATGAAATAAATACAAATTGAGGCCATAAATGAAAGAGGGTCGACTCTGATAGTGTAAGAAACAATGTGTGAGGAGAAATATTTATTATATTTATTATTATGAAATATACACACAACGGAAAAGCGGTGGCAACAAAATATAACATAACACAATCTACATAGTACACATACACAGACACACGCACACAGTGGGTGGAAAGCAGAATATAGAACATAATGTGGGCTTAAAATGGAACTTCAGGGTGTCTTTAAGTTTATCAACAAATATAAGCAAACAAGCCCTGTGGGCCTACTATCATCTAACTTTACTAAGTTCAATTTAGTTTCTAGTTCTGCTCTGAACTGGTAACTGTATTTAGTCACTGTACGAATAAGTGGTTAGTATTCATTACAACGACTAAATACAGGGTGGCCAACTCCATCCGAGTTATACAAATTTAAATTTTCATTTTCTCTCAAATCATCTACCAAATCTTCACTCGTTTGCTGGCTAGCGCCAGCTTTTTGACGCGTTTTTTTAAATAAATTTTTCACATATTACCGGTATGCACGCCACAATTGCGGCGGTAACGCCTCTCTTTGAGGAGTGGCTGGAGAGGCTCCACGGCGTCCTCACCTTCCGCCTGACGCAGGTCCTCACCGGACACGGCTGTTTCGGGAGGTTCCTGTGCCGTATAAGGCGGGAGAAAACGATCGGGTGTAACCACTGTGTGGATCGCCAAGAAGACACGATGGATCATACGGTGGAGGTCTGCCCTGATGCTGCTAAATTTTCATTTATTTTCTCAAATAACTTTAAAACGGTCTAATTTATTTTTAAAATTAAGAAAAAAAAATTGAGACCAATTCCTCACAATGTGGCGTTCCATTTGATATGTCGCACGGATGCAGTTTCAATAACTATTTTTAAATGTTACGATTTTGACCCCAAAACTGACCCTACTCCTATATTCCAAATTCTTCTTCTCTCTTCTTCTTCTATTTATGTTACTCGTCCGTGTTTGGGTTATAGAAATTCACCTGTGTAATAAAATACAACTAAATTGGTCCTGTAGATTCGGAGCAAATTGGCTGTGACAGACGCACGAGTGATCCTATCAGGGTTCCGTTTTTACATTCGGATCTTCGGAACCCTAAAAATTGACCTTAAATCGAAATGATGCCAGAAAAATATATTATATACATACATCGGAATGGCCACCCTGTACAATGGTTCACTTAAGTTAGTGGCATTATATTGAATCATAGTGCCAGTGGCAGCATTTTGGTAAACATAATAATAAAAAAATTATTGGTTGACATAGCTTCTCAAAACTTTATAGGCAAACACACGAACTAAAAAATGGAAATGACAACTTTTGACGACATGGTGGGCGCAGTGGCTGAGCAACTGGCTGCTGCGCTGCATATCGCGGGTTCGATTCCCGCTCGGAGCAAATATTTGTATGGCATACAGATATTTGTTCCAGGTCTGGTTGTTTGTTAACACGATACAAGAGAAATGGTTGGTAAATGTTAAAAAAAAAATTGTACCCTGCGCAATCTAAAATTATTAGCGAGCCACCGATTACGCAGTCGTGAATTATGTATTAAAAAAAAAATGCAGCAGAAACTCGCATTGTTGAAAGACCATTTCTACAATAACTTTAAAAATATTTATATCGAATAAAGTATAATGTCTTTATTAGCTTTATGGGAGACCCTTAGCAAAACAATGCTGGGGCTGAAATGGGACTCGTGCAGTGCAAACGATGTAATTTGAAACTAAAACGCAGCTGTTCCAGGCGTTCACGCTATAAAGCACGCAATTATGCAGTCGTCCGAAACCCATTGTGTATCATAAAAGTCGCTACTTAAGAGCAACCACTTCTTAATTAGAATGTATTTAATTAATTGTTGAGACTGAAATGCTCTTTGTAATTTAACTTTTACGATTTCGGTTCTATGTAGTTTTTATACCAAATGTAATTTCTTCACAAATAAATGCATTTTTAAAATATGATCTCTTTCATGTCAGTAAGTTAGCAATATAACAGGGTCGAGCCTTCTAAAGATGGTCAGATGCGAAAATAAACACTGTTGGATATCAAGTATTCTAGTCTAGATAACAAGTTGCGCTTATTAAGCACAAAAAAACTTTTTTACATAAAATACAACTGACTTTTAAAAAAGAAAATATAGGTACTTAAAATTGAAAAATAACTTTAAGTTCGGAAGTCGGTGTTTGTATTTTATTTCTTTGTTAATTGACACCGACTTCCGAAATTTAATTTATTTTTCAATTTTAAATGTATTTTCTTTTTTAAATAAAAACAATATCTTTATACCACCTATATTACTTAATGGTGTACCTCTAAGTCGTGTTGCACAGTTTAAATATCTGGGACATATTGTAACTGAGAATTTGAGAGACAAATTAGACATTGAGAGGGAGAGCGAGGGAGAGAGAGGGCATTGTCGGTGCGCGGTAATATGTTGGCACACAGGTGCGCTCGGAGTACTGCTCCTGTTAAAATAACAATGTTTAAGGCATTCTGCCAGACATTCTACACGAGCGGCCTGTGGTCAAACTTAACACAAAAAACCTACAATGCCTTTCGCGTCCAGTATAATAATGTGTTCAGGGCTCTGTTTCGGCTCCCTCGATATTGCAGTGCATCCGTTGTGTCGGTGGTGCGACAAGTACGGGGGAGCCCGAATAGTGTCCTGAGGATGATTGGCGAGAGAAGCGATACTGTTCTGCTCAGTAGGTTCACTCCATGTGTTGCGAGACAGATGAGCCTACTGTGCAGGGATAGACGGTGTATCTAATTTCTTTTTTTCTACTTTTTAATTAATTACTAACATTAGTTATACTAACATAAGCTAAATTCTTGTTACTAACAACCTTGCCTTGCCTATGGACGTTTTTGTCTGAATTAAATGATTTTTATTTTATTTTATTTTTTGGAAGTCGGTTGTATTTTTTGTAAAAAATATTTTTTTACTTTTCACTTTTTAGTGGTTTACATGTGCTTAACGCCGGTACCCTTCACAGCGTACCGGCGTGATGTTATGTTATGAACTGGTGTAAAAAATGGACAGACATGAGATTTCAGCAATCCCAGTCCATTTGCTATCATTTACTGAGGAGCTCCGTTGCCTATCTCCGAAGTTCTTTGTGAGATCTTCACCAAATTGAAATGGGACCACTCCGAGAAAGTACTCTTCCAAAAACTACCCAAATCGCTTCAAGTGTGCCTATAAAATTTGAAGAGTTCTCTCTATTTCTCCAGGATCCCATCATCAGATCCTGACTTGATGGGACCACCTGGGAAGTATACACTTCCAAACCAAAAAAAAATTCAAATCGGTCCAGCCATCTTAAAGTAATCGGGGAACATACATAAAAAAAAGGGTCTGACGAATCGAGAACCTCTTCCTTTTTGAAGTTGGTTAAAAATATAGAATAAGCATATAAGTGAAAGAGATAGCTATCATTTAAACGATTGCGCTTCAATTGTTTTGTCGAGGCATAGATTATGAAAAAACTTTTCTACAAAAAAAAAATAGAACCGACTTCCAAAACCGACTTGCACTTTTTTGGAAGTCGGTTCTATTTTTTTTTTGTAAAAAAGTTTTTATTTTTCACTTTTTAGTTGTGGTTCTCCATTAAATTGTGACGACAATTCATAGACATACGATCGCAGCAATCGCGGTTGATTTGGTGTCAATTTTTGAAGAGTTCTGATGTCTGTCTCCGAAACTCATTATCAGATCTATTTAAATGGGACCATTTTGGAGCACATCCCTTTCGAACAAAAAAAGAATTTTGCAAATCCGTCAATATATTATGACGGAGTTATGCCCGAACATACATAAAAAAAAAAATACAAACATCCGAATTGATAACCTCCTTCTTTTTGAAGTCGGTTAAAAAACGTCCCAGTTAGAATGTTTTCGAGTTTTCACATTGCGCGCGCTAGTAACATATCTGCCTCTTTTTAGAGTTCCGTACCCGAAGGGTCCAAACGGAGCCCTATTGCTGTCACTCACGTATCCGTTTGTCCGTCTGTCTGTCCGTCGTCTGTCACAAAATTTTGTTCTGAGGATTTTTTAACTGCCCATTGACCTATGAACTTGAAATTTGGTGATAATGTTTGTTATTACGTATATTTTACTAAGAAATTCCTTCATTTGGTATGGAACCCTAAATGTGTGAAGTCCGACACGCACTGTCCCAGTTTTTTATATAGAATTCCATTGGCCACAAAACTTTAATTTAAAAAATAAACTTGAACTAACTTGACCGCGGCTTCGGTCCGGTTTTTTTTTAATTTTTTTTTTTTTTGGGGTTGGGAAATCATCTTATGACTTCTTCCGCTCTAGGGTGGAGCGGAAGGGCGTGTCAGACTCTTACTGACTAAAACCCACCACTGTTCCTCCCTGCCCTACATGCCCAGGGGTGAGGTAACTCTTTCGAAATTAGGTATCCTCAACCCGGGGGCAGGCATTGGCCGTGGCAGGCCCCGTCCTTTGCTGACAACTCTTTGAGGCGACATATCCCGCGGAACCTGTTGTTTTTTTCTGGGATAAAAAGAAGCCTATGTTACTTCCTGATAATTTAGCTTTCTATTGTTAAAAAAAAAACTTTTTTATGAAAAAAACAACCGGCTTCCAAAAAAGAAATTACACAAAAAATTTAAAAATAACTTTAAATTGGGAAGTCGGTGTTTGTATTTTATTTCTTCGTTATTTGACACTGACTTCTGAAATAAAAGTTATTTTTAAAATTTCAGTGTATTTTCTTTTTTGGAAGTCGGTTGTTTTTTTTTGTAAAATAGTTGTTATTTTTAATTTTTTTGTTGTTATACCCCAGAACTAAAAACCGCAATAACATGGAACGTGGAATTTGAACATACTCGTAATTGGAGAAAACCAAAACGTCAATGTACGAGTATGTATACGTATTTTGTTCAGGTTTTCAAAAAGCGCTGAAGCTACTAAGATAAAATTTATATGGGTGGTCCCATACAAATCTTTCCTCTTTTTAATATTAGAATAGATACAGTATAGGTGCCATATTTTTTTTTTTGGAGTGTTGGGAAATCATCCAATGACTTCTCCCGCGTAGCGTAGCAAACCACGCTGACGCTGCTAGTGAGGTCGGCGCGCAGCACCCAGTCGTACCCGATATTCCACAGAGACGGTTCCAGGACCGATCCCTGTGGAACACCGCACGAAATCTCTCGCCGGTTCCATTCTCCCTGGTGACCGGGGTAGATGACGGCCCTGTCCGTCAAATACGCCTTGACCACATGACGGAGGTAGGGCGGCACCCTATGATACCGCTGTGCCTCCACTATGCAACTCCAGGGCAGGGTGTTGATGGCATTGGCGATTTTCAGAGACACCGCCAAGACGACTCTACCCCAGGCCACTGCATCCCCCGTCGTGAGGGCTCGTACGCGCATGACTGCGTCCACCGTGGAGCGCCCCCTGCGGAAGCCGTACTGGCTCCCCGCCAGATCCGGCCCCACCCGCACCAGCTGCCCGACGCGGCGACGAGGCGGTCTGTAATTACTCTTTCAAAGAGCTTGCCAACCTCGTCGAGCAGCACAATGGGCCGGTAAGCGGACGGAGAGTCCGCGGGGCGCCCCGGCTTCTTGATCAGGACCAGCTTCTCCGTCTTCCAACGAAGCGGAAACTGGCCCCTCTCTAAGCATGCGCTTAGGAGCCCTCTCAGTCGAGGCCCGAGAGCCTCTTGCAAGGCCAGGATCCAGACTTTCCCATGAAAGCCATCGGGTCTTTTGGCATTCAGCCTACGCACCGCCGCTCTCAGCTCTACCTCGGTCACCTCGGGAGCAACGTCGTCGTCGTCTTGGTCAGGTCGCGTCAGGCACCGCAGGAGGCGGAGCCATAGGCGGGGGAGTGTGTTCTCCTCGCGAAGGGAACAGAGCGCTCACCACGCCCTCCACGAGCTCAGGCCGGAGACTGCGTCAGCGGGGGCGTCCATGGGCGGAGTTTTTCCCGTACCACTTTGTATGGGCGCCCCCACGGATCTCTGTTCAGAGTCCCCAGCGACTCCTCGCGGGCCAATTTCTTGGCCCGCCTGAACTCAGCTCGGAGGGCGGTCCTCGCCGCTCTGTACCCCTCGTACAGCTCCACCTCGATGGCTTCCGTATCCGGCGGGCGGTTACGGAGCCTGCGGTGCCTGGTGTACCGGCGTCGCGCGGCTATGCACGCTTGGCGCAGAGCCGTAAGCTCCGGTGACCACCAGTACACCTGTCGCTGAGCACAAGGCTGGACCCGGGGCGTTGCCAAGTCACAAATCTCGGACATGGCCTCCTGGAACCACTCTGCCTCGTCGTTAATGTCGGCAGGCCTGTCCGGTGATGTCACCCAGGCCTGCACGATCGAGGCTTCCAGGAGTAGCTCCCGGTCCAGCTGCTTCAGCAACCAACGCGGACCACTCGGGGTCTGTCGGACCGGCACGGTCGAGGTCTGGGCGCAGACGTCAAACCGGATATACCGATGATCGGAATACATCTCCAGCCCCTACATGACGCGCCAGTCGACGACACGTGGTGACAGAGTGGGCCTGGCGAACGTGATGCCCACCGCCGATTCACCTCGCATCCGTACACACGTGGGGACAGAACCCCGGTTTTGGACGACCTGGCCTGTCTCCAGAGCCCAGTCCTCCATCATCCTGCCCCGTGCGTCCGTGTACCGGGAACCCCAAGCCAAGTTCTTGGCATTGAAGTCCCCGAGGGCGAGCACAGGGAGGGAACGGTACCCGACAACGACGTCTCTCAACTCTGCGAGGGAGTTGTGGAACTCGGCGAGAGTTCGGTTCGGGGAGAAATAAACCCCCACCACAGCTATCTCCTCGAACCGTGCTGCCACGCTTCCCTGTCCCCTCCTGATGTCGTCGAGGGACGGGGTACCGGCGGCGGCCCACGAGATAAGGGTCACTGAGCCGTTCAGGTCCTTCACCCAGTCATCCCTGGGTGGGACAAAGTACGGCTCAGCGACCACGGCGATGTTAATCGACCACTCCGCCGCGCTCTGGAACAACAGGTCCTGAGCACCGGCGCAGTGTTCGATATTCGCCTGGAGGAGGCGTAATGGGGCCGTTATTGGCATTCCTTTACAGCCTCCTCTCTAAGTATAGGTGCCATGACGTCACCGTTATAGTAAACAAGAACTTTCCAACGGTTAATTGTTTACTAGGACTTTAACGCACATGATGGCAGATCTATACCGTTTTGTCATAGTTGAAATTATCATTTTTAAATTATAAGTCAACTAGCCTATTCACAAACGAAAAGAGTTAATTTATACGTGGTTACATTCAAACTATTTTCGTTTGTGAATAGGCTCTTACCAAAAACATTTATCTTTGTGAGAATGTCTAATTGAATGAAAAAGAAAACTGTCAGTGTCAGTTTATCTTGGCAAGGCAAATGCCCCAGAGGAATTATTTGTCTCGGGCCATATGAAATTAGTACTTAAGTGCTTAGTAAAATGGAAATTATCCGTTCGGCAAGACACACGAAGACTTTAATCGATCATTTGTATTACAACTTGATATTTATTATATGATGGATCGGAAATAATTGATGGCACGGAAGGAAAGAGAACGAGGATAGAAGAAATTTTCCAGTAATGAATAACTTTTTCGATTTATGGATGCGTTAATGTATGTATCTTCAAATTGTTATACACAGTTCTGAATCTTTGGATATTCCATTATAATACGTAAACTCATGAATATTTCCCTTACTCATAAAATACCTCAAAATACGACCTTGTAGAAGCTGCTCTTATCTTAAATTTAACACTATAACAGAAGCTACATTATTGAAACGTGTCTGCCTCAAGACGGTCACTGTAAAATATTCCATCGTTTGGAAGCTGTACTCCTAACGAGAAATGGTGCAATATAATTTAACGCTTACTAGTTATTTCCTCGGATTTGTTCCCGTAACCTGTCGTTCAAAAACCGAGCATTATTAACCGACTTCATCCCTATATAAAAAGTAGCCTATCGAATTGAGCAATTCGGTAACGTTTTATAAGTGAAACAATCGGAGCAGGTTTTTTTTTTAGGGTTAGCCACACTATTCCCAAACCACTGTAACTTCTGTAAGCCAGAATCAACAGTAGCGACCACCGAAAAAACGCCGAGGCAATGAAGCTCGACGAGTCCCAGAGAAACAATTAAACTGTCTTGGGTCCCGCAACGAAATTAATCAGAATAGACAGCGGAGGAGTAAAAAAACATAATTTCCACTTCCCTCCTAATCAAGCGGGAGACAGAACAAAGCTAGGCCATTAGGCACAAAGGGGGTATTTACAAATGGGGTAAGCCCAGTTGCCAAGCAAGCAAGCAGTCGGAGCAGGTTATGCATTTTTTTGAGACTGGATAATCATTAGTTAATCTTTCACAGAGCGGGGCGGGAGGGCGTGTCAGACTCTTATTAGCTAAAACCCACCCCTGTTCCTCCCTGCCTCGAGTGCCCAGGGGCGAGGTAACTCTTTCGAATTTATCCTCCACCCCCGGGCAGGCACCGGCCGTGGCAGGCCCCGTCCTTTTGCTGACAACTCTTTGAGGCGCGCGTGGAACACTACACGCCGTCGACTCTCGGGCCTGGTGCTGATCGGACGGCGAGTTACCCACTACTCGCCGTCCGCAGGCCCGGGTCTACGGTGGCCGGAGATCGTCTCGCGGCCCCCGGCGTCTCCTGCGGCGGCTGCGGCTGGGGGCGCTACGGCGACTCTGCTGTTGTTGAGTCTCCCTAACGTATGCCGCCTCCCTCTTCGCGAGCATTACTGCTTCGCAGAAGGAGGAGACGGCTTCCCATTCCCTCTCGCCCCGCACCATGGCCTGAACCAGGGCACGGTGCGAGAGGTCGCTGCCGCCTATCGCATCCACGAGGACACGGCGGTGTTCTGCCCAAGCGGGGCAAACCTCCACCGTATGCTCCACCGTGTCCTCTGGGCGATCCTCGCAGTGGAAACACTCGGGGGTCACCTCCGCCTTGACACGACACAGGTACCTCCCGAAACCACCCTGTCCTTTAATTGCCTTTTACGTTACAGGGCCTGATGACTTCCGCGACGATTGGAGCAGTTCTTGCAGAGATTCTATAAGCAAACAAACAATTAAACCTCTTTATTTTATTAGTTTAGACTATTCCTTTTTGTTATCCCTATCTACATGTAGTAAAATAAAGCCATTTGCAAATGTGATATTGAGATCGTACGTATTTAATAGGTAGAAGTGGAGTAACGAGCCAATCTCGTTGTATTAAAGCTGCTTAGGTAGCTACAGTTTGGAAATACGTTTTACGATATTAGCTTGGTACATGTTTATTAATATACGTTTATTACTCGAAAATGTTTCTCAATTAATTTTTAATGTGTTTGTTACTTGAATTCTTCAGTTTATAACTTTTTTTTATTGATAGACACACGTTTGACCACTATCTCACCTGATGTAAGCGATGATGTGGTCGAAAATGGAGCACGCTTGCCTAGAAGTAACCTACTCACTCTTGATTATCTCTCTTCTCATCTATCTGCCCCCTTAGCCAAAATACATTTCTGTAAACGTTAACGCTAACGCTTCGTCCAAAATGTATGGCAACGACGTTTTGCACGAAGCGTTAGACAGAGAACTGTCACGTGACTCACGCCCAGTAATGTATTGCCATACATTTTGCACGAAGCGTTTAACGTTTACATAAATGTATTTTGGCTAAGGGGGCAGGAAACACAGACCCCGACAGGGAATTCCACTCCTTAACTGTACGATCAATGAATGAAAACTGAGTATGAACGATGGTTATTGAGTGGGTCTTTGTTATTTGAGCTACTTTTTCTATATCAAAACTATCAATCAATCTGCCTGCCTAGCCTTTTCCCAACTATATCTTGGGGTCGGCTTCCAGTCTAACCGGAAGCAGCATATCAAAACTATCAGGCATGTTAAAATTCTTGTTTTTATTTTGGTTGCTGAATGAAAAACGGTGGCCCAGTGGTAACGGCTATGATTTAGGTACGAGTTGGACGTCGTGGGTTCAAACCCAGGCAGGTGCTTTAATTTGTGTAATTGACTTCATCACCACTGCTCTCAAGATGGCGAAGAAATACATCGTTAGGAAACTGGCATGTACTTACTAGACATGTGTCCAACCCGCACTGCGCCCGCGTGGTGGATTACCGCCCATTCCCTCTCCTAGAGAGGAGGCCTGAGTCCCAACAGTGGGAGCGTTTTAAGGCCCTTCTCGCTTTCCAGTGGCGCCCTCATTGAATAAAAAATCGTAGCATAGCACAGAAAATAAATATTAAAAAATCCATTCATTGTTAAAACAGGTCTCAAAATGTTTCGTATCCAAAGTAGTAGGCAAAAGTGCCAAAAACGGCCGTTTCTTACACTTTTGCCTACTACTTTGGATACGAAACATTTTGAGACCTGTTTTAACAACATAAAAATTCTTTATCCTCTTTGTAACAAACGTGAAGTTGGATTTTTTAATATTTATTTTCTGTGCTATGCTACGATTTTTTATTCGATGAGGGCGCCACTGGACCGCGAGAAGGGCCTTAAGGCTGATTATGTTTTTAAGCTTATATATGAATGAATAAAAGATGTCAACGTTGCCAATGACCTTAGTCTATAACAATAAATATGTTCTAAATTAAGACTTCGAGAAACTTTTCATTGAGTTGAATGAAGTTTACGACAATTTTAACCCTTTAAGAGGCGCCAAGGTAAAGTTAATAATTTATTTTGAAGTGAAACTGAATAACTGTAGGTACCTGTTACAAGTTAGCGATAGGTAGGTACTTCAGAACCTTTGACGTAAAAGGGCTTCGCATCTCAACCGCCAGCTCTTCGTGCCACATGGCTGAGGACTGCTGCATTCAATTAGTTGGATTGCAGAGAACTTTATAAACTGTGTCTATTATCCGCTTCGCGGATATAAAAAACAATTGTGGTAGTGTCGTATGCTTTTTTTTTGTGGATTGGTAAATCATCCAATGACGTCTCCCACTCTGGGTGGAGCGGGAGGGCGTGTCAGACTTACTGACTAAAACCCACCCCTGCTCCTTCCCTGCCTGAGTGGCCAGGGGTGCGGTCACTCATGTTAAGAATTTATCCGCTACCCCTAGGCATGCAGGCACCGGCCACGATGGGCCCCGTCAGTGGTGGCTGACAATCATCTCTTTGAGGCGCGCATGGAACACTACGCGCCGTCGCCTGATGCTGATCGGACGGCGAGCTACCCACTGCTCGCAGTCCGCAGGCCCGGGTATACTGTGGCCGGAGATCGTCTCGCGACGTCCCACGCCTAGTGCCTCTCCTGCAGTGGTGGTAGCGGCCGGGGCCATGAGGGCCACTCCGTTGAGCTTCCCTCACCCGTCCCGCCTCCGCCTTCGCGAGCATTACTGCTTCGCAGGAGGAGACTGCTTCCCATTCCCTCTCGCTCCGTACCATGGCCTGAAACATGACCGGGCGCGAGAGGTCGCCGCCACTCATCGCATCCCGTAGGACACGGGCGGCGGTGCTCCGCCCAAGCGGGGCAGACCTCGCACCGTATGCTCCACCGTGTCCTCTGGGCGATCCGGGCATAGTGTCGTATGCTGTGAACGAGATTGACGCCGTTGCCATTTTGGAGCTTGATGAATCATCAGGTCGCCAACCTTCACGCTACGTGGGCTAGCTTTGATCATCAGGTAAGGCGTACTATTTCCTGATTCCCATATTATAGATAGCCCGACTTCAATCCGTGAATAATTTCCCGCTTGTTTCCACAATAATTGACCAGACCCTTCAAATGTAGTCCAATATTTACCTATAATAGGCACAAAGTTTAATGAAGTTTCTTAAATCGCTGTAACATTTTGGTTAGGTTAGGTTAGCTCAATGCCCTAGGGCATTCGTTAGGCAGGTTTACATATAAGTTAGGTTTATAAACTTGTGGGTATAGCTTGTGAATCATATGAAAATGTCGAATGTTTATGATTAAATATTTATTATACTAATAGGTACTTGTTAATTAAATATATCATCATAATATTTACGTATACAGGGCCATTCAATCAGTCAATACGGTGACCGGACGACTTGTTCGCGATTCAATGTGACTTAGATCGAATACAAGCCTGGTACAAAAAAAAATGCCATGGCTCTAAACGTCAAAACATGTTTCCACATTATATTCACAAGAAAGAAACAAGCTAGTGTAACATCATATAAAATCAATAGCGTAACACTAACTAAGGTTGCTGAAATGCGGGCTTTCGGAGTGATAATGGATACAAAAATTGGCATTCAAGCAACATGTAGACATATTTGCGTTAAAAAATCTGCCCAATTGTTAGGTTTTCTTAATCGTAATACGCAAGAATTTATTTATTATATTAAAACCAAAATGGTCCTATAAAATGCCTTAGTGCGTAGCAGGTTAGAATATGCCAGTCTTGCCTGGGACCCCTTCTACGCAATACATTCTCAGCGTCTAGAGAGCATACAACGGGCTTTCACCAAACACCACACACCAGCATTTATATCCCCTAGCTTATCCCATAGGTGTCCCTATCAACAGCGTCTGAGCTTTTTTTAAGATGACCTCCCTACGGGGACGGAGATTTATGCATACCCTTATGTTCCTTCACAAACTAGTGAACGGTTGCATTAATTGTAGTGAACTGCTATCGCACGTTTTATTAAAAGTCCTGCCTAGAATTCCACGCTTCCCCGTAACCACAATGTTACAGCGCCCTGCAACCTCTACAAACACTGGTTTTATCCCACCACTCATTAAGATGTTTGACAACCTTTATTAATTTGTTTAAAAAAAGGTGAAGTTTAAATCAAGAATCTTGGCCTCCCTATTAATGCAAATCCAATCTTATTTACTGTTTTTTTTTATTTTATTATTTATCAATTGTACATCTAGACTTAAGTTAGCAACTAAGCGATAATCTGGCGTCTTTGTTGTCAATATTGTGTTTACCTGGCATATAAGTAGGTTTAGTAGAATATTACCGTATGATTAACTATTTGTATGTACATGTACGTGCAATGGTAGCCCAGTGGTAACAGCCGCGACTTACAAGTTGTAGGTCGTGAGTTCAAACCTAGGCAGGCGCTTTACTTAGTGTAAGTTATTTCATCACCACTGCTCTCAAAACGGTGAAGGAAAACATAGTGAGGAAACTGGAATGTCCTAGAACCAAAAATTCGAAGATATATGACATTCAGCAATCCGCATTGGGCCTGTGTGGTGGATTACGGCCCACACCCTCTCACAGAGAGGATGCCTGTGCCCCAGCAGTGGGGACATTAAAAGGCTGATGATGATGATGATGATATTGTATGTGCTGTGGGTAAACCTAAATAAATAAATATGGAAAAGTTTGAAACGTTTGTATTCAACAAGTAAGTCTTTGAATTTATTTCTTCTTACCTCTAAATGAAAATGTTTCTAAGAACAACCCCGACCTCTGAAAACTGTTATATCTTAATGAATCACCCTGATATTCAAACAAGAGTACAGAGGTGTTTTCGACGTAAGATTTTTCGTTCGAATTAATTAAATGTGTGTTCGACTGACACACTGTTTAAAAATAAATCCAAACATGAATTGTCAGTACATTCACGTACATTGTTAAACCTGTTTCATTCATTCACTCCCTGTTTCAACACAACAGTGTTTCAATTAAGCCTGTCCATTTGTAGGTTCGACGCGAAATAATAAAACTGATTATTTTGCACGAAAAACGGCCTTTTTCATCTATCAAGCGACAATTTGTTTAAACAAGGCTATTTGAATTATATGGACGTGACGCGTTGCCGCGAGACATTTTTTAAAATTGTTTTTTTCTTTTTTGCTCGTGTCTATGGTATGTTTAATATTCGGTTGCTGTCCATCCAATTTTCTCTTCGCAAAAATGTTGTTATAGTGGGACGTGATGATATATTGTGTAGCGGGATTACGAGTGGCAGTTATTGTCTAGTGAATATAAGCTAGAATAGATTGTGTTTTTCCTCGAGTATGGACGGACTTCTTGCCTTGAAGACTCGTCGTAAAACCCTCAGATTGAAAGCAATACCAGCTGTCTACCGTCCATACTTTACCCTTGAGTATATTTTTATCATTAATTTTGTCCACTTTTGTCTAAAGTAAAATTAAAAATTTCCTCAGGGCCATTAAGCTGCGATGGCACCATTTTCATTACAAGTTAGCCATAATATTTGCTATACCTATTGTACTTGCTGATATTAGTTCACAACCAATTTAAATAAAAGCTGACTCCTTCAACAGGTTGAGAAAATAAGTACTCCATACCAAAGATAAAGACAAAAAAGACCACTAAACCATAGACCATATTACGTAGCAGGTAGCCAATATAATACCCCCGCTATTTTTAAAAGTTATAAAAGTACAGCATTATTAGCCTATAATTTTCCCACTGCTGGGAAACGGGCCTCCTTTCTTTAAGAGGGAAAAACGTATGCACGTCATAAAAAAATCAGATACTAAAAGTTACACCCTATAAAAGAGACATACTCGTATGTTAAGCATCATAACAGTAAACTAGCACATTGTATCACCTACGCCATTTAACCCTTGAGGAATCAACCCTCCTGACATAAAAACAACCGTAAAATAACCCCATGAGGCCTATAACCGTAACTATGTATGAGGGACAGAAATGATTTTGTATTTTTAAACTAGCAACCCTACAGGATAGGGAAAATGATGAAACATATTTTTTGGAAGAACCTGTAGTTTAATAGCTTTTGAAAATAAAGCACGGGTCTTTCGATATTTTTTTGCACTTGCTCTTTTCATATTTATTTATTGCTAGTTGCACCAGGCATGCGTTGCAATGGCACGTTTTTTTTTGTATGGGGTTTTTGGGTCAGGAACCCTCGCGCGTCCCCAGAACACCCTACCAAAGTGTCATCACAATCTGATCAATGGTTTCAAAGTCTATAAAGGACATAGGTATAAACAATTTTTGTGTTTTATTTATATAGAATATAGATTAACTTTATGTACAGTAGTGGTACACAGGTGGGCTTAATGCAATAAGGCGTTTTCTATCAGTTAACCTTTGGGTTAAAAAATAAATAAATTATAGGACAAAATCGGATAGGCTTGCTTTTGGCCACATAATTTCTTTGGTATGTTGCCACAGCAGTTGCTTGAGAGTTGGAAAGTGATTTTTAATAAGTCTAATAAGATATGGGTTTATTTTTACCCAACTGCCCCAGGAGGAGGATAATGTTTTTCGAGAGTATGTATGTATGTATGTATATATATATGTGTGTATGTCTATTTCTTTGGCACGCGTTGTAGCCCTGAAAGGCTGGATGGATTTTAAAAAATGAGGTATTACTAGATCGTTCTTGATTGCCGAAGTGACATAGGCTATAAGAATTTATAAAAAACAAAAACAAAATGGCGACCACCATTAGGTAAGTGTAGTCGTATTTTTTTGTGACCTGGTCATGTGGGGTATCAAAATAAAGAGATCGAGGAGACGATTCCAAAAATATAACACAAAAAAAATTGAAATAAAAAAAAAATATAATTTCGAAAAAACCCGACTGATACAAAACCACTAAAAAGTTCCCAACAAGTCACTTTTCAAGCAGTATGGTGGCATTAAATCTGTGATTGAACTAAAATAAACTCTACCAACTGCATCAGACTGCTTGAAAAGTGACTTGTTTGGAACTTTTTACTGGTATTTTATCAGTCGGCTTTTTTTTGCCGATATGGTTTAGTAGCCATAGCTTTTTTTACCATCAATGCAACTCGTCACGTCTATGGACTTCATTTGTAAACTTATTTTGGCTCTATACTTATTATCCCCTAAAAATGATATGGCAAAAACCTATCACTACCACAAACACAGACTACCTGAACTCCAACTTTGTTATTACTCTATGAAAAAATAGAATAGAATAAAATTTTACTGTACACCAAAACAGTCACACAATTGTTTTACATGAGCTTAAATCTATGGGTACAACGGCGGTCTTATCGCTGAACAGCGATATCTACCAGACAACCTTGGGATGGACTGAAAGAACTTAAAATCTAAAAGGGATAGTCTGTAGCGTACTGCTAATAAAAAATGGATGTCAAAATTTTATATTTAAAAAACATACATATATACATACATATCAAATGTTACATAATTTTGTAGGAGGTGAGAAAAAAAGGAGAAAAAAGAATAAAAGAAGGGCTAATTATGGAAGAGATGAGAATATATTTAAACAGAAAAAATTAGAGAGAAAGAAATGGTGTTTTACTAGATTTTTAAAAGAAGCGAGTGACTGAGCTTGTCTAACTAGCATCGGTAACGCATTCCACAATCGCACAGCTTGAACTGCAAATGATTTGTCATAAAATTTGGTAGAATGCGAGGGGGATGTAGGTTATATTACAAGTTTTAATCGATACTTTATATTTCAGTAGCGTACGTTACATATGGCGTCACATTGCCATGCCTCTGTATCCGTAAGTTGGCAATCCTAACCGCCCCTCAACATACTGTCGTTGTAATAGAGAGAGCAGTTAGTTCAGAGAAGGTGGTTTTACTAACGAATACTATAAACTATTTACCCGATTCTATATGCAACATAAAGTAGGTGATGGGTATCAACCAAAGACATGATTTGTGCAAAAATAAACTCTCAAGAAATAAAAATAAATCAGTTCCCTACATTTCGCTGAGTTACGCGAGCAAAAATGTACTGAACAACTGTTTTTGCTGCTGGTCATGAAAAAAATAAACCTGTATAGTTTTTCACAAACACTACATATTGAGACATTACTTTACACGCTATTTTCTGGAATCTGATTTTTCTTACTGCTCTCTTGATTACCAGGGCAGCATATTGAACGAATCGTCAACCGACTTGCTTGCTGTGACTTTTACAATATGCATATTCGGTGACGCATTCAGTTTTATTAAAAGTAGTTACTTCTGAAGCTTACATGGGGTTGTACTCGAAAGGGTTAACTTTACGTAAAAACTTGGGTTAGTAGGTCGCTAGTGAGAAAATCGAAAGTGGTTTCGGATTACAAGGAATATAGGAAATGTTAGATTATGTTTTTATTAGCCTGGGAGTAGCTCTAAAATAACTACTTACTCGTAGCATAAGGTAAAATCTTACCTTAATCTTATAAGATTTTACCATTCAACCTCGTAGGCGATCACAGCTCCGCGTAGGCTTTCGTAGATGGCCGTAGCTTCTCGTAGCCTCGTAGGCTACGTAGGTTTAATGCAGTCGGAACTCTGGAACCACGGGCGCTCAGAGTGGGGACTCTGTTCACCGATCGAGTGATTACAGGGAAGATCGTGGCACAGCGAGGCTCAAGGGAGATCCCTTTACAGTCTCCCCAGGACTGTGCCGTTGCAGGCTTTGCACAGAAGAGATTTCGGAGTGATCTTTTAAGAAGTTACAGGCCCCTTCCATGTGATGATGATGATCACCGGGGTGGTTTCAGAGAGGTAAAACCACCACACTCCGCGAATTTATCTCAAAAGCCCAGGCGCCTTTCGAAGGTTTCCCCCCGAAAACAATAAAAAAAAGGTAACGTAGGCTCTAGTAGACGCTAGTAGGCTCTCGTTGATGCTAGTTAGCATTTGTAGATGCCATTAGGTTTTCGTAGACGTTACAAGTAGCCTCTCATAGGCACCCGTAGACGTTAATAGTAGCCTCTCATAGGCACTCGTAGACGTTAGTAGTAGCCTCTCGTAGCCACCCGTAGACGTTAGTAGTAGCCTCTCGTAGGCACTCGTAGACGTTAGTAGTAGCCTCTCATAGGCACTCGTAGACGTTAGTAGTAGCCTTTCGTTGGCACTCGTAGACATTAGTAGTAGCCTCTCGTAGGCACTCGTAGACGTTAGTAGTAGCCTCTCGTAGGCACTCGTAGACGATAGTAGTAGCCTCTCGTAGGCACTCGTAGACGATAGTAGTAGCCTCTCGTAGGCACTCGTAGACGTTAGTAGTAGCCTTTCGTAGGCACTCGTAGACGTTAGTAGTAGCCTCTCATAGGCACTCGTAGACGTTAGTAGTAGCCTCTCATAGGCACTCGTAGACGTTAGTAGTAGCCTTTCGTTGGCACTCGTAGACATTAGTAGTAGCCTCTCGTAGGCACTCGTAGACGTTAGTAGTAGCCTCTCGTAGGCACTCGTAGACGATAGTAGTAGGCACTCGTAGACGATAGTAGTAGCCTCTCGTAGGCACTCGTAGACGTTAGTAGTAGCCTTTCGTAGGCACTCGTAGACGTTAGGAGTAGCCTCTCGTAGGCACTCGTAGACGTTAGTAGTAGCCTCTTGTAGCCACTCGTAGACGTTAGTAGTAGCCTTTCATAGGCACTCCTAGACGTTAGTAGTAGCCTCTTGTAGGCACTCATAGACGTTAGTAGTAGCGTTCCGTAGGTACTGGTACACGTTAGTAGTAGCCTCTCGTAGGCACTCGTAGACGTTAGTAGTAGCGTTTCGTAGGCACTGGTAGACGTTAGTAGTAGCATCTCGTAGGCACTCGTAGACATTAGTAGTAGCCTTTCGTAGGCACTCGTAGACGTTAGTAGTAGCCTCTCGTAGGCACTCGTAGACGTTAGTAGTAGCCTCTCATAGGCACTCGTAGACGTTAGTAGTAGTCTTTCGTAGGCACTCGTAGACGTTAGTGGTAGCCTTTCGTAGGCACTCGTAGACGTTAGTAGTAGCCTCTCGTAGGCACTCGTAGACGCTCTCGTGTAGTGATGCTAAATCCATGCATGTTCTAATACTTAAAAAATAATCCTGCCGACCGATCCTGGCCAATCACTACAGAGATTAGTCAGGTACGCAGCAGATATTATAAGCAAGCGTGTGCTTAAACACAGGTGCACTCTCTGTTCCATCACTCTTATAGTCCGATGGAAAGGTACGAGGGTTTTGCTACAGAGTAATTCCTAATCGAAAAACTCAGCAGTAACGGCAGTCAGCAAAGCTACTCCTTATTAATTATGAACAGTTAACTTCTTAAAGTAATTATCAATAATGTAATATGTAGTTAACGGGAAAGTGACGCGTTAAGCTAACACAAAGTTATCGAATCAACGACGTTCCTTTATATATGTTTAATTAATTTCAGATGGTGTAATATGAATATAAGATACGAAGTTTGCCGGTAAATTGAACATTCCCTGGCAAAAGTACAAAATACGAACTAACTTGTTAATAAAATTAAGTCGGAACTTCTTCTTATTGGATAAGTTTTAGTTTTCATTAAGGCATTGCTCTTGCAATTTTAGTGAGAATATTTCTTGCGAACGTCAGATGTTTTTGTTCGTTTAATATATTCAAATTCGGGTCAGTACCTACTTCCAAACATTACTCTTAAAATCAAATTCAAAAACGTATTTTATCTTCTATTAGTTTGAAATGAAGACTGGCGGCGTCAGAGTGCAGTTTTAATAGTCACAGTACCACCATTATTTTAATGTACAAAAAATATGTAGAATTCTGTGCTGTTCACAGATTCAACGGAACACTTGCTACATATTTTAAATTCAGCTTTAACAGAAGTTTGAAGTTTTTACCAATAAATGTACAGTGCATCATTAATATTGAACACTGGCTACATTTTTTTTCATGACTTACATTTTTTATACAAACAAACACATTGATTTATAAATAAAATTTATTGTGAATAAAATATTTTAACATATTCGATTTTATTCCAAACTTTGAATAAAAGCAATGCCTTTTTACTCCCACTTAATGTAGGTATTCAAACATTTCTTTTCATTGTTCAATAACTCGTTATTCAAAGTTTACTTTTCTCTTCAGTGCATTTGAGTCCAGAGAGACTCTCTATGAAATAATAAAAGTGACCTCAAGTTCGGTCCTCACCTATGTCTACAGGTCTAACCATAGAGCAAAGAATGCCGCGCCAACGCAACGGAATAGAGTTATAAAGGTATGTTGAACAGGGTGGAAAGTCCTGCATCCTCCCTTGAAAAAGGAGTGTCCTTCAACCTAACGGGTATGTTTCAGTCAGGCAACAGCTCCATAGTTTCTGTCGGGCTGCTGTTAATGTTTGTTGCGACCCCAGCGATGCGATATGCTGAATTGCATTTTTCATATATTAACGGAGCACGAGGTTGGAGGAGCTCGTGGCTAAAGTAATAACAGCCGCACGAGTCGATCCATTAGGTTAAGCTACGCTTGCCGGGGTTGATCCATGGAATATCTTTGCACTCCGAGACTCCTACGTTCCTCGGAAAACACGTAAAGCCGTTGGTCCCGGCTATCAATCGTGGATCTTTGACAATCGTTGCGGGTCGTCAGAAGCCCGAAAGTCTGAAAGCCAGTCTTACCAAGGGGTATCGTATTACCCAGTAAGTGGGTTGTGGAGGTCAGATAGGCAGTCGCTCCATGTAAAATACTGGTATTCAGCTGCATCCGGTAAGACTGGAAGCCGACCCCAAGATTTTCTAGGTTCAAGGTTGGGAAAAGGCTAGGCAGATTGAATGGAGCACGAGGTTTGGCTCGTCAGTCGCTTACGTACCGCCGCCCGGCCCCGTCATATCCCACTGTACCTATTAATTAACCGAATTATTGTGGAACAAGATTACACGAGTAGTAAGTCATGTTTTCTTTGCATCTCTTTTCATCGGGACCTTTAATAGATAACAGACACAACTTCAAATCACGCGGAGAACTCTGATTGCGTGATGTGGGATTTGTGTGACGTCAGGTCTTTTTCGTAGTTTGTATGTAGCGATGTAGATACCACTACAACGTCCGTCAAGACTTGTCCTTGCTCTGTGGTTCTAGCCGTCCTCTGACCGAAGCCGCCACGTTTAATGGAGTGCCAATTAACGTGGCAAATGCATGACACTCGATAGGTATATTCTCGCGCCATCGTTAATCGACGCTTAACCCGCGCGGCGCAATTAACCTAACTTTTACTACAATCCACATTTATTTTACCAAAGAAGGTAGGTACTTGTAATGTTTTACAGTCGCTGAACTGATATTTTAATGATGTAAAATTGTATGTTTGTTTGTGGAAGCTAATCTCTGATAGTACCGATTTGATTATGAAAATACATCACTAATAGAAAGCTACTGCCCTCATGTCAAAAAACAAGAAAAATGTAAGGTTCAGGGACAAGCTTCGGTACTGTTCTTTTAGTTATTTTCGCAGTTTTTGCGGTATTTGGCAGCAAATGTCGTAAGCCTTCTCGGTAAGCTTCGAATAAAGTTCTCAGCATCATTTTACCGATATCGCGCTTGTTTAAATCATCATTCTCCTACCCTTATCCCAATTTATTTGGGGTCGGCGCAACATGTCTTTTTCTTCCATACTCCTCTATTAGTCGTCATCTCTGTGGTCACCCCCTTTTTACCCATATCCTCTTTCACACAGTCCAACCATCGTTTCTTTCGCTTTCCCCTACTCTTATAGCCATCCACATCCATACACAAGACTTTCCTCACGACATTTTCTGCATTCCTCCGCATCACATGCCCATACCACGACAACCGACTTCCACACAACTTTTCAGTCAGCGGTGCCACTTTCAGACTTCCTCTTATATACTCATTCCTAATTCTATCCATGCGCGTAACACCACACATCGCTCTTAGCATTCTCATCTCAGCCGCATGCAATTGCTTTTCATTCATCCCTTTTGTGGCCCAACATTCTGGATCATACAAGACAGCAGGTCGGACCATTGTTATATAAATCTTCCCCTTAAGTTTAAGGGGAATGCGGGAGTCACAGAGTTACAGCTTGTTTAAATGATCCCACATATTGTCTAGTTGCGTAGACACAAAACTACACCAATTTTACAACACAATATCCACTACGAGACAATTTACAAACGATTAAAACAGCCACTGAACTTCTCTAGAAAAATTTCGCCAAAAAACCCAGCTAGTAGTGTTATAAATTGTTTAAAGCCTCCATGTGTGCTGATCCCCCAACCCTCAGCACTGTTTGCAAGGGTCCTCAAGTTAAAGGCCGCGAATCAATATTTGTTGGTGCCCCTCTTCGCTTTCTAAATCCGACCTTTCGCAAAGTTTTGTTGACCTCCAATAGATTACTAATTTACGAAAATACCCACGTCTTTTGTTTGATGATTTAAATATTTTTCAACTGAGCCTGTTCCTAACAACTTTGCTGTGACATTTCCATTATTCATGTAATAGTATTAAATTTTAATGCTTTGCTAAGGGCTTGTTAAAACATTGTTATAATTTATGCAATAATATTGTAAATTAGGAATAATCTTTCTAAATTGAATGTCCTCTTTTCCAAGAACAAGATACCAAAACATTCAATTACTGATAGTGATAACATAAAAGCTTGTTCCAATATTCTAGATAGGTATCGATAAAAGGAAACATAAGGCAACTTTTTGTTTACCTGTTGAACGGCCGGGTACTGTGGACAAACCTAGTTTTGTGTTCCATACCGGGTAGTAGCGAAATTGCAGCCTTTGTATCGATGGTGCGGAAAATAAGCGCTTAAAGCGCTTTCCAGCGGTCTGTTAATTAATGAAACGTTGATATTTTCATTATAAGGCTTTGTCATGAAGATTAAATAGCTCTTTGCTGTAGTGTGTCGGACATGTGGAAATAAATTGGTCGTTTATCTTTTGGAGCAGCTTTGTGGATATTATTGGCCTATAGCGTTAAATATAGGTAATTGAGATCATGTTTTTGTGTATTAGTCACCAATATATGAAATAAAAGGGTGTGATTTATATATATATTTTTTAAATCATTGATAGGCCCCGATTGGCTACTATCACACACACCTGATGGTAAGCGATGCTGTGGTCAACGATGGAGCACACTTGCATAGAAGTAACCTATTCACTCTGGTCTTAAATACCCCCAGGTTGTAGCTATCAGGAAACACTCCAGCAGGTAATTAGGAATATCTTTTAGAGAAATAGCACTAATTTTTGCTGCAAAAGGGTCACTCATGAATCCAAATGCCATCATATTTTTCTCCTACTAACGTTTTATATGGCAACAAAATAACCTTTGTAAATGTGTTTATACATAATCCAGGCCGTCCACACACACACACGGAGTTTATATCGTCATATCGTTTAATACGTAGATGTACACTTCGCCGGTCTAATCTCACAAATCGTCGCCATATTTGTTTATTGGCTGCAGGCTGTTGCGGTTCGCCGGTCCGGCGTAACTCCCTTCCATCTATAACATCTGACACTCGTGACCTTATTTTAATAAATAATGTTGCTTGTTATAACATCAAATAGGTGCTCAGAAGCAGCGGTGCCAGATGATTTATAGTCTCGCCGCCTTCGCTCAGCACAATAAACTCACTTTTTGTTTACCCCCAAAATATTCTCAAGTTTTATCGCGCGGAGAAAAAGTTTTTCTTGAGTTGGTATTTTATTTCCAAGTCTCTTTCAGGGTTACGCCTTGTTTGTTGTTAAAAATATCTACAGTTTTAATATTGCACGTGTTGCTTCTCCGACTGAAATGCGGCTTTTTTCAGCAGCTGGTTTATCCCTTTTCGCTCTCATGCATTGTTATCTGAACTGAAATGTTTGCATTCTTTTATTTCACAGTAGCTGTATGAATATATTAAAGTGCTTTGCCGAGCATATTTGTTTCAGAAAGGTTCATGTACTTGCAGACGTGTATGAGGCCAACAATAGAGGAAGCTGTTTACCACCGATTCAAAGCCGGGGCTTAAAATTGAAGGAGGATTATAATTTATCGACGCGACTGGTAACGCGGCCGATTATCCGGTTTCCGAGCCACTGGCGGCGTTAAACACCGCTCGGGAATCGGTTTTTGAAGCCAATTGACGTGAGGACCCGACGCCGTGCTGAATCCTTAATTCCCTGTCATAGTGGAGCTAACACCAGGATTTAAAAATAAGGTCGCAGAAAGCCGGATTGTGGGCGACATAATGTTTCGCAGAATTGCAGCAAGACAATATTTGAGAAGAATCCGTCTCGACAAATTCTTACTACAACTGTGTTTATAGCCTGTATAAGTGCTCGCTATTCAGGTAAATTATCCAGTTTTCCGTAAATAACTCCAACCTGGAAGAAACTGGGTTTCTGCAAGTTTCAAATAATTTCTTGTCCCAATTTAAACAGTTTGGGCAGTTATAGAAACTTCCACTATCTTTAAATCTAAATTTAAGTAAAGAGTGCGTGACCTGTCTCTAGATGCCCCTGCCTGACCTTCGGAGATTAGTTTGGAATTAATTAGGCAATACACGATCAGCCCTCCTACCATGACATCTTAATTTCATCATAATTCCGGTGTCAGAAAGAGATAGTGCTATTTGTCCTGTATAGCTCTGTCTCTCTCTCACACTAGAATTATGATGATTTTAAGACGTCATAGTAGAACCCTTTTTTTTTTGATAAGGGGAGATTTATACAAAATAGTTTGTCAACTTGTAAGTAACATTCACAGCAGCATTACATAAGTACTCGTATGTCTCCGTACTACCCCATGTGATGTGGCCGTACATATTTAATTAGTTTAAGTTTAAGTAAATGGTAACTTCTAGCTGTCCCAATCCTGTAATAGCCTAGGGTTTACCTCTGATTAAGGTGCTATTAAATGCCAACGACCTTGAGTGGTTAGCTTGCGTGTTCTGTGCTTGAGCTCACGTAACGCGACGTACGTCCACCCAGTAATAGGACTCGACAATCAAGGAGCGCTGTCCGAAATTAGACACATTATTAATTTATTATACATAAAAAAAAGTATTATACTAAAACACGTATACTAAAAGGTAAATAATTTAATTATCTTTATAATTGTGAAGGTTTCATAAAAATATGCTTAATAGTTTTTGCGTAATTCTCAATTTTTTTTATCCGCGATTGCCATATCTTTACAAATTAATTACACTATGTTATAAAAATATAATTTCGAACATTCACATATCAAATTACGAATGAAATGGTCCAAAGTAACATATATACTCGTATTTTTCAAAGAAATAAGACTAGTCGTTTAGACGTCATTTTCAATTAAAAATCATTAGAAGTTGTATAACTGCGCCTTAAGTGGATAAGTATATACCCGGGCCTGCGGACGGCGAGTAGTGGGTAACTCGCCGTCCGGTGAGCACCAAGCCCGAGAGTCGACGGCGCTTAGTGTTCCACGCGCGGCTCAAAGAGTTGTCAGCAAATACGATGGGGCCCGTCATGGCCGATGTCTGCCCGGGGGTTGAGGATAAATTCGAAAGAGTTACCTCGCCCCTGGGCATTCAGGGCAGGGAGGAACAGGGGTGGGTTTTAGTCAGTAAGAGTCTGACACGCCCTTCCGCTCCACCCTAGAGCGGGAGATGTCATTGGATGATTTCCCACCCAAAAAAAAAAAAAAAAGTGGATTAGTAAATAGGTCTGGGAATTATTTTTTTATTTCGTTGTGTCCAATATTTGAAGATTTACTTTGCAGTTTCTTAAGCTTATTGATCGAGGTTATTTCTTTACTGGAGAAAGTAATTTAAAAATAAACATTCATTCTCCAAGATGTTTCAAAAAACTTCAATCTGCTTTTAGTTTCTCTGAGGCTCTGGCGGCTTACGTTTTCATTTGCTGTTCAAGGTTTTGGCTACTTTCAAGTTTGCAGGCCTACCTACAAATCTTGATTTTTGGCAACAGAACTTATTTGGCGTGGATTTTCTTCAGACATATTTTATGCATTCCATTAAATTTTCTCTGAGTTAATGTTGACAAACATATTCGTATTTCATTTTGTGTGCCTCCATATATCAGTCTAGACGAGAACTTTCTTGGGAGATTGATTGAGTTTTTCCTTAAGTAAATTATCGGAGGCTTTGCTTATATCCAAACTTCATCATTAGTATTCTTTGTGTTCATCCATCTTCCACTTTGGTAATGACTGTGGACGCCTTGATTTTCGGCAGATTAAGGGATTTTCTGCCGTCTTTGTAGTTTGTGTTATGTTTTCCCTAATATTATTTTTAGAATTTTTTGAACCTTTTTTAGATTTTGTTTTCGGGGGGAACCTTCAAAAGGTGCCTGGACTTTTGGGGAAAAGACCAGGGAGTGTGGGGTTCTGACCTAACTAAAATCACCCCGGTGATCACCATCCCGTACATAGAAGAGGCTCCATGACATCTAAAAGGCTACCCTGAAACTCCTGCTGAGCGACGCCTATTCCAGCACATCCCGTATTTTTTTTTTGGGGTTGGTAAATCATCCTATGACTTCTCCCGCTCTGGGTGGAGCGGGAGGGCGTGTCAGACTTTTACTGACTAAAACCCACCCCTGTTCCTTCCTTGCCTGAGTGCCGAGGGGCGCAGTAACTGTTAACGAATTTATCCGTCGCGCGTCGACTCCCGGGCCTGGTGCTGATCGGACGGCGAGCTACCCATTACTCGTCAACCTAAGGCCCGCGTCTACGGTGGCCGGAGATGGTCTCGCGACCCCCGACGCCCAGGGCAACTCCTGCGGCGGCTGTGGCTGGGGCGTGAGGGCGATTCTTTTGAGTCTCCCTCATCCCGTTCCGCCTCCTTTTTCGCGAGTATTACTGCTTCGCAGAAGGAGGAGACTGCTTCCCTTTCCCTCTCGCTCCGTACCATGGCCTGAACCAGGGCGGGGCGCGAGAGGTCGCTGCCACCGATCGCATTCAGGCACATCTCTGGAGATAGGTTAGATAACTACTCTATTTCTTGTTGTGACCTTCTTCAAAGATTAAAAATTAATGGAAGTAATGTTATTTTCACTCCTATTTGAATTACTGTTTTAACCTGTTTGTGCCATGTTATGGAGGTTCAAATTTCAACAAGTCACAGTTGCTGAACCAAATTCGCATTTATATCTGCTTGATAAATAGGAATGTTTCCAGGGTACAAACATAATAATTCTGTTTAGTCCGTAAGTTAGATTATCAAAAACATTAGACACGAATTTTTTGCTTTACCAAAACAATGAAAAATGACAAAAATAAAACGCATTAAACTTTAGGAGTGAGGGCTTGTTACGTCACTTCGTGGTAAAAGGTATACCACGACTTGATGGCACGCATTTCAAAGCACTATATCGTTTTCGTTTTTTGTCGACGAGGCAAAAGAAAAATTACGTGTCCAATATTTTTTAGTACTTAAGAGGCCGTACACGAAATTTTGCCGATTTTACTGATTTACGTGATTTTACAGTTAAAATAATGTATTTCTAAAAGTTTGAATGCAGAACATGAAAGATCATTTCAAATATGATCTAATGTATGAGCTATGTATTTTTATTATTATCATAATTACGATTTATCGACCACAAACCGACGACGGTTTTGTGAATTTTTGCTGTAAGGGGTTTAGAATATCACATAATTACGAATCGTTTTGAAGTGTAAACGGTATGAAAAAATTAGAATGTATTGTTACAAAAGTCATCCATATAATATAAGAATCACTTTTTACCACTTTCATATAAAAACATTGAGTAAAAAAATATTTAACTTAGTCAAATTTTAGAGAAAACGGGCAAAGAATTGCTTTTGATTTTGGCTATTTAGAACTCTTGTTCATAAAATTAAAACAGCAAAAACTAAACTTCAGTTTACCGTCAATCCATTTCTAAAGAAAAAAAATTCAAAATTCCAAAAATTGGTAATAAAAAACCTTTTAAAACAACCCAAATCTCGACTTATAATACGCAACGCCAGCTTCGTATCTAGCTCATTCATTAGATCATAATTGAAATGATCTTTCATGTTGTGCATTAAAACTTATAGAAATGCATAATTTTAACTATAAAATCACATCTGTAAAATCACGCAAATCAGTGAAATCGGCCAAAATATCGTGTACTTAATCTAACTTACGGACCCTAATTGATTTTTTAACTACCCTATTGTATCTACCAGAAAGTAAACTAAATAAACACATATCTATTGATAAACCAGTATACCTATTAATTCGTCCACATGTGTTCCTCCCAACATGTTATTCGACTTCAAAATCTTGTTATGCCAAGATTGGTTACCCGATAAACAACAACGATAACAAACCGTCAACAACGTGTAAATAGTGTGTATTTGGCACAAGTTAACCGCTTCACTGAGCAACTAATCCCTCGTCTAAATAAACCTCTTATTATCATTGCTGGTTAACCGCGGTTAAATCGTTGGAGCGTGCACTAAGAGCCGCAGATAATAATGTTACTACAGATTGTAAGGAAGCCGGAAGGTGTTGCTAATCTAATCTCGGATTTGTTTTGTGGAACTGAAATTGGTGAAATCGATCGCTATTTTGTTTAGAGACTGAATGCGGTAAGTACCCAGGTATTTCTATTGCTCGTCTTTCAGCTAGAAAAATTCAAACATTGAGTAGGTCCCTTAACTGGAAATCTAAGCTTATTAATAAAGGTTTTAACGTGTTGTAAATGAAAGTCCCTAAACTAAACTCTACCAACCACATTCTAACTTTAAAACAACTCAGATAAAATATTTTATTAAACGAAAATCCTGAAGCTTTCCCACCAAAAAACTGCGCTACCATATTTTACATTTAAATTTTTGATGTGCTGGCCCGAGCTCGCATCGGAACCTGAATGTACAGTCGAACTAGCTATCTGGTATACAGGCAGTTTATAGCGTTGTGAGTGTGCTGATTGTGTTGAGTACTCAATTATTTTACAATACTCTCTGAACTATGCCATACATTTTTTCTATTGGGTGGTACATCACCAAATAACTTCTCCCGCTCTGGGTGGAGCGGGAGGGCGTGTAAGACTCTTACTGATTAAAACCCACCCGAGTCCCTTCAGTTGCCTGTGCCAGGGCCGCAGTGACGCCTTCGATCACTCTGGCAGGTATCTGCCCATGCTCATGGGTTGTGGATAAATACGAAACAGAGTTACCCGCCACAGGTAAGGAACAGGGGTGGGTTTTAGTCAATAAGAGTCTGACACGCCCTCCCGCTCCACCCTAGAGCGGGAGATGTCATTGGATGATATCCCACCCCACAAAAAAAAGGCCTCGGCCCTGGCGGGCCCCGTTACTGCTTGCTGACATCTCTGAGGCGCGCGTGGAACACTACGCACCGTCGTCGCGTCGTCTCGGACTAGCAGGTGTATTAGCTAACTCAGTTGACATCAATTTGATAGGCACTATGCAGTACCAATGTACTCTATAGTGCCTATCAAATTGATGTCAACTGAGTTAGCGAATACACCTGCTGTGCTGGTCCTTATTGGATGGCGTGCTACCCATTACTCACCATTTAAGCTTTAAAAGTTGTTAGGCAAAATAACTACTAATTGCCTATTTCGTTTATTGGTACGTCAGGTAAAGTGTTATTGGAATTTACTTTGAGAACTTCTCAGTAGCAGCCCGGAATTTGCCCGGTTAATGTTAAAAGGTTTGCCCCTAGATACTGCCAATAATGTTTAAATGCCAGTGTATACCTACGTCTGCCTAACCTTCCGTGAGTACAGGCGTAATGTTATGTCTTGTTTTAAAAATGAATATTCTCAATGTAATGGGAAGATGCAAGCTTTTTGCTTGTATACCAGGCAGCTTGTTTGACTCTACCTACTTACCCGAATTAAGGATTCAAAAGATGGCCGCTCTCTTTTCGATGTCGGTGATGTCCGGCGACCTCTATCTCGCAAATTACCTAGCTTGTTAATCACTGGTGTTCGTCTTTGTGTATTAACATTTACGTATATAATGTATTTACTGAGATAAGAATGTAGGGATTGCCGGTTTTACTTAGTATCTCTGATTGCTTAATTTAGGTACAGAGAGGGTGTAGTTTTGTTTCTTTTGAACCATGTCATGATTACAGGCTGATAGAGTTCTTCTTCCGGTTTCTATATTTTGATTGACACGTTTCATTTCAAAGAAGATGACGCATGATGGACTCACTAATGCAGCGTTTTCTGACCTCAAATTGTAGAGTGGAATAATCCGACCCAAAATGAACGTGTAATAAAAAAAAAAACAACCGACTTCCGAAACTAAGGTTATTTTTAAATTTTTAGTATATTTTCTTTTTTGGAAGTCGGTTGTTTTTTTGGTAAATAAATTGTAGCAGAACTGAAAACCCCATAACATGGAACGTGGAATTTAAACATACTCGTAATTGGAGGAAACCAAAACGTCAATAAACAATATTTTTCGTTTTCGTTCAGTTTTTAAAAAAAACCTGAAGCAGTTTCGATAAAATTTATATGGAAACACCTCTCTTTTGGATTAAAAAGAATTTTGAAAATCGGTCCACAACTGATAGAGAAATTGGTGGAAATACATAAAAAAAAGAAAAAACAAAGTACTTACAGTCGAACATAGAACCTCATCCTTTTTCGAAGTCGGTTAAAAACAAGTAAGAGCTATGAACCGTTGAGGAGTGGCTCGTACGAACCTGAGGCATTTATATTATTACTGCTACATGTCAATCCTACTAATATTATAAACTAGTTTCTGCCTGCGGCTTCGCCCGCGTGGTATTAGTACTTCCCCCCATTATAAATTATAGCCTATGTGTTATTCTGATGTATAAGCAATATTACTGTAAAGTTGCATCAAAATCTGTTCTGCTGTTTTTGCGTGAAAGAGTAACAAACATACATTCTCACAAACTTTCACATTTATAATATTAGTAGGATGTGAAAGTTTGTGACGATGTATGTTTGTTACTTAATCACGCCTGAACGGCAGGAAGGATCTGGATGAAATTTGGTACAGTGATAGATTATAGGGAATAAGCACTTCCCAGTACCCGATGGCTTTCATGGGAAAGTCTGGGTCCTGGCCCTGGTGGAGGCTCTCGGGCCTCGACTGAGAGGGCCCCTAAGCGCATGCATGCATAAGGGCCAGTTGCCGCTTCGTCGGAAGACGGGGAAGCTAGTCCTGATCAAGAAGCCGGGGCGCCCCGCGGACTCTCCGTCCGCTTACCGGCCCATTGTGCTGCTCGACGAGGTGGGCAAGCTCTTCGAAAGAGTAATTTCAGACCGCCTCGTCGGGCAACTGCTGCGGGTGGGGCTGGATCTGGCGGAGAGCCAGTACGGCTTCCGCAGGGGGCGATCCACGGTGGACGCCAACATGCGCGTACGAGCCCTCACGACGGGGGATGCAGTGGCACGGGGTAGGGTCGTCTTGGCGGAGTCTCTGGACATCGCTAATGCGTTCAACACCCTGCCCTGGAGTTGCATAGTGGAGGCACTCCGGTATCACCGAGTGCCGCTTTACCTCCGTCGCGTGGTCGAGGCTTACTTGACGGACAGAGCCGTCATCTACCCCGGTCACCAGGGAAAATGGAACCGGCGAGAGATGTCGTGCGGTGTTACACAGGGATCGGTCCTGGGACCGCCTCTGTGGAACATCACGTACGACTGGGTGCTGCGCGCCGACCTCCCTAGCGGCGTCAGCGTAGCAAACTACGCTCCACGCTGGTTCTGGCGCAGGGGAGGTCGTACCAGGCGGTGGCCGACTTGATGTCACGCGGGGTTGCGACAGTCTTTGAGAGGATCCGGCGACTTAGACTTGAGGTGTCATTGCACAAGTCTGAGGCCATGTGTTTTCATGGCCCTCGGAACGCGCCACCTTTGGGTTTCCGGATAACGGTAGGAGGGGTTCACATCGGCGTCGAGGGGACGATGAGGTACCTGGGTCTCGTCCTCGACAGCCGGTGGAACTTCGTCGAGCATTTCCGACGTTTGGCTCCTAGACTGGAGCGGACCAGTGCTGAATTGAAGCGGCTCCTGCCCAATCTGGGGGGTCCAAACGCCCCCTGCCGGAGGCTCTACGCGGGCATCGTGCGGTCCATGGCCCTTTACGGGGCACCGGTGTGGGCGCGTTCCTTGAGGCGGCGACCAGCTCGGTGGTTGAACGTGTCCCAAAGGGTCATGGCCATTCGGTTGATCCGAGGATACCGCACTTCTCCTGTGTTGGATGAGTTCCAACAACACAAAAAAAAGATCCAACCCCGGAACAACTATCTATATACATAATAGGCCATACAAATATTTGTTTCGTGCGGAGTCGAACCCGCGATACGCAGAGCAGCAGCCAATCGCTCAACCACTGCGTTAACCGTACCGTCAATAAATTGGTGTTCATCAGTTTCTTTTTCGTTGTGTGAGATTACTCGATTATTTTTGCTTTTGGCTAGACAACAAGTGCCTAACAACTTATCATAATGTTCAAAATTGTTCAAAGTATTTTTACTACATTATCTTATACTCGTAAGTTAGAATTCCTTTTAGGTGCTTACTTACCCTGAAAAGGCTCCTATCCCTTTCAGGGTAAGTAAGCACCAAAAAGGAATTCTAACTTAATTTTCAGTGTTACAAAGATCTTTGTTGTTGTTCATTAGAATACTTGGGAAAAGAAATTTGTATCATAGTTTAAAAAAAGTGGGCAAGTGCGAGTCGGACTTGCGCGCAAAAGGTTCCACATAACTTTTTAACATGTTTTTTTTTAAATCCATAAACTTCTTGTAGGTTCAGGTCCATGTTTGGGTCACAGATATTCATGTGTGTACCAAATTTGAACTCAATTGGTCCAGTAGATCAGGAGCAAATTGGCTGTGACACACTCGTCGAGCACTCGTTTGTCTGTCTAGACACACGAGTGATCCTATAAAGGCTCAATTTTTTCATTTGGACTTTTGGAACCCTAAAAAATTGTATGAGAAAAGAGCAACTTACGAAAAAATAATGAATCTTTAATGCACTTCTGATGCAAGTCCTGAAATAGCTGAGTCTATAGCTCAATTATTAAGTTAGTAAATACGTTGTTTCAAATTCCAAAATGTTGCAAAACGTTCAACATCGATACTAAAATTTCATGTGCATCATACGTTTTATTAAACCTGTCTAAATAGTGGCGATCGTTGAAACTAAATCGAGTTGCTATCTCACGAGTTATTCGCTAGAGTTTAACATTTGGCCTACAGCCGTACACCCGCAGTAACCATACGATCAGAATGGGCGAGAAAAATCCTAAAAACTCACGGACTGGATACTATCACCCTATATCATTCTAGTGGTAGGGAAAGGCTTCTCCCATGACTTCCAGCTTTTAGCTTCTTCTCTCGGTCCAGGGCCAGTATGCACCAATCAATCTGTCTAGTCTTTTCCTACTATGTTAGGGTCGGCCTCCAGTTTAACAGGATACCGGTGAGTACAAACATTTTTACATGGAGCAACTGCCTGTCTGACCTCCACAACTCAGTAGCTGGGTAACACGATACCCTTAGACAAGACTGATGTCAGATATTCTGGTTTCTAACTATTGGTAACAACTGTCTAAGATCTACAAATGACTGCAGGTACCAACGACTTGATATGCTTTGGGGCACGGAGGAGTCTCGGTATGTAAAGGATGGTCGGCCATCCAAGAAACGACCTCCGCAAGCGTTGCTTAACCTTGAACACCGACGCGTGTAGCTATTAATTTGGCCTAGCTTGTCCCACCATCTTATGCGTGGACGTTTTCAGGCTGTGCCAGGGCACCTCGTAGTGGCTATTTTGAACCACAGGTCACGGGTTGCAAATAAATAAACACGTTAACTTCCTAAGCTTATAATTGGACTCCCGTGTCGTGCCATTAAAATCACAAATCACATACACAAACACTGAGATTCTGAACAAATATGTCGTGCAAATATTTGTATCCATGCGGAAATCAAGCTCGCTGGTCGCGACCCGAGCGCAGCCGGTGGACGACACAAGGTGCAAACAAGACATGTATTATATAGGTCTTACATAGATAGTATATATAGATATTTAAGTGTATTGTCTGTGAGGATCGTTTTATTTTTGAATACTGTATGAATTGCATAATTTAATATGAATAAGTAACAACCCTGGGGTCCATTCAAGGTCCAAGCATTTTTTATTGTTACTCTTTGGGATTTAACAGAAACATTTACATATTTAATTGACCAAGTAGTACAACACTGAAAATATTGTGGGGACTGGTGCCTAAGCTAGGCCAATGGCCTGTGTTTCAGGTCATCAGGTCTCCACAACGTGTTACTATGTCTGAATTGCTTACGTACTAGTGACAAGAGACAATAAGGAATACTGTGATATGAATAAAAAAAATAATTTAGGTAGGTACACTAAGTACCTAAAGCGCCTGCCTGGGTTTGAACTCACGACCTACAACTTGTAAGTCGCGGCTGTTACCACTGGGCCGCCATTGCTCTAGGTCCTTATATTTTAGATGAATTCTTAGAGTTTAATATTGTTTCTAGAAAAAATGGTTTGGAGGCGAGCGATGACCATGTGTCCCATGTGTCCAATTCATGAACTATTGGGAAATAATTGCGTTGCTTGGGTTTTTAGTAAGGACTAAAAACATGTTATTTTTTTCCAAAATTGTTAATAATTTTTTTTTATTACAGTCGTGCTTTTTGAAAATATTCAATTTTTTTTTCTTCATTTTGGTGAGTTATATTTTTGGAATCGGCTCCTCGAAGCCTTTATTTTGATACCCCACTAATAAAGTTCGTCGACTTTCATTTTTTCTTTTTCTTTTTTATGGCGTCTGGTTGTTGCCATAATTATTGTATTTTGATTACTATGTATGTTTGTTCTAAGACCTGACTTTAGAACAAACATACATACATACACAGGCTGATAAACACATTACCCTTCCATGTGTCGCGCAGTCGGGTGAAAAATTAACAGACACACTGAATTAATTATGTCGACGAACTATTCATAATCTTACATTTCTAATGACGTGTACTTGTCCTACTTCCTACTAATATTATAAATGCGAAAGTTCGGATCGATGTTTGTTACTTGTTCACGCCAGAACAGCGGAACGGATCTGGATAAAATTCGGCACAGAGATAGATTATAGTCTGGAATAGCACATAGGCTATAATTTATAGTAGGGGAAGTACTCATTCCACGCGGGTGAAGCTGGTGGTGATCTCTCGCGCGCGGCCCTGGTTAAGGCCATGGTACGGAGCGAGAGGGAATGGGAAGCAGCCTCCGCCTTCTGCGAAGCAGTACTGCTCGCGAAAGCGGAGGCGGCACGCGTGAGGGAAGCTCAACGGCGTGGAACTCGGCTACGGCCCCGGCCGCTACCACCGCAGCAGAGGCACTGGGCGTAGGACGTCGCGAGACGATCTCCGGCCACCGTAGACCCGGGCCTGCGGACGGCGAGCAGTGGGTAGCTCGCCGTCCGATCAGCACCAGGCCAGTGAGTCGACGCGCGTACTGTTCCACGCGTGCCTTAAAGAGATGATTGTCAGCCACCACTGACGGGGCCCATCGTGGCCGGTGCCTGCATGCCTAGGGGTAGCGGATAAATTTTCAATATGAGTTACCGCACCCCTGGGCAATCAGGCAGGGAAGGAACAGGGGTGGGTTTAAGTCAGTAAGAGTCTGACACGCCCTCCCGCTCCACCCAGAGCGGGCGAAGTCATTGGATGATTTCCCATCCCATAAAAAAAAAACGCGGGCGAAGCTGCTGGCAGAAGCTAGTCTGTTCACAGTTATTTGCTTATCATAAGCATATGCCTAGACTATTTGCTGAGTAAAACCAGTTGATACCACCAATCTAACTCACGTATATACCCCTTCAGAGGATTGCCTTAGTTACGCTCTCTGTAATATTAATTGCTTGAAGTCACGCAAAGTTCACCTGAAATAATCATTATTTTAGAATTAATGTATCACTGGTCCTTGATGTAAAGTTTGTTCGTAATCAGTTGAACAAAGCTAAGGGTAACGATTAAAGTATGGTTTTCCACTCTAGGGTTATTTAGTTCCGGCTTAGTCAAATATTTGCATAGTAGCTTGGTGTAAATTGATTGACCTTTTATTTTTACAGGTTTATTTGATGGTATGGCCTATAGCTTGACAACAAGCACTAGAAAAGGTCACTATTAAAAACTAGTTAGAATATTCTTATCGTTGTATTTGTCCTTTATAATAATTAATTAATTAATTAAATTTTTTCATTTAAAATGTCTTAAAAAATAATTAATTAAATTTTTTCATTTAAAATGTCTTTGGGGTAGATAGGTATAACGATTTTATACAGTTTAAAGTGAAAAAAAAAAAATTTTAAATGAAAAAATTATTAATTAAATTTTTTCATTTAAAATGTCTTTGGGGTAGATAGGTATAACAATTTAATACAGTTTAAAGTGAAAAAAAAAAAATATTAGGAAATTATTAGGAAAAAGCCGACGAAAAATTCCAACGCTAGGGGGTCCAGAATCATGTACTGAATCACTAGTACACGTATGTGCGTTCATGTACCTTACACCCTGTATATAATATTTTAATTCATGGAAGTGACGAGGTTCTCCATTTGTGAGAAAAAAACGCCAATTTCATATGTAAGGACCCAATATTAGATCGAAATGCGCAAAATTATTATTGGTCTCGCCATATGCATATATGCAGATACACCTGAACTTCGAGTTATTCCGCATCAACATCTGTCCAAATACATTCAGAAGTCATGGCCATCACAGTGGGCTAGCTAATGGATTACACGGTGGTCGAGTGTGGCCCAGCATGGCCGAGCAGCGACCCGATGCTCGCTGTAATCTGATTGTAATACTGCCCCGCTCGGCTTGTATTAGCTGACATGTGTTAATTTGACCTAATAGCGAAATGTAGGCTAATTTAGGGTTTCTAGGCTTAAAGCGGTAGATAGATTTGAAAGTTGAGATAATTTGTGGGTTGAGAAATCTAGATAGGCTTATTTAATAAGCTGACTAATCTGTGCATTACGTACCTAAAGGTGTTTCAATATTACTTATGATGAACCATATAATATATTAATTTAAAAATGCGAAAGTAACTCATGTCTGTCTGTCTGTTTCCTCTTCACGTCTGAATGGATTTGAATAAAACTTGTCACTCGGGTAGACCATGGCCTGGAATAGGACATAGGATACTTTTTATCCCGGGAATATGTTCTCTTAGCATCATTTTTATCCCGGGAATATGATTCCTTTTGTTCATTTTTATCCTGGGAATATGTTTCCTTCGGATCATTTTTATCCCGGGAATATTGTTCCTTGGGATCATTATCAACTTTGGCGCGGGCAAAGCCACTGGCAGATTAAATTAAAAACGCTTAAATCACGATTGATATAAACATGTTTTATTAAACAGAAGATTTTGAAGCGTTCGTTTAGTTACCTAACGTCTTAAAGTCAGCTTCACCTGAGCTTCATCAAACAGATTTAAGAAGCCTTTCGTCTTTAAAACTTTCCAATTAATGTGCATTTAGAGAACCTCCGACTGGTTTATCCTATGCTGACGAACTACGCCAAGCTTGGCTCCACTCGTAGAGCAGAAGGTCGACTCCATACAATTAGAAGACGCGTTCATGCGGCGATCTCAAACAAGTGCTTGCACTCACAGTAAAGTGTGTTGGCACACGTGAGCCCTAATACAATCAGCACCACTCTGTAGCCATTATCTATCTATTATCGGCGCTGTCGTATCACTAACGGCTAGATGGTAACACAATAATGACGTCATAGCCAGCCTTAACAGCCACATTGACCGGTGCCGGTGGTCTCAGATTGATACTATTAGGATAACGTGAAGGCGGTATGTGTGCTGATGTAATCGCTTTATCGCTCCTCCTTACGATTCATAGATCTATGGATTTGGGCATAGGACACGGATTCACCTCGAGACTAGACGCCATTATTACCAACTTTCTTACATTGATATCGCTTTAGTTTATGATTAATTTTATTTTTATTTCGGTGGGTAATACGCTACCCTTATTTAATCTCCATTTTCAAAAATCTTAAATTCTGTAAGTATCAAAGTTAACCTTAAGTTAAGTAAGCTTAAGGGTCTACTAACGGTCCAGTGGCGCCCTTATTGAATAAAAAATCGTAGCATAGCACAGAAAATAAATATTAACAAATCCAACTTCACGTTTGTTACAAAGAGGATAACGCATTTTTACGTTGTTAAAACAGGTCTCAAAATGTTTCGTATCCAAAGTGGTAGGCAAAAGTGTCAGAAACGGCCGTTTTTGGTACTTTTGGCTATTCAATGAGGGCGCCACTGGACCGTTAGTAGGGCATTAAGTTAAAGTTAACTATAAGTTAAGTCTTGGAAACATTTTCGATAACGCATCAACGACTAACGCAAGTACCACTGCCTAGTTTGGGGACCACTGTTCAAATGACTATGTTAATCAAATAAAAAAAGTTGGTTAATAATTATTATGTAAAGATTTTAATTTTTCAATGAGAATTTGATAATTGATTTTTGTTTTGTAACTAGGTTATAAATAACAGTTTTATACGTCAATATTTTTTTTGTCAGCTTACGCTATATGAGGCCGGTGTTTCCTAGCTGACTACCCTGAGAAGAAACACCGAAACAAACTCAGAGGTCTCTTTTAATGTCTACACAATCTGTACTGGTCAAATGATTAGTTTTCCAAGCTCAAGAAGACTAAAACACCCTTTTTTCATGGTATAACTTATTAACGACTAGCTTCTGCAAACGACTTCGCCCGCGTGGAATTAGTATGTCCCCCATTATAAATTATAGCCTGTATGTTATTCCGGTGTATAAGTTAGATTACTGTAAAGTTTAATTTAAATTCGTTCAGTCGTTTTTCCGTGAAAGGGTAACAAACTTCCATACATCCATCCTCACAAACTTTCACATTTATAATATTAAGGACTAAAATAATGAACAGTAGGCAGTTATAATTTCAACATATTATGTATTTTTCATAATATGTCACTTTCATATTGCTGTATAGACTTACCAATGCCCTGATAAAAAAGTCCATCATTGCCGACCATCAATTCGGCTTTCGGAAGAACATTCCACTATGGAACAAGTTCATAGAGTGTGCAGAATTATCGGAGTCATTTGATAAAAGAAAAGAATAATGCTCATGCGTTACTGGACATACAGCAGGTCTTCGACGGGGTTTGGCATAAAGGGCTGTTATATAAAATCAAGTAACTCCTCCCACATACATAATTTTGGAATCCTAATATCATATGTGTCTAACAGGATATTTCAGTTCAAAGATAACGATTGCACATTAGACGGCCATAGTATCACCGCAGGAGTACTACAAGGGTCTGTCCTAGGGCCCGTCTTGTACACTCTGTACACATCTCATCTACCACAAAGTCCAGAGATTATAGTTGCGACGTCTGCAGATGATACAGCCTTTCATGCTTCAAGCCCATGTCCCGTTTAAGCTTCCAAGCTCCTACAGATTGGATTACATAAAATGGAGAAATGGTTGTCTAAAAGGAGAATTAAAAAAAAAAGCCAATATGTTGAAGTCGATGCACATTACTTTTAGTCTTCGCAAAGAGGACCCCAGTTACTCTCAATGGTACTCAACTTCCACATTAAAACACAGTGAAGTACTTGGGAATGCGCCTAGACCGCAGACTCACTTGAAAAAAACACATACAAACAAAAAGAGATGAGATCAATGTAAAGTATAGTCTCTACTGGTTGTTTACTAGAAACTCAAAAATATTAATCGACAGCAAGATTCATTTATAAAACAATGATAAACCTATGGGATTGAACTGTTGGGGGTTCTGCGTGTGTTTCCAATACTATGATGAGTGATCAACTGCATGGCGCCAACTAAAAGAAAGAAAGAAAGAAAGAAAACGAGTTTATTTGGCACACACAGATACACACAATGTGGGTAAAAATAGAAAATAATAAAAAAAAACTTAATTTTAAAACAATTACATTGTGTGCCCCGCGGCTGCGCCAAATAGGTCCAGTTCAGCAAAATGCCAGACAACTAGTAGTTGCCTGACGCTGGTTTTCAACTGAACCTTACGTTGACGTGTACGGATGTGTACAAGTAACGTCTACAAAAACATCAAAACAAACCAGCAGGACAGGGTGACTATACTATATATGAAAGGGCAGGCTCCGCAGGGAGCAGCACCCTACAAACCCTTCCGACTAGATCCCATCTGCTTATAGTCCACATGACTGATTGCATGATATAGAAAGGAAAAAAAACGTATTTTTCTCCGTAAGGCTCTCAACTAAAGTATCGGACCGACCAATCTATAGTTTACTAAAGTAAAACAAATAACCCAACGTAGGACGCGCCGGGGTTTTTTGTCACGTGATTAATATATATACCCATGCAAAATTGCAGCATTCTAGTACTTACTGCCAGTCTTTACGCTATGCCTCGGACGGATAGACGGACAGACCGAAACTATAAGGGTTCCTTGTCCTTTTTAGGACTACGGAACCCTAAAAATGAACAAGGATTGACATTGAAGAACTGAATAGCTTAATAGGTATGTAATAAGATTGCCTTGAAATTGTCATTGCGCTCAATAAAGAGCTTCGAAAATTACCTACATATATTATATGAACTATTCAAACTATTTCGAAGACGTCTGTTGCTAAAGCTAGCAACCGACGTCTTCGAAATAATTTCAGACACACAATGTCACATTATAGGCATGTAGAACTTATCGAAGTCTATAAAAGGAATACACTCGATAAAAAGAAATGATGAAAAACTCGCTCGCAACTCCACAAGAACGTATTACATCTTAAAAAACTTCAATATTTCCATCTCAAAGTGGGAAACAAAGTTCGGTAGGTGCAAAACAATTTTCGGATGTTCGTGTTTTGCCCATCAGTCTCGGAAACTCGAGTTTTATCCGTTGGCATTCCCTTCCCCCCCCTCGCCTGGGGGAAATTCACTTACTTTATTATTCGTCCTGTGTTGACCTCATTTTTGTAGCTTGAAGGCAATATTTTATTCATCAGATATTTACACTTGGACACAACATTATGTTCGGCTTATGGCTGAATAATGATTCCGTCTGTCGTTGGTGAGTTCGATGAATAAATTAATGTGAAAAAGTTCATTTCTTTAGCATTGTTTTCCGTTAAAATATCTACAAATGCACCTACTTGTAAAGGCGCCTTCGTCATAAAAGCAGCACTAGGTCCGTCTGTAAAACGTTGTTCAAAACTTTATTAAACTACAATTTTGGATAAAAAAATCAAATTGAATCACAAAACAATATCTCCACTAAAAGTCCATTCACATCAAGCTGAAGAGCACCTTCTATAAACTTTTCATAATGACCAAATAAAGGGTTCGAGGAAACATTTTCAGAGAAAATATTGTGAATAAAAAAGTCGTTTACAGGTGCCGTTAGACGGACTGAGAATAGATTAAGGTCCGGGCTTCGGCCGCAGAAGGACCGAAAACTCGCCCTTCACTGTGATAGAATTATTCTACCTTTTTTTTAACCCGAACAGATAATTCCCCGATGTTTTTCCCTGTTTGGAAATATTTTGTTTGCCCATAGTTTTGTCAATGGTTTTCCGCGTGGTTTTAGAGATTTAGCGCATGCGACTAACACGTTTTACCCCATAAATAAAGATCAGTGTGGATTCGTATTTTTACAACTATCTTATCCTCTGGTCTCATCAGCTGGCCCAATTTCTTTGAATAACATTGTCTTTTTCCGGCTAGATCCGAAGATAGATAGTATTACTGATATAAGAAATAACGAAACAAATGACTGTGTTGATCCTAGAATATATCATCATCATCAGCCTTTTAATGTCCCCACTGCTGGGGCACAGGCCTCTTCTCTGCGAGAGGGTTTGGGCCGTAATCCACCACGCTGGCCTAATGCGGGTTGATGGATGTCACAAGTCTTAGAATTTTTGGTTCTAGGATATGCCGGTTTCCTGACGATGTTTTCCTTCACCTTTTTGAGAGCAGTGGTGATAAAATAATTAACACAAAATAAAGCACCTGCCTGGGTTTCAACTCACGACTTACAACTTGTAAGTCGCGGCCGTTACTTCTTGTTGTTACGTTCTTGAAATGTGTTTTGCTGTGAACAGAAATCACAGAATCAGAATCTGTCAGGTTTCGCCCTTATTGGTTTGAACTCAGAGTTATTCGGTTAGAAATAGATAGGAAATCGGGTCGGGTACAGTAGAATATTTGTAAAATTTTTGTTAATTGAAAGAAATGGTAAAGTAGTTAAATAAAAAAAACTGGCCAAGTGCGTGTCGGACTTCGCACATTAAGGGTTCCGTACTAAATATTGGTATTTGTTAGTGAAGTATAAGTAATTATAAAAATTATCACCAAATTTCAAGTTCATAGGTCAATGGGAAGTTAAAAAATTCTTCGCAACAAAATTTTGTGACAGACGACGAACGGACAGACAGACGAACACGTGAGTGACAGCAATAGCAATAGAAACTTGGATTTTTTGTTGGAGTAGCCACAAAAAATCCAGGTTTCTCAAACTTTGTACCAACACTATATTTTTTTCATCTCCGCTACCTTTTACATACATTTGTTCAACGTATTAAATGACATAGGCAGTAATTTCAAGCGTATATGTTTCCCTGGTACACTTCCACACAAGAATATGCTCGTAATCTTCCGTATCTGGCCGCCAGTGCCTTTCGTTTTAATGAGACCACGGAGCCCTCTCGTCACTGAATAATTCCTCATTAGGTTCGCCAGCTTCACTTCTTTTTATATAGAAATGCTTTGGTATACATATATAGGTAGGTACGTATAATATTGAGACAGGTTTACAAAACTTGGAATAGAACCCTTGACATTTATTCTGGCATTTTTATAAGGTAAGGCATTAATTACTCTGCTAAATATAATCTGAATTGGAAACGGCTCCAACGATTTTCATAAAATTTAGTATGCAGGGGGTATCGGGGGCGATAAATCGATCTAGCTAGGTTTCATTTTTAGAAAACGTTTTTTTATCCGTGTAAAAATCGAGCAAAGCTCGATCGTCCATGTACTTTATTTTCGGTTGGTTCCTAGAAATCTTTTATCCTCAAAAGCCTAGAATCACAAATCACTTTTATTATGGCACAAGTTAATAAAAATTCTAATAATTTTTCGTTCTAATATTCTAGTTCTAATATTTAGCGAAGGTCTGATCAAAATTAAATTCGCTTAAGTTAAGCTTCCTCATTCTAAGTTTATAGGATTTCCATCAGGACCGATGTTAATTTTACTGGCTTCTTCTGACCTAAAAGATATAAAGCTCCTCATTTGATGTAGCTTTTAATTAATATTGAATGAAGGCAGAATGTCAAGGACAAAAGAAACTAAACTGTATATATACTTTTCTATTTTTAAAACAAATATTGATTATACTATCGACATTTTGATTTTGAAGAACTGATTTTCACCAGTGTTTAAATATGTTATGTATAAAAATGCGAGGCAGTTTCTGGTGTATTGTAGTAAGTAATTATTCATTCACTAGTTGATTTAGACTTAACATAATGTGAACATTGTGTGTGTGTGCGCGTGTGTGTATGTGTTTTGTTAATGTGTGTGTGTTTTTACTTGTGCATTAAGTTTAATAAAAAAATGTGTTTAGATGAATGTTTGTTACGCAATCACGCCAGAACGGTTGAAAAGATCTGGATGAAATTTGGCACAGAGATAGATTATAATAGCAAATAGGCTATAATTCATAATGGGGGAAATAGGTACTATATCCACGCGGGCTAAGCCGCTGACAGAAGCTAGTTGTTTTATAAATTCGTAATGGTTATTTATTGTAGGTACTTGTTTATTAAGTCAGAAAAAATATATCGCAGACTAGGAGATACGGGGCAGTCACCCCGCTCATATAAAAAAGTAGCCTAAGCTAGACTAGGTAGGTAGTTGCATTTTTTATGCGCACAACAGGAGGGCACTACAGGTGAATAGAAAGGTCTTTTTGTAAATTTTTAATAAACCCTCTTCCCTTCCGAAATGAGTTGAATAAATAAAAGGCAAATTGTAAACAGAGATTTCTCACTGAAACACTATTTAGCAACTTGTATTTATGTTTAACCTGACCTAAGTTGATATTACATTCAAAATTATTTTTAGCATGAAAGTTACAGTAAAATTTTGTGTGGTGATGTTAGGCGAGCCAAAAAGTTTAAATAAAATGTAGGCAAATAAATAAAATTACAGTACACAAGTATTGCCTAAACAGGGTCTATTCAAGTGGAATAGAAAAACTCCGCAGAAGCTGCTGACTGGAGTCGACTGGCGCTGGTGGTGTAATAGTGGAAATTATTAGTTTTTTTTTTGTTTGGTCGTGTTTACAGATATCGAGGAGCTAAGTTATAAGAGCCACACGTAAAGCCCTGGTCCCGGCTCCCATTTTTAGATCTTAAGGCGCTATTAATCCATCACACAATAGGTTTTTAATTGTGTCTACTAATGAGGGGCTTGACGCCAACGACCTTGAGTGGTTAGCTTGCGTGTTCTGTGCTGAGCTCACGTAACGCGTCATACGTCCACCCAGTAATAGGACTCGCCCATTAAGGAACGCTGTCCCAAATTAGACGCATTATTAATTTATTAAAAATATAAAAATAAATATTATACTAAAAGATGTATACTAAAATATAAATAATTAAATGATCTTTAAAATAGTAGAGATTTCATAAAAATACGCTTTACAGTTATTGCGTGATTCTCAATTTTTATCCGCATTATACATAACTTTACAAATTAATTACACTATGCTATAAAAATATAATTGCAAATATTCACATATCAAATTATAAAAGAAATTGTCTAAAGTAACATATATATTTTTTTTTCAAAGTAATAAGACTAGTCGTTTAGACGTGATGTTCAATTAAAAATCATTAGAAGTCGTATACGAGTAACTGCGCCTTAAACAGTCATTTCAGGCACCCGGGCCTGCGGACGGCGAGTAGTGGGTAACTCGCCGTCCGATCAGCACCAGGCCCGAGAGTCGACGGCGCGTAGTGTTCCACGCGCGCCTCAAAGAGTTCTCAGCAAAGGACGGGGCCTGCCACGGCCGATGCCTGCCCGGGGGTGGAGGATAAATTCGAAAGAGTTACCTCGCCCCTGGGCACTCAAGGCAGGGAGGAACAGGGGTGGGTTTTAGTCAGTCAGAGTCTGACACGCCCTTCCGCTCCACCCTAGAGCGGAAGAAGTCATAGGATGATTTCCCACACCCAAAAAAAAAAAAAAAAACAGTCATTTCAGGTAGTTAGAAGCTAGAAAAAATTCTGACTGGAGTCTTGCCAAAGGGTAATTGTTTTACTCAGTGACTAGGTTGTGGTTGTGGATGGTATGGTGGATTATTGGTGTGTGTGTGTGTGTGCTCTGCGGCGTTTTGTTAATACTTTCATCGAAAGTCTTTTAAATAATTTTGTAAGCGGGTCATCATCTGCCTAGCCTTTTCCCAACTATCTTGGGGTCGGCTTGCAGTCTAACCGGATGCAGCTGAATACCAGTATTTTACATGGAGCGACTGCCTATCTGACCGCCACAACCCAGTTACTGGGTAATACGATACCCCTTGGTAAGACTGGATGTCAGACTTTCGGGCTTCTGACGACCCGTAACGACTGTCAAAGATCCACGATTGACAGCCGGGACCAACGGCTTAACGTGCTTTCCGAGGCACGGAGGAGTCTCGATATGTAAAGATGGTCACCCATCCATGGACCAACCCCGGCAAGCGTAGCTTAACCTGATAGATCGACCCGTGCGGCTGTTATTTCTTTAGCCACGAGCTCCTCAATAATTTTGTTAGCGGGTAGGTAAGTAATATATATAAAAACATCTTGAAGGCTTCTAGCTGAATCTTATTACAATACATATAGTTATATAATATATACAACGAAATTAATAAACAACTTACAAGATACAACCTGGGAGTCTTTAAGTCAAGAGTGAATAGGTTACTTCTAGGCAAGCGTGCTCCATCTTCGACCACATCATCGCTTACCATCAGGTGAGATAGTGGTCAAACGCGAGCCTATCAAACATAAAAAAAAACAAATACTTAATATATTTTTATATACAAACTGATAATATATATACACCATACAATTAGTTCTTACAGGTAAGTCCCGTCGATAAAATTCCATTATCATGTTATGACGGTAAAGCACATCCTACAAATTCAGGGTTATAAAAGACAAACATGGGTCCAGGACGATGAAAACTTCGCATATATATTTATGGTATGGAACCCATGGGCATAGCAGTAAAGGCGTTCAAACGAAAAGGATGGACAGGGGCTGTTCGCATGGGAATGTTCCCATAAGATTCTGTTGGTCGCTTGGATGACACGTCGATTTTTTCTGGCGATTTTATGTTAAATTAGGATTTTTTGTTTATTTTCCTGCTTTTTCATACATATGATAATATTCTCTTTCAATAGATTAGTATATATATGTACGTAGTAGTTAAGTCGATTTCTCGATGAAATTCGCTATCATTTCCATTAACATCTTTTGAACTCGTAGAAATCCGTCCCTGAAATAGGAACGGTCAAACCTGAGATAATTGCTACTTGTAAGGTACTCGCAATTCAACCTTGCTATAGTTAATGAATTTGGATCTTTGGGAATTTGTGATCACAACATTGTTAAGATTGTCAGTAAGAATAAAAATACCTATCTCTAACACGTGTCCTTTCGTCTCTTACCACATATACTAACTATTAATAGAGTAAAATCCCAGAGCCACTAGACATTACTTATTTCCAGATTTGTGGTACCTGCTTGTTAGGGCCGACCGCGACGGCCAATCTTTTAACTATAAACATTTTGTTGATCAGAAAATAAGTAATGTCTAGCAGCTCTGGGATCTTACTCTTTTAATAGAGACACGGAGAGAAACGTGTGAGAGAGAGGGATTATAACCATAAATCCAATTCTCTAGTAGCCGACAATCAATTAAATTCATTCATAGACATACAACGCATGGCCTTAACCGCGTGCATCTATTTGTAATTTTGCACAATAGTGCCTTATTTAAGAGCCAATTTTATGATCAGTAGTTTTCTCAACCAATAGTTATAGTACCTAACTAATTGTTGAATTTCGCTAAAATGTCTATATAGTTTCTTGTTTATTGTTATTTCTTGACTAATAGTTAATTAGTTGAACATTACTCAAGTTAACAATTCATTAAATAACGCATTTTGAAGAAATTGAGTAATTAGTTAGGTATCTATTGGTTGACTTAGCTATGGAAGAAAAAACTTGCCCTAAGGTGAGCACTATTACTTACTAGGAAGGATTTTGTAAAGTCATCCCCTAAAGTTTATATGAATATCAGTTTTACTGATCAAAAATGCCTTATAGCACACAACTTTTCTTCGAATAAGTACGCCCAAATCATAGTCATCAATATTCCTAAATCAAATCAATCCAAGTAATAAATATTTCACACATCAAATTCTGCGGAGCCGAGAATGATTATTGATTACCTACTTGAGTCGAAGTGACGTCATTATGAAGATAAAGGCATTGACACACGACACGAGAGTCGCGGCGCGGTTCAGTGAGGGTTTCCAGACGACCGCGGAAGCGTTTTGTTTGGCAAAGGAAACATTAGTGAGCCTAGTGGCTTTAGAAATGGGACAGGTCGAGACTATCTCCGCAAGACGGCTGTGTTAGAAAGGTTCTTGATGTTCAATGAGTTTTTTTTGGCGTAGCTTTTCCGTTATTTTTTTGGTGCTTAGGTACATTATGATATGTTAAGAGTGACATCGTAACTTTGTTCCTTGCCTGAAGGCATGGTTAGCAAGGACAGATTTTATGGAAGCATTTGATTGGAAAACGGTTTTTTTACAATTCCCAATAATTTATGTTGGTATACGGACACAAAAACCGACACCCTGAAGTTATCTTTAGTCTGTGGTTCATGAAGAATGATTGTTTTCCTTTTGTAAACTTTGTGACAGTTTGGTTTTTTATCTTGTTACGCCAGAGAAGTATAACTTTTTACGTGCGTACATAAGTAGGTACACAACACACACACTTTTTTTTTTATGTGTAACACCTTTCGTCTTACTTTCCTGCAGCCTGTGGGAGTGATTTCGTGAAATGGGGCGGAAGTGTGTAACAGGAAGCCAGAGAAGCGCGTGCTATTTGATTTGACCAATGAGCGCGCGCAGTGGTAGAGTTGGCCGCCAGATGGCAGAGCGCGCGCACGATAAGTTTGCGCGCGGTCGAAATTGGAACTACCCTTTTTTTTTTCTTTAATTTTGGCTTCGCACGGTTTTGCATTTAGCCAGTGTCAAGTTAAGAAAGTATTTAGTTTTAGATACAGAATACTGTCACTTTTTCCCATTAGGATGAAGATGTAACACATTCTAATGTTTTTGCTGTATTTAGCAGCAAATGAGTCGAGTCCACAGAGTACATTATAATATATAGAAAGTCGAGTCAGTCTTCTCGGCAAACTTTGCTGAGTTAGTCAATACTACAACAAAATTCTCAGCTTTATTTTACCGAGATCGCGCCTGTTTCAATGATTCCACATATTGTCCAGTTGCGTAAACACTTGAGGAACAATAACTACACCAATTTAACATCACAATATCCACTAGGAATCAATTTGCGAATAATTAAAACAGCCACTGAACTTCTAGCGAAAATATCCCGCCAAAAGCCTCCGAACTAACCTATTAATTTAATTTCAGGATAGAATGATGTTGCGTATAACCAATGTGAGATGTCAAATGTTACAAAGGCTAAGTAAGGCTCGCTCGATTTTTTTTTGCAATAATATATTAAACGTAGTTAAAAAAGCTAAAAACACGTGACGTGATTTTATTTTTTGTATTCTTCACATTAAACCCTTTCATTTGATATCCTTATCATGGGAATGCAAAAAAAATAACTAGTCCACCATCTTTAGGACTGCCCGGGGGTGGAGGATAAATTCGAAAGAGTTACCTCGCCCCCGGGCACTCGAGGCAGGGAAGAACAGGGGTGGGTTTTAGTCAGTAAGAGTCTGACACACCCTTCCGCTCCACCCTAGAGCGGAAGAAGTCATAGGATGATTTCCCACTCCCCAAAAAAAAAAAAAAAACATTCTTTAGGAGTCCGCCAGTTGTATTTAGACTGATGTCACTTAGCTAACCATACATTGGTGTTGATTCCGTTGTGCACAAACTAAACTTAATTTAGGCTATTGCTATCTTTTTCATTCTAAGAAAACAAGAAAGAGACGGACGTAAATTAGAGCTGTAAAAAGTTTGAACTAATATTTCCATACAAATTAAGGGTGCACGTAAAAACATGTCGTCTAAAAACACGGCGATGCGCAAGGCGTAAACTTGTTTGACATCTGTAACTTAGTGCATAGATATAGCCGTCCTTTTCTCGCACTGCCTTTTAGTAAAAGATAGCAATTATCTAATTTTAGTTTAGTTATTGAACAAGAGAATCCGCACCAATGTCATCCAAAAGTTCAGCTCGGGAATTTCTTACATTTACAAGTGAAGTTAAAATTAAAGCGTGTTAAAATAAACTTATTTACCTACGTCGAGTAAGTTGCTAACACGGGCCGATTATGATGAAATATTCGTTCTTTTACCTCGTGTTAGCACGTAACTCAGAGGTCTGAGTGAAGTTTTTGGCGCAAGTGGACCTTCTTTATTTATTCAAATTATACTGAGAATTAGCAATTTTTGAACGTCAACCATTACAAAAGACAGTCCTCCACAATGTCCGCCCGTCAGCAGTTTCTAGTTTTTTAGCTGGGTAGAAGACGTAACAAACTCACCAGCAAGACATTCGTCTGCTTTGCTCGGAAAAGCAATCCTTACTTATGGGTTCAAGCTGTCGACCATCAAATTACTTCTTAAACAATTAAAAGCCGTTTTAATAATAACCCTCACGCAGACCCGGCTGGAAAACTTCACGATACCGCCACTTGTGCCGCCGCTGGCTGTTAGCTTCGATCGAGTTACCAGTTATAATTTCCGGATGGGGGAGCGCAATCGGCGCGCCCGTAATAGATTCCGCCCCAACATCTGATACCCGCGGATTCGAGGAATTCACGCCACGAGTAGGCTAGGTCGAAATAAATCGATATATCCAAATATCGACTCTTTTCTGAAAAAAAAACCTCGACATTTTAAATCTCGATAATATTCATACTGAGCTACGTTGGTTTGAAGGCAGCTCAGTGTCCAATTTCACGAACATACACAAAATAAGGTAAATTTGTAATTTTCAGATTCTTTTAAAAGAAGGAATACTTATAAAAAGTGCACTCTTAAGACAAAAATATCGACATGTTTGTAACGAGAAATGCCTATACCATTTATAAAATCGATTCGATGTTAATCGATAAATTTTTCCATTTGCCCATCCCTAGCCCCCAGTATCCCGGATTCCCTAAGTAGGTACCCCGAGTTCCCTGTGTTCCCCCATTTCCCCCAAGTTGCCAAACCTAAGTGCTCTAATGAGATTCACTCGACTTTCGTGTTTTGTCGACCTTTTTACATGGGAGCACGTAATAAATAGATTGTTTGGACATAATAATGTGGTGTTTAAGGTTTTATGATTAAATAATTTATTGTTGGCTGTTTATTTCTTTTTTTGTTGATTTCTTGTGGCATTTGGGCTCATCCAATATTGTGCCAGACTGCGGTATATTTAATTTAATCGTACAGTCATTTATCTCTGGAAGGAGGCTCTTGCTCCGGCAATGTAGATACTTCTAATCTAGGTCTTTTTTTTTGGAGTCTTCTCTAACTTATAATGTAAATATTTACTATTTACATTATAAGTTAAATATGTTACATTATTCATTAGGTAGATTAGGGAAAAAGGGTTGAAGGGAAAATAACGCTAGTTTACAGTGTAATCATAAAATCAGTTTCACAAAGTTATAGCGATAAGCAAGTACCTACCTACATGCATTTGAAGGTAATATGTTACAAGTTACAACTTTACTCCAACAAACAAAGTGACAATGTTTACAAGATCTCCAATCCCCTTAGTTCTCTACTATTGAGAAAGTCTGGATTTGTTCCTCGCTACGTGTCGGCAGTTTTATCGTGAGTTTCCTTCCGACATAGTCTCAGGCCTCGATCAGGGTGTGGAACTTGCGCGGGTGCGACAATAAACGCGGACAATCAAACCGACCGCCGTGCCGTTTGCGTTCATACTGTACTGCCGTGCTAAGCGCAAAAGCGGTATCTCAGCGAAAGGTAGTTTCGAGAAAATTGATGTTTTGTAAAAAGAGTTTTCTTTTAAATTATAGATTGTTTTTTTTACTTATTAAATGGAATTTATACATTTTAATGGTGACATTTTTTTATCATATGGTCAAAATACCAAAAATGCATGTGTAACACCTTTTTTCATGAGATACTGCCATCCCGCTTAGTGTTTATAGAATTAAGAATTGAGTTGCCGCTTTTTCGTTACCTCTTCTCGTACATGCTTCCATACAAAACAATATGAATTTGCTATGTAATAAAATACATATTATTTTAAAGAAAAAATTTAATCAAACTATATTTTTTAAATCTTTTATTTTACTTATTTACTATCATATAAAAAAATATTAAAAGATGAAACGTTTTCTATAAAATCTATCTATTTAAAAGTAGGGAGTTCTTTCCAAAAGGACATCCTATTTTGTGGAATAATATTTTAAAGAGATTTCAAAATATTTTCTTTTTATGTGTTTGGAAATGCCGTGTGGTGAAGTTTTCTTTTTTGGGTTTTTTGGTTTTCTTCAAAGAAGAAAACTCAAGCAATTTCAGCAAACTTGAGCTTTCAGGATTTTATTTCCAATTATGCTCGCATTAATAGGGTCTTTATCGAATCCGGTTCTGTACATCAGATCAAAACTGCCTTTATTTACTTCTACTTGGACCATTTTACCAATGTATGGACGTGGATTAATTCGTGAAAGTTTATACTGTGTCGTGTAGTCTTCCCAGTCATAAAACTCTTCTACAGTCATCTCTTTGGGATTCACGCTTTTTCCTGCGGTACTAACTGCTTGAAAAAAGTCAGCAAAATCGTAAATTTTATTTTTCAGCCGCTTCATTGACAACTCAACCCTATGGTGGAAGCTGTCGGCTGACATGAGGGTGTGGCCTGGTTCAAAGTATTTTACCACAATCTTGTCGGCGTTAATATCATTTGAATTGACAACGTAGATTAAGGTGGAAGCGCCAGGGTAGCCCGCAAAATTCATTTTTTTTACGTTTTTTGCAATTTGCAGTTCAGTGTCAGGTTGTAACTTGGTCAAAATTTGATTCGCGGTCGTAGTAAGTATGTATTTATAGAATTATAATCGTTAAAATCATCAATACAACTATATTATATCGTAAGTATTTCATGAAATCATGACATTTGGCATCAATTCTAACTGAGAGAGATATATTGATGATTTTAATGATTATAATTCTATAAATACATATTTGCTACGACCGCGAATCAAATTTTGACCAAGATATCACCTGACACTGACCAGCAAATTGCAAAAAAAGTAAGAAAATTTGAATTTCGCGGGCTACCCTGGAGCTTTCACCTTAAGAATGAATGTACAATTCTTGTTCTGTGATGAAATCATTAGTACATACAATTATGTACTAATGATTTCATCTTTTGAGCGTCCAAATAATCCTTCATGCCACAGCACAACAACCACACAGCAGCAGAAAAGGATAACGCAGTGTAAAATGTATTGGAAATCCGGCCCTAACAATCAAACCCTAAGGATCAATTTAATTTGCCGCTGCAGCGGTATCTTAATTAGTCAAAGCGATTTTCGGACCAATAATGCACAAAAATATACTAAGCGTCATAGCGGTAACTCAGTATTCGCCTCAAGCGCGCGCAACTTGCCGCTTATTGGCTAAGAAAAATTGCAATGAATAAACGTCGTTTTTTTCGAGTTTTGGCGGTATTCAAATATTCGGCTATTTGCCTACGTATTATTGATATACCTCTTATCCTCTTAGTGATTTGAGGTAAAACTGAGATAGGGAAAACTTTTTAAAGGGTTTTTTTATATGTTTTAAATAAGATACCGTTATTTGGCTTAGTTCATTGGATGCGTATTTCTTTAAGCTATCCGATGCCATAAAAATCAAAATTGTGTGTTTTTTTGAGATACCGCTTTTGCGCTTAGCACGGCAGTGTAGTGGTTATAGCGGGCTTCTAGTGCTATGTGACGGAGCGGCCTCATAAGCGAACGTAACCGTTGTAACCCATATTTTTTAGGGCCTTTTCAATAGACGTAAAAATTTATATTTGAGTTGGTGGCGATGGAATAAAATTATCTTCTCCAAATACTCGTAGTATTTGTATAAAAAACTTTTTTACAAAAAAAAAAACAACCGACTTCCAAAAAAGAAAATACACTAAAAATTAAAAAAATAACTTTTATTTCGGCAGCCGGTGTTTGTATTTTATTTCTTCGTTATTTGACTTCGATGTTAAAGTGATTTTTAAATTTTTAGTGTATTTTCTTTTTTGAAATTGTTTGTTTTGTAAAAAAGTTTTTATTTTTCAGTTTTTAGTTGATAAACTCCAAAACTAAAAACCCCAATAACATGGAACGTGGAATTTAAACATAGTCGTACTTAATTGGAGGAAACCACAACGTCATCTATGTATTCATATTTTTCGTTTTTGTTCAGTTTTTCAAAAAGCGCTGAAGCGATTTCGATAAACTTTATATGAGACCACCTGGGAAGTATACCCTTTCAAAAAAAAAAAAAATTCAAAGCGGTCCAGCCATCTTCGAGTAATCGGGGAACACACATAAAATAAAAATAGGTTCCCACGAATTGAGAACCTCCTGCTTTTTGAAGTCGAACGAAAAAAAGAAAGAAACGAAGTCACTTTCTGCCTCTACCTGTTTCTCCGCTTACTTATTCTGAGCCACGCAACGGATACGGTTTTCATTACTTAATCTAAAGAGCGTTAATCGAGGAAGATTTGTGTAAATAATTTGCACCCAACCATGCAAAGCCGGGCCGGGTAGCTAGTGAATTATAAATATAGCCAAAATATTCAAATGTAGCCTCTACTGCCCGCTACAACAACACTGCGACCTAATCGCTTCCGCACCCGCTCTTGTCACCCCGCGTTCTCTTCAGACAAGGTCTCAGACATGTCGTAATTTCCGCCCGACTCCACTTAATGGTAATCGACGTTTACGCGAGTTCAGCTGACCTTACTTACCGTGTGTTTAGGGCTGCCAAAATTTGATTTAACTGTAGGGTTGAAATAATATTTGGACTTGTGGAAGCGGTGCAACTGTACCTACTTACTTCTTTTTAACCGACTTTTGAAAAAGGATTAGGTTCTAATTTCGACTGTATGTCTGTCCGCCGGTTTCTCCGTCAGTTTTGAACCGATTTTCAAAATCCTTTTTTTATCCAAAAGAATATACTCCCGAGGTGGTACCATATAAATTTTATCGAAATTGCTTCAGCGCTTTTTGAGAAACTGAACAAAAACGAAAAATACATATATACCTCGATGACGTATTGGTGTTCTCCAAATGTTTAAATTACACGTTCCATGTTATTGGGGATTTAGTTCTGGGGTATAACAACTAAAAAGTGAAATATAAAAAACTTTTTTACAGAGAAAACAACCGACTTCCAAAAAAAAAAACACTAAAAATAAAAAAAATAACTTTAATTTTGGAAGTCGGTGTCACATAACGAAGACACCGACTTCCGAAATTAAAGTTATTTTTTTATTTTTAGTGTATTTTTTTTTTTGGAAGTCGTTTGTTTTTTTTTGGGTTTTTGCAATCTTAACCTTGAGGGAGAAAGGGTTTTAATTTAATCAGTTGTTAAGAGTGGGTCATGATACATTGTGTGCCTATATATTGCTCTGTTTTCCCAAATTTTAAATTAATTTGAAGTGGTTTTCATCATAGTTAATTAAACACCCGCTTTAAATTATTTTGCATAACTGAGTTTTTTTAGATAGTTTTTATATCTGCTTTCGCTACCCAAAGCAACGCATTTTTGTATTATTATATTTAACAATAAACAGTTCACAGTTTAAGAAGTTGCGACTGTTTTTATTCAAAGTTATATATTTCACGCAGAAATGTTTTTGGTACCTTCAAGATTTTCCAATACAATTCACATACACGTTCATAGGATAAACAACGCTTAAGTTCTTTCAGTTGACAGGCCTGTTGGTCTAGTGGTTAGTAACCGTGACTGCTATGCCGGAGGTCGTGGGTTCGATTCCCACCCAGGACAAATGTTTGTGTAATGAGCACGATCATTTGTCCTGTGTCTGGGTGTAATTTATCTATAATATTTATGTATTTAGAAATATATAAGTATGTTTATCAGTTGTCTAGTACCCATAACCCAAGCTCTGCTTAGCTTGGGACTAGATGGCGTTGTGTGATAGTGTGGAATATTTATTTATTTATTTAGTTACAAAAATATAAACAATGAATTTCCACTACGCTCTGATTTTCTGTGAACTACGTATGTCGATGTCCAAACGCCTCCATGGCTTTACGAAGCTGTAAGGAGGCACCGTTTTTAGGGTTCCGTACCCGACGGGTCCAAACGGCCGTCTGTCCGTCTGTCTGACTATCCGTCTGTCCATCTGTATGTCTGTCCGTCGTCTGTCACACCGGTTTTACAGTCAAACGATTGGTGCTACCGTCTTCAAATTTTCACAGTATAAGCATCTTGTTGACCCAAAGCCATACAAATAGTCAAAAATACATTTGGTACGGAACCTTAAATGTGCGAAGTCCGACACGCACTTGAATGGTTATTTTTTTTTTACAGGCAAGGCCATTGTTTGTTTGTTGCCCATATTACCTCTAAATCAAAACCGGCCTGAAGAGTTCCGTACCATCGTATAAAAACACTCTAGTAGGGCCCTTTAATTTTTTATTTTTATTATTTGTTGATAAAGCGGCAACGGAAATACACATTCTGTGAAGATTTGAACTATCTACCTATCACGGATCATGAGATACAGCCTGCTGACAGACAAACGGACGGACGGACAGCGGAGGCTTAGTAATAATGGTTACCCTTTGTGTACGGAACCCTAAAACGATTTGCTCTCTTTTACTATATTTTTTTTTATGTATTCAAAGTGTTTTATTATTTACTAAATAAATTTCTCTTAAAAAATAATCTTCACTTTTCTGTATTTTCAACACTCTTACATTGCTGAGATTTAATTTCCTTTCATAATAAAAATACCATTAATCTTGAAGCGAGTTTTATACGCAAATGCCTTTGCATTAAAAAGAAATGAAAATTTAAACACTTGACAAACGATTAATTCAAAGCTGATCAATTAGTTAACTTAATTGTGCTATTAATTTAAACTCCGCCACATTTTAATTAACGATAGATTTTATTGGATTCAATTATAAGTTATTACTGACATTAATTTTGCAAGGGTCGATTTTTCACTGGTCTATCTATTCTTGGTTCAAGCTTTGAATATTCCTTCAATATATGAATGTAAAACCTGTTCAAGTTCATATAAAATAATACCATCTATCCATTATATGTCACGATAGCTATGCCTAGGGGTTTTCTTTTTTTGGGGTGTGGGAAATCATCTTATGACTCTTTCCGCTCTGGGGTGGAGCGGAAGGGCGTATCAGACTCTTACTGACTAAAACCCACCCCTGTTCCTCCCTGCCCTACGCGCCCGGGGGCGAGGTAACTCTTTCGAATTTATCCTCCACCCCCGGGCAGGCACTGGCCGTGGCAGGCCCCGTCCATTGCTGACAACTCTTTGAGGCGTTCGTGGAACACTACGCGCCGTCGACTCTCGGGCCTGGTGCTGATCGGACGGCGAGTTACCCGCTACTCGCCGTCCGCAGGTCCGGGTCTACGGTGGCCGGAGATCGTCTCGCAGCCCCTGGCGTCTCCTGCGACGGCTGCTGCTGAGGGCGCTAGGGCGACTCTGACTCCGTTGAGTCTCCCTAACGTGTGCCGCCTCCCTCTTCGCGAGCATTACTGCTTCGCAGAAGGAGGAGACGGCCCCCCATTCCCTCTCGCTCCGTACCATGGCCTGAACCAGGGCACGGCGCGAGAGGTCGCTGCCGCCTATCGCATCCACGAGGACACGGCGGTGTTCTGCCCAGGCGGGGCAAACCTCCACCGTATGCTCCATCGTGTCCTCTGGGCGATCCTCGAGCGGATAAATTCTGAAAATAAGTTACCGCACCCCTGGGCACTCAGGCAGGGAAAGAACAGGGGTGGGTTTTAGTCAGTAAGAGTCTGACACGCCCTCCCGCTCCACCCAGAGCGGGAGAAGTCATTGGATGATTTCCCAACCCACAAAAAAAATGATAGCTATTTACGTAAAAAAAATGTCGATGCAACATCTTAAAAATCCCTGTATTTTTTTGTATCAATCAATCCACCTAGCCTTTTCCCAACTATGTATGTATTTTACATGCATATGGTATGGTTTGGGTTTCAGTCTAACCAGCCCCCCGAGCCATATTACATTTCTATTATCGTTTACGATATTCTATTATCGTTTCGATAAGTCACGTGACACTTATCTACGCAGGTAATGTCATTGCCATATATTTTGTTTTAAGCGTTAGCGTTGTAACACTTAAAAATAGAATAAATTTAATTCGTGGAATGGAGCGTTATTCTGCAAGATGACAGATAGACTTTGACGTAGCTTTTTCCAACTTGATCTGGAGCGAGTCTGCCTCTTAAATTTTATTTATTGGAAAAAAGTTCTTAAAAGCATTTAATGATGTCTCGAAGGGCAGCTGGAACCAGAGTTAAGTTCAAATGTGTTAAGCATTGGAATGTAGGACGCTGGTTCCTACTTTACATTTAGTTACATACGAAAAAAACAATATAAAAATGGTCGGATCATAAACTTCACTTTATTTTTGGAAGAACAGTGTGGTCTTAGCAAAAGGTTCGGCACACAAACGTCCACGTGTCCAGAGATGACTAGGATTAGATGACCACGGCTTAAGTACTGCTTGTGGATCTCCTCATTGGACCTTTAATCTTCGATCTTCGAACGATAGGGTAATAATGGTTCATCATAAATTGTAAGTTCAACATACAATTTTCTGTATACTGATTATTGCTGTGATGCAGTGTTAACAATAAATGTGAAGACCAAATCAAAGGACTCTTATTTGCTGCAAACATACCTCATGCAATAAACCCGAAGATTGGTAACTAAGGTCTCATGCCATAAATTATCTTTGACGCTAGCCGGTGGAAGAATAATTTCTTTACAGCGTAAACAATAATAGAAATGTAATATGGCTACGTAGAGAAGTGTCACCTGACTTAACGCAGGTAATAATGTCATTGCCATACATTTTGTACTAAGCGTTAGCGTAAACGATACAAGAAAATTAATATGGCTAGGGGGCAGATGCAGCTACTTTAGCGTATCTTTAGGTAACTTTACAAATATATATATATGTTTTCTTTTTTAAAAAACGTTGCCCCACACTAGGTATTACTTCCTGTATCGTGGATGTGTTCACAAACATGTTAAACAAGACACCCAGACCCGGAACAACTATCTGTAGGCCATACAAATATTTGTTCCGTGCAGGAGTCGAACCCGCGACACGCAGCGCAGCAGCCGAACGCTCAACCACTGCGCCAACCGTGTCGTCTAGCTACCGTGTCGCCTATAGTATTAAACGTGGACATACTGGACATCCCACCCAAACGCAGAAACCGGTTTTGGGAACACGTTAAATGTGCGTACACTTAAGGAGTGGAATTACCTGCCGGGGTCTGTATTTCCTGATAGCTACAACCTGTGGGCCCTTAACTCAGGAGAGAATACTCGTAGTTACTTCTACTTTTACTTCTTAGTGAGATAGTAGTTAAACGAGAGAGCGTATCAATATAGTACATAAAAACGTATTTAAATTTTCATACAACAACCAATTAATCATCAGACATCTCAACCCAAACGAAAACATACAAAAGTACTAGCAAATATCTGGTCGGAAACGCCGAACGACTTCGGCTATTTACGGCAATCGTCGTTGATGGCGAGTTAATACGTGATCCTGTATCTAATCCCAACGACAATAACACTTAACTAACTTGGTTTATTATATTACTTCTTCGAAACAAGTGCGTTAACTTATAATAACATTATAACCATACAATAAACAATTGAGTATTAAGTGTTTTTTACCAGAGATGTGCGAGGCAGCCAGGCAGTATGCGAGGAAAAAAGAAGTCATCACTGGGATCACATTATTTTCCTAGCCTAGCTTAACGCAGCTCTGGTGGAAAAGAATACTGTTAAAAAGAGTCCGCTACGCATCCTCGCACCACTTAGCTACACACCATTTTACAGCTTCACTCCGCATCCCCGCACCACTTAGCTACACACCATGTCAGAGCTTCACTGCGCATCCACGCATCACTGAGCTACACATCATTTCACAGCTTCACTACGCCTCCTCACACCGCTTGACTACATACCATTTCACATTTTGACTACGCATCTTCACACCACCTAGCTATATACCATTTCACAGCTTCACTCCGCATCCTCGCACCACTTAGCTACACACTATTTCACAGCTTTATTACGCTGTACGCATCCTCACACCACTTAGCTACACACCATTTCACAGCTTCACCATCGTCACACCGCGCCCAGCTTTGGCGGAAAAAATCACACATTTTCACAGCGTCGCTACACATTCTCGCACCGCCCAGCCACTTACATACTTTGTAACATCGGAAGTCACCCTAGGCGTGTTCATTGGCTAAATGACGAAGCGTTGCTTCACGACATAAAATGTGGCCAATGAGCACGATCCGTTGACGTGTCGCGTGGCGTGGGGTGTTAAAAGCCTGTCTTCACCTTAACTCGTGTTATTTATATGTCTATTTGTGCCGTCGCGAGAGCACAGAATAAACAATGGAGATGTGAAAGTCCAAAATATTTTGTGGCTTCGTGGCTTTGAGAGTAGTTTTTAAAAGTCTGTTCTTATTTTGTTCTCTATTTTATTGCTGTATTCTGTTTTTTGAATTGTGAGAATGGGTTTCAAGTAAAGATCTTTATTTTGTTTGTTTGTGTTATGGTTTGGTAGCAATTTTTAGCGGTTACTTCATAGTTTAAGGTTGGTATCGCTTGTCTGGTGGTTGTAAGCGCTACTGCTAAAGATTCTCGGGTCGGGTAAAATGGCATTAGGTTTTTCCATCTGGAATTTCTCAGTAGCAGGCCAGAGTTCTAAAACCTTCGAGAAAAACAGGCATTGTCTAATATTTTTGTAGAGTGATTTTGTGGTACTTATACTTTTACTTTGAGGTTTTAGTACGAGAGGAAATGGAAAACTTCAACTGAAAATCTTACTAGGTACGAGTACCTTTATGTACATTACATACCAACTGATGATAGTAATTATGGTTACATGTTACGCATATGAATACAGTAATTAGTTTATACAACTAATTACTTAGTTATATTAGTTTGCCGTGCCTACGTAGGGGATGTTCTTGACGCGCTTCTTCAGACTAATAAACTTATCTTGCTCCCACTCCCACTGCAACTGGAAACAGAGTTCTGTATCGGATTAAAGTAATTAGTTCAGGTAGGTAAGAACAGGCTCATAGGTATGTTTATATATGGTGGTATGGTGGGGACGACGCTACAACAATGATTTAACTTTGAATATGACGTGTCCATACAAAAAATCAATCAATTTAATGCAATGGTTTAGTCGCTCACAATGGGCCTCATTAGAAGGCTTAAAGTCACCCAAAGGGCAATGGAGAGATGCTCGGAGTTTCCTTGCGTGATTGAATCAGGAATGATGACATCTGCATGAAACCCAAGGTTACCGACATAGCCCGAAGAATCACCAAAGTGAAGTGTGGTCAGGGCACATAGCTCGCAGAACAGACGGTCGATGGGGCTGAAAAGTTCTGAAGTAGCGACTGCGTACCGGAAGTCGCAGCGTTAGAATGCCTCCAACAAGGTGGTCTGATGACCTGGTGAGAGTAGTGGGTAGCGTGGTGGTGAGAGGATGGACGCGAGACGCACACGACCGCACATTGCGGCGACACTCGGGGGAGGCCTATGTCCAGCACTCTTTCGGCTGAAATGATGATGATTATGAGTGATTACAGCTTCGGATTTTTTAATGCGATACATTTATTGGCTTATTGTTGTCCCCATATTGTATGCACCTATACCAAATAAAAATCTCGGGTTTGTTTTACGATATTTAACACACATTTTTCATAAAACTCGCTGAACGTATGTTTAGTTTAAATACTGGTTAAAAGAACTAAAGGAGATTGTCGGAAATGGCCCCAGGACCGACAAGCATCTGACATACTCGTACATAGTAATTATAAGTATATTTTATTATACTTATTGTGAATATCTGTATGAAACGGACACTCTGCGTTCTGTATTGAACAATTAAAAGAGCTTAAACGATTTACGATATCACAAATCAAAAATGTTGCCATCTTTGACAATTAGATTTGAGATTTGACATGACAATTGGTGATGCCCAATCTTTTATTTCACATACATCGATAAGATAAGATAACATGCATTCTATATAATTACTTCTATACAGTCACTACACATAAGGACTTTTGTGCACTACCTCGTATTCGATTTAATTCATGTTTTTTTACGAACAGCATAAAAACGGATCAGAGTTCACGAATGGGCGCTGTGTACTTACTCATAGTCGATTCGTATTCGTGATTTGTTTTGGGGAATTTTTCATGGTCCGTTTTTAAAAATACGAATCGAATACGAAAGTCCACGTGCACCAATCCGAGATTCGAGTATTCACTAAAAAGAATCGAATCGAATTTGAGTGCACAAAACGCCATTTGTTAAGCATGACGGCTACTTCCATCCGTTAAAACTGACTCGGTGTGTGAGATTCACGAATATAAAAACACGAAAACAAAGCAGTGCACAAACAACCACACATTTATTATGAAGGATAGTTCGAATCGTATTTTCACGAATACGAACCGAATACGAGGTACGGGACACACGCCTTAGGTGAGATGAATTGTAATATTTCAAATAGAATAAATAACACGCTGGGTACTGAACGGTGTCGATTTTGTTTAAAATATATCGAAAAGGATTTTATAGGGCATCCCTAATCCTTGTCATGTCAAATGTCAATCATCTCAACTGTCACCTGTCTGACGGCATTGTGTAGTGATTTAATTTTGTTATTTTTGGAATAGATTCGACGACCTTGCTATTTTTTACGGACTCTGATTGCTTTTATTAACGTGTTAACTAGATGTGATAATAAATAGCTTTAGTGACAGGCATTTACTAGCATATTTCTAAGTATTGAAGGGATTAATTCTTACCAAAAATAACCTCAAAATCTTTGTTTTCTTTTTAAATAAAGGCTTTCTACGAGGTGTCCGTCATTAAACTTTCGTCTTCATGGGCATTTGCTCGTAATTTAGAACACGCAAAGTAAATTTCCTTCGCTGTTGGATCTGGGGCGAAAGATGTATGGAAGCAGAACAATCTCCTTTAAATGATTCTCTTTACAAAATTTTTAATCAAGAACCTGCTAGTCGTATTTAAACTTATCATAGATGGTTGAGTTTTGCCAATTTGTATCACCGTTTCATGATATTACTTGACTAGATACAATCATATACACTGTACCTACTGTGTATAGATGAAGCCGAAGTAGAGTCACTTATACTTCAATTAAAAAATGACAGTGCTGTTGGCTGGGATGGTATATCACCCTTAATGTTAAAGAACTGCAAAAAGGTGTTAGTTCCTCACATTACTTACCTTTTTAATTGCTGTTTGCAAAAGGGTGTCTTTCCCGAAGCCTTAAAAAAAGCTATAGTGCATCCTATTCATAAGGGGGGAGACAGAAACTGTGTCAATAATTATAGGCCCATTTCGGTGCTACCGGTTCTTTCTAAAATTCTCGAAAGGATACTCAACAACCGCCTCAAAGATTTTTTGGATAGGTATAAAATAATCGCTGAGAATCAGTACGACTTCCGGAAAAGAGTATCAACAGAAGACGCAATACTTGACTTGACGCAACATGTTGCGAAAAACCTGGATAGCAAAACTAAATGTCTAGGCATATCTCTGGACCTGTCCAAGGCCTTTGACACAGTTTCTGTTTCCTTACTGATCTCTAAGCTGGAACTGCTTGGTGTGCGAGGAATTGCCCTACAAATATTTAAAGACTATTTAAGTAACCGCACTCAACGTGTTAAAATCAGTACTTACCTCAGTGACGAAGAAATTGTCTCCTTTGGCGTCCCGCAAGGTAGCATCTTGGGGCCTAGTTTGTTCCAAATTTACATAAATGACCTATGTAATTCAAAGCTCCCAAAATGTAAAATTGTTACTTACGCTGACGACACGGCGATAATAGTACATGGACCTACATGGAATAGTGTTAAAACTGCAGCAGAGTCTGCATTAAGTACGATAATGACATGGCTAAACTCAAACCTACTTACACTCAATTTACGGAAATCCAGCTACATACCGTTTGCCATAAAACGGAATAACTTACCTCCAGACACTTTCTCGATTACTGCTCACTCATGTCAGGTCCCTTCTACTTCGCCCACGTCGTGTTCTTGTCCTAATCTTACCAGAACAACCAGCGTTAAATATCTAGGTGTACAAATAGATAGTGAACTAAAATGGGATAAACAAATTGATGCTCTCACCACCAGAACCCTCCGTCTCTTACATATCTTTAAGTCTCTGAGGGAATCTGCAAATGTCGACACTTTAAAAATGGTGTACTTTGGCCGGTGTCAATCGGTACTAGGATATTGCATAACGGTGTGGGGAGGGACGAGTAAAACATTCCTTCTCAAACTAGAGAGAGCACAGAGAGCTATACTAAAAGTTATGACCAAAAAACCCTACAGATTCCCAACAACTCAACTGTATTCCGACTGTAAAGTTCTCACAGTACGTCAACTCTTTGTGCTCTACTCAGTCCTTAAAAAACATTCATCTCTACCCCCTTCCAACCGAAAAAAACGCACCTTTATCCCACCAAGTACTCTTCATAGAACAGCTTTTGCCACACATCAGTATCTTATTCTGAGCAGTCACATTTACAGAAAAATAAATAAACAACTAAACATACTAGATCTGACAAAATGGAATATTAAACTAAAACTTACAGCGTGACTACTTCAACAAGACTATAATCACACAGAATCAATATTAACCTACATAACCTAGCACATGCACACACACACACACATACACACACATACACATACACCCTTAGGAATAAAAAAAATTGAGTTCATTATTTGATATTAAATTGATTTTAATTTGATTTAGGTTTGATTTAAATTTGATTTTCATTTAGTCTTAATTCTATTTTAATTTGACTGTAATTTGATTTTAATTAAATTTTAATAAGATTTTAAGTTTATTCTATTTTATTTGATTTCAACTTTAATTTTAATTTTATTTGATTGTAATTTTATTTTATTCAGTTTTACTTACCATTCATTTCCTGATAATTCTTTAATTGTGCGTATATCGACAACTCCTCACTTAATAAAAAGGTAATATTAGAACATAACCTTATGGCCGTCCACTGTCTCTTAAGATACAGGCATACCCTAGTTTAAGAGACAGGGTAACGTTAATCGTCAACAGATACACCAGCATGTTCTACCATATGTTTGTGACATAACTTTGTATAACTTACTTGTAACTAGTTTAAGTTTTGTTTTCACACCATCTGTACCTTTTTGATCAATAAACAATTATTATTATTATTATTTATTTGTGTACCGTTGTACGTGAATCTCACATTCGCAGTCTAAACGCTTCATCGTGAGACTGCCTAGATCCGTTGGCACACGTGCTAGCTAACAATAGCTTTCGTCTTATTTTAAGCTAGCACCTTTATCTAAACACTCTGGTTCTATAGTATACTCAGGTTCTTGATATCGAAAGTCTGCATTCAGAAACAATAGCTAACAATAGCTTTCGTCTTATTTTAAGCTAGCACCTTTATCTAAACACTCTGGTTCTATAGTATACTCAGGTTCTTGATATCGAAAGTCTGCATTCAGAAACCAGCATACATTCAATTCTCTCTCCGCTCGTTCAGTACGAAGATCAGATTGAATACAATAATAAATAAGAAGCCTTTAGTCCTTACAATAAAAACAGCTGTTTTCTAAATAGTTTTATGATAATGGATTAGTGTATTGAATATAATAAAGAGCTAAAATTTGTTATTTGTAGATGTTAATTCCCAAATTCACATTTATTATAACAAGCATTCAAGTCTAATAATACATCTTTATAGTTATAATCGCTCCTAATAATACAAAAAGATACAGAACATATTCTTACACCAATACTTAAGGCCCTACTACCGGCCAAGTGGCGCCCTCATTGAATAAAAAATCGTAGCATAGCATAGAAAATAAGTATTAAAGAATCCAACCAAAAACGGCCGTTTCTGACACTTTTGTCTACTACTTTGGATACGAAACATTCTGAGACCTGTTTTAACAACGTAAAAATACTTTATCCTCTTTGTAACAAACGACATTGGACTCTTTAGTATTTATTTTCTATGCTATGCTACGATTTTTTATTGAATGAGAGCGCCACTTGGCCGGTAGTAGACCCTTAACATTCGTAAACCTATTATAAAATAAGCGAGTTTAATTGAAATTGAATGGATGCTGAAATTCGTACTTAGCGCTTAGAATAGACGGTATATTCAAAGACTTGAGACATAATCACACTAATATTATAAAGGCGAAAGTTTGTGAGTGTGTATGTTTTTTACTTCTTCACGCTCAAATTACTAAACTGATTTGGATGAATTTTGGAATGTAGATAGCTTATACCCTGGATTAACACATAGGCTACTTTTTATCCTGGTCTACGCGGGTGAAACCGCGGGGCGCAGCTAGTTAACTATAATCGTCATTTGAAACTAGCAAAGTGAATTCAAATTCCAACTACGAAGGCAATTCGCATGTTGCATGATCATAAGATTGAACACAAAGTAACTATGTAACATCTACATAATTATTATGTGCAGTCAGCCAAACAATGCAAGCAGAAGGCAACTCTCTGCGGACACCTGTAAAAAATCTGCCCGCGCCTTTTCCCAACTATCTTGGGTCGGCTTCCAGTCTAACCGGATGTAGCTGAATACCAGTATTATACATGGAGCGACTGCCTATCTGACCTCCACAACCCAGTTACTGGGTAATACGATACCCCTTGGTAAGACTGGTTGTTAGACTTTTGGGCTTCTGGTAACCCGTAACGACTGTCAAAGATTCTCGATTGACAGCCGGGACCAACGGCTTTCCGAGCCACGGAGGAGTCTTGGTATGTAAAGATGTTCACCCATCCATGGACTGACCCGTGCGGCTGTTATTACTTTAGCCACGAGCTCCTCTTCTACTCTGGACGGACCCGAAATATTCTGAAGCGCGTTGGAAGGTTTCACAAAAGGTGCACCAAAGACATGAGGAGCATAAGAATTCAGTAGATCCGAGATAAATGACAGGACCAGTCGTTGTGGCGCTTGGGAGGGGGCTATGTCCAGTAGTGGACGACTTTTTTCATTGTTGATAGGCTCGCGTTTGACCACTATTTCACCTGATGGTAAGCTACTTTCGGCTGAAGTAATGATGAAACTATGTGGTAGTACAGTACAGTACCTATAGCATGCTTAAAAGAGCAAGCCTATTTTGATATTATTTATAACTACCTGCTTATCTGGCTGCATTTTTACCTTTTTTGCGGATTGTACCATTTTTTTTGCGGGCTTGAAATTCCTCGTGTCAGACTCTTACTGAGACTTTTGTGGGGGTGGGATGTCATCCAATGACACACCACTGACTGACTAAAACCTGTTCCTTCAGTTACCTGAGTGCCAAGGGCTGCGGGAATTCTATTTAGAATTTATCCGCAACCCCAGTCGCCTGCCTGGATGCCTATCCATTCCCACACTTGGACCGGGGCTCGTGAGAACTAGTTGGTCTTTGTACCATAGCCCAAGATAGACATTATTCGACCTGGATAGACGTTTCGTCGAAATCACTAACGAGCCCTATCTGCGATACTGCGTTTACTTTTAAAACAGTAAGGACTTGTGTGCAAGTAGGTAATGGGTCTTACTCCGCCTTTTTTTTTTTTTTTTTGAACTGCAACAACAGTGAAATGTACACACAAACGGAATTGGAAAATACTTCTTGCCCTATTAAGTTCGTTATCTTTAGAAATTAGGTATTTTATATACCTAATAATGACTTTGAAGATTGAAATTACAGTTTTATTGTTATAAAATGTTTCTTTTTAAGTAAAGTTATCATTAAAGTCTGGCTCTAGATAAGTAAAACCTACATTTCATTGTAGGTACCTATCACAAAATTGTAACACGTTACAGCATTTTCACAGTATTGCTAATGCTATAAATATAATGGCGGTGTTATCGTATTGGTACTTAAAAAAAAACTGTTTTTGATCAAAGTTGTACATATACTTAAGTCCTCCTCCTCGCGACTTGTTCCTCATTACTGAGGGTCGTGAGTCCTCCGACGTGAAGTCGTTCTTTTTACGATACTCCTTGATGCTTTTTCTGATGTTGTTTTATGTTCTTTTTACATAAACTTAAGTACCTACTGTTAATTACCAAAAAATAAATTTGATAGAAAATTGACCATAAAACTATTTATTTTCTTTACCCCCGTCAATCACTGACTTATGCAACATTTACATTCTATAACATCAACATTCTCCTATTTCTAACTCCACACAATTTTCTCAGCAATTAACATTGTATAAATAGCGTAGGTGGTAATGCAAGGCGGCATAACTGCAGCCTTCACGGGGTACAATTAACCCAGTTAAGTGGTTGTTTGAGGTTGCCGCCGACCGCTGTTGTTGTGCCGACCACGACTGTAATTACTGATAAGGACTATATTTACAAGCCGTAACGACAAAATTGCATTTAGAATTTTCTTCGGCCACGTATGTGGCATTATAATTAAGGTATGTGAAATAAGGCTGACATTTCAGTTTTGTAAAACAAAGTTGCATCGATTCTCATCATGAATAAGGTACTTTTTTATGGGACAAGCCTGCCACACTGTTGCCAACCACTGCGACTCCTAAAAGCCAGAATCAACAGTGGCCATTCAGAAAACTCACAACTCTAATTCAACAGACTTCTGACAATTTTTATATAAATTTATAATAATTCAAGCATCTTCTAGGCACGCCCCTTCCATCGTCACCCCCTCCATAGCCGAGTCGTCGCTGTCCTTCATCAAGCGAGATCAAAGTCAAAGTCGCTTTGAGAAAAAAATAAAACACATACAACAATCATACACAAAGACAGATCGCATAGATTACCGAGGGTATGGACTAGTGACCATCATAATTAAATCATCTCATTTCCCAGAACTGTGGACTCAGTTAGATGTCTTTTGCATGCGACAGAGTTGTGAGCTAAAAGCCGGATGCCAGTACATCTCCGGGCGGCAATGTGTAGGACTGTTCGTTTCCTCTAGCTAATTTGTTAGTATCCCCTAAAACCCACACTATAAACCCATTTTCAGACATATTCTTCAGCTGTGTACAGGTATGGTCTGATACGAATATGGTTTTGTTTTTGGCACTCATAAACTTGGCAAAAAATCAGAAGGTACGTATATACTTGTCTCAAGAATAATAATCATGTATGTCATTAGAAGATACTCGTATTCATTTTAGGCTCTATAGAAAACTGAACATTAACCGATCCCTCATCATCATCATCAGGTTGTAGTAAGCCACTGCTGGGTAAATGCCTCTCCAATCGCAGACCATAAAAAAGAGCGGCACTCTGGGAGTGCCGACAGAAGTGAAAACTTGAACAAAAAAATAAAAAACTTTTTACAAAAAAAAACAACCGACTTCCAAAAAAAAAATACACTAAAAATTTAAAAATAACTTTAATTTCGGAAGTCGGTGTTTGTAGTTTATTTCTTCGATATTTGACACCGACTTCCGAAATTAAAGTTATTTTTAAATTTTTAGTGTATTTTTTTTTGGAAGTCGGTTGTTTTTTTTGTAAAAAAGTTTTTTATTTTTCGCTTTTTAGTTGTTATATCCCAGAACTAAAAACCCCAATAACATGTAACGTGGAATTTAAACATTTGGAGAACACAAAAACGTCATCAAGATATGCGTATTTTTCGTTTTTGTTCAGTTTCTCAAAAAGCGCTAAAGCAGTTTCGATAAAATTTATATGGGACCACCTCAGGAGTATATTCTTTAGGATAAAAAAGAATTTTGAAAATCGGTCCACAACTGACGGAGAAATGCGCGGACATACATAAAAAAAAAAAAACATACATACAGTCGAACATAGCCTCCTCCTTTTTCGAAAGTCGGTTAAAAATGCCCAACGCGCCGAAAGAAGTTTTCACTTCAAAAATTCCTTATGTAAATACATAATAATCATAATCAGCCTTATATTGTTCCTACTGCTGGGACTGAGGCCTCCTCTCTAGGAGAGAGAGTGGGCCGTAATCCACCATACGCGCTCAGTCCGGGTTCGTGAATGTCACATGCCTTCGATTTTTTGGTTCTAAGACATGCCAGTTTCCTCAAGATACTTCCTTCACCGTTTTGAGTGAAGTGGTGATGAAATAAGCGCTTGCCTGGGTTTGAACCCATGACGTAGGTACCTACGCACTCACTCGTCACTCGTATCTCGGGGCCGTTACCACTGGGCCACCAGCAGTGCACTGCTCAACAAATGCTCATACTGCTTACATAAATACTTAACTTTAAAAATCAGAAACCAATGACACAAAGCGAATAAATAATTGAACTCCATAGAATAATAATAGTATGCACATATACAATGTACCTTTATACATATATACTAGTGATCGCCCATAGGTCGAAATTCAACCTCATTTAAATTTTAAGTTTGAACGTTTTTATGGTTTCATTGTCAAAAACCACACACACATGACTGTGAAACGAAACAAATATGTACGTGTCAAACGCATGGTTGTGTCTAATATTTTTTAACCGGCTTTCGAAAAAGGAGGAGGTTCTATGTTCGACTGTATGTATGCTTTTTTTTTTATGTATGTCCGCGCATTTCACCGTCAGTTGTGGACCGATTTTCGAAATTCTTTTTTTATCTGAAAGAATATACTCCCGTGGTGGTCCCATATAAATTTTATCGAAATTGCTTTAGCGCTTTTTGAGAAACTGAACAAAAACGAAAAATACGCATATCTTGATAACGTTTTTGTGTTCTCCAAATGTTTAAATTCCACGTTCCATGTTATTGGGGTTCTTAGTTCTGGGGTATAACAACTAAAAAGCGAAAAATAAAAAACTTTTTTACAAAAAAAACAACCGACTTCAAAAAAAAAAAAATACACTAAAAATTTAAAAATAACTTTAATTTCGGAAGTTGGTGTCAAATATCGAAGAAATAAAATACAAACACCGACTTCCGAAATTAAAGTTATTTTAAAATTTTTAGTGTATTTTTTTTTTGGAAGTCGGTTGTTTTTTTTGTAAAAAAGTTTTTTATTAATTTAATTTATTTTTAATGCATATTATATAAAATATTAGGTTTCTGCACTCCTTCTCCATATAAACTATAACTGTGCCAAATTACATACTCCTACGTCCGCGTGGATTTCGTAAAAAGGGATGGAAAGCTTTTGCTTCACGTATTAATCTGGAGATGTACGTTAAGATTAATGATAGGTCACAAGATTCGAAGTCATTATTTATTCAAGCGCTTAAGGTTTTCTTGCCCAGGGTTCTGCCCTCGTCTCAAAAGTACGTTGAAGTTCCAGCAAATTAGGCAGTCACATGAATAGATTAGAAATAAGTTACGGTCCGGGTCTAGAAGTTTAGTCATTGTTAGTTAAAATATCGATCTGGTTCTATTGAAGGGTTGTTTATGAGAATTATTTGGTTAGGTGTAAGATAAAAGTTTTTGAAAGGATTGAGTTCTATTAGTGAGGAGCTCATGGCTAAAGTAATAACAGCCACACGGGTCAATCCATCAGGTTAAGCTACGCTTGCCGGGGTTGGTCCATGGATGGGTGACCATCTTTACATACCGAGACTCCTCCGTGCCTCGGAAAGCACGTTAAGTCGTTGGTCACGGCTGTAAATCGTGGATCTTTGCGGGTGACCCTGAAAGTGGCCAGGGCAATATCTGTCGGGTCAGCTACTCACAAAAAAGCCTAGCCTTTTCCCAGCTATCTTGGGGTCGGCTTCCAGTCTAACCGGATGCAGCTGATTACCAGTATTTTACATGGAGCGACTGCCTATCTGACCTCCACAACCCAGTTACTGGGTAATACGATACCCCTTGGTAAGAATGGTTGTCAGACTTTCGGGCTTCTGACGACCCGTAACTACTGTCAAAGATCCACGATTGACAGCCAGGACCAACGGCTTTACTTAATTTCCGAGGCACGGAGGAGTCTCGGTATGTAAAGATGGCCACCCATCTATGGATAATGCGTAGCTTAACCTGATGGATCGACCCGTGTGGCTGTTATTACTTTAGCCACGAGCTCCTTCTCGAACTTTAGGGACTGTAAAAAACTAAAAATCCTTTATATTATACAGTCACAATCCGGTATTACATTATCGGTATTTTTATGTAGGTACTACATTTTATAGTTTTTTAAGGATACTAAAATGTAGATTAATATGGCTATTCAGAAACTTACGAGTTACATAACTTTCAGGTGATAAGAAACTTTATTATATCCATTTCACATTGTTCACAATCTTTCTTTTTTTAGTTCACAAAGAAGAACCATCAAACACAGCATTATATTTTAAAATCACAGACAGACAAAACGTTTTTGCATACAGTGAGCGTTTGCTTCGTGTCCCAGGATCACGTTCAACTGAATATTTAATATATTAATGTGAACTCGAAACTCTCAAAGCTTTGTATGTACATATGTGTGACAATGGTACAAGATGACAAGACAAACGTGAGTAGGACTATGTAGGTGCTAGACAAAGTACGTGATTCAATCTGGCAAGCCTTTGTTTCCTAATTATAAATTTTTCCTCTGGTTAGCTTCCTGAGAGCAGTGGTGGCCCAATAGTAACATCCATTTTTTTTTTGTGGGGTTGGGAAATCATCCAATGACATCTCCCGCTCTAGGGTGGAGCGAGAGGGCGTGTCAGACTCTTACTGACTAAAACCCACCCCTGCTCCTTTCCTGCCCTGAATGCCCAGGGGCGCGGTAACTCTGTTTCGAATTTATCCATAACCCCCGGGCAGGCATCGGCCATGACGGGCCCCGTCATGTTTTGCTGACAACTCTTTGAGGCGCGCGTGGAACACTACGTGCCGTCGACTCTCGGGCCTGGTGCTGATCGGACGGCGAGTTACCCACTACTCGCCGTCCGCAGGCCCGGTTCTACGGTGGCCGGAGATCGTCTCGAGACGTCCTCCGCCCAGGGAATAGTAACATCCCTGACTTACGAGTTGAAAGTCGTAATTTGTTTCATCACCACTGCTCTCAAAACGGTGAAGGAAAGCAGCGTGAGGAAACTGGCATGTCCTAGAACCAAAAATTCGAAGACATGTGACTTCTACCAAGCGCACTGGGCCCGCATGGTGGATAACGGCCCATTCTCTTTTCTAGAGAGGAGGATTGAGTCCCAGCAGTGGAAACATTATAGGGTTAATTATGGTTGTGCAGCTGCCAGTCTTGGCAGATGCAGCTGAATAGTAGTATTTTACAAGGGCGAGACTAACCGCTTGACGTGTTTTCTAGTGTCGCCGAAGTCAGCCCTAGAATGGGTGACACTGGAAATCACCCATTCTGGGACTGACTTCGGTAGGGGTAGCTTAATTTTAAATATCGACTAGTGTGGGTGTTATTTATTAGCTTTAGCCATAGGAGCTGGTGCTCCTTGTGTCAGACGTGATAAGGCACTGAAATCAGACTCTTACACGACGCGGCTTCGCAATAAAACACAATTTATTTAACAACAGAACGATCTGTAACTGAATTTTTTTCGTTCCCTCAGAGATTAAATAAAATAATGTTAATTCAAGAACAAAATGTCTTTCAGTACGCGGTTTCCTTTTAATTTCATCGACTTTATTTTTTCTGGCTTCCAGCTTTATTTGCCGCTTTGAGTAATTAAATGATAGCTATGTATTATTATTTATTGTAGGCTGCTTTAATTTGGCTGCTTCAACTTTTGAAATTACAATTATGTTGAGTGAAAACAATCGGCAAAATGTCGCCAACAGAGAAAAGTTGATGTTAGAAAATTTACCAAGCACAGCAGGCATATTGTTTTAAATTATTATTCTGTTTAATTTCGTAACTATTAAATAAACAACTTTGAAGAGATGTTAATTTTTCACAACTATTGTATCAGAGTAGATTTTCACTAACTTTTTTGTAGCTCTCTTGGAAGGTAGTAAAGACAGTACGGTGATATGTCGGTACAAGGTCGTTAAAGGCCGGCCAAGTGCGTTTCGGACTTCGCACATGTAGGGTTCCGTACCAAATGTATTTTTGGCCATTTGTATGGCTTTAGGTCAACATGATGCTTATACTGTGTAAATCTGAAGACCAGCTCCAAACGTTTGGTTGTAAAACCGGTGTGAGAGACGACGGACAGACAGACAGACAGACGGACAAGTGAGCGAAAGCAATAGGGCTCCGTTTGGACCCTTCAAGTACGGAACCCTAAAAATCTCTTTTATCACGTAGCGTAGCACCTCTTCGTAGCGCCTCGTAGCAACTCGTAGCAACTCGTAGCGGATGCCTACGAACGTCCGTTGTTATGTTTCATATCGTCATGTTTTTATCGTTCACCACTAACATCCACAATTGGAATATTATATATGATTGTTATTTATGATTGCGCATAATTATGGTGTTATTTCTTAATGCTTCTAGTGCTGGCTGTGATAGTCAGGACAGGTAAAGTATGGAAGATTAGACATTTTTTTTCTATTTAATGTAACCATGAAGTCCTTACTTTGACAATAAGACATCATATATTATAACATGGAAAACTGAAAGTTAATAAACCTACAACATACTTCCAAAAATGATAACAAACCCCAGTCCGCCATAATGATTTCATTAAAAAGTTAAAGTAAGCTTGACATATACGTTTCAGTTAAAATGTAAGCGGTAGGTTCATTCTCAAAGTTCATATAAAATGCAAAACTACGTATAACTACTGTTATGCTTTTATACAACGTGAAATTTACTCTTTGTTTCCAAGCCACGGTCTGCTTGATCTTGAAAATTTTATGAAGCTCACTGGCATACTTCAGCTACAATGGCCTAGACTATTCACACAGAGTGAACTGTTTTTATTCACAACAAAAACACTTTGAATATTTCAAAAAGACTTCTTAATATATGTCCACTGACTTGTGCCAGTGACTTCGTCCGCGTGGGGTTAGTACTTCCCTCGCTATACATTATAGCCCAGACTATAATTTATCTCTGTGCCCAATTTCATACAGATCCATTCAGACGTTCTGGTGTGATTAAGTAACAAACATCCATATTTCAAAACTTTCACATTTATAATATTACTAGCTGTGCCCGCGGTTTCACCCGCGTTTATGTATCTTTCGTTATTTTTTTTTCTTTTTCTTAAAAAGTATCCTATGTTACTTCTAATACCTCCAAGAATATGTGTACAAAGTTTCATGATGATCGGTTAAGTAGTTTTCGCGTGAAAGCGTAACAAACAAACTTACATTCACATTTATAATATTAGTATGATTAGGATAGGAATAGGTACTCGTATCTATCCGATTAGGTAGTATAAATCCGATTACAATAAATACCACCATAGTGAACTATCATCGTCGATCCTGTGAAATCTAAATCACAACATTGGTTATCGAGTGCTGGCCCAACATTTATCTTGGCCACAACTAATTTGGCTGTGTTTGTCAAACAATATTCTGAGCAAACCGATTAGAGATCGCACTGAGTAGCCGGTCACAGCTCAGCAGACGTAGAGAGTCTCTCCGAGTTAGGAGCGAGATAACTGACTTCGAATGTATAATTTATATCTTCTACAAATTGTATGTGTGGTTAGACTTGAGAGCTAGGAAATCTCCATGTCATCTTTTCGGTTAGGATTTTCAAAATTCCGTCATTCGATAAAGTGCACAATTTCTGATTTTCTCTAACAATGAAAAGCTGTCTCGGCTAACGGAGAATTTCACAGAATTCTAGGAAAATTGTATCGAAATGGTATTGAAATGTCAGCAAGACGTAAAATGTCTGGATGCACCGATTTTGTTGGAAAATTTACACTACTTTTATCAGACATTGTTTCACAAGTTTATTGAAAATGGCAGCATCTAATATTGTAAAGAAAATCCAGCTACAAAGTAAAAACATTTTTACAATTTCTATCAAGTAGGTACTCTTGGCGAATGCAATCGTGACATGAAATCGAAAAATAGCTTTTGTAAATTCTTTTTCAAGTGTTTCGAAACAAAATCCCTTTGTAATATTTCCTTTGAAATATGATTGGGCAGTGTTTCATTTCAAGCGGTTTCCAATAATGAGTGGAAAGCAGCCGTGTGGGGATTAATTTGAAGTATGGACCTTGATTGAATTTCTCTCTCAATTAATTTAATAAAAGCCCACTCGACGTGATCAAGTATCTGACTTTCAGTTATTATAATGTTGATTTTACATGGATAGCAGTGGTGGCCAAGTGGTAACTGCCGCGACTTACAAGTTGTAGGTCGTGAGTTCAAATCCAGGCAGTCGCTTTACTTTGTGAAAATTATTTCATCACCACTGCTCTCAAAACGGTGAAAGAAAACATCGTGAGGAAACCAGCATGTCCCAGAACTAAAAATTCGAAGACATGTGGCATCCATCAACCTGCATTGAGCCCGCGTGATGGATTACGGCTCACACCCTCTTAAAGAGAGGAGGCCTGTGCCCCAGCAGTGGGGACATTAAATGGCTGATGATGATGATGATTTTACATGTATGATCGTTGTTTACGGATTTTTACTATAAATTCGGATTTACACACAAAAATAAAATTTATGTTAAAATGTTGGCGAAAATACGCTTATCATTTTCTCGGAAACTTTTTTACTATTGATGATAGACTCACGTTTGACGACTGTGTCACCTGACGGTAAGCGATGATGCCTATGAATTAACATATTCAGTTTATATTATTTAAGCATTTATGAATTAATATATTGTAATTATGAGATATGCTTCTATAACCATCTTTAATATTAGAACGTAATTTCATAATAAAGACTACTACTTAGCGGTCCCTTGAGGAAACATATTAGCAGCATAATCATAAAGCCTTATTAATTCTTCAGAGAAACATAATTAGACATATTCTTTTAGAGACACATAGGTAACAGCTATAATGAAGGAAAGCACCATACCAAATGTAAGGATGAAAATGAAGCCAGTGAATTAAAATAATGAAGAAAGTTTTGAATGATGTATTATGATGTCGACAGCGACATGTGGTAGGAGCACCACGTCGTGTTAATTAAGATTAATTGGCAACACTTTGTGAATAAAATGTTCTAGGCAGTAATTATGTTGTTCTCGGTTCGACGATACAATTTTAAGGAAGGACTCGTGTTGAGTGTAAATCTTATGTGTTGTTGTTGATCGGCAATACTTGTAAATATTCTAATTAGTAGGTAAGAAGACCTTCTTATCAGGGTTCCGTACCTGAAGGGTCCAAACAGAGCCCTATTGCTGTTACTCACGAGTCCGTCTGTCTGTCCGTCGTCTGTCACACAGGTTTTACGGCTAAACGTTTGGAACTACAGTCTTAAAATTTTCATCTTTTTGACCATACAAATAATCAAATATGAATTTGGTACGGAACCCTAATACCAGTTCAATATTGTTGCTATATATTGCAGGTTGTGCAAAGGTATCCTCCATAACGTTCCACTCTTTCCAGTGTGTTGATTTCTCCAGCGAATATCTACTTGATGTATGCTGTGCCACACAGGTTCCATAATTGTGACTAATATAATAAGTTCCCTACCAACAATATATATTATGGTACGCAATAAAGAATTGAGAATATCTCGTAAACGCCTCTAAGTCGTCACGTAAACCTCGCTCTGCTACGACGTCAGTCGTCAGGCTCCTAGAACCTATGCAAGTATTTCTGCATTAGCTTACATAATGTGTTTGACATTAGTAGGTAATAACAGCAGGAAATATTGAGTGTCAGTATCTCTAGAAACTGTTCATATTCAACCATCACTTTACTTAAATAAAATAAATTGATTATATTATTATATGGAGTGGAACTGGTTCCTTTAACACAGGTTACTGTGTAACCTAGCTAAGATGCCAGTTGTGATATGTTCTGTGTCAAAACAAATAAAAAACCAACGAAAGAAGTTTATTGTATCACTGGTTCCTAGTGTGACCCAATAAAGCATTATTATTATCACATCGACCAATAATGATAATCATAAATTGGATACATTACCATAAATCCGATTACAATAAATACCACCATAGTGAACTATCACCGTCGATCCTGTGATCTAAATCACAACATTGGTTATCGAGTGCTGGCCCAACATTTATCTAGGCCACAAGTAATTTGGCTGTGTTTGTCAAACAATATTCTGAGCAAACCGATTAGAGACCGCACTGAGTAGCCGATCACAGCTCAGCAGACGTGGAGAGGCTCTCTGAGTTAGGAGCGAGATAACTGACTTTCAATGCATAATTTATATCTTCTACAAATGTATGTGTTGTTAGATTTGAGAGCTAGGAAATCTAAAAAAAAAAACTAATACGAGATGACATTTTCTTCGTTTGAATCACTTCACTGGGTTCACTCGTGCAAAGCGATGGCGAAATAGATCGGACTGTTAAGCACATAATTAACACTGGATGGAGGAAATGGCGGCAGGTCACCGGGACTATCTGCGACTCCCGCATTCTCCTTAAACTTAAAGGGCAGATTTATAAAACATTGGTCAGACCTGCTATCTTGTATGGTTCAGAATGTTGGGCCACAAAAGGGATGAATGAAAAGCAATGGCACGCAACTGAGATGAGAATGTTATGAGCGATGTGTGGTGTTACGCGCATGGATAGAATTATGAATGAGTATATAAGAGGAAGTCTGAAAGTGGCACCGCTGACTGAAAAGTTGTGTAGAAATCGGTTGTCGTGGTATGGGCATGTGATGCGGAGGAATCAAGAAAATGTTGTGAGGAAAGTCTTGTGTATGGATATGGATGGTTATACAAGTAGAGGAAGGCCAAAGAAACGATGGTTGGACTGTGTGAAAGAGGATGTTATGGGTAAAAAGGGGGTGACTGCAGAGATGACGACTAATGGAGGAGTATAGAAGAAAAAGACATGTTACGCCGACCCCAAATAATTTGGGATCAGGGGGGCAGGAGAATGATGATGATGATGTTGATGAAATAATTTACACAAAGTAAAGTGCCTGGCTGGGTTCGAACCCACGACCCACGACTTGTAAATCGCGGTCATTACCAGTAAGTAACACTGGGCCACCAATGGTCCATTATTGGAACGAAGTTCCTTATCGCGCGTTGTGAAAGGGGGCTAGACGGAAAAAATTCTTACGAAAAGTTGTCACGACACTAATGAGGCTGTCCATCCAAAAAGATTGTGTTGGAAAAACAATCTAATAAAAACTTCTTGTATTTTTGGTGGGTAGGTACAAAGTTTGCAAGCAGATCAAGCATTATCAAACATTATTTGTTATAGTTGTTGTTATTGCTAAAGAGTTGAGTTGAGCTGAGCTAAGCTGAGCTGAGCTGAGCTGAGCTGAGCTGAGCTGAGCTGAGCTGAGCTGAGCTGAGCTGCGATGAGATGAGATGAGATGAGATGATGAAGTATAACTTCTTACGTGCGTGCGTGTGTGCGTAGCACTAATTAATCGAAAGGAACTTCGTTCCATCCGGGTGTCCCTTGACACCTCTCAAGTTTTTTTTTTACTACATATGTTTTTCAACGTTTACCACATTCTCAAAATTTATCGCTGAAAAATTGGTACTATTTTAACAGCTTTGAATCTAACATTCTCCTTAATAGGTTTATTTTAAGAATTAGCATGCGTAAGTAAGAGCGAAAACTTTAACTTAAGAAAAACTGCTGAAAAACTTACTCTCTCACGATCTCTCAAAGTATTACCGCCACTTCTTTTAAATTACGTTCGTTTCTTAAATTGTAAACTACGAACCACTTCTAAAGTTCCCCAATCTTGGCAGTTGAAGTCGATGTGCGATCCACTTAGGAACTTTGCTTGACACGAAAATCGTTTCAGTCTACTATTGAAAGAAAGACTCGGTACTTACCTAGGAATCTGGAGAATTTATTAACCTATGCGAGTATACTAAACAGTGACAATGTGGTTAAACGGTCTATTGAAAGCTAAGATTTTTGAATAAATTTTTTGAACCATTAACGTGAAAACGTCGAATATCGACAGGCAAAGTTCAGCGTTCTTCGCCAGTACCTAAACCGTATCGCGCTAACATTCTGGTTTGTTTGTGCAGGCTGCGGGCAGTTGTGCATTTTTTTGAATAAAAATACTCAGTTTTTCCGTACAAATACTGTCTACCCTTTGTATGTGCCTACCCACATGTAAGCGAGGAAAATACAAAAAGCTTTTGTTGGCCAAACGTTATTGAAAATGTGGTAATAATTTCATGCTAAAAGAAAAATAAATACACTGAAAACGAGTTGTCGGGCTTTTACTGACAATACAATTAAACTGTTTGTTTGCTACATAATAAGTACATTGTGAATATGAAGCGAGCTTTGAACTAAACTAATGTTGACGTTATGAGGTAGGTACTTATTTATTACATGTTTATGGACAAAGTAACGAAAAACATCCATAAAACCAGTTTATTGAGCCATTCTTTCAAAGTTTGGAGGAAGTAGGTCGTAGCAAATAAATGCTCTGAAGTATTAAACACTTTTATTTCATATTAGATTTTGTCCGCGAATTCCTTCACGTGGAGGTCAACCATAAAACATATTCTCTAGAACTCGGAAATAGTTTATCTTTCAACCCGTGAAAGATTTTTTGGAATCAGATAAGTATTTTCAAAGACACAAACAAAGAAAAAATTTACTTCTATCTGTAATATTTAGTATTTAGATGTGTCCAGTAAAGTTGGGCGTAAACAAAGGGGTCAAAATAATGACGATGGTTCTTTCACAAAAGATAAAATACAAATATTTGTCCGTAAAATATGACTGTTGATGAAAGAACACCAGGCTGGCTCCGGAAAGGTGCGGCTCACAAAAGATGTAACAAAATTAGAGTCATGAAAATCGGCATCTCCTTCGGTGGCTGCCGCACAACAGTGTAAACAAGTTGTTTTAAAACTTACAAGGTCTGCTGTAACTTGGATTTATTTTCAGACTTTTTCGCGTAAAAATATCTCTGACCATTATTCATTTGGCAATCTGTAATCATTTGTAGATAGGTACCAGTTTGTTAGAACATTTATTTTGTCCTCGTTTTCTGGTTGGATTTATTTATGGGTGCTCTTCTCATACTGGTCTTGACCGTTGACCACCTCGCTTTCTTGTCCTGATTATCTATTTAGGTAATACTTTATCGAAACTTTCCCTTCATAATAGGTTCTAGGTTAAATATTTGATTTGAAAGTATTTAATTATAAATTTTTATAGCGTCCCAAGAGATATTTACTCAAGAAATGAGGCTCCCGAAATAATTTCACTTACTTTACTGAATATTCAAGCAGGCTTCCCATCAAAGCTGAATCGGTCAGCTTTAATTATCAGACAAACAAATCCTTTCGTAACGAACCAGAGCATCTTCATGTTTTTATGAGAACGGCATTATGTTGTTCAACACGATAAAGAACCCATTAAAATTCGTTTCAAGGAATTATGCAAATGAGATTGTAAGCGCTCGCTAACAAGATAGGACGCTCGCAAAGATTGTTGCTAAACTCAATTCAGTTCGCCTGTTGCTCTCCTTTGTGGGTACCTGCGCCTGGCAAATTACCCGGGGACGCTAAACAAACGAACAACTTAAAAATAATAATCTAACTTGGAACGGATGTAGGGATATCATGTGACCGGGGTCGCTTCGCGCCTTCTATCTCTCGTGGAATAAAACGCAATTATTTGAATTTTGATTTATTTTTTCAACCTAACATTGTCGTAACTTTCTTAACTCGACAGATCACCAGCTAAGATAACAGGTGTACTCAACTATGAACATTGTTCATACCACTTAAATTATTATACGATCAGTACCGAAAAACAATTATTCATCATTATCACGAAATTTACTTTTATCACGAAAATACTATTCTTAATTTTACTAAATTCCTTTTAATCAATTCTTTTACATAAACTTGAAAATAAATTATATTAAACATGAAATCACTCGATGTCTATTTATACAAGAACTCTATTGTAGCTAATAATAAAACTTCGATCGATACCATTTCAACTCTCGGTAAAGATTGAGTAAAGATGGAAGACATTACGTAATTAAAAGATAGCGTCTTGTGGAAGGAGAAGCGATAAAGAAATTAAATATAATGTTAATTAGGACAATTATTTTGACATTTCAATGGAATAAATGGCACAACAAAATCATTAGGCTAAATGCTAAACACTAAGTTTGTTGTACTTGCTTTCATTGGTACAAAATAGAATAGTTTTTAGTTTTCGGAATGACACAAAGTTAACGTTCATTTACTCGGGGAACTGTCTTACGTTTATTTCACATGACACATAACGAAAACTTAATAAAGACTCAACAAGAATCATAATTTAATGTATCTACACTCCAACTCCTACAGTATACATTTAATCTCAGAGACTACCCACATTCAACTTCACAAGCTAGTACATTAGAAATAGGAAAGGCACAGTCGAAGTATAAAATTTATTGCTGACTTCCCTAACTAGGTACGATCTTGTACAGTAAGTAACTAGAAAACCACACAGGCATGTCTCAAAATAACCAACGGTTTGTGCTTTAAATTAAACTTACTTTGAAGTTTTAGGTACTTTAACTTACTTTGTCTTGCTCTGTGGCCTTTTCTTAAGTAGACAGTAAGTAATTTAACAAGCGGAAAAGTTTTGAAAGACAAGCAACTAGGTATCAACTGCTCAATTAAAATACTCTTAAAAAATTTCGCTTAATTTAAAAAGGTTTTGTAGATTTGGCACGGCTAGTGATAGATCGCAATAAACATTCAAATGATACAATCTAAGCTCGAACTATCGTAGAGCACAACTTATGTCAACAGATCGGTTTGCTATGTCGTGACTCACAATCTACTTCATTCTACCTAAACTCGACTCTACCTTTATGTGCGTATTGCCAGTTACACCTCTAAGTTACGTACATGACTCTGTAAGAAAATAGGATTCATTTATATTCAGAAAATATTTTTTTCATCTTTAGAGAGAATAATACTCAATTCACCAACGTTTGGTTCCATTTTAGATATTAGATTGACAAAGATCTAGCTAGTAACAATACTCTACGAGGCTATACACAGTCGTTGGCTAACAGATACTTTACAAGTAATCACGACTAAGTATCCACATCAAAATTATAATAATCATAGGCTTTTTCGAATCGTTGAATTACACAAATAGTTTAACACTAAAAATTCAATGAATTGAAACCCGTTCTTACATAAAGTCTGACATTTAATTAGCACACACAACTTTAAACAAGTTAGTGGCTGAACGATAAACTGAAACTATTCATGTCTACAAACCAATACTTCGTTGAGGTTTATTTTGGAGAATCTTATACAGTATTTAGTTTTTAATAACGAATTAACCATTAACAGCAAGCACCGTACTAATAATAAAATTACAAAGTAAACTTTAGCTCTCGTAGAAAACATCCCACCACAACAAATTGACTAGTTCTAACTCCTATCTACATATTTTATACATCTTAAACTAAATTTATTAAAGTCTCTTTATGAAGTAGTTGAACCGGCCGCAAATGGTGAAGTGAGGGTTAGGTCGGACGTGGGAAAGAAAAACTAGGAGAAGTTCGCTGCTGAACGGGCAATGTCCTTCTTTCGTTAATATCGACAACGCAACACAACACTGAAACGCACAAAGTCAAGATTCGTTTATAAAATCGTCACTACAATTACTGTTCGTGCAACCGAGTTCAATCATTCACTGTCCCTTGAGCATACAGACTACAGACGAGAGGAAGTCGAGGAAGAGAAGAGGAAGGGCACCCGGCGTCGCTTTGAGCGGCGCCTAGATGTACACTTCATGGTGTTGCTGCGGCCGGCCCCGCCGGGACTAGGAGCCTCGCTCCGACAGCTCCACGACGTCGTCCACCTCGGGACGAGTCACATCGATCTTCCGCCTCTCGGCTATTACTATTCTTATCTTTTCCTCTTCACTTATCGGCTGATCGATCGATTCAGGTGTGAGTTGGTTGTGAGGACGCGACGCCGTGCTCGCGTCGGTGGCGGCGGACTCGGTGGAGGATCTCCTCTTGGGGCCGCTCAGTCTCAGACTCTGCCTGTTGGAGGGCACGGCGAGCAGCACGGGTCGCAGCAGGCGCGCCTCCTCCCCGCGGAGGGAGTTGCGCTTGTCGACGCGCTGGCGTCTGTTCTGCGCGAAGGAGTCCCGCGCGGGGGGGCTGCCGGGCTCGAGCTGGTCGCCGTCGTCGGCGTCGATGAAGCGCGCGTCCTCCTCGTAGAGCGCGGCGGGCGGCTCGGACGCCGAGTCCTGTCGGCGGCGCCCGAAGGCGTGAGGGGATAAAGAAGCCCGTCTAGGCGGTAGCGACGTCGGCAACAAAGCGGTTTGCGAGTGCAGCGTGCGCCGGCGGCGTGCGGGGGACGGTGCTGGTTGCTTGGGCTCGCTGTACGTGAAGTTAGCCGGCAGGGACGGTACCTTGTTCAGCGGTCGCGGCGGGCTCATACATTGCTCTAGAGCGCGGCACAGAGCTCTGTCCTCTTCATCGTCCGCCTCCCGTTCTAACTCACGTTCTAGTTCTACGTCCATGTCATTTTCATCTTCCATTTGTTTATGGGATTCTTCTAGGTGTTTCATAAGTACCTATGGAACAAGCACATAATATTATTTTGCGTCGCCCTACCATGTTTTACTCATCAGTAAAATAGAGTTGAAGAAACTTACGGCGACGACGACATTGACGAGTACGAACTGCGCCATCAGAACGAACACGACGAAGAAGATGGGCGCTATGATGGTGGACACGCAGCAGTTGCGTACGCAGTCCACGGAGCTGTCGCAGTCCTCCCGCAGGGTGTCCTTCATGATGCCGTTCCAGTTGTCCCCGGTCGCCACGCGGAATAACGTTAGGAACGCCATGCCGAAGTTCGCGAAATGGGCATGTTCACCAAGACCTATCAAATAAAACGTGAAATTATTTGCAAGTATATTAACAAATTTATCACAATTATGTCTGTATTACAAAAGATTCTTTTTAATACCTTGACAAGGAATTTCGTCAGAGCATTCCAGTCGCCCAAATAGCTCTACACCAAGCGCAGCAAAGATGAAAAACAGCAAAAAGAACAACAGTCCCAAGTTTCCAACTTGCGGTAGCGCCTGCATCACTGTGTCCAACAATGCTCTTATCCCTTTCGCCATCTTCAGCAGCTTTAGTACCCTGGCTATCCTTAAAACCCTCATTACCCTCATAATAGTCGGATTTATTGGAATTATATTAGTTTCTAACTCTTCTAAAACTATTCCCACTATAGATAAGATGACGATGATTACGTCTAGTTGATTCCATTTGTCTTTTAAGTATATTTTGAAACCTATAGCAACAAGTTTCATGATTGCTTCTAAAATAAACACAGCGGTGAAGAAATAATTGAATATTTTAAGCGCATATTGCAGAGCAGGCGGCATTCTGTAGTATTCTATGGCCATCGTAACGACATTTAAGCCAATGACACCAGCTATGGCTAGGTCGAAATATTTAGATGTGACTACGTTGTGGACGAATAATCGTGTTTGTGAATAGTCTGCATAATACGGCCGCATGTGCATTTCTGAAACAAAATGTACACCGTTCACAAACAGTTTTATGCGTTATTTTTACAAGATCATGTTTGGTTCTTTTATTTTTTATGGTTTGGACTCGATTAGAACTCTACTAACTTCTCCGTTTCTTCTCCATCTGCAGTGCTCTTTTAGCCGCTCGTCTCACTCTCTCTTCTTTCTCTTGTTCCTCACGACATCTGTGAAAGTTCTCCACCACGACTCCCACGAACATGTTCAGCACGAAGAACCCAACGAGCAGTATGAATGCGATGAAGTATAGGAGACGCCATTCAGAGTAGTTTACTATTGGCTGTAGATAGAAATATAAAATTAAAATTCGCCTAATAAAAAAGTGTTAATCTAAGTGCACACAAGTGCAAAGATGGTGGTCGCTGTTTATTGGGTCATAGGATTGATATTTCTGCTATTTAATAAATTGAGAATGCAAATTCGTAAATTCGTAATATACTCGTATTATTCAGTTCGTTCTATTTTCTACTTTCCATAAATTTAAATTGTGACCTTTGTAACATTGATTGCTCAAGTGGTAAGATCATAGCTGTTTTAAAGCCTAAAACGACGTCGTTATCGTTGTGGGTGACCGTTTCCAACATCTGCGAGTTTAAATTGGCATCATCAAATTTATACTTCAGACAAATTGGAAAAAATATTCTAGAAAGTGAAAACTATGGCCAGCTTCAATATCAATTGAAAATATATTATTTTATTTTGTTTGAAAGCTTGTGAGGCCTACGTGAAGAATAATTGCCTTAGTTTTTCATGCTGTGTTTGTACCTGTTGATCAACCCCGACTGCGTCGAGGCCGGTGTACATAATGTTCACCCATCCGTCTCGAGAGCTCAGTACAAACAATGACATGAGCGCTTTGCCCAAATCGTCGAAGTTGTATTTCCTGTTCACCCATACATTGCCGTCTATTGCCAGGCAGTCTGATTTGTTCTTCACATTCTTTATGTTTGCACCTTCGCAGTAGAAAAATGCGCCTTTGAAAAGCTGGAAGAAATATTGTTATTGATTTAATATTTTCTTGCTTGTTGGCATTTATGTTTCACTATAAAGATTTAGATGCTCGTTCAGCAGTAGTGATACCTAGTGGTAACCTCAACTTGATCTTAATGGTCTTGATGTCAAGGCAATTAGTGTTTAGAAGATTGACACATTTTTACGCCTGTTTTTTTTTGTTATAACCATTTCATAGTTATGACATAAAAACAGTAATGTGGTGTTTTCCTGCTAGTCTATTCTGTCCTTCTCCAGGGTTAAAAGGCTTCTAAACACTCCTTCCACCTTTTTACAGCGTATGCCTTTCAGTTCTGGTGAAATCTATTTAGTTAATTTTAATTTACAAAATATAATAAAATCAATTTGATTAGCATTATTTTCCCTGAATGTTAGTATGTACATAAAATCTACTATCATCATTAATTTCATCAAATTCAAAGCCATAGGTATCAAGTTGATTAGTAATGTAAGCCGATTGGTTGTATTGCTCTTGGGACAAGCAGCTTAGTGCCATCCGAGTAACTTCTCGAGTAGCTGGTATAATAACACACTCGGCTTAAGACGCTACCGTGTTATCTCGGGGGAGTTCGTCTTACGTACGATTGAGTATGCACGCAAATTGCATCACTTGTGTTCGGTTAAGTAATTGGATATTGGAAGATGTTTGTTAATTAGTGTATTCACATAATTTAATCGTCCAAATAACTTATACCTGAAATATAAAATAGTGGTTTGACAGCTTATTTTATGGATATATCAGACTGTTATTTATTTTATTCTTCAGGTAAAAGTCATCTGAATCCCTTAGAAGACGGATTCAAAATTTATTTTAGAGTAATTATACAATACGCCTTAAGAGGCCGTACACGAAACTTTGCCGATTTCGCTGATTTACGTGATTTTACAGACGTGTTTTTGCGGTTAAAATAATGTATTTATAATAGTTTTAATGCACAATATGAAAGATAATTTCAATTATGATCTAATGTATGAGCTAGTTTTATTATTTTTATTACGATTAATCGACCATAAACCGACGATGGTTTTGTGAATGTTCGCTGTAAGGGGCTTAGATTATCACATAATTACGAATCGTTTTGACGTCTAAATGATATGAAAAAATTTGAATGTATTGTTGCAAAAGTCGTGTATATAATGTATGAATCACTTTTTACCACTTTTATATAAAATTTTAAAGCAAAAAATATTTAACTTATTCAAATTTTAGAGAAAATGGGCAAAGAATAGCTTTTGATTTTGGCTATTTAGTACTCTTCTTCATAAAATTAAAACAGCAAAAAATAAACTTCAGTTCGCCATCAATCCATTTCTTGAGAAAAAAATGTAAAAATTACAAAAATTTGGCAATTAAAAATCTTTTAAACAACTCAAATCTCGACTTATAATACGCAACGCAAACTCTAGCTCATTCATTAGATCATAATTGAAATGATCTTTCGTGTCGTGCATTAAAACTTACAGAAATGCATTATTTTGACTGTAAAATCACGTTAATTAGTGAAATGGAAAATAAATCAAAATTTCGTGTACTGCCTCTTAAACATCACTAGAACCAAAAATTAAGTAAATTGTTGTGCCGATGATGTTTTAGACGTATGAATAAATATTTAGTAAGGGAAGTCTTTATTGATAACATGCCTAGATCTAAATTGTCTCTTACCTGGACACCCAAAATACCGAATATGATGAAGAAAGTGCAGCAAATGAGTACAATGTTTCCGATAGGTCTCAATGAGGAGAGAAGTGTTTGCACAACTAGCTTCAAACCTGGCGCTCTGTTGATTACTCTTAGTGGCCTTAGTGATCTTAGTAATCTAAATACCTAAGAATCAAAAGAAGATATAAAAAGACGGTTAAAATGAGATTTCACAGAAAATATGTACCGTATTTGATTGTTTAAAGGTACAGTGGTTCGCACGTAAGTGGTATAAACACCTATTACAGGTAAACTGTCGGTTTACAGATAACAATCTGACAATCCGACAATTATTTTGACATTTTCTTTCATAAATATTAAACAGTACCTGTCGAGAAAATGTGACAATTACACAAATATGTCGAATTATGAGATGAATATTTAATCTATATTAAATAAAGTCCTGCCCCCCTAGCCATATTACATTTCTATTATCGTTTACGCTAACGCTTAGAACAAAATGTATGACAATGACATTACCTGCGATAAGTCACGTGACACTTATCTACGCAGGTAATGTCATTGCCATACATTTTGTTCTAAGCGTTAGCGTAAACGATAATAGAAATGTAATATGGCTAGGGGGCTGGCCTCTTATCCGATCGAAATTCATCTTAGGTACGTTAGGCCTGTGCCGAATAAGGCGGGAGGAAACGCCAGGGTGTCACCATTGTGCGGATCGCCCAGAGGACACGGTGTGACCGCCGTGTCCTCGTGGATGCGATAGGCGGCAGCAACCAGGCCAGGTCCAGGTCATGGTATGGAGCAAGAGGAAATGGGAAGCAGTCTCCTCCTTCTGCGAAGCAGTAATGCTCGCGAAGGAGAAGGTGGAACGGGTGAGGGAGACTCAACGGAGTGGCCCTCACGCCCCCAGCCGCAGCCGCCGCAGGAGACGCCCTGGGCGTCGGAGGTCGCAGGACGATCTACGGCCACCGTAGACGCGGGACTGCGGACGGCAAGTAATGGGTAGATCGCCGTCCGATCAGAACCAGGCCCGAGAGTCGACGGCGCGTAGTGTTCCACGCGCGCCTCATAGAGAATATGTCAGCCACCACTGACGGGGCCCATCATGGCCGATGCCTGCATGCCAAGGGGTAGCGGATAAATTCGTAACAGAGTTACCGCTCCCCTGGGCACTCAGGCAAGGAAGGAACAGGAGTGGGTTTTAGTCAGTAAGAGTCTGACACGCCCTCCCGCTCCACCTAGAGTGGGAGAACTCATAGGATGATTTCCCAACCCCAAAAAATAAAATAAAAAATAGGTACGTTAGGCCTGCTCACGGTGTTACCATCGACGTGCGGTCGACTATACTTTTAAAAAATTAGAGCATCTTACCCTGAGAATTCCAAATATTCGTGGACTGGATTCTGATACTAAAGACATTAATAAATCGATGATGGATATTATGACCAGAGACCCATCCATGATGTTCCATCCTGAGGTGAAGTATGCGTCTGGACCGTAAAACATTCCAGATGCCACTACCTGTTTGGAAAAAAACAAATTATACTGTACCCAGAAAATTACAGAGGGTTTTCACTAATGTGTTCTTCGATTAGGCACATGTTTCAAAACAACGTTTTGTATACAAATTTAAGCAGTTTTGAGATACATTGAAGATTTTTCCTATCTTGTTTTCCAACATTTTTTTCAAAGAGGTCCATCATAAAAAAGGTTTCCCAAAAAGTATCGTTTGATAGAAATGGGTAAAGTTATCGCAGCTCGAGTGTACGTGACACGAACAGCGTAGGCACTATGTTTCCTAGTCAAACTGTTTCATGCTTGGCTGGTACGCAACTCCACTCACTTGTATATTCCACAATTTTCGATAACCCTGCTTCATGTTAGGAGTAGATATTTTGCAAATGAAAGGGCGGATTCGTGTTTAGAAATAAACGAAAATGGATCCTCTCATTAGGTCGTTTAATTTAATCTACCTTAAATGTCAAACTTGATTGGAGTTTATCGCCTCTTATTTTAAATACGAATCTTTTTATATTAACCTTTCATTTAAAAGATTCTTATTTAAAATTCAAAGTGTTGCGCTATCGCTATACAATGTAAGCTACAATAAGCTTGAAACAAGATGACGAAAGACGAAGTAACACTTGAGCAAAGTATGAGTTATCCTCAGTGGAAGGATCAAACGACTGCTCTTACGTCTTAACCACACTTGGAACGAGTGCCTTTCTAACAATAGTAAAGTCACAGCGGAAACACCAGTAAAACGCGCCACCTTATGATGGTTGCTGACAAAATGGCGAAATTTTACCGTTTGCTCTCAAATACTTTGTGTATTTTAATGCCACTTCAGGACTACATAGTGCCGCTCGTGGTTTTAGTAGAATTCTTTATGACAGCAATGTTTATTGGCTGACTTTATAAACCAACTAAAGTGTGTCTAATAGAGATTGGCAGTCGCTGTTTTTAACATATAGCGTTTGTTTGAGTGAGAGTATAATTTTGAAATTAGTTATATAACTAATTACCTAGTTTATTATAGGAATTAAGCTGAAGTTGCACCATAATGCCTAAATATGTTTAGTGGATTTGAACATGGTACCGTTATCGTTTCTGTCTCGTTTGAAGATGACAGAGCCAAAATAATGCTTTTAATATTATAATTATCATTTACGTGGCAGGCGAGTCGTGATTTGATGTCTTTAAATATTTTAAGAGGACATTCAAGTCTTTTTACCTTGATAAACATCTCAACCGCGAATACTCCTGTGAAGACATAGTTGGCACTGGAGAGAAAGGATCGCTCCTTAGAGTCAGGCGGGATGTTCGGTCGTTCCATCGCCAAAGTGATGCAGTTCAGTGCGATGAACAATAGAACGATGTTGTCGAACCAGCCGCGCGTTACCACCCAGGTGCAGAATCTTCTCATACTGGTGTTGAAAAATGTATTGATAAAGTCAATAAATAAGGTTATGTTATTCAGACAAAGTTATCTAAACCAATCTAAATAGCTACTGTTAGTCAAGCGTATAAATCGATAAAGGTTTCATACTCTAAAAAGTTATTACTTAGGTACAGTTAAAAAAAATCTTATTAAACTGGTCTACCATAACGTTTTTAGTGTGGTTGACTGATTCGTTTAAGGAAAGCCTCGAAGACATAAAAGTACTTATTTCATTACGAAAATACTCAAATTCTTTTAGCGGAATAAAGGAATCGAGGTCGCTATAATCTTACTTGTTCTCTGGCGAAAAAATGTACAGTGAGTAAAATTCTTTTTCTTTGAGGCAGCCCGTCGGCTCCATAAAGCGAAAAAGGTCTTTGAATCTGTACTGTCGTCTGTCGAACCTTGATGACAGCATACACACGTTGTTTATAGCAACCTGCAAAAAATGGGCGCCTTGTAAAATCTTGGAATGAAACGTGCATGTAAAAGTTTATAGCCATTGTTTATGAACTCCATGTAATGTGCGTGCAGAAACAGAAAAGATAAGGTCAAGTCAAACACAAACTAACTTAACTTGATAATAACATTTGGAAGGTGTCGAACGAAAGTTCAAAGTTATGCCCCGTTGAATAGTTGTGGTGAACCTGCCAGCATAAGTTAGAAGAAGGCTCACCACAATTATTCAAGTTTACTGGATTCGCTTAAACAGATGTAATTTTAACTAGGCAAGAAGACAATTCAGAAATTGAAACACAACTTTTTACGAAAGAACAGGGTGCGACAGATAAATAACATTGTGCTTCTAATATAATAGTTTCGGTGTAAATTTAACTTTTTTTACCGTATCGTGTCTGCATCTGCGTTTGCCTGTAAAGGCTGGCTATGGATGAATCCGAGATGCTTGCCTTGATTCCTGCTATTAATGTCACCTTTACCTTAAACTTATTACTGCTACGTACTTCCTCATTGATCTGCTTCATTAGGGGGAGTGGTTGGGCATTGAGTCTTGTTGGCAGTGCCGGTGCTGGGAGCTCTCGCATCGGCCTTGGTGTCACTGGTACCACTGGTGATGTAGGTCCTAAGTTGCTCGCCTTCACTTCTGATACCGATGTCACTGTTACCAATGAATCGTACTCAGATACCCGTAACTTGCCTACGAAAATTTGGTGTATTGTAAGTGGATGTAGTGTTTATTTAGCCGGAGGAGCTGTTAGTCAACCTAGGTGATGGTTAGTGTGCCTGTTGGCACTCTCTTTGTTTTTATCTGGAAAAATTTGATGTCTGATTGGTGTTTATGAACATCACTTTGATGATCAGATGTGATGTTTGTCAGAACATTAAAACTTCTTCCATGTCCCGTATAGTTATTACTTTAATGCTCAACAAACATAAATATCAAGTGTAGTCTATTTTTAGTTCTCGAAACTAAATCGATAAGCAATGATTCCATATCGTAGACTGGTTAAGGAATGCATATAATATTAAAAGCAGTAGCTTTCATAATTATGTACGATTAGTCACCTAGTTATTATAATTGATTGCAATAACGACAGTGTTCTGCAAAAAAAGGCTAAGTACGCAGAAATATTAAATGTGAAGTAGGTTACCTGTCAAGTAGTCGTTAGTGAGTGATAGCCTGTGAGGCGGGGGCTTCACTGAGTCCAGCCGAACGGTGGAGTCTGATGAGAACCCCGCTTCTGGAGCCTTCCAGGACACCTAAACAGACAGTCGAGTATGCAGCTTTGTGCAGCTGGTGTATAAGAGTGTAGGTAGTCGACCTCGCAATTGCTTTAAACTGTTTAAACCCCTAAAGTTGAATGTCACTCGCACGTATATTGACAAGAGGCTCTAGACAAAGTGGTATGCAATCAGTTATATTGATTTCCCGAAAGTCAAAATGTAAGATTGAACCCGGGCCCCGTGTCATTTCTAAAGCAAATGTCAATTCCATACATTGTGGAATTTTGACAATAGACACTTGATCAGCGGTATCCTAATCAAATCACTCACTTTGTCTTGAGTCCAGATAGTTTCACCCTAGTTATAACTTCCTGGAAATTATTGTCAAAAGTGGCAAAGTTATAACCTGGTCGGCTATACTAAAGTGTCAATAACTCTTGCTTAAATTGTTGCAAAGCCGGTGTTTTACGCAGTGGATATCATCCCGAAGGATGAAAGGCATCTGTTTCTAATAATTTGCCGTGACTTTAAGCGATGCTGGCAGTGCTTTCCTACCTGGGTAGTAATCGACTTCGACTTCGACAAAGATAAAGGATGGAATTTTGAGACGGTGCATTAAGGATAAAAAAAATGTAGGGAAAAAGTTTGGGTTTTCTAGTGCTCAAACCTTGGCTATCTGTGTATGTCTTGGTGGCTTGTTGGTCCAACAGACTTATTTGATCTTTACGAGAAACAGAAACGATTGTCATTAAAAAGTTTTTGTGTATATTTGCCCATTTTCTCGCGAACTGTATTTTTTTTTAAATTTGGGAATGTAGTTAGCAATTAAGCTCAAAAAGTTAAGGGAAATCTTCTAAAACTGTTTTCCTGCAGCTAAACGGTTAATATAGCTGCACTTACTGTTACCGTCTTACCGTTTTACCGTCTCAAAAATCTACCCATAAAGTAACTTTGACGGGCTTACATCAGGTAGCAGTGGAGCATTATGTGCGGAGACCCTCCTGGCCTGACCTCCTGGAGGCAACACTCGCGCAGCTGGCAAAGCACCGCGCGTCCTGTTGTTGGGCAGCTCCGACTGCGTGTCGTTCTTTATCACCATCGACGACGATAGCAGGAGCTCGTTCTTGCGAATGTTTGAACCTGTTTATTAGGTTTAGACTAGATTATTACACCAAAAGTAAAAACTATTTTATGTCACTGGATATCTATCACGCCATTCACTATCATCATAGTAGGAGTGAAAGACGTCCACTGCTGGACATAGGTCACCCTCAAGTGTTTTCATATCGACTGGTCCTCTGCTTCTCGCACCCAGCGAATTCCTGCGACTTAACCAGGTCATCAATCAGGTTTGGTTCGCCTTCATCTGTCACATGAAACCTCATTTTATGTACTACTGTTCCAATGGGATGACTAAGGCGCCGCGTAATTTTAAAGAGCGTATTGTTGCGCGAACTTTGATCTTGAAAAACTATAATAGAAATCTCTTTTGACATTTCAAACATAAGTAGATAAGTGGATAAAATTATTAGTACAACTATTTAAGAAGCATAATTATCGAACATCAAACATAACATGTAAAACAATATTAGGTGTATTTTATCATTATTGAAGCTGAAAAAGTGACAATAATCTTATACCATTGCAAACGGCGTGATCCCTGCCATTGTTCAGTATGATAGCGTCTGAGTCAGATCCCGTTCTTTGTTTTGGTTTTCTTCTTAGACTTGGCCGCCAACTGTAGTTACGTTGCACCCTACACTTTTCTTCGCCATTTGTGCCCATACTAACTACACTTATATTCCTAAAAAGATCATTTTGATTATTGTTATTTGAATAATTACAGTTTAGGACACAATAACTTTAATTCGTGAAAATAAAAAGAATTAGTAAAATACTATAAAAGTTCATTCGATGTCATGGAACACAAATGTTAACCTTAGGACTCGTGTGCGTTCCCAGTAAAAAATTACTATAGCCTCAGCCACCGGATATAATGATTGTCAATAATTTCAAAATTTATGGGATGGATATATTGGATATGCGCTACCGAAATATCACGTCGTCAATCACTTAGACTTTTCGACAATCGTTATGTCACTTGGTCTAACACTTCTCATCTTTCATTCCTCGAGTACAGGTCAAATAACTGTTATGATGGTACAAACTTACTTTTGCGAACTCAGAAGACTGGATTTATCACTTGTATTCAGACAATTTTCATCCTTTGAATTTGCAATCGTGATTTGAAGGTTCTTTTCTGGTAACAACGGCGATGGTATCGACCTAGGTGTGGTCGGTGTCGTGGGCGCAGGTGATGCAGATCTTAGAGGGGGTGGGGCAAGAGTTAGAGGGGGAGGGGCAAGAGACATGGGAGGTAGACGGGCCTTCTCTGCTCCAAGTTGAGCTTGCGCTGAGTGGAGCGTTAATGTGTAGCTGTTTGGTGGCTTCAAGAGTCCGGGTATACTGGCACACTGAAAAATTTAAACACATAAATAAGGATTCACAGAAAAATCTCTTACCACTATAGAGTTTATTTTGTAGTAATGCAAGAAGTGATTGCCTTGCAACTGTTCTGACTTACGCACCGTAAGTCGTGGGTTCGTACCCAGGTAGGCAGTTGTTTACTCTTTGTAACTTATTTCATCACCATTGCTCTCAAAATGGTGAAGAAAAACATCTAGAGGAGGCCTGTGTCCCAGAAGTGAAAACGTAATAGGCTAATTACAAAACAAAATGCATAGAAAGAGTATACTTACTGAAGTACGATCAATAGAATCCAAACTTGATAACATGGCGGATCTTTCCAAGCTCAGAGCCACGTTAAAATCTCTAAAAGAAGCTCCAGGTTCTAATGTGGTAGACGGAGAGTCTTGTGGAGTGGCTGCCGTGTGAGTTATCATTGGTAACGCTGAAGATTCTGTCGTACCAGCGCATTTTGCTCGCATTTTTGACTCCTAAGATAAGGCAAACAAGCGGTGTACTCGTATCAATAGAATGCACAATCAATTACCAAACTTTTTTACATTACATGGTCATTTACAGAGCAAAGTTTTAAAATTAAAGATACCATCGGGAATTCTCATAAGATTTATAACGCTTTTAAAGTAGAAGTTGCGTTCCCCAGGGCTTATTAGCCGGCCAAATGATCAATGAGGCAAGCAAAAGAAAAGGTTTGGTTTAAAATAAATCTTCTACTGTCCTGTGATAGATTTCAAAGTAACAGACGGTAAATGCAAGATGTAGTAATTGAGCCGAAAGTCAGGTTTATACCTCTAAGATATTTCAGAAGATTACAGGATTAGGATAGAAATGTTTTCTAAAAGTAAGTAATAAGACATTTTACGACGAATAAAATCTTAAATCTTTAGTCTAGTGAGATTTACTGAGGTAATAAGATTTGCAGTATCGAAATAGGGCTCGAGATATTTTTTAAAACTGTACGGATTCTCTTGTTCAATATCTAAACTAAAATTAGAGAATTGCTAGCTTTTTACTAAAAGGCAGTGCGAGAAAAGGACGGCTATAGCTATGCACTAAGTAAAGGTCTCTGCACACAGCCGGCGTGGCGTGGCGGGGTGCGGCGTGGCGGGGCGTCGACACTGCGCTGGCACGGCGGCATCGGTCACACTGCGGGCGCGATCACGTCCCGTCCCGCCGCGCCTATCACGCCGATCGTATGGCGACGCTATTCATTCATCAAAAAGATGTTGAGCGCCGCTTCTGACTTGTATTCCCGCTCGGCGCGGCGGCGGCGTGGCGCGACGGTTACCGTCGCGTCGAGCTGGACGGCTCTGTGTGGCGTCGTCCGTAATATCTAGTACATTACAACTGCTCAGTGTCGCGTCACCGTCCCGTCCCGCCGCGCCGCGCCCGCTGTGTGCAGAGACCTTTAGAGATGTCAAACTAGTTTACGCCTTGCGCTTCGCCGTGTTTTTAGACATGTTTTTACGTGTACCCTTAATTTGTATGGAAATATTAGTTCAAACTAACTTTGACAGCTCTAATTTACGTCCGTCTCTTTCTTGTTTTATTAGAGAGAAAAAGATAGCAATAGCATAAATTAAGTTTAGTTTGTGCACAACAGAATCAACACCAATTGTTAACTAAATTTTAATCTTTTGATGTAGGAGCTAATTAAAATGTGTATTTGGCTACATAAAGTCAAAATATTTAACCAAACATATTCATAAAAAAAAAATTAACGACTATAAAAAACAACTAAAAATATGATGCAGTTGGTGGCTGTTATTTTAGTTCAATTATTGATTTTTAACAGTCGGGTTTTTATATGGGTATACATAGGCTGATAAACACATTACCCTCCTTTGCGTCGCGCAGTCGGGTTATTAGTTGATTTTAACCTAGTTTGTAACTGTAATTATTCATTGTAATGAAACTAAACAATTACAGAACAACCACTCTTTTAATTTGATAAAAATAAAGTATTTAGTGGACTAATGTAAGTAGGTACGTACTTTACTTTTTAATTTTTACTTACTTTTTGTAGATTACACTTGTTAGATTGTGCGCAGTCCTTGCAAAGTGTCGGATGGTGCGCCGATGACTTTGATTTACGATGTGATTTTATTCCCTTCTCTTTATGTCCGTTTACATCATCTTTATGCTTTCGTACATCATCCGCTGACCTCCAATAGTTTTTTATTTCATTCTGCTGACATAAATTCTCGATCAAATGTGAGCTGAATTGTCTGTTACTTTAGGATTTTCAAAGGTTTCAAATGGAATAACATTGTTCACGTTGACTTAATGAAACACTATCCCAAATACTTTACCTGCGAAAAACTCTCACTGGAATGTGATCCCGAATTCGAGTCGTCGTAGTGCAATTCGTTATTGTCTGAGAAACATTCGCCTGACAATTTTGATTTTGCCAGCTCGCGTTGTTCACGTTCCCTTCTCTCATTTCGCTAAAACATTTGAATTACACATGAGAATTTGATTGGAAATTCTGTGGCAGAGGTACGAAAGTATAAGTAATGCAAAGAATTTTTGTCTGTGCTTAGAAATTCAAATATTCTTTCTTGCAAGAAAAATTAGCTATATACAAAAAATATTGAAGGCAGGTTGGTCTTGAATGATTCCAACTTTTCGTAACCAACAGCAAAATTATGTTGCCCTCACTTACTTCTGAGCTGAACCCTTCGACGAGTATAGCAACAAGCAAGTTGAACAGTACATAATTCCCAAAAGTCATAAGGGCAACGAAATATAAAGCGGCCCAATGACTCGTTTTTTCCATGCCGTTAAATAACACGACATTCCAGTCTTCCTGTGTTAAAACCTGAAATGTTTACATCAAAGTCAGAATTTATTTCAACTGAGCAAATCGTTCTACCACATCAAGTATTTTAAAGTTCGAGTTTGTTTAATAAATCAAAATAAGCAAGGTGTGCTGTCATATTGTATTAAGTCGTGCCTTTTGGTGTAATAAAATGTTAATTTATTTCAATGTTAATAAATTAAAGTAAAAAAAATACAAAAAACTGTAGTTATTAGCGTGTTAGTGTTGACAAGTGTCATGTTGTTGTGTCGGTGTTCACTAATACACAGTAATGAAAGGGAACACAGACGGCGAGTTTGAGTACACAAGCATACAGGGTTCAGCACTACCTAATGCTATTCACTACTAAGCAAGATGCAAACTAACTACGGAGCGCTCCTTGTACTGCATTACCAAAATGTACATAACTACTAATTAACTACGGCGGATCTCTCGCTTATGCCAAGTCTAGTAATGTACAAATCCTGTTCAGTCATGTTAATCGTTAAATTTTTGTACTCGTCTTTTCTCACAACCCATATAAAGTTGTCAAATAAGACAAGTTGGTTTACAGTTCCAATCAGTTCAAGTTGGTAGTTACGAGAAACACGCGGCTTCTATATTCTAAAACATATTGAAACGGGATCGCAAATAAACCGTCTATTACTGAGCCTAGTCTAGCGTACCGCTCAAGGCTTACCTGGAACACGGTGACGGTAGCCCAGAGGATGTTATTAAAATGTTTCCTGTCGCACTCACACTTGGGATGGTGCGAGATGATCTCAGGGCAGGTACAATCCCGCTCGCTGCCATTGTCTTCGACGAACTTGCAAAACTTACCACCGAATAGGTACATGCCCAGAATACTGCTCGTCGCGAAGTCGATGTAAAATGAAAGAAAAACAAAACGCTATGCCCAAACGCCGCGACCGAGTCATCCTGACGACATTATTGTTGCGTACGAGACGTTAACACTGCAACCTGCGCTCGTGAACGAACTACTGAAATAATACTAATGTTACGGGCCGAAATAATTATTGCGTTCACAATCTAGTGTGCAGTTAGTGCCATAACAAGGAGGATATGTTCAGAGATCTATATGCACACAATCAGTATTAGTAGTGCTGTAATAATTGTGTATCTACACGATCACGTGCCGTAAAATTAGTTTTACTTCAAACAATCGTCCTAGTGATCTTATTTTGGGATGTGATGTAATAATTAATTAATAAACAAAAGCCTAAATGGTTAAGCAGTGTTATCGCCATTGGAACGCTACAACCAACGGATATTATGTTAATAAACTAAATCATATATTTACTTTCATTAACATCGTGTTATTTATAGTGCAATTAAGTTCCTCGACTAACTTAATACTTAAATTATGTTTCATTCTTTATACTGCCTCATTATTATAATAAAAAGTAGAAATGCAATAAAAATAATCCGGAGGAGGAATAAATAGGCGAAAGTAAAGTGCGAAAAAGATAATTTAATCAAAGAAAACTCTCATTCATACTGTATCATTATAATTATTACTCGTGGCAAAAGTCATTCAAATTAAAATGCAGTAATTTTTAAATTATAAATTCATCCTGAGAAATGCAGATGGAAAAGAATAAAAGGAAATTTAGATGAGAGGAGCTATACCTTCTGTTATTAATAAAGTGGAAGTTAAGAGTTTAAGAAAAGGGGAAGTAATTGAAAATTAGATTGTTACTGAAGTTAAAAACAGGGATGCCAGGGTTGATAACGAAACTGGTGGAAAGTTTTGTCATATAATCCTCAAAGTTTTGAACAACACAGTCATAAATTCGCAGAAAAAGTTAATATTAAACAACATTCCACTAATTTCGAACCAAGCTGTTCAAGATTAAAACCTAAATAATATAGAAGCAGCATGCAGAGTGATAGATATACTGTATAACTGAGTGCAGTTGTAGTAGTGGGAGTAGAGGAACTGACGAACAGGTTAACCCGCGACTCGGCTTCGAACGACCTCAAGCTAACCTTCTACTCAACCAAGCTCTCTGACTAAGTAATGTGCTTAGGACAACTTCTGATGGGAGTACTGTACGAACAACATGGTGAACGTGACACTAATGATATTTGATCAATTTGTTACGGATGGTACTAGATCTCACTACGCGGGTACTAGGGTAGCGGTTACGCGACTGAACGCTTGTTTGACAACGCACTGTGCTGCAAGCTTGATCCCTCCGTTAGTGTTACTTGATAGCTGTACAGTAGTGTGTGCGAGTAGATTGTCTCTTGCAGCAGAGTGAACGGTCGTTTGTGTACTCTCGTGGTTAGTCGATTAGCCGTGTCAAGACAACCTTCTGTTATTCGGGATTGTTCTACGGTCGTGAGTGTTGGCTGCTGACGGACCCGTGGGTAAGCGTTTAGTAAATGTTGCAAGTTCAGTCTGTTTCTGGGTTGTCTGTTAGGTATTTTAATTGAAAATGTTGAATACCTGAAACACCGTGACAAAGGCCCACAAGAGCGTATCAAAGTTTTTTCTGTCGCACACTTGATCGCCATGCTTGTCTTTCTCGCAGAATTTGCACCCGAAGAGGTTCATACCGAGGATGCTGAACGTTACCACGCAATATGCGATTAGATAAGAATACGGTTACTAGAATCCTTTCCACACACAAAGGAGGGAATATATATATATACAAAATGATAAAGGATATATAGAATAATATACATACATAAGTGTGTTGATATATTCTAAGAAGATGAGTGATCAAGTGCAGGTGTAAAAGAACTGAAGTGGACGAAAAGCACAAAAGCGTGAAGTCTCTATGGTTGAAAAGATATAATAAATAGAAGAGAAAAAGTTGTAAAGAGTGTGGATAGTGGCAGTGTGTAGTGGATGGAATGTCACAGACAGAGGTGGTTGACACACATAAGGATAAGATTGAAAAGAAAAAGGAGAAATCACTCACAGTTAGTGCACAGGTTAAGGGATGCGGGTGTGACAGTTAAGTAGAAACATTCAGAATTTCATATTTTTATGGAGAGTCGAATAAATCTTCTTTTGCTACGGAAAAATGAAAAATCTGATTGAGCAATCAATGAGTGATTGCTGGGGCCTGTGATGTTTAACTACTAGTTTACTACGATACAGGTGTGAGATAGGAATATTGAGTTTACATAAAAAATAAAGAGTTGAATTTTGAAGGTCAGGTTTGTAGACAGATATTTACATAACGCCTATTAAGTCCCTAGGAAGAAACTGAATTTGAATACCATTTAGACCATGTAAAGCAAAGAAACAAAAATATAGAAATTGTTTGTTTTTTTTTTTTCAGAATGTTGGATAATAAGTACTTAGGTAGAACAGATAGGCTATAAAATAATTTTGAAAAGAAAAGTATTTTCAGGAAACTCATAAATAGCAGTTTCACGGATTTGAAAATCATAAACTCAAAATAAAGCCCTAACCTTTTAAATTGCAGTTTAATTACATGCATTTTATCGTTGTCATTTATTGCTTATTTAAGTTACCTTTTCTTTAAATTTCATTTAAATAACCTGATCTGTCTCCGTGGTTGTATGAACTTAATATTTGTAAAAGTTGAATTGTGATATTTACCTGAATATGAAGATAAATAGTACTAGTAGTGAAAAGAAGACGGCGACGTTGTCCATGGTCCGTAGCATGACGAACAGTTGCCGGCGCAAGTTGGGCATGAACCTGACGAGTTTGAGTATGCGCAAGAGTCGAAACGTGCGGAGTACCGACAGCCCTGAATTGCCAGCCATGTCTTGCTTCTGACCCACGCTATGTGCCAGTTCGAATGCACTATTTGTAAAAAAAAATAAAAATCTTTTGTTTTAACATCATTTATATATGACACGCTTTGATGAAATGTTAATTGGCCATACCTACTACAAACTCTATAAGTAAAACAGGGCGTCAAAGTTTTTACAAGTGAAAATTATATCTTTAAAACGAAATGTAGATAATATACAGCAATAATAAAGACGTTAAGAAAAAACCCAAGCTAGGTAGCGGTTTTATAAATTCAAGTGAAGTGAATAAAGTGATTTATCTCTGTTCGTCCCTCACGAAGCTAAATGTACTTGTAACAGGGGTGAATCACCATTATATTACTCGTACGTCGGAGCTCGGGTTTAAAACCACAGATAGTCAATTACGGACACCCCTGAGTGGGGGCTACCGAGGTATCGCGGCCAATATTTCACATTGTCCTTTATATCTTTGAGGACAGTACTTAAACAATAAAGTAGAAGCACAGGCTACAAACATTTTTGTTAATTCAAACAATAAATTGCCACAAATGTTTTGCATAACTCTTATAAATAACAAAACAAACATTACGTAAAAGCACTTCATAAAGAATTTTTCATATGGTTTTACTTTAATCCATGTTATTTGGTTTTACTACGCTTTGTTTTAATTCCCGTTCGGTTCGGATCTATTCGTTTGTGAATAAAATATTCTTCTTTGATATTTTATTTGTAAGCCCGGATTGAAATTGGAGCTGACTCAATTCGGTATTTCATGAGCTACACAAAAGCTTTAGGTATATGCTTTTGTGGAGCTTTAATTAAATGGATATGTGGTACACATTACCATTAGTACAAATTACGAAACGAACTCAATAATTGATGTTTGCTTGAATGAAATAACTATTTTGACTTGTTTTGTAGCTACATTTGACCAAAATACTTAGTATTTTCAATGGTCGACGAGTAATTAGCTGTTTTCTCCAATAAACGTAATGAGATAATATAAATGATCTGTATGATTAGAGCTAATTACTGCTCTATCTCAAATCTTTGAAGAGAGATAATAACACTAAAATAGCACGAAAAACTTACCTCAGTATAACAATAACGCCATCAAACACGTTGAATCCATTGGAAATATATTTGAACGGGCCCTCGGCGACGATCTTGAGAAGCATTTCTACAGCGAAAATTGCCGAGAACACAATGTTACTGATCTCCACTATCACGGTGAGCTCCTCGGGCTGATTGTGGTATTCAATGCCCATTGACAATGTATTGATGAGGATGGCCAATAATATACCTGGAAATGACAGCTGTGAGAGGTCTTGTGTAACAGATATGTTGAGGGCGAAGGTTCATTGGAGTTAGTTTATTTGTAAGTATTCAGTTGAATAGCTACTTTTTAGCAAATAAAATGGAAAGGAAATGTTTACGATGTCTAGCGATCACAGGACCTTTATCAACGAATGCCAAATTAATAACAAATACTTTATAACAGAATTTCTAATTGAACTGATCTGATTTATGTATACGTAGTAAAAAGTTAAAGATTTACCTTGTTGAAAGTATTTATGGTCAGCAATGAATTTGATCTTCTTTCTAAGTCTGGATAGCGCTCTGGATATCCTGTTCCAGAAGTTGGCGCACGCGTTTCTCACGCGACTCTTGCGCGTCTCCTTAGCGGCTGCCTCGGCCGCGAGTAGGTCCGCACAGCATGAAAAGTCTTCCATCTCCACAATCTAGCCATAAAAAAATAAATGTACATTAGTATTTTATTGACAAAGCAGATAGCGATTGACAGAATTTCAATAGGTGGCCCTGGGTACTCAGGCAACTGAAGGAACAGGTTGTATCACGTGACATTTCGATAGCGGTTGTCAATCCTACACATATTTGATTTTTCACACTACTACGCTTTCGCTGATAGAATGGGACTTGTTTAAAAAGCTCAGTGCAACTCTGTTAAGAAACATTCAAGGTTCAATCTCTTCTAACAATCAATATTAAAAACTTGCCAAATGTAGGGAAATGATATTTTAATTCAGAATTCGAGAAAAATTTCAAATTTTAGAACAACGAACTCTATGTCATAGATAGCAAAGTTGAAAAAAGAATGGATAACCAACGGGACCCTATTACTAAGCCTCCGCTGTCCGTCCATCTGTCTGTCAGCGGGCTGTATCTCATGATCCGTAACAGGTAGTCAGTTGAAATTTTCTCAGAATGTGTATTTCTGTTGCCGCTGTTACAACAAATATTAAAAATAAATTATAAATTAAAGGGGGCTCCCCTACTAGAAACTTGCTTTATTTGCTCGATCTTAATAATGACAACAAGTAGACGCGTATAATATCTTGTATGATGGTACGGAACCCTTGATGCACGAGTCCGACTCTCACTTGGCCAGTCTTTTTAGGGCCTTTTAAAACAAATAGTTACATAAAATACACTGAGCTAAAGTCGATACTTGAGTTGGTGGTGATGGATTGATATTATTAAAATTATTATTTCATGTAGGGAAATACAGGGGGTGTAGATTAGACTGGGATAAGAATGCGAGATTTTCTTGAAAATACAGGAATTACAACAATGATTCCAGTTTTCTTATCCTTGAAGATTGCTTTGTAGCCTTCTTTATATGAAACACCATGTTGTCCTCTCAAGTTTTATTAAAGACTAACGGTAAAAGCTTTCTTGCTCAGCTTTAATTGAAAACGTGTTGAAGAGAATTAAGTTTTAAAGCAAAGAGAAGCCCGGCCTCAAGTGACTAATTAAAAGTCAAGGCATGTAAAGATTAGGGTCTTCTAACATTAAAATCTTGAAACAAATAACACAACTTAGCTTTCAAAAAACAAACAAACGGGACACAATATCTCTAACTGAAATGAAATACAAGCCAATTCATATTTCAATCTATCATCGTAAAATACTATTTCCTACGCGTGGAACGAAATACAACTTTGTACAAGTTGCTATTAAATTTTCCAATGAAGACTTTACGATGACAGATACATCGCGGGCTGGTTATAAATTGTAAAAGTTTAACCCTAATTAATTTAGTTTCAGTACGTTCTGAGAAGAACGTGAATATAATTAATTTATTATTTACTTGCGTCGATGAGTTGAGTTTGCAACATCGAATGAATGGATCGATGTTTATTAGTTTTCTTTTTTTGTATTACAGAAGAATATTTTAACAAAAATCACGGTAGACTAATATTGTTAATGCTCGCGTCAGGTATGTTATTGAAATAGGTGGTAGGTTTAATAGACAACCTTTTGGTCGCTATGTTGACCTTAAGACCTGGCGGTGGTCAATTGTGAAGCACAAGATGAGAAAAATCACTTACCCTCGTGTCAATTTTCTCTTCCCCAGCCCTCTTGCTGATGCCCTTAGTGAGTTCTTCAAAGAAGGAGTCCAGAGCTACTTGTCCAGTTGGCAGAGCCGCTGACAACGCCCCGGACAGCGCGAGCAGCTCTTGACACGACATGGTTCCGCCGGCTGCCGCTCGTTCTTCCGCGGTTTCGCCTGTCGGCAGGTCAAATTCTACGCCCCCAAATAAGTGTCACTACAGCACACGGACTAACAGATGGACGAAACTCTTCTAATGGATTGAAACCATCTTGTTATATTGAAAATTGCTTACACTGCGGTTGAGGAAATAGAATACTCGATTTTGAGTATTAGGTATAAGCCCATTACAAAATTCTATGTCTATCCTAAATAAGCGTAACCTTATAAACGTCCTAATCAGTTCAGCATTAAACATTTAACGTTTTTGCTCCAGTCCCAGTTTGCCCATTAAACTGAAAAATATTTTCTAAGAAATGCTTTAGGTTACTCTCAAAGGAATATAACAAGATGCTTTCGAGGTAAAATAGATAACTCAAGGAAGATTAAAGATTTTTATATGTAAATCAGGTCTCAAAAGTGTGCTAGACCTATGATAAGGGGTTAAGCGAAATTTAGGAAACGGTTTTATCGGATTGTTTTCCTAGTCCTATTTAGGCGTTTCTATGAAGAAGTAGGAAGAAGAAGCAAGAAGTTAGGTAGAGATTGCACATGCCCGTCTAATAGCGTCGTCTAGATCTACCATCTCCTAGACTCACCACTTTGGCTTTTAAGCCAGTCACGCTGACACAATGAATCTATAAATATTCATTCGAATTGTTAGAAAGTTTTAACACTATTGAATGTGGAGTGTTTTGTAGTGTATTCACAAGTTGAGTTTTGTTCGCAGTAAGATGGGGAAAGTTTCAAGTGTGTAAAGTACAAGCAACAGGTAAAGTAAGTAGCTGCTATTTCTTACTAGCGGAGGTGCTTTCACATTTTCAAAGATATTGTCGGAACATTCCAAGGTCATTTTATTTTAAGCTTTCTTACACTGTTATTCTTTATCAATTTTGATTTTACGCATACAGATGGCTTAATTTAAGCCAGGCGGAGGAGCTCGTGGCTAAAGTAATAACAGCCACGCGGGTTGACCCATCATGTTAAGCTCCGCTTGCCGGGGCTGCTCCATGGATGGGTGACCATCTATACATACCCGACTCCTCCGTGCCTCGGAAAGCACGTTAAGCCGTTAGTCCCGGCTGTCAATCGTGGATCTTTGACAGTCGTTACGGGTCGTCAGAATCCCGAAAGTCCATCCAGTCTTACCAAGGGGTATCACATTAACTGGGTTGTGGAGGTCAGATAGGCCTCCATGTAAAATACTGGTATTCAGCTGTATCCGGTTAGACTGTATGCCGACCCCAAGATAGTTGGGAAAGGCTAGGCAGATTGTTTTTTGTTTTATCATGAATTTGAAGAGGTTTCATTTATAAAGCAGATTTCATTATATAGCGCGCATAAATATGTCGAGCAATATGAAAAAAATACATATAACAACAGTACTTGTATCAAGGACACCATAAAACCTTTGAGTCATGTGCCAATTATTTCCAAAAAATAAATAATTTCCTAAAACGTCTTGTTCACATTGCTACACTTAGTAGGTATGATTTGGTTTCTATACCTGTTTGTGTCATTTTCTCTGATGAGCACACGTTGTGTGGGTGAGCGCCGTGTGGTTCATTCGGGGTGTGCAGTAAAACTGTGTCACTGAACATCACCGATGATCTTCGACGTGTCAGGGATGGCGGTGACAGGAGCGACAGGTTTGAGGCGTTCTACAGACAAATAAACTTTTTAAACTAGTAATAGTCTTTTTCTTGATCTTTTAGTCCTTAAATATATCTACTGTAATATATTATAATGCTTCTAAAATATAACTATGGCCAAAAGTGATCCATGTAGGTACATGTAAAGCGATCATACCTATCTGTTCGAGGGGTTCATGTGTGCTCTTATTAAGTGGGTACCGCTCACGCATACAAAGTGTATAAACACCTCAGTAAAGGGGTAATTAATTAATGCAGGGGACTGTACATCCTGTAAATTGCCTTAATAGCCACCTGTAGCCTTAGTGCCTCTAGGGAAAACTAACATAATGAGTAGGGGTTTAAGACGATGGTAATTATAACGGAACATAGTCTTTAATTAGTAAGAGACATGATTTAATATAATATTCAGGATGAATTGGATCTAAAATCACAATCTTACTTCCAATTCACCCATAACTATTAACAGAAATAGACCCTCAAACCAAATTAGCGGTCAATTACATTAAATAAACCGTTGGTTTTACCTCAAGATGAGATACGAACAGTGAGGGTAGCAAGGGTACGCGCAACAGGCTGGGTCGTTCAAATGGCTCTTTACAATCGAGTATGATCATTTTCTAAAATCGCTTACATTTCTGCCCGTATAAAAGGATACGACGGGCGTACACACAGAATAATTTAAAGTACTTGTTTGCCCGTATTTACAGACGAGTTCTGTTAACCAAATTAGTTGGTTTCTCAATTTATTTGGCCGCTTTTCTGGATCAAATATTTTTTCCTTTTTTTGCAAGGCTAGGCAGAATTTCTTTTAACATGTAAACTTGTTTCTTTTAAACACTATATACATTGGTTTAAACAATATCAGCAGTGTCGTATAGGTATAGCGCGTAGTGGTGCACCGCACCAGAAACGAGATCACTAAGCATTAGTCAATTAGTTTCGTTTTATTTTATTTTTGCTAGGATACTAGGCTTTTGTAAATTAATGTGCGTTTGTAATCTGTGCAAAATAAATATTTTTTCTTTCTTTCTTTCTTTCAGCTGACAGGATGGGAGCATGATACTGGCTCACCACAACACTTTCATTATTACTTAATCTTTGACAAGATAGATCACTTTCTGAAGCCAATCTCATGGTCAAAAAACAGTATGACAAACCAAACAAGACATTCCTTAAATCAGTCCTAAATTTTCTCTGAATTATATGGCCGAAGATAATACGATTCTGGTTTTCCTCCGGAACAACGAAGCTGCGTCGACTTGCTGACGATTACTTAAATAGTTTGCAAAGGCTTACCTGTTACAAAAGTTGAATCGAATACTGCTTTGTTGCATTTAGCTTCTAAAACCGAATAAATCAGGTATTTCAAACCAAATAAATCAGGTAGAGTGAATAAGGTGGGTGTTACCTCAAGATCGGCGGCTGACAGCGAGGGGACGCGCAACAGGCCGGGCCGACTGAGTGGCTCCTCCGGCCCCGGGCCGCCGCTTCCCTCCTCACTCACACTCTTGTTGCCATTGCCCTGGTACAGGTAGTATACGGGTAGGTATAGATAACATTAACATGAAATGTATAAAGTATTTCTATTTATTTTGAAGATTTTGAAGAAATACATTCAGTAACGGTCGTATGAGGTCTATTTTGTAATACTATTGTTAAAGCTTAGGTGAAAATGTAATTTCACCCTAATTCTAGGAGTCCCTAGAATTAGGGTGACATTACATTTTCACCTAAGCAGCAGCCAGCAGCCAGCAGCAGCAGCAGCAGCAGCAGCAGCAGCAGCAGTCAGTCGACTGCTAACTTTAAACACATCACCTTAGTTTTCACTGTAAGTTTTACAGAATCGCCAGGCTGGGCAATCATTGTATTGACCGTGACTAATGGTATTTTTAAATAAATTAATTTTCACGTTTTTTTGTGTTAAAATATGAATTCGTAGTCTAATACAAAAATAAATGTAAACATATTCAACAAAAAAAGGAGAAAAATAAAAGCTGTTTTAAAAAGTTTAAAATTTCGTAGCAAGTTCGTAGCAAAGTGCTACGAGCGCCTACGCATAAATGTTTTAGAAAATAAAAAGTAAACTAATGTTTAGAGTGGTAAGGTTTAAAAGAGTTTGAATTATTTATGATGCTAACGCTTTGAATTTGGCAAGTTTTGTTATTTTAATTGGTTTTGAAGGAAGGGTCAGCCCTTTCGAAGTTTTTCGATAATGTTAGATTGATGTTTGAAAATTGCGAATATCAGCCGTAAACTTTGAAAAGTCTAATAATGATGCCAGCCTTGCATTTAACATTTGAGTACAACAATGTATAAAATTCAATCGCAACATAAATATTCATAATGTAACAAAACTTCACTAATGAGGAAATCGAAGCAGCAATTAATACTGAAAACCTGAAAACCGATGCTTCATTAATATGCTTTGATGAAGTTGTTGCCACAATGGTGTGACATATGAGTCATAGCAGTCTCAAATGACAAAAAGACTTAACAAATGAAAGCGTCATAATGTCTGCGCTGTGTCAGCAACAATACAATACATGGCCTCGACATGGAAGCGGCTTTGTACGACTTCACGAATATTTTATCATAAGCCCTGCTACCTAAGAATGTACGCCGTAGAAGAACGGAAACTTGGAGAATTATTATTTCGAAATTCATTACAACCGGTTGATGAGAATTTACAAAGTAATCCTGAACGTTATAATGAGCTGATGAACTTTACTTGTTGAAGAAGGTACGAAATAATAACGTTTATATTTAGAATAGAATCTTATTCAAATTGTAACAGGTTTCTGAAGATGGTTATTTCAAAGGCAATTAATAAGATAATGCCTGTTACCTGTGGATGTACTCTTGGACACAAAGGGTGATGTTGTTTTGGCTTATTCGCGGGTAGTTGAAGAGTTTCTCTGCTCGTCCTCCACTGTAGCTGGGCACGTTGATAACGATATACCCTGAACAAATTTTTAGTACTATAAATAAGAAATGTCACAACTATACACGAATAAAAATAAGTTTCATAAAGTCAGGGGTTCACTAAAGAAAATTCTACAAGAGGCAACAAGGGTATTGTTTACAAGGTATAAAAATAACTTCCATTCAGACTATTTTAAAGAAATGCCAGCCATTCGCAAAGAAGTGTTCATTGGCATTTGCATTTTAAATGCCGGGCGTTACTTAGTATAAATACTGCAGTTCTTGGAAAGAAAATAATACTGGCGCCAATTTACCGACTTCAGAGAGCGCAATCACGATATCTCGAATAAGGAAATGCGAGATATTTATGATCACATAGAATATTTGAAAGGGTTGCAGCAATCCTGTCTTTATATACGGAAGTTTATGAATAAGAAATGTGTTAGGGACCTGATTTTTTTCGCCATCCTCCTTTTAAATCGTCTCCACAGATGTGCAACATATTTGACTATTTCTGCGTAACATGTAGCAGGTTCACTGTTGTTCGTAGAAGACGCAAGAGTGGAGGTTGACGTGAATCGGGCACGTTCGGCCCTCATTCGTTCCATCTCGCGTTTCTTCGTCTCGCTAAACTGCGTCGCTATGACGACCAGGCAGAGGTTGATCATGAAAAACGATCCGATCTATAAGACAAATATGTGTTTATGAGATAATGGGATCGTTAGGTCGGAGTTTGACTGATCGTTTCAGTTTTTGTGAAACTATTGTGTTTATTATGGTCGTAGCTTTTTTGTTTGTTATTTTCGGTCTGTTGTATGCTATTAATAATATGCTATTTTGTTTGTATGGCAGTTTTCACGTATATTTGAATAAAACTTGCAGATAAATTGGGGTACTGTGAAAATATGCTGTCACCATTTATGTGCAATGTGATTGTTTTAATCAATACGAAAAAGTCAATTTTTTTTAATATAGAGATACCAACCACAATCAGCAGCACGAAGTAAATCCAATCCCAAAAACTATGAGCGTCCTGCACGTAATACATTATATCTGTCCACCCTTCTAACGATATCACCTACAAACACAAAACAAAGATTATTACCATCCTTATTTCAAGAAAATAGGGTAAAACACCATAATTCCAAATAAGTTATCTTACCAAGAAAATGGCGACCCAAGCGAGACCGATGTTGTCGAAGGAGATCGTGCCCTGAAAGGGGTTGTTTCCCCTTTGGGTACAGTTTGTGTAATACTGATTCCAATCGACACATGACGTATTTGTGGGCAGGTTGTAGGAGAACGGCTTGGCCGTCTCGTTGCACACTAGCGGTCCGTATCTGTACGGGGGAAAGTCTCCGCACAAGTGCATCCCATTGTCTTCGGGCGTCGTGCATATGTAGTCCAACTCCTTTGAGAACTCATAGTAGAATGATATACTGAAACACGAATAAAGATTTTTGTATACGCTCTGAGTGTCTTAGTTTTATATGCATTGTTTTGTTTTAAAGTGGGTAGTTTTATGAGTGTTGTGTCAAGTTAGAGGCAGTTTTATGTATTCTATTGAGTATGGACATCGAACTAAACACTTGCGTTTAACGATGGATGTTTTAGTTAACAATGAAAGCTATTTTAAATGTAAGTTTCTGATTTGGCATTTACTCTCCAAATAATTTGGAAACTTTATCACTTAGATGGACATTACGAATTTTACTTATAAAACCAATTAACTAGTTAGTTCCAAATTGTTTGAAGATTGTAGACATAACATTGATCGGGATTGATAAACTGACTTTATGTAACATTGAAACATCGGTCCAACTACTTCTAAGACCCATGCAAATGGAGAAACATTGACTAGTACATCGAAACACACGGTGCATGCAGACACATGCTAGATCGGAAGCGTAGAAAGGAGTTTAGGATTAATAGCAGTTCTAATTAATGGAAGTGTTAGTTAGTAGAGATGGCTGGGGAAAGTCTGGCGAGTATCGGCGGGGCAGATTAATGTCAGTAGCCTTTGGGTCGTTATCGTTTAACGGCAGTGGGTACATAGAAACACGAGCACTGGCCGTAACCCACATCATTTGGCACCCGGTCGTTACGGGGCTTGTTCTTGATGATCGCTATAAGGCTTTTATTGTGGTCTCCAACTTCGTACTAAAATGTCTCTCGGATACTTCTGATAGTTGAACGACCCAACGTGCAAAGCTTTTATCTTTCAACAGTGCATGTATATGTTTCAGTTAACAGTAAAATGTTATGTTAATGATATGTTATTTCAAGAAACAAACCATGAGAATTGATTTATAAATGCAGATAAACAGTAACAGACAATACAATGGTAAAACGAAGCTAAATATTATTTGTTAAAACAATGACTTTGTTTTTGAATGAATTATGAAAGATGTTCATTTGATGTGTAATTTAGTGGCATTTTGTCTTTATAAACAGAGTTACCTAAAGTTGAAGAATTTGAGGCAAGAATATTTTAGTAATGGACGTTGGAAATATAAAATTATTAACAGATGTTCAACTTATTCCATAATCACTGTCCATTAGATAATTTTGCGAAATCATAAGTAAAGGAAATAATATTCAAATATTTCAGAGAAGTTGATAGAACTACTCATAGTAACCATATATTTGGATCAGAAACAAATCGGCAGTTCTCAATAAAATTTTGCAAATTAAGTGTGATATTATTGAAATAGCGACATGTAGAGAGACCTAGTGTCTCATCAAAACTGCCAATTCGTGAAGGGGAAGCAAATACGATAGCACATCTGGACGGCAGATGTGTGAAGGTACACGTTACAACAGTTCGCAATTTTCTTAATAGAAACACATTAATTTTGATCGCAAATCCTTACGAGTTCACTCTGACGCGCACTCTGTACCATTCGGACAGGTCTCTGGAACATAAATTGAGGAGCCGTGATGGGTGTTATGTACCTAAGTTTACTTCTAAAGGTCTGTAGTAAGGTCACAGTAACTAACAATGTGCTCTCATACATGACAATTCAATTAGATATTGTTTTCTAGCTCAAATAATATTGTTGTAGATGAAACCACATTGTTAGTTTGAATCTTGGTTGTAGGTAACTATTTGTACTAAATCTAGATGTTTTGGTAAATATCGACTATGAATGGCTATTATTGGTTCATGTTTGCTATGACGGTTATTTTCTACTTGTTACTATGTATGGGTTGGTATGTTTGAACCATTGATATGTTGCAAAGTTTATGTAATTTGTTTTACATAAGAATGAATTGGAGCGTGGGGATTGACATTGAGATGTATTACCGCATTATCGAATGGTTCGTTTCGTTCGTGTTTTCAGTCATACTTGACTTATAATGTGAGTGTTGACGGAATGCAATATTTAAGTGTGCTGTAGGTTATTCGACTGTAAGCGGTCTTCATGCACGTTTGTTAAAATGTTAGTAACAGTGCAAAAACAATATGTAATGAGAAAATACAAAACGTCAAAATGATGTACAGAGCAGCGATGGATGTGCTCGTCGAGGATGTAAGCGTTAAATATTGCATGCAGTCAACGCTAGCAATGGGACGTGCCGCTAAGACGAGCGCTCTCGAGCAAATGGAACAAATGAAAAAGTCATTTCAGCTGCCATTTCATCCACAAAATTTCAAACATTGCCACTCAATATGCTGCATCATACAGATTTGGGTATTATAATAAATCAACATTAATAAAACTTAGTCTATGAGCTTATATCAACTGTAATGCCGAATTGACAATATGAGACGGGTGTAACAACTGGTCTCATACTGCACCTCGGTTAGAACGGTATAAATGTAGTGATAAAACTTACTTGGGTCGCAATACATTCGGTGGAGGTACAAATTCGCAGCGTTGTCTTAGAATTCCTTCCCAGAGTTGGACTCCCACAATACCGAATATGAAGAAAACGAAGAAACATAGCAACAGAACATTTCCCAACATGGGTAATGTGTCCAGCAGTAGCATCACCAGGATCCGCATACCTGTGAAAACAAAATGAACGATTAATCAAGCCCTAACTTAAATCAAAATAGAGATCATTGCTTTTATGAGCTGCGGCAACATCATAAAATGTCAAGTTACTACCGAGAATAATATCATATTTAGGTGTGTGGTCGACTGTTAGTTGAATTATCTCGTGGCTTTATTACTAATGTAGTCCTACCCAGAAAACCTAAATGAAGATGAATATTCCATTAAGAAAGTTAAGTGACCTAAAGCTATAACTAAGGTCAAACTGTCTAATAGCCTAATACAATCACAGCGTTAGTCTAATTATTCAATTACTCTAAAAACAGCTATGCAACCATGTCGTTAGCAATTTGTTGAACTTTGTGAATTAATTTACTGCTGAAGTGCAGTTTCGCATGAATGGACAGATGGATTTCAATTAATTCGTTCCACAGCCAGGCGTACACTCCAAAGAGGAATGACTAGTACTCCACTGCAAAGCTTGTTATCTTTGAACTAAATGTTAGAAATTCAATGTGTTTGTAGAGCACGTAGATGATGCGTGTGTCGTATGTCGCAAATCAAAACGCATATTTTAATTTAACGGAATAAAAAGGCACGTGGGAGCAATAAATTGTGCGAGGGCAAATTAGTGCCGATGTGTGTGTAACCGCGGGCGCGCGTGGCTCGATTTAATTTGCGGCAGAGTTGCATTGTCCCAGTTGTTTGCGAGGCCCAGATGGGGTTTTGTGCGAAACTTTAGCTAGAACCCGTCTTTTGTTTGAATGTTCAATGCTAACCGTTTGGAAGTCGCGACGGTCCGCGCTGCTACCATGATTTATTATTGAATTTCAATGTTGTTTCTGAATGCAATGTTGCTTTGGATAACGACTGTGTCTGCCCGTAAAACCTAGCTAGAAATGTTTGCTGCAAAAATCATGTAAATTCAGACAAAGCTTTATTTCGCGCATAGTCGTAAGTTATGAATATGAATAAACACACGATTATCGCACAGTTTACTTTTAATTCGACATAAATACCATTACAGCACCTTGAAGTTTCATAAGTTTCAGAATACCAAATAACGAATAACGTCAATATACTAAGCTCTTGTATTGAACAAATATTGTAACACAACACCACTCTATATACAGCTTCCTTACATAATTTAGATAAAATCTACAAGTAAGTATATTATATTATGATAGGTAGGACGCAGGTACGAGAAGTAGGTAGATTAGGGACTACCCTTGCAGAGCAAATTTCCGCCTTGTAAACGTGAAGGGTCTGCGATAATTAAAGCTTGATTAATGTCTGTACGTAGTTTAGGGTCATCCTGTACGGCAAACACGATTGTCATCATTAGTAGGGACTTGGAAAGCAACAGTTGTGTCGTAAACAAATACATGTTTAATGTTTAAAGTTATGTAGAGAACCTTATCTAATTCGTATGCAGTATCACGTTCAGCTCTATTACAAAATTATTGTGGTAGATGAAATTTTCGTAGCTCACAGCAGAGGGACTTAAATACGTATTATTATGTAAACGCAAAGAAAAGTACGCGTTCCACAAACACAGTCTTCATGAACTTTAATTGAAACAGAAGTTCTGTACTTTAAAAAGTAAACGTTTGCTCTCAGCTTAATTTTTTTCTCCTTGAAGTTTAGCCAGAACACGCCTCGTCAAAAGGGGGAACTATTATCGAAGCTCTTTGTTGCGCAGATGGCTGTACATTCGCATGCCGGCTAAAATCTAATGTAATTAGCATTTACCTAGAAAACGTGAAAGCTTTGCTGGTCCATTTATAAGAGAATTCAATTAGTTAATAGAAAATTATATTATTGAAATGTCTTTCATGCTTACTGTTAGGATTATACTTTGATATAATTTGACTTGGCGTGCTGGCATTATGATATTAGTTATAGCATTAGCGTAATCGGCATCGCTCTGTGACGTTCCTATTGCTAGGACAGGCTTTGGGAGTCAAAGCCCCGCCTATTTGCTATACTATTACAAAAACAGCAGTATGTTTACTGTACGTTTGATTTGGCTAATTCTAATTTCTTTGATACTTTTCTATATTGTCTTTTTGAAACCTTCTACTACTTTGTTTTTTTTATCTAGTCTATCTTCGGTTTACGAATATCCACATATTACCGACTGTAAGATTATCTGTAGTAGACGTAGCGGCTTGCTGAGCTGGGCTCACTTGTTGCGCGGATCGATCGCTGCCCACGCTCGCTCTTGATTCTGACTCGGGTTAATTTTTATAAGTACTCACCAAGGTATTATGGAGTTCTTTTGTACCCCAACTTTGTACGGATTTCATTATGATAAGTAAAGTGCATGTTTGACGGGCGCAGAAAATATTGTAAAGGCTTTTGTTAGATCATAATGTTACTACAGAAATAATGTACATTTAATTCAACAGCAATAATTTGAAGGTGATGTGTATTTATTTTTGTGCTGTCAATATAAGAACAATTTATTTTAAGTATGTATAGATACTATTATTAATTTTCATCTGAATATTTCCAAGAGGCCAGAGCAATTTAGAAGCTAAGGAAAATACTTGTTACGTTCCTAGAATTCATAGAAAAAGATTATGAAATAACTTGATTAAATAAGGCAATCTTTAGAGTCTGAATTGCCGCCATATTTAATAATGAAAATAAGCAAAATATTATGTTTAGTTACCATGTTGAGTAGTTGACATATACCTACCATGAAGTTGAAACACAAGTTAAATATATCAATCAGTACAGCAGTTTCACTAAGATTTTCAACACTAACTTATTCATCATTGGCCTGCCCTTAACCCAATTTATTTGGGGTCGGCGCAACATGTCTTTTTCTTCCATACTCCCCTATTAGTCGTCATCTCTGTAGTCACCCCCTTTTTACCCATATCCTCTTGCACATAGTTGAAACCATACTTTCTTTGGCCTTCCTCTACTCTTATAGCCATCCACATGCATACACAAGACTTTCCTCACGACATTTTCTTAATTCCTCCGCATCACATGCCCATACCACGACAACCGATTTCCACACAAGTTTTCAGTCAGCGGTGCTACTTTCGGACTTCCTCTTATATACTCATTCCTAATTCTATCCATGCGCGTAACACCACACATCGCTCTTAGCACAGATAATATAATACTAGCGTACAAATGCCTTATTTCATACAAACAAACGGTACCGCCGTAACTACGGGGTTTCGTCTGGCACAAGTATTTTTTGTTCTTCGTTTGGGCCCGTCCTCTATATACACCTCGCTAGATGGTGTTAGCAGCAATGGCTTGCAAGCTGAATGAATTTACTTAAAGTCTTACCAATAATTCCTCACATATTGTGGAATTGTTTTATAGTATTTTTGGCACTTCATAGCAGTTTTACTGTATCAAAATGTGTCACTATTCAAATTTTAAAGAGGCGAATGGATAAACTCTAAAACTTCAAACAGCGTCATCTATTGGTACAAGAAATATAGATGTCTAAGGATTCTAGTACTAAGGTCTAAATTTGAATTACAAGCCAATTATTCCACAATTTTATGCTTAGGGCAGTTTATTAAATAAGAAAGTACAGTTTTTACCATGTTTATTTTCAAAATATTAATATTACTTAAACTTCGACGCCCGGGGGTGGAGGATAAATTCGAAAGAGTTACCTCGCCCCCGGGCGCGTAGGGCAGGGAGGAACAGGGGTGGGTTTTAGTCAGTAAGAGTCTGACACGCCTTTCCGCTCCACCCCAGAGCGGAAAGAGTCATTAGATGATTTCCCACCCCCCCAAAAAAAAAAAAACTTAAACTTGGATAAGAAATCGATTCATATTACGCCATCTATTGAGCTTTATTTGAACTAAATTTCTTTGTTCGAGATGAGACCCCGTGCTCTTAGCGTTCTCATCTCAGCTGCATGCAATTGCTTTTCATTCATCCTTTTTGTCGCCCAACATTCTGAACCATACAAGACAGCAGGTCTGACCATTATTTTATAAATCTTCCCCTTAAGTTTAAGGGGAATGCGGAAGTCGCAGATAGTCCCGGTGACCTGCCGCCAATTCATCCATCCAGTGTTAATTCTGTGCTTAACAGTCCGATCTATTTCGCCGTCGCTTTGCACGAGTGAACCGAGATACCAAAAATCGGGGCAGACTGGGAGAAGCGCGCCATCTAGCACTATAGCTTCAGAAATGGAGAGACCGCCGAAATCGCAGAATATGTATTCAGTTTTGGTTCTGCTGATTTTCAAGCCAACTTTCTCCAGCTTCTGTTGCCGTTTCTCCAATCTGCTCTAGATCTCAGGTCCATCTTCACCGACCAGAACAATGTCATCGGCAAACAGCATGGACCACTGTGCCTCCTCCTGTATTTCCGATGTGAGAGCGTCCATAATTAACAGGAAGAGGTAAGGACTTAAAGCCCACCCTTGATGCAAGAATACGACAGCAGTCGACCGGACGTAGGTACTGGATTGTCTGTACATAGCACGAATCAACTCCACATACTTCCCAGGCAAACCTTTCTCTTTCAAGGTCCACTACAACACATCCCGAGGTACCCTGTCATACGCTTTTCTCAAGATCAATGAACACCATGTGCAAGTTCTTGTGCAAACGTCTGTACTTCTCGCAAAATTTACGGAGAGCGAAGGTGGCGTCCATTGTCCCTCGACCTGGCATAAACCCAAATTGGTTTGTGGTAATCTCACTCTCCTCTCGCAATCTTTTTTCTATCACTTTCTCCCATACTTTCATACTATGTGAAATGAGCTTCATCGCTCGATAGTTGTTGCAGTCCTGTACATCCCCTTTATTCTTTAAGATTTTTTTGCCTTTCTCTTCCATTCTTTATAATTTTTTTAACTTATTATGCAAATAATTATATTATCGTCACATACACGCAGCGTTACCTGCCGTCCTTTAAGTGACATTATTCCTAGAACCCTAATAAAATGGTTTCAATGTTAATAATATTTCGTTTGATGCCTAAATAAACCTGCTCTCCTTGGAAAGGGCCGGGGTCCTATAAATAAACACGTAATAAATTACCTGCAAGTAACAAAGCCGGTAGTGTGGGGATCACCCAAAGTAAAAGGGTTCACGTTTTAAGAGTTTTTCTCATTTTAGCACCGAGGTTTACAGCAAGAAAGCTGTTCATAGCCATAGAAAGCACTCCAATTCTTTTAAACTGTTCCTTTTGTAATTTTCTTTTAAGAATTTAGTGTAACTACGCGAGGGTTAAAGGTTGGTTTGGCTATTACGGGGAAATATTGCCCGAATTTTCTTGCTATTATAGCCCTGGTATAGGAGAAGGCTTGTGGTGTACATATTTAACGCTTATCGCTTCATTCGCTTAGAAAAGGTCCATTAGTAGACAGAGTTATAATCTATTTATAGAGTTTGAAGCGTATCCAATTTTGACCGCGGTGGAGTGCTATTTTATAATATAATATTACTTTATGAATAGAGATTAATGACCGAACGAGATTTAAGACACGGCGTGGAAGCATGATTTTGCAAGATCTAATAATAAAACAATGACCGGTAATTACTGTTGGCTTAAGCTTTAGAATATTTTTACACGACAATCGTTATTGTTAAAAGTTATTATGAATGTGGAATTTTCTCCCTACGTCATTCGTCGTCGTAAAATTAAAGAGGCGCCAAAGAACTTTATGACACTGAATAAAAGTATATTTAATTTTTTTCAATCGAATTGGTACATACATAACGTGATGCTTGCTATTTAATGGCATAAATTATTGCGACCATTCTACTGAATGATGTGGTTGAAATTATTTGTTCAGTGTTTAAAAGAAGAATATTGGTTGGATTATTTGCTTTTATGATATTCGGTAATGTAATTGAATGTGTGGCAACTGGTTATGTGCATGATTTAACGTTAGAGAGATCGTTTTGTCAGTTGTCAAGTACTATAGTATTATTATAAATGTGGAAGTTAAGATGGATGTTATTACTCAATCACACCAGAACGGCTGAACGATTCTGGATGAAATTTGTCACAGAGATAGATCAAGTCTGGAATAGCAGATAGGCTATAATTTATAATAGGGGAAGTATTAATTCAAGGCGAGTGAAGCTGCTGGCAGAAGGTAGCTAGTGTAAAAACAAAGTTATCAAGACAACAACAGGTAGAATTATAATAACTCTATGAAAGACTGGCATGTCAATAATGTTAATATATTGAAAGCAGTGCCAGTTGGGTTTCTTTTTTTGAGTTTTTTTTTAATATGTAGCTATGTTTATGTAAATACATTATGTATGCTTAAATGTTAATGTAGTTTCGAATAACCACAAGCTCACGTGATTGCAAGTGCAACGGAAATCTTCCTAAAGAAATATTCCATGCCCATTCAAAATTTTATTGTTTTCGTGAGGAATGTGTTTAGTACGACCTGAAGTTATTTTTAAAAGATTTTATCTCTAGAACCAAAGCTAGAGTTTTATTGCTGAACCGTATAGGTATGCCAGTAAATAGTCTATACCTACTCAGCCTGCTGGTAAATCCGCCTTTAATAACTGTTTACATGACGGTGTCGATATTAAGTTTTTTTTTTTTGTAAAACGCGGTGAATAAGAACGCAGGGGTCAATAGAACTACCCAGAGAGTCATTGAGAAGTCATTGGATGATTTCCAAACCCCACAAAAAAAGGGGTGAATAGAAACAAAACTTTGAAGGGGTTTTTCAAGTTATTTAGAAATTATTTGCAGCATAAGTACTCCAATTTGTTCATGAATAACAATAAAGATAAATCGATGCTTTGCTAGAAACGAATATTAAGGTAACGAAGGGAAATCGTAATCAAAGTTGTGATTCTATTCACCCCTGCGTCCTTATTCACCCCATTTTACCGGTATCTATACCAAATCAATGATGGACATGTCAGATCAAACGGGTTGTCATTCATGGTACAATATAGGGCATACATCTGATATCCTTCCGAGTGACATGTTTAATACTAGACCGGATGTTTTGTTTAGAGACCTGTCTTGTGTTACACAACAAAAATGCATGATATTTATTCTACGAGCAAGGTCGGGACATTGGAAATGCGTCTGAAATACCTCCCATTATAGGTGCTAAATGCTAGAGTCTCATATAGTTTAAGGTAGTTACATTATAATGACTTCCACAAGATACAGACACAGCCCACTTATTGCCAATCTTACTAATATTATAAATGTGAAAGTTTGTGAGTGTGTATGTTTGTTACTTCTTCACGCTCAAACGGCTGAACCGATTTGGTTGAAATTTAGTATGTAGATAGCTTATAGCCTGGATTAACATATAAGCTACCTTTTATTCCGGTCTAGGCGGGTAAAACCGCGGGGCGCAGCTAGTTGGCTAATATTTTTAAAATTGAATGAACACTTTACATAGTACATAAAAAGAACTATGAGTACTTAGTAGTATATAGTTCTTTTTATGATACTGATACGAGAGAAAACAAAGACGATTATCGTAGGTACGCTAATGACATTAAAAGTGGACTTACTTGGTATCCTGTTGATAGCTCGTAAGGGTCTTAGCACTCGAATAGTTCTGATCGCTGATAAGTTGATATTTTCCACATTTAGTGCATATTCCAGTGCTCTGAAAAAAATTAAACTTTTAAAATCTAGGTAGAGTATCTTTTGTATGATTTTCTTTTTCCACTCTAACAACAGAAATCAAACAAAACATGTATTTATATCCAGCACTAAATCAAACCGTGGCAATGGTGACACTGACCAAAACCTTCAAAGCAAATAGTAGTTCACCTACCCGGCCATCACTATGAAAAAATCCAGCCTGTTCCATGAGTCCGCTAAATAAGTTCCGTGTCCGTAAACTCCCATCGCCACCATTTTGATTGACAATTCCAATGTGAAAAACGCGAATATTATATCGTCGAAAACCTGCAACAGATGTTTTATTAAACGCCCATTTTATTATTAAAATTGCCATTTAATTTTAAGAATTCCAATTAAGCGGGCAAATAAATAACGTTCGTGCGTAAATATTTTTTTTATTTTTATTTTATTATCCCCGAAGGGAAGGCGAAAGTCTATTGACCATATTGCCTAGTCTTACGTAGTGTATTTATACTTTTTCCATTAGAATGCAGATGTAACACATTCTAATGTTTTTTGCAGTATTTGGCAACAAATGTGTCGAGTCAGCCTTCTCGGCAAACTTCGCTGAGGTAGTCAATACTACAATAAAATTCTCAGCTCCAGTTTCCCGAGACCGCGCCTGTTTCAATGATTCCACATATTGCCCATTTGCGTTGACACTTGAGACACAAAACTACACCAATTATACATCACAATATCCACTAGGAATCAATAAACGAATAATTAAAACAGCCACTGAACTTCACTCGACAAAAGCCCGCCAAATAGCCCGTGCGTAAATAATAATAAAACAAAAGAAAATCACTTCGACAAGCCTTCACAATTTTTCTCTTTGGCCAGTGTTCTTTTTTTAATTTCGCCGAATGCACGCGTCAAGACAGAATCCATTTTTGATTAAAAACTTTAGTTTATTTTTCTCATCTTGGCGAGTTTTTCTGAAAGGTTCGATTTTCAAATTGTTGACGCCGCTTTATTTTTATTGCAGCCCGCCTTGACATTTAGTAAAGAGTTTATTTAGTAAATATTTGACTTTTTACTCACCTGTAATATTTTGCATCTATTCGTAATACACTGATCGTCGACACACGGCTGGTACATGCCTAACGTTATGCAGTTCAGCAGGATTACCAACATTGATATCCTTTCGAACCACGTGCAATTATAGTTAAGGAAATAATTCTTTTTAATAGAAGCTTGTCTAGGTCAACTTTGGTAGAGGTATACTTAATTAATATATTAATATATAAACATTGAAGAGACTACAGAAATCCGAGGATTTAATCAAAAGAAAATATTTGAATTAATAATGTTCGTTAGAGAAATAACTAGAATGTCAAAGAGAAAGCTTGGAGTTTAAATTAAATGTCGATGGGTCTACCAGTCCCTTGATAGATTTCAGAGCCGATCCTAATGATCGCTATCATTTTAATTGATTTAAGCTTTGCTTTGACAACACAGTATGTCGGCCTGTTAAAATTACAATTTGATTTATAACAGTTAAAATGTAAACATATTTAAAAAGAAATGAAAATAAGCTTCTTTCAGCTTAAGTTCAGTACATTTTGCCGAGTTATGCAAACATAAAGTTATGTTTTTGAAGTGAAAACTTTTTTAGGCGCGTTGGGCATTTTTGAGATTGGAAAAAACTATTGAACTCTCGCGCCACCGACACTGCTACCGACACCGACACCGCATTTGGATTGAAGTGATAATTTCTTTAGGCGCGTTGGGCATTTTTGTTCAAATTTTCACTTCTGTCGGCACTCCCCGAGTGCCACTCTTTTTTTTCGCCATTACAGGGTTGGTCCCATAGTAAAGGTTGTTCATAATGACGAATATTGGCAGTATTTTCATTTATTGTTGTAATGTCATCTCATGAAACGTTTCATGGTGCCTCGGGTGTGTTTGAAAGAGTCACCGCGGCCCCTGGCACAGGCAACTGAAGGAACAACTGGATTTTAGTCAGTGAGAGTCTGACACGCCGTCCTGCTCCACCCAGAGCGGGAGAAGTTTTTTGATGATTATTATTTACCGACAGAAAAAAAAAATGGTAGTCAATATATGGTAAGGACAGGGTGGGCCGCGCGTTTTTCTGATGCCACAATTTGGTTATAGACAGAGGACCGCGACCGCGACCGCGTGGTGAGTTCACTTCGGTCTTATATTATAAGAAAACACGTACGCGTGAGCACGTATAAGCCAACGTTCAGATGACTGTATCTTTAGTGTTTAAATTTATGATAACGATATGAAAATAGTTCAAAGCTCCAACTCATAAATACAAAAATAATCTTCATCATCGAAACACATGTTATTAGATAATGTAATGTAATACAAAAAAAAACAGGCCAATTGCGTGGCGGGCCAAGCGCTAGGTAAGGTTCTGTAGACCATAAGTATTTTTTGGAACGAAGTTCCTTATCGCGCGTTGTGAAAGGGGGCTAGACGGAAAAAATTCTTACGAAAAGTTGTCACGACACTAATGAGGCTGTCCATCCAAAAAGATTGTGTTGGAAAAATAATCTAATAAAAACTTCTTGTATTTTTGGTGGGTAGGTACAAAGTTTGCAAGCAGATCAAGCATTATCAAACATTATTTGTTATAGTTGTTGTTATTGCTAAAGAGTTGAGTTGAGCTGAGCTAAGCTGAGCTGAGCTGAGCTTAGCTGATCTGAGCTGTGCTGAGCTGAGCTGAGCTGCGATGAGATGAGATGAGATGATGAAGTATAACTTCTTACGTGCGTGCGTGTGTGCGTAGTTAATAATAAAAAAAATATTATAAATTAAAAAAAATAAAATTATATTACAATTCCTTCACTAATTAATCGAAAGGAACTTCGTTCCATCCGGGTGTCCCTTGACACCTCTCAAGTTTTTTTTTCCAAGGGTTTTGAAATTTGTACGAAATATAACAAGTAGAAACATTTTATAAGTTGGGCGACTAATACTCTAAAACTAACAGAGCTAACTTAACCGTGATAGTTTTCCTTTCAATTTCGTTATATATACCTACTACTGCCGTGATTTTTTTCACATAATATATATTATCCAAAAGCAATCATTTAGCTGGTAGCACTTGACTCCAACAAAAATTAGCGATTTAAAGCGTAATTTTACGCAAACGGATCCCTGAATCGAAAAATGGTTTTCACAGACCCGTAATTTTTTTTAATGGCCTCACCAAAGACATCCCACAGCATGGAATAAACGAGAAAAAAAACATCCACACTTTACTTGTACAGAAGGTAAAATAAAGAAAAAAATAAAAAGCTTGAGAGGTGTCAAGGGACACCCGGATGGAACGAAGTTCCTTTTGATTAATTAGTGTAGGAATTGTAATATAATTTTATTTTTTTTAATTTATAATATTTTTTTTATTATTATCTACGTACACACGCACGCACGTAAGAAGTTATACTTCATCATCTCATCTCATCGCAGCTCAGCTCAGCTCAGCTCAGCTCAGTTCAGATCAGCTAAGCTCAGCTCAGCTCAGCTCAGCTCAGCTCAGCTCAGCTCAGTTCAGCTCAGCTCAGCTCAGCTCAGCTCAGATCAAATGCGAAATAGAAATGAAAATATCTGGCTTGCTTTCTATAAGAGAGAGAGACAAACAGAGAAACATGCGACGCCGCACAGCTTACAATAGCTGACTATAGCAAAAAGTGTCGTGACAACTTTTTTCGTAAGAATTTTTTTTATTAGATTGTTTTTCCAACACAATCTTTTTGGATGGACAGCCTCATTAGTGTCGTGACAACTTTTCGTAAGAATTTTTTCCGTCTAGTCCCCTTTCACAACGCGCGATAAGGAACTTCGTTCCAATAGTGGCACTCCGGGAGTGCCGACAGAAGTGAAAACATGAACAAAAATGTCCAACTCGCGAAAAGAAGTTTTAACTTCGAACACGTAGTGCGGTGCGGTATCGGTGGTGGCGAGTTCAATTGTTTTTCTCATCTCAAAAATGCCCAACACGCCTAAAGAAGTTTTCACTTCTGATTTTTCTTTACCACTTTGTCGGCGTGATTATTATGTATATCCATGCCAATTTATAGCTTTTTAGTACTAAGAGTTTAAACTGCGGACGGACGGACAAACGGACATGGCGAAACTATAAGGGCTCCTTGTTGAATACGGAAACCTAAAAACATCATAAAGCATTGTATTACTTTTAACCCGCCGCCAACCATGAGAAAATGCTGTAAAAATTGTCTATGATACCTCTCTAGTCTCTGGTTCAGTATGTGGTCAGCTTTTGTGGTATAAAACCTTGACTTTTTTGACTAGGGCACAAATTCAGTGGTATGTAACAAAGTTGTTTTGTGGTCGGCTACTATTCCGTGTGTTGTGGCTTTGAGGATTAGCTGTAGTGTTCTGTCAGAACGATTTGAAAGTGTTCACGTCGAGGTCCTAGTGGTTTGGGCACGTTTTATGTACGTTGTGGTCAGAATTAGCGTTTAGTTTTGACGTTAGGAGGCTATGAGGAATAATGTTTCTAAATATGTACTGTTGATTTAATCTGCTTTGTGGTTTGTATGTAGGTATTTTATTTTGATAGATTATATTGAGGATCAAATCATGTGAAGTTTTGATAGTACACATGTAGGAAAATAAATTCATACCCGAGTTTGCTTTGATTTTGATGTGTAGTCCCTTTACCTGTGTGCCTTTGGAATATCAAAGCAGCGTAAATGTTCAATTCACCATTTATATCAGCATATAATGTCATCACGTTTTAAAGACCTCATTTCGCATTTAGCGCCCATATCTTCTGAAATTACCTTTATTATCGTACCATTAAAACCTTTCATCAGCAAAAGCTGAAAACCGGCTTATTCATTGGCTTTCAAACGTTGTTTCTTGTATTCTATTATAAGTGAAAATAAATCTGGACACAATGGTAGCGGCCATTACCGGCAGGGAATAGTGATGTTCATTATTTTGGGCTGCCCGGTCGCTTGCATTAATTACAGGATACGGAAACGCGGTTTTGGCTTTCCGTGTTTGCGGCCAGTAACAGTTGCATTGGTTAGTGATATGGTCTATGTTTGTCGAAAACCGTTGTTCTCAAATGGTGAATTTATGGATTCTATGTTTAAGTTTTTGTATTTTTTGTAAGAACTATTTTTGAAATGGATTAGCATGAATTTACTAGTTAGCTTAGATAATAAATTATAATCTAAAATACTTAGTTGGTATCTACCACAGGAATGAAAGTAGAATATTGATCCCTTAAGTAACTTAAATCACTAGTGTTGTATTTACTGAAATCTTTCGTATTCTAGCTGGGCAACTTAATCGCAGGAGTAAGAATTCCCCGCAAACCTAGGAAGCGCGAACCACCGTGACTGGCGTTTTCCATTATACTCCCCATCTGTTTGTTAAAAGGCCTTTAGATACAATGGTATGCTCAGCGCAAAGGGATTACGTCAATGTGGCTTCATAAATCAGCTACCGCTAATTTGTTTATCATTGTTATGTTTGTAGGCCAGATTTTATTGCACTTAAAACAAAACAGCCTTTGAACATCTTAAATAAGACATACAGCAAAGTTAATGGATCCTTAGGCGCGTAAATAAGGCGAAAACTCCTTTGTTTCTGGTCGAACGCTCGCAGATAAATCCGTATTTTATTTTCTCGGAAGAAGCTACTAACATGCTACTCTATTACCCATTAGGAAGAAATATATCGTTGATAATGGCCGTAATCACGTAGTATCGTCGGAGTGATGGCATCCTGTGACATAGCGTCCCGTGAGGCAATTCGTTATGGACTAATTACGTACGAAGAACAACAAGAACTAGAATGAAATCTAGGTAGTCGGTATTAAAGTTATGAAAGGTTGGGAATTGGTTCGTAGAGATTTTTATCCTTGTTCGTAATTGAAGTGTTTAAAAAGTACACAGTTTAGAATTGGGCCCTGAATATCTAAAATGTAAACAGTAGAGTTGAATAGGGGCAGACTTTATCCACATAAACTGTTTTGTGTCGTCGAGGTCACATTTTCGTAATTAATTAGTTTACGGTAGGATCCTAGATTAGTGGAAGGATGTAGTTAGTTGTAATGTCGTATAAAAAGAGTGTGTCTTACCGTTCTTACTAAATAGTACAGAAGGCAGAAAGGACCTAATTTTATTTCTCCTAAACTTGCTAAGCCTTAAAGTATTAAGAGGGTTACACAGTTCTACCATTTACTTCGCCACATGTTGTTTAATGTTCACTAAAGGTCTAAGTTGATTTAGAAAACAAAGGGAATGTGTTTTCTGAGAAGTTGTTTGGAGAAGAAGTAGCAAGAAAATAATATTTTTTCTTCGAAGCTGCTTGCTTATTCTTTACGTCGCGTTTGTGAGTGCTACTGAAACTGTAATTTTATTGTAGTTAGTTACTGTGAAGAAAAATTAAGTGTTCTCGATTCCTCGTACGATTAACATAATGAGCGAAACGTGCAGGTAGACATTATGGAAGCGCAAGAAACGCAATAATGTGTTTTTATAAATAACTCTCGTCATTCGCCATGCACCAGCGTTTCCACTTCAGATTTTTTTAAGACTTTTTTAACTTAATCACTGGGGTTATTTATTTACTTTTCTTTAATCTTGAAAGTACTTTTCTAATAACACTTAATGCACGATAGGTTCAGTGCATGCCCAGTGAGTTGGAGCTCTGTGCCCCAAACGAAATGTTCTTTTAATGGTTTTTCTTAGAGCTTACGTAAAGCTGGTCGTCAGCCGAGTACGGCATTGAGTCAACCCGGCTCCAGCCGACCGTAAAACTGTCGTTAAATATGTGGAATCTCGGTGTGCCTACACATACATATGTTTAGTGACGCTCCATCGTTCCATGACGTCGTCTAGTCACTGCTCAAAACGTATCTTTATGTGTTTCTGATACAGGAATTCGATTCTGTATTTTAATTTGTTTTCTATATACATCTACATTAATCGTGTCAAATACCTACTCAGTTTTCCAGGCTTATTTAGATCAAACATACGTGATTTCATTGGCTTTAAAATAGTGGCTATTGGCTTATGAACATAAATCTGTTAAAACGTCTACATTCTACAGAAAGCTGGTATTATCAGATTAAAAAGCTGAAAATCTATTAAGTTCTTTATCCACAAAATGTAAAAGCAAAAGAAATAAATAATCCAACTTTTCAACTCAAATACATCTGTAGTGTAAAACGGCGTATTTGTCATCTCGGTATTACGTCGTCGACATTTTTTTCCCTTCTTTTTGTCGTCAACAGCCGTTCAAGTGGCGCTGTGGTCTCTACTACCTCGCGACTTATGTAGCCCTGGTACTTTTGGTGCGCTAGCGTTTTAAAACAAGGTTCAAGGTTTCCTATGTATATTTTAGTAGGACTGTACAGTTACGTTTGTACACTCTTCCGTGTGGTGAAAGATGAATGAAGGATGGAATTCGATTCAGGGAAGTCCACACTCTCTAAACTAAAATCTGGTATTCTGCTGCAACCGATAATACAAGAAGTTGACCCGGGTTAACGCAAATGGGCCCCCATTTTACGTTTATTATTTGAATTTGATTGAACTCAGCACTATTGGTCGAGGTAACATCGCTAACTTACTGTGCTATTAAGGCGCAGTTAGACGACTTTTAAAGATTTTAATAAAACATCACGTCTAAACGACTAATTTTAATTTCTTTGAAAAAAATACATATTTCTTCAGACAATATTCTTCGTAATTTGATATGTGAATATTTGAAATTATACTTTTATAACATAGTGTAATTAATTTGTAAAGATATGTCTAACGCGGATAAAAAATTGAGAATCACGCAAAAAACTATAGAGAGTTTTTTTATGTAACCTCCACAATTTTAAAAATCATTTAATTATTTATATTTTAGTATACGTGTTTAAGTATAAATAAAACAACAGCTATTATACCTGTTGTTTTATGTATAATAAATTAATAATGCGACTAATTTTATCTATTCTAAGTCTATTACTGGGTGACGTACGACGCGTTACGTGAGCTCAGCACAGAACACGCAAGCTAACCACTCAAGGTCGTTGGCAGTTAATAGCGCCTTAAGAGAAAAACAACTACGACAGCGTGCAAGCTATAACTTTCATTTACCAAAAAAGTAAACATTTCCATCAGAAGAACTCCAAAGTATTAAACTATCATCATAAAACAAAACTTCGAATCCACTTTTAACAGAAATTTTCAACTAATTAAAGAAGCGGGATTAAGCGCATCAAACAGGAACCGGCGAGTTACACAGACGTTAAACTGCTGTCAAGCTCAATAAGAGACCGCGGTCAATAAATCCGACTGTGCAACTGTGGTGTTGGTCATTACTGAAGGAAGTTTAAGTAGTAGTTTAAGGAAGTTTATGTCACGCATGGTGAAACTGTACACTCAGTGTGTTAAGCTTGACTTGACATGACTATTGCCGATTTGTGGCACTTAGTATAGGATATGTGAATGGTTTATTACGTCGATTCCGTCAAAAACGGACGAAAATTATGCATTGTGATTGAAAAGCTTTCACGTTGAGGGGAAATGAGCTGTAAATAGTGGGCAAGGTATTTTAGAATGCAGGTACCTATTAATGCAAAAGTTTGAATATTCAAAGGAGATCTCTGATTAGTGAAGGTTTTACTTTAGAATTTTTTTAAAATAATTATTTTAGTTCAGGTAATTTTTTATACATCCCAATTTATATGTCTATATCCCAACCCGCACAGGGCCCGCGTGGTGGATCAGGGCCCACATCCTCTCACAGACAGGAGGCTTGAGCCCCAGCAGTGGGGAAATTTAAAGGCTGATGATGAATTTTTTATAATACGTTAATAAAGTAAATGGTTTGGTTATTAAGGCGCAGTTTTACGACTTTTAACGGTTTTTAATTGAACATCACGTCTAAACAAGTAGTCTTATTTCCTTGAAAAAAATATATGTTACTGTAAACTATTTCTGTCGTAATTTGATCTGAGAATATTTAATATTATATTTTTATACCATGTGTAATTAATTTGTAAAGTTATGTCTAACGCGGATAAAAAATTGAGAATCACGCAAAAAACTATAAAGCGTATTTTTATGAAACCTTCGCCATTTTAAAGATCATTAAATTATTTATAATTTAGTATCAGTGTTTTAGTTTAATACTTGTTGTTTTATGTGTAATAAATTAATAATGCGTCTTATTTCGGACGGCGCTCCTTGATGGGCGAGTCATATTACTAGGTGGACATACGACGCGTTAAGTGAGCTCAGCGCAGAACACGCAAGCTAACCACTCAAGGTCGTTGGCAGCTAATAGCGCCTTAATGGTGGTTGGTTTGGTAACCAAAAACTTGTCTATTTTATAGAGTTTTTGGTGCAATGCCTTAGAGCTTCGCTTGATATAGGATAGTTAGTCCGGTCAAGTGTAGCCTCTTACAATATTCCATGCGGGTATGATAACATATGCAAAACTAAACTAAGAAGCAGCAAGTTACTGTAGCAGTATCTTAAGCTACTTTGTTTGCTTGAAGTTGAGATTTGAGATAAAGTTCGCATGAAGAAACTAACATTCATGGACGTACATGTTAATATAGGCAAGTTGATAGAGCAAACTACCCTAGTAGGGAAATCACTAGCCACATATTATTATCTATACATATAATAAATCTGTAGAAAAGTCATTTTTGTACATTGAAGAAATTGAAACAAAAAATAGCCAGCGTGTGAAAAGATAAGTAACAGAACCCATTTCCATCATTTTTGAAATTTTTGTCTGTTTGTCTGTTTGTTTGTGCGCACATCACGTAAAATCTACGAATTCAATGCTGACAATGTTTATATACAAAAATTATACGCAACTTGAGGATTAACTTAGTTTTTGTTTCATCGAAATCGGTTCACTCAATCAAAATATATGATTAATTTAGTGAGTTCAAGAAGTAAAATATTACGTTACGCAATTAAGTATAGTACTTGCAACGACATCTTAAGACTAAAAATAGAACTAATGTTGATAGTTGAAATCTAAATCCGATAGATGGCGTTGTGCAAATGACGTCATTTTCTGAATCGCGGTGTTAAGATTTTCCGCGCGAGGATGACGTCCACCGTGTTTACTAGGCAAATTGGGTTTCGTTAGGTGTCTTAAAAGTTCTTGCGTGTGTCGTAAAAGTTCTTTGGTTGCTTGGTTTATCGATTTTCTAAATTGGTCGAAAAAAAAGTATTTGCTTATCTTATTGGTTTCGTTTGGTCAACTTTGGTCATTGGTTTGAAGTACGAAGTAAAGATTGTATTTGATTTACTTCGTAGTTTGAATCCAATAGTGCCAATCGTTATACAGTAAGTTAGTGTTGCCAATTCGTTGAGTCACGACCACGAACAGACGATACGTTGTCACACTAGACTGTTCGACGCACCGATCTTTTAAGTTTGTAGGCTATTCAGTCATAAGGGCATAAACTGCGTTAAGCGTGCCTCTCGCGTGTCCATACAAAAACGACCCGCGCGTGCCCATGCGCGTGCACACGCTCGTGAGCCCGTCGCGTGATACTTCCGTGCAATGGGGCACGCATGCACGCGACGTGATCACGCATCACGTTGGACGGGTCCACGCGCGAAGCCCGCTAGCGGGTGCACGCGCGTGCTTGTTCAGTTGACAGCGCTATCTCGAACCGACCGCACGCGCGTGCCCGGCCCATAACAAAAAATGACAAATTTTGATACAGAAAGGGTAATTGTTGAAGTTCAGTGTCGTCCTGCCATATGGGACCAATCAAGCGAAATATTTAAAGACCGGGACGCTAAATCAAAAGCATGGCATTCGACTGTACACCTCCAACGTCAAAATTGTACTGAGAAAACTGCGTACGCGGATGCACGCGCCGATGCCCGCGCATAAGCACGCGAACGTGCTCACGTGCGTGCACCAGAAGCGTGGCCCGCGACGTGCTCACGTGCGTGCACACGCTTAACGCAGTTTATGCCCTGTTGTTAGTTTTGTTTATTGCTTTAATTTTCCTTGAAAATGCCTCAAAGAAAAAAAACTAACCTTTCGCTGCGTAGCCGAAATGCGAAAAGGATGAGACTTTGTAGGTCTCAGGAATCGGAAGAAGATCGTGAAGCACGGTTATCTGCTAACCGAGAGCACATCGCTCTTTCACGTGAATCGGAAACGTTCACCGAAAGGGAGTCACGTTTAAGTTCACAAAGAACACGGACCGCGACTTTGCGGTCTCAAGAGAGTATCCAGGAACGCGAAGACCGGCTGTCTGCTGATCGGGAGCGCCACTCTCTCTCACGTGAGTCAGAGACATTCACAGAAAGGGAGTCGCGCTTAAGTTCGCAAAGAACTCGGACCGCGACTTTGCGTTCTCAAGAGAATATCCAGGAACGCGAAGTTCGGCTGTCTGCTGATCGGGAGCGCCAGTCTCTCTCACGCGAGTCAGAGACTTTCACAGAAAGGGAGTCGCGCTTAAGTTCGCAAAGAACTCGGACCGCGACTTTGCGTTCTCAAGAGAATATCCAGGAACGCGAAGTTCGGCTGTCTGCTGATCGGGAGCGCCAGTCTCTCTCACGCGAGTCAGAGACTTTCACAGAAAGGGAGTCGCGCTTAAGTTCGCAAAGAACTCGGACCGCGACTTTGCGTTCTCAAGAGAGTATCGAGGAACGCCAAGCACGTCTGTCATCTGACCGAGAGCGACACGCTCTCTCGCGCGAGTCTGAATCTCTCTCCCAAAGAGAAGAACGATTACAAATAGCTAGACATAACTATGTAGGTGTACAAAGAAACAATGAAAGTTATCTTGCATCTGAAAGGGAAAGAATAGATGAACTAAGACGAGCAGAAACAGCAGAACAACGTCAATCTCGCCTAGAAATAGAACGAGCTCGATACCATATGAATAGAGAAACAAATAGCGGAGCTGATGAGTCCATGGAAAATGACGATGCAAATATTTTATTACCTTGGGACAATAGGGAAAAATCAGGGTTCACATATTCGTCTAGAATTAATTATGCTGGCTTTACTTTCGTGGGTGACATGAGAGAAATTTGTAATTTTTGTCATGCTTTGAAATGGAGGAAAGAGACAGATGGAATGTGCTGCTCAAATGGAAAAATTGTTCTTCCAAATTTCCAAGATCCACCACACTTACTTAAAAGTCTCCTGAATGGCGATCATCCCCAGTTGAACCGTTTTTTGGATAATATTCGTTTATATAACAGTGCTTTCCAAATGACTTCCTTTGGGGCAAAACAAATAACGGAAGGACCGTTCATGCCAACCTTCAAAGTACAAGGTCAAGTTTATCACCTTATTGGATCTTTGCTGCCAGAAAATGAACCCAAATTTCTCCAAATTTATTTTGTATCCGATTACACGCAACAGCTCAATGTTAGAAATCACAATTTTCCCCAGCTCAATGCTGAGCTTTTGGGTCAACTTCAAGAATTGCTGCATCACGTTAACCAGTACGTTCGTGAATTCAAAGCTGCATTGGAGTCAATTCCACAAGGCAGCAATGATTTCAAAATTGTTATAAGTGCCGATAGACGTCCTGTGGGTGAACACCGTGGAAGACACAATGCACCCGTCGCAGATGAAGTTGCAGTTGTTTTAGTCGACCAGGAGTGTGAGAGACGTGATATCGTGTTGCGTACACGCGACGATCGCCTTCAACGCATTTTGGAAACCCACCGAGCTTACGACGCCCTGCAATATCCACTAATTTATTGTCATGGTGAAGATGGGTACAATTTTGGGCTGTACCAAGTGAACCCTACTACGAGAGTCACTAATTATCAAAAAAAAATATCTGCTCAACAATACTATTCCTACCTTTTACAAATAAGGCAAAACAGTTTCGTATATTTGCAACGATTTCGTGGTTTGTTCAGCCAATTTATTGTGGACATGTACGCAAAAATAGAAACTGAACGTTTAGTGTATATTCGCACTAACCAGCGACGGTTACGCGCTGAAGAATACGTGCACTTGCGGGACGCCATGCAATCAGATAATAACGTCGAAAACTTGGGTCGATTGGTTATTTTGCCATCCAGTTTCACAGGCGGTCCGCGGTATATGCACGAACGAACGCAAGATGCTTTTTGTTACGTCCGTAAATACGGCCGGCCGGACCTTTTTATAACATTTACAACAAATCCAAAGTGGACGGAGATTTGCCAGGCACTTCTCACAGGACAGGCGTCATACGACAGACATGACATTATTGCTAGGATTTTTCATTTAAAACTCAAAGTTTTGATTAATCTACTTACAAAGGAGAAAGTTTTCGGTTCAACTCTTTGTTTTATGTATAGCGTCGAGTGGCAAAAGCGTGGTTTACCCCACGCGCACATTCTTCTGTGGCTGGAAGAAAAAATTCGTCCCGATGCTATAGACAGTGTCATAAGTGCAGAATTTCCGGACTATAATGCAGATCCGATTTTGCATGACATAGTAAAAACACATATGGTTCACGGGCCATGTGGCCTCTTAAACAGGGAATCACCGTGCATGAAAGATGGTCAATGCTCAAAAAAATACCCCAGAGCACTGAAAGAACTAACTATGGCTGGGGAAAATGGGTATCCGCAATACCGGCGAAGATCACCGTCACAAGGTGGTTTCACAGCTACTGTCAGATTCCGTGGACAAGAAATAATTCTAAATAATAGTTGGGTGGTACCGTATTCTCCAGTTTTGTCAAACGCTTTTCAAGCACACATTAATGTTGAAATTTGTAATAGCGTCGAATCTATAAAATATATATGTAAATATGTTAATAAAGGTAGTGATCAAGCCATGATAGCACTAAGAAATAACAACCAATTTGATGAAGTGACAAGGTATCAATCTGGCCGATACATAAGCTCTTCGGAGGCAGTTTGGCGCATTTTGAGTTTCCCTATTCATGAAAGGTATCCGCCAGTCATCCATCTTGACGTGCACCTGGAAGGCGGGCAGCGAGTTTACTTTCAGCCAGAAAATGTGGCAGAAAGAATGAACAACCCAAGACAAACCACCTTGCTCGCATTCTTTCGCCTTTGCGAAAGAGACAATTTCGCTAAGTCTCTGTTGTACAATGAAGTGCCACATTATTATACTTATAACAAGCAGCAAGGTGTTTTTAATCGCAGGAGACGTGGAACTGCTGTAGAAGGCGAGTCCGGCATTTTTAAAGAACACGTGATTGGAAGAGTATACACGGTGCACCCAAATAATGCAGAGTGTTATTATTTACGCCTTCTTCTTCACACAGTGCGAGGACCTACTTCTTTTGCTGAGCTCCGCAAAGTGGACGATATAGAATATCCCACATTTCAAGCTGCTTGCCGCGCACGGCATTTATTAGATGGCGATCAGCATTGGGATGATGCTTTAGCCGAAGCATGCGTCAGTGATAGTCCACATCGTTTGCGCCATTTATTTGCCATTTTGTTGACATTTTGTGGCCTATCGGACGCTGGGCAGTTGTGGCAAAAATATAAAGACGCGTTTGCCGAAGATTTTTTGAGACAGCAAAATATAAATAGTGAAACTTCTGACCAAGTACGTGAAAGCTGCCATAATAGGGCTTTGCTGGCTATACAAGATATAGTTACAAGTATAGGAGGGAACCCCCTCAGTCAATACGGCTTGCCGACACCGACAGTTGGTGGGGAACGAATTAATAGGGAGTATACATCTGAAATAAATTACAACCCCGAAGAGTTAGCAGAAATATTGCGAAATGGCTGTTCAAATTTGACGACAGAACAACGTCAAATCTTTGATAGAGTATGCTGTAGTGTAGAACATTCATTAGGAGAAATGCTGTTTTTAGATGCACCTGGTGGAACAGGTAAAACTTTCCTCACTAAAGTTATCTTGGCTCAAATAAGGAGCCAAAACAAAATTGCCCTTGCCGTCGCTTCCTCAGGAATAGCTGCCACTTTATTACCAGGAGGAAAAACTGCACATACAACATTTAAAATACCAATCGACTTGGACCGCACAGAAAACCCTGTTTGCAACGTGTCTCGCAATAGTGATAAAGCAAGGGTTTTACGCGATTGCGCCCTTATCGTTTGGGACGAGTGTACGATGGCAAATCGTAAAGCTGTGGAAGCTGTAGATAGAACGTTGCGAGATATAAGACAAAATGACCGACCGATGGGAGGCTTAACGGTGCTATTCTGTGGAGACTTCAGGCAGACACTCCCTATAATACCCAGAGGAACGAGGGCCGATGAAATAGGTGCCTGTTTAAAGAGCTCTATTTTATGGCGTAGTGTCATATTAACTAATTTGAGCTTTAATATGCGAGCATATTTGGGAGGTGACGCAAACGCGCAGGTTTTCTCAAATTTACTACTTCAAATTGGTAACGGCACATACCCGACTCAAGAAGGAGGTAAAGTAACTTTAGTCGAAAGCCTGTGTTCTTCTGTTGCCTCACAGCAGGAACTCATTTCCTCTGTATACGGAGATCCATCAGAGATCTCGAACCATGACGCTGCTTGGCTATGCCAACGAGCTATTTTGGCACCTCGCAACGACCAAGCAGCAGCAATAAATTCTCAAATATTGGTACATGTTTCTGGAGAAAGTAGGGAATATTTATCTATTAACACGGTTTTAGAAGAAGGAGATGCCACCCACTATCCAGTAGAGTTTTTAGACTCTCTAAATACACCAGGTCTTCCAGCACACAAAATTTATTTAAAAGTCGGAGTACCAATCATTCTACTCAGAAATTTAAGCCCACCAAAACTATGCAATGGAACTCGGTTGAGAGTAACAAATCTCCAACGAAATGTCATCGAAGCCGAAATCTTAACAGGTTGCGGCTCCGGTGATGTTGTTTTCATTCCCAGGATACCCATTATCCCCAATAATTTTCCGTTTACTTTCAAACGTGTGCAATTTCCTGTAAGCCTCTGTTACGCTATGACTATTAATAAAGCCCAAGGCCAGACGTTATCCGTTGCGGGTGTAGACCTTACTTTTGATTGTTTTTCACACGGCCAACTCTATGTTTCTCTATCACGTGTTAGCAACCCAAACAACCTTTTTGTATATGCTCCGGGTAATTCCACCGCTAACATAGTATATAGAGAAGCATTAACGTAATCAACTATACCAAAGTCAGGACTCTTATCTAAATCATCAAAAAGGTGATATACTCTTATCTAAACGACGTTGTTTTGTTCTCGACAACCACGCGAACGAAGTCGCGGGCACAGCTAGTTATATAAATAAAAATGGTCTCTCGCCGCGTCTGTCTGTCTATAAGTGAGGATTTGTAATTGGCTTTCTGGTGACTATGATTTCCTTTTTTATTTGCTTTTATTAGCTGTAAGTCTTCCATGTACTAAATAAATAAATAAATAAATAAATCTGTTTGTTTGTTTGCGATAAACTCAAAAACTACTAAACAGATTTTCATGCGGTTTACACCAATAGATAGAGTGATTCATGAGGAAGGTTTAGGTATAGTTATTGTACCTATAATTTGTACCTGTGCGAAGCTGGGGCGGGTCGCCAGTATTTATAAAGGAACAAACTTTCTCGATACCTCATTTAATAGCAAAGATTATTTTTAAAAGGCAATAATGACACGGCACTTCGTTATCAAAATATTCATCTCCATAATACTCATTTTACGCGTGTAACACCGTAAAAAAGAAATCATTTCGTTTTAAAGCGAACGAAGGTCGTCGCCACAATTTTGTTTACCCTTTTTACTCTAATGACCTGTAAAATGAATACGCCCACCGACCCTTTAACGCTTCATAACTTACGACAGGGAAAAATATCCAACCTTTAACTCCTACTGAACCCACCCTAAAGCTGCATACTTGATAAATAGGTGCAACTTTAACTTGTCGGACGAGTTTTTGGCAGGATTATTTCGAGTGTAGTCCTGTGACCGTTTAATTATATTATTCGCTAATTGATTCCAGTGGATATTGTGATGTAAAGTTGTTGTAGTTTTGTGTCTCAAGTGTCTACGCAACTGGACAATATATGGAGTCATTGAAACAGGCGCGATCTCGGTAAAATGAAGCTGAGTATTTTATGTAGTATTGACTACCTCAGCGAAGCTTGCCCAGAACGAGCTTGACTCGACACATTTGCTCACAAATACTACAAAAACATTAGAATGTGTTACATCCGCATTCTAATGAAAGACAAAGTGACTGTATTCTGCACCTTAAAATTAAAAACTTTCTAAACTGGACACTGGCTAAATGCACAAACCGTGCGAAGCACAAAGTAAAAAAAAAGTGTGTGTACTTATGTACGCACGTAAGAAGTTATACTTCTTTGGCGTAACAAGATAAAAAACCAAACTGTCACATAGTTTACAAAAGGAAAACAATCATTCATGAACCACAGACCATAGCTAACTTCAGGGTGTCGGTTCTAGCTAACTTCAGGCTGTAGATTTTTAGTGACGGTGTGCGCGCGCATCGTAAAAATTTACTCTCATCATTTTTCCCTAACGTGCCAAAAGAAGTATAACTTAAAAAAAAAACTTTTACGGGAATTATGGATTCTAAATCATTACGGTGATGAAAGACTAGTTTACATAGAATATGAATTTTCTGGCATAAAGTGAAGTTATTTTGATTAGGCTTTATATAATGTTTAATGGGTTATACCAGTGATTATAAAACGATTTGATTTGTTGGATAGTTTATTGAATTTGATTTTTATGTTCTATTTTCATGACGTGGCCGTGACAGTTTTTTAAATTTAATTTGAATATTGTTTATATTTTTAGTTACATACATTGTTTCAGTTATTTTCAGCGATGAATATCAATAGTAATTTTGTAGATAACTAACCATTATTGATGATCAAACACAAACAAAATAACGCTCAGAGCATAATTTTGCATGTTTCAATACCTAATCGAATTTGCATTTCAAAGAAGTTTAAGTAGGTACCTTCGTAATTTTGTCGCCAATTTTCGATACCTTTGATATTTCCCGAATTCGTGAATTTCTATCGCGGACGGTCGTATTCGGCGATTTTAATGAGTAATCTCATAGCATTATGTGAATCGGGCCGTCTGCTATCACAAAAGGTTTGTGTTACGAGAGGAAAACGCCACCGGCCTACTCATTGTCCCAACAAGCTACGAGCGATGCTCGTTCACACTGTTCCAGTAGCTGGCCAGTGTTCAGGCCAGTACTAAGATTTTCTGGTCGGACTCGCTCTTGAAAATGTAGGAGATAGTTTTGAAAGTACTTGCTGAGGAGTCTTATAATTGACTCTTTACAAATGTTTTATATAAGTGAGTGAGCATAGCTTGTTTTGCATAAATAAATTAAAATTTCAGTCGCTTATTAAATTTTATTTAGAGAATAAACTAACATCAAATCAAATAAGTTTTAATAATAATAAGGTTTAGAATATGCTATTCACTGATACGTCGTAATGGCGTCTATATCGGCGGCCGCATTTTCGCTCAATGGTTGTCAATGATTGTGCTTAATACGTATTTTATTGACCGTAAAACCGGCCATAACGGTGAACGTTCCAACCGTCTTTTGTTTACCGAATTGCTAGTTTTATTTTTGCAAATATCCGTAACGTAATATGTTTAGTCATGCAAAGAAACGTGATGTCTTTATTGATGACTTCGTTTTTGGTACGTAAAATAAACACCACATTAAATCAAACACCTTTTATTACAAAAACATGAGATGAAACAAATTCTAAACCAAATAAATATGATGTCTTATTTTCAAGAATGAATATCTTATTAGTGTAAGAGTGAGAATATCTAGTAGGGGTAGAAGCTTAGAAGTTGATAAAAGTTTCTGAAAGTTACTGCTGTCCGTCCATCTGATCATGAATTAACTATTACCGACGTCTCAGGTCTCGCAAAGTTCGGGTGTCATGAACTTTCAATGCAACTTAGGTATCTGATATTACAGTAGGTAGCTCTAAATAATAAGTCGGTTCAGTTCAAATAATTATTGCTGTGAACTAAAATATTTAAAAAAAAAATTGGTGAGTAACGTTCAATACGTTCAAACGAGGCACTATCTTGAAGTAAAGAAGCGCACGATAGCAGCTCTGATTTCAAATCATCGAGTCTCTCACTTTAATATTTCATTCTTTACAAATGGACTGACATTTCTAAACGAGTTCTGTTGGAATGAAAAACTGAGTCAACACCATTATTATTTGAATTATATTATATTGGGCCCTTAAAAGCACCGTGATTGGACACTCGTATTTTATGAAAGATATTTATAAGTAAAATACCTATTTTATATTCAAGGATGTTTAAGTGATATTGACAAGGGAGAGAGAGCTATTTATTAGGAATTTAACACAACAAAGGCTTTTGTGTACAATAAAAAATAAAAGCAATAACTACTGAGAAAATAAGGTTGGACTCTATGATTCAAAGAGAAAAAGAAAACAAAATTTAATTAATTTGTCTGAGTAGATCAGTGAGTTATAATTTAAATTAAGATGGTTTGAATTTCACTTTAGAATTAAATCTCGGGATAAATCTATTGACAAACGGCGAAAGTGACGCTAAAAGTTAATTGGATTGGTTTCAGAGCCACTCCAGTCTTCTCAATCTGGGCTATTAATTCTGAATCGAGTTTTTATCCCCGTTTTATTACATGCATAGTTCAAGGCAAAAGCCTTCCTTTGAAGAGGGTGACACTTTTTATACCTGTCGGTTTTTCCTCTTGCTCTATTGTTTTAGATAGAACTTCAATTGTTTTGTGGCTTGAAAATTTAAATGTACTTTAGAAGAAAATAATAATTTAAGCAAATAAAGCTGCTACTAAACACAAATTGAATGAACCTGCTTTCAGAATGTTTAACGTGAGTCATACAAAGCACTCGAGTCCCTAAATTGCCTTGCTTCATGCGTGTAAACAATAAGCTCATTTGCCGCGAATTTTCCCTCCCTGAAGCATTTCAAAGACCGCCGCACAAGCTGCGCTGCTTTGTGCCACCACGATTTGGTACACAAGTGAAACTCCGCACTCTAATGTTTCGTCTTATACCATCAAATCTCAACTTTACACAGTTGACTTAAGAGTGAATAGCATGCATAAACGACGTTGCCACATTTTGTTTTCTTTCTGCTTCACGGCAAATGCTAAAAACGAAATTACAAAGCCACGCGATTCCACGTGCATAGCTGGAGTCGTTTCCTTTCCCATTTTTAAACTGATACGATTTCAACTTCTTTGTGCACAAAAATAGAAAATAAAGAGCACTAAACCGCTATCAGAAAAGTGCAGAAAATGCTTTTACACAGAATTGGCTAAGCAATAAGTACGAATACAGTTCTTCAGTGTAACGAGACAGGTAAGAACCTTGGAAGCGTGTATTTTAGATAAAAAGGTTGGAAAATGTGTCAAAGGCGACTTTATGATAACAATGCATTACAACGAGGGCTCTTTCGGCGTTCGGCGTGATACGCTCTACATTTTAATGAAGAAACTCATTTCAATTGTGAGGATCATTATGCGAGTATTCGCGTTACATAAAAACGGTGTTGTGCAAGGGAACTTTTTAATTTTAGTTATACTGTCTGCTGGGAGATATCCTGAAAGCTGAATGTGAAGAGAGGGCGGGCTATAACTAAAAGCACACACTGATGTATGTGTGCAAATAACGTGTATATTATACTTGGTACATAATGTACGTATATTCAGCTACCGTGGATGTAATGAGTTACATTCAGGGTTGTGTTGTACTTTTTATCGTGTTTTGACTTGGTATAAAAATAAATTATGTTTGCCATAGTAAAGACTTGTTCATTTGGGGTTATTTAGGCGGATCAGACTCTGTGACTAAGCTGTCAATATGGCATTACGCTACAAACCGTCCATCTAACATTTTTAACCCCCGACGCAAAAAGAGGGGTGTTTAAGTTTGACCGATGTGTGTGTGTCTGTCTGTCTGTGTGTCTATTTGTAGCATTGTAGCTCTTAAACAGGTTAACCGATTTGAATGCAGTTTTCTTTTATTTGAATGCAGATTTTCTAGCGATGGTTCTTAGACATGTTTTATCAATGTGTCTTTTATGTTTTTTAAATGTTTGCTTTTCTTTTAAGTGTTGGAGTTTTTTTTATTATTTTTAATTTAATTGGTATCTAATATTATGTTAGACCTAAGGCAGACGCAATTAATTAATAGTAAACAATAACATAATCGCAGATAGAAATTTTGTCTGTGCCACAAAAGGGAGTAGGCAGGTGAACAAACACGGGCTGTAGATAAAAGATAGAAGAAAAACATACGTGATCATTATGTCTTAATCTTAACAACATTATCAGGGGTCAACAATCCATGTAGCTAGCAATACCTATCCGATAAATGGGTAGTTGTAGATAAGTTATTTACACAGGTTGGGTATCTACTTATCTAATTCTCAGGGATCGTAAACATGTTTACTTTCTTATTCTGAGAAGATATGCCGAACACGGGTGTAATCAATTTCTATGCGTTTTCCTTCTGGACCATAATTGAATCTTATACATGAATCAGTTACTAGAACCGGTCTTTTCGTGCGTTATTTTTTAATATGGCAGCCAAGGTACCAGTAGGAAACTGAATAAAAATTGGAAGCAGCTTATGATATCATTTTATATAATGGTATTTATCTTTATTGTTTCTTTCTTTTTATAAAAATAAAAAAGTTGCCTCATACTAGGAATTACTCCTGTATCGTGGGTGCGTTCACAAACATGTAAACTCACATACACAAGACATCCAGTCCCGGAACAATTATCTGTAGGCCATAAAAATATTTGTTCCGTGCGGCAATCGAACCCGCAACACGCAGCGCAGCAGCTGATTGCTAAACCACTGCGCCAACCGTGTCGTCATCAATCATTATGCGACTTACGGAGCAGTGAAGGCCCAGTGGTAAAGGCCGTTGGTTCTTTTCATCACCACTGCTCTCAAAACGGTTAATGAAAACATCGTGAGGAATGCTGCATGTCCTAGAGCAAAAAAACCGAAGACGTGTGACATCCACCAACCCGCACTGGGTCAGAGTGGTGGATTACGGCTCTCCTAGAGAGAAGGCCTGAGCCCCAGCATTGGGAACATTATAAGGTTGATTATGTTATGTCGGTATGTGATTAATCATTAATGTAGTTTAGAGCTTTTCATATTACTTCTGTTGCACATATTATATTAATATATTCTGTAATAGGTAGACGTCTGTACATTTCATTTAGACACACTGTTTATGCATGTTTAAAATTGTGTATCTTGTTGCAAAATAAATATGTCAATCTTTGTCGCAGTTTTTTTCATCAACAATAATTCTGAATCCAGTCTCACAGTAAACAATCAAAATTAATTCTCCACTAAAGGCGTCAGGCCTTAGTTTCTAATAAAACCATTTCTGCCTTATCATGTACTAACGATTTCATGTGGCTATTAGCCTTTCCATCTTGCGAACTATAGGGTGAGGGGTGTTTTTCCATTATTTAATCAAAGTTCAATGATCGGGGTATTTGCGAATAATATCCGTATTTTTTTTTGTCTTGCATTTAAAATTGTTTCGTCAGTGATTATTTATACTTACTTCTTGTTCAATAGGTTGGTACATTGGCGGACTTAATGCAACAAGGCAGTGATTGTCTGGCAGACAACGCTCAGCCTATTTTTTTTTTTGTATTTGACTTAACCACTTTTTTTTTTGTGAGTTCCCCCTCACATTATCCAGTGACTTCTCCCGCTCCGGGTGGAGCGGGAGGGCGTGTCAGACATTTACTGACTAAAACCTACCCCTGTTCTGTTCCTTCAGTTGCCTGTGCCTAGAGGCGTGGTGACTCTCTTTCGAATTTATCCACGACTACTTGGCAGGATTGGCCCCGGCGGCCCCCGTCAGTTATTACTGATATCTCTTTGAGGCGTGCATGGACCCCTACGCGCCGAGTTTATTACTTAACGCCTGGATTCAGTTTGTTTCAACATTGCATGGAAAGTAAATCGCTTTTTATCCCTATAACAAAAACTCATATTTAACTACTGAAAAGTAAATTAAAATTAATACAATATGTCCAAATCACGCCAAAATACGTGGCATTCATCGATCTGTCAAAAACTCAAAATTGTTGGATTTCGAGGTTTTGACAGATGAGTATATTTACTAGTGTCCGACCGAAATTTCGGTTTCGGTTTCGGCCAGTTTCGGCCAAAAAATCAAGTTTCGGCCCGAGTTTCGGTTTCGGCCAAAAACGGCCGAACCCTTCGTCCGCGCCGAAACTTACAACATCGTACCTTCGGGTCGCGCTCGGCTAACGTCGGGCGCGCTCGGCACGGCTGGTAATATGGCGTCGCTCGCCTGATGCGGAAAAACTATTGTTCTTGGCATATAATATAAGACTGTTCAACTTCGATTACTAAGACTGTTAGCGTTAGTTAAGTAACTATAATAATTATTATTTTACTATCTGTTGATTAATACGTAAAAAAAATACTATAGTCGAACTTACTGTACTATAAGCAAAGTTGATAAGACTGTTGTAAACAATAAATGACAAAGATTAAATCTATAAGTAGTTGATCCTAAAAAAGAAATTGTTGATCTCAGTAAGTATGTCAAAAACACTGTTTTTATTTTTAATTAGATAATTAGTTATAAAAAATAAAAAGTATAAGTATAGATTTGTTACTATATTATACTTGTTGATTTGTTATCATAACCTATGTTATGCACCTTACATAATAAAAAAAAAGGTTCGCTAAAATGATTACCAAAGGTGATCAATTTGATTATTTTGATTATCTAATTATATTTGAATTAGCCATTCGAGGCTAACTGATTGTGATATTTGTGAGTATAATTAAAATGTAAGTAACTGAAAATAAATAAACATAATATATGAGCATCATATTTTAATAATAAATTTGTTTTATTTTATACCACCATTAAAAAATCGCTAACTTTGTGTTACAAATAATGTATTTTTTTCACTTTATAGGGTAGTTAAATTTTCAAATAGAACCTCTGTAACTGTGCTGAAATTTCATTGTGATAAATCTTTGAAAGTAGAAACCTGTAATTATAGGTCGGCGAGATATTAATTTTAGAAAAAAACGGGCTTACTAACATTTTTTCGACTTTTAAAGGACTTTTTTTTTATAAAAGGTTCGGTTTCGGTTTCGGTTTCGGCCGAAACTACAATCAAACCGAACCTTCGGTTTCGGTTTCGGCAAAATAACATGTTTCGGTCGGTCACTAATATTTACGGTGAGTTTCGTCTCTGTTTCATAGCCTTAAATCTCTTCCCTGGATTATTTATTAGTATTCCCATATGTATCTATAAATCCCCCTATACATAGTTCCATAAATATTATACTTACTTAGTTTTGTTCGAAAAACAGGTATAAAACTTGGCAGGACACACTGACCAATGAAACGATGCTACACTACTTCTAGTCTGTATCTCCAAGCAGTTAGTTTATCTTACAAGGTTTCTTGGCACTTCGGATACATTTATAACAATATAGTGCACTGGGCCACCGCACATCGCAGCGTGGCAGCCTGCCCGTGACCTACCAGCACATTTACCTAGTTTCATGTATCGTTCACTTGTCTTGTTTACATCCTTTTTTTTATTGGGTAGGAAATAATCAAATAACTTCTCCCGCTCTGGGTGGAGCGGAAGAGTGTGTCAGACTATTACTGACTAAAACCCACTCGTGTTCCTTCAGTTGTCTGTGTCAGGGCCGCGGTGACTCCTTCGATCACAACCTGCGTTTTGTTTCGACTATGTGATTTTTTTTGTTCGTTTTTAGGGTTCCGTACCCAAAGGGTAAAACGGGACCCTATTACTAAGACTCCGCTGTCCATCCGTCTGTCCGTCTGTCACCAGGTTGTTTCTCATGAACCGTGATAGTTAAACAGTTGAAATTTTCACAGATGATGTATTTCTGTTGCCGCTCTAACAACAAATACTAAAAAACAGAATAAAAAAATATTTAAGTGGGGCTCCATACAACAGATATGATTTTTTTGCCGTTTTTATAGATAATGGTACGGAACCCTTCGTGCGCGAGTCCGACTCGCACTTGGCCGGTTTGCCGACCAAGATAGTTGGGAAAAGGCTAGGCAAAAGAGATGACTTGTGCAAAGCAAATGGAGTACTATACAGGTGTAATGGCATAAATCCGAAAAAAAAATTAATCTTAGTCATTTTGATCAGCTGATGATAATTTTGACTAATATTTTTTTTTTTTTTGAGATTTCATTATGGCATTCTTGAAGAAAGTTGTTAATTTCCATGGGTAGAAGCGGAATCTAAATATGACCACACATTTCCGTTACACCCTGTATGTAAGGCATCATAGCAAACGTTCTGTAGTTTTTGCCTACCCTCATGGAGAAAGTCATGATTCTTCTTGAAGGTTATTTCTGCATGTTTTTTTTTTATATAGAAAACGGAACCTTTATATGGTCACTCTTTCATGTTTCTTTGATTTGCCTCGTTGAATTTATAAATAACTAGTTAAATCTTAATTTTCTTCTCCAAGTTAAATAACAGTTAAGTCACTAAGCTTTAATATTGAACTAATATTCTAATGTTAAATATGAAATTTTCCTTAATATTTAGGATAGTGGACTCAAATCGGTTTTGTTTAATTATCAGAATTGCACAGAGCTAAAGCTAATTCGTGTTTAACTAACTAATTGGTGAGACCGGAGCTTGTTCAATATTTGAGATTCACTTTTTCATGAAACTAGAAGCTGGTATAAAATAATTTGGAACTACAATATGTGGGCGTCAAAGCAAAACGGGTTCAGTTCTCGGCATTTAGATTCCGAGTTATACACGGTTTTTAGGTGAAAAAACGCATTTCAAGATTTTAATTGATTATTAATTAAAGCTCAATTATCTACATGTTCATATATAGTAAATGACTTTATATTATGATGTTTCTAAGTAGCAGAAATTTCTTTTTTACTAAAACTTTAAAAAATAAAAAAATCCTTTTTCTCAAATCAAACTTTATTCAGTTTCAACTTCAAATGTCTGATAAAAAAAGTTTTTGAATATTTTATTAATCCTCATTGTTAATTGACTATGATACCGAATCTAGTCTTTACTCAATACCCCACTACTGGACCATTTTTGCTTGGATGCCCACTTATAATTATATTCATAGTGTATTTTATTTATTCGTATATTAAATTTTATGCCTCATATCTATCGATATATCACATAAATATTCAACATTTATTACAACGATATCAGACCATACAAAATTCAAGAGCATTCGATTTTCATCACGGCTCAACTTTGACCTTTAGTGATGTAGATCCAAATTTTCTCTAAACCCCTCACTAGAAATAGAAATGAGCAAAACATCGCTTCGGATATTTTTAGGTCACACGTCGATATCGACATGTTAAGGGTGGTTTTCTACTAGAGATGTTCGCTGTGCGTGAGAAAAAAAAACCAGCAATGTGAAGACTTTATTTTCCTAGCTTTAGTGGGGAAAGGCTAGCGTAGGTAGTTAAATACCTAGCTAGCAGGCAAAAAAGCGAGCGCGAAAATGTGTGCGAGTGAGGTGTATTGGGACGCGAGCAAGGAATTTGTACGAGGAATGTGTGTACTCTTGATTGTGTGTCATCTGCACTTCTACACTATATGTATGCCACTTCACAGTTTTCTTAAGTATTCTAACACCGTACCTGCACAGTTTTGGTGTGAAAAATAACACATCGACGCACCGCCGCTAGACATCCTCGTACCGCCTAGCTACCTCACACATCTCTGGTGTAAAATCACCCTAAAGCCCTGTAAGGTACTTTATAGTGACATGTAGCTATTGACATATAGGTAGGTACATAGTGATTGACTGGTATTTACATAATTGTGGGGTAGTGATAACAGATAGGTGGCTAGGCAGTCGTTCTGGCGTCAGCTCGTGCCGGTAACAATTGTGTTTCGATCTCGGCACGGCTCCAACGGGCCCCACTATTACCATGGCTATGTTATCTAATACATGTCGTTACGTTACGGACATACGGGCTTTAATTAAACTTTGCTTTTTGGACGGTTCAATGTTGATAGTTGGCAGTGTTTTTAGGGGTTGCTTTTTACTGTACAAGCTGTTTTTGGGCGAGGCAGATTTACCTACATTCAGAGGCTGTTCCGCCGCATGAACTGCAGCTTTATTATTGGATAACATAGAACTACGGCAGCTACGTAATCGGAAACTAAATCCATATCAACCTAACAATGATATCATTTATTCTCTCAATATATGTATAGATATACTTATCCTAGGTATAGGGTGTGCGAAAGTGGCGTATTCCTGACCTACTAGTACCTTCAGATTTTTTTTTTTTTTGGCGGGGTTTGAAATCATCCAATGCCATCTCCCGCTCTGGGTGGGGCGGGAGGGCGTGTCAGACTTTTACTGACTAAAACCCGCCCCTGTTCCTTCTCTGCCTGAGTGCCCAGGGGAGCGGTAACTCTGTTACGAATTTATCCGCTACCCCTAGGCATACAGGCACCGGCCATGATGGGCCCCGTCAGTAGTGGCTGACAATAATCTCTTTGAGGAGCGCGTGGAACACTACGCGCCGACGACTCACGGGCCTGGTGCTGATCGGACGGCGAGCTACCCACTACTCGCCGCCCGCAGGCCCGTGTCTACGGTGGCCGGAGATCGTCTCGCGACGTCCTACGCCCAATGTGTCTCCTGCGGTGGTAGCGGCCGGGGCCGTGAGGGCCACTCCGTGGAGCTTCTCTCACCCGTCCCGCCTCCGCCTTCGCAAGCATTACTGCTTCGCAGAAGTAGGAGACGCTGTTACTATCTCTTATCTACAGTGCAGATTGCAGTAGATATCTTAGAACCGGCTTAGCTTGGATCTGCGGTTGTCATGAAAATAGTCAATTGACGCATCTTTTGAACCTATTATTAAAAAATTGACACTTGCATATTTTATTTTACAAATCTTGCAGGTAATTTTAGTAATTTATCTCCAGTCAATAAAATGCATGGTGTATAAACGGGCAACTATTTTCTAGCTAGTTGAAACGATAGGCATGCGTGACTGAAACCAATCGAATGTCACCTCGTACGTTGACTTCGACATAAATCATATCCCTCTGTGAACAATACAAACAGTAACTTATGTTCGGTGTGAAATATTCATAACATTTGCAAAATAGGTACCCATATGGAACTACCCAACTAGAATATATAAGCATCATCTCAAGAATATTTTTACCCAAATACTTCAAAGTGTTAAAAATTACTCAAAAAACCGCTCCTAACCTTACTGCTTGTAGACACGGAATGTAGTATATTTCCCACTAGTGCGAAAAAGTGTGGCAGCCAGCCCCCGCTATAATTAATTCTATCGGACTGACACCAATGCGCAAGAACACAAATCTGCGAACCATTTTGTAACTAAATAGGTATTATGTTTAAGAAGTTTTACTTATTTTTTCGAGTAAATGTGTTGAAAAACGTCATTTGATGTTGGAGGACATTGTCATTGTAGTCTCTCTGATCCAAAACGAGCTCGCCTTCCGCTCGGGCGTATATTCCGCATTAGTTACAAAGAAAAACTGCTCAACTGCATCAAAATGTATTGTTCTATATTGTTTTGAAGTTGCTGAACAGCCATTTTATTAATATTCTAATCTAAAATGCAACTGTAAGTACATCTTTCACTATGTATCTGCCCGTAGCAGTAATTTGTTATTCCAATTTGAATTTCAATTCAGTCTGTCACAGGTATTTCTCATAAACGCTGTCTAGACAAGGCCATAACAACATGCATGACACTTAGCTTGATGTACCTCAGTACCACTATAATAAGGTTCTTATGTAGAACTAGACATTTTGAAATTAATTTATCTGAATCTAGAGTATCTTACTTTCTAGGTATGGAAGATTTACAACCATGATTTGTCTTAGTAGATATTTATTTAATAAGCATTTTAAATGATTACGCAAATATAGTACCTATTTTCAGTAATTTACCATTTCATATTTTTGATTAGAGAAGCTTATGACACGTACAAATATTATTAAAAAAAAAACACAATTTCAAACTTTAATTTTCAAAGCTCCTAATTAAAACTTCAATTTAATTAGCACGGATCCCGGGGTGTTGTCACGACAACCCTATTAACGAACCTGTTATCGTGAGTGAGGGAAACGGTGTCAATCGTTTTCACCCGACATTCCGAACACCACAAAGCCAGACTCTAGTTTTCCACTTACAGCCCCCAGTAACTGTAGAACCTAATTTATTCAGTGCTCCACGAGACACGAGTGGACCGGAGTGGTCGACATCGGAATTTAACGCGAATTCTCTAGATAATTGTGGTAACACAATTCATTCTTTATTCATAAGTGCTAGAGTTTTATTTTGCATGACAACGGTTTTAACTTGGAGAAACATTAAGACCCTATTTGTAGGTTTTAAATCTAAATATGTAGATGGAAATGTGATATTTCGTTGAATATCATATTCCCGTCAAAGCCTACAGAACGTAGGCTTACCTATGCTTATACGATGTTACGAAGATATTTCTGTGAATCATATTTCCAAAGCTCCTTACCTATCGTACTGTATCTGCCAGAACAAATCAACTGTGACTCACGATACGCCTGTACACAACAATTCATGATTCAAACAGTTTATTGATTGTTTATCATTTTTACTATCTCAGTAACTTCATATTGTATTTAGAACCAGTCACTCTTACCCCAGAATTCGTGTGATGTACGAAGATTTATACAAGCATGGCAGAACTCGGAGAACAACGTGACAGTGAGGTGGGTTCCTGAGATTTGCTGTCGACATTTCTGAATTATTATACATATAATAGTAGTGTGCAAGTACTGGAACAATGGACTCTCGTGAAGACACTCTTAATAAAGTTTGCCTTTGGTTTCACATCTAGGGCGCAATAAATATCTGTTAAATGTTTTGACAGTTTCGCAAATCGTAGTTAGTTGGAATTTATTGCTAGCAAGGTGGCCATTTTTACTTTTTTGCCAAGGAGACCACAGTAATAACGTTACTTTATGCTGTTAACCCAACTTCTCTCATTACGACAACATTAAATAAATTACTCCAAAATTACGCCATCAGAGATACTCGTAATTTCCATAAAAATGGAAGGTGAAAAGAGTGCTATTATACATTTCACGCATAACCTTAATTTTTATGCTAACTTTAGAATTGCGTGTTTAATGTGTCATAATGAGGTCGTTAAAGAAATTCCAGTCATTTTCATTACGACTTTAGGGCTTTAAATTGAAGATGAAAGGAAACCTATGAATGGCAGCCCACAAAAGAACTCACCTACATCCACACGGAGTATGTGAGCATAAAACAATTTAGATTCATTACACACACGCCAAACAGTTGAAACTAACCAGATTTGTTTTTCATAATTTATATGATAGTTAGCCCCGGCTGTGGTAACACGGTGATTTTGTTTGGTATTGTTACTTTGAACTTTTGTTTGTACTATAAAAGAAAATTAATATCTGGTAAAAATGGTTTCTACCGGAATGATTAAGTAGCAAGGTATTGCGTTTCCAACTAAATATGAATAACGTATTCCCGCCCGTAAGCAATAAAGTAGCAGACATATTTAAGTTGATTCAGGAAATTCAATAACTTCGAGGGTAATGGAAATTGATGAGTCTTAAGAAGCTTGCAGCTCAGATTGAAAACCATTTAAGAGTGATGAAGAGGAAAAATACCATTTCTTGCTCGGGGATTCAGGAAAAAAACGCTGAAGTATTTAAATTGATTAAATCATTACGAATGAATGGACTCGGTCGATAAGGCGTTGCATCCAGAAATTTATATAGCTATGTATATAAAAAAAACAGTCTTTTAAAGAAACTTTTAAATCCATACACAAAAATTTTGTGTCTCCGCTGCAGGCCGTTGAAGAGTTTCTCTATCTGGAATATCCATTATCATTCGAAACTGGTTCGGTTCAAATGATATATTTGTAAAAATTCAACTTTGTATAATAAGAGGAAGTGGTTTTAATACATCTTGCAAGATTTGACCCGAACAAACAAACATTAAGTACAACATAAATAAAAGCTTTTAAAAGAAAGTAGCAAGGTTTACACCACAGATATTTACACTATTTGTTTCTCATTTATCTATGGTTTACATTACTTTGCTTTAAATAAAACTGGATGCACTAAAGAACCTTACTTATAAAAGTAATGTTTACAACTGAATATGAAATCAAAACCAGCATATTTGTACAAATATATAAAAGCGTGCAGCATGGAGGTCGGTGGCTCTCACTCTGATTGTTTGCCTTCCCCTCAGGTCATAGCTCCATAGCAAGCGAGTCTATACGAACACAACCTGCTTTGTTATTACCGCCAAAATATTCTACCATCATATCAAAATTGGGATGAGAGCACGGTATTGTTGGATAGGCGGTGTTAATGATGAAATGTCTAGAAAAAGGGACTGCTGAGTTGACAGCTACGAGTAATATGAAAGAAAAATATATGTTGCGCCGACCCCTGATAAATTGAGAAAGGGCAAAATAATGAGGATAACTTAATTACTAACATACTGTATCGTTGAACTAGTAGTTGTAGCGCTACGGTTGAGCATGAGGTCTATCTTTATTTCCAGGTCGGGCAATGGGTTATTTTCCGGTTTTCTCGGTAGCAACATGGAGTCCAGTTCTGTGCCCGGTTGATGGGAATACGCTCGCCTGCGCAATATATGTGTACTATGAATAGGTAAACCTCTGCCTAACCCTTCGGGGACTACATACATGATGGTATATCACAAGCTGTATTGGCCCTTATCTGTCAAAATCACATTTTGAGTTACGCACAAAAATGCAGCATCGAATTTCATAGCAATCAAAGGAACTTAATGGTGATTTAATTTATTTATCACGGAATCTATTGATAGTAGAAAAATACTGCTTAGACAAATCAATAGAGAATTTTTGGCTGATTACCGTGGCATCAAAAAACGAAAATCTGGTAAATGTTAGATAACGGCAGTTTAGCCTAAGGACAAGTTAAAAGACGGTATACAGGGTGTAGCGGAAAGGTGTGGTCATATTTTAAGAACCGGTTCTGCCCATGTATACGAACAACTTTCTCTAAAAAAAAAAGGAAATTCCCAAAAAAAAAATTGGACTTTCCATACAAAGTTATTATCAGCTGATCAATATTTGTATGGGAGGCAAAAATTTTTTTTGAGAATTTCCTCATATTTTCTTGATGAAAGTTGTTCATATCTATGGGCAGATGCAGTTCTTAAAATATGACCACACCTTTCCTTACACCCTGTATAAATATATGTGTATAATAATATGTCTGTATCGAAAACTCACATCCGTCAAGTCAAAGGCTAAAAAGGTTATCCTTTCTAGCATAAAAGTTAAATCAAAAATGAGTATAAATTCCCTTTTTTTAAAGGAAAATTTGTACTCGTTTAAAACACATACGTTTTATTCAATTTACATATTATTCATTTCGTACCTAACTTCTCCACAAAGGGTGGTGTGTCTTTATGCTCGATTATGTTTGAGGGGTAATCGGCTGATGGTCGCTGATTAGTTATTTATGTAGGAGCTTGATTAAAACCCGGTGGCGTACTTATTTTTGGATGTCTGACTGCTATTTTGAATTAAATATTGATGTTTTTAACATTGGATGTTGTGGTTGCCAGCAAAAAACAAGCATTTATTTTGTATTTTTTGTTTTAAATTCAGATTGATTTTTATTCATATCTTTTATATGAATAAAGAGAGGCCAAGTCGAATGTTTATTCATTACTCGTACATTTTTAAATTAAGGCATTTTTTAACCAACAAAATTACCCAGATATTTTTTCATAATTATCTTGTTCAGGCTTCGTATTTTTGTTTGAGTACTAAATCTTTACCTGTTTACTGGCTAAACATGCAGCTTTTGTCGTGTTTTTCATCGAATTTTCGCGTATTTTATTTGTATCCCACTATCAAAGTAACAAATATTTTGTTTTAGTATTCTAGAACCCGACACGTCACTTCAAATAGCTCTACCGAAAAAAGATCTGCCGAATCTCGTGAGTTTGGGGATCAATAGATTCATTAAATAAAAAAATTACAGTTATTCAATTCACATTGGAACTTTAGAATAATAACTGAAGTTGATTTAGTGTGTCTTAAAAATATCCAAAACAAAAATGCAATTCTTTAATAAAAAAAAAACAAACAATAGCAAAGTTAGCCTCGAATTGAAATGGTGGCAAATAAAAAAGTGGTTTACATCGTATTTGGCCATAATATTAATACTACATATTTATGAAGTTTGATTTCTTTTACCTATCACAATGCAATGATTACAAACAACAAATCAAGTTTTATTTTTATGAAATCCTTGAACTCTAGTAATATGAGTACGACTTGCAACCTCCAGACTTCCGTATTATTTTTATATCCTATAATATTTTTAGCTAATATAAACATTGAATAATAACATTAGAAACATTGATAAAAACATTCAATAAAGCCTTGCATTGGCCTTCGTGATATTCCGTATGTATCTCGCTTTAATTTTCACGAAACTTGGAACAGTCGTGAGCAGAGACGTAACGCCCGGGGCCATACGACCAATATACGCGGCAAAGCTTTGATCTTCACGAGTGCTGTCAATTATTCACAGGCTGAGACCCTTTGTATGCAGCACCAGGGGACTGTCAACCACATGTAGAATAAACAAAAACCGGCCTTATGCGACTGATGAAGACTGTTTTAGTAAGGTAGTTAACTAGTCACTCTGAACTCATGTGTATAAAACTATTCGCATTCGTGCATGTACCTCCATGAAGTCTGCCAACGCGCTATGGAAAGAAGTATGCTGGGTGTCAAACTTGCAGACATTAGAAAGTCTATACTTCGTTTCAAAACACAAATAGCGAACGTGGGCCACACAGATGCGAGGTTAAAGTAGAACTGGGTTGGTCACATCTACCGAATGTCGGAGGAGCAATGGGTGAAGATTAACACAGTGAATCCCAAACGCACGGAAATGTAACGCGGCAGGCCCAGAACGAGATGGTGAGTTGAGCTGGACTCCTTCTCTAAGGACTGGCCCAAAATGGCAGAAGAACAGGAAAGTGGATGGAGGTAAGGGAGTCTACTGTCCAAGTCGAACCTGTTACCTTGACGTGTGGTTGATGGTACAACTTGTGTTTGTAGGAGAACATTGCTGTTTCAAATCGGAGCAGTTGAATAAGCATTTGGCCTTTGAGATACAACTTGTGTAGCAATTAATTGAAGTGCAGATTTGAGGAACTTAGTAAATGGATTGGACTTAAGTTATACAGAGAAGTGTTAAATTTGAACTTTAAAGTTTCGGTTGAAACAAATTATTCCTCCTTTTTTACACCTGCTTGGACATAATTATTAACAGCCTTATTTTTGAATTTTGCTAACCATATGTTTAGTTTAAATACTGATTAGTGGATTCTAAATTCTCGATAACATACGTCCCATCCATCAAATTCGACTGTATACAGCATGTAACAAAAACCCTGTCCGATCCTGAAGTATTTGGTATAGTACTGCGAACACATATACGTAAACATTTAATGGATACGAGATTATTATTTTTCCCCTATGAAAATCATTATTAAAAAGTTAAAAAACTAATCAAAGGCAACACTGAGTGCTCGACAAAGTTCACCTACAGTTTTGTGTCAAAGAAGCCGCCTGAGCAAGACGGTCTTTTTGATCCTTTGTTAAAGAGTGCCTACAGCGCGGCTAGTGCAGGGCGGTATCGTTTGAAATAAAAATAGGTAAACATTAAAAGATTTCGCCGGCCGGTGGAGTGTTGTCAACTTATGAAAATTTGCCATATTTAGTGTTAAATTACGCATATTTAATAATAAAAAATCTATCACTTTTGGTTTTTATGAGATAAATTGGTTTTACTATTTTTTCTAGTAGGTACGTATGTTAAAGCAGGAATACGCCTTTATTGGATCGGACAGGGTTTTTGTTACATGCTGTATAGATAAAACCTCCTTTAGATCATTAGGAAGCACTTTACCACCCACATCTACCCTTCTTTCGTGTAGAAAATATGGTACCTAAGAAGAACCTGTTAATCAGTGTTTAAACTAATCACATGGTTATTTTTGTTATAAATAAGACCCTAAGTATGAAAAAAAAGGATTACTATCTTATTTCTAAGTCTGAATAAAAGCAAGGATATACAAAAAATACATAGATCCAACGACCAGGGGAACATGAATCCATGAATAATTAAATGCTGAATAGACATAGTAGATAATATATGTTATTCCGAGACTCCTCCGTGCCTCGGAAAGCACGTTAAGCCGTTGGCCCCGGCTGTCAATCGTGGATCTTTGGCAGTCGTTACGGGTCGTCAGAAGCCCGAAAGTCTGACAACCAGTCTTACTAAGGGGTATCGTATTACCCAGTAACTTGGTTGTGGAGGTCAGATAGGCAGTCGCTCCATGTAAAATACTGGTATTCAGCTGCATCCGATTGGACTGGAAGACTCCAAGACAGTTGGGAAAAGGCTAGGCAGGCAGGCATATGTTATTGTATTCATGTTAAACCATCATTCATGTCACGAAAACATTCCGGCTTTCTTTAATTCCTCGTTTCATTAAACCGAAACAAAACCACAAAAAAAAACAAGTCTCTCAATTACCAAAAACATTTTTATGTAGTTTAACCTAAATACTGGTAGTTTGAATATTCATTAATTCCGCTACAAAATTCCGTAGAAACAAAGAACGGTGTAGAAAGCTCTTCTCTGACAAGTGGTGCTAGAAGTCTTTCAGATGACCACTTGACCTACGGCTCAGTCGTCAATGCCAATGTTTGCTATCATCCACTGGAGAGGGCTTAAACAATTCCAGTGTATTCCAGTCTCGAGTCTCCTTCTGTATGAGTATTTGTGTCAACGAACTAAATATTGGAAATAAATGTACTATGTCGTTTTCGTGATTTGTACCTTTTTTCCTAATCATAAACATGATTATGAGTATCATGTAAGGGGAATCTTATCGTTTTTTAGTATCTAAACTTGAGCGATTTTCATCACTGTAATCAGATTTTTTCGAAAATTAAATTCTGTCTAAATATAGAAAAATGCAGTTATGCTGGCAACATAAGTCATTTACTAAACTCTTTTAGCGGTTTACATCTATCAATTGTTCCCTATTAATAACTCTTACTCCAAAGCCAAAAATCGCAAAAAAATATCTGACCCGTACATTTTGCCGATTTATGTAAACACAAGAGATTCATATAAAACTGCTGTCTGTTTGTTTTTCATTATCTTCTCGCTAACGCAGCCCTTTCTATTATTATTACAATGTCGTTTGACCAAAACTGAAAAGTTTCGTCGATTGATTACGACCATGACCTCGTAAGTATCGTACCTATATCTATGGGTACCTATTACTTGCACGCAACACGTTTCTGTGATTTTAGATATTACGAACAGCTCGGAAATCCGGTATTGTAGACGCCGATGAGATCTATTTGCATGAACACATCTATCATAAAGCGAAATAGCTCATATTGAAAAGGATATGGATTAGTGATGAGTTTGAGGCACCAGCTCCTCGGCCTCGTTTCCTGCGTCAGGTACCGGAGGGCGACCGGAGTGAAGCCGGGGAAGGGCAGGCCCTGCCCGACCGTACTCTCAGTACTCAACCCTCCCTCAGAGTCCGAATCCCCCCCATCTGAGTCCGAGCAGCCGCCTTCTGAGTCCGACTCGGGCCCGCCCTCCCGGTACCCGTAGTAAGGCATCCTCTCCCGATCACCCGACATTCACTTAAACTTATAAGCTCATTGTATCACTTAACTGTCTATTAAACACTATTTCACCATCTTAGCCGCGTGCTCAACTATACAGATACGTGTCGGTTATCACCGGGAGCGGGTGTTTGGACTGCTCCGTCGCGACATTGTCAACAAACCCCATCGTCGGTGTATTTCAACGAACAACACTTTATCTGAAACAAAAGAAAAATTTTATTAGTTTCACAGAAATTGATACTTCAGAGAAAAACAGTCAAGTCTATTGAAAAACGTTTTTGTTTATTTAAAACTCGCTTTCAGAAAGAAACACAACTCGAAATTGAAAAAACTTATTTAAAAACAGATATAAAAGTATAAAGTACGCTTTTCGCCAGTTTCATTCACTTCGTATTCAGACTATTTTTCACTACCGTGGAATTTTCCTTTTCATAAGCCTTTTATAAGGAAATGCTCTTGAAAGTTTGATGTAGTAGTGCAGAAGTTTTGCCGACAATATTCGTGTACGAAACCACGTAGAGGTTTTGAAAAATGAAAATAAATACTAGAGGAATGGTAAACAACCACACCGTGTAATTATGACGACAAAAATGACTAATGAGCTTTCTGCGTACACAAAGGAAGCAATAAAATATTTATAGAATACTTGCGTGCCTGTATTGCTCGCCAGAGGGCTGAGGTGGAAATAAACAATTTACTAAGCTAAAGTTATGTTTGAATATATTTTATTAATTAAAATCGGTTGTAAGTGTAGTAATATGAAAAAGGGAAAACCTGCATTTCGTTACAGGTGACTGTCATAAAAGGCGATAGATAAAGACTCCTGCAGAATGGCCCGATGCGTCAACGCGGCAACGATATGATGATCATTTGACACAGAAATAGTTTTACGAATAATGAAGCCATAGATTAATTTCTATATACAAATCTTGTCCGTTATCGTATTGTTGCGACGGACCTGTGAGTAGGGGAAACCTCAAATACCAAAGTGGGGAAACAAGATCTTATGCAGGAGCAAAATATATCATCATCATCATCATTTTAATGTCCCCACTGCTGTGGGACAGGCCTCCTCTCTGTGAGAGGGTGCGGGCCGTAATCCACCTCGCGGAACCAATGCGGATTGGTGGATATGGCGAAATATGTCGATGGTGGTTAAGTGGCCATTGGGAGCTGTTGTTCAATGTTAGAATGATGAAGTCTAAAACTCCAAACTCATAAAAATCAACTCACAATACTATAGCTTTCGTAGTTAAATTACCATAACGTAGCGTGAACTATAAACTTCACAGGTCGTAATTTTAACACAATTACGGCACTTCCACATAATAAGCTCGTTATATTTAATTGGCGATTCATTACGTTTTGCGGCCCTTACTTCTTCCTCAATGGAACCTATCGACGTTTAAGATCCATAAGACATCATAAGATTTGATCGCCAATATTGGACATTAACGATCTGTTGGGAACTTTAATAGCCTCTTAATCGATATCTAATTGTTGGCAGAAACTCATTGAGGAAGTAAACTGTAGGTACTACGTACATCTTTCTTTCTTATGTCGTCTATTTCGTGTTGATGACACGATAGCTATTATACTAGGATTGTAGTAGGTCAGGAAACCCGATTTATACCTGTCCCAGGTATACATTGTTATATCTGTTTATTACTAATAAAAATAACTGAATTTTGCGTACCTATTTGGTAAGGCTAAAATTTATAACGAGTAAATATGTCACCGTATAATTGCAAACACCGTAAGATTGTAATAAATATTGCGAAAGTGTAAACTCTCAATATATTGATACTCGATATCATCATCAGCCTTTTATTGTCCCCACTGCTGGGGCACAGGCATCCTCTCTGAGAGAGGGTGTATATAGTACTCGATATATGAATAGATAATTTAAAATACAATAAATCTCATCTAAATGCGATAATTAACAATTAGTTTGAAATTTTATGCGATTTTTCATAAACTAACAGTAAGTAAGTTTATGCAATTATACATACGGCAACAGATACAAAACAAAAGTCACGGAAGCTTATTTATTTAGTGGGGACTTGGTTAAAGCAAAAACACTTTCATTGTGCGTACAGCTAGGGAGTGGAATTCCCTGCCGGAGTCTGTGTTTCCTGATAGCTACAACCTGGGAGTCTTTAAGTCAAGAGTGAATAGGTTGCTTCCAGGGAAGTGTGCTCCATCTTCACCCACATCATCGCTTACCATCAGGTGAGATGGTAGTCAAACGCGTGCCTATCAACAATAAAAAAAAAACATATGACTCAAATATAGCAACAAATTAAGTCAGGAACTTCAATATCAGAAAACTAAATTTTAAACTAGTTTCTAAGGGATAACCACTTAGAATACGTAACGTGTCGTGTCTTGTTTGCAAATATAATGCAAAACCAGCGTAATACGACACTCAGGTCCTTTAATAAAACCTCGCTAACACTGCTAATTAAAAAGCGATTCCAACTTTATGTTAAGCTCTATTTGCATGTGATCTACTTTGAACACAACCTTTCTGCTATGAGTGGGTTCAAAACAAAACACGACGTGTTCAATATTCAAATAGTTTTCAGCCAGTTCGTAAATCGATTTGGTCAATTTATTATATTCCTTTGTTTCCAATTTTGTTATATAGCCTCATAGCTACTTTGTTATTCTATCCTCACACACTAAAATATTTTCAAACATAAATCTGATATGACTTTGCTGAGACAAAATATCTCTTTACATTGAATAATCGAATATTAAATTATGTCAAAATCAGTTTGTTTGACTGAAACTTTTTGAAAGTTTGTTAGGATGATTATGGCCCGAACAGTTGGTCCCAAATATTCATGGGAGAGCTTGGGGTAAACTCATTAAAGAGCCTTACTCGACATCGCGGGTGGCAAAACAAAACCTTTAAAGAAAATAAAATAAAAATTGAATTTTGGAACGGCCGAGATGAAAAGCGCTTTGTAGTGCACGCGAATGCAGCTCTCATTTACTCAGCGGATGCTGAACGATTTCGGACACAAACAAAAATTTTACAGCCGGTAATTAAGTCGACCAGGGTTCAAACGCGACGCCACCGGCCAAATTACTGCGCGTTAATTTTATACATACTCGCCGATACAAGCTCCTCGGCCAACTTTACCGCTCCATCTTCATTAAAACGATGTCGAGAGCTTATTAACTAACATTTATACCTCGTTTTGATAGTCGCCCCATGCCGTTTGTGGTCGCTTAGGTTTTCTGTAATGGACCTTTAAATTCGACACGTAAACACAAGACCTACGGAGAGATACGCTACTTTATTAGTACTCTGAACCACATTAAATTTTTACGAATGTAATCTGAGTAGCGTGTAGCGTAACTGCGATATTTTCGCGTTTAATCCCGTTGATTTAGAGGAAAAACGTAAAAATGGATGTAAACATGCATGTTATGTACCAATAAAATGTATTTCGGCCATAACATTTTCTACATGTTTCCCTGAATTACGTACTTTTCTTATCTTTTATGTGTATCTCATTTGCTCACAAATACAAAGATTCACTGGAGTGATTTCTGGCTTGTCGACGGATGTCAATGTTATAAACATAAAGACAAAGGAGAACATAGTTTCAGCGGGTTAGGTTAGATAAAGACGTTCTGTTCGGTTATTTATTGAATGCTTTTCGTAACAAGACTCGGTTTTTTTAAATTTATTTTTATTCTTGATTACCGCGTTTGACCACCATTTCACCTGATGGTAAGCGATGATGTGGTCGAAGATGGAGCACGCTTGCCTAGAAGTAACCTATTCAATCTTGACTTAAAGACTCCCAGGTTATAGCTTGATAGCAACACAGACTCCGGCAGGGAATTCCACTCCCTAGCTGTACGCACAATAAATGCGTTCTCAAAACGTTTTGTGCGTGTGGATGGGGTATTCAACATGTACCGGTGGCGCATCGCCGTACGTCTTGTGGTCTGATGATGGAACGGGCTTCGCGGAATCAAATTATGCAATTCCGTCACACACTCCCCAAAATGTAACCGATAGAAAACCGACAGGCTAGCAACTCGGCGTCTATGCTCAAGACTTTGGAGCTTCGACTCGACGAGCCTATCATTGCCGATGAACCTCTTGGCTCGTTTCTCAATTGTCTCAAGGGCATCAAGCTGGTATCTGGCAGATCCGTCCCAAAGATGAGAGCAGTACTCGTATCCCTTTAAAATTACTTGTTACTTATTGCATTAGTCTGGAACAATCATTCCTCTCTTAAGGAGTCGGGCGTTGGCGCCACAGTTTTTAACTTTTGCAGCTACCATCGTTTAACATTGTTTTTTATCTGTCTGTATTTGTTGTTTTGTTCCTAATAAACGATTATTATTATTATTATGCCTGCCGCAACACATTCGTCACGGCTTTCGCGCACGACGAAACATCAGTCGAAGAAAAGCAAGTGAGCTGCCAAGGATAGCATGCGAAGAAAGATCGCATGCTATCCCAATCTGCAGACCTGTATCGCCAAACCCGCCTGGTGCCTCTAGGGCTAGGATCGGGCAGGGAGTAGACGGATACAGACTTCACCAGACAGTGGTTGGAAGCACCTAATGGTGAAAAAATCGACACCGAGTAACGGTCTGTATCTGTTGTCAGCAGAAGGTCCAAGCAATTGGCTGTGTGCGAATCAACAGCCGGCAACCTCGCTGCCCCCTAGACCAGCTGGGTGAGATTTAACGCTAGTGTTAGCTTTTGCGTCTCTCGTCCAGCATGGTCTGTGCACTGGTATGGGAAGAGCCACTCCTGATGCCCCAGCATGGTGGGCGTTGAAGTGCCCCAGTAACACCAATTGGGCAGAAGGGTACCGCTGCTGAGCCGCATCCGCCGCCTCACTGAGGTGTTGTATGAGCCCAGTTGTCTCCAAATCACCGCTGCACGAACGGTGAACACAGGCGTAGACAATTTTATCTAGGCCTATTTCCACTCCAAAGAGTTGAGAACCTGGAGTCTTCAAGATTGCGAAGACGCCGATAGCAGATGATATAATTTGGGGACTAGTCTGGAGACTGCGGGGACCCCTAGCCCCCCCGGGAATGTCCATCGGGCCCTCTCGTCTAGTCGCCAACCAGCACGATAGTGCATTCCGGGATTTTTCGACAGTTAAATTGGCGGGGCAGCCTTTCATGTGTAAAATGGTTACGACTGTCAACTTTAATGTTGTAGGTAGAGACGTACAAAATGGGCTTATGTAGATTGTAGGTTAGATTATAGGTCGTTTTTATGTACTCGTAGTACATAAAAACGTAACTGATCTGAGAAGCGTGGTAGAAAACACAATTTTTATTGGCCACAGCTTGTAGAATTCCTCTCTAACTTTCATCGTCTGAAAATACGATAAAAGTATCAAAACGATATTTATTTCCAAAGTTTTCTCCTAAATATAGACTGAATTTTATGGCAGGGTCTTAAATTCAGTTTGGGTTCAATGAAATCATTCATTACTACAGAACAATACGTTTAGAACACTCGTACGCTTCTCTGAAATACTGGATTGTTTTGAAAGAAGCTCTCCAAAAATTTATATCAGATGTCGGAATCACAAATAATATTGGCAGACATTCAATTTAGCAGCCCCGTGAGAAAGTAAATATTTCAAACGACTGTCATATTTTAGGTAGGTACCTCAGGACGATTCCATCCCACTTCTGTTGAACGGTCTGAATCAAAAAGACGTTTACGAAATAGGAATCGCCTTTGTCTTTTTGATCTATAACGCCATTGACAATAGATATATGAAATACTGGAATACCGCAGAGAATCTAAATCCTTATTCTTTTTGTTATTAAAGTGTTTCCGCGTTATTTGGTAAATACATATTTATGATTGACCGTATATCAAATCGAATACTTTCGATTCATTTCAATTTTCCAAAGCATTTACTTTGAAAATGTGTGATTATGTAGGTGTGTTCATTTTACAAATATTACAATTTTATTGTTAATGCTTGGTGGTGATGATATGTCTCAATTGTCTGGTCTATAAAATACGAATGCTTTTACAGAAAATCAGCAGTATCTACGGTTATATCCATTGTAGTATTGGAAACTGACTTTGAAAATATAATACTACACAAGCAAACAAATACATGCTACTTATTACGAAAAACCCAGTTACTTCAGTAAATTGCGGACGAGCAAGTTCCAATAATCCCAAAAATTACTTAGAGCAAACTACTAAGAATAGAAGTACCAAATACCACACAGCAAGTTCAATACAAGGAAATAGAAATGTGGAAATAAATAAAGAGAGCCACTCGGACAATGGCACCAACAAATGTGAAGGAACACGACACTAGTAGCCCGTATTAGTTGCAACAGAACTGTAGAGCATTGAAGGCAATCGTCTTGCTATTTGTCCCGGGGATCGATTCCCGCAACTACACCCATTATTCGAGAATTTTCACTTGGTTTTCTTCTTATAGAAAAGGACTTATTCTTTTGTTTTTTCTTAATTTTGTTCTTTGTTTCGAAACATTTTGTAAGTTTTGTTTTTTGTTATTTTCTTAAGTAACTAAAACCATATTTTGTCTAAAGGTTAATAGTATTAAATAGGACTTTCATAAATTATTTTTCTTTATCGTTTGGTTTTCTATATTGCTACTAATGTTCTTTTTCTATCAAGCATAAATTGATGTTTGGTATTTTTTTCGAAAACACTATTTTCACATTTTTTGTTCAATCTAAATATGAATATTTGCTTTAAAATATTCTTTATGGCTTTGCATTTTAAAACACACATCAAACATTCACAGGATTAACCAAACATGCCACGCATTTTAAAAATAAAAATTTCCATCTCACGCGCAATGCATTTCATTCTATTTTTGTAGTTCTTTTTCGCTAAGCTTTAGAAATTGAATTGCTTTTAAAATCCCTCCATTACTTTTAAGAGTTGCAAACCAACATTAGTACGTACCCATTGATACTCTTTCCTTTTGTAAAGCTGTATAAAAGTATTTTCATTAAAACTTCCAATAAAGATACGTATAGATTACTCTGTGACAAAAGAAATTCCGCTCACATACCGAAATCTTTTTCTTTTGATGGCCACAAACAACTTAGGTTGCCTAAAGTATATTTATAGGAGCTGATATCGGCAGTTTAATATTAAGAGGGGCAGGGATCGTAAACACATTTTTCTCACAAAATGTTTTGTGAGACGGAAGGAGTTATTTGCGGGAATGGACAATAGAAAGAAATGTCGTCTAGTCTGTGGTTGCGTAGTATTCAAGTACATCGTTGTCTAGGCAAGTAAAAGTCTGAAGCTTACTTTATTGCTGATTTATATCGTGTTAGCGTTACCATCTGTCTTAGTTGCTGCGACGTTTTGTCAGGGTTAGGTCTGCTATATATTTTATACGAGCATGTAACATAATTTACTTTCTAACATACCTAAAATACAGAACACCAAATCAGGTATTTCCGGCAGACTTGTGCAAATTTGTCCTCCAAATGTAAAACAAATTAAAAGCAAATAAAACCGTTATCAAAACTACACTGCCATTCAAATGCCAACTAGACCCAACATAACACTAACACGCTCCGTTTCTTTTAACGGACCCAACACAAAAGTTAAGCTCACAAACAGTCCCGAAAAACTGTTATCAACACAACTGTATCTCGTTAAAGCAAGTATTTTGGCGAACGTCACTAAGGTAAGGCAATTAACGGTACTGGCACACTTCCCGCCATGTGGGGAAGGAAATCCCTAACACCGGAACTAAGGTAATAAAGACACATATAAATAAATGTATGTATATCTGAATACTTAATTCAATGGAAGTGGAAATGAGGTCTATTGTAAGTCTTATGTTATCGAAGAAAAAGGTAAGGACGTAATTCTGGAACTCTTTCATTGCTGTGCTATATTGCTTGCCAATGGTGTGGCTATTGTTCACGAGTCACTGAGGAAGGTGGCAAGAAGAGTAAGTGGATATGTCAACGGATATTTGTAAACACCGTAAAATTTTAATAAATCTTGCGAGAGAGATTTATCATGAATAGATCATTTCAAATAAAATTAATCTCATTAAAATTTTACAATTTACAATGCACCCGAATCTTATTGAAAGTAAAGAGATTACAATCTTACGCGATTTTTTATAAATTAACAGTGTTTACTATTTTATGGGTCACCATCTAATAGTACTGTTAATTTATAGAAAATCGCGTGCTATTCGGTGCCTTTCTCCATTTATATTTGTCAAAGTACTTACATGTAGAAAGGCACCTAATAGAATTAATACATTGAACCTACAGCAGTTTGTCGAAAAATACAATTCTTACGGTTACATTTTCAACACTTACAATATATTAATTTATTCGTCAGATAACAGGGATCCATTTGGTAAGTAACAATATTCTTGTGCTGAGTTACATTAGAAACATGCTAATATGCTCAAGAACTTACGCACGATTTAATCATTAAATTGAGTAGTTCTCATCTTCTTGCTTAAGTTTTGTAAATAGATACGGTATTTTCAAGTTTATTATCTATTTAAATAAAAATGAATCCCTATTTCATTCATTAAGAGTGAACGGTTGAACCGATTTCGATAATTCTTTTTTTGTTGTATTTGGTATTGTCAGGAGAAGGTTCCTATGAAAGAAAAATTAAGAAAGTTGCGCGAAAAATTAGAAAATTTTAGAAAATTTAATGACTGTTTAAACTTCGCGCGTTTGACAGTTTATAGCTAAGACAGGACAACGTCTGTTGGGTCAGCTAGTATGTAATAAATATGCCAACATTATTTGAGAAATTCACTTTTGCAAAAAAGGCTGCGAACAGTAGGTATGTACCTACGTATAGGTTACTCATATTTGCTGTTATCGATAATATTATTATATCTACCAATAAATTACGTTTTTACGAGCCATAAGAACTTTTGAAAGTTGGCACTTTTTCGCAGATGAGAAACATCAAATTCACAAGAAATTGCTAGTAATAAAACTCATCGATGTCAATACTAATTGCAAAAGTTCGGAAGACATCAATGTCATACTGCCGCTGCATCAAAACATCAGCTGAAAATAGATTTCCTAATGACAACGTGCAATATTAATCATGCAAATGACAAAATAACAAAGTCCATTACTCGTGTTACGCGTTGGACTCGTAAATCATGGAGTAAAGCGAGTTCCCACAAAGCCGTAGCTCCCGGCTGTTAAGTAAAATTCTAATATTTTATTCAGCGACGCCATATTGTTTTCTCGATACTTCCAGTCGGTAGCTCAGTGCCAGTCACGGACTCCTAACACTTATAAATCGGTTTTATTGGAAACATTACTTTCAACACCGATGATAACAAATCGCCCTTTAAGTTTTTTTTTTTAGAAGAATAATTTATGATGCTCGACTTGAAAAGATTTTAATATTTCTTTTATATTCAAAGTTTGCCTTGCGGGTTGTTAAACGTTGACATCGTCGATTAATTGCTCGAATTTTATTATGATAGGCTTCGTTTGATGTTGATTTGTTTGAAATAATATTCTATTTATTTTTCTACTTTTCATCTTCGTCTCGAGAAAGGCAATAACGAGGGAGGAAAATAATAAAATTAATTGTAAGCAATTATCCAATTTGCACAGAGTTAATGATTGAGTAGGTACCGGCGGACTTCCGCAACCCGCTGGGAAACTAATCACTGCCAGTAAGTTCACGGAAGATAAACATCAAATCGACTTGCCATGGGAAAATAGAGGAAAAAAGTTGGGTTACGTTATTAGCTTTACAATTTTACATTCGATTATTATGCGCACCTTTATCATAGTTTATTGAAATATGGCGAACAAAGTTCAGACGGAAAGACCTAACCAAACATTGACTTTTTCAGTCGGTTGCCCTGATATTCCCTCCACTAAACACACAAAATAAACTAGGTAGATACACATTCTCCATTGAAAACGGCACACCGTAATGCAGGAAGTCGCTCTGTTTGGTCGGAATGTCGCCTGTCATGAAAATCTTTTTGTTCAAGAGCGGTCGAGTCGAGGCGAACGCGAAATGGCATGTCATGAATGATCACCCATAGCCTAACCGACCTGAGTACAAACAGATCAAAGCTGACGCAGGGTTGACGCCAATCCCGGTTCAAATACCGGTAATTTATGAATACCGGTATTTCGATATTAAACCATTATTGTTCTCACATAATAGACATTAGAAGCAACAGGAAATATGTAACCAGAAATATTGTAACAAATAACATGGTTTTAAAGAGTGTCCATGGAGTTTCTTGCATGTTCTTCTCCAAAGAGCTCGTTCTACGCATTGGAATGTGTAATTAGCTTTATCTTTCTGGCTGACCTACTTCTTGACAATTCAAAAGTGCAAATCAGGTGCAAATGGTTTATTTGTAATAAATAATTAGGAGGAGGACGCTGTGCAAAATTAGGCAGTGGATAACTATAGACCGTCCTCCGTCTGGAATCTCATTCGATATAAATAATTTTTGTGTTAGGTTAGTGACTTAGAAAATCCTTGAATGTTTTTGAATCAAATAAAACTTTTTGTAGTAACGTTTTATTATAAACAAGCGTCATATTTTTATGTTACTTGTACGTCATTATGTTTTTACTTTCGAATCGTCACTCATTTTTATTTCAAGACTATATTTAAAATGTTTCAGCCATTGTTTAACTGATTTGTTTTACGAATTGAACCAAAAATTTCGTCGTATCCTACGAATAGGGGCGTAACTGCATAATAGCTACTTTTCAGAAGACACTTTTTTGTGTTTATTTAAATAAATTATGACCAAATATGTATTGGTGATTTCATATAATGTGTATTGGTATCTTAAGGTTCTGCTAGAATTATTTTCAATTTATTATTATTATATTTTATACACATTTTGTCCCTTAAATCCTTATTCTCTGTTGTGTTAATGCGAAGTAGGGCTGGACTTAAGCAATAAGTTACATTATGCCTTTTATCTGCGGAAACGTCGAGGCCCCAATCGCCTTTATACCATTTTTATAGTATTCAGTTGGTGGTATTTATTTTTGTGTCATAGAAATTTGTGTATATTAACTATTTTACCATTACTGGGAACATGTGAAATGTAGTAAAAGCAAGTAATTATAGAATTACTATTATTCGAAACTAAATCTGAATTTTATTAATCTATTTGCTTTGGTAAATATTAAAGCATGCCAAGTTAATCGACATTAACAAGAAAAAGTGTTTTCATACAAAAAAAAATATATGTATAGGATTAAGATACACATATTTCTTATTCAAGTACAACTAATAAAACGTCTAAAAAACAAAATAAAAGAATAGTTCTTATAACTCCATAAACCAAACAATTGTATTTTCTTAAATGATACGATTATGTTAATGTTTGGAAACAAACCTTTATTTTTTAAAAATCAGTGCTTAATAATAAAATTGCACATTATCACAATCACAACTTAAAATCAAATAACACAACCGAAATCAGTCAAATTCACATTCAGTCGTCTTCTTCGTCAGTACTCTCAGAAATATTGGCATTACCAGCTTGCTCATGAGGCAATGTTATAAAAACTGTGTAGTATTCCTCTGGAATAATTTTAGCTTCACAAATTGACAACAGGTCTTTATATTTATCATAATTTATTTTTAATGAAATTCCATTTACTGGCGTGACTTCCGACGCCTTTTTTCCCTCTAGTACGCTTTCTTAATGTAGTGATTTTTTTTTGTAATCCTCATCCAGTTCATATTCATATTTTAGAACGTTTATCCTTACTGACTTGCACTTCTTTAATTTTATTCCATACAACTTTTACACCATCATCATTCTTCCATCTTGCTGCCCTTATCCCATGTTACTTGGGGTCAGCGCAACACGTTTTTTCTTCCATTCTGTCCTGTCAGCCGTCACATTATCACTAACTCCCTTTTCTTTCATATCACTCCTCACACAATCCATCCATTCTTTCTTTGGCCTCCCTCTCCCTCTCCATTAATTCACATTTATATTCATAACTCTTTTAGTTACATGTGTTTCATCCCTCCTCTTCACATGACCATACCAAGACAAGCGGTTCCCTTTCAACTTTCTGTGACTGGCGCCACTTTTAAACTATCTCCACTGTATTCATTTCACGCATCCATCTCAACATTCTCATCTCTGCCACATGCAATCTTTTTTCATCCGTCTTTTTCACAGCCCAACATTCTGACCCATACAGTACGACAGGTCTAATCACGGACTTATAGATTTTCCCCTTTAACTTAAGGGGCATCCGTCTGTCGCAAGTTGTTCCAGTGACCTGTCGCCATTTCATCCATCCTGAGTTGTTCCTGTGCGTAACGTCTTGGTCTATATCGCCATCCCCCTGAACAAGCGATCCGAGGTAGTGAAAGTCGGAGTAGATCGGTATAGGCGTTTCGTTGAGAGCTACAGGCATAGGACTGAAGAGATCGCCGAAATCGCAGAACAGATTCTGTTTTGGTTCTGCTCAAATTCAGGCTCACACTCTTCAGTGTTTGCCACCACGTCTCCGATCTGCTCTGGACCTCTAAGCCGCTCTCGGCAACCAGCACAATGCCATCAGCAAACAGCATACACCAGGAAGCCTCTTCCTGGATGTCCGACGTCAGAGCGTCCATCATCAACAGGAAGAGGTAACGGCTGAGGGCCGACTCCTGGTGCAAACCGACCGCCACACTGAAACTGTCAGTGGTGCCCACTGCAGACCGGACTTGGGTACTGCATCGACTGTACATCGCTCGGATCAACTGCACATACTTCCCAGGCACACCTTTCTCCTTAAGGGCCCACCACAAAACTCGAGACACCTGGTCATATGCCTTTTCGAGGTCAATGAACACCATGTGCAAGTTTTTATGCACAGCTCTGTATTTTTCGCACAGCTGGCGGATAGCAAAAATGGCATCCGTTGTACCCTCTATGGATGTTTCTTGTCCGAAATAAAGTTTTTTTTTATTATTTGTACCCCCACCAGGCATAAAACCGAACTGGTTTTGTGAGATTTCACTCTCTTCTCTCAGCCGCTTTTCAATACTTTTTCCCATGCTTTCATACTATGTGACATTAGCTTTTTTCCTCTGTAGTTGTTGCACTTCAGCACATCATCTTAACTCCTCTTTGAGGAGTGGCTGGAGAAGTGCCACGGCGTCCTCACCGGACACGAAAGTTTCGGGAAGTTCCTGTGTACGATCAGGTGGAGGGAAACGCCCGGGTGTCTCTCTCGCGAAAGAGGAGACGGAACGGGTGAGGGAGGCTCAACAACAGAGTCGCCCTCACGCCCTCAGCAGCAGCCGTTGCAACCATTCATCACACATTCATTAATTTCATAATCGAATAAATTTACATGTATTCTTACTAACATTAAATAACCATAACATACAAAACAGAATTCTTCTAAAACTATAGGAAAAAGGTAAAATAATAAAATAAGCATAATCGTAATTTTCGTGCGGAATGCTAATAGTGCAGCCACAAATGCTTTTATATCAATTTTCAAGGAATAGAAAAAAAACCTAAGTGCACTTAAGCCCTTAACCAGAAAAAGCATGAAATTATGTATTCAGAGTTTAAATTAGTACAGCAGGGTTAAAATCATGTGAGCGTGAAAAATATTGTACTTAAAATAATAATATGGACATGTCAAATGCATCAAAGAAAGAATAAAAGACAAAAACATAATTTGAACGTAGAAGAAAGACACAAACGTAATTAGCGCTTCGTCTCTTCTATAGATACGCAATTTATCCATTCCAAAGAAAACGGCCACAATCACCATGAGGGTTTTTTTCTATGTACCCAATATTGAAAATTGAATGAGTAATTAGAATGACTTAATTAAGTATAAACTCGTTGATTTTATGTTATTTGAACGAAATCAATACAATACAATTTAATAAAACATAATTTCAACCTTAAAATCCCTTGAGCTATAACATATTTTGATATACTTAATCTTTGTCTGTTTTATTTCATGCACAACACATCTTCCTTTCCAACCAATTCCACCAACTTTCGTCTTCGGCGTTTCGTTATAAAATACTATGACTAAACTAGTAGTATAGGCTTAGGGTAGGTAATGTTATTTATTTAAAATTCAGTTAACGCTTGCCACAGCTAACAATCTCTGCGTTCCGCCGACTAGTGGCCGATCGGCGCTAGCACGCTCTACCCGCGCCCGCGCACCCCCACTTCTCGCGAAAAAAGAGGACGCGATGGCGATTGTGGCTTTCTTCTTCGTTGAAAACGTAGTCCTTAAAATTGTGGCTTTTTAGAATACCTAATTATTTGATAACTGGAACTGTTTTTAATTATTTTGTTGAACTGGTTATATGTGGTATGATGAGCAGAATTGAATTATACAATAAAAAAAGAAAGCCCCTATGTTCGTTAGGGCACTATTCGTAGGATACGACAATTTGATCAGTATCAGAATCTTTTGTAAACAGGATCAAGGGTTTAAGCTGAAAACCAGCGCTTAGCAACCCACTAAGGGACCTAAGCATAATCCTGACGCTTAAACCTTTTGCTCCGGTATTATAGTTTTGTGTATGTAGGCCAATACCAATACTGCTCATTGTAATACTGGAGACAATAAAAGTTATTCTATTCTATCAATGATGAGTTCTGGTTAAAATGTTGTATCTATTTTCTGACGTAATTAATCCATACGGGATACAAAATCCTCACACCATTAAAGGACAATGTTCAAAGGGCTACCTATCACATGACATAACCCCTAATCACCCGCGATGCTGCCGAGACGAAAAGAATGGTCTATTGTTACCGGGAACACGAAACCTACGCTCTATATCTTCCCTTTATTCCCGTTGTGCCCGTGCCGATGGTATCAACCCTGCAGTCTGTATCGACGTGGAGTGTATTGAGCTATACGCGTGCCCGTGATGTGTGATGTTCGTATCGCTCAGCACAATAGGTGAGCGTTATTTCTGTTCGTCTGCCTCGACTCCAGACGCGGTCGGGCGTAAGTACCAAACGTCTGTGTTCCATGTTATCTACATTCTACATATTGATTGTAAACATCAGTGGGCACGCATGGTTCGATAAATTTCGCGTATACGTGTATTCTCGGGTTAAGTGTCGGAATGTTTTGTGAATTTTGGCCGGGACTGGATGGGTTTGGTCAGGCTTTTCGTTTGCGGCTGCCAGTCGAATAGTTAATCACTTTGCTAACACATGTTTTAGATATTTAGAGCAGCATTTTGGACTCCAATATGCGATATAGAGACACGTTGTTTACAGGTTTCTACGTATTATATTAAGAATAGAATATAATATAATACAAGGGTACTATAAGGGTACTGGGTTTATATTAAGGGTACTTACGAACCTTTCATTCCGACGAGAATCTACTGACGCACTTAATTAAGAGCCAAAACACGTTTGACTACAGCCTTAGGACTTGGATCCAAACACAGTCCTTTGTGTTCCACAAATGTTGTGATTGACAATGCCTCACGAGTAGTTCACGATGACCTTTACAGCAATTGATTCAATTTTGGCAAAGATACAAGCGTGTGTTTAAACCACTCACGGTTGCGAAAACATAGAAATTAATTAATTAGGCGCACTACCTACCCTAACCTACTTACCGTACTACAAGGCAAATTCCTTTTGTAAAACACAGACATAGCAGTTCCATGGAACGATCTTAACTTAAAGCAAAGTTTTCCGAGGTCGGGTAGTGGATGGGTGACCATTCTATAAGTACATATCGACACTCTTCCATGATTCGGAAAACACGTTAAAAAAATCTTTAGGTCCAGGCTATAATTTGCAGATCTTTGTCAGTCGTTACAGGTTTTCAGAAGCCAGAAAATCTGACCAGTCTTGCCAAGGACTATCGTGTTGCCTAGTTACTGGGTTGGGTTGTAAGACTGGAAGCCAATCTCAACAAAGTTGGGAAAAGGCTAGGCAGATCGATTGAGTCGTCATACCTCGTAGTATTGTGTCATTAAGGAATGTACTAGTGCAGTGACATAAGCTGAAATAGACACGATTTTGATCGATGACTTCACTGTGTTGGCATTTCGGTTCTCAACATCTCTAGTTAGATGTGACTGGTTGAATATTAACGGGCTAACGATTTTTAACCGACTTCAAAAAGGATCAGGCTATCAGTGAGGATGTTCATATTATTATTATTTTGTATATTCGAGCATATCTCCGTCATAATTTGTATAGACGGATTTGCAAAATTATTTTTTTTTTCGAAAGGGGTTTATTCCGGAATGGTCCCATTTAAATTTCATATAGATCTCATGATGAGTTTTGGAGACAGACAACGGAACTCGTCAAAAAATTACAGTGAATCAACCGCGATTGCTGCGATCGTATGTCTATGTATTGTTAACACAATTTAATGAGGAACCACAACTAAAAGTGAAAAATAAAAAACTTTTTTATAAAAAGTAGAACCGACTTCTAACGAAGTCACAAAACCAGAAATACCGACTTCCGAAATTAAAGTTATTTTGCACTCTTTTTGGAAGTCTGTTCTATTTTTTGTAGAGTTTTTAAATTTGATATTGCTTGATTAAGTTCCTTTTTATTGCTTGCGTTAGATAGCCTTATATGGCCTTATTTATAAAAAAAATACCATGTGATTAGTTTAAACAAGGTTAGATGTGAGTGATAAAGTACTAACATATCATTTGAAGGAGGTTATGTCATACTCGTATAATCAGCTGAATGTGATGGACGTTATTTTGAATTTAGAAATCACTAATCAGTATTTAAAGTTTGAGGGTGTCATAACGTAACAATTTATTTAGATAAAATACCCAAAAATAAATACAAAAAAATTACTTTTGAAAATATCATCACTTCAGATTTTAAGCCAAGTTTTTGTTAAAAGTTATTTAAGTAACTGCTTTATTTTACTTTTTAGGTCTCAATTTAAATAATCTTGCCACCATTCAGACTTTAAGCTTAATTTAGCTGAAACAAAGGAGAGAAGCCTAAAAGTTGAAGACTAAATTAACTCACTGAAGTAAAACCTTAATTACAATTTTTCTTCATTACCCTATTGTGTTCAGGTGAGTGAAGACACCCCTTTGAGGGGCAGGGGGCGTTTTAATTAACTAATTTATTGTTACGTCAAGTAATAATATCTCAAGTTTCACCTACAAAGGGAGACAGACGGCTTTATACAACAAATTGTCACAAAGTTCAAGAAATTGTGAAAGGGTTTGCTAGTAAGTAGAACAGTGGAATTGTAAGAATATATTTTATGTTACGACTTGAACTTGAAAGCTGGATAAAGTGAAGGCAATATAATTTAGACGAGACAAAGAACCTCATATTTTATTTGTAGTGTTGCGAATTATTTGATAGAATACGTTGGTAAAAAATAGGTATTCAACTGGGTAATTGAATACCTTTTTGTTGTTGAAACATAAATGTCTAGAGAGCTATTACTTATTTATTTATTAACTATTGTTTTATCATACCGAATTTAGATAAAGGGTAAAACCGGAATAGCCACACTTTTTGAAATCACTCTATATCTCTCATTATAAAATACTTTATTAGTAAAAATGGCCGGTACTCTGGTTTTTTATCTACAAATTTATGAAAAGTATAAAATGTTATCTTTAATATTTCCAGAGTATTAGCGATTTTTGCGGACCTCCATCTTTTGGGTCATCTATCCCACATAGGGGATAGTTGCCTAATCCACATAAATTACGTTTAGGGTAGATGCCCAGCCGAGAAACAGGCCAGATATCCCGCAAAAACTTTGATCGCATTTTGCGTTCCCATGCAATCGGACGGAAAACATGCGACACGGTCAACTTAGTTTATTTATTTATTTATTTATCTAGGTAACAACTATCATTACAGGTTATGGGCCTAATGCGATAGAGTACAATAATTTTTACATCTACTTATTCAATTATCCATCCAGTCAATAATACAATTAACTAAACAATGTCATTCAATTAACAATAACATCAAATAAATAATCAAATTCAATTAAAATACAGTTAAATTAACAATTAAATTCAATAAATAATGTATGTAGTTGTTAGTTGGAGAGTCTTTCGATAGATTAATCAAACAGCTTACGATTCATCTTCGAAACTAGAGTAACTACAATCGGGGCAACTATACCCTTGGGGCAACTATCCTGGTTTTACCATAGTAACACAATAAAAGAAAGTGGCATGGCAAAGAAGGTAGGTACAAGAAGCTTTTACTTTGTTAGTGGAATAGTGATACAAATAATCTACTCAAGCTACCACAAGTAAATCAGTGTAATACAGGTACCTAAGAAAAAGGTTTCTTACTGAAGTGAACGCAACATATCACTCAGAGAGCTCATTTGATGAACGTGCTCGAGTATTTGTTTCATTAGCTAAGTGATTCCACAAGACTCGAGAATTCGGAACCTCAATCACAGTTTCTTATTTGCTTTACTACCTCCTACAATACGGCCAATGTATTCAGGTAGTGATAAAGGGCCTTCGAGACGACACAGGGACGCGTGACAAAAATTACCTACCATACAAGACGAGACAGGTAATTTTCTTCGTTGTTATACAAGAAAATTTATCTGACGTAATATAATATGTAGCGTGTGACGGGTCCCTAATTAATCTTGAGTCTGATACTGTAATATTTCAAAGCTTAATGTGCACGTGAATGATGCACGTTTGGCCAGAATAATCCGTACTCTATGGAAAGCTTGCAAGCTCATTTTAATATAACTATTTTCGCCTTATGAACACGTTTCTAGTTACACTAGCTGCAATAACATCGTGGCGACGACTAAATCTCCGCATTTGCAATACGCGTGGATCAGTATATTAATTTCCGCTGAAGCATATAAAATAAACAATAATTTCGCCGCGTGCTAATAACGTTATACGTTACTAAGTTGCTGAGAGGTTTATTTTCAAAGCAAATACGTCAACAATAACTGTTTGTTCGACGGTTCCTTGTAAACTCAATCTGTTTTGTACTTTCCGCTAAGTAGTAAATTAGTGTGTATTATGATCTGTAGTATTTAACATAACATAACATTAAATCGCAGGTTGGTAAAAAAATAAGCCCCATGTAATAGGGAACAAGCCGTTATTGCCATCAGCCAGGCACAAATCCAGACTCGAGGTGCTACTCAAAAATTACACATGAAAAAACCAAATAACACTCACCGACGAGGAACCGTACCCAGGTTCTCATGCTGCAGTAACGCTTGCGATCATTAGATCCACGTCGCATAGAATATAACATAACATAAATAATCGACAGCACGATTGGCGCAGTGGTTGAGCGTTCGGCTGCTGCGCTGCGTGTCGCGGGTTCGATCCCCGCACAGAACAAATAGGTATTTGTATGGCCTACAGATAGTTGTTCCGGATTTGGGTGTCTTTTGTATGTGAGTTTACATGTTTGTGAACGCACCCACGATACAGGAATAATACCTAGTTTGAGGCAACGTTTAAAAAAAAAACAGACTTATGATGCTCCCACTGTTGGGGCTCAGATCTCCTCTCTAGGAGAGGGAATGGCAAATTTTTGTTCTAGGATTTGCCGGTTTACTTACGATAATTTTCCTTTACTGTTTTGAGAGAGTGGTGATGAAATAATTGACACAAAGTAAGGCGCCTGCATGCCTTTTTTTGAACCTATGACCTACAACTTGTAAGTCGGGGCTATTACCACTGGGCCACCACTACTTTCAGAGAGCAGAGAGAGTATTCTGTCTTTTGAAAAAGTAATGATCCAAATTAACTTCACTGTTTATAATAACAGAATAACGCTTTGTCATCATCCGTCAAAAGTAAGGTGATTTTCCTGGTAAATAATTATGTACCTACATTATTTATTGTTTCAAATACCACTCATGTGTTTCGCGACTGCACGACAGTTTAGGACTTAAATGGATGAGCAGCGCTTGTGTATGATCATTGATCAAGTAGTGAGTTTGACTGATAGCTTCATCGCGGGATCAGCTGGTCTATTCCAAAACAATATCACCGTGAAAACATGGGTAAAGCGAGCTTGAAATAAGCTGTCATTCCTTTGAGGGAATTAAATATTCATAATTTTTAGGGTTCCGTACCTGAAGGGTCCAAACGTAACCCCTATTGCTGTCACTCACGTGTCCGTCTGTCCGTCTGCCTGTCCGTCGTCTGTCACACAGGTTTTACAGCCAACCGGTTGGAGCAATCTTCAAATTTTCACAGTATAAGCATCTTCAACTTACACTACTTACTTACTTACTTTGTTGTGTTGTTTTGTTTGTTTTGTTACATAAACTACTTACTTTTTTATTTTTGACTTGTAATCAAAAATACATTTGGTACGGAACCCTAAATGAGCGAAGTCCGACACGCACCTGGCCGGTTTTTATTATTCAAAAAACACGTACGTACAAAAATTACGTAATACCTATCTAGTTATTTAAAAAATCATGTACAAAGACATTTCACAAGTTTTAAACTGATCTAGCCATACATTTAAAACCACACCTTATTGGAACATGACATAGTATTTGGTTTAAAACGGCTCTTCCAGAATGTCTATTTTCCGAAATAGATCTATGACGGACGGCGGCGTCAGTTTTATTTCTCCAATCTTTCTTTTCAAGTAAAAAACTGGGCAAAGGGTCGTAGTAATTGATAGACGAAGGGTTGGCGGCCCGCCATTTATTGGGCAATTTGTCAATATTACGAACCAAACTCACTGGAGGTAAAAAGAAATAATAATAATTGAAGTAGGTCCACGTGGCAATGTTATTATTTGCACTACTAGCTTTCACCGGCATCTTCGCTCGTATAAAGGTTGTGAAATTATTTCAAAGAAACGTGGCCAAACACACACACATGGACTACATGTGCACAAAGCATCCTATCATCATCATTTCAGCATAATTTTGGCGACTTTGACCGGCCCTGTGCGTCGCGAATCCATCGAATTGCCGCGACTCTCACCGAGTCATCGGCCTACCTTGTGGGAGGCTTTCCAACGCTGCGTCTACCGGTACGCTGTCGCCACGCTTTTGATTTTTTTTATAAAGTGTAAGTGTGCTTTAAAAAATCAAATCAGTTTTAGTACCTAAATGTGAAATGAAGTCCCACAACCTCGCGAGACGATCTCCGGCTACCGTAGACCCGGGCCTGCGGACGACGAGTAGTGGGTAACTCGCCGTCCGATCAGCACAAGGCCCGAGAGTCGACGGCGCGTTCCACGCGCGCCTCAAAGAGTTGTCAGCAATAAGGACGGGGCCCGTCATGGCCGATGCCTGCCCGGGGGTTGAAGATAAATTTGAAAGAGTTACCTCGCCCCTGGGCATTCAGGGCAGGGAGGAACAGGGGTGGGTTTTAGTCAGTAAGAGTCTGACACGCCCTTCCGCTCCACTCTAGAGCGGGCGATGTCATTGGATGATTTACACCCCCAAAAAAAAAGACCCACAACCTGCTTTTTTGTACAACACTGAAAGCTTCTGTATTACAAGTTCTAAAATTATTTCAATTACATTAAGTTTTCACGTTTTGGTAAGCCGTACTAGACATGCGTGGGTAGAAACTTCATCCATTATGGATTGATAGGTACCTAGTGTTATCAAAGGAAAAGTTACAATAATATCTAGTTTTCTACTAGTGTACCAATAATCCTATATTGGACGTCAAATATTTACGCACAGTCTTGCCAAACTCAATATCTATTATCCTAATAAGCGATTCTGTTCTTCCACACTTTTTTCGAGAGAAAACAGGATAAAAGTGACACCAATCAATTGATTGGAATCTAACCTGCTATAAATTAGAGTAAATCGCAGCTATTCAATTCTTTTGATTATCCAAATAATACTTTTTGTTAAAAAGGTGGAGCTTGTGGCTAAAGTAATAACAGCCGCACGGGTCGATCCATCAGGTTAAGCTACGCTTGCCGGGGTTGGTCCATGGATGGGTGACCATCTTTACATACCGAAACTCCTCTGTGCCTCAGAAAGCACGTTAAGCCGCTGGTCCCGGTTGTCAATCGTGGATCTTTGACAGTCGTTACGCGTCGTCAGAAGCCCGGAAGTCTGACAATCAGTCTTAACAAGGGGTATCGGATTACCCAGTACTCAGTAACTGGGTTGTGTAGGCCAGATAAGCAGTCGCTCCATGTAAAATACTGATATTCAGCTACATCCGGTTAGACTGGAGCCGACCCCAAGATAGTTGGGAAAAGGCTACGCAGGTTGACTTTTTGTTAAAAAGCCTTCTTTTATCTCTCTCTGTTTTCAATATTAAAAGTTCTAACTTTGATACATTGACCTCACAAGAAAAAGCCTTAAGTATAAGCGAAGGACCACCATTCTCCTCAAAATACGTTAATTATAATCTTGATAACTAGAAACACAAGGATGATATCTTTCCAGGCAATCTTAAATGAGCTGATTATACATCTTATTGTGAAGAAAAACAAAAGAGCTGTCTAAACTTGATTTGAAAACTTTTTGAGAAGTAGTGTAGGTAACATCTAGGGACGTAGACTCGGATTGTGTACTTTTGTGTGCAGATTTAGGTTCTGGTGTGTGTGCAAAGAAACACTGGACCGCAATAATTTTTATCTTATATTGTTAGTTAAATTTTAGATAACTATAAAATTCACTCGCGTCTATTGACACCCCTGCCTCCCTCAATTTATCTGATAATCTTAATTATTTTAAACTCGAATCAGTGTTTATTAATTCTTTTATTATTTATAATGTGCCATGAGTTCTAAACCCTCTAAAGAGGTCCTGATGGAAGAGTCTCTACAGTAGCTAGGTTAATACCTAACCAATGTTTCTTTAAACAGTTACAAGGGTTGAAAGTATTTCAATTCTACAAACTGAGACAATAGAAAAAGTACAATAAAAATAGTAAAAACTCAAAAATGGTTTTCTAATATTTTTTTGGCAAATCTATTAAGTTTGAAGCTACAATTTTGACTATATTTCTGAGAACTTTGTTGTTTCTGAATGCGTTTAAAATTAAATCCTCGTTATGAATGATCGTCAAACTTGCCTCTTTGACCTTTAATTTGTTTCCCCGTGTTACTTAGCCAATACACGTCGGTAAAATGTATATCAAATAATGAATCGAATCTAATGCAAAACTTTGTTGTTTTAGATTTTTTATAGCTCAGCTTAATTTTGAGTAAATCGCTAAAATGCTTTATTGTTTGCAATAAATTGCAATCATTGTGTCGTGGCGCATCTCTTTCTTTTCTACGCAGTTCGAGAGTGACAGTGCTTTAGGTCGTGTCACGCTCTTAAAGCTATGAGTATGTACTTACGTTACTACATACAATGCAAGGGAACATTTCCAACCGATCAATTACCTTATTAAGATTAAAATATCTGGAAACGTTTTACATCCTGCTTAGGTTCTGTTAATAATGGAAGTAACATTACCTAATGACTATAGTTCTCGAATCCAATACCTACTACGCAGTTCAGTTCAAGCTTGTACGTAATTTCCATTTCAGGGTAATTATCTGTTTCACACTGTAATTATAATAATCGTATGTCTGCTGTTTACGTAGTCTTGTTCGGGTATGTTAACTAGCGGTTAGTGAAGTATTAACATAGCGGTTCCTACTTATGTTACTACCATATTGTTATTAAAAAATGTTTCTTTTGATATAATTTCAATTGATATTTTTTACTTTATTTAAATTGGTTTAGTAACAAAAAAACTGGGTTGTAGAGGTCAGATAGGTAGTCGCTCCATGTAAAATACTGGTATTCAGTAGCATCCGGTTAGACTGGAAGCCGACCCCAAGATAGTTGGCAAATGCTGGACAGATTGATTGGTAACAAAAAAACATTCTTAAATCGTAACTATAGCAAACAGAAGGATTTGATAATTTAAGAGTGGAGCCGACCCCATCATACTTACTAGCCCATTTTGTCGCACTTCTGGGCAAAGGCATTTGCACAAAAGTGGTCTCCCCCTTCCTTACAACTCTGCCCTTTGCTAGTACGTGCCAAAAGGTAGTTCGGTCGAAGTCCAACTCGTCCCGCCATCTTCGCCTTGGTCTGCCGGGATGTCATCTGACATTTAATGGCAACCCATGCTGTGATTCTTAGTGCCCATTTCTCGTTTGACATGTGGCAGACATTTCCGGCCCAATTCCACTTAAGCTTAGCAGGTTTTTGGGTAACGTCAATAATTTTGGTTTTGTCACGCAGCGATTAGTCGGAAAAAGCTAGGCAGATTAATTAAATTTATTTAAAACTATTATGAAGCGTTACTTAATGACGCCTAGCTTTATATAAGCACTAGCTGCGCGTAGACCAGGATAAAAAGTCTATGTGTTAATCCAGGGTATAAGCTATCTACATACCAAAATTCATCCAAATCAGTCCAGCCATTTGAGCGTGAAGAAGTAACAAACATACACTCTCACAAACTTTCGCCTTTATAATATTAGTGTGATAGTTTTCATGTCGTTCATATAAAATCAACAACGCTTTATTGATATTCATTCGTTACAATCTCTTTCACATCAAAAAGCGCTTTAAAAATCCGCTTTGATTGTATTAAGTGCAATTAGTCGTGCGGTATGCAAATACATATACATACATAACGTACGGCTTGGTCGTTAGCGCTGGATTAGCTGGATGTCGCAGCGTCGGTTTAATTGCGTCTATTTTAGACTGTGTTCACCAAACTCGGTGCTGTCGATACGCTCATAATTTATGTGGTCTGTTTTCATTAGATTTTTTAGTAACGTAAGATTTGGTTAATAACAAATATGTGTCATACATACATTTCATAATTTTATCACACTTTAATTTATCATCAACCTATATACCCTACCATTGTTTGGTACTTTTACGTCCTACTACTACGTTACAGACTTGTAAAGCGTTCTAAATTATATATTTTATATAAACTTTCATCTTCTACATATTTATCCCCTAGAGATGAATATTCAAAATTCTTTAGTCCTCACCTTAGATTTAAAATATAGGTAGTGTTGAGTAGTAGCCAGTGAATTCAACATTTTCAAACATAAATATACAACTATAGTTTTTCAAATAATTGCTAATCACGTATACTCTGATCATCATCTTCCTGCCCTTATCCCATGTTACTTGAGGTCGGCGCAACACGTTTTTTTCTTCCATTCTGTCCTGTCAGCCGTCACGCTATCACTAACTTCCTTTTCTTTCATATCACTCCTCACACAATCTATCCATACGTTCTTTGGCCTCCCTCTCCCTCTCCATTCGTATGCTGCATTACATAAGCTCTGATATGAATACCAAAATATTTCTCATATATAGCTTTTTTTGTACATAAGACTGATCTTTTATCAGCGTATAAGACTGCTACGTTTCATAGCAACTCTCTAACCTACTCTATACATGACTGGTGGTGAGCGATCGATCTCGACTCAGCGTGTACGACTCGTTATCGGTTGTTGTTGCTACCGTCAACGGTTCGTCAACGGTTCATCCCCCTACCATCCGTAATGAGTATGAGTGACAGCTCAATCTAAGCCACATGGATTTCGTGCAGCAGACAGCAAATCAATGTTTCAGTGTGGTTAAATAGGCACAGGCAATTAGGCAGGACCACACTGAGGCAGAAAGTTTTACTTATGTTAATTTTTGGTTAAGTACTATTATGGGCCTTGTTTATAAAAAAAATAACCATGTGATTAGCTTAAACACTGACTAAGAGATTCTTATTTCAATATTTTCTACCCGGAAGAAGGCACGGTTGAATTTGATGGATGACACATACGTTATTTTGAATTTAGAATCCACTAATCAGTATTTAAACTGGCTGGGTACCCAGGTAGGCCGCTGCAAATACAACATGGCAAAATGGGATTTTATAGACTCGTCTGATACCCAGCGTGAGTGCGGTGCGGTCCAGAACATGACTCATATACTGGAATGCCCCAAGTGTCCATACACCTGTACTATGGAGGACCTGATGAACGCTACAGACGCTGCAATTGATGTGGCCAGTTTCTGGGCCCAAAGTATTTAAAAGTTAGCGAACCATCGATTCAAAAGAAGAAGAAGTATTTAACCTAAGCATATGGTTAACAAATTTTATAAATACGGCTGTATAAGTCTAAAATGCAACCTATATACTCGTAAATCTCTTTCTGTTGGTGAATTTTAAGTGATGGAAGGTATGAGTGCGTACGACATTTAAACACATCTCCATAGTTGATTGTAATCTAAATTTTATTATGTTAGCCCAAACAGAATTGGCAACAGTAGTGTCCAAAGGTTTCTGTAATATTAACGCAGAAAACTGGGAACGCCATTATAAAAAGGTATTAGAAATAAAGTACAAAATTGTTATTGTTGCATTCCTAGACATTTTGGAAATAACCACACAATTTCCAATAACAGCAGCTACTCCTGATATTAAACATCGTCTAAGTAATGCATCATGTCTTTATCTCCTGGGTCAGATACGGTTACACGGCAAAACACTATTACCTCCAACATCTAATTTACCGTTTATAATGTATGTGTGTCCAGGTAATGGAATGCTCTAGCCAGCCCATTGTTTACCATCGCTAGTGCCTACTCCCATCAGCTCTTTTGACTTATGAATAGCCGCTGCTCCATTTTCATTATTACATTTCTGATCCCTCCATTAGTTTATATCAGTGACGATACGTAAACATTTAAATATGTTAAAGCTACACTACACGCGTTACAAGTTACACTATGCGCGTGAAAGAAATTTCACAGAACAGAGGTTGCGTGTTTTCTGATCATACCCGCCGAGTTAATTTTCACGTAAAGTATTGCGTAAAGATAGTGAACCATTTTGCAACACACCTAATAATATAACCAAAATATATTTTAAGTGCTCCCGTACGTTAAACGATATTCACTCCAAAAGTAGCACCGAAAAATGCTTCTTCGTCATAATTTATGCACCGCGAAATATAACAAATCTCTCATGCATTATGAGATTTAATGCTGCGCGGTAGAGTGCACATGAAAACGCTGAGAGAGCGTTACACACTCATACAGCTAAACACGACAATAGCGTTATCAGCATTAAGCGTTCAATAGTCACGTGCAGCCCGTATGATGGTATGACGTTACAGGATATCAAAAGCTTGTTCAGCGTTGGTTAATCTCACCGCACCGACGACTTCGCAACGCGCGCTTTGTTGCCAATTGTTTACTTTACATTCTATTTTGGATGTCCATCATCTGGGCATTGTTAGCGTGTGTTTACGCCGCGCCGTGAGAGGACCGATCGAACGGGCAGCGCCTGCGGCCGAGCACGCCTTTTGTGGGCGGTATTCAACATTACAAAACATACTATCTTGGATTTTTCTCGATACATATCCACTATACGACTATTTGGCGCTTACCAAACATTAAATTTTACGTCTGTAACATTATAGATATCATGATGCTACATGAGCATTCCAGCTTTAACAGGATGGAAATTCAAACCACGTAATCGCTCAGTGCATTCCGATGTGTATAATTAAAGTAAATTCAACATGTAGTATCAATGAAGTGGCTCGCTCAAGGGAACTCAGAAATAGAACTAAGGGGAAACGAAATGCTACTGAAAGATGTGAATCAGCTAATAATACTTCGTGATTGGATCAAGATGTTGCTCCGATCATAGCAAATCTACGTATGCTAGAGCTAACACTGTAAGAGGATGGATATGACATCCCGAGACATAATATTATGAAAATTGAAATGATGGCGTATGATTTCAATACAGATGTTAAATAAACATGGAGATCTTTCGAATATAATTTTGAAATTCCACACCTTTGCACTACTACTTTATGTTCAAAATCAGGTTTTTGTTTACACAACATGCATAATGGCAACCGAAGTAATGACGACGATGATGTCAGTCAAATTTTGTTTGCCTTAGCACGTGAGGCACAGTTAATAAGTGAAATCCATGTCTTCACCACGGCTAACCTAGCTTTAGTTTTTTCTAAGAACATTACATAACACCATGAAACGTGAGTCACTGCGAAAACGTTCTTGTTCATATATTTGCTTTATATCACGTTGACTTTTATGATTTTAGTTGTTATTAACGTGTGGAATATTGTTTGAAAGATTTGGCTTCGTACTTCTAGGTAGGCGAAGGAGACGTCCTGATTGATTCATGGCTTGTACCCAGAACATGTGGATATTTTTTTGAATTTTTATAATAGTCACGTTTGCGCTAGAAATATTTCTTGTATTGCGAATCCCAAAATTCCACAGAACTTTTTGTAGGTATTAAAAATATTTTATTGAAAGATTGTGAGCTGGAATTACTATTAGAATCAACACCCGTCAGGTTTGACAGAAAGTTCCCCTAAATCTGTCGATAAGTTGTTGTGAAGTTTATTTTTATTAGAAAAGAAATTTGAAAATGTTGAATGACAGAATGTTTCCCGTACATAAACAATGGTAGCACAAATGCTATTCTGAGCCGTTGGCATCTGTGTGTTTTCAATAATGCATTTAAATTGATTGATGACTTCTGATAAAACATTAGTCTGTGGAGATAAATCTTGTTACTATCAGACTTTTTCTTCCTTCGTGATTTTAATGTACGAACTCATTTTACGGATGAAAATCTCTTTTGTTTTTGGCCAAGGCGACACTACAAAAAAATAAAAACAACGATACAGGAACATATGCAAACAAAAGGTCTTTGAGTGAACCCGGTAAAGCAAATCGTACGGTAATTAAGTTTGCAAACCTTAGCATTTGGCAGCGTGCCGACGGACTCGGCGAACTAATAGAGAGCTGGTGGTCGCAAGCCTGTAGACTAGCGACATTTTGTTTGTGATTGTACACCACGCACCCGATGGGATTCTGTCCAACTGTGCTGTTTGTGTAATCGATTTTGATTAAGTGCAATGTACTGAGCTAAGGTTAGTGTTAGGCGTGTTAGTTGAAGCTGCTGTACAAATTGTGCATTTGGTGGTAAAGTGTGTGGAATGAAGTGTGTTTAAATACACAATTTGGATTGATTAAAACACGATAAATACGAAACGATTCTCAAGACACATTCGAACAAAACCTAAGAAAAAGAAAGAAAAAGTATTTATTTGCCACAAATTAACGACATACAACGGAGTAGAATAACATGATTTTGCCTAAACTAAACCCTTAACGATAGTGTCAGTAGTTCTTGTATCATGTTAGTATAGACAAGTTTAAAAAAAAGTAAGTATAAATAAATAAAAGCAGATGCATGTCGTGGTTGTGGAACCTACTTCCAGGCTTGTGACTTTAGGCATTTCTTCTATTGTATGTGTCTATTCAGGAGTATATACCTCTTCAGTCACGTCAATATAGTCCTTAGTTGTCCAAGTATATCAGTAAATAACCTTTCAGTGAGTCCCTAATTTTCAAGTACCGACGTAGGTACATAATTAACAACATCTTCATAATTCTAAAGTGTATAAGTTTAAATCATTACGACGTCATTTCTGGTTAGTCCCTGAATGTAGGTAAACATCGACGCAGTCGTCCGCTCGGCATATGTTGCTTCAAGGTTACGAAGATTTTTCGTTCATCGTTCATAATTTACTTCGGCCTGTTTCGATTGTTATGATACTTGATTTATCGAGTGCATATTTTGTTTCGACGAAAGCTCTCGGTAGAGCGGGTTTGCCATGAATCATATTAACGGTCGGACGGGATAAACATTTTTTTACCAAGTGAAAAGGTCGAAACTGGTATTCGATTGTCTATTCTTCAGTTTATTTTGTCTTTGGTATTTTAAGGACACGCCAGTAATTTATAATATATTTTTGGATTCTTTAAACTATGTCCTGTAGAAAACTAGAACCCAACATTTTTTTGGTTGAATGAAGATAATTTTGTATAATTCGGTAGTATTGGTAATATTCACTAGTTAATTTTAATTCTTTCTTTTAATAAGTAAACATGAAAATAATAAGGCCTGAATAAGGCCACAAATATGTGTAACGGTTGTGATGACAGTAATATATCTTGTGTGAAAGGGTTCGCAGAGCATTTACCTATATATTAATACTATTAACGACTTACGAAGTAAAAGCAATTTGTCTAATTTATTACAGAGCTTTTGGTAATGTATCAAATGTGGCAAATAAGTCTTTATTAACAAATGTGATTCACGAAACTATTAAAATACGAGGTGCATTCAATAAGTACCTAGCCTCATCGCCAGAGGGCGCTGTAGTTTCAAAAGAGTTTTACCACAGTGTAGCACATTCTTTTATAATTCATTTAACCTTACTTTCATTCCAATCCCAACATTAGTTTTAATTAGACAACTTATGGAAGCGAACGTGTCGATCGGTTTTACAAAAATGGAAAAAGAGCAATATCGTTCGGTGATTCGATTCCTATTTTTGGAAGGAAAAACGCGCATCGAAATCAAAGAGCGCTTGGATGGTGTGTACGGTGACTCTTCTCCATCGATGGCCACCGTCAAGAATTGGTTCAACGAGTTTGCACGTGGCCGTACGTCGGTTTTTGATGAACCACGTCCAGGTGCACCGAAAACAGCTGCTACGGAGGAAAACATTAAAAAAATCCATGATCTCGTATTGGCAGATCGCCGATTGAAGGTTCGAGAGCTAGCTAGAGACTGTAGGCATTTCAGAAGGAACAGTGCATCATATTCTTCACGAGGAACTCGGCATGAGAAAGCTGTCGGCGCGATGGGTGCCGCGTTTACTCACACCAGAAAACAAGCGCAACCGTGAGACCACATCGGAGACGTGTTTGGCGCTGTTTAAGCGGAATCCAGCGGAGTTTTTGCGTCGTTTTGTGACCGTCGATGAAACCTGGATCCACTGGTACACACCAAGAGACCAAGGAGCAATCAAAACAATGGATCCAGACCGGGGAACGTGCTCCAAAGAAGGCGAAAACTGTAAAATCGGCCGGAAAAGTTATGGCCACCGTTTTCTGGGATTCACAAGGTGTGATCTACATCGATTACCTCGAGAAGGGTAAAACAATTACAGGGCTTTACTATGCCGATTTATTGGGCCGATTCGACGCCGAATTAAAGAAAAAACGACCCCATCTGGCGAAGAAAAAAGTGCTGTTTCACCACGACAACGCACCGGTTCACACGTCTGCCGTTGCCATGGCCAAATTGGTCGAATTACGCTACGAATTGCTGCCCCATCCACCGTATTCTCCAGATTTGGCCCCTTGTGACTTCTTTCTGTTTCCTAATCTGAAAAAATCACTCGCCGGGAATAGATATGGATCGAATGAGGAGGTTATCGCCGCCACGGAGGCCTATTTTGCAGAGTTTGACAAAAACTATTTTTCGGACGGGTTAAAAAAGTTGGAGCATCGCTGGGCTAAGTGTATCGAACTAAAAGGAGACTATGTTGAAAAATAAATTGCCACTTTTCCAAAATTTTCGTTTACTTTTTGTAGGCTAAGTATTTATTGAATGACCCTCGTAACTCTGGTATTTCTATGACTATAGGTATATACGAAAAAGTATACTTTATTAATCATCAACATTGTAACACAGTTCTTTTCAAATATTTATAATTCCATGGGTACAGTGCTTATTATTGCTGATAACAATATCTACCAAATAACCAGCTTAAGATGGACTGGACCACTGAAGTAGATCTGTATAATTAAATAATAACAATAAACATCATTACCATTACCAACATTTGTGCAAGCCGTCGTTTTCCTGAACCAACAAGAAGTGCCGAGTCCGCATTAAAAACCCAAAACCCTTTCAAAATTTGTTTTGTAATTATTATTCCACTTAATGAAGAAGAAAACAGAGTAAATTTCTCATTATATCGCATCGTAAACCTAAATACGAACTCGTCCAACTGCGAGGGTATCCAGTTAAAAGTTACCGCGATGAATCACTAAGTTTCACTCTTATAAATAAAACACGGTAAGGTTGGTAATTGAGATAAATCTGTTCCAGGCGTAAAAGCCGCAATAGATATCGACAATTAGACAGGAACTCTATTATTCACAGGGTTCTATCCATACTAAACTGATAGCACATTTAAACGTTTTCAACAAACTAGAATTTATTGAGCGACAAATTAATGAATATTACTTCTAATTTTTCAAATGCTCTTGAAGAACAAATTAGGGTAATAACGCCGATAGTGTTTTCTTTTTCTTTTGCTCATTTAATTGGTAGTAAAGTTTGACAATAGTTTGCTATGCGGAGTTTGGTCTGGACAATGTCTTGTTATCGGATGTTATTCTGGCTCCAGACTTAGCTGGCCGTATCTTTAATTGTTCAACGTCGTCGTTTTGATCGAGGCTAGGGCATTGAACTGAAGTTTTGCCTTTTGAATTGTTTTATGCAGTATCTGGCTTCATTGTGCACAACTTTGTAAGTTTATAACTGAACGGGAGCAATTGTTATAGTTATAATTAATATGCAATGAATTTCTATTGCTTTGGTATATTGATTTTGGTTCAGATAATTTCATCGATGTTCATAATGATAGTGAACATCATTTAACCTTGATTTTGATTGATTAAATGAATCAATCTAAGTCGAAGTACATTGATTTTGTGGATTATTATCCTTCCATAAACTGCCACAACCTGTATCCGATAATTATGATCGATGGCGGATCCATTCTCTCTTTTGGGACAAAATGAAATTCAATATGGCTTGGAAATATTTCAATGGACTACGATTAATTTTATATTCTGTGAGATTAGAGATAAGTTTCAATAAAAGAGACCTTTTTCTGGTCAAAGGGAATGTTCTTTTGAAAGTACGTTATTACTACACTATGTCAAAGGCTAGATTGTTTATTCCCGAGAGACTCTTCAGAAAATAAATTTCATTTATGGCGTTCCAAGATTCTTCAAATTGGCGAGACCAAGAAAGAGTAATGTTTTCTATGATTCTTTCAAATTAGTGCTATTCATCATGTAAATCAGCTTGTTTACTTCATTATGATTTGTTTATTTTGGTTACTATTTTTTAAAAATAAAATTTTAGTCTTGAATTCGGAAAGTTAACGGAAATTCTTTTAAGACTTTTGTTTGAACTGCAGTTTTATAGGAAGAGTCGGTTGCCAATGTAATGAAACGGCAGGAAGGGGTCGCTGTATAACATTAACGATGACAAACAGTCAAGTGGGAGTTTTATGGAAATAAATTAAGGTCCAGACTGTTACGGGCAACGTAGCCGATTTTTTATATGTTCGAGTCGCCTTACAGAAAAAGCCTCTGAGGTTTGCATATTTTGTTCTCTGTGTGACCAACTTTTTGCGGGTCGTGTCGCTGTCGTCTAGGAAAGGGTTTAAGTAATAGTTGCAACACGATAAAAAATAGTCAAAATGCTTCTCTCCAGCCAATAATTTTCAAATTGATAAAAACTACTGTCGATTCTAGAAATTATCATTGTTACTCATTGAGTGAATGGCATGATTGAATATTATATTCTCCATCTGGTATCATTCACCACCAACAGAGCCCAAATCCATATGTCATTGATCCCAAACATAACACCGTCTTTAAAACAACGAGCCAGTATAATAGCCACTATTACTCTTGAATAAGGACGAGAGCTCATATAACTAGATGTGTCATCGACCGCTGAATATCTTGAAAAGCAGCCAAATGGAAGTCCGACCTCGGACTGCAACCGTTCCCGGAAACATGTGGTGTTAGCAAAAATGTCGTGTAAACAATAGGGAAAATGCATGGTTTTTTTTCTTATCTAGCCGGTTTATCGATAAATATACAAAGATGGAATACAAACAGTAAAAACAGAATCACCACTGCTCTCAAAACGGTGAAGGAAAACATCGTGAGGAAACCGGCATGTCCTAGAACCAAAAATTCGAAGATATGTGACACCCACCAATCCGCATTGGGCCCGCGTGGTGGATTACGGCTCACACCCTCTCACAGAGAGGAGGCCTGTGCCCCAGCAGTGGGGACATTAAAAAGGCTGATGATGATGATGATGATTTCTGTCCTTGTCTCGAAAACGCTGTGTTCTATGGCAGTTGTATGTGCGTCATGTCCTTTGACGTCGGATGTGATGTCGGACTTCTTTTTCTATTTATCAACTTTAATGCTTCATAACTTCGGTTCTGATGTTAATAAAAAAAATACATGCATATTCTATAATGACTATTTCAAAATCAGATGTTCGCTTACTACAATCGGCTTAATTTATTAATGTCTACTTGATTAAACGCACGCACACTCTCAGAGCGTACTCCTAGAGTCCGAAAGTGTTCACGTATGTTTTGTGTGTGGAAAAATTCTATCGATGATAGCAGTTATCGTTATCAAAAAATCAGAAACAAAATTGAGAGTATCTTTTTCTAAATAAGGTAAAAGTTCTTCTGACCTTGGGCTCCAAAAAAAGTGATAGTCGCCTGTCATCAAAAACTTCAAAATGAATGGAATTGGCATGCCCTACCGAAATATCACGCGGATAATCCAACACATTTTGGATTTTTACGTAACTTTGTATAAGCCTTCTATAACGCACGAAAAAACACAACAACAATCTAACTGGTTTAAATACTGCAGTCATCAAAATAGCTCAACTGTTACGAACTTAACTACAACCATCAATGAAGGTTTATTTATCGTAGTTGACTCGTGAACAGCCAATTTGTATTCCTTTAATTAGCACCTAAACTAATTCACAGCATTTGTAGAAAGACGAGGAAATTCAATAGCAAGGATTTTCCAGATGTGGTGACAAATTTGTTTTGTTTATTTATTTCATACTGTCTCCACATTTCTATAATTTTAATCATCATCAAATTGTGAATTTTGGAATAATGCTTTAATTTGAACTGAGGATTAGAACTGAATAAGGTATAGTTATATCAAACGGAAATAAGGTATACTTTGACGACACGGTTGGCGCAGTGGTTGAGCGTTCGGCTGCTGCGCTGCGTGTCGCGGGTCCGATCCCCGCACGGAACAAATATTTGTATCCCCTACAGATAGTTGTTCCGGGTCTGGGTGTCTTGTTGTTTATGAACGCACCCACGATACAGGAAGTAATTCCTAGTGTGGGGCAACGTTTTTTTAAGAAGAAGAAGAAATTGCATTTGGACTTAGTAGTTACCATGAACATTGTTCAACCTTTCGCCCGTTGACTATTAAAAGTTGCCCTCGTTACATCTAGCCAGATTGAAACCTAGCACAGAATCACAGATATCAAAGAGTCGAATGAAATATTAAAGGCTGATCTGCATAGGATAGCTGGCAAAGTCATGTCACTCAAACTAGAATCACAAAGGCCTGTTGTATTCAACCCATGTGTTATGTGCGTAACGAAAATAAAGTACCACCTACAATGTGCTCAACGGATATTTCAGTTAGACATTTGGTTCTGTATTCGAAAAATGGAGCCATATTTTGAGGAATTTTGTTTTGTAACTACGAGTAACTACCTATATTTTATTCTGTTGTAATATTCGTAACAAAAATATTTTATTGAAGGAGGAAAATACATTTCATTTCTCTTTGTATACCTATTATTCACACTTGCTGGGTATTTTGTTTCTATTACAAAACATTATCGTATACTGTTTTTATGCTGTGAAACTACGTTTTGTTATTGGTAGCATAAACAGTCGTAATTTCCACGGATAACAGTTGGCAGGTTAGTTACCAATGTAGATCTTGGGTTGATAATAACAGGAACGGAAATGTGTGATAGGGTGTCAAGTTGTCCGGAGAATTCTTGCCGAACAAACATCACAGTGATCTTTGTTTGTTCGTGCCTTCTTGGCTGTTCCCTGTTAGAAAAATAAGCAGAATATTCCAACTGGTTGATAAGTAAACATACTATCAGTCAAGTGCCACTACGGATAACAAGTTATCATCTACAGATCGTGTTGGTTATATAAACGGGATGTTCGGTCAGACAGACACTTCAAAGAATCTTGTTTTACATACTATATCGAGATACTGCTTGTTGTAAAAACTTCTTGATTTTTCGTGATAAGTAAATATTTATTAATATTTTTACAGTTTATTTGGCTTTGACTTTGGCATTATGATGTGTTTTTAAACAAAAAACCGTGTATCTTTAATAATTTGTATCTTTTTTCCATTGAAATGGGTTTTCTTTGTTGAGAAAATATAAATGGATTTGTATTCGTAATCACTGTCAGCCTTTTCTAGATGTTTATAGTATTGAACTATTGTCTGTAGTATTATGTTGTCTGGTGGCTGTAACTTAACATAAACACACTCTCTTATTTACATATTAATACTAACGCTACATATTTTTGAAGTGAAAACTTCTTTATGCGCTTTGGGCATTTTTGTGATGGGAAAAAACTATTGTACTCGCGCGTCACCGTCCGTCGTAGCACTCGTAGTGGATTGTTTTCATTTGAAATGAAAACGGACACCGACACCGACTCCGCTACGCGACCCGCGGATCGCGTAGCTTTGTTCTAGTTTTCACTTCTGTCTGTAGTCTCGGAGTGCCAGTTTTATATTTTGTATTAGCTAACCCGATAGAGGATCTTCTGTCTAAACTGAGTTCATAAAAAATGCCATTGAAAAGTTTTTCCTGAAATTTCTAATTTTCCGGGCAACTGTTCCAACCTTTCTTTCTCTAAGAACCTTATTTGGAGTAATTCGAGTATTTTAAATAAAAAAAAAAAACAAACCGGGCCTGCTGTTCTCCACAACATCATTTCATTTTTATTTACATAGTTATCCATAGATTTACAAGTATTATTTAATTTTGTGTGGCGAGGTCCACCTCGTCTTCCAAGAAGAGGATACAATTTTAGCCCACCTATGTTTAGTTGCGCTGGAAAACTTAAATGTACAGATAGCCTCGAGTGCTAGATGCACGTGTTATCGCGCCAATGTTTTAGCAGCATGTGCATCTAAACACTCGAGCGGCTATTACGGAGCACGTGTCTCATTCTGGTGGCAAAACACTAATATATTGTAAAGTGGGTTATGAAGCGAGACTGCTGGAATGCACGTTTGTATGGAAGCATACATATATGTATGGTATATAGGAACATGGTAGGTAGGTATCTACCTTCACTCGTTACTTCTGACAGCAATCGTATAGCTAGGGAATATAGATCAATGTTATGCAATATTTATCAATGTTTATCAGAGGTAAAATAATTGTGAACGGGACTATACATAATAAGCTAGTTTCCTAAAAAAATTAATTAATCCGTCAGTTAGATTACCAAAAAATATTGGACTAGTATTTTTTCTTCAGTCATGTAAACCTAAAATGAGGATACAGTGCGTTGAAATTTATCGTGACGTCACGCCTCGATACACTTTATACCATTTAGTGACGTAACAAGCCCCCACTCCTGAACTTTGATGCGTTTTATCTTTGTCAATTTTATTGGTTTGGTAAAGAAAAAATACGTGTCCTATATTTTTTGAAAATCTCAGGAAGCATCCCTATTGTATTGCTATTCGCCACTTGGTGCATTTTTCCAAAATACCACGATGTTTTTTTGTCTCATCTAGAACTTTTCTCTTTCTTGGCAATATTTTTTGTCAAGAAATCGATTCTTGTTTTCGATGGGTATACTATTTTGGGGTTAATAGACTTGTTTTGGTCTTCAAAACCTTCCTTTACGTATTTTTGGCGGGAAAGCATGCGGGGATTAATTGTTAAACCACGTCTTACAATCACGATTTATTTTCAATGCAGCATCTTAATTTGAGGTATGTAATGATAAAGATTTGGGATAAAAAAAACAGAAAACACTCAATTCATTCCCCGAATGGAACTAAAAATAAATCATCCCCAACTTAAACAGAACGGAACTTTTCATCATTATCATCATCATTTCAGCCGAAACACGTCCACTGCTGGACTTAGGCCTCCCCCAAGTGTCGCCACAATGACCGGTCCTGTGCGTCTCGCATCCATCGGCTACCCGCGGCCCTCACCAGGACATCGGTCCTTCGGTACGCGGTCGCCACTCCAGAAACCTTTCGGCCCCATCGACCGTCCGTTCTGCGTGCAATGTGCCCAGCCCACTGAACACGGAACTTTTAACAACTTTTAATTACGTAAGTATAAGAAAGAAAACTTGTGCTGAACTTACAAAAGTTAATGAAATAGGAATGTAAAGCAAATGAAGCGTAAATACATTCGTTCCACTTAGTAGTTGAACCGAGGTCGCTATCCCTCGGCTTAGTTTACGATGCGTCTTAACTCTTACCCTGGCTACTATTGTCTCTGCTGGGAAATGGCGAGCAGATTTTCACATTTTTTGCTGGATACTTTGGAACTATAAAACTTAGTTGAGCAACTCGGTAGTTTTCATATCTATTTTCATATTTCAGAACGTAAAACCAGTTTGAGTTTTAAGAACCTCGCCGGACTGGTTATATTAATTTACTGGCTTCTGCCAGCGGCTTCGTCAACGTAAAATTAATACTTCCCCCACTATTAATTATAGCCTATGTGCTATTCCAGACTATAATCTATCTCTTAGCCAAGTTTCATCTAGATCCGTTCAGCCGTTCTGGTGTAATTGAGTAACAAACATCCATTCATCCATCCAATTTTTCGCATTATAATATTAGTAGGATAAAGGTCAATATACCATAAATGGATTAGAAAACTAGGCATAGTGCGTGTAGACTAGACTTATGCAAAATAGACCATAAAACATTATATTCAGTTTCTTAGAGTTTTCTTTTAAGTTCAACTGGTTCCCAAAGGTACGGTTAAAGGTGAAAACAGTTTGTAAGCTAGTGTTGTATGAATAACATACACAAACTGGCAAATTCTCATGCTACCTATCGTTAAGAAAAAATGGTGTAATAAATCAAAGAGAAGTGTTGTTTATTCAAAGAGGGAGCATTCTGCCGTCATAATAGATCGCCCCAAGTTTTTATAACAAAGGGCGACCTTTTCGCTTGATAAAAACTTGGGACATCGCTAAACGGGAAGGAAAAGAAAAGTAATTATCTACTGGTTTACATCAAATATTCCCTTTTTTCAATATTTATTACGATTGATTTTGCTTTGTTCTATAAATTATGTTGGTTTTATCTGGGAATTTATGCAAATGACAGCGTTATTTTTAGGTTAATTCAAATATTACGTATCTCACTGCAATTTAAATCTTTAAGTGTAGAAACTTAAGTTCTATTTTGTATCGCCATTTAAAAAGTGCGCGTTGCGTCGCGTTTTGGTGTAAGCTGATTTAACTTTATTTCGCGCGGGTAGAAAATTTATAAAAAACCGACCATGTATGTATCGCGTCACGCGCAAGGTAGGGTTCCATAGACCATACTCCATCTAATTTTTTTCATGTATTTCGTATTTTGTACGCGATTTAACAAGTAGAAATATTTTATAAGTTGGGCGATTATTACTCTAAAACTAACAGAGCTAACTTAGCCGTCATAGTTTTCCTATAGAGGTAATTTTATTATATACTACAATCACGAATTTATTTAGTTATTTTTCCCCTAAACTCTACACGAACACAGGCTCAACTCGAACAAAAAAATTCACTTTATGTTTAATATTTGGCAATTGAATCACTGAACCAAAAAAAAAACCTTGTAACCCCGCAATGATTTTGAAAGTCCTATTCAAGGATACCTCACGCAACAGGATAGAAGAGAATAAAAAAGTCATTCTCACTTTACATGTATGGGAGCAACCATAAGAAAAATCCTATTTAAGATTGTATTATACATATAGATTATATTTATCCATGCAGCTGTCTAGTACTAACAGTCTGTTAGCTATGCCTCGGAAGGACAGACGAACAGACCGAAACTGGGTTTCTTGTCCATGTAAGGACTAGAAAACCTTCAAATAGATATCTTTTTTATTTCTTAACCGTCCAGTGAATACAGGAGTGATGTAGGTATGTGTTACTATAAAACTGAAAAAAAACTTCAACATGTGACAGAATGATAACAATATTTTCAGACCTAATCTTAAATATCGAGAGAAAAGCTTGAGGCAGGTGATATCTAAAGTTACAAACATATAGGTAGACCCAAGTAGCTTCATAAACTAGAAGAAATAAGATATTTTGTGGGATGACCCGCTACACGGCATGAGATGTTTCACAAAAACTTTTCTTGTTATGAAAAAGTAGAATTACTACAGAAAACTTATTAAATCAACTGGTACTGTTTTGAAATTATGTTGGAGTTTATATAAAGTATTTAATTTAAAACAAAATACTTTATAAGAAATATAGAATTTTAAGTGTTTGCAAGTGAGTAGTTTGTAAAAATGGTTAAAATATGTGTTTTAATAAAGATTCGATTCGATTTTAAAAATATCTTTAATAATAAAGGCGCCGCGACCGCATGAGCAACTTAAACTTCAACAATCAACACCGTAATAAATTCAGGTAGGTTATTTTTTAGCCATTTGTTTAGTTTTTCGTGAAATTTCAACCTTAATATATCTATATTTATTTTTATTTACTTTACTAAGACGTAATAAAGTCGCTAACGTCTTAATATTTAAAACAGTTTTGTGAAAGATGGTATGGATATTAGAATTTGTTTTTCCTGAGTCTTAAAACGCAAAAAAACAGCATTTATCAGTTTTAAACGTATCTTCACAAAAAGTACAAAATAATGAGACTTATCTCAGTGCATACGGGTAACTTAATCCGGTTGTAATAAACCAGCAACTAATAGCATGTACAACTAATTTAAACCTATGATTAGAACTAATTGCAAGGTATTATATGAACATGGATGAGAAGCAGTTTCAGGTAGGTTACCGTGAAGATAATTAAAATATTATTATTGCATAACATCTTGTTTATCACTACGTACGCCCCGTTGGGTATGAACGTTTCAATAAAAATATTATCTTTATGCGTAAGAGGCTGTTGAAAAATGTAACCTTAGTAGGTTTATTAACCCCTAGCCCCGGATTCGCACGGGTGCAATTTTTTTTTTCGATTACTAAAAGTTTTCGATCATAAAGGTTCTATGTTCGACTGTATGTATGTTATTTTTATGTATGTACGCCGATTTCTCGGTCAGTTGTGGACCGATTTTAAAATTCTTTTTTTATCCGAAAGCATGTACTCCCGAGGTGGTCCCATATAAATTTTATCGAAATTGCTTCAGCGCTTTTTGAGAAACTGAACAAAAACGAAAAATACGTATACCTAGATGACGTTTTTGTTTTCTCCAATTACGAGAATGTTTAAATTAAACGTTCCATGTTATTGGAGTTTTTAGTTCTGGGGTATAACAACTAAAAATTGAAAAATAAAAAAACTTTTTTACAAAAGTCGGTCTCAAATAACGAAGAAATAAAATACAAACACCGACTTCCAAAATTAAAGTTACTTTTTAATTTTTAGTGTATTTTCTTTTTGGAAGTCAGTTGTTTTTTTTTTTTGTAAAAAAGTGTTTTATAATTTATAAGTATAGATTTTAACAATAGAGACCACAACCAACCAAATAACACTTTTAAAAAAATTGTCTCTGTGTGCGTATTATTCCAAAATTTAAATTCTTACGATGCACAGATCTTGAAGAAGTCCTCTACAGACGAACAAGAAAGTAATCTATTCATTGTCTCTGTGTGCGTATTATTTCAAAATTGAAATTCTTACGATGCACAGATCTTGATGAAGTCCTCTACAGACGAACAAGAAGTAATCTATTCATTGTCTCTGTGTGCGTATTATTCCAAAATTGAAATTCTTACGGTGCACAGATATGGAGTAAGACCTCTACAGACGAACAAGCAGTGATCTATTTGGCTCTGGTTTTCTTTTATGGGAAAATATATGTTAATTTGACTATGACGTAGAATTATAAGAACGTGTTATTTAATTAGCACAAGATAATTAGTCAGTGTAAAAATTTAGAACTGTTCTATTCAATCTGTAACCCTTCAACTTAACGCCTTTTAAGCCTGAAGGGTTTAAATAAAATTGTGACTGTTACTGGGAGATAAAATTAAACAGTGCACTTCATTTATTAATGGCGTAGGTAACTCGTTTATGCACCTCGTAATACAAAGTGCTAAGGACTCGGTAAAACATTTTTGCTTGAACGCTTTTTCATAATGTATTTCATCCTAAGTACAATTTACCTCCCGTAAAAATATTTTTAATTAACATTTTACTCAAAATCTTTAAGCAAAAATCAACACCTACCTATTGCCTAGATTTTTTGGATGTTAATAGAAAAGCAGGCCGAAAGAAAACAAAAATCTCATCTCTAACAAAATCTTTTTCGAAATCAAATCGACATAGTGATAAAACTAAAAGTTCCTCATATTTTGAAGAAATACCTACCATAAAGATAATTTAGCAAAAACTCATACACTTTCAATAATTTTGCCAAAAGTCAGCTTCGACAACAGCAAAGCGATAAGATTTTATTTCAATTCGACCCCATGTTTATGGGGAGCTTGGTGACCTTCGATTTACGTGACATGGCAAATTTGTGTCTCTGCTGAGATGAAACTCAGCGAAAGAACTGATTTTATGGCGTTCCTGATCGAAAGAGGAGAAAACATCTTTGTTAAGGCTGTGGTGGACATCAGATTAGTTCCTAATTAGAATCTAAAACAGTAACTTTGTCATTCGTGCACAAAATAAAGAGAAAAGGCACTTCAGCAGGTCTATTCGCTAACTCAGTTGACATCAATTTGATAGGCACTATGCAGTACATTGGTGCTTTGAAGTATAGGAAAACAAAAATGTACTACGTAGTGCCTATTATAATTGATATCCATCGAGCAAAGCAGCAATGTACTGCAAAGTGCCGTACAAATTAATGTCAAATAATCAAATAACAAACATAAAAACTAAACATCATTCGGAAAAGCCGGAATTTCAAAATAATTTGCCGGAATTCAATTAATAAAATACCACTATAATTAATAAATACTTGCTGCATTTCATGATTGTTCGGTAACAAATTCACAGAATCCCAATGGATCTCTATTAGTTCTGCTATACCAAATGGTATTACAAATTAATATTAGCAAACCTTGCTAGAATTTCTAGAGATCGGTAACGTCAATTTATAACTTTGATTTTCCTTTAGCAATATTCCCCGAACGTCGTGTGGTGCCCGTGTCGCATGTCGAAAACGGAACCGTCTTATCTCACTTCCCATGTTTCGGTTTACGAACTCCCAAGATCGTTCGCGATCTGCCGTCGCCGGATCAGCCGACCGTATAATTCTGCACTTTGGCTAAAGAACTAGGTCAGTGGGTTGTGCTTAGGGCTGTCATTGTCAGCCTTCTAACTTCTACATAACGCTACAATGTCTGGGGACCTCTAAACAATTGCAGATATAGATAAGTCACGATTGAAAAAATGTAGTTGAATTATTTCTGGGTCATGAATAATAAAGATATTGATGTGACAACCCTGTACTGTGACAATAGTATGTTTACTGATAGCGCGATATCGGACTGTTGGCTTTACACCTGACTGTTCATTGCCACAAGCGTTACAGGGGGAAGGACAGGTCATAGACTACTGACCGAAACTATTGGATCGATTTCAGCGTGGCTTCAGTAATTTGTTTGAGCATTACTGTCGTAAATATCGTTCTACATTATTTAGAGTAATTTTTTTCGTGCAGGAAACTACTAGGTTGTCACGTTACAGGTAAAACTGAAATATGAAGTCATTCGGTATTTATACTATTACTGCTGCCACTACTGCTTAGTATTTATAATTGACATTTCATTTTATAATTTTATTTTTATTAGTTATTTTTTTATTAATATTGTACTTACAGTAAATTTAATTTTAATATTATTTTAAAATGGATGGCACTATACTTATATGTACCTGTTTTAAAAATTACATCTTTGAAAAAACTAACATAGCTATACAGCATGTAACAAAAACCCTATCCGATCCAATAAAGGCGAATTCCTGGTTTAACACACGTACTAGAAAAAGTTGAAAAAAAAATGTAACTCATAAAAACCAAAAGTTATGGACTTTTCATTTTTATAAAATATGCGAAATTTAACACTAAATATGGCAAATTTTCATAAGTTGACAACACTCCACCGGAAGGCGAAATCTTTTCATTTTTACCTATTTTTATTTCAAACGATACCGCCCTGCACTAGCCGCGTTGTAAGCACTCTGTCTCGCTCAGGTGGCATCTTTGACACGAAACAGTTTGTGAACTTTGTCGAGCGCTCAGTGATGCCTTTGATACATTTTTCTTTTTTTTTTAATTTATTATTTTCATTAGGGAAAAATAATTATCTCCTATCCATTAAATGATTACGTATATGTGTACGCAGTACGATACCAAATAATACCCTTCAGGATCGGACAGGGTTTTTGTTACATACTGTATAATTATTACTAACACCTGATTGTGGAACAAAGCTGTCTTAAATAAATAAATAAATATTCTTTTGATACTTTGTCTGTTATAATATTCACCATTGTATTCAAATCTTGAAACTATTCGAATGGCTTTATCGGGTAAGTAGTATAGGTAGGTACTAACCAAGTCTGGCATGCGATCTGTCAAAACTTTACGCTCTATAGCGATTCGAACCCAATATGATTAATATACGAGGCTTCGAAACAGCTCAAACTTACTTCAAATATGTATAATTTAGCTACGTTTGTAGCATAGAGAGAATAGTTTACATATTGTAGTTTGAAGTTTCGCAATCACTACATTAGTGAAACTCTCGTCCGTGATTGAGTCACTGTAACTTTTTTTATTGTAGTTCTCTGAAACTCGGAAGTGGAGAGCAAACTGTTTGCTGCCCAAAGTTGTGTCATTTGCAGTAATGTGAAGGGCAAATGTTTGTTGAATGATCTTTCAAGTACTCATAGTTTCCGCAAATGTTTGACAACATAATTACCATTTTGTTCGTTTATTTTAGTTGGAATAAACGATCAGTGCGTAGGTACATTAAATATTAAATGCCTTATTATGCAAGCGATTGAGATTGCTTTTGCTTTGATTATTATTTTTATAAAATTATATCTGCATCAGTCCCCGTATTTGGTCCAAATATTTGAGATTTCCCATCCCATATATATTGGACTTTTCTGACTGATAGAAAACTGTCTTCTTGTCAATAGCCAATAGGGTGCATTTCCACGATCATGATTTATGGTATACTTATAGGTACTACCTACCATGCGGGTTTGTTTTATGTTGCCTCTAACAATCTTGATACATTTTTCCAGAACTAGAAATGTACATCATTAAGGCTCATCGTAACAAGAAACAGATTTAATAATACCGTCCGTGTCTATACAACCCCCTTACGTATCGCTAACAACGTGAACACTAACAATCAGAACTATCTCTAACAATCTAACCTGTTAGAACAACAACTACTAACAACAGAGTAAACAGGTGAAACACACGGTAAACAGTATCCAACAAACAAAACTGCTATCTAACGCTTCCTGTTTGGAGCTTATAGATGCATTTCCTTTATTGGTGCACTTTTTGCTATAAAGGAAGATGTAAATAATAAATACTGTATTAATCAACAGTATTTTTTTCATCCGACTGACCCAGAAAGAGAGTTATGTTTTTTAAATGAATAGTTTTGACCGCGATTGGGATCAATTCAGTCAAAGATGGGTTACTTTGCAATTTTAACAGGGATTTTGTGTGTTTAGTAGGTGAAAACTATTGCTAAAAATATTAGATAACAATGAAAAATTCTTTAGTCTCGTTCCACTATACAAATAGCAAACAGGTGAAACACGCGGTAAATAGTATCCACAAACAAAACTGTGCTATATAACGCTTCCTGTTCGGAGCTTATAGATGCATTTCCTTTATTGGTGCACTTTTTGTTATAAAGGAAGATGTAAATAATAAATACTGTATTAATCGACAGTATTTTTTCATCCGACTGACCCAGAAAGAGAGTTATGTTTTTTAAATGAATAGTTTTGACCGCGATTGGGATCAATTTAGTCAAAGATGGGTTACTTTGCAATTTTAACAGGGATTTTGTGTGTTTAGTAGGTGAAAACTATTGCTAAAAATATTAGATAAAACTGAACAATTCCACAAACAAAACTGTGCTATCTAATGCTTCCTGTTTAGAGTTTATAGATGCAGGGGCATTCCACGGAAAATGTGAAAATGAGTTATTTTCTGAAATAGATTATGATTTTAACTATGTTCTGCCAGCTTCACCAGTGTGGAATGAGTACTTATCCCTTTATAAATTATAGCCTCTATACTATTCCAGACTATAATCTATCTCTATTCCATTTCATCCAGATCCGTTCAGCCGTTATGGCGTGATTGAGTAACAAACATTCATCCATCCAAACTTTCGCATTTGTTACAATAGTAGGATTTCGTTTCAGACTGCCACAGCCTCTTTATTACTGCAACGGCGTAAATGTTCATGAATACGTATGTTGTTGCAAAGTTTTCTTTTATTTTAAATGAAAGATTCTGATCGCGGTTGAGATCAATTCAATCTGAGATATTTACTAGTCTTTATTGAAGTTCCCAAATTATGTAGATGGCTGCGAAATAGATATGCTGAAAAACTACTTTGTAAACGTTGACATTATATTAGTCGAGTTTAGGCCCTCCATAGACGGACTGCTTAGAGCAGTCGAGACTAACTGCACGAGAGCAGTCGTGTTGTGGCTGGAGTCGACTGCAACGTGACTGCTCTTTGTGCAGTTTTTTGTACAGTTGTGGTTGACCGCAACTGCTCCAAGCAGTCCGTATATGGATAGACGGGCGCGGAGAGAGGAAGCGGTGAGCAGTTGAAGTGAACCGCTTCAAGCGGTGCGTGTATGACAGGTCAAGCAGCTCTTTACTGCCGGCAGAACGGCGCAACTCGACCGCATACCGGCTGCATTTTTTGCTGCGACTGCAAATGAACTGTTTGAGCTGCTAAATGATTGCCCTGTATGGCGAATTTCAATTTTGTATTGAATCTGCAGATCGCCCAACAGCGACCGTTTGAAGCTGTCGGCACCGCCAACACCGTCCTGGTAATGATTGTAATCAGACTGGATTGCCCCTATATCCGGCAATGCTGTAGCAGGCATACATTGTGAGTGTTCTTTTTGTCTGTGCTTATCCTGTCTGTACCCTTTTATGTAAATGCTTGTCTATGACTATTGTTCCTTGAAATAAACTATTGGAACGAAGTTCCTTATCGCGTGGCTAGACGGAAAAAATTAGGAACAAAAGTTGTAACGACACTTTTTGCTATAGTTGTTGTTATTGCTATAGAGTTGAGTTGAGTTGAGCTGAGCTGAGCTGAGCTGAGCTGAGCTGAGCTGAGCTGAGCTGAGCTGAGCTGAGCTGAGCTGAGCTGAGTTGAGTTGAGATGAGATGAGATGTGATGAGATGTGATGAAAAATAAAATTATATTACAATTCCTTCACTAATTAATGGAAAGGAACTTCGTTCCATCCGGGTGTCCCTTGACACCTCTCAAGTTTTTTTTTTTAGTGACTGCTCCAAGCAGTCCATCTATGGAAGGCACTTAGTCAATGTTCAGCAGATGTGGTTTTTGCAGCCAATGTAATATATATATCGTATTTGCGTGTGAATGAGAGCATGGTGATAATTTTATGAATGGCACCATGTGCATGGTTTAATGAAATGTTCGCGTTGTCAAATACAATGTTCAGAACACAACATTACAGGATGCAAAATAATTTCGTGTTAACATAAAATATTAATACGAACTGCATTGTAAGCCTAATTTGGTAAAGAGTTTAATGTTGTGTTACATTTATTTAAGCGTGCATCTGTAATTAATCGCTCATTAATAGTTAATGAGAGATTATCAAGCAGCGGTAGCCTGTTGAACGCAGTCGGGCTTGATAAATGTTGATACATTATTTATATTTAACAGAGATAATATTTACAACGAGAGGAATGGAGTTTTGTAACAGTTGAGGATTGATTGTTTATCATTATCAACATCCATAGCACGACTTCGCCCACTGTTGGGCATTTGCCTCTCTTTTTATTGTGACAATGAACACGCTCCTGTGTCAACCTCATCTAGGTTCGTCCCAAAATGGCAACAATGTCGTCTGCTCATCTCACGTTTTTACCTTCCCTGAGAAGGTACCTACATAAGATTGTAGTTATTATTGTTAACTAAAATTATTGCCACCTACTACTTACAATATAGCTGATTTTCCACGTAACTGTTTCATAGTATAAATTTTCGTAGAAACACAGTAACAGTTGTTATTTCACATGTGTACCGAATTCACTTATTTGCAGGAAAAGCCATAATGTGCGGTTTTTTAATTAAAACTGTTTCACATCGAAATACATGTTGTTATACATGTAATGGAAAATGAAGACTATTAGAGAATGACGGTAGTAAATGTTGAGTGCACTTAAATAGTAGTATGATTTTTCAAGTGTTTTAGGTGCATCTAAAGTAGGCATGATATAAATAGAATAATATTGATTTTATATATTTAGCAATGTGATTTAGCGAAATAAAATTATTGCAGGTTATAACAAATTTTATGTGTCTCCAAAAAATAATACAAATGGAAACCTCGGAACTGTCAAAGTAACATTTCATTTTCATTATTTTACTGCCACAGGCTGTGTTTTTATTACCAGACTCATTAAAGCGACCGTTTCCGCAAAGCCAGTATGGCCATTAGAAAAACCGTTCCGCTTCATCCATAGACCTGGGTATATAGAGCCATAGAGCTGAGCGAAGCGGTGTTTTCTAACAAATCTGGATCTGTTAGAAAATACCGCTTCGCTCACCTCCACTATCGTAAGCCAGTTGCAGATCTGTGACGCATTTTAATGCAAACAATAATTAGAAAAACATCAAACATAGCCATCAAAGTCCACCGACGTCTGACAAAGACTGATGGTCTACCATCACTAATGATGCCACTATCTACTGGAAAGCAAACAGCTTCGACGTTTATAGAAGTAACAGGTACCTACTCGTAAGTGTGTCCGCCAAGCTTATTGCCTGGACACCAAAACCGGTTAAGTGCGAGTCGACTCGCGCATGAAGAGTTCCGTGCCAAGTTTAATTTTTAATTTATTTTAATTATTATTATTTGCTGTTATAGCGGCAACAGAAATACATATTCTGTAAAAATTTCAACTGTCTACCTATGACGGATCCCTAATAGGAACCGGTCAAGTGCGTGTTGGGCCACGCGCTTGGTAGGGTTTGTATTCGCACGTTATAACATGTGGACTTAGAAGGGGGATTTATGTTTATCACTATGAACATATTGATTGAGTTGTCGGTTAAGGAAAACTGCCCAGGGGTTGTGGAAAAATTTAAAACAGAGTTACCGCGCCCCTGGGCACTCAGGGCAGGGAAGGAACAGGGGTGGGTTTTAGTCAGTAAAAGTCTGACACGCTCTTCCGTTCCACCCAGAGCGGGAGATGTCATGGGATGATTTCCCCCCCACAAAAAAAAACGGTTAAGGACACTATCACGACTTTTTTCAGATTTTTTAAGCCAACAGTTTAGCTTTTAGTGGGTGAGGGCTCGACTCGAACAAACAATATCACTTTAAAGTTTAATATTTCGCAAACGAATCACTGAATCGAAAAATAGTATAATGTAAGTCCTATCCAACGATACGCCACACACACTATAGGATAGGCAAGAACAGGGGGGAGGTACCACTAAAAAAAATCTTTTTCAAAATTTTATGTTGGCATGATTAGTACCCGAGCAGTGGAGGCCCAGTGGTAACCGCCGCGACTTACAAGTTGTAGGTCGTGAGTTCAAACCCAGGCAGGCGCTTTACTTTGTGTAAATTAGTTTCATCACCACTGCTCTCAAAACGGTGAAGAAAAACATCGTGAAGAAACCGGCTTGTCCTAGAACAAAAAATTCGAAGCCATGTGACATCCACCAACCGTGAATTACGGCCCACACTCTCTCACAGAGAGGAGGCCTGTACCCCAGCAGTGGGGATATTAAAAGGCTGATGATGATGATTAGTACCCGTGCAAAATTGCAGCTTGCTAGTACTAACAGTTTCTAAGCTATATCTCGAACGGACAGACGGACAGACCGAAACTAGGTATTAGGTTTTCTTGTCCTTGTTTGGGCTACGAAACCCTAAAAATGTCACTGGCGTTAATATTGTCGTCTGGTTAACCGACTAAAGTTTAGTCGGTCGAAAACTGAAGTAATAGGTAATACAATTAAATTAAATTCCTTTATTTCAATAAAAAATTGGATCATTTAATAGCATTAGGTACCTACATTAAATAAAAAATATTAGAAAAATAAATAAAAACAAGACAAAACACAACACACAATTTGATTATTTTACGTAAAAATTCAATTGCCAAAGCCAACAAATTAAAATTAGAAATAATCATAAATTTTACATACTTAAAAATAAAAACTCATATTATGTATAAAAAATAAACTAAACTTAATACCTGTTATTTCAGTCTTTGTAATAACATCGTTCGATCTACTTGATTTTTAATCGGGAATCAACAGTAAAGGCGTAAGGAAAAAAAACACTCTCCATGCCATGCAGGGGACAGAACAGAGGGTAAACCATGTCCCTACTGTCAATATATTCTGTTTGTGGACCAATTTTTGATAAACTGAATACAGTCAGCCGAAACGAAATCTAATACTTGACCACTCAGCACACGCACAACTCCATTACAAAGTGAAGTCAGCAACCTGTACACTTTTCTGTTTTGTCTACTGTACGTGATTGTGTCACTCGCATAGCCAAGAGAGCAGTTTTTGATGCAGTATTTCTATTTCACTAGACAGTTTTACATTATTTTATCGGCTTTAGATGTCAACTGCAGGTCTCGCGGGAGCACAAAACGTTTGCAGAATTGCACATGCGATAAGGGAGCAAATGTGACATAGAAATAATATCTGTATTTATAAAACACAAGTGCGTTTTCTATTCATCATGAGTGTATGTGTGTTTGTGTGTGACCACTGAGAAACGTTAACGACAAAACCCGAAGAATCGTCAAATTTAAATGGCAGGGGGCAATCTCCGGCCACCGTAGACCCGGGCCTGCGGACGGCGAGTAATGGGCAGCTCGCCGTCCGATCAGCACCAGGCCCGAGAGTCGACGGCGCGTAGTATTCCACGCGCGCCTCAAAGAGTTGTCAGCAATAGAGACGGGGCCCGTCATGGCCGATACCTGCCCGGGGATTGAGGATAAATTCGAAACAGAGTTACCTCGCCCCTGGGCACTCATGGCAGGAAGGAACAGGGGTGGGTTTTAGTCAGTAAGAGTCTGACACGCCCTCCCGCTCCACCCAGAGCGTGAGAAGTCTGTGGATGATTTCCCAACCCACAAAAAAAAAAAAACATGAGTGTATGTTCCAGTTTGAATTCATATGTAATGAGCGGTATTTAACATATTTACCGTATGTTCTCAACGACATCAAAGCATCTATTTTAGTTTTAACTAGCGACGCGCCCCAGCTTCGCACGGGTACAAATTATACATTTAAACCTTCCTCATGAATCACTCTGCCTATTGGTGAAAAACGCATCAAAATCTGTTCAGTAGTTTTTGAGTTAAACACGAACAGACAGAGAGACGCGGCGGGGGACTTTGTTTTTTAATAGTAGTGATAGTGATGAAGTGATTATTCTTAAAATTTACTTTGAATCCCGGAACTGTTACAAGAAAATATACATAGAAGATGTTGTATTTTGATAACATAGATTGCGTGTTAATTTATAAAATCACGTAAAAAACTGAATGGTTGCTATTATCACGATTTTCCATCGCAGATACTCGTTTATCCGATAATTTTTCGACAAAATGAGGAAATTACTTTTAACAACGGACGATTACCGTGACCTGCACCATTGGTTTCATTAGCGCGATAAATAGTAAAAGTTAAAACGATTTTTCATTATAAAAGCCCATTAAAATATTGTAGATAGATCGTAAAACTTTAACTTTACTAAAAGTATGAGTACCTATATTACTTAGTTTTTATGGAATCATATTTTCATAATATAGTTCCATTTCTAGAATGTATTGCTTGTTATAGATTCATATCCTAGATATTTCTAGCAACAAAAGTAGAAAATAGATGAAAAGGAATCCAGATATCCAAGGTTGCTGCACCTGTTATTTTAAAACAGGGCCAAGGGTCGGACATTTTTGTTCATCTGTACGTATTGTCTCCGTAACTGTGGAGTGTGGAGCATTCAGCGAAGTTGATTGCCGTACATGCAGCGCCAATTTCGTGCTGCTATTTCAGGAGTATTTAAGCGATTGAGAGCAACGTTGTATTGTTCCGGTTTTTTGAACTTGAAGCCGGAATTAGAACAATTCTGAATGTTCTGAGTACTTGATGCTCCAGAAAGTGGATGTTGTTTATCTTTTGTGTTGATTGGCGACTCAGGCCTAGGAGAATGTTGATTGAAAGTTTGTGAACGCGCTTCGATGCCTTGTTTTTAGTGGCCTAGATCGGATTACCGGTACAATCAGCAGTGTCTTATTGTACAGGAAGGTATGTATTTAATGGAAGATCAGCTGCCAATCAATATAAATCTACAAGTGGATCACACAGTTAAAGTTCCGTCGACTCGAAAGAAGAAGAAGACACGCATTGGACAATCGATTCATTTGGACTACGGATTAAACCGATATCTACCTATGTATATTTAGCCATTATAGCCAGACAATTGCACACAATCATGATACATGCACACGGTATGTGCGGATTGTAGAAGCATTGAACTAGGCCATTACAATGGCCGTTGATAATGTGATACCGGCCTAGTCGGCACTCGGCAGACAGCCGACCTTTGTAACGTGACGTAACGGCGCGTCGTGTAACTGATTAGTGATTACACTCGTATGGTATGAGATTTTGATCCAATTTTCAAGACCTATATTTAGGTGTGAACGTTGACCTATATGCTATGTAACGAGTTATCTTTTTTTACGGTTTAACATGCAATGCAAATGTCGCGAAAATTCACATATGGCTGTACGTATAAAATCTTCCAGCTCTGCCAAAAAAATTTATACGGACATTAACATTTCTTAAAAAGAATACAGGTTAATTTATAAACATCATTATGCTATTGTACTAGGCACATTCATTAAAAAAAGAAACAGAACAAAAGCGCGTACCCATTGTGTTAAAAGGCCTAAAATATTCATTACAACCTCAATAATTTCCTTATCTACATACGAGGCCTAAAAATGCGGCCAATAACCTTTCTCTTTAATTAAGAGAATTAACACAAAGCACCAACAATTTTAGGACAATCCTGGTGAAAACATTATACTGTATACACGCTGAAAAAACCGCAAAGAGCATTTCATTGTATACTGCGGAGCGACCTTTTTCGGAGCTACGAATCATTTTTCCAACTTTTTTTGGGTCAGTCTGCTGGTGGGACCGTATCGGGTATTATACAGGATGTATGGTGAGTGAAACTTTATTCAGATTTTTGTTATATATTTTAGAAAATGATTGTCAATGACCAATAAGTTTTATGAGGATTTTGTGAGCTATTTGCTATGTACTTACCTAAGCTTGTTTTCCAGTTAAAGAGGCATATAGGGCATTAGGACGATTAGAAAAAATATAAATGTGAATAACGTTTTTTTTCTGCGTAGATACTATAAAGAACTTAATATTGGGTTCCCGCATATGAAATTGGCGTTTTTTTCTCACAAATAGAGAACCTCATCACTTCTATGAAATAAAATATTAATCAATTGCTTGATATTCTATCGAATAATGATTGTCATAGACAACTGCCAATAGTAAAAAAACCTTATTACTTATAGCTTTATACAACAAAAAAAAATACCTTAAAAATGACTCCTCTTTTTGTTGGCAGAAATTAAACCACTATTGGTTTTAACTTAGCCAAAACTTATTTTTGTTGCTTAATCTAAGTGGCATACGTTATCTTAGTTTTTAAACATTATTGCATAAATGTTTTAAACCATTAGTGTTCATAGTTGTTAAATAAATTAAGAAAATGTTAGTGTGAAAAATACAACTTCTTTAAAATTCTCTATACAAAACGCTGATTTCATAGGGACCTAATATTTCACGAAAAAAAATTCCGATGCTGTTTTCCGATGTGGAATGAAAGCCTAAGCTAATGATAAACAAATAAACCTTCACAGTTACAACACTGTGTATTTTACTTCTATTAGGTCTCCAACAACTGGCGATACAAATTACAATAAATAAAACATTTTATTGAACAAAAAACTTTTTTATTTCATTTTCTATTGCAATATTATGTAGGGCAACATAAAAATATGAAACAATTTCGCACATCCACTTAATAATGCCAAACAACTCATTTTAAATTATTTATGAATATTTCCAGCGTAATCTATTTAAGGCATTCATTTCATTTTCTATTGCAATATTATTATATAGGGCAACATAAAAATATGAAACAATTTAGCACATCCACTTAATAATGCCAAACAACTCATCTTAAATTATTTATGAATATTTCCAGCGTAATTTATTTGAGGCATTTATTTCATTTTCTTTTGCAATATTATATAGGCAACATAAAAATATGAAACAATTTAGCACTTAATAATACCAAACAACTCATTTTATATTATTTATGAATATTTCCAGCGTAATTTATTTAAGGCATTCATATTTCTTAGTGGAGCATTCCGATGTATACCAAGGCTAGCCAATTTATTTGTCAATATTATGGCATGATTCCAACAATTCCATTTATTTTGTGGTATAATTCCAGTAGTTAACGCTCTGTAGTACGCACTATGAGTTATAATAACAACAATACTCTAACTATTCTGTGTTTTCCGACGAGACTGACCGCTTGTGTAGTTTATAGAATAAATTAAATTATTAAGCCTGTGCTATACTGCGCGTAATACCGCGTTAATTTTTTGTAGTTGAGGTCGGATTCATGTTGATTTTCTTGTCCCATAAGTAGTTTATAATGAAAAGTTTCAACTTTCTAAAATATTTTTACTCATTTACCGGTTCACGACTGGAAAAGAAAAATATGTCTTTAACAAAAAAAGTACTTAGTGGCTGAACGTCTTTAAAAAAGTTAACATCATCATTTTTATCAATCTAAACTCATAAATTCATAATGTACTTAAACTGAAACAAATAATAAGAATAACATTCGCTTTTCATGATAAACCTACGTCATACACGCGTCACAAAACTTTGTTATGACTACGTCACTACGAGTTTACAACGCGTCTCATCGCTTCGCATCGCCCACGGTGTGCAAGTCGAAGCTCCACGTTGTTCGACGAGTACAAGAGTATAATAGAAATACGTCATGTCTTGAATAGAAATGACGGTGCTTGTTAGAGGGTAACGTAATAATATTCTTACAAGGCTTCCAGGAGGCGAAGATGTTACGGACTTTCTTTTGCGTACTACCTTTGTTTGAAAATGAGTGAAGAAACCGTTGGAACTCCTGAACTAAGTGAAATTACCTACCGGAATCTGTCTTTCCTGATAGGTACAACCAGGGGGTTTTTAAGCCAACAGTGAATAGGTTACATATAGCTAGCGTGTTCCATTGTCGACCACATCATAGCTAACCATCAGGTGCGTACTTATTGGTTTAACGGGAGCTTAACAAAGTTAAAAAAAAAAATATCTTACTTATAGTATAGTATGCATAAAGAAAAGGCAAAGTGACTTTCCATCAGCGATAAAAATATCGTAAGATGTATGGAATTGACATACGCTACAGAAATATTATGAGATCATTCCCATTTACAACATCTTGTATTAGTATGTAGTTTTGGACTTAACAATCTTTATTGCTGATATAATGTCAAAAGTTTGATTTTGCAATGGAGTGAGAATATTAAAATAATATTACAGTTTAAAAATCTATTAAAACACGGCTTATTCCACTTAAATCCCAAAATCCATTGTTCTCAAAACTCTACGGTCCATACATTTATTCCATCTGAAACCCCAAAAAGATTTTAGGAATAAAAATTAAATTAAGAAATATTATACACTTCAATTCCACCTGAAAATATGTCGAATTTGTTTACAGCAGCAACGTGTAGTAAAATAATACAGTAAGTAAAATTATAAACCCCAAAAACAGTTTTGGTCAGAATCAACAGCAAAATTGTAATCTGACGCTGTGATCTTATATTTTTATTAGAAATTAGTTTACTGTTTAGAAATTATAATCTGAAGCTGTGATCTTTTATTTTTAGAAATTAGTTTACTTTAAAAAAAATCTAATCTGAAGCTGTGATCTTATATTTTTAGAATACAGTTTACTGTGTAAAAAAGAATTTCTTTACAATAAACTAATTTCTCAAGCTGAATTTATATCTTAAGAAAATCGGAAGCTGTGATTTTGCCTTTGATCCATTTTATTTCTAGAGTATATTGTTTTTTAATACATTTTTATAGTGAATCGTTGTTATATACCACTGATTACATGTGTCATAAAAGCTCCTAAAACTCATGTGTTTTATTTATGTATCCTGCAAATTTGCTGTTGACTCTACAAAACTGTTTTGGGGTTTATTAAGTGGAATTGAAGGACTTATAGAAATATTTCTTAATTTATTTTTTATATGTACTAAAATTGCTTTGGGGTTTAAGTGGAATAAGCCAAAAACACGCTTTACGCTACGCACACTACTCAGGAAACCCTTTCATTTGATACCCTTAATATGGATTTAGAATAACGTCACTTAGCAAACCATGCCTTGTCATTCAAACTAAACATGTACTTATGCAAAGTTTCAGCTCAATCGGAAACCGGGAAGTGGGTCAAATTAAACTTCTAAGATTTTTTTAGTTAATTACAGGCGAAGCAGATAAAAGCCTGTTAAAAACACACCGGCCAATTGAGGAACACGAGAATAATGTAGGTAGGCACAGTATTCTAATATTTAATTATCACTACATAGTATAAAATAAAGTCACTCGCCGTGTCTGTAAGCGATAAACTCAAAAACTACTGAAAACATTTGCACGCAGTTTCCACCAATAGACAGAGTGATTCATGAGGAAGTTTTAAGTGTATAATTTGTACTCGAGCAAAGCTGGGGCGGGTCGCTAGTCTCAATAATTTCATTAGAAGAACTGCTTGCAAAGAAACCCTATTACAGAATACTAAAAAATTCGAACGAAGATAGATTTTAAAAATTTGGCGAGCAGTAAATAATTTTCAGAATGCTGGGTTTTTCCATAACCAGCTTAAGATTTTTCCAACGAAAAACGGCAAGATACTTTGTGGGTATTAGAAATATTTTTATAACCTGCTTAGAATATTCCCAACGAAAAGGACTACGTTAGTATTAGAAACCTAGAAACGACTACAGGTACATACTTAATCCGTTCCACGAGGCAAAGGATTTAGGTTTTGTGCACCAACGAATAGGTACTGTGATTGATTGGGTAGTCTGGTTTAGACCCATTCGTCTATTCAGGTCAATTCAGTTGTGAACGTGCGGTTTGGTGGATTTGCGGACGCTTCGAGCAGCATGAAGCGTTTTACTATGAGAAAAACAGCTGGTTTAGGGCTGTTCCAAATAGCGAGTTTCGTGATTCAATAATATTATTCTGTTAGTACGACAACTTTCACGTTTCCTGAAACATATGTTGAGTATATATCGGGTGTAAAAAGACAGTTTCCAAAGCCGAAAGCCACATATCCTACCTATTATTTGGATATTATTTTCCACCAAACCATACCTGGGAATCCACTGGTTCAGGAGTTATTGAAGGTCAAAGTCGCAATTTTTTTTTTTTTACTTTTTGAGGAAAATTAATTCAAAGTGTTATTACTAATAAACACTACCCGAATTTTCGATTTTTTTTTTCGAAATTTCGTCACAAAATTTACACATTTGAAGTTACAAAAACGCAATGAATTTTAAACGTATCCGTCAAGTACCTACGTGGCTTAGAGCGAAGGGGCGGTTTAACTACACTTAGCTGGGTTCGCGTTACATTGTGTGCAGTAAAAAATAGTTTCTTTTTTTCATACCTAAAAATAAAAGTCATTTCCCAGCAACAATTTTTTCTCAAAGCTACTTTGTGTAATGTACAGTACCTATGCATAGTTGACGGCTACGTGATGTGTCTTTTTACACCCTGTATTTATTATCTATTTGAAAGATTTTCGCTTTGAGTTTCGAGCTTTGCTGGCTGCTTGCAAACCATCTAGCAATCAAGACTTACTCATAATATTTTCGACTTTATGACTCTGTCTATTTCTTTCTGTTACTAAGTCTATTATTTCCATCGTCAATACGTGGTTCCACTTCTAATTCTTACCCACGCCAACATTAATAATTAACTGAAACCTATCAACGTTATTCTGTAGAACCGCGGTGGCTATACTTCTCTCCTATAAAATATGGACCGTTCAAAAGTACATTATATAATACAGCGAGTACATTATAAATTGCTGTCTATCGGGTATCGCCTGGCTGCCTGCTTTCGCCGGGATGAGCCTCCTCTCAACCGCAGTTCTTTTTTATTTTTAAACAACGATAGCACCACAGACTATGGAATCGCATTGCCAGCAGTGACTGGAGACGCCTTCATTAGCCCCTGCCGCATCTGTTTGTTCGTGATGAACTCAAAAACGACTGAACGGAATTTCCTGGGGGTTTCACCAATAGACCGAGTGATTCATGAGATTTTTTTGGTAGGAATATAAAAAAAAAATAAATTGTACCCGTGCGAAGCTGGGGCTGGTCGCCGATTACTAATAAGGGTTTTATTATCGCAAGAAACTTACTACCGCGATAAAAGTATTTTTGCCCTAATTAAGCTCATAGTACTTCCGTATTTCAAGTGTTCAAGTTTACGTCAGAACGTAACAGACAGACAGAGATAATTCCGTACTTATATGTATTAAAGTTTCAGCAGATATTTGTATATTTATCATTGTCACGACAATCAGTTTCTATGACGTTTGGTTTGTACGGGAAATGATGTCAATGCCGCCTCTAGCGAGAGTCGTCTCCGTGTCCTGTGGCCTCTGTGGTAGACACCCTGGACCGACGTCTGAGGTTTATAAATGTACGGTGTATAAATAATGGGCAGATTTTTTCTATTAACCTTTGTTAGAAGACTATAAATTCGTTCGGCTTGTTAGTACCTACAGGTGGCGATTAGAATAGGTCGGTCTAAGTGCAACTATTTTAGTGCATATAGTGTTCGTTAAATTTTTAACTTTGCAAGCAGAAAAGGTTAACTCAAGTAATATTAAATAATTAGAATCACTGTGACATTTAAAAACTATATTTACAACCTCGATTTAAAAAAAATAGATTACCCTTATGGGGGTTTTCATAGATTTCATAAACCAATCAACGGCCACAACAACCATCGTATGATTTATTTAGAAACGATGTCTCTATCTTAATTAAACCTGTCAACTAGACATAATAACTTCCTACGACTAAAATCGCCCAGGGACAAGAAATTACCAGGAGATCTTTGTCAGTAACAGCTGTATTTAACAGTCTACATTTCAGTTCCAACAAACCCAGTGATAACATTACCCTCAATCGTAACTCTGAAGGCCACGATTTAGTTATTACTTCATGTGGAAAGTTATTAATCTCATAATACTTTAACAGCATGACGTCAGGTGATCCAACACCTGCCGATGAGTTGTTACCTAAAGGAAAATGAGAGTAGCGTGTACTTGAGTACCTTTTAATATTTTAGAAGCAATAAACATTGTAGTACCTGAAGTAACGGCTTAAGGATGAGACTCCACTAACTGCGAAGTGGAAGCGTTGCTCAAAATTTTATCAAAGGAGAACGTCATCACCATTTCCTCTAAGGGTCGCTACAACAACGGCCCTGTGCTCTGGTGCTCTCCCGAGGCCCTTACAACTCACCAGAGGGTTTCTAGACGAACTGACATTCCAGCGACAGCGAATTTCTGCCAAGGAACCGCGGATGAATTCTAAACAGAGTTACTGCGCCCCTGGGCACTCAGGCAACTGAAGGAACAGGGATGGGTTTTAGTCGGTAAAAGTCTGACACACACTCCTCCGCTCTACCCAGAGCGGCGAAGCCATTGGATGACTTCCCAACACCACAAAAAAAAAAGCGGCAGCGAATTTCGAAATGCCAAAATTTTTGGGATTGACCACGTGACATTTCGATAGTGCTTGTCAGTGTCATACATTTATGACAATCGCTTTAGCCAACCTTTCGCTGATAGAATATCTTTTGGAGGATGTTGTCATCGGTTCATCTTATGAGGCCTTCCAACGCCTTTGCAGATAGATCAGTATTTTTGCATTTGTCAAGTGTAACGTTAAAAAGTAAGTAGTAAGTAATAAATAAAATTAGAGAATCGCTATCTTTTACTAAAAGACAGTGCGAGAAAAGGACGGCTATAGCTATGAACTAAGTTAGAAATGTCAAACTAGTTTACGCCTTGCGCTTCACCGTGTTTTTAGTCGACATGTTTTTAAGTGTACCCTTAATTTGTATGGAAATATTAGTTCAACTAAATTTGACAGCTCTAATTTACATTCATCTCTTTATTGTTTTATTAGAGAGATAAGATAGCAATAGCTTAAATTAAGTTTAGATTGTTCACAACAGAATCGACACCAATAACTATTAAAACTGCAACCAAATTGTAATGAATCTGCCTGTTGCAAGCATGTTTATTTCTTGCCTTAGTACTTAAATGCTTCTTTGATGTTACTCAGAGAAGATCAACGTTATGATAATTTACAAGATAACTCGTAATATTTAATGACGTGCGTGCTTTGATATCATTTTATTACGATTTCCTGTTGTCTTTAGGCCAAAAACTTTGACTGTGAGGTTTTCCTCACAGTCAAACTTTATTACCGTATTTTGCATTTGCAAAATACGGTAATAGGAAAAACCAATCACGGTAACGTAATTTTTTTTGTCATAAGGATTTCGCATAAGCGGCTTATCTCACAGGTATGAAAAAAACCATTGGATATTTTTAATCCGAACTCAATCAATTGTCCCAGGTCCTAGAAGCTCACACGATATTTTTGAGAGATTAATCTGAAAGCAATAAAACTCTCACAGCTCATAGCTTTTAGTGGAACCTCGGCTGTAACCGGAGAGTATTGTTTAGACTCATTTTACGCATTTTGTTCCAATCTGTTGGGACTAAATCCTCTATTTGTAGCTATATTACATTTTTGTTATTTATCCTCAAAGGATTATTCCAAAAGAGCCTGTTTAATGGATATTTCATAAAGTACTTTGCCATTGGCTTCACCTTTCAGAGAAGCCGTTTTTGTATTTACACACTTAAGCATAGATGTTATTAGATTTATTTACCTTTTAGGGTTGTATACGTTTATGCATCATATTTTTCATGTAAATAATTAAAATAGAAATAGGTTTCTAGGTATAGCATAATCAGCCTTTTAATTTTCCGACTGTTGAGACTCTGGCCTCCTCTCTGCGAGGGTAGTAGATTAGGGACGAATGCGGATTGATAGATGTCACATGGCTTCGAATAGTGGTTTTAGGTCACGCCCGTTTCGATTCACGATGTAAAGCGCCTGGCTGCATTCGGATTACGGATACAACTGATAAATCGGGCTAGTATCACTGGGCCACCACAACTCTCTAATAGAAATATGCAAAGTTCTAATTTACTTTGAAGTCATATTTTCAAAAGAATCCACTCGTTAAAAGTAGTAACAGAAGAGTAGTCAAAACAATTTCAACTTTGGTTAAAACAACGCATGAAAATGTCAAACATTGAGTGTGATTTAAACAAAACAAACATTTGTAATGAGTAAGTTTTAGTGAATCATTAGTCTCTCCAAATAAACATTTTCTAAGAACAAAGATGTTATTAAAATGTTTTACGTTACATCAAAGATGTAAGAAAGTGCAAGCCAAATGTATGTTTACATTTTAAATTAGTTTCAGTTAAAAACAACTTTTTTTGTAATTATGATGAAGCAAACCCATCTAAAAAAAAAAAGAAGTCATCAAATCAAGCAGGTATGAATGTAGGTAAGTAAGTACTTACTCAGAAGATATGGCAGCCAGTGTTTTGGTAACCGGTTAAAGTTTGTGAGTGCGTGATACCTTATTGGTATCATTATTACATATAATGAAATCGGATGAGGAGCTCGTGGCTAAAGTAATAACAGCCGCACGGGTCGATCCATCAGGTTAAGCTACGCTTGCCGGGGTTGGTCCATGGATGGGCGACCATCTTTACATACCGAGACTCCTCCGTGCCTCGGAAAGCACGTTAAGCCGTTGGTCCCGGCTGTCAATCGTGGATCTTTGACAGTCGACAGACAGAAGCCCGAAAGTCTGACATTCAGTCTTACGAAGGGGTATCGTATTTCCCAGTTACTGGGTTGTGGAGGTCAGATAGGCAGTCGCTCGATGTGAAATACTGGTATTCAGCTGCATCCGGTTAGACTGGAAGCCGACCCCAATATAGTTGGGAAAAGGCTAGGCAGATGATGATATTGCATATAATGAATTACCCTCTTCATCTGTAAATGCTCTATATCTTACGAATAGACATAGGTAACAAAAATGGTCGACCATATTCTAGTGTAGATAGGTTTTCTTTTTTTTTTTTTTTGGGGTGTGGGAAATCATCTTATGACTTCTTCCGCTCTAGGGTGGAGCGGAAGGGCGTGTCAGACTCTTACTAAAACCCACCCCTGTTCCTCCCTGCCCTACATGCCCAGGGGCGAGGTAACTCTTTCGAATTTATCCTCAACCCCCGGGCAGGCATTGGCCGTGGCAGGCCCCGTCCTTTTGCTGACAACTCTTTGAGACGCGCGTGGAACACTACGCGCCGTCGACTCTGGAGCCTGGTGCTGATCGGACGGCGAGTTACCCACTACTCGCCGTCCGCAGGCCCGGGTGGTGTAGATAGGTACGTTTTGTTTCATTGATCTTATCTAATGTCACTTGATTATTTTCAACTGAAAATTTTATAAATACTCGGATACTATAAACTATCTAATAAAGTCGACATCAAATTCCAGCGAAAAGCCGTGTAACTGCCAATAACAGAGCTGCGATATCCAACTAAAATATCGGGACGGGTTTATCAGTTCAACGAAAATCAAATACAAAAGCTTTTTCAAGTGAATTCCAATTGAGAACTGTTGTGCAGAGTACCTATTCCAGTATTGTTGTAATGGATATGTAATAAAAATACATCAGGTTTATCGAAATTCCTGGACGGTTCAGAGTACCAGAAATGAGGACGAATACACACAAGTACCTAAGTGTCACCGGATAATTGTAAACACCGTAGGATTGTAATAAATCTTGCAGGAGTGTAATAACTCGATATATTGGGTGTAAAAAGACAGTTTCCGAAGCTGAAAGCCACATATTGTACCCATTGTTTGGATCATTTTTTTCCACTAGACCATACCTGGTAAACCACTAGCTCTGGAGATATTGAAGGTCAAAGTCGCAATTTTTTTTAACTTTTTACGAAAATTAATTCTAAGTGTTATTACTAAACTTTTTTTCTTACTACTAGGTCGTGTTTTTATAAAGTAACGGTGTGTGCAAAAGTCGCCGCCCGATCAGCACCAGGCCCGAGAGTCGACGGCGCGTAGTGTTCCACGCGCGCCTCAAAGAGTTGTCAGCAATAGGGACGGGGCCTGCCACGGCCGATGCCTGCCCGGGGGTGGAGGATAAATTCGAAAGAGTTACCTCGCCCCTGGGCACTCAAGGCAGGGAGGAACCGGGGTGGGTTTTAGTCAGTAAGAGTCTGACACGCCCTTCCGCTCCACCCTAGAGCGGAAGAAGTCATAGGATGATTTCCCACCCCCCAAAAAAAAAAAAAAAACGGTGTGTGCAATTATGCTGGTGTCATATACACCAGATAAACCCCAAAATGTTGCAGTATTTTTTATAAAATTATCTCCCAAATGAGTTAACCGGAACTTGTCCAGGGAGGCAGAAACAGGGTTTAATTTATTTTGTCGATACCTACACTAGTTAATGTTATTTGACACTGTATAGGCTGTCAACTGAAACTAATATTGCAAATGGATTCTCTTAATGATACCTACAGGCAATAATGCCGTAAAAAGTAACGATGTGGCGTATCCAACACGAAATAACAAGCATCAGTCGTCAGTCACATGCAGTTCCACAATCAATCTCGACATCAGAATTGCGACGGATTTAACTCAGTTCTGATGACGTTAATATTCATAGCAAACGTGACGCAACGAGCTTGTCCAATGACAGGTTTCCGAACGAAAATCGCTTTTGATATAATATTACTGTATCGAGCGAGGCACTGAATTAACCTTATCGAATAAATGCCAGTTTTTGATATTCGTTTTTTGAATTATTCAGATTCTGCTAAGAAAATGTCGATAGCGTTATATTTTAGATTTTTATTGGAATATTTCTCATTGACTTTTAGATGTAAAAGAGAACTGATAGGTAAGGTATATGAAGACTTCAATGAAATGAATAAAAAGGCAGACTCTAGTCGTATGCATGCTAATGAGACTCCAGCAGTTGCTTTGAGCAAAGCGAGAACTGATTCTGGGAATAATCTTCTGCAGATGATGAGAAATTCTCAATTGGATTTGTTATGGAGCCTTCTATCTACCCTGATTAAAGAAAGTTCTGCAGTATTTTGTAAATAAATAGATTATTTTAAGTGACAGAACTTAGGACTTTAGTCACAGTGTATTTATTTGTAATTCAGCTTATTTGAGAGAATTTAAGCTATTTTAAACATAGAGGTGTTTAAAATGGCTTAAATTCTCTTTTGTAAGGAGTTTTTATGTTTATCGGACTATGCGATACCTACTGAATTACATATTCTTGTCATACTAACCCACCGACTCTTTTGGTAAGCATATGCAAACATAACAGTGAAAGTTTGTCTTCCCCTCCAATTCCTTTCAAAACACAAATAAGCTGATTCAACTAAGTAAGTAGCAAGTTTTAGTATTCACTTAAAGGTAAATCCTCTACAAACCGCCCTAACGGAAGTTAGGGAAGTACTTAGGAATTCACTTAAAATAAGTGGACCCTTAAAACAAACGTTTTCTACTCCATTAAGCCTCCGTTTAATGTAGTAAAACGAACCTGAAATAGTTAAGGCACTATCAAATTAAACATTGTGAGACGTGACTTGGAATGGTTTTCACGGGAATTATTATAATTTATTTGAATAAAAAAAAATTGGTGTTACATTAAATATAATAATATCTTAGTAAATATGCCATATAGGCCATGATATTATATTGACAACATATTGCAAGCAACATCATCATCTTCATTCCTCATTGGGAGCCGTTTTCTCCAACTGACGAGTGTTAAGTCTACAGAAAAGCATCATCCTTTCATGTAATTTTAGAAAGCAAAATATGTTTTTTAATAATTATTTCACTGAACCGCAAAGGATCTTCCAGAATAAGTAGAATAGAGTCTGACTAATCCGACACTTCAGTACTTCGACACATGCATTAGACATTCCGGTACCATCTGCCCGGGCTTATTCCACCGCTTTCTACATAGTATTCTTCGGGAGTGGCAAGCCGAATCCCAGCCACCGTAGGCGCAGGCTTGCTGACGGCGAGCAATGGGTAGCTCGCCGTACGATAAGGATCAGGCCCGGGTCGACGGCGCGTTAATTGTGTTCCAAGTGTGCCTCAAAGAGGTGTCAGCAGTGCCCGGGGGTGGAGGATAAACTGCCCGGGGGTGGAGGATAAATTGCCCGGGGGTGGAGGATAAATTGTCCGGGGTTGGAGGATAAATGCCCGGGGGTGGAGGATAAATTCGAAAGAGTTATCTCGCCCCCGGGCACTCGAGGCAGGGAGGAACAGGGGTGGGTTTTAGTCAGTAAGAGTCTGACACACCCTTGCGCTCCACCCTAGAGCGGAAGAAGTCATAGGATGATTTCCCACCCCTCAAAAAAAAAAAAAAAAAAAAAAAGAGGTGTCAGCTATCATTGACGGCGCTCCATTCAGCGAGGGAGAAGTTATTTGACGATTTCCCACCAAAAAAGAAAAAATATTTAGGACATTTTAAAATGCTATATTTTAATTATCTTGATTTTTTAGGTTTCCGTACCCGAAGGGTCCATACGGAGCGCTATTTCTGTTATTCACGTGTCCGTCTGTCTGTCACAAAATTTTGTTCTGAAGATTTTTTTAACTTCCCATTGACCTATGTATGGACTTGAAAGGTGAAAATGTTTATTATTACGTATATTTTACTAACAAATACTAATGTAATAAATCAGATTTTTTCTGTGATTCCCTCATTTGGTATGGAACCCTAAATATGCGAAGCCCGACAGCCAGTTGGCCGGTTTTTTCTATACTTACAATCCAGAAATCCGAACATTCGAATAATACCGGCACCCCCTGGTTTAATACTGCCCGATTAGCGAGACTTGACTGTATCATTTCGGCAATCAAAAATATTGGGTGTCCACCTATGAAATTGGCATTTTTTTCTCACAAATAGTGAGAAAATCGGCACTTCTATGAATTAAAATATTCATCAATTGCTTGATATTCTATCGAATAATGACCGTCATAGACAACTGCCAATAGAAAAAAAAACCTTATTTAACCTTAAAAATTACTCCTCTTTTGTTAGCAGAAATGAAACCACTATTTGTTTTAACTTAGCCAAAATTTATTTTTATTGTTAAATCTGTGGCATACGTTATCTTAGTTTTTAAACATTATTGCATAAAAGTTTTAAAACACTAGTGTTCATAGTTGTTAAATAAATTAAGAAAATGTTAGTAAGAAGAACTTCTTTAAAATTCTCCATACGAAACGCTGATTTCGTAGGTGGGGACCTAATATCTTGCAAGTTAGCCTCGGAAAGCACGTCAATCGGCTCTACCTCCCACTGTCATTTTCTAAATTCTGATAACCAGTCTTGTCAAGGGATATTTTGTTACCCAGATATTGGGTTGTGAAAGTCAGACAGGCAGTCAATCCGTGTAAAATACTGGTATTCAGCTGTATCCGCGTAAACTGGAAGTCGACTTTAACATAGTTGTGAAAATGCCAGGCAGATTTAGTCATAAATACATCACATACGAACCGCGGATTTTCCTGTTATAAATTCCGACACATTATTCCCACTCCGCGAATTTCGTCCTTTAAAATATTACTGGAAACGCTCGATCCTGCACCAGATCACTGACTTCAAACAAACTTAACGATGTATCATTAAGGGGGCGTTCTCAGAAATCAATTCCGCATTCGATAAGTGGACCAATGATTCAAGTCATATGCTTCATACGATTTATTCACACTCGTTAGAGCAAATTGTTCGCTCGCTCGTTATAAGATGTGCCTTATTACATGAGTATCGATTTGAATCGACAAGCTTTATGACAGGAAAACGTTCTCGGAAAAACATGAGGTGTCGTGTTATTCCGCCCCTTAAATACCTAAAGTGTGCGATGGGCTAAACGGTTCAGAATCAGGTTTTATGGCTCAGTGCGTGTGGTTTATGGCTTGAAATTGAAGATAACATTGCAATTTCGTTTTTAATGATAGGATGATTAAGCTGTTCTGCAATCACGCGTTTTTTGAACGTTCTGATTAATGTAATGTTTCTGCCCTCACACATTTTTTTTATTGTTAATAGGCACGCGTTTGACCATTACCTGTACTAATTTTACAAATAAAGTACAGGTAAGTGTACTAATTATTTACGCTTGCCTAGAGAAATTAAAAACACATTTTCAGAAGGATTTTCAAAGTCCTGCTTTTAAATCACAAAGTTATTGTTACGTTACTAATATTTTGGTATATTCCAAGGACATTTACATAAATAGAAATCTAATTATAAAAAGTAATCCAAGATAAGAACTTTTATTGCCCTCTCATTTTCCAATTAAGTTTCTTTTATTTGCTAAAGATTTTCAGAACATGTCGCCGTTTGTAATAAAATTAAACTTTCAAACAAAAACTTACGGAGCATTTTTCCAAGAAAATGTTAATTGCCACTTGCCGGTCTAACTTTTTAACGTTGTTATTTAATAACGAGCTGTTACGTTCTAGATGAAGCTTATTTAAAGTGAGTTTTACTTTAACTACTCAATTTTAGTAAAATAAAACATCGTTAAAGTAGTGTTTTTATTAGAATATTTGTGTTGTGATAATCGAAGTAAATGTACTCGCTAACTTAATTCAAAACTTTGTACGAGTATATTAGGGCATTTATGCATTTGTTATAATTATAAAATTCAACTTTACCGGTTAGTGACAATACTACTTTATGGCACAACCCTAGATGTTAAGTTTATTTTGTACTCTGTGGAATCTCTCAATAAAACTATAAGTTGTAAAAGATCTTTTTTTCATTTAAATCATGAAATATATTAGCATTTTAGGGTTCCAAAAATCTTAGTGAAATCTGAACTTTTATATGATCACTCGTGTGTCTGTCTTGTCCGTCTGTCGCAGCTAATTTGCTCCTAATCTGCTGGACCGATTGAGTTGAAAGTTGGCACACATGACCCATCACCATCATATCTGTGTCCCAATCATCTTCTTACTGTTTCTTTCGTTCCTTTTGTTAAAAAAAAACATGGATGTGTAATGTAAATCAATGAATCTGGGATTCCTATACTTTCCAGATCATCATCATCTTCCTGCCCTTATCCCATGTTACGCCGACCCCAAGTCGGCGCAACACGTTTTTTTCATCCATTGTGTCCTGTTAGCCGTCACGCTATCACTAACTCCCTTTTCTTTCATATTACTCCTCACACAATCCATCCATCTTTTCTTTGGTCTCCCTCTCCCACTCCATCCATCTACATTTATATTCATTACCTACTCTTTTAGTTACATGTGTTTCATCCCTCCTCAACTTACACTTTCCAGGTGAGAAACGAAAATTTAAAAATAAAGTTTATCAAAGTGTATCGTGCGACATATCAAATGCAAAGGCAGAACCCTTGCATTTGATATGTCGCACGGTATGATGAGGGTTTAAACATATTTTTTTCATAATTTAAAGTTATTTAAGAAACCACTGAGTCAACAGTTTTGTAAAATACATTGAAAATAATTCATTACTTGTAGATTACAGGAAAACTTATACGAAGTCTATATAATTTTAAAACATGCTGAAAAAATATGATTCGTTCGAAATCCTTTGCATGCCAGTTCGATTTGCACTGGGCCGGTTTTTACGAACAATAAAAAACGGATTCGAATTATTTAAACAAATAATCGCGAATACAAATAGTATCACTTCTTTTACCAGTGAAAGTAATGACGTAGCGTTTGAACATATAACTTTTTTTTTTGAACACTGTTACTACAGTTAGCTTGTTGAAAATATATGTTTTAAATATAAATAAATATTGCGTATTTTTAAAGGAATGTGGCTACATTTAATAAAAATAAGTTACGAATTTTACTAAAACTTCTAGATTATTAAGCTAATTTTACCATAAAACATGTTGATTTTAATGTGATTTTACTAAATTAGTTTAAATATTTAGTTTGTTATATTGTTATTTTTCATTGTGAGTGGCTGCCGGTATTTGTGACGAAATGTCGTTATTATCCATTTCGAGTGCTTGGTGGGGTGTTGACGTGACTATTAGGAGGCATAAGCAAAAGGCAGGCAGTTCACTTTGACAAGATGTGAATGTGTTCTGTACGATTGTAGAACAGTGTGATAAAGTTATTCTTAAATCAAGACAGATATTGAATTATAAAATCAGAAACTTGTAAACACGATATAATAGTATAAGAGAGCTACCATGGAGTTTCTTGCCTAGTTCTTCTCCGTGAAGACCTAGTATTGTGAACAGGTAAATAGATTTTCGATTAATGGCAAGCCTATTGGCAATAAATACCTAGTCTTGCCTTTGTGTGCTTTTCGTAATGAAGGGTTCATTAACACCATAATCATGGGAACTTTCATACAAAGTAAATAAATGCATAGTAAACATCTTGACTTCCAAGCTTGATATTTATGTAGATGTAGGTATCTATAAACGTAGTTACCTCTGAATTTTTTACACTACATAGGTACCTATTTTCAAAAAGTATCTACTATTTTATAATAACTTAAACTACAATGCAGGTGTATTAAACATAGTGGTTTCAAATGTTGGCTCAATATGTCACCCGTCATACGTCAGTGACTGACATGATTAAAACATTAATCAAGGGTGAATGAACGGTCTCATACTATATGTAGATTGATAGTGGATTTCTGTCTATTTGCTTCAATCAATATAGGTACAATTTGTAAAAATATACAATGTCGTAAGTAAAATGAGAAAGAAAATCGAATGAAATTGAATCGAATTTGTAAAATCTTATCCAAAAAACCGAGCCGGTAGAATACCAAACAGAAAAGAAAATGAAACAGGTACTTAGGTCAATCTTCACAAGCATTATAAACAGGTATTTTTTTGTAGAGGTGCTGAGTGCCATATATGCCACGTTTTACCCGACTGTCCCAGAAGGAGTGTAATGTTTTTCGAGGATTAGGTCACGGGAGCAAAAAAACGGGATAAACATAGTTAAATAGCATCTACTACTGTGTACGTCTTATACTAAGATTTTTTTTTACAAACATTAGGCAATTTCTTCTACATTTTCTTTGAAGACGACTCTCAATAGCCCATAGTTTTCTCGATTTCCTATCAAGCCATGTAAAGAAACATTATAACCACATTGAAGGCAACATTCATTTAGTCAAGAAAGCATTATTCATCGCGACTGCAGGAACGGAGGGGGTGTAAACTAGGCCAGGCGCACTATATGCGCCTATCTCGGCCTTATCTCGCGGTTCCGTGGCGATTATGACGTTAACAATACACTTTTGTTCTCTATCTCACTCTAGCACTGTTGCTACTGTATGCTGGAGAGTAAACAGTTCATAGATCGAGAAATGTCATGGTTAAGGGTGATTCTTCATATTTTGCCTCAGAGTAACTACCTATACCATAATCTACATCTGAATAAGGGCTGTGTAAATAGATAGATGTTAGTTTTACTTTTAAATACTAACAAATACTAACACCATTTTACTATGTCTTGAGTTTAGTGTGTGTTTTTGTTACTAACAACCTACTAACATTTTCCTTTTTTTTTTTGTGTGTGTTTTTGTATTTAATTTTAAGTTGTTTTGTCTAATGGACCTGTGTCTGAATAATAAAGAATTATTATTATAAGAGGTGGGTATTCACTCTCGGAATTTTTGACAGATCGTTTCGATTCTATGGCAGATTGAGAAAATCAAAACTGAGGCAAACAAATAAAAGGTTTGCTGGAACAAAATTTCTTTTGAAATAAACAGCACTTTTGTGGTCTTCTATCTGTATTTATTTTTCTTTCAGTGTTTTGTATGTACATAAATAAATAATAAATAAGCAATTGCCCACTTTTAATTATTTATTCAAACTTCATGTTAGTACTGTAGTGCTAACTACACACACGAACCCAAATAATGACATTACACAATATTATATTAATTGCAATCTATTGTATTGTGGAAATACTTTGGTTTAACATTGCCTTTTGCTCCTTCGAATAAGTAACTAATATGTCAGCGAAAATAAAAGAAAAACAGAATAACGTAATCCCGAGAAAGTGATACGTCAAGTGAAGAAACCGTATTGTGAAGGTGATGACTCGCCCATCCATCTCTATTTGCGGACAATCGCGAGGACGTTTTGTTACAGAAATGTGGCCTCAGATGTCGAAATACTTTATGTTGATGACACCTGGATATTTTTCCGCGAGATCCGAGAGAAAATTACCTACCAATATATCAACGTGAATGTTATGTTTTTGACGTAGCTGAGAGTAAAATGTGTTGTAATGGGGATAGTATTGATACATATTACCTACCTTTTGTTGTTACAATTATTAGGCGGTATCAAACCTTACTTTGAATGCACCTAAAAACACGCAAAACTTGAATAAATTCGTTATAAATAACTCAAGTATCGAATAAAAAGAACACTCGATCTAAAACGTCCAAACTTGGCTGTAGTATTTTTGTTTTTCTATTTCAGCTAATAGTTATGACACATAAAGAGGGATAAAAACGTGTTCTTGTTACCGCACCCCTGGGCACTCAGGCAGGGAAGGAACAGGGGTAGGTTTTAGTCAGTAAGAGTCTGACACGCCCTCCACCCAGAGCGGGAAAAGTCATTGGATGATTTTCCACCCCCCCCTAAAAAAAAAGAAGGTAGGTACCTATTAACTGTCTGCAGAATTACGGAAACATGAAGTAGGTATGTAAAATACTTTGTGTAGGTAAATAGTTATCATTAAGGCTAATGATAATATTGGATGACGCAGAGTTGTGTTCGATCTGGCCTTTTCCCTTGATTTAATTATTTTTTAGAACATTGTTCCCATTGCATTACTACATTATTATATTGAAAATCTGCACTTTACAGCAATAGAGGTAGATTGCTTGTATAACTTGTATAACGTGTAATTCATCTAATTTAGACTTCAATGACCATGTTCAATCTTAATGACAGTAGAAGTACTTATGTAGAATTATCTAGGCTCGCATGCGAAAAATGTAAGAATTAAATAAGCTTTCAGATAGCAGAGGATGCCCATTAGACTGCAAACGCTAAATGCATCTTCAAGCAAGTGCTTGCGGTTAAATTGACCAAACCCCATTACCTAAAACAGCTAGTTCTGAAACCGAAGTCAGTGCATAATGAAGTGTAAACCGCTGCAGTGTAAACGAGGCACTCGCCTAAACGCGCGGTCGATTGTCGCCACCGGGCGAATGCGACCGCACTCGGTCTTAATTGTCATTCAACAAGAAACCAAGCGTTTGCAGAGCCGATCAACCGCGATACACGTGTCACGGGATACAACGTGGGACATCACAGATGGAATATCCATAAATGTCGGTATAATATCAACAAACAAATGTCATAAAAGCGAACAATACTCATCAAATATCTCCAATTACTCACCTTTTAACGTCCGAACTGAACAGCTGTAGAATTTAATCAAACTTCTTATCCGAACACAATGAACCCGATCCAAGAAACTTTTAATTTAGTTAGCTGCTATCACGAAAAGACAGGTATCTGAAACAAGCAGAGAATCTTTTGTCTATTAAAGAATACAGAAATAAAGCATAGAATTTTCCGACTCGATTTTTAAATACAGATTAAACTGAAGTTTTGAAATTGAATTTTAGAAGGACGAGGGATTTTAATGAAGCCTATTGTCTGGTTATTATGGGTCGATAGTGAAGCGCGGTACTTAATAGGGGTGTCAGTCATCGTGAATATTCGATGTATCCGCACGCCACATCCCTATTTGTGGCATGTTTCTTATATGACAGGTAGTTTGTTTACGTTCATTGTTGAAGCATGATAGTTATTGTCAATGTTATCATTAGTTGGTTCACAGGAAAAATAGGAAACTTATACAATAGCTATTGGATGCTGGTTGTTTTCAGAAACATTGTTAGGGACTTTGTTGTTGATTTTTCAGATTATTATTTCAGCAGCACAAAATCAATAAAATCTTTACTTACATCAAGGTGGAATACCAAAAAGATTTCTTTTTCATAAAGCTCTTAATAATATAATAAATGATTTGTTTGCAATTAAACGGAGCAGTGAAGACCATTAGTAAAGACAATCTCTCCACACAATTTATCAAGCTTTCGAGTATTTAAGTGTTTTGCGCCATAATTTGTTAGGTTTAAGTTCACCCAGTGCAGTCCATGTGCGCATAATGTAAGTAGTTATAAACAATGAAATTCTTTCGCGTTTTTTCGCGCGAAACTCTTTTTTTTATTTTATTTAGTTAGTAGATAGGGATAAAAACGTGTTCTTGTTACCGCACCCCTGGGCACTCAGGCAGGGAAGGAACAGGGGTAGGTTTTAGTCAGTAAGAGTCTGACACGCCCTCCACCCAGAGCGGGAAAAGTCATTGGATGATTTTCCACCCCCCCTAAAAAAAAAGAAGGTAGGTACCTATTAACTGTCTGCAGAATTACGGAAACATGAAGTAGGTATGTAAAATACTTTGTGTAGGTAAATAGTTATCATTAAGGCTAATGATAATATTGGATGACGCAGAGTTGTGTTCGATCTGGCCTTTTCCCTTGATTTAATTATTTTTTAGAACATTGTTCCCATTGCATTACTACATTATTATATTGAAAATCTGCACTTTACAGCAATAGAGGTAGATTGCTTGTATAACTTGTATAACGTGTAATTCATCTAATTTAGACTTCAATGACCATGTTCAATCTTAATGACAGTAGAAGTACTTATGTAGAATTATCTAGGCTCGCATGCGAAAAATGTAAGAATTAAATAAGCTTTCAGATAGCAGAGGATGCCCATTAGACTGCAAACGCTAAATGCATCTTCAAGCAAGTGCTTGCGGTTAAATTGACCAAACCCCATTACCTAAAACAGCTAGTTCTGAAACCGAAGTCAGTGCATAATGAAGTGTAAACCGCTGCAGTGTAAACGAGGCACTCGCCTAAACGCGCGGTCGATTGTCGCCACCGGGCGAATGCGACCGCACTCGGTCTTAATTGTCATTCAACAAGAAACCAAGCGTTTGCAGAGCCGATCAACCGCGATACACGTGTCACGGGATACAACGTGGGACATCACAGATGGAATATCCATAAATGTCGGTATAATATCAACAAACAAATGTCATAAAAGCGAACAATACTCATCAAATATCTCCAATTACTCACCTTTTAACGTCCGAACTGAACAGCTGTAGAATTTAATCAAACTTCTTATCCGAACACAATGAACCCGATCCAAGAAACTTTTAATTTAGTTAGCTGCTATCACGAAAAGACAGGTATCTGAAACAAGCAGAGAATCTTTTGTCTATTAAAGAATACAGAAATAAAGCATAGAATTTTCCGACTCGATTTTTAAATACAGATTAAACTGAAGTTTTGAAATTGAATTTTAGAAGGACGAGGGATTTTAATGAAGCCTATTGTCTGGTTATTATGGGTCGATAGTGAAGCGCGGTACTTAATAGGGGTGTCAGTCATCGTGAATATTCGATGTATCCGCACGCCACATCCCTATTTGTGGCATGTTTCTTATATGACAGGTAGTTTGTTTACGTTCATTGTTGAAGCATGATAGTTATTGTCAATGTTATCATTAGTTGGTTCACAGGAAAAATAGGAAACTTATACAATAGCTATTGGATGCTGGTTGTTTTCAGAAACATTGTTAGGGACTTTGTTGTTGATTTTTCAGATTATTATTTCAGCAGCACAAAATCAATAAAATCTTTACTTACATCAAGGTGGAATACCAAAAAGATTTCTTTTTCATAAAGCTCTTAATAATATAATAAATGATTTGTTTGCAATTAAACGGAGCAGTGAAGACCATTAGTAAAGACAATCTCTCCACACAATTTATCAAGCTTTCGAGTATTTAAGTGTTTTGCGCCATAATTTGTTAGGTTTAAGTTCACCCAGTGCAGTCCATGTGCGCATAATGTAAGTAGTTATAAACAATGAAATTCTTTCGCGTTTTTTCGCGCGAAACTCTTTTTTTTATTTTATTTAGTTAGTAGATAGGGTACTGTTCCTTCTAGAATTTAATTTGCAGTAAGATTATTTCAGTGTTCAATTGTTTTTCAGTGTAGAATTTCTTTTTTTTATGCGCTATCATTAGCTTCACCTGTAACTAAATTAACAAGTTAAAAAAATCTTAGAATTTAAATTTGACCTACTTCCCGGTTTCTGGCTGAGCTGAAATTTTTACACACATGTGTAGTATGGATGACAATGCATTGTAAGCTAAGTGATGGCATTCTAAATCCAATATAGAGGACTCCTAAAAATGCCTGACTATTTAATTTTTATACATTGGCGTGATATGTGTGGAGTTTCTTGCAAGTTCTTCTCCATAGAGATAGAATAGAATAGGATAAATATTTATTCGACACAGACACAACACAACAGCAACAAACAAAAGGTAAAGAAAATAATAGTAGGTACACAAAGATACAATAAAATTGTGCTGAGCGTGCCCATACCGAAAGGGTTACCATCTCAGGATTTGCTGGGCGTTGGACAGTTCATTCCCATTAGTTCGATTGACAGATGAGAAAAAAATTTCTCACTAGTTCGACGATCGAACTAGTGAGAAATTTTTTTCTCATCTGTTCGACCGTCGAATTAATGTACTCGCGTTTGAGAGCATTTGCCATCGCATCGCACCGAAGTGACGCGTGTTTTGGACTCTGCTGAGCCGCATGCTCCTTCCGTATCTATCGCAACAAGTAATGCAAGAGCGAGCGAGCTCGGGACTTAGGGCACCCCGACTCGGACAGGTTAGGTTAGAAGGGGATGGCGGGGTCAAGAGCGAGCGAAGCGAGCGAACAGACCCCGCCATCCCCTTCGTGGTTATTTTTTTATAAACCACTCAGAAGTAGGAGCCCCGCGCAGCGGGGCTCCGTCGACACGTGGCTCATTAATTCAACGGTCGAACAAATGAGAAAAAAAGTTCTCACTAGTTCTACGGTCGAACAGATGAGAAAAAAAATTCTCACTAGTTCGACGATCGAACTAATGAATCGAACTAGTGGGAATGAACGCGTTGGACACCCAGCGCTGGTTTTTAGTTGGCACCCCGCAGTGACGCACGGACGAGGGTAAATAAATTATTAACTGAATTAAATATCAATGTTTATGTAATAGGTAATATTGTAATTAAAATACGTAAATAAATAGTGTAAAGTAATCTAGGGGAGATCTAAGCTTTGGAATGTGCAATTAGCTTCATCTTTTTGACAAATGAAATTGACAATTCAAAAGTGCCTGTAAAGGGTTTATTTGAAATGAATGCTTTGATTTTGATTTTGATATGGGTAAATGAAACGTTCAATCTCAGAAGATCCATTGGCCAGATCCATGATGGATCTAGTGACTATTGTTTTTCTCAATAGGTCTATTAAAACAGGGTTTGCCAAGAAGATTACGAAAAATAAATGACGTCACTCTAACGTGTGTTTAGTTCTTTTAACTATAATATTATTATTTGTTGGGTTATCGTAATATTTCAACGCGTGCAGTAGGTTACTTTAGCTTTCTTATTTTTTCAAGAAGTAAGTTTTTATAATACTTAATTACAATACGTATATAAGTGCTGTGTGTTCAGGAAATAAGTGAAAAGCGTTGTACAAAGTCAATCACTGAACACGTGCCTTTTTTTCTAATTGCCGTCACGCACTTTACAAGCGTGTTGCATTTAAAAACGCCATAAAAGTCACCATTTTATTTTAGTTCTGTAATGTATTTATACGCGAATGATTATGGTGAAAGCGCTAAAAAAAATATCAGGTTGTATGTTAGTCAAAATATGATTCGCTTCCGTAGCAAGTACGTATTTACAGAACTGTAATCATTAAAATCATCAATACAACTCTTTCAGTTAGAATTGATGCCAAATGTCATGTCATATTTGACATCAAATCTAACTGAAGGAGTTGTATCTGATGATTTTAATGATTATTATTCTTTGTATACATACTTGCTACGGCCGCGAATCATATTTTAACCAAGATACAACTTGACACTGACCTGAAAATTGCAAAAAACGTAAGAAAATTTGAATTTCGCGGGTTACCCAGGCGCTTCCAAATGATCAAAAATAGAATCGGTTTGTTTAAAAGCAGTATTAAGTATCATGTTCTTGTCGTAATTCCAATTTATTTGGAGTCGGCTCAACATGTCTTCTTTATCCTTACTTGTATATGTCATCTCAGTAGTCATCGCAGCCAGTCAGTATTATCTTCAAATAATTTTATTATCACACTGCTATCCTCATAAAAATAATCCTCCCGATCGAAATTCGATTACGGTGACCGATATCAACAAAGATTAGCAAAGTATAATCATTCTCCTACCCTTATCCAAATTTATTTGGGGTCGGCACAACATGTCTTTTTCTTCCATACTCCTCTATTAGTCGTCATCTCGGTAGTCACCCCCTTTTACCCATATCCTCTTTCACACAGTCCAACCATCGTTTCTTTGGCCTTCCACTACTCTTATAGCCATCCACATCCATACACAAGACTTTCCTCACGAGATTTTCTTCATTCCTCCGCATCACATGCCCATACCACGACAACCGATTTCCACACAACTTTTTCAAGCGTGTGCGCAAATACAGGTGCACTCTCTGTTGTTTTTCTCTCAAAGTCCGATGGGACGGCAATCCGATACAACCGGGGAGAGATCAGGTGCAGGATCAAAGGTTTTACGTGGTAATCGAGGCACAAGGGTGTCACACCACCAACTTCCAAACTCCGGGTTACTACAGAGTAATTCCTAATGGAATAACCCAATAGCATTTTTTACCCGAACCCAGGAGCTTACGCTCGGCTGTTGCACTTTCGTCCACGAGACCAACGAGACACGTGTCCTCATAATTCTCGATAGTCAGGTTGTGTTAAGGCAGACACATTAGTTAATCTGCCAACTGCTGCCCGAGAGCATAAGCCAATTGGGATGAATTCAGATTGTTATGTTTGATAGGAAACACATCTACCAAACAGTTGGTACTTCAATATGTACCTAACGTCTATTGTCGGTAACTGTATATTTTTGAAATATAAAAACGACACGATAAAGAGTGCCGATACGAAAAAGAATTGTCGGTAGACCAGTTAGAGTCTAGGGATGGCGAACGAACTGCACGCGTGCCAGTACTGTCCCCCTAGCCATATTACATTTCTATTATCGTTTACGCTAACGCTTAGTACAAAATGTATGGCAATGACATTACCTGCGATAAGTCACGTGACACTTCTCTAGGCAGGTAATTATGGCTAGGGGGGCAGGCACGCTACAAAAAAATGCGGACACGCAAAAAAAAAAGATTACCAGATGACTCCAGTTCAGTTGCAGTTTTGCTGCAAAGTATGAGCTTATTGTTTATAAGATATTAAGCATCTAAATTTCAACAGCAGATATAACACATTTTTGCTTTTTACATTGATTAGTTTATTTTTTTGTACATTAAATAGCTGACTCAAGATTCTTTGATGCCCCGCAAGGCCACATTATTATTAATTTTTGTAAAAAATGGCATCATCATCAATAAAGGTTAGCTGGTGATACGAGTATCGTTGCAAAAGCAGGGCAAGACTGGATGACCCTAAGCAAAGACAGAAAATCATGGTAGTATTGTAGATTTATGAGTTAAATGTTCTAACAACTAAAAAACAATTAGAATGTCGAAAGGCTTATCATTAAAATAATGCTTCAACGGCTGAACGGATTTAGATAGACATGCACACGGGTAGATCATGACATTACTTTTTATCATCATCATCACCAGCACTTCAATGTCCCCACCGCTGGGGCACAGGCCTCCTCTCTGTGAGAGGGTGTGGCCCGTAATCCACCACGCGTGCCCAATGCTGTTTGGTGGATGTCACATGTCTTCGAATTTTTGGTTCTAGGACATGCCGGTTTCCTCACGATGTTTTCCTTCACCGTTTTGAGAGCAGTGGTGATGAAATAATTTACACAAAGTAAAGCGCCTAATGGTTTGAACTCACGACCTACAACTTGTTAGTCGCGGCTGTTACCACTGGGCCACCACTGCTCCGTGGGATAATTCAAAAAAATAATACCTAACTCTATTTAGTCCGTAAGTATTTTAATAAAATTACCTACTCTCTGCACTTACGATTAAAAACCAACCACATAACGATTAAAGTAAAATGCAGAAAAATTATATTACTTAAATCAATAAAAGCAGAACACAATAAAATTAAACAAAGTCACAAAATACAGACACTCACAATAAAAAAATAAAATCAATAAACAATTACAAAGATAAAACACATTGAATTCAGAAGTGAGGGCTTGTTACGTCACTTGTAGCTAAAAAGTGGTAGATTTTTTACGAGGTGTGACGTTACGCGAAATTTCAATGCACTATATCGTCCTCATTGTTTGTCTACGTGAGTTGTCTAATCTAACTAACGCGACGGACCAAATACATTGTTTTAGTCATCTACCGTATTTTTGACGTTCACTTATGGGTGATAAAGCCGCTGGAAAAAGCTAGTTAGATATAACAAACATAGTTCGTGATTAAATATTTGGAATATTACGACTTCCGCGACCATAAAAACGACTCTTTTTATCGCCATACATCGATCTGTTACCTACCTACATTGCTTGACATTTTTAACACTTTAAAATGGTATTTGTCTGTGAATTTCACGTCAAAGTTACAAATGAGTAAAACATCAAATTATGAATAAATATTAGGGTAAGTAAACATAACAAACAGTAGGTAAATATCCACGAAAAAGTACCTCAACCTATGCGGATACGACTTAAAGAAGTAATAAATTTTAAATGTCAGAGTAGTGTAGCAACTTCATTTGAGCTAATTATACGAATCTAAAGCAAATAGAATGAGCTAGTGTGTTGACATAAATATGTCATCAAAGCTCCATTCCTTTGTGAGCTGGCGACTCAACGACTTCGAATGATTTATAGCTTTTGTTGAGCCCAAAGAACAGTTAGGCGGAGATTGATTGGAGTTAAAAAGTGCAATATCAGTTTATGAAGAATAACTACAAACCGATTATTTCATCGTTGATGGTATTTTCGGTTTCTTGCTGGTAAGTAAACAGCTGGTAGGATTGTTTTTAATAAAATCTTCAATTGTTTTTCCGGAATTGAACATTATCACATTAAATGATTCACGCATTTTCCTCGTATGTTTTCCATTGATATTCTTTCAATTTTCCTCAACAATATAAAATAACAAAACTAACATAGGTCGTTAACCAATTCTCACCTTTACAAGTTCATAAATATTTGAACACAATATTAATAATTATATGAACCGAACGAATCCAAACAAAGAGAAACGACTGATTTACAAGAACTATGCACTTCTCACTGAAATTACGCATGCCCGTTCTATTTCCACTCGGAACCCATAGACATTCCTGTCTAATATATTAAAATAGACGTATTACAAATACACACTGAGCATAAATCAATTTATTGTTGAAACAACAGAACTCGCGCGAGGGCTTTGCGCATACGCAGAATTGAGACGTGGCGCTGATGATGAGGATTTAGTTAAGTAAACTATGTTTTTAACACCTTACTGAATATACAGAGAAGGTTGGTCTATACATCATACGAGAATTACAGCGCAGCAAAAATTAAATCTATTAGCTAAACACTGCGGATTTTATTTTATTTTATCGACATTAGATGACGTTAAGAGGAGCTCGTGGCTAAAGTAATAACAGCCGAACTGGTTGAACCATCAGGTTAAGCTACGCTTGCCGGGGTTGGTCCATGGATGGGTAACCATCTTTACGTACCGAGACTCCTCCGTGCCTCGAACAGCACGTTGCACGAAAGGCGTTGGTCCCGGCTGTCAATCGTGGATCTTTGACAGTCGTTACGGGTCGTGAGAAGTCCGAAAGTCTGACATCCAGTCTTACCAAGGGGTATCGTGTTACCCAGTTACTGGGTTGTAGAGGTCAGATAAGCAGTCGCTCCATGTAAAATACTGGTATTAAGCTGCATCCGGTTAGACTGGAAGCCGACTCCAAGATAGTTGGGAAAAGGCTAGGTGGCGATTGTCATTAGATAACGATAAATTCATCACCATTACGGAATCTTTCGATAACTCATTTTATAGGTTGTCTTTGTAATCAAAAAACATTGGACTGCATATTTTTTTACTGCTTGTTGCTGTCAATAACTTGACAGTAAATTTCTCTCGAAACAATGACCAAACGTTTGATTAAACCCTAACACCAGACAAGAAAATAAAGACTTTCATAAAAGAATGAAGACAAAGAAGATAAGTGAACCTCGATGTCACATCACTCCCTTTCTTTCACAAAGTGCGACACTAATGCAACTGACTCGATATCGCTGAAAGTCACGCTATAGCGTGTTCGGTTACAAGATCATGATAATATAGTAATTAATGATAGGTCTTTAGTTTTAAAAGGACCGAAAAACGATAAATTTTCTACGCAGTGATAACCGTCTTTTTTAGGGTTCCGACTTTAGAAAGAAACGTGTTATAAGATCACTTTTTGGCCGTCTATCATAAAAGTCCTTTTTGTGATCTATCTAATGTTGGAATTTGATTCACCGTTTTAGCCATTTTGTTCTGCAATACTCGTAAACTTCATTACCAAAGCGTAAGGTGTGTAAAAAAGTAAATAAAGAAAATAAAAAAGTGCACACACACACACACTTTAGTACTATAAGTAATCAATGTAATTATTTTTTGACTTTTTTGGTATTTCTAATCAATTTTACGCAAAATTAATTATACATGAGTTAATTAGATAAGATAGTTTATATATTGGTTACTTTTTTTAATGAATACTGTTTCCGTTTAATTTATACAAAATTATCTATTTATGGAAGAACATTATAAAAAAATGAATTTAAATAGTAATGAAATCTATGAATAGACATATACAATACAAAAATTTTCACAGTTTTTTTGCAGGCAGTACTAATTTGACAGCTATCGTGTGAAGTTGGCAGCAAGCGCGATGGTATTTTTAGTTGGAGTTACTATGCGAGATAGTAACTTTGACGCTTTCAATGATGCGCTCACAGAACACCATTCAAATACTTAAAATATATAATTGTATATGTATAATTTGTTGGATCAATTCAATCCACAAAAAAACTTACCTAAAATGATTACGGTAAATGGAATAGGTAACAAAATATCACGAACTACATACGTAGATATCTGTTTGAACATTATGCCGGAAACCCAACCGTAAATAAGTCATTAATCGCGAAACCACTAAGCTATTCATCATTTCATATGGAAAATAACATAGATAGTAAGTACTAGGAAGTCAAAGTAAGTACATTAGGACATGAAATATATAAAAAAAATCGGCTAAGTGCGTGTCGGACATGGCACATTTAGGGTTCCGTATCAAATGTATTTTTGAATATTTGTATGGCTTTGGATCAACAAGATGAGAAGATTGTAGCTCCAACCTGGAGACCATGATTGATGGCTGCAAAACCTGTGTGACAGACGACGGACAGAAAGACAGACGGACGGACGGATACGTGAGTGACAACAATAGGGCTCCGTTTGGACCCTCCGAGTACTGAACCCTAATAAAAGTAGCTCATACTATGTCACGGTCGTCATACACCTCTTACGTCATTCTCCACTTTCGCTGCTCAGGTACCTACGTTATTAGGTCCCCACGGGCGAAAGCCTATTGCCTTTTATCAGGCACAATGCTTTCCAATCCTGGGCTTTCAACGATATTATTTCTACGAGAAGCTGAAGTAGGAATTTTATTTACAAAGTTGAGTTTGGTTTTGAACAAATTATCTGTGTAGGTAAGAACAGTGTGTGCAGTGGAGGTAAGGTTAGGTGTGTTAAAAAGTCGAGGACGTAATTGCAGCTAAATTGACTGAATATTGATAAATGTAACTAATTATTTTATTTGTAAAGTGTTCTTACCTACTTACTTACTTAATTTCAATGAAAGTCGCATGGCGCTAGTTCTATTTAAAAAAAAAAAACAATGAAGTTGTTATTGATAAAATATTTTGTAGCTTGACTGTTAATAAAAATAGAAGTTTGTGCGCTGGACACTATACTAACACGTCTCCCGACCCATTCAGTAGTCTCATTGTTAGTTCTAAGACTTTAACTGAAGAAACTATTACTCGTAACAGAATTTATGTCTCTTTCATTTACAGCTCAACTGTGACACAGAATAAACTAGACAAAGTATATAAAGAGCTCAAAGGCTTACTTTTGAGGTAAACATTTATTTATTTATACATTCGGACGGAGCGGGAATACTAATTCAGTTTGGAAACAGATCTAAGGAGCTCGGACGTCCCACGAGCTTGATTGAAACCTACATTTTATATTTTTATCTAAGATCCACGAAATTGGATTCAGTCTTCCAGTGTATCGGTTGATTTACTTGGGTTGTTTGGTTTTAACAAAGGAGCTGTCAGTCTCAAATCAGTTCTGCTCCAGCTAAAAAGCACTACTACTAATTGATCCGTTACCTTCTTCACTATGTAGTTGTATCTCTTGTATTTATCCCACTTTTTATTATTTAAGCCGTGTCTTCTGAGAGTGAATGGTTTGAGAAACCTTGTCTGGAAAACTTCATAGCCAACAGAAGTCTGGACTAAGACCAGTTCTTATTATTTTATACCGTCACGTAAATGTCAAGTACAGCCACGTAAACGAAATCGTGGGCACGACTGGTTTAAAGAACATGAAAGAACAAGCCTACAGCTAGACTTCATTAAGTACTGAAAGGCATTTAAAAAAAGTCCAGACATAAATTACAATTTCCACCGAAAAAAAAAAACAAAAAGTGATCGAAGAAAGCCTCACAATAAAGAACGCCATTCAAGAGCACAGCTTCCACTGAATGAACGACTATTTGTGTAAATGCAACATTGTTTGTCCTCATCTGAGTCCAATACAATGGCGGCCGTGGATTATTTACTGTGGCTTACACTGTGACGTACATAAGCTTTTAGTTATCAAGTTATGCATTAGCTAGACCCGTTTTTAGTTATCAAATACGCGTGTTTGTTGAGATTTATCATTGCATTTGTATCTCTGTAGTGTTCGAGTAAATTTCGAGAGAATCTTGAAACGTAAATGCAGGGTTTGAAACGTAAAATAGATGTATGGTGGGCAAACGAGATTTGTTTACAGACCATACGCTGTGATGCGCTGGTTTCGCAGTTTAACAAAATACGCAGAAGTTTAAACCACAACTAAAAGCTAAGTGGTCTTGGATTCACTCTTTTTTATTGGGGGTTTTTTTTATTGGGTGGGAAATCATCAAATAAGTTCTCCCGCTCTGGGCGACAAAATTTCTTTCACTGAGTCTGATAGAAGCTTGTACTACAGCTGCGTACTGCGCATGAGCAAGTTCTTATCCTGGAAATATGCAACGTTTTTGTTGGCCGTTTTGGTGTATTTAGGTGCGCATTGAGGTTTTTCTACATAAAATATAACGTCCAAAAATCAGGTGATATATTGTTATATTCGAGCAAATAAATCTTGCCAGTCGAGCAGTGGTGGCCCAGTGGTATTGGCCGCGACTTATAAGTTGTAGTCTAGTCTCAAAACGGTGAAGGAAAACATCGTAAGGAAACCGGCATGTCCTAGAACCAAAAATTCGAAGACATGTGACATCCACCAATCCGCATTGGGCCCGCGTGGTGGATTACGGCCCACACCCTCTCACAGATGCCCCAGCAGTGGGGACATTAAAAGGCTGATGATGACCATTTTTTTTTGTCCAATGCCAGCATACTTACCTAACTCTTTTGCTGCATGTACTAAGGAGTACGTGGATTGGCTGTATCTATGATAAAATGAATGTTTCCGATACACTAATGTGTTTGGATACGAAACAGGTGTTTTTAGTTTTATACTTCGAGAATAGGAACGTAATAGAGTAGTTATTTTATATGTTAAATGCAATTCTCAGTGGGTTACCAGGTGTAAGGTATTTCGTCACGTGAGTATATTGTTAGTTTGTTGTTATAAATAGACTTTCTTTCACTCAATTAGATGTCTGTCTACGCTAAATGTGGATATGTGCTAGATGATAATGTAAGTCAGAATATTTTTAATCGAATGCCCCAGAAGGAGGTTAATATTTTGGAGAGTATGTATGTATGTACGTAAGTATTTATATATATGTGTATGTTTGTACGTCTATTTCTTTAGCACGGGTGTGTAACGTTTGATATAATAACAAAAGTTCTAATGACCATAAGACTTAATTTCATTTATATATTGTTATATTATACGGTATGAATGAAAAATAGATAAATAAAAAAACCCCGGTTTAAAAAACACGACTCAAAAGTGCCAAGCATGTCACTTTTCAAGCAGTCTGACGCGATGTGATGGTGGCAATGGTTGAACTCAAATAAATTCTCATCTCGTGATCATTTCAGATTGAAACCAACATGACTGAAACTCGCATCTTCAGTCAATGTTTAGACGTCTTTACACAAAATTAGTTTTCCGGTAGAACCGTATCATATCAAGTAACCGTCTAGCAAACCGGAAATCACTGCTTTAGTTCCCAACACGGGATAATAGTTTGGTCCAATCGTCTAGCACCGTAATCAACAGTGATTACTTAGCTGACAGTCACCAATTCACCATACATTCCTACCGTCCTGTAAGGACTACAATTTGCCTGAACACAGCTTGGACATCCGACCAAAGAGGGTCGTAAACGGATGTGTTTGACCTTAGTTTTGTCTATAAAGGACCGGTCACAGGAAGCCATCTAGTGCTGTGGTCTGGGTCGGATTAAAAGGTTACACACGTACATTATACGATACACTGGTTCCAAAGCTATCTCACCAACCGACGTCAGCGTGTGGAGATACGACTGAGCAATGGCTCATCTCTTGTTTCGTCACTGACTTCTGTTTACAGAGGAGTCCCGCAAGGGTCAATACTGGGCCCCATCATCTTTATTTTGTATTGTGCGGATATCATAAGCTCCCTGAAGCGCTGTAGTTACCATATTTATGCTGATGACGTACAAGTCTATATTTCCTTTAAGCCAAGTGACTATGACATTGCGATAAAGGATCTAAACGATGATCTTGACAGGATAGCATGTTGGGCTGAAAGTAACGGTTTGGTACTTAACCCCACTAAAACCAAATACATGCTGTTTGGAACCAAGAACCAAATCGATGCAGTGCCGGCATCACTCAACGTTACCCTATTGGGTGAGTCGGTCCGTCGAGTCAGTGAGGCACGTAATCTGGGTCTGAACATGGATGCAGAGTTGAGATACGAATCACACGTGTCAGAGTCAGTGCGCACTTGTTTTTATCGGCTTAAGGTCCTCTATAAAATAAGGCCTTATCTTTCAGAGGAGCTGCGAATTCAGCTGGCTGAGTCTCTAGTCCTGTCTAATCTGAACTATGCGGATGTAGTTATTGGCCCTCGACTACTGGCAAGAACTGATCGACTAATTCAGAGAGTGCAAAACGCCTGCGCTCGATTCTGCTTTTCAATCCCACCAAGAAGTCATGTGACGCCATTCTTAAATAAACACTCAGTCCTCAAGATGAAGTCGCGTCGTAAGTTGCATTTGGCATGCCTACTTTTTGGGGTTATAAAGCACAAGCAGCCGACCTATCTATACAATAAACTGAGCTGGATCGCTAGTAGAAGAGAATGTGCAAGAAGACAGTGCTCACAGCAACTCTTCACTCACTCGCACAACTCAGCGGCTTTCAGGGGAAGTTTTAGATACGCCGCATCCAAATGTTGGAACAATATTCCCCCACCGATAAGGAATCTTAAATGCCTTGTAACCTTCAGAGTTCGTCTGCGGCAGTTTCTTATCGCCTCGCAGAAAAAACTTGGGATGACTATTTCGAATACGTCGGTTATATAACTGGCTGTCACATTCTTCCCGAGCCAATCTATTTAGCGTATCTCGTGGTCAAACCTGCGAACAAAGAGTATAGGAACTTTGTAATTGAACCACTTGGAAATCATTTCTTACATTTAATTAAAATACACATACATAAATATGTTATTTACGTACTTATATTTATTTATTGTAAACGTAGGTATTTAATTATACTGTACTAATTGTTGCAACTCTATTGTAATTAAAAAATTGCGGGTATACTTACAATAAATACTCCTTGCATAATAATGTCACAACACCAACATAATTGTCACGTCTGCTCAGCGTCCGCATGTCACTGCAGGGATTCAGCAGAATATCAGCGTCAGGTATACTTGCCTGACACGTGCTGAGCTGGACTCCCATTTGGTGCAACCTTGAGACGCACACCGCACTGTGTACATTCGTTACTATTTGAAATGTTCCAAGTGTCACTTTTATTTCTATATGTATTTTTTCCTTTTTTGTTTATTGGCACTTTGCTTTTATATACGTAAGTTTAAATAATTTTACTGTGATTTTGTGTGTCTTTTGTGTGCACTGAATAAATGTTTTATCTATCTATCTATCTATCTACATTAAAATAAAGTGGTACCTACACTATGGTAAGCTGGGAGCTTTTAAGGCTATTGACAACGTAGGGTTTAATCGTTGACGTTGCGTGGGCTTAAACGTGATAGAGTTAAAAGTCTGTTTGATTTTAAATAATTCTAGCTGTTGATTATAAATGTGTTCCCTAAAATCTATACCCTTTTGATGTATTTGATAGTTTGTCACATATTAGGACGTTTGTATGAACAAGTTAATGGTAAAAAAATACTTTGCATTTTTTATTGAGCACTAACTGTCCCACTGCTGGGCAAAGGCTTCCCCCAAATTCTCTAGGGTATTTTGTTCAGGAGCCACGTTGAATCGACATTGAAAAATGAATGGATTTATTATTCAAAATGTTAAATTGCCATTCAATGTGGCAATACTGCCAGTGTTCTGGGCACTTTTCCCATTGACAGCGATATAGACGAATTTTTTATGCCGCTTGAACACAAATTTCATTATTTTTTTAGTAGCTTGTATTTACTTTATATTTTAATATTACAATAAATCTTATCTTCAAAGAACGCAAATAATTCTTTCTAAGCCTTTTTAATTCAACTCTTTAGTCAAGTTACTTATTTTACTACTTTTAATAAAATAAGTCATAGTAAGTTGTTTGTGTTGTCTCTTTCATGTGAGCTTTTATAAAATTCATGAGGAGTGACCGAACGATGTCAACTTAAACGTTGAAATGAAAATAGTTTTTCGGATTATTTAACTTTTTATATTTGCTGACATTTTATGAGCTTTTTGGGCTGATTGGAAAAACTTTAACCACGGCAGCCTGAAAGAATTTTAATTTTTCATCAGTTTGACTTAAGAACTGTTTTCCTGATATTTGACGTCACTAAATTGATAGAAAGTCTATAGAAAATCTACTGTGTCTGAACACCAGTGGTCTTACGGTAGTTTAGACGTTTTGTTATGTTTATTGTCATGGGGTCACCCCTATGACACCTGAACCATATTTCAACTTTTTTTTTCAATTTTTCTCTATGCTTACATGCAGGGTGCCCAGGTAACTCCGCTGCCGCGACGCCTCGCGGCTCGGCGGACGGAACTCCGGCAGGATCTCATGGCGATATGGAGACAGCGACTGTCGTAACCCAGCGCTGGGCACGCCACCATTGCGGCGGTAGTGCCCCTCAATAAGGAGTGGCTGGAGAGGCGTCACGGCGTCCTCACCTTCCGCCTGATGCAGGTCCTCACCGGATACGGTTGTTTCGGGAGGTTTCTGTATCAGATAAGGCGGCAAGAAACGCCCGGGTGTTACCTGGTGCAGCATACGGTGGAGGTCTACCCCGCTTGGGCGGAGGACCGCCGTGTCCTCGTGGATGCGATAGGTGGCGGCGACCTCTCCCGCCCGGCCCTGGTTCAGGGCATGGTAGAGGGAATGGGAAGCAGTCTCCTCCTTCTCTCTTTAGTAATGCTCGCGAAGGCGGAGGCGGAACGGATGAGGGAAGCTCAACGGAGAGGCCCTCACGGCCCCGGCCGCTACCACCGCAGGAGAGGCACTGGGCGTAGGACGTCGCGAGACGATCTCCGGCCACTGTAGACCCGGGCCTGCGGACGGCGAGCAGTGGGTAGCTCGCCGTCCGATCAGCACCAGGGCCGTGAGTCGACGGCGCGTAGTGTTCCACGCGCGCCTCAAAGAGATGAATGAGGGGGCCGATCATGGCCGGTGCCCATGCCTAGGGGTAGCGGATAAATTCTGAAAATGAGTTACCGCACCCCTGGGCACTCAGGCAGGGAAGGAACAGGGGTGGGTTTTAGTCAGCAAGAGTCTGACACGCCCTCCCGCTCCACCCAGAGCGAGAGATGTCATTGGATGATTTCCCACCCCACAAAAAAAGGGTGCCCAGGTATTTGCATCAGCAGTACATATACTAAAATTGGAACGATACACAGAAGATTAGCATGGCCCCTACGCAAGGATGACACGCAAAATCGTGAAGCGTTCCACATTTTCTGCCTAGGGGTTGAGGATAAATTCGAAAGAGTTACCTCGCCCCTGGGCATTCAGGGCAGGGAGGAACAGGGGTGGGTTTTAGTCAGTAAGAGTCTGACACGCCCTCCCGCTCCACCCTTGAGCGGGAGAAGCCATTGGATGATTTCCCACCCCCCCAAAAAAAAAGGTATTAAAAGACGCGGCATATCTATTTCAGTTTCAGAAACTCAAGATAAAGCTACCATGCACAGTACAAAAACGATTTAAAGTCAACAAACCTCCGACGCCGAGGCCTCCGCGGGGGTGATAACGCTAGACTGGAAAAGAAAAAGTGCCTCCGCGGTGGCGCGGTCAGTTTAGTGAATGATAAAAATATTTCTATCATCGGTCCACGTGTAGCTATTGTTTGATCTTATTGCATCTATCTTGAATTTTTGATAGATGTCAGGAAGCCTGAGCTTGCTAACAGTAAAAAGTACGTTACTAAACTAGGGTCTCTTTGTTCTAAAAATACATAGAAACACATGAGTATAACAATAGTGCCACGTCAATTAGCAACGCAGCTTTTCACTGAAAATCAATCGGCTAATTACGTAAACTAACGAACCGAGCATAAACAGCGAGCTGAACGAAACTCGAAATTACTCTGCACCAAAATATTTCAAATTAAATTATAAACGTACACACGTATTTATGAATTCCAACGTACGTATTTACACACAAACTCAAAAGAAATTATTATACGAACAATATCGAATGTTTTTTTCCGTAATGTCTGAATATGACAGAACAATATTGGAGTCGGATTGCCGCTCGAGGCAGTCGGATGGCTTTGTATAGATGTAGAACCTGTATTGATAATTGTTTCACAATGTAATGCTTCTGTATGATGTTCGCAATTACACAACCTACAATGTGAACGTTACGAATCCGGTAGGTTCAACGTATTGTCGCAGTACCTACATAAATGTAATCAGCGATTAATTCCACTAATAACTAAATTTCTTAGTTACTCTGAAACTGTCATGGAATGCTCGCTACATAATAACCGTTGTCCGGGCGAAACAATTTTGTTAAACCATCGTTTCTTACAAATACTGTGCTCTCTGCCCGTTAGTCCCGGCTGTCATTTATACTCGTAGATCTCTGACAGTCAGAAGCCAGGAAATCTGACGATAGTCTTGCTGAGGGGTATCGTGTTACAAAGTTACTGGGGAGTGAAGTTCAGATAGGCAGTCACTCCATTTAAAATACTGGTATTATTCAGATGCTTCTGGTCGGTTCTGGTTGAACCGGTATCCGATTCCAATATAGTTGGAAAAAGGCTAGGCAGATGATGGTATTTGAAGATAATACCGTACTAATGAGGTTAGTACCTAAGTAACGTTATTAGAATCCAGCCAGGGTCTTTCGAAAAACTCGACCAGCTTGCACTGAATCAATACATTTTCATTCACATCTGCATGCGGTGACTGTGAATAAAAACAAAAAGCCGCATTATGTTGAAGCATACATTTGTTTATATTATAAAATCATCGGACTCGGCCAATAAACGCCACGTTCTGGTTTATTTATACTGAAGGTGAGCTTAAAAATGTGCAACAACTGATACAATGGATCGTGTCACTCGCACTCCTACGCTAGACATTTAACGTGATCTGTACCAGGGAATACATCTGTCTTAGTTACTTCATTGAATTTTCAACTGGATTTGGAACTTACACTTTTTTAAAACAATGACATGCAATTGGTAGAAAAGAGGTTCCTGTGTCATTTCATGACATGTGGAAAAATGACGTATGGAAGAAAAATACGGCGGCGTCAACTCAAAAAAAAAGTTGGGATCAGGTAAGAGTGATGTATATAGATGGGATGGAAGAAAGTTGGTCATGTTGTGGCTAATGCAAAAGGTGTAACTGAGTTGTGAATGCGGGAAATGCCACTCAGGTTTATAATTATTATAACCGAGTTAACCAAACTAAAATTACTCGTATTACCAAATACAAACATTATACCCAAATAGTAATCTGTTCAAAATTGGACAACTCAATCCTTTTAACCCGTGGTGCGTCCAAATAACAGACACAATAGATTTTAATTGTGTCTCGCCCACCATGTGTCCGCTAGACGCGCACAGAGTTAATCAGTCCTTCTGTAAAAGTAATATCCGATGTTGCCTCTGACGGAAATACTGTGACAATTTGGTCGATGACAACTGAAGTATCTTACGAGTGGGGAGAGAGTCGCATAGTCACTTGCGCATGCCATGGCGACACCACACCATATTCGATGTTTCATACTACTTTCTTTTAACGTGGCGACGCGTCGCCACGCCAGCAGTCGGTCTGATCCGCCGCATTTGATGTTTCACTTCAAAAATATTTTGTACTTGCTTTTGTTCATTGCTAGAATTAAAAGTAGCTTAGGAAAAGGCCACTACGGCTTCACAAACTTTCTGTTTACCAAGTTTTTAAATGATCAGTTAGTGTAGGATTTCAACAACCCATTTTATATTATCAGTTTGCTCTCTGTGAGTGAAATGTTAAGGCGCTTCGAAACCTGCTACACCACTCCGCTCTTGGACTGCTGTGGAGAGATGCAACGTGAAAATTTGACTACGCGTTTTCATAGACATCATTCTAAACTTGCTATACAGATTCCTATGAAAACTCCTTGTTGCATCACTCTCGCATTATCTCATCACTATCGTATAGTAGCGTCGCGCATATGCCTTAGGAGTCTTTAAATTTTGAGGAAAATACCTCAATTCGCTTACGCACGTACACGTACAATGCTCCACTATGGATTGAGCGAGGAAACCATATTTCTAGATAGATAGACCTCCGTCCGTATTATATATCGATTAATCGTGACAAATAAATACGAACAATACGTACACCTCTAATCCCCGTATGACAATAGTACCTGTGACAAATAGAGCGAAAATAATCTGATACTTTGATAAAGTTGCTCATACATTTACAGTACAGGCTTACATTATATCAGCTTTTTGATGTTATCAACTTATCTTTCCGCTCCCTTTCCCTTACAGGTTGAGTAGGATTTCAAGTGGTATTCACTTAAAGTGCTTTGTTACATGGTCAGTAGAGCTATTCTGTAAAATTTCACCGTGATAACTTAGGTGAAGTGACCGTGAAGTGGGCTGTCAATCCATACAATCAAGGTGGAATGACAGTTCACTTCACGCTCACTCCACCTAAGTTTTCACGGTGAGCTGTGAACAGAATCGACCGGCTGGTCTATCATAACTTTTATTGTGTGCTTAAACGGATGAATTTTATGCCATTTTGGTTAGTGCAAATTATTTTATAACTAGCTTCTTCCAACGGCTACACCCGCGTGGAATTAGTAGGTACTTCCCGCATTAATTATAGCTTATTAAGCTGACCCGGAAATAGTTGTTCTGTCACATAAAAATCGCGATAAAAGAATGAGGGGTGGGGGTGAAAATACTTTACGACCTATTCTCATACCTACCAAATATACAAAAAAATCAGTCCCGCGGCGACCCCCGCGCCAATGCGAAAATGCCGTTTGCCTTGCCAAAAAACGCGTTTTAAGCCTATAGTTATTACGCAAGGTTTTTTTATACTATGGCAAGGTTCACACACTCGGAACATGATATAGTCTGTAGCAGCACGATGGCCGACTGTCAATGGGGCTTGACAGATGTTGACGTTTGATGCGCGCGGGACCTGTGTGGTTATGCTATTTATCCAGATCCATTCGGCCGTCCTGGCGTGACTTTGGCATTTACAATATTAGTAGGAAATAGGAAGAATTATTGAATTTATGTATGGATGGATGATCAAAGGAGCTTGGTTTGAAACACATCAGGGTCTTCAGTTTCTTGTTATTGCTTCGTACAGTTAGACTATCTCCAAATCAAGGTACTGGGTACTGGGGTCGGGACCATTTTTCCTTCAAAGTGGAACACAAAAAAAAAAAAATTAAATGCCAGCTACATACATGTACGTATGAAGAGTGGCCAACTGGTCATGTGTGATCTACTAGACGTCAACTTTATCTTTTTAACCGGATTAAAAAAAGAGGTTATTTTTCGACTCGTACGTATATAATTTTCGTTTCGTCGTTTTCATATTTTTAGGGAAGATACAATATATTAAATATCTCTTCGATAACTAAAAATAAGTTGTATTATAATCATTTTATTTTCAATTTTTTTTGTTGTGGCTCCTCACTATTCTTTTGGTCTTTTTTTAAGATAAGTAGTTCTAGTTTTCGTAATAAATTTTATTATAGCTTAGCTGCTGCTGTGGTAGGTAGCTTATGTTTATCGCAACCAATAGTGTGTCCAGTAAACTTTATCCATCAGACCTTTCAGAGATAATAACACATTGTTTTGTTTTCACTATTCGTTGTTCACCTACATCTGTAACACATTTACGAGGAAAAGTGTGAAGTTCACAACTGTTACGGGTAGTTCGCAGTTTTTCCATCCATTAATTTAAGTTAAGACAAACGCGACGTTGAGTGGAGAGCTTGCACGCAAAAAATAGACACGCCTCGACACAGAACATGCTGTGTTTTTGTGTTTGTTTGTACTCACATCTGTGTACATACTTATGATAATAGGTGCTAATGCATTTGGTGTTACAGAAGCTATGAATGTTAAATAAATACTTAGACGAAGCATTTAGATTACAGGGGCGTAGCTCGTGCTATGAGCACCCTTTAATCTACCCAGCCATTTCGAATTTAATTTTTAAGCAGATCATACACTAAATCATCAAAAAAATATATCTGATCTAAGCTAAGTTACCTGTGCCAGGGTCGTGGATGTGTTTGACTGCCAGGGTCACGGGTGTGTTTGGAAGAGTCACCGCGGCCCCTGGCATAGGCAACTGAAGGAACTCGAGTGGGTTTCGTCAGTACTAGCGACCGGCTCCAGCTTTGCAAGGGTACAACCGGGCCTGCGGACGGCGAGTAATGGGTAGCTCGCCGTCCAATCAGCACCAGGCCCGAGAGTCAACGGCGCGTAGCGTTCCACGCGCACCTCAAAGAGTTGTCAGCATACATGACGGGGCCCATCATGGCCGATGCCTGCCTAGGGGTTGAGGATAAATTTGAAAGAGTTACATCGCCCCTAGGCATTCAGGGCAGGGAGGAACAGGGGTGGGTTTTAGTCAGTAAGAGTCTGACACGCCCTTCCGCTCCACCCTAGAGCGGGAGAAGTCATTGGATGATTTTCCACCCCCAAAAAAAAGGGTACAATTTATACACATAAACCTTTCTCATGAATCACTCTGTCTATTGCGTTAAAATCCGTTGCGCAGATTAAGAGATCTAAGCGTATGTTGAAAAGAGTCTGACATAGTTATTTAGTGATTTCCCACCCACAATAAGAAAAGCTAAGTCACCTATTTTAATAACTCGCATAAGTGTTGTAAAGAAATTATTCTTCCACCGGCTAGCGTCAGAGATATTATATGGCATGAGACCCTATTTACTTATCTTCGGGTTTCTTACGTGTGGTTTGTCTGTAGTAAATAAGAGTCCTTTGATTTGGTCTTCACATATATCACATTTATTGTCAACACTGCCTCACACCAGATAGCACTCAGTACATAGAAAATTGTATGTTGAACTTACAATTTATGATGAATCACTTTTACCCTATCGTTCGAAGATCGAAGATTAAAGGTCCAGTGAGGAGATCCACAAGCAGTATCTAAGCCGTGGTCATCTAACCTTAGTCATCTCTGGACACGTGGACGTTGGTGTTCGGAACCTTTTGCTAAGACCGCATTGTTCTTCCAAAACAATGTGAAGTTTATGATCCGACCATTTTTATAAAGTTTTATTCTTATATTATTAAAGGTAAAGTAGGAACCCTGCCAACAAGAGAACATTCGGTGAGAATCATAAATGCCATGCTTAAGACTTAGCCTTGGTACAGAAAATCCCAATAAGAGTACTTACATTGTCCTACATTCTTACGCTTACAGCATTTGAACTTGACTCTGGTCCCTTTTACACCTCGAGACATCATTAGGTGTTTTTAAGAAGTTTTTTTCAATAAATAAAATTTAATAGGCAGACTTGCTCTAGATCAAGTTGGAAAAAGAAACGTCAAACGACAATCCGTCAATCTGTCAACTCGCAAAATAACGCTCCATTCCACGAATCTAAATTTATTCTATTTTTAAGTGTTACAGTGTGTCCTATGCGAGCTAGTTGCATGCAGACCGCAAGCTGAAGTTAGTCCGTATGAAAAATTACCTCAGCTATGCAAGCTAAGCTAAAATAACTTAGCTTTGTTCTTGGTCTGCACCCGGCGTAAAATATTAAGCCTCATAATAAATTGTAAAGCAAATTAACGTCAAACACAAACACGCATATTACACACAACCCCAATTAAAACCGAGAACAACAACACAAATTGCGTACACATCCCAATCAAAACTCAATTCTGTTGACATGACATCCTTTCGCTCCAGCATCATTTCTGTTAATCTCATAACGGAGTGAGAGGACATCAAACGGGCCCTCAGAGGAAACAATACTGCTGTCATTGCTCACTCGCTCCACTGAGTGACGTCACGCAGCGAAGGCGTCACGCTAACAGCACGTCACGATATCGCTGCGTAATGACTAATGATTTGGAAAGTCGTAGTATCTGTTGTTATGACAGTTTCATGTTATGTTCGAATTGTTTGACATGCGATTAGTTTTCCTTATGATGTTATTTTTGGACAGGTTAGTACCTATTCTAGTTGTATTTGCTCATCATATGACACACACGCATAATAATAAGAATTTATTAGCATAAAATACAAATTTGACACAATATGTTAAAGTACACAATAACTGTCGACAGTTCAAAAAATAGTGTTCTCAAGATGGGGAAAGTAGGTACCGTCAATACAAAATTTGAGCCCTGACTCCTAAACTAGGAAGATTCTGTATCTTAGGAGGCAGTGTCTTCGCATAAATAGTGGGCAAGCAAATTATGAGCGTTGGTACTAGCAGACTCGGATAGTCGATATAGACTGAATGTGTCAGAATACCAATATTTTACAAGGAGTGCCTGTCTAGTCGATCTATACAACCCAGTTACTGAGTGACACTAGCAAGACTGGTGGTCAGACTTTTGGGCTTCTGACTTCCTGTCATGATTGGCAAAGATTTACGACAATGATCATCATCATTATCATCATTACAGCCGCAAAACGTCCACAGTTGGACATAGCCCTCCCCCAAGTGTCGTCACAACGACCGGTCTTGCGCGTCTCGAATCCATGGGATTCCTGCGACCCTCACCAGGTCATCGGTCCACCTTGTGCTCCCATACGTATGCCTTCCAACGCTCCGTCTTCCGGTAAGCGGTCGCTACTCCAGAACTTTCCAGTCCAATCAACCAGCTGTTCTGCGCTGCCACTTAAGTTTGGCGATTCTCCGGGTTACGTCAGTAACCTTGGTTCTCCTGCGGACATCTTTATTTCTCTTTCGATCACGCAAGGATACGCCGAGCATAGCCCTCTCCATTGCCCTTTGGGTAACTTTTAGCCTTCTGATAAGGGCCATTGTGAGCGAACACGATAACGAAAATGATATCTAATACCTTTAAACGAGCAATTCTTGTATGTATATGTGTGTGTTGTATATATAATCTGAATCTCGGAAACGTCTCCAACGATTTTCATGAAATTTAGTATGCGGGGGATTTGGGGTCGATAAATCGATCTAGCTAGGTTTCGTTTCCAAAAAACACGATTTACCAAAAAAAAACCGAGCAAAGTTCGGTCATCCAGGTACTATTGTTAAAACAGCTTCCATTCCTGTACAAGTTTTTTAAGTAAGCAAGTTTAATTCATTCTTTGCTTGGATTTGTACTTAAAAACTTAAGCGAAGTTAAGGCGTTCCGCTTGTCGAAGAAGATTTAATGACTCGACATTTAAACGTGAATCGATTTGCTTAAAAATAAGTTACTCACATAAAGTACTTAAAAAAAATGTGGCGATTGTTATTCAGTAATGGAGGGTTAATTTACCTGAATTAACCTAATTACTTAAAACAGTCCGTTCATTGACTGCTCTATTAGTTTGACCCGCGTTTTAATACCTGTTTTATAACATTTTAGTAATGGATCACAAAAACTATAATAGACTAGGGTATCATTTGATTCCGCAGGAGATCCAAGGTGTACCAACATAGCCCGATGAATCGCCAAACTTAACTGGCAGTGGATAGGCCACATTGCTCGCATAAAAGATGGCCGATGGAGTCGAAAAGTTCTGGAATGACGACCGCATATCGAAAGATGCAGCGTTGGAAAGTCTGACAAGCAAGACAAGGTGGACCGTTGACCTGAGGAGGGTTTGGTTAGCCTGTCGGTTTTCTATCGGTTACATTTTGGGGAGTGTGCGACGGAATTGCATAATTTAATTCCGCTAAGCCCGTTCCATCAGCGGACCACAAGACGTACGGCGATGTGTCACCCGTACATAGTGAACATCCCATCCACACGCACAATACGTTTTGAGAACACATTCATTGTGCATACAGCTAGGGAGTTTAATTCCCTGCCGGAGTCTATGTTTCCTGATAGCTATAACCTGGGAGTCTTTAAGCCAAGACTGAATAGGTTACTTCTAGGCAAGCGTGCTCCATCATAAAACATATCAACTATAAAAAAAGGAAAGAAAAAACGGTCACGGTAATCCAATGGATGCGAGACGCACAAGACCGGTCGTTGTGGTGACACTTGGGGGAGGCCGATGTCCAGCAGTAGATGTCATTCAACTGAAATGATGATGATGATGATCATTTGATGAGAGGACAACTCACAGTCTAGTAAGTAACAAATCTTTTGTTGAGTTAGTTGGAGGATCCTGGGGTTTTTTACGGCCCAGCTTGGGGGAAGCCTTTGTCCAGCAGTGAATCGTGATAGGCTACGCTGAGAGCCTATCACGATTCACTGCTGAGTGCTACTGAGTTGAGATTACGAGCTACAAAACCAATCCATTTCTTACCTTTTGCTCTCGTAAACTACATAAATATTAATCCCAATTCGTGTAGTCTCGAACGTCTATATGAAGGTTATGCTATTCGCAGAACGTGGAAGTGCCTATTATATCATGTCATAAACATTTCTACACGACATACTGCCCAATTTTATGTTTAACTTAGTGAACCGACCCTCCTCCACACGGTTTTTGCGGCTTGACAAAAGTAAAGATTTCTTCACTATAGGTACTACACAGATAGCCTGTAAGGAACACATTCTTTAAATGATGGTGAGAACGGCATCGAAATCTGTTGCGCAGTGTAGAAAGACAACACGGCCTAGATATACGAAAATCAAATTTATTTTATGATATGTACGAAGTAGCCTGTCGGTTTTCTATCTGTTGTATTCTGGCGAGTGTGCGACGGAATTGTATAATCTAAGTCCGCCAAGCCCATTCCATCATCAGACCACAAGACGGACAGCAATGCGCCACCGGTACATGGTGGACATCCCACTCACACGCGCAAAACTTTTTGAGAACACATTCATTGTGCGAACACATTCAGTGACCGGTAACATTGAATAAAAAATCGTAGCATAGCATAGAAAATAAATATTAAAGAATTGTACGTCGCGTTTGTTACAAAGATGATAAAGTATCCAAATTAGTGAGCAAAACTGTCAAAAAAGGCCTTTTTTTGGTACTTTTGCTTCATTTAGAGTGCCACTTGGGTCGGTAGTATACCCTTAAGTCAAGAGTGAAAAGGTTACTTCTAGGCAAGCGTGCTGCGTCTTGGACCACATCATCGCTTACCATCAGGCGAGATAGTGGTCAAATGCGTGCCTATCAAAAGTAAAAAAAAAAATGTACTCGTAGGTAATGTACTCTTAGGTAGACATGAGGTATGCAGGAAAATATGTTAATATTGTATTTAATATGTAGCAAAACTCTTTATTAAATTTCTCTTCACGAAACATTTTATAAATTCATATTATTTTCCGAATGCCAGTGAGATAGTTAACGCTTTAAAAATTCCAATTATGCTGACGTGAAAACTAAAACTATCGATTTATTTTCCAAACTTCTATTGGTCGTTTTGCTAATATGCCTGCCTGTATAAACTTTACTTTCGAGCTTTTATATTTTTAAATGAACTATGAAATATTTTTGATACACGTAGCCAATCCTAACTAAAATTAAATTAAAAAGCTATCGTTATAGCTGAAAGCTATTGTTTGAATTCAGTAGGTTTAAGTTTCATAATAATTTTTAGACCCCGTAATATACCTAAAACACTAGCTTGAACTTGCATCAGTTTTTCGAGTTAAAAAGTAGCCAATGACCTTCAAACAATTTTACCTCTTTGTTATTGTACTTGTTTTTGCCCGCGGCTTCGCTCGCCAAAGGACCTTTTTTCTGGATGTAAGGTACGCTTTGTACTTGTTGTTGTTTTATGTACCCCCTTTTTTTTCTTTTTTTTTGGGGGTGGGCAATCATCCAATGACCTCGCCCGCTCTAGGGTTGGAGCGGGAGGGCGTGTCAGACTCTTACTGACTAAAACCCACCCCTGTTCCTCCCTGCCCTGAATGACCAGGGGCAAGGTAACTCTTTCGAATTTATCCTCAACCCCTAGGCAGGCATCGGCCATGATGGGCCCCGTCATGTATGCTGACAACTCTTTGAGGCGCGCGTGGAACACTACGCACCGTCGACTCTCGGGCCTGGTGCTGAACGGACGGCGAAACCACGTGTATAATTTTATGTTGACCGGTCGAGTAGTTAAAGCGTGAAAGCGTGACAAACAAGCAAAAAAACTCTCAGTCGCATTTATAGTATTAAATAGGTATAGTTTGGATAATGAATACTACTTTTATTTAACAAAATTCCGCTTAAGAATGCTTTCACAATAAAACCTCAACAATATGTCACAGCATAGCAACAATCAGTGCCACATCTTTGCAAACGGATTGCAAGACGACACGCCTCGTTCACGCCTCGTTGATTCCAGAATAACTTCCTTTTGCCCCCACTTACTTTATCTACTCTCAAACATTTATTCTGCTCTGTGACACTGTTTGACTTTTCGTTCCTCAAATAGAAGAAATTCAGAGTTTTTCCGTTGTCTTAGATATTAATATTTTGTAAATTGGTTGAAAACAGGAGGAGGAGCTCGTGGCTAAAGTAATAACAGCCACACGGGTCGATCCATCAGGTTAAGCTATGCTTTTCGGGGTTTGGTCTATGGATGGGTGACCATCTTTACATACCGGGACTCCCCCGTGCCTCGGAAAGCACGTTAAGCTGTTGGTCTCGGCTGTCAATCGTGGATCTTTGACAGTCGTGACGGGTCGTCAGAAGCCTGAAAGTCTGACAACCAGTCTTACCAAGGGGTATCGTGTTACCCAGTTACTGGGTTTTGGAGGTCAGATAGGCAGTCGCTCCATGTAAAATACTGAACCCCCCTGAACCGTAAAGGGCAACTGAAGGAATATGGGTGGGTTGTCAGTAAGAGTCTGAGATACCCTCCCGCTCCACCCAGAGCGGGAGAAGTCATAATAGTTATGATAATTTCCCACACAAAATAAAAAAAAAACTGGCAAAGTACGTGTCGGCTTTCGCATATTAAGGGTTCAGTACCAAATATTTTAATAGTAAAGTATATATGTAATAAATGATTTTATTTTGTAACTAGGTTTTAACAACACTTTTACACATCAACATTTATTTTTAGTCAGTGTTTACTATCTGACTACTCTGAGAAGAAACACCGAAACAAACTCAGAGGTCAAAGTCTCTTTTAAAGTGTTCAAATCCATACAATATTTACTGGTCAAATCATATGAGAACCATGTACGTTTATGTCTGGGATGAGCTTTTGAGGAAAGCATCACGCAAATTCAAGTGGAACTGTCCAGACAGTGCAAGCATTTGTTAGTTATCGTGAAGCTCAACTCAGAACTTTGAGGAGCTCAACGAACCGACGAACAATACCAAAGTAAGGAGATTTGGGTAGGCCGTAAAAATACTCAAACTGCCAGACTATCATAAAATCTACATGAATATAACGGCATGCATAGTTCTCGCATTCACATTATGCTATATTATGAAATAATAAACATTATCACCAAATTTCAAGTTCATAGGTCAATGGGAAGTTAACAAATTCATCGTAACAACATTTTGTAACAGACGAAGGACGGACAGACAGACGGCAGACATGTGAGTGACAACAAATAGGGCTCCATATGGACCCTTCGGGTACGAAACTCTATAAAATATTTTAAATCCGACTCTCAGTAGAAACACTGTAACTCAAAGGTCTCTTGTAAAGTGCGTACAATTACAATGTGGTCTTTCGATGAAAGCACAGCTCAGATTAATACTCCAACATTTAAAAATAAATGAACAAGTAAATATAGAATAACCAAAAATTAATAGAACAGCTGTCCCAAGGGTCCGCAGTTTATGTTGGGAAAAATGGTTACAGAATAAAAACTTCGTTCTGAAAATGGGATCATTAAAATAAAAAAATATTAGGGTGATTCTCACAAATATTCTCAATTAACTTTCCATTACTTTCTCATTAAGTATCATTTTGTAACTGTTATAGAACCGTAGAAATAGCCGACAATCATCAAAAGAGGTTATATTCCAATATTCTAAAATAAAAATAAATGCGAAGTCCGACTTTAATAGCTTGTAAAGCCGTGGCTTTTATCACAAACACTGTAAGACCGACTTGGTCTTACAGTGTTTGTGATAACAGTCACGTACTTGATACGGAGGAGAAAGGCTTTATTAGGAATTAGATGCTTACTACAGATCTTAACGGGCAACTGAACATATATGGAGTAATTTATATCAATTCCACTTTTCCCTACACGTGTACATTTTGTTTTTCTTCTTGGTCGTATAAGATACTTAGGTATTAAGCGGTCATATGAAGCGTACATAGTTAATATTCTTAATAACTTTTATTGAGTTTAACATTAATATAAACGAGGTCTGACCAGATTTTTTGAAAACTCAACTAAAAACAAATATAATAAAAATGTAAAATTAATTGTTTTTTTGTTTGTTTTATTGTTAATTATAGCTATTATTTATCAGTGAAAGATTGTTCATGCGTTATCGAATCAGCGCTGAATGTCAAAGCCTTTTTTTTTAAATGCGGTGTTCCTACAATTTAGGATAGCGGAAAAACTACTATTCCAGTATCTACTATTTCGCAAACAGCATAAAAGGAACAAAAACATTTCTACAACTAGACAAAAACACCAATCTCACATCTAATCAGAAACAAAATTCCATGAATAAAATTATCAGTTTCACCGAAAGTCGTTCCTCTTAATCGTCGGGGAATCCATAAGCCATATCAATTCACATAATGTGTTCCCATTATGGCAACATACGGGAACCGTGGACGTTCGGGCGGACAGACGGAAACTACGCCATTACCCGTCGGCAACGAAATGCGAAACGGACCTCGAGATGAAAAATATTAATATACAATTGTGTCCAAAATAAATCTATAAAATGTCTCCTTAACATTTTGCTAATGGTTTTTCGCTTTTGTGTGATCCGGTTTTTGATCACTTGATACCACAAATTACAAGGGACAGTATTTTATTCGTTAGTGTATTCTATTTAATACAAAATCTGTAGATACATAGTAAGATTTATTTGACGCAAAACACAGAGAAAAAAAAATACAATAAACAAGAGCACAATTACATTATAAAAAGCAAGTACGTACACAAAAAATCAAAATAAAACGGCAAAGTGCGTATCGGACTTGGCACATTTAGGTTTCCATACTTACCAAATGAGGGAATTATCAAAGAAAAAAATTGATTTATCAATATACAGGGTGTAACGGAAAGGTGTGGTCATATTTTAAGAGCCGGTTCTGCCCATCGAAATAAACAACTTTCTCTAAGAAAAAATAAAAAAATCCCAAAAAAAAAATTGGACTTTCCATACAAAGTCATCATCAGCTGATCAATGTTTGTATGGGAGGTAAAAAAAAAATTATAGAATTTCTTCGGCTTTTCTTGAAGAAAGTTGTTAATATCGATGGACAGATGCAGTTCTTAAAATATGACCACACCTTTCCGTTACACCCTGAATATGTATTTGTTAGTAAAATATACATAATAGATGACGCGAAAATAACAGACGCGTCGGACAGTGAAAATGGGGCACCTACTTTTCGAGTTAAAGTTACAGTGAAATATTAAAAAAAAAAACTGAATTTACGATATTAATCATGAAAGCTTTTTGTTAAGCCTGCACTCTGGTTTATAAAAACCTCATTTATGCCCGTGAGTCATGGCACGTTTTGCATCAAATGCGTAATTGAAAAGCACTTGTCAATGAACACTTAATCCAAGCTTTTAGAATAAACCTATTGGGTATCAATAGAATTGCGAATTTTATCACTTAGCTGTGTTATTTAAAAAAAAGTTTTTTTCCCGTGCCAATCCAAAATTTGTCACTGCATAAAAAAAAGGGGATAACCGTACAATAGTCGCATGATGTATAACATTTAACATCTCACCTTGGTATTATGCAACATTAACATTCTATCCTCTCCGCCTTCTGCGAAGCAGTAATGCTCGTGAAGGCGGAGGCGGGACGCGTGAGGGAAGCTCAACGGAGTGGCCCTCGCGGCCCCGGCCGCTACCACCGCAGGAGAGGTACTGGGCGTACTAGGCGTAGGACGTCACGAGACGATTTCCGGCCACCGTAGACCCGGGCCTGCGGACGGCGACGAAATTCTGAAAATGAGTTACCGCACCCCTGGGCACTCAGGCAGGGGAAGAACAAGGGTGGGTTTTAGTCAGTAAGAGTCTGACATGCCCTTCTGCTACACCCAGAGCGGGAGAAGTCATTGGATGATTTCCCACTCCACAAAAAAAAAAAACATTCTATCCTGAAAAATAAAATTGAAACGTTTAGTTCCTATTTCGACCGCGCGCAGACTTATCGTGCGCGTTGTACCATCTGACGGCCAACTCTACCACCGCGCGCGCTCATTGGTCAAATCAAATAGCGCGCGCTTTCCCGGCTTCCTGTTACACACTTCCGTCACATTTTACGAAATCACTCCCACAGATTGCAGGAAAGCGACAAGAAAGATGTTACACATCAAAAACAGAACTTTAATATTTAGTTACATTTTAATTCTATTCATAACATGTAGGTAGGACTAATGATAGATTTATCATAAAATTAATGTCGTGTAGCCTCTTCACTAACGATGAAAATCTCCTGAATACCGAACGTTGAAGGAACCTTAATTGTCTCTATTAGTTACCTACGTAAATAATAATAATTATTAGGAGCCAAGCATTTTGATTTGAGAATTTTAATTAATGATGTGGTCGACGAAGGAACACGCGTGCCTAAAAGTAACCTCATAAATACCCCGAGGTTGTAGCTATCAAAAAACACAGACTTCGGTCAAAATGTTACAAACAGGGCTTTACAAAAAAGGTGTTCGTGAGACAATGCCCTTTTTTGTAAAGCTATTGGACAAAAACGTAATGGGCGGGGCGAAGTATGCTTCACAACTTGCAAGCAAAAATTTTTCAAAACTGTTCATGCACAGACATTTTTGATGGTACCTGTGTTGTTGCTACTGCATCGGATCTGAATTATCTACAGACTCAATTTTATAAATATTGCATTTTTGAGCTACAGGTGGAGCTCGTAGCTTGAATTCTGAACCAGTATTCATGAACGTGGAATAGCAATGTTGGAGGAATTTATTAATACTTATTGAATATTTTTATTCTATTTCGGTTTGAAAGCGAGACTCAACAAGAACCAAGTTTATTGACTGTATTTGATATTTTTATTCTAAACAAAAATTATCCAAAGAATTTGAAGTTGCAGAAAAAACATGTTAATTTTGACTGTATTTCTGAGAACTTTTCTGTTTACGAAACATGATTAAAAATAATATTCTCGATTATCTTACCTCTAACTTTGACTTTTTAAATTTTTGCGCAGATCTTTCTTTTCTATCTAGTCCGAGAGTGACCACGCTTTAGATCAAGTCACGGCTATAATAACTGTTTCCTGTATTTCCCACGTCAACATACTTTATTATAATTATTATATCCTGTTTTAAGATAACAAAGAGACAACCTACTTATATACATATTATCATACAGGTATTTTTAAAAAGCTTTATATCATTCCGACATGAGTGACATTTCACCTGAATACCAGAAACAGATACGAGAATTCGTCTATAAAAATTCTTCCCTACCGTTTTACCGGGTCGGAACTCGGAACCACGAACGATCGGCAGTCAGAAAAATATATTCACTTAGTGCGACCCTCGGGAGCTCGATCACAATAGATCAGCGTCATGCTGGCTGGAGCCCCATCTCTTCGCGACAAATCACGTAGAAATCGTCCGATCCTATCTCCCAACCGTCGGATTTGGACTTACAACTTTTTATTATTGAATTTCTCGTCCCACGATATTTTCCGCCCGAATGGTAAAAGGTAATGGTGACCTTTTTACTTTTATAATGTTCAGTAGAATGTGTTATCGCCACGGATTCTTTCCCCATATTCCGCTATGATATTTACGTAATTGCTTCTATATGAATGGTGAGGTATTCCAATTATTTTTAATAAAAATTGCCATTTTCATTTTCTTTTCAACGATGTTTTAATTACGGTACGGATTCTGAATAGTGCCCGGTAATTTTAGGTACCGCGTTTTATTTATTCATATTTTAAGAGTTGAGATTAAAACATGAATATTCAATGTAGATCGTACCTACGCATAAAATGTTAGGTACTACCAGAAATATATCACAACTGTACGCCCTTTAAAATTGCTGAAACGAGAGAGAGAAGATAAATAAGATTTCTATCAATTTATTTAGAATTAGAGACTGAATTTGTGTTAAGCTTTTCAGGAAAATTTACTGGATAGAGGTATTGTGGAACATAATACTTTACCAGGCGAAGCGGAAATCTCTGTACCGATCTTCAGACTATCATAATGAATTCGAGTACGAAACTGAAGTACTGTTATCCTAATCTAATAAACTTCAACTGAATTCTCCCTGTACAGTTCAGTACTTTGAAATTTGAAACTAGAACTTTTAGTACAAGTTGTGTCCATTTACTTGTTGCGTCTATTCATCTTCAACATATTTTCCTTCATAAAAACGAAGGACAAATTAGCACTTTTAGATAAATTCACACTTTACATGTACTCGTATCATCACTACATAATATAAAACAAAGTCCCCCGCCGCGTCTGTCTGTCTGTGTGTTCGTGATAAACTCAAAATCTACTGAACGGATTTTCATGCGGTTTCAAACAATATACAGAATGATTCAGGATGAAGGTATAGGTGTATAATTTGAACCCGTGCGAAGCTGGGGCGTATCGCTAGTGCTTAATAAATAAATACCTTAAATACTTAGTCATTTCCTATCATTGGTCCCCAATAGGCAATCAGATTTACTAATAACCATTTCCATTCGCTCGAAATGAGCGAAAGCACAATATTGGAAATAGAATTTCGGCTTTCCATAACTAGTCAATTCACGAGCATCATCAGCACTCAATATGGCTGCGAGCGAGCAGAGAGCATAATTCTGCTATTTTATGATTGGTAAACATCGTTACGTGTTAAGGCAGGTTTGCACGAAGCCAGCGTTGCCCGACAGATAGACTGGCAGCCAGTGCTGGTATAGTATTGGCCCCGTGTAAATATTTTTTCCAGCCAGATCAGTACTGGTAGTCAATGCCGAAATGAGAGAAAGATATGGAGTCCCCCGTATTTTTTCTAGCTAACGCCGCCGCGTCTCCTTCAATCCTCCCCGCGCGTGTAACTACCAGAATAAAAAACTGACATTGTGTAAACAACACGGGCAAGGCGTAGGCAAGTCTGTATGACTAGCACCAGCGCACTGTCTTCGTGTAAACCCGCCTTAACGACCGGTAGTAGCCATCCAGAGCACGCGCACTCGATTCCCGCCACTCTTGACCCGAAAACCTTGTTCGTTTGTATCCAGAAAATAATCCAATAATATATATCTGAAGCATTCTTGTCTGGCTGTGAAAGGCAGCAATTGTTGCCGTCGATTTACTTATGTTCTGTATCACAGGTCCAAAACAATGAAGGAATTTTTCGGACGCTTGATTTTCGATTACGTTTGCACGGTTTTCAATTGTTTTGCTGAAGGGTTCCTTTGTTTGTTACTTTAGGGTTATGTAGCACGAGATTCAAACGAATCTCGTGCTAAATAACCTATATAATTATATCGGTTGTGAAAAGCTAACATTCTAACCAAACAGTTAGAATGTTAGCTTTTCACAACCGATATAAATAGTTACATTTCAATGATATCATTAACCGAATAGTTACAAGCATTGAACTCGAGTATTCAGTTGTGGTGAGCATTCCAGTAAATGCTTGATGACAATTACTCGTATTTTTTTAAGTGACGAACTTGTCAAATGTAATAGTAAGTGTTATAAAAATATATTCCATAAGGTTAAGGGGTAAAGACATGTTTTACTTCGCAATAAGACAGCACAGACACAAACATAATATTTACAAGTACAACATAATGCCTTGCTAACTTTTAACGAGTTCTGTTCCTAAATGTCCGTCTGAGCTGAACTATTTGGAGTGGCTGTCCTCAAGTTGAAAATAATGGCTCTTGTACGAGAGCTGACTCAGTAAAACACGCTGTGGCGCCCTCCACAGCTCTGTTGTTTAGGACCTATATTTTATCTAGTTCTGGGTATCTTTGACATTTTAGAAGACTCGTTAAGATGAGCAGCAAAATATTATTCTATGAAATTCTCAACATTACGAATTGTGGTATTAAACAGAAGTTTTTCTGTCGTTATCGTGTTGTAATAAATATTTGCTTGAATAAGTCAAAATATAATTTTGGCTGGAATGCTACATAACAACCATGTCTTTATGTCTTAGGGACTATCGCCATATTTAATTTTCATGCTCCATGTAAACTTGTCTATTATTCAGTTGTATCTGGTTAGATTGGAAGCCGACCTCAACCTAGTCAGGAAAGGCTATTCGTATGATGACGTTATCACCTCATAATTCCCTCATCCCAGTTTCTCCAAAACATATTCCCGGAAAACAAAAATCTGCACACATTTCACACGAACCAGGTTTACCCGGAATAACAGCATCGGCGTTCACTTTGATAAACTCAGTGAGAGAACGATCATTAATCATTCGCCGCACAGAACAGAAGGCAGATGCGTCAATCGATACGTTATGCTGGGACGCCTTGTTAATCTGTTTGTGTTGCTGTTCTGGTAAACGATGCATGATTATGTTCCTATGAGGCTTATATAAAGTGAAATTCTATTAAAAAGTTCAAAATGTACGAGAGTGACATAAGCTACCAAAATATTACATTTACAAAACAAAAATTTTTGGTCTGTTGACAATCCGTCTAAAGTAAATTAGAGATCAAGGAGTTTTGCGATAGTTATTTGTTTCTGGTTGATGGTTGACCCTGGTTTTAATGAAAATTATGATTTGTTCTCCTATCCCGTCGAAGAATATACAAGTTTACATACTTGAAGCTGTCAGGGATTGTAGGTTTAATGATTAAGAGAGGTGAACTTTTTAAACTTTTAGGGGTCATCATCCATGTTGAACTTATAAATTAAAAACACAACGGGTAATAATTGGCAAGAACGTTAAAAAAAAAAAAAACGTAAAGCAAGTTTTTTTTCTCAAAAAATGTAATTTCGAGATGTCTATGTACTTATACATAGACGGCTTTTAGACATGAGAACTAAGACACAAGGAGTCTTAACACATTATGCGAGTAATTTTAAAGTAAAAACAAAAGTTTTAACCACGATTAAATTAATACATAATTCAAAAATATTAAAATAATTTATCATCGTCAGCAGCCGAAATACCTGTCAAGAATTTCAAATTGAGTAATCCGAACTTTTTGACAATTCTCGAGAAATTGATCGCTAAAGTGATTAGGTATTTATCAATTAAGTTAGTTGAGAAGTTGCGCAGACAGCACTGAAAGTTATAAAGTCTATTATTTAATTGTCGAGCACACCCATTAACTTTGAGAAATAATGACGGTTAATTAAGATTTTGAACTTTAAAACTTCGTTGATAGAGCTGAAGTTTTTATGGTTTAGTTAATCTTAAGGCGAATTTTATGACTAAACACTAACTAAAGTAAACTAAATTTCAGAAAGCTTCAGGTTCATCTTATTAGGACATAGGTCAGCAGCTGGACAGACTTCCCGTGCACAACACTATTTAGTAACAATTTTTTGTGGGCAAATATTGCCAAATTCTATTAGTATGTTTGGATGCTTACATGTTTGTTAAACAATCACGCCTCATTGGCTAAATGGATTTGGATGAAAGTTGGCTCATGGATAGACCTTGATATTTTTATGTGGCGGATATAAATAATATAAGAATATCTTCATGAATGGATACTCTCCGTCCGGGGAGAACGGAGAGTTATGTCGGATTCCTACTGACTAAACCCCACAGGTCCTACCATGATTCTGGAGCTCGAGATACAATTAGATTCACGCGCACGTCTGGCATCAGCCGGCCATTGCTCGTGGGCCCCATCACCTAGTGAGGCCGATCCAACGATCACACATACTCACATAAAGGCGCGCATGGAGCAACTTCGCGCCATCTCTTTAGGCCTGAATGGTCAGGCGACGACTTAACCACAAGTTCGCTGCCCGCAGTTTCTTATGGTGGCCGGAGATAGATGAGCGCCCTTCGACGCTCTGCTGCTCTTCTGGTGCGGGTGGAGTGAAAGATATGCTGATATGATATGATGCCTCTAACCTCCCTTACATGCATCACCTTCTCGCAAAAAGAGGCGACGGCATCGTGCTCGCTCTCACTTCCGACCTAAGACTGAACCACACAGTAATGGCAGGTGGGCATCCACTCCCAGCCTGTGCGTCGCAGTTACTTTTTGAGGCATCCATGTCCAGTAAACACCTGCGTCAGTCGGAAACTGAGGCTACCATGCCGCCTCTCCAGCCACCCTTCCAGAACAGACCTTACCGCCACTGTTGTGGTGTACCTCCATCTGGGTTGCGCAAGTCGCTCCTTCCATTGGGCCACAAGGATATAATGGAGCTCGGTCGCTGATTACGCGTTAGTTCCTTCAACTGCCAGTGGTACAGAGACCCAAGAGCCTTCGCATCCAGGTGACAGGGTGTTGATCTGTCCAGTAGCGTGTACCGCCTCGTGATTAGAACAAAATATATGTCTTTTATCCGTTGGTTTAGTATGTTCCTGTTGGATAATTTCTATAGAGGGAGGGTTCTATTGTTAATGGGTATCCATTAACAATATGCAAAGCACGGATCTGATCCATAATGTCAATTTTACAAATGGTGCTCTTTAAATAGAATAAGTTTATTGCAGCTTGAGCTCGGTAATTCAATGAGTTGCAGCAGGATAGGAATCCTGCTGCAACTCATTGAATTACCGTTGAATACAGCGTTGAGATGGATAAGCCTATGCTGATCGTATTTATGCTGTCTCTTTTAAAATACAAGAGCTACATTGAAATAGAAAGACTTTCTTTACAAAGCGTTGTACATTTTCTGAAAACTGTTTTTGTTTAGTAGTATATAATGAAAGAAAACAGTATTTAAGTTATTTTAGCAAAAAGTCCTGAAAAACATGCTTGCTACGTGGGTACCCATAAAACATTAAATCTTTGTCATATAAAGCGTTAAAAGTGCTCGTATCGTTACTAATTCATAACAAATAAGGGGTATCTAAGTACCCTAATTATAATTTACGTTCATTGTTGTGTCTTAATAATAAACAGGCCATTAAAATTCCTCAATGGCCGGCGTAGGTATTTCGTGAAATATGTGCCGCCGTAAAAACATGGAAATAAGATTTTTGTGAATAAAAATTTTGAATGCGAGGCCCTTTTCAAAGGTCGTTCCCGACGGGATTGTATTTTATTATATTCCTGGGTCTGTATTGTGACTTTAGCCTTGGCCCCGTGAGTCCTGTGACGAAGCATTCATAATCAGCCTATAATTGTATTTATTTTATTTATAACTATGCACTAGTGAAACACTGTACAAAGGCGGACTTAATGCCTTAGGCATATTGTACCAGTCGACCTTTGGGTGGTGCAGAAACAGAACATGGCAGGTGCAACCCACAGATGACTATAATAGTTGGTGCAACCCAACAGAAAAGATACAAAATAATGAATAAAAAGTTCCCACTGCTGGGACACAGACCTCCTTTCTCAGAGAGAGGGCATGGGCTGTAATCCACCAGGATTGGTAGATGTCATATGTCTTAAAATTTGTTCAGTGACATGCCGGTTTCCTCACGAAGTTTTCCTTCACCATTTTGAAAGCAGTGGTGATGAAATAAATTACACAAGGTAAAGCGCCTCTCTGGGTTCGAGCCTACGACTTTCAACTCATATGTCGGAACCATAACCACCACCATTGCTCGAAGAAAAAATCGACCTTGGGAAAATCTCGACGTTTCTCAAGCCTCTCATCAAGTGTGAAAATGTCATACAAATGAGGGAACAGTCAAAAACTTGGTAAAATAATAAAAACATGCGAATGTGCTCGAGTACCCTTGTTATCGTAACTCTGATTTTATTTCTCCTTCAGCCGTTGTGATGATGTGTTACATAATTTAGGGACTTCGTGTTATGTGAGTACTTAGCACAAATTAAAAATATTTTATTATTGCTTTTTTCTGTTTGTAGGTATAATTAAATGGTCGATTCGGCAGTGGTGTTGGAGAACCTTGGTGTAGACTTAAATAACTGTGGACGAAAAAAATACCCACACCTCTGCCTCATCCTTCGAAAAAATATAGGCGTAATGTTTCATTTTTCGAAAGATTTTCATATACCCCAATTGCTGCGCTACAGCTTGCTTGCTTACTTACTACATAGTTTCGAGTGTGGATTGAAAAGTTGGCTTGACCAAGGAAATAAAGTCTTCTAAAATTAATTATATTTTTATTTTTCTACATAATCACCATTAAATTCAAAACACTTCTCCCATTTCCCCTACAAAGCTTCCAGACCAATGAAAAAAAAAATCTTCCTTAGAGTTTGACAAAGTTCCTTGCTCAATTTGCTCTATTTTGCTTGCAAAATACTTTTTTTTGTGGGGTAGGAAATCATCCGATGACATCTCCAGCTCTGGGTGGAGCAGGAGGGCGTGTCAGACTCTTACTGACTAAAACCCACCCTGTTCCTTCCCTGCCCTTAGTGCCCAGGGGCGAGGTAACTCTGTTTCGAATTTATCCTCAACGCCTGGGCAAACTTTTCAAACCACCTAAGTACAATACATAATAAAGGAGTTTTGTGACAAGTTTATTCGGTGAAATTGTCGTGCTAAATTGTAAGTTAAAAAATTACGCACCTAAGTCTGTAAGCCGATTATCTTCTAGAAAGTTTAAGTCAGGATTTGAAATAATTTTAACTGTATGCAGAGTAAGAGTTTTTGTTGTAAAACTGTTGGTTAAAATAACAGAAATAAGAAACTAATTAAAAAATATTCATCTGCATTAAAACTCCATCTACCACAGTTTTTTTTTAAAATTACCATGGCTACGAAACCATACTTGTTTATCCAAGGAAAAACAACTCTTCTAAATTTAGATTTATCTTTAATTAAAATAAATGTCAACAAAGGCGTCGCAAACAAACCAGCTCTAAATTAATTATTCAAAGATAAACGCATTGTATGCGTAATCGTATATTCTGCGCTGATGCGGTATGCTAAAAGTCGTGAAAATTCCTCTCGGGACCAATTAATCCTGTTTTCCGCACGCTGTCCGCAACTCAAAACTTTTTATACTAGTAAAGAAAAATATCCGGTGAAAAACCGACAAAATATTTTCTCTCATGTTTTCAACAGGTAACTCACATACATTATGGAGAAATCTTTTTCAGAATAGGGAAGCAGAGCTTTGTCGACAAATCCTTACATATCCACTACTCTCTCAGATTCATGTGAATGAATACGCCTCGTCTGAATATGTCGACCAAATCCAATATGCTTCCACATACGGCTTCAATAGGCATTATTGTGTTTTCTAGACTTTGAAAGTCTCGTAAAAAAGAAAATGAAAAGCTGGTCGCTCTCATAAAAATCTTGAAGGAAAACGTACTACATCTCGTACTTTGAGAACTATTTTTGGTAAGCAAACCTTTTCCATTCTAGGGTTATTTATTATGCCACGGTATGTGGGTATTATAATTTCAGAAAATTCAATATCTACCCTCTTAGGAGAAATAACTGGACATTGTGTACGGTACGAATGGGTTTTTATTCGACTCTTGACAAAAGTGAAAAAGGTAAATTGAACAATTTCTGTTGCGCAGTTGGTTAAATATTTAATGAATTACATTTCATCTACACTAATATTATAAAGCTGAAGAGTTTGTTTGTTTGTTTGTTTGAACGCGCTAATCTCAGGAACTGCTGGATCGAGTTGAAAAATTCTCTTTCTATTGAATAGTCCATTTATCGAGGAAGGCTATATAACATTACGCTGTGACCAATAGGAGCGGAGCATCAATGAAAAATGTGGTAAAAACGGGGGAAAAAAATATTCCTTTTGAGAGCTTCCGTTGCGTGCGCTACGTAAACGGTTAAGATTACGCAAAAATTATGTAAGACGTAATTGTTACCCTTTAAAAGTTCTAAAAGTTTTTAATAAGACTTGAAAAAAAAACAACTTAAGAGTTCCGGTATCAGTTGTAGTTTCAGTTGTCAGTATTCAAGCAGTCAGATACAGTTGATGTCAGTTTATTTTAGTTCAGTTACTGATTTCAGGCCACCAACTGCATCAGATTGCTTGAAAACTAACTTGTTTGGAACTTTTTAGTTGTTTTTAATAGTCGGGTTTTTCAAAAATGTTTTATTTTTTTATTTTCTACATTTTAGTGAGTTTATGTTTTTGGAATCACCTCTCGAACACTTTATTCTGATACCCCACTAGTTCATCGACTTTAATTTTTTTCTTTTTCACAATAATTATGTTGTCTGGTTGTCGCCGTTTTGTATTTTGATTACTGTCAAGATTAAGACGAATCAATTGACGTAAGAACTATAAAAATCGGCCCACGCGTTTGGTATCTAAAGCGCCACAAAGGAACCAACATACATACATAGGCTGATAAACACATTACACTCCCTTGCGTCGCGCTGTTGGGTAAAAAGGCGTCTACGAATATTAAAATATTCAGAGGTATTTCAGGTCGCTCTGTTATATATTTAGAGTTATAGAAGTTATTTAATATATGCTATAAACAGGAGAACTTCTTGGTAATATTTTAGTTCAAACATAATTGAATGAACGAGTCTTAAAACGAAGTATCTAAAAATACATTTAGGTTCACAAGTTTCAGTACTTATTTACATGGAGTTTACAGCTTTCAGGCAACCACTTAAAATACCAAATTATTTCTGAGTATTAGTATTAAAACGCTTATACCAAATGAAGTCTAGTATACAAATCACAATAAGTATCTACCTACCTACGTAAAAAAGGCTTCGCTCTCACAAACTATATTTCAACCAGAATCAATCTGCCTAGCCTTTTCCCAACTATCATGGGACCGGTTTTCAGTCTAACCGGATGCAGCTGAATACCATATTTCAACCAGAATCTACAGGGTGTAACGGAAAGGTGTGGTCATATTTTAGGAGCCGGTTCTGTCCATGGAAATGAACAACTATCTCTATGAAAAAAAAAATTTGATTTTCCATACAAAGTTATCATCAGCTGATTAATATTTGTATGGGGAGTTTTTTAGAAGTTCCTCAGATTTTCTTGAAAAAAGTTGTTCATATCGATGGGCAGATGCAGTTCTTAAAATATGAACATACCTTTCCGTTACAGCCTGTATATACAGGGTGTAAGGTACATGAAAGCACATACGTGTACTAGTGATTCAGTACATGATTCTGGACCCCCTAGCGTTGGAATTTATCGTCGGCTTTTTCCTAAATTTAGAAAAATAAAAAAATTTTTTTTTCACTTTAAACTGTATAAAATCGTTATACCTATTTACCCCAAAGACATTTTAAATGGAAAAAATATTTTTTTTTTTTTAAATTAATTATTTCGGTTTTATTTGGCAATTTTACAGGCAGCCTTCTAAATTATTATATAAAGAACAGCTTTTAGAATCTGCAGTTGGATGCCAGCAAGGTGACCCTCTCGGGCCAGTCATTTTCAGTTTGGCTATTCATCCAGTCATTCAACAACTAAATTCAAAATTTAACGTATGGTATTTGGTTGATGGAACATTAGGAGGTGACGTTTTTCAATCCATCGGACTTGACCTTAACCACTCGAAGTGTGAAATTTTTCTTTGTGACAATACTGAAAGACAATCGACCCTTCATAAATTCAATACAATTGCACCAGAAATCAAAATTTTAGAAAAAAGTTCACTGCACCTCCTAGGTTCCGGGACTATTTTGGAAGAAAGTTTTTCTCCATTCATTGACGGAAAAATTAATCATTTTAATGATATTTCGGACAGACTCACAAAAATAAATTTACATTCGGCATTCACCCTAATTAGATATTGCTGTTTTGGACCAAATTTTATATATTTTCTCCGCTCTTCCCCTTTATGGAAGCATTCACATCTCCTGGACAAAATTGATGAAATTATTCGATGCACTCTTACAACCATTTTAAATGTGGCCTTGGATGACCGAGCGTGGCTGCAAATCACACTACCTATTCGTTTTGGTGGGCTTGGCATCCGCAAAATTTCTAGTATAAGCCTACCGGCGTTCCTGTCCTCGGTCCACAGCACTGAAAAGTTAACCAAAAGAATTTTGACTTCAACACTGGTTAACTGTGAAGTGCCGTGCTTGACCGACGCAATCAACGCTTGGAAAATGGCTTGCCCGGACACGGCGTTGCCCGAGAACCCGTTCTCCCAGTGGCAGTGGGACGAGCCGCTCTGTAGTTTGGTACGGAATAATCTCTTAAATACGTCAACCAATACTGCTGAGCGTGCCCGCCTGCTGGCTGTAGGTGAATGGGAGTCGGGCCTCTGGCTACCGGCACTACCGTCACCCAACATAGGTACTATGCTGAGTGACACCACCTTCCGGATCGCTACATGTCTGCGTCTGGGTGCTCCTTGCGGAGCTCCACATCGCTGCCAATGTGGTGAAGCAGTCGACCATCTCGGACACCATGGCCTATCCTGCAGTAGGAGCGCGGGTCGTATGGCACGGCACGCCAGCATTAATGACATCATCCGTCGAGCTCTTGTCACCGCCGGTGTGTCAGCCGTTTTAGAACCTCAAGGCCTGGCACGTGACGATGGAAAGAGGCCCGACGGGATGAGTATAATGCCTTGGAAGATGGGTAGGCCTTTGGTGTGGGATGCAACATGTGTCGACACCCTTGCGCCATATCATCTTCTTAGCACGGCGGGCTGTGCTGGGGCGGCTGCTACAGGTGCAGAAAACCTCAAACGGCGCAAATATAACAACCTTATTGGGAGTTATATTTTTGAGCCGTTTGGGGTTGAAACACTAGGGCCATGGGGTCCGAGTGCTCATCGAGTTTTCCGTGACATCAGCAAACATTTAGTCGACTCTTCACGTGACCAGAGGGCTGGCCTTTTTTCGGCCAACGAATCAGTATTGCCATTCAACGTGGCAATGCTGCCAGTGTTCTGGGCACTTTGCCCATTGACAGCGATGTGGACGAATTTTTTGATGCCCAATGAGCTTTACTCCTACCGGATCTTTTATGCCTCTTGTACATATTTTATTTATTAAGTTATTTATTAGTTTAGTATAATATGTATTGTAGTTATAGTCTGTTGAAAATACCTATAGATATTATTTTTTCATTTAAAATGTCTTTGGGGTAGATAGGTATAACGATTTTATACAGTTTAAAGTGAAAAAAAATATTTTTATTTCAAAAATTAGGAAAAGGCCGACGAAAAATTCCAACGCTACGGGGTCCAGAATCATGTACTGAATCACTAGTACACGTATGTGCGTTCATGTACCTTACACCCTGTATATAAAAATGAATTCCTATTTCCTTGGTTTCGACATCACGCGTGCACGGTTGGACTGATTTCGCTAATTATTTTTTTTGTTGTGTTTGTTATTGTCAGGAGAAGGTTCTCAGGAAAGAAAACATTAAGAAAGTTGCGCGCAAAATTAGAAAATTTCAGAAAACTTAACGACTATTTAAACTTCGCTCGTTTGACAGTATATAGCGAAGACAGGACAATGTTAATTGTCCGGTAAGCTATTGTAAAATAAAAATGTTTCCTAAACAACTGATTTCAAAATATCAGACAGGGAGCGTGCAGGAACTATAGATGGCGCCACATAAATGTCAATGTCAAGTATTTCTACAGTACAAGTTGCGAATTTCACTCAATAGATGGCAGTCTACGTTACGCGTGCTGCATGTGTGCATGATGCGTGTGTGTATATATACAGCGTGGAGAAGACAATACGACAATAAATGAAAACACGGACAATACTAGTTTATAAGAATAAGTTTAAGCTATCAAAAATGTCCTAACATCGAAAATAAAAAAATAAAAATTTCAAACAAACTAAATGGCATAAAACTAGAAACGAAATAGAACACCACTTATAAATATGAGTTCACTAACCTGTCGTAAGAGCGGCAACAACGCGCGGTCCTGTAGCGACTTGATTTTTTGGCTTTTAATTATGGATTAACGCTCAGTAAAATTACACTGAATCACAGATTATTTAGCACAGAATCACAGCTATGAATGCCACCCCAAACATTGGCACCAAATCTGTACTGGTGCGAAGTCTCCCGTCCTAGACGCGGATTCACGCGGCTCCAGTAACGAATATTCTGTCTGTTCCATAAACCGTTCCTTGTAAATGTACTTTCATCAGTCCACATCACATTGTACAAGAAATCCGGATTCTCGAAATGTTTATTTTCAATCCAGCGACAGAAGTTTTACCTAACTGGTTTGTCTCTAGGTAACAATGCATGCAATTTCTTGTATTTATACGGCTTCCGTTTGTCGCGTTTTAAAATTTAAGAATAGTTGTATGGTCAACACCTGAACTACACGTTGGGTTGCGTTAAAAAAAACACGAAAACAATAAAAACTAAGCGTCTAATTTCGCACAATTCACTCACTGTTTAACTAAATACCTATTAAAACGTTACGTGTCCTGTCACCAAAATAAAGCGTCCAATTTCGCACTAATACCGTCGTAAATGAATTTACAAAAAACACGAGCGGCGGGGAAGTACCTAGACGCGTGACTCGTCACAGGACCGCGGCGACACACTAACATAAATTTGTTGTAGCAAATTTCTTCAAGAAAGCGAACTAACAAACGAAACTAGATTTATCTCTTTCGCACACACTAAATTTTCTATTAACATTATGAGTGCATTGCAATTTCCGCATTCGTTACTTTCTTATCCAACTCTGATGACACGCTTTATGACTCTTATTACTCAGAGTTAAGGTATAATTTTCACTAAATCAGATGAAAATACTAATTTGGCGAAAGTGTATAAGTAGCGAGTTGGCAACGTGACTTTAATGTTTTGATGTTTATACCGATGTGGGTCGTTAACCTGACAGTGTTTCCCTATTATCAGATACATCATGTAGCAAATGTTAAAAATGAAAAATAATTTCCTGTGACTAAACTACTAGATATATTCAAATGATTTTTTGTATGTAGACTGAGAACGTCTTGAGGTATGCGAGGTTTAATTTAATGTCGTATCGTCATCACCACTCTGTATATGACACTGAAAAGTCAATGACAAGTTTTTAATGGGTAAAAGTTTCGAATTTACTCCACTAGATGGCACAGACTACGCCGTGCGCGTTCCCTATAGCAAAACAGTTATTCGCAACATATTATCAGTCTATTTTGGCTACAAGTTCCAATGCGCCTGTAGTGTTGAAGAACTGGAATCCGACATAAAACTTTATAGCCCCCAATGATATAATGCTGCGTTATACATAGCCGACCGTGAAACTGTTATAGTCCTTGCACTTCACGAGCGCGCGTCTTGACGTAAGTCTTATGTTTATTAAGAGGGTAAAAGTGACATTTTATCAGTGAGTTATCACCGATAAAATGTCACTTTGATTTTCGAAAAGTCGAAAATGTATGTGACTGACGTACCTACTCGTACGTTATCGAAATGTCACGTAAATAATAGGGATGTTTCCTGGATATATAAATAATAATTCCATTAAGTCTATATGCTAAATTCACATAAAAAATTGGACACGTATTTTTTTCTTTACCAATCCAATAAAAAAAAAATTTCATAGATAAAACGCATCAAAGTTGTTGAGTGTGAGTGTATGAGTGGGGTCTTGTTACGTCACTTCGTAGTGCAAAGTGTAGCACGGGCGTGACGTTACACAAAATTTCAACAAATTGTATCGTCCTCATTTTTGGGGTTCCGTACCCGAAGCATCTAAACGAAGCCCTATTGCTATCACTCACGTCGTGTCGGTCTGTCCGTCTGTCTGTCCATGGTCTGTCACAAAATTTTGTTCCGAAGAATCTTTTAACTTCTCATTGACCGTTGTTGTAAGTTTATTATAACGTATATTTTATTAACAAAAACCAATATTTGGTACGGAACCCTAAATATGCGAAATCCAACACGAACTTGGCCAATTAAATTCTTTTTATAAACTACTTAATTCTAAGCTTTTGAACTGTTCAGCTCTGTCTGGAGACCCAGGTTTCAATAAAAATTTAATTATTCACACGCCTTTGTAAAACGTAACGACTATACCACTGTTATTGTGTAGACTGCCACAAATATATCTTGTGTTTACTTTTATTTTGTTAACTTGCCCTTCGTTCAAGGTAGAACAGGCCATGATTGTTGACTTGTTGCTAGGTCATGATTGGCGATACCTGCAATGAACCTATGCCTTGCGGTTTTAATGACTAAGTTACAGTTGGAACTTGATCCAAGCAATATATGTATAGCATAAGCATATCATAAACAGCCTATAATGTTCCCAACTTCCCACTACTGGAACTCAGGCGGTGTGGGCTCCTGTCTGGGTCGCGGATAAATTCAAAAGAGTCACCGTGGCCCTAGCACAAGCAACTGAAGTTTTAGTCAGTAAGAGTTTGACATGCTTTCCCGCTCCACCCAGAGCGGGAGAAGTCATTGGATGATGATTGGCTTTGGGTCAACAAGATGCTGCTGATACTGTGAAAATTTGAAGACTGTAGCTCCAACCGTTTGGCTGTAAAACCTGTGTGACAGACGACGGACAGACGGGCACGTGAGTGACAGCAATAGGGCTCCGTTTAAACCCTTCGGGTACAGAACCCTAAATAAAAAACTTTTTAACAAAAAAATTAACCGACGAAAAAGAACTAAAAAGCAAAAAATAAATAAAACTTTTAAGTCTTGAGTAATGAGCATATTTACCTACATAAAATATCAAATTTTATATAAACTAATTTTGAGTCGGCGCCAAACAACAATCTGATTATTAAATATCTAAATTTTATAAGTACTTACAAATGAAGAAGGCTGTAAGTAGGTAATTAATCATTTTATTAATTGGCGCCGACTCAAAATTAGTTTATATAAAATTTGATATTTTATGTAGGTAAATATGCTCATTACTCAAGACTTAAAAGTTTTATTTATTTTTTGCTTTTTAGTTCTTTTTCGTCGGTTATTTTTTTTGTTAAAAAGTTTTTTATTTTATAATTTTTTGTGGCTCGCATCATCTTGTAACACTCTGAGGCTAATTTCTAATTCTTCATCATTCCTCTTGCCACTGAGCTGATGAAATAACCATCCTTCCATGAAGTTCCCAGGATATTGACCAGTTGAGGTTACCTCCAATACTGTAAAGACGTCTTTTCTTCAAACCATATTAAGTGGTATTTGTCACAAAAACTAGTTTTATATCTAACTACTATTGTTTAGGAAAGCTATGGTTTCCATCATCAGCTCAGTTTCATGATGTGATGGTTCCTAAATGCAAATACCTGATTAAGTTATGAAAAGTAAACAGAAACAATATTCGTGCCCAATTTTCGAGGTTCTCTCTCAATTTTTTTAGGATCCCATGATCAGATCCTGATGTCCTTGACATGGGACCACCCATGAGGTATACCTTATCCAATAAAAGAAGAATCATCAAAATCGGTTCATAAATAACGGAGTGAGGGCCGAACATACATACAGAAACGCTAAACGTATCCACAATTTTCGAGGTTTTCTCTCAATTTTATCAGGATTCCACGGTCACAACCTGACTTCCTTATTATGGGACCATCCTTGAGGTATACCCTATCCAACAAAAAAAGAATAATCAAAATCGGTTCATAAATAACGGAGTGAAGGCCGAACATACATACAGAAACGCTAAACGTGCCCACAATTTTCAAGGTTTTCTTTCAATTTTATCAGGCTTCCACTGTCAGATCCTGACTTCCTTGATATGGGACCACCCTTGAGGTATACCCTATCTAATAAAAAAAGAATAATCAAAATCGGTTCATAAATGACGGAGTGAGGGCTGAACATACACAAAAAAAAAAATAAAAAAAAAATAAAAAAAAAATATATATATATATATATATTTATAATATATATATATATTTTTTTTTTTTTACGGTTTATACGGTCGAATTGAGAACCTCCTCCTTTTTTCGTCAGTTAAAAAAAGGCAGTATTGTCTGCAATCCACCACGCGGGCCCAATGCAGATAGGATGTCACATGTAGTAGTAGCCATTGTTCTAGAACATGCCGGTTACGTCACGTTGTTTTCTTTCACCGTTTTGAGAGCAGGGATGAAATAATTTACATAAAGTACCTAAAGCACCTGCCTGGGTTCGAACCCATAACCTCCTATACCTAAAGTGTTACCACTGGGCCACCACTGCACTCCAATACAAGTAAAACAAACTAATTTGCCTATAAATTCAGCCTTCGCAAGGTTCACCTTATAACAGAATTTAAAAACTTTCTAAAAATGAGCTATGCAAGGTGAACTTTATAGTATAAAAAAACCTTGATCTTTATTCGACACCACCTACTTTATTAAACATCACCTAACCCCCAACAAAAATAATACGAACTTTGCTAAAAAATCTAACCAAGAAAATTCATTACAAACTTTTACTAGCGTAATTAACTGTTAAGAGCTATTCAGGTCACCGCTTAAATCCGGTTGAGCAGTAACTAATGTAACAAAGCTGGGTACCTACCTCCCCCGGCCATGCCCGGATTTCTTTACCTCAGATACGAGTAGGTACTGAGTCGCCCCCGGCTGTGACCACAGAATAGATAGATTCAAAAGCCCGACGGTCTTAAACGAACGAAAACGCATGCACACATAGACAGCCATCAACGTACTGAGATCGTAACGGACGAATGCCAGTCGTGAGTGCGCTTGCACTCGCTGTAAATGAAGCATGTCTATGTGTGCGTGGCTTTTAGTTTGTTTTACGAAGCTGACCTTTTGTACCTATACATTTTGTGTGTGGTGCTACGGCTGTCTATAAATAATTCTCGACAAAGTCCCAACGGGAAAAATCGAAACGTTTCGGCCGAGTCGAGAATCCCCGAAGATTCGCACTATCGTTCATAATTTAGCCATCACGGAGATTAACGGTGAGTTGTATTGCTATTGTATCCTGAATATCAATAATGGAAGGAAAAGGTTGATTCTTTTCTGTATTTAGGGAAAATATGGGTAATATTGATTCATTCATTTCTATTATTGTTTTATTCAGGGAGTGAATAACCCGGCGAGGGTTAACTCGATCAAACGGTAACCCATTCATTCGATTACCCTTGTCGAAAGGGTTACCGAATGTCTTTCAACGAAAACCCTTTCAAACCCAATGAAACTGTTACCCAATCATAAGTGTAACCTTTTATTGGGTTAGCTGCTTCATTTTGGTATCCCTAATAAAAGGGTTTCGAAAACCCTATCAATAGGATTTTGATAGGGTTTTCGAATGGATATATATGTAGGTTTTTTGACAGAGTCTTTTTATAGGGTTTTGAAAAGTTTTGAAAGGATTTACTAACCCTATCCATGCAAGGTTCGGTTGATAAGGTACTTCATAACAGTAAGCCAATAGCAGTGTTACCCGTATCGATACAGCTTTTTAATAAACTCTGATTGGAAACCCTACCGACATGTTTTACATGGGTAACCCGAACATTCCCTGGTTTTATTACACGCTCGTCGCTGCCTGCACTTGGATAGGTACTATATTTGTGTACTTAAAGTTCTATTTAACTACAACTTTATTATTCAATGAAGCGGTTTGAAGTAAACCCCAGTCTATCCCTAAGAGATAAATTGTATTCCCCAGAGCCGTACACAAAGTTCCGATGCATACATTCAATAAAACCAAATTATAGTTAGAAGTCTTTGTTTCCCTGCCAAGTGTACAAGTCGCTGTTCGCAAGTTTTACAACTCGAAATTGTTCAAAAGTTTTTTTTTTGTTTATTGCCGAGGGAAACTTTTATTTTATTTGCACAAGACGACCCTGCATATTTAGTTAAGTTAAGCATTATACAGGCTGTAACGGAAATGTGTGGTCTTATATCAGATACTGTTTCTGCCCATGGAAATGAACCCAAGGAAATGACTTCCTTGAAGAAAGTGGTGAAATCTCAAAAAAATTGGATCATCCTTACAAAGTTATCATCATCTGAGAAAAATTTGAATGAGTCCAATTTGTTCCTTCGGAATTAACTATTTTGAATCGACTTCAAAAAAAGGAGGAGGCTCTCAATTCTACTGTATTTTTTATGTGTCCTCAAACCTTTTTTCTAGCTGAACCGATTTTGATGATTTTGAAAGCTGGAGCTTTTCACGTAGTCCCATTTTTTGGTGAAGATCTGATGAAGAACATTTTTTTTTAACATTTGATAGGCACGCGTTTGACCACTATCTCACCTGATGGTTAGCGGTGATGTGGTCGAAGATGTATCACGCTTACCTAGAAGCAACCTATTCACTCTTGACTTAAAGACTCCCAGGTTGTAGTTATCAGGAAACACAGACTCCGGCAGGGAATTCCACTCCCTAACTTCGGAGATACACAATGGAACTCTTCAATAAATGATAGCAAACCTTCCGGAATTGCTGGAATCACATGTTTGTTTATTGTTTAATCTAGAAGAAAGTTGTTAATTTTTATGTAGAGGCAGAAACAGTATTTAAAATTTGACCACTCATATCCACTACATCCTACTAATGAAAATCATGAGTATGCATGGTCCTGGCAGATGAAGTGCGACGGTAGTGGAAACAGAGTGGGACAGAAAGATTACCCTCACTCTCTCTCTTCAATCAGTAGTCAGTAGATTGGATCACCGGAGAGACTCGACCTAACTCAATCATCACAACAAATAGTTAGAAGGTTACTACTGCAATTATTAATTTGTAAAAGGGTTATTTTTATGATATTGTCAATAGTACCTACGTGTAAGTATGTCTACTATGAAGTAGCGTTGGTGTAGGTAATGTTCGTTTTGTAGATATATAATTAATGGCTAGAAGCCAGGCGAAATAACAGGCCGATATGATGGATATTTTAACGACTAGCTAGACTTTACCTTCATGTAGTTCTATTAGTATAAGTATTTAGTTTTTTTAACGAACACTTTTATATTCTGTGTTTCCCATTTTTCTTTTCGTGGAGGTGAGTTTTGTCGTAGAATGGCTTCGTTTTGTATTAAAAAAATATTAAAATACTAAAAAAACACAAAAAAAATCACTCTTTTTCGTATTAAACTCAGCAAACCCTTTATATCCATATCATGAGAATGCATAAAAAATAACTAATCTACAATCTTTGGGATTCCGCCATATTGAATTTAGAATGACGTCATTTAGCTAACCATGCATTGTCACCCAATCTAACGTGTATGCATAATTTGAGCTCAATCGAAAACCGGGCAGTGGGTCAAATTTAACTTCTTAGATTTTTTGACATAGCTGCAGGTGAGGTTCATAAAAGTGTGTTACCCTACCTAGTATTGTTCTGCAATCACTTACCGATTTATGTATTAAAACCGATTGATCTCTATATACAATCCTATTTTTACTTTATACCAAACCTCTCTAGGGGTCATTGTACTCATCATTACGCAAAATTTTTATTATGGGACCAACACCGAAATCGAGTCGAGTAGGTAATTCACACATGTACTCAACAGCTGATTTTTTTATTTTTAGTATGTAAAAATAGGGTTGTATTATCCCAGTTAGTAAAATAATAATATCGTAAAGCTTCAAATAGGCTACACTAAGCATGAGTTTTTTTTTAACTTTCAAAGCCATAATAAAATTAGGAACGGGCTTTCTAAGCGAAAATACGTAACCCTTTTAAAATTCCAAATAAAATTAAAATCCTTTTTTTTTAATAAGTTTACGCGCATATCTCGATTTCATATTTCAAACGAAAATAGGTACTCGAAAGCTTTTTAAAATGAAGTAAGAAAGGGGAAAGATCTAGAATATTAATTATGTGCTTTCCAACGTTCTGAATAAAACATCAAAATTTTGGGAAGTGCTGTGTGAATTTAAAAAAATCGGCCAAGTGTGAGTCGGACTCACACACGAAGGGTTCCGTACCATAAACTGACAATAAAGCAAAAAAGTCGTGTTTCTTTTTGGGGTGTTTCTCATGATCTGTAATAAAAATTTCAACTATCTACCTATTACAGATCATCAGATACAGCCCGCTAACAGACAGACGGACAGCAGAGTCTTAGTAATAGGGTCCCGTTGGTTACCGTTTGGGTACGGAACCCTTAAAAATTTTGTTTTAAAGTATAAAAAGTATAAAAAAAGTATAAAAGTATAAAAAGTTTTATTTGGGACATAGACAGTTGGCTCAATCATAGAGAAAACGAAGATAGCTACAAAAGTTTATAACTGTGTCGCAGCTATCAACGCCCATTTAAACAAGAAAACAATTGTTCCAGACTTAAACTATTACATTTGGGTAAACTATAGTAGAAAAGAGGGGGTGTGTGTGTGTGTGTGAGAGTTTGTGTATGGGTGGAAGTGAGAGTGCATGGGAGGGTGTGTGTAAGTGAGTGTTATGGTGTGCTTGTGTGGAGTGTGGGGGATGTATGTGTGTATGAGTGAGGGTTTAGGTGTGTCAGTGTTAGAGCTAGTTAAGTTTCCACAATTTTTTCAGTTGCGTCATATGACAATGAATTTAACCACTCAGTCAACTTCCTTCTCAAAAGACCACCGGGTAAATGGTAAATATTTAAGGTCTTATTTATGTTGTTATAGAGCTTGGAGCTGATAAACCTGAAATGTCTTCTCGCCACTGCTATTCTACAGGGTAGATTTTTGCATACTCTGTCAAATAGGCGCTTTGCATTGCTATATAAATCTAAGCAATAATTATTTTTGCAATCGTTTGTGACTTTCATGCATCATAAAATCGTTGTTTTTTGTCATAGAAATGCTCGCACTTGACCACTATCTCACCTGATGACCCATTCTCTCTTGACTTAAAGACCACCAGGTTGTAGCTATCAGGAAACATAGACTTCGACAGGGAATCCCACTCATAAGCTGTACGCACAATGAATGACATTCAAAGCACACAAAGATTTATGTTAAGGTTTATGAAACAGCACTGACTTGCTACTGCATTTTTTTACTGGCAAAGTCCGATGATCAAGAGGATAATACCAACTAAATGTACCTACCGATCATTTTTAATTCATGGAGACATTATTATTGAGGACAAATAATGTTTAGGAATGTTCCTTTAAAACCTTCAAATATCATCATCTCAACTTGTAATCAAAACAACATAATGAGGAGAAATAATTATTGGGAGGAACAAATTATTGGGATTTTAGAATCCGCTAATCAGTAAACTAAACATATGTTTAGCGAGTTTTATAAATAAGGCTTCTTCCACCCAGAGCGGGAGAAGTCATAGGATGATTTCCAATCTCCAAAATAAAGGCTGAACCTTCAAACATCATCTTATCTTGTTAACAAAACAAAATTACGTTCAACCTCAATAAAACCCCATCTCAAGTAAATAGGTCCTTCCTAGGATTCCCCGACCCCTCCCGTCTACCATAAACATGTCATTCTCTAAGAACATCATAGGCAACGACTATTTTCCCTATCAATATGATAATTTTCCCGCACTGACCCAGAAATGTAAAGTGTTTAGGTTTCTCCGCTTGCAAGAAACGGAGAATTTGAAGGAACTGGATTAGATACCTACTATGATGTTTTACTGATTACCAGATTCTAAAATCAAATTCTGTGCAGAAAAATTGAGTTAAGAATCTATACAGCTAATAAGTTACTATACAGCTCAGAGATTTTTATACATAAGGGTGCAAATATCTATCAAGACTAGTCTATCTGGGGGCATGGTAGTGCCCCCAGCAAGACGAGGCAAGCGAAGCGCAAGGGCACTACCTACCTTTTCTCGAAGCGCTTCGGCGTTTTTTCGAACCTTCATAACTTGGGTTTGGATTATACCAGATAAATCAAATTCTCGGGATATGATTTCAGTAGTGGACTTATTAAACATATAAAGTTTCAATTGCATAGATCTTACACTTTAGATTTTATTGTTTTCTAAAAAACCCCGATTTCGTCACTGACTCACTCACTGATGATCATCAAAATTCTTAGGGTATTCTTGAAGTCCCAGAAAGCTGAAATTTGGTATGTAAGCTAGTATTAGTACAGAAACAACAAAAAAAATCTAAAACTTGGAATTTTTACCCCCAATCCCTTAAACTAGGAGGTGAAAGTTTGTATGAGACTTCCGCAAATGTTGATGCTAGAGGTCTGGAAATTGATATAGGGACTCCTTGTTACAAATAATAAAATACATATTTCAGGATTTTCAGTAAACCATCCCCCACTCTTTAATTTAGGGGATGGAAGTCTGTATGGGTTTTTCCCTATAAGCAAACTTACAATAAGAAGTGATATCCCACCAAAATTATTTTCATGTAAAATGTTGCCAAGACGAGACCATATAGCTTGCGCCAAGCCAAGCTTCTAACTCTACACGCCCTAACTACTAGCCCTAACTTCACAAACTCTTTGTTCATTTGGGCTTGTAGAGTTAGGGCGTGTAGAGTTAGTAGCTTGGCTCTACATGAGATCTGATAACTTTTTGACATTGCGAGCCATATGGTCTCGTCTTGGCAACATTTTACATGAAAATGTTTTTGGTGGGTTATATTATGTAGTCTATAACTAGCCCTTGCCAGGGGCTATAAGTAGAAAAAAGAATTATCCCACGAAAAGATACCTTCTACAAGAATAAAATATCATCATGTCATAAATTACCTAAGTGTGTGCGGTGTTTAAAAATACACATTCGGAATCGTATCTTCACTTTGTTAATCAATAATAACTAGTTTGGCCACCTGACGAGTTGTCTGAGCTTGGACCTCAGGGAAATCACAATGTTGTCGTCTATACCTAAGTTATTTGTTGATAAGTAGAAGTTACTCCATAATCACGACGATATTCATGGTAAATCATTCAGCACCTTTAAAACTCCCGGGTGAAGAATCAAAATGACAAGGTGACAGCGATTTCACAGTGGGATTTCATAAAAATTCTTAAAAAATAATTGTTACACCCAGGGTGCTGGAAAAAAAAACATCCAAAATTTTTTGACCTCTGATAGTCATTTGGATCTGTTGATGATATTTTTTACGGTTAGTCCTACTTTTTTTTGGAATTAACTGTAACTTCGTTGAAGAAAGTTGTTCATTCCCATGGGCAGAAACGGTAGGTATCTAAAACATGACCACGCATTTCCTGCCCGGGGGTTGAGGATAAATTCGAAAGAGTTACCTCGCCCCTGGGCATTTAGGGCAGGGAGGAACAGGGGTGGGTTTTAGTCAGTAAGAGTCTGAAACGCCCTTTCGCTCCACCCTAGAGCGGGAGATGTCATTGGATGATTTCCCACCCCAAAAAAAAAACACGCATTTCCGTTACACTAGAACAATTTTACAAAACGCAGTCGCGCAAAGAAAATTTATCATAGTCCAAGTTAATTATTTCGGCATTCCTAGCATAATATAATACCTTATATCAGATTTAATATCAACTAACTCACTTGGGTGAGAAGTGAATTACGTGGAAAATGATAGCTATTCAGTAGCTTTAGTTCATGAAACACAAACTAAAGTCATAAACTCTGCTAATATTGCCAGTGTATGTTCAACCCTCTCTCGCGATTACCTACTACTCGCTAGACTATCTGAATATGAGGGATTTAGAATTATCACCCATTCGCTTGGGTTGCAAAGTTTTGTTGACTCCTGTGAGGCACCGGGCGCAACAAACGTCAATTCGTCTCAATCCGTCAGGCACCACGGGCGATGCCCGCATTTGACATTTTTACGTCTTAAAACTTTTTTTTGAAATACCCTCAGTGCATATTTTTGGTAAAAATCTATGGTTTAATCTATTGAACCTTGTCACAGTATTAAAAACCTTGCATTATAGTAATAATAGAGGTTATAAACGCGTGAATCGACATGTACAATTTTGTACATGCGGTGCCTGAGGGTAGTGGAGTCGAAATATACAAATTTGTACATGTCAGTGCCCAAACAGGTAATGGTGGTAATCTCCTGCTGGGTCAAATCCACACTAAGATTATTAATACGAAACGAACTCTGTCTTGTTGAATCAATTTTGATAAATTTTAGTTTTAAAATAGATTGGGCCTTGAAGATAGACACAGGATAATTTTTATCCCGAGAGTACGTTCTCTTGGGATGATTTCCGATTTTTACGTGGACGAAGCCGCTAGCAGAAGCTAGTTTATAAATAAAACAGACAACTTTATGAACTAATATACATGCATATATTTTTTCTAATAAATTTTAAGATTAACGTCACCCCGAATATGTGGGAGTCCAATTCAGTTTCAGCGCATGTGATACATAGGCGAAAGCTTTCATAACGCATTGGGTTTTGTAATATTCTGTTTCTGTATTTGTTATAAATGTACGACATATAATTTACGGAATAGCGTTGTCTTTTTTTATGAAATTACTATTGTCGGTCACTCTAGCACTATTGTACGGTGTATCACGTCCACGACAAACGCCAGTTACTCCACAATCCTTATGATATTGAAGATGCTGAACAACTTATAAAATGGACGCTTTTGCCATAAAGGCCATCCTGCGCTGTGGCCGCTAAACATATTTATATATTTAATTATTATATGCATCACTCCATTATGAGCACAGGGCAAATATTAACAAAAAAGTGCACAATGGCAATATAACCAAAATAAACTATTACACAACTAACACAACTAATGAATATCTTAAAAGATATACATATATGTACAAATTGGTGCCTAATAATAATAATATGTATGAAAAAACTCAATGGGCATCAAAAAAATCATTTTATTTGTTTATTTTATTTGTATTTTTTCTAAATAATCATCTCCTGGCCCTATACTAATCTATTTGGTGTCTGCGTTTTTCTTTGTCGTCCGCCATCACAGTTTTCGCAGCCTCACAGTCACTCAATCCATCCATCTTTTTCGTTGCCTAACTTTTTTCTTATAGTTGTCTAATGTTTTCTCAACAACTTTTCATTTTAGGTTACCATGTCTGTAAAATACACATAATGAGGCGTCTAACTCACAATTAATTAAAATACCCTAAAAATAAAATAAAATACATTGTTCTTTCTTTTGTGTCAAGGGCAAGAGGGTTTCCAAAAACAATATGAATTCAGCTTGGCACATTATGAATTCTAATAACGAAAAATAATATCAGTTCACATTACTGGAAGAGTGCTTTATGGCCACCTTCTTAGCTTAGGCTGTGTGCCAGGGTTAATTTTCAGTTAAAGTTTCTTCCAATTTGTCTTGTCGACGATATAGGGAATTAAATTTTTGCTCCGAAGTTTTGGCTCGACGCCTTTAGTTTCCTCGCAAAAAAGTTTGAGTTTAAAATATGGTGCTTACAACTTAACTTTAGTTTCCTAGGGTTATGATGGTTATGTGGATGTTTTGGTTGTGTTTTATGCAAGACTAGAAAATAAATTGTAACTATTAAAAGTTATGATAGCTAGCTAAAAGAATAGAATATAATACTCTTTATTATGTACACCATATAAATTACAAAAAATTATGAAGAACACATTACATAGGGTGAGAGACAATGGGCGGCCTTATCGCTAAAAGCGATCTTTTCAAGACAACCTTTGGATGAATTTTAAAGAGAAAAGGAAATACAGTACTGTAGGTAGTCTTAGGTGTACTATTTATAATAATATTTTTAAACATAGATATAGTTCATGCTAATGACAAAGAATATGTGTAGTTTAATTTGAACCTTATGCTTAAGCGAGTTTAACTTAAATGCGAACCTTTTACATTAATATTAAGGTCAGAACGCTGAGATAAAACATTTTGATAAACATTTTATTATACAAAACAGACTGATTTGGAAACGCTGTGAAATTATTCCAGAGGTTTCAGCTAAACTTTAACAATTCTCGGGCAAATTGACAATGATATCAAAAGGGTACCTATCTCAGTTCCAAACTCGCAAAGTGAATCATCATTAGACCGTTTAGCGCTCACTGAATGTTTACGAATCCGCAGATTTGAAGCTGTAGAGATACAAAGTTAATGACAACAGCGACTCGGCGAACCATTGCCATATCTAATCTCTTGGGACTGGGAACATTGCCAAAATACAGATTAGCAGTCCCCTAAGAATTATCCTTTGTGACCGAACTTTGAATCTGGTACAACTTTAATAACTTGATTTGGTTTTGGTTACTGAAAATTGTTATCGGAACTATTTTGTGCTATTGTTTGGTTTCGACTGTTTATAAGGTATGGTTAGTGAGGTAAGTACCTACTTACTATGAAATCAAAAAGTGCTAATTTCACATTTGAAACCGTTTTATGAATTGAAATGACTTAGTTTGATTACCAAAGCATTGCTATTTGCAAAAAAGACAACTTTTATACTGAAAAATTGAAAACTTCAATCCCTTTTTTTCGATTGCGTGATAGGAAAATTAGCGCCATTGGTTTTATATTCAAAATTTGAATTTTTTATAGGAATTTTCTCGATCTTGTTTTTCGTTTTCGGCCGGTATCTTCTTTGTCTATGAAAAATGTTATTAAATAGGTCCAATTAGACTGAAAGCTTCAATACGTAGGAGGCACAAAGCAATGTTGGTCTTTGTAAATCCGAATTAAAAATAAACCTTTGTAAAGGAAATGTAAATTGCAATATTTTGTTACACTTTGAAATAATATTCCAGCGGATGTTACCGTTGATGCTGTAAACAATGTAAAGAAATACTAATTGGTGCATCTTTTCCTATTGAATTTTTCTTGCTTTCATGTTGTGTTTAAAAAGTTTGATCATTTTGCTATAGCAGTTTAATAATCTAATATTTTTTTAAGGGCTGATTTTTAAATCTTTTGATAATTTTATCTGAGGAATACAAATGGCGGGTTCACATTTTTTTTTTAAAGAAATTATGTCAAAATACCATATTTATCCTTCAGTTTGTCGATTGAAAAAATGACATATAATTATTTATTAGTTTTGATATAAAAAAAATGATTTTTTCACCTGTTATTTTTCGTTAGTTCACATTTTAAATTAAAAACTTCTTCGTGTATATTCCATCCATAACTCGATGGCAGAGTGCAGCACAAAATACGTTACAGTTTACATCAACTTACATTAGTGCTGAACGCAACAAGTTAAGCCAGGGCTGACCCCGAAAGCCTTTTGTTAACACAGTGCGATTATACAATTACCATACTAGTGTGAATAAACTTTTGTTACAGGCAGCCCTACGGAAATTACCATTGTCTCATAGTTATTTGTTAAGCCTCGACCATTATACTAATATTTTGAAATTAATCACTAGTCTTGGACTGGTCTATTTCAAAGCTCATTGGTTTTAAAATGAGAAATGAACAACACATTTGCGGTCTGACTTAATGATGGTGAATTCCTCTTTGTGTACCGCTTAAAATCATTACCAATCCTCATTAAGTTTTAATAATGTTTATTCGTGGAAAAGCTTTTTCTAAACGTAAAAGGTCAAACGAGCTTTCGGGAAAGCTTTTAAATTAATTCATAATACGTACGTATTTAATAAGTAATTGAATTATAAATAATGTGGTTCTTTCGGGCTTCAATCTTAAAGATTACAATTTAAATTAATTATATAAATAAATAATTATAATTAGATACATACCGAAATAATTAACAAACGCAGAATTCGTAGCCGAACGTAAAACGCTCGGTGAAGAAAAATACCAAAAATCAGAATGAAAAAAAAAATTTTTTTTCAAAATAATTTCACTAGAAATAATGATCACTGTTAGAACTGTTCACTTGTCCACTATATATTGTGCATAGAGTCGTAGACGCGTGTTGTGTCGGGAGCGCGCGAGGCGTCCTCAGTGGGCGGAGGCGGCGGGTGCACTGGTCCTGCGTTCCCCGCCCTGCCTTCCCCTATACCTGTTACAGGTACGGTCCCCATACATCCAGAACTAAGTAGCTGCTATTGATGGACAAACCGAATTGATTTTCGCGCGGCGCGATTACCGTGTGTTCGAATATCGAATACTTCATATAACAACTCTATGGTACAGCTAGATTTTTCTCAATTACAGTGTAATCCCGGAATTTGCCGAAGATTCATAAATTTTCGTCTAACGATAAACATCAGTAGACTGCTGGTATTTAACGAAAATCTTCGGTTATTACAAATAAGTACGTAACTATAACGTGATTTTTATTCGTCATCGTCTGTTTGTGTTTTGTAAAGTCTATTTTTGTGTTACTATCATTTTTTAGGCGGGCTTTTTGTGACCTCATAATATTTCACTAACATTATTTTTATTATTTCAGTAGTGGATTAAATTAACACTCAAATTAGAAATCTACCATTGATATCATTTTTTTATGTGAAAGCGTAGGGCTTGCTGCCAAAATAAACAGTGTAGATACCTAATTAAAACGTCATTGTTAAATTACGAAAAGTGCCGGTAGTAGTATGTTTTTTTAAGGCCCTACTACCGGCCAAGTGACGCCCAGATAAACTGTTATATTTACCAAACTTTTTGAAACTATGTCATGTGAGGTAGAAAGTACTTCTTAGAGTAATATGCACCTATAAAGAAAGGTCATACAAAAGGAGCATTCAATACAGATTACAGGTAATTAGGATTTGTTTTTATTTTAATATCTATAATATTGGTTCTAAGAGTAGCGAAAGACCAAAGAAACGGTGAATGAACAGCGTAAAGGCCAAAGAAACTGTGAATGTAGTGTGAAGTATGATTTGTCTGCAAAGAGGGTTAAGTAACTGAGAGATGATAACTTAAATGTTCTTCTTTTCGGTCCGACGGTACATTATAAAATCTAATCATACTGTTTGGGCCCAGCAGGTGGCCACATTTATTGCTTCGTTTAGGTGTTGCTCATGTTTTTAAGGGTGCAGGTAAATTGACACCTTGGGCACGCCAGTAAATGGGTCATAGTCTGAACAGGAGCACCGCACTCGCACTTGGTGTTTGAGTGACCAATAAACCAACATTTCGCCAAATTTTTGCAAAGGCCTACCTGGGTACGCAATTCAGATTCAGAGCTTTCCAAATAGGCCACTGCAAATCACGACCAAGTGACAGGTGTTCTTTAGGCTTAAAAAATATAACTTCAATAAAGAGATAAGAATGGAATGGCCGCACGGGTCGATCCATCAGGTTAAGCCACGCTTGCCGGGGTTGGTCCATGGATGGTGACCATCTTTACATACCGAGATGCCTCCTCCGTGCCTCGGGAAGCACGCTAAGCCGTTGGTCCCGGCTGTCAATCGTGGATCTTTGACAGTCGTTACGGGTCGTCAGAAGCCCGAAAGTCTGACAACCAGTCTTACCAAGGGGTATCGTATTACCCAGTAACTGGGTTGTGGAGGTCAGATAGGCAGTCGCTCCATGTAAAATACTGGTATTCAGGTGCATCCGGTTAGACTGGAAGCCGACCCCAAGATAGTTGGGAACAGGCTAGGCAGATTGATTTTTAAGTAGGTATGGAAGAAGGAGATATGTCTTGCCAATTACAAATGATTGGGGTTCAGGGCATGGGAATGATGAGAATTTAATATTTTTTAAATTAATTGACGCGCACACAAGTCATTGCAAAGAAAGAATTTACAAAACGATGTGAAAAAGAAATTATAAATGGAAATGGCCATGGGCCCAAAACTAGGCTCCGTCTATATCTTAGCGACCCAGAATTATAGGATTGGCAGTGTGACATAGCACACAAACTAAGAATTAAATATGTAATAAAAATTAAACTTACAAACAAAACAAAACTGAGAATTACTACCAACATTAGTAAAAATCAATAAATTAAAACTAAATTCAAAATATAAAATGATATTCAATTACAATAATGTTTCAGACAACCAAAGATGTTCATAAGAACCTGTTATATGAACATTTTTGGTTGTCTGAAACATGCTTTGCGCACTTCCAACGTGCTTTCTGAAAATAATTATAACTTGACTTGACTTGACCTTGTTATTTCACTTTTTTCATAAATAAGTGTAAAGCAATTAAACAAATTACCTACTATCACAAAATTATAAATTTGTCGTCTTCCATTACAATTTCTTGTTTTTTTTATTATAACGTTTATTCGGAACTTTTCTACCCCATGAAAGACATTGTACAAACCCCTAAATTCTCCCGTTATTACGGTAAGCATTGATGTAAAAAGATCCCACAATGGTAGACAGAGCCGTCCTTTTTAAATCTAGTTGTTCGACTTAATAAAATTTACAAGGAAATCTCGTGCAAAATCTCGGGAGCTGCGCACAATGGTATCCTTTGGGGTCGACGGTAGACATACCTGAATACTCACACATTCATAATACTGGCTTTCCAGCTTTTTGTAGGAAGTGGAGCTGTGAATAAGGATTATAACGTACTCGTACAAACAAAACATCATGGCTTTATTTCTCGAAGGGTTACACATAGGTATCACTATTAGAGTAAGATCTCAGAGCCGACAGACATTACTTATTTTCTAATTAACCAAATATGTGCGATTGAGTAGTGATAATATGTATGCACTTTGAACGTACTCATACCTACTAGCTTGGGCCGACGGTCAATTCACCGGTACCGGCATTGGCCGTCGGCCCAAGCTAGCAAAACGACACTTTTTGTTAATCAGAATATAAGTCATGTGTGGTGGCCCTGGGATCTTGGACTATAGTACAATCACAGGTGACCAGGGGGAATCTTCGTCGCTGCTCTCTGGTACGCATCTGTTCATCAGATGCGACTGTGAGAGTGGCGCCGAAACTGGGGGGGGGGGGGGCATAAGGGCAGAGTGTGTGAGTGAGTGAGTGAATGAGAGAGAGTGAATGTGGTTACACGATATGCGAGGAAAAGATAGGGAGGTTGAGTTAGGGGAGATAGGGACCTCACCCTTAAAAGGAAAACATGAAATGGACAAGACAAAAGTAAAATATTCCCAGTCACGCCCCCGTTCGTATACTGGGGGGGGGCGGCTCGAGTCTTACGCACATTAACGACGACCTGGATCCGCTTGTCGGGGACAATCCCGACAACAAGAGCCGAGGAGGCTCCAGATCATCTCCTACCTTTGAGGAGATGATCAATTTCAGCTTTAAGACGCCCGACAAGCCGCAGTCGGGCGAAGAAAGCCAAACCCAAGTCGGCAAGGAGGTGGAGAGTGGTGCGGCGTCGGAGTCCGGCGCAGCTCTGGGCTCTGGGAGTCCGGAGCGTGTGGAAGTGAGTGCTTCCGGGGGAGCCGTGGGTGGATGCTCGCGGTTCTTCCGGAACCAAAAGCGCTCCAAGTCGGGGGATGGCAACAAGTCATCCTCTGACGAGGTGGAAGCGATGGCCCCGCCCTCAAAGATCCCTACCAGTGTGAGGGGTAGGGGGGCGGGGAGGCCGTCAAAAGGCTCGAAGTCTGGCAGGCGAGCTCTGTGGCTCGCCGCGGAGGAGGAGCGCCGCTCCGCTGCTGGGGGATCCCGGGTATCGGGCTCGGGGTCCTCGAGCGGACGATCAGCAGTCACTGGCAGCACCAACTCGGAGCGAGCGGCCAGACTTGCGGGGGTCGTGGAGGCCGCCATCAAGGATGTGGTGCAGAAGAGGCTGCCCACATCCAGGAACAGGGCCACATCCGCGGCCACGGCCTCGACGGCTCCGACGAGGAGCTGGCCCCCGGAGGGACGCGCAGGAGGAGCTCCAGCACGGGCCAAACCAGCCCCAGCCCGCCTCGGAGAACCAGGTTCTCGATCTGGTGCGGCGGGAGCTGGCTGCCTTTAACAGCCGGTTCTCCGTGCTGGAGGGCATAGTGCTGCGCCCCCCGCTTGCAGCGAGCCAGCCGGCGTTGGGCCGGCAACAGCCGGGTTCATTTGCCGCCGCTGCGGCTGCTGCGCCCAAGCAAGGTTCGGCGGGACGGGCCGACAGCGGGTCTGTGCTGAGACCCGCCGGTTCGGCCCCGCCGAAGGCACCAAAGGCGCCGCCCAAACCGGGCGGGGCGGCTGCACGCGGGCGGCGAAAGCCCCGAAGGCCCCAGTCCAGGCGGCGAGACGGCCGTCTAAGCCTGCCCCGACTTCCCAACCTCCTGCGACCGGAGCTGCCGAATGGCAAGTGGTCGGGGAGAAGAAGAGGGCGGGAAAGGCCAAAAAGGCGGCCAAACGACGGGAGAGGCGGAAGCGGCGTAAGGAGCGGGCCGCTGCGGCTAGGCTCCGCGCCCCGAAGTCCGCGGCTGTAGTCATAACCCTACAGCCAGAAGCGGTACAGAAGGCCGTGACCTACCGCAGTGTGCTCGCCAAAACAAAGGCGGCGGTGAGCCTCGAGGAGGTGGGGTGTGCCGACGGCGTCCGGGTGAAGGCCACCAAGACCGGAGCCCGGATGCTGGAGGTCCCCGGCGCCTCCAGCGGCCCAGCTGCTGACGCCCTGGCCGAGAAGATCAGGGCGTTGCTGGTCGACGAGGCTCGAGTGTCCAGGCCCACCAAGAGCGCAGACATGCGCATCATGGGCCTGGACGACTCTGTGACGGAGGCAGAGGTAGCGGCCGCCGTCGCCAGGACTGGAGGGTGCCCTGTCGAGCAGGTGAGGGTAGGCACTCTCCGTCCTGACCGCGCGGGGCTTCTTACCGTAACGGTGAGCTGCCCCGTGTCGGCGGCGAGCCAGATAACCGGGAAGGGCCGAAGGCTCTTGGTGGGCTGGGTGTCTGCGCAGGTAAAGCTGCTGGAGCCCAGACCTCTGAGGTGCTTCCGATGCCATGTGGGCGACCACGTGGCAGCGAGGTGCACCTCGGAGGTGGACAGAGGGAACCAGTGCTTCCGCTGTGGTCAGCCCGGTCATAAGGCCGGCTCCTGTGAGGCCGCGCCGCACTGCGCAGCATGTGCGGCAGCTGGCAAGCCGGCCGATCACCGGGCTGGGAGCAGGACCTGCGCCCCACCCGCCAGGACCAGGGCCAGGGGCAGGCCCTCCACCGCCACCACCACCACCGCCACCGTCGCAGCCGCCGCCGTCGCCGCTTCCGCCGATGCTGCCCCCACAGCCGTCGTCGCCACCGCTAACATCGCGGTGGCTGGGCCCTCGCAGAGGGCTGGAGAGGAGGAGGCTGTAATGGAATGCCAATAACGGCCCCATTACGCCTCCTCCAGGCGAACATCAACCACTGCGCCGATGCTCAGGACCTGTTGTTCCAGAGTATGGCGCAGTGGTCGATTAACATCGCCGTGGTTCCCGAGCCGTATTATGTCCCGCCCAGGGATGACTGGGTGGAGGACCTGGACGGCTCGGTGACCATCATTTCGTCGGCCGCCGCCGGTACCCCGACCCTCGAGGAGGTCAAGAGGGGTCGGGGTTGCGTGGCAGCACGGTTCGGGGAGATAGTAGTGGTAGGGGTGTACTTCTCCCCGAGCCGAACTCTCGCCGAGTTCCACAACTCCCTCGCGGAGTTGAGAGACGTCGTCGTCGGATACCGTTCCCTCCCTGCGCTCGTCCTCGGGGACTTCAATGCCAAGAACTTGGCTTGGGGTTCCCGGTACACGGACGCAAGGGGCAGGATGGTGAAGGACTGGGCTCTGGAAACAGGCCTGGTCGTCCTGAACCGGGGTTCTGTCCCCACGTGCGTGCGGTGGCGGGGCGAATCGGTGGTGGACCTCTCGTTCGCCAGCCCCGCCCTGTCACCACGTGTAGTTGACTGGCGCGTTTTGGAGGAGGTGGAGACGTCTTCCGATCATCGGTACATCCGGTTTGACGTCTCCGCCCAGACCTCCAGCGTGCCAGTCTGACAGACCCCGAGTGGTCCGCGTTGGTCGCTGAAGCAGCTGGACCGGGAGCTACTCCTGGAGGCCTCGGTCGTGCAGGCCTGGGTGACATCACCGGACAGGCCTGCCGACATAAACGACGAGGCAGAGTGGTTCCAGGGGGCCATGTCCGAGATATGTGACATGGCAATGCCCCGGGTCCAGCCTTGTGCTCGGCGACAGGTGTACTGGTGGTCGACGGCACTTACGGCTTTACGCCAGGGGTGTATTGCCGCGCGACGCCGGTACACCAGGTACCGCAGGCGGCTCCGTAACCGCACGCCGGAAACGGAAGCCGTCGAGGCGGAGCTATACGAGGGGTACAGAGCTGCGAGGACCGCCCTCCGAGCGGAGATCTTGCGGGCCAAGAGATTGGCCCGCGAGGAGTCGCTGGAGACTCTGAAGAGAGACCCATGGGGGCGCCCGTACAAAGCGGTGCGGGGGAAACTCCGCCCATGGGCCCCCCCACTGACGCAGAGTCTCCGGCCGCAGATCGTGGAGGGCGTGGTGAGCGCTCTGTTCCCCTCGCGAGGGGAACATACTCCTCCGCCTATGGCTCCGTCTCCTGCGGTACCTGACGCGGACCAAGACGACGACGACGATGCTCCCGAGGTGACCGAGGTAGAGCTGAGAGCGGCGGTGCGTAGGCTGAATGCCAAAAACATCGCCCCAGGACCCGATGGCTTTCATGGGAAAGCCTGGGTCCTGGCCTTGCAAGAGGCTCTCGGGCCTCGACTGAGAGGGCTTTTAAGCGCATACTTGGAGAGGGGCCAGTTTCCACGTCGGTGGAAGACGGGGAAGCTGGTCCTGATCAAGAAGGTGGGGCGCCCTGCGGACTCTCCGTCCGCTTACCGGCCCATTGTGCTGCTCGACGAGGTGGGCAAGCTCTTTGAAAGAGTAATTGCAGACCGCCTCGTCGGGCAGATGGTGCGGGTGGGGCCGGACCTGGCGGAGAGCCAGTACGGCTTCCGCAGGGGGCGCTCCACGGTGGACGCTGTCATGCGCGTAAGAGCCCTCACGACGGGGGATGCAGTGGCCCGGGGTAGGGTCGTCTTGGCGGTGTCTCTGGACATCGCCAATGCCTTTAACACCCTGCCCTGGAGTTGCATAGTGGAGGCACTCCGGTATCACCGGGTGCCGTAGTCGAGGCGTATTTGACGGACAGAGCCGTCATCTACCCCGGTCATCAGGGAGTATGGAACCGGCGAGAGATGTCGTGCGGTGTTCCACAGGGATCGGTCCTGGGGCCGCCCTTGTGGAACATCGGATACGACTGGGTGCTGCGCGCCGACCTCCCCACTGGCGTCAGCGTAGTGTGCTACGCTGACGACACGCTAGTCTTAGCGCAGGGGAGGTCGCACGAGGCGGCGGCCGACCTTATGACACGCGGGGTTGCGACAGTCATAGAGAGGATCCGGCAACTGGGACTCGAGGTGGCATTGCACAAGTCCGAGGCCATGTGTTTTCATGGTCGTCGGAACGCGCCACCGTCGGGTTCCCAGATCACGGTAGAAGGGGTTCGCATCGGCGTCGAGGGTACGATGAAGTACCTGGGACTCGTCCTCGACAGCCGGTGGAACTTCGTCGAGCACTTTCGACGTTTGGCTCCCAGATTGGACAGGGCCGGGGCCGCCTTAAAGCGGCTCCTACACAATCTGAGGGGGCCAAACGCCTCCTGCCGTAGGCTGTATGCGGGGATCGTGCGCTCCATGGCCCTCTACGGAGCGCCGGTGTGGGCGCGTTCGTTGAGGCAGCGATCAGCTCGCCAGATGAACGCGTCCCAGAGGGTCATGACGATCCGTATGATCCGAGGATACCGCACGATCTCCCGCGAGGCTGCGAGCCTCCTTGCCGGACTTTCACCATGGGATCTGGAGGCAAAAATCCTCGCGCACCTGTACGAGTGGCGCGAGGAGGCCAAACGCCGGGGCGAAACTCCGCTGCCGCGACAACTCGCGGCTCGGCGGACGGAGCTCCGGCAGGATCTCATGGCGACATGGAGAGAGCGACTGTCGCAACCCAGCGCTGGGCACGCCACCATTGAGGCGGTAGTGCCCCTCTTTGAGGCTTGGCTGGAGAGGCGCCATGGCAACCTCACCTTCCGCCTGACGCAGGTGCTCACCGGACACGGCTGTTTCGGGAGGTACCTGTGTCGTGTCAAGGCGGAGGTGACCCCTGAGTGTTTCCACTGCGAGGATCGCCCAGAGGACACGGTGGAGCATACGGTGGAGGTTTGCCCCGCTTGGGCAGAACACCGCCGTGTCCTCGTGGATGCGATAGGCGACAGCGACCTCTCGCGCCGTGCCCTGGTTCAGGCCATGGTACGGAGCGAGAGGGAATGGGAGGCCGTCTTCTCCTTCTGCGAAGCAGTAATGCTCGCGAAGAGGGAGGCGGCATACGTTAGGGAGGCTCAACAACAGCCGAGTCGCCCTAGCGCCCCCAGCCGCGACCGCCGCAGGAGACGCCAGGGGCCGCGAGACGATCTCCGGCCACCGTAGACCCGGGCCTGCGGACGACGAGTAGTGGGTAACTCGCCGCCCGATCAGCACCAGGCCCGAGAGTCGACGGCGCGTAGTGTTCCACGCGCGCCTCAAAGAGTTGTCAGCAAAGTGAAGGGGCCTGCCAAGGCCGGTGCCTGCCCGGGGGTGGAGGATAAATTCGAAAGAGTTACCTCGCCCCCGGGCACTCGAGGCAGGGAGGAACAGGGGTGGGTTTTAGTCAGTAAGAGTCTGACACACCCTTCCGCTCCACCCTAGAGCGGAAGAAGTCATAGGATGATTTCCCACCCCCCAAAAAAAAAAAAAAAAAGGTGACCAGTTATGATCGCATGTAATAGGGGCGAGCCTGTTGCCAGAAAATGTTTAAATACATTCTAGATATTAGACATACATTCTAGCACAGTCACAGTAGCAAAGCAGTAGCAACAACAAAGTCTAGACTAACGATGCAGTCCACCAATGACATTGCTCCCTATTGAATATGAGCTATTGTGGCCGTTCAATTTGGTAAATATTTCAACGTGAATGTACCTAGATGAAGTGAGTATGAAGTGAAGTGTGTGTGTGTGTGTAAAGTGAAGTGAATCGAAGTGAAGTGAGTGTGAAGTGAACTGTCATTTTGCTCCTTAAGCTCACTTCACTTTAGTTTGTAAGGTGAGATTTTCACAGACTACTAAGACTACTAGGGCTCTACTCCGAAGTGTTTTACGAAGTATCGGCCGAATGTTCAGGCATATTTGTGTGAAGTTTTAAAGTGAATGTGCCATACCTAAAATTGTAGCTCTTCTCTGAGAGCTTCTTCCACCAAAAATATACGTAAAGCCATTTCGCTACCATTGTGTGACTGTTTTGGTGTAGAATAAAGTTTTATTCTATTCTATTCTATATTATATATATTTATTATTTAATATAGAATAGAATCTATCCTATAATGTCCGAACATTCGGACGATACTTCTTAAAAACACTTCGGAGACTGACTAGACCCCCTGGATCTTTTTATCGCCTGCCGCTCCACTTTCTCTAATAGGTCTTTTTTTTTTTTTGGGGGGTGGGAAATCATCCTATGACTTCTCCCGCTCTGGGTGGAGCGGGAGGGCGTGTCAGACTCTTACTGACTAAAACCCACCCCTGTTCCTTCCTGCCTCGAGTGCCCAGGGGCGAGGTAACTCTGTTTCGAATTTATCCTCAACCCCCGGGCAGTCTCTAATAGGTCTGAGGCGATAGCATTATCAAAATTTCACGTGATCTTACATTTTGGAATTTCGACAATCGTTAGCGCTGATAGAGTAACAATTTTTCGAGAGCCTTTGGTGGAAAGCCAGCCTTAGAACGATAGAATCAAGAGTTTTTCCGACGTCGCGTCGCCACCGCCGAAGGCGCGAATGCAAATCGTTCCCTCGCCGAATATTGAATTCAAACCATTGTGCAAATCAAATTGTCTAATAAATTCACCAAAATCCGTTTTAACTTTATTCCTTGCCGATATTTGGCACGATCAATTGATCTGTCTAAGTGATTTTATGAAAGATATTATATGATGTCGATAATTCTTTAGGGATTTGATGGTAGAATTGCGGCTTTTTGCGACGTTTTGATGGTACTTGGAATAAGAAAATTAAAGGTACGACAATTACAATAAGCACTTCAATAAAGCTTCAAAAAAAAAAACAGTTACATTAAAAATATACTTCACAAAAATTATCATAAGTTTTTTGGCGGACGCGGCTTATTTTACGTCTACCATTGTATATCGATTGTAATTTTTGTTATTATATTTATTTTATTTTTATATTTGGAATAAACATAATGCAAAACTAAACGCAAGAACTTAATAACTCGATCAACTTGCAAGCAATAACAAATTGAAAGGAAATCGACTCGCTTTATTAATTTCAGATCTCATTGCTGAAAATCTTATTTTGAATTGAGTAGAAAAGCTTGGAGTAAATGTTTCTGTTGAATAATTTCAGACTTTGTTAAGGTTTAACTTGATGATATTAAACTCAAATCATGCCGGTATTCATATTATTATCCAACTTGATTTTAACAAGATATTCAGTTAGTTATTAAAACTTGAGTATTTGTCAGTACGGAAACATTTTCTTTTTAACCGACTTCAAATAAGGAGGTTCTATGTTCGACCCATATGTATGTTCGACCCATATGTATATGCTTGTTTGTTCACGATTTTCTCGAAAACTACTGATTGGATTTGAATGGGATTTCCGTTATTCAAATGCAAATTTTACAAGGAATGTTTTAATATATTAGGATCAGATCTGCCGAGATAGACAGTGGAACTCTTCAATAACAAACAGCCAACGACGCGCGATTTTTAACACAATTTTAATGAGGAACCACAACTAAAAAGTGAAAAATAAAAAACTTTTTACAAAAAATAGAACCTAACTTTGTAAAAAAGTTTTTTTGAAATGAAAACTTCTTTAGGCGCGTTAGGCATTTTTGAGATAGAAAAAACTATTGACCTCGCACGTCACCGTCACCGACTGTCGTAGCCCTCGTAGCGGATTGATTTCACTTGAAGTGAAAACGGACATCGCTACGCGATCTCCTACGACACATGTAGCGCGTAGCGGATTTTGTTCAAGTTTCCACTTCTGTCGGTACTCCCGCAGTGCCAGTTTTTTTAATTTATTTTTTTGTTATAGGAAGGTTAGCGTTTAAGCACTACCTCGCCTCATCGCAAGCGATGATGTAGTCTACGATGGAGCACGCTTGCCTAGAAGTGACACATTCACTCTTGCTTGACTTAAAGATCCCGTTAACCCTTAAAGGTCCAGTTGAACAGCTAGCGTTTTTTTTTTGTACAATACATGCTTCATTTGTTTTACTTGGAATTAACGATGATTAAATACAAGAATTTGTATAAACTATGATACACAAACCACGACTCTTTGCTTTGTTTCCACCATTGTGGTTATAAAATTGTGAGATATTTTATTTTGAGTTTGTATCTTGACTAAAGGTACTTAGAATAATAAAGTTATACTATTAGATTAAATAATCACTACATATTAAAGAACCAAGTCCCTTGCCGCGTTTGCTCGTCTGTTTGTTCGCGATTAACTCAAAAACTACTGAACTGATTTTCATGCAGTTTTCACCAATAGTTTAAGGTTTAAGTATATAATTTGAACCCATGCGTAGCTGGTGTAGGTCGCTAATTGCTATAATATAAAGAAAAAGTGAAACTATAAGTGCCGATAATGTAGTTATTATTAAAATGGGAAAATATCCGTTTTAATAAATAATGAATAAAATAAAAGTTTTAAAGGTCGGACAGCGTGCAAAGACACTTTGAACACAACATTTGTCGGTTCTTTACAAAATAGAAAGGAAACCTGTTGCAAGTAATAGAAGACCGTATTCGAAGGATTTACATTTCTTTGTGTGTACAGATTTAATTTTTTTTTTATTGTTTTTTATTGATATTCGCTTGGTTACTGTCTCACTTGATGGTAAACGATGTTATGGTCAACGATGGTTCACGCTTGCCTAGATGTAACAAAATCACTCTTGACTTAAAGACCCCCAGGTGGTTACCATTAGGAAATATAGACCCTAGAGTTAGGTTCTGTGATGCTTTCATACAACGTATTATAGGTCTTAGAATCAACATATTAGAATCTCCAATATGAATAAAAATCCTACAAATCTGCAACAATGAAAATAAATAAAATGGTAGCATTTAATTTAAAAAAATCGCATTAATAGCTATAACCATTTAAAAACCACAAAAAATTAAATAAATTACTATCATTGTTTATCAAAACCCTATTATTATAGAATTTATTACATCTAAAATGGTTCTTAGATTGTTTCATATTTTATTATAATGTGTTGAGAACACACAAGAGATCTGGGCTTTTTAATATCTCACTCGGTATCTAAATGCCTTTCATTCGGTGTGGCCAGATGGTACGCCAGGTGAATTATTGTTCGCAATTTGGAACCTCAGCCCCGCCTGACTTTTTTTCTTTTCACTTATCCCATCTCGAGACTAATTCGGGCTGTGTAGACGTAAAATATATTATTATGATTTTATTTGTTGGAGTTTTTGTTAGGTTTTCAAGAGCGTCTATTATATTGATTTTATTTATTGGCTCGCGTTTGACTACTATCTCACCTGATGGTTAATGATGATGTGGTCGGCGATTGAGCACCCTTGCCTTGAAATAACCCATTCACTTTTGAGTTAAATACCCCTCAGGTTGTAGCTATCAGGAAAACACAGACTATGGCAGGGAATTTCACTCCTTAGCTGTACGCACAATGAATGTATTCTCAAAACGTTTTGTGTGTGTGGGTGGGATGTCCACTATGTTGAGAAATGCTGTATAGGGTCTAATAAGTATTTGTTTTTTTACACATATAGTTAATTGATAAGGGCTCACTTAAAGTTCTCCACTTAAAGTTGGATTACAATAACCATCATCATCATCATTTCAGCTGAAAGACGTCAACAGCAGGACATAGGCCTCCTCCAAATATCGCCACAACGACCAGTCCTGTGCTGTGTATTAAACTTTTCATTTCAATGAATGATATACATAAGTAGCTGACATGGTTTTTGCTTTTCCCCCTATTATCTCAAATTCCCGATTATATATAAAAGCTGTTCAAATGAAGATTTCAATTTTATATGTTCTACTTTTCATAAATAAAATCTTAATACTGTTGGAAACCAAAACATTCATATTTACGTTCTAAAACTAACTCTACTTAAGTTGGTGGAAAATAGTTTCAAACACAAAGACGTAGTTAATGTGAAAATGTCCACATTACACTAAACTCCATCACAGAGCTTATCAAATGAAATACTGAAATATTCCAACTACAGACAAACAGGGTTGCCAAACTAGTTTGACAAAACTGAACGTAGCACTCTGACTGAAACCAGTTTTAGTTATGATAATTATGTAATGCCTGTATTTACAGAATATTTAAAACGTAATCAAATAAAATTCAGACATCAAAACATACCAATATTAATTCTCCATCTTTTACGAAGCGGTGAAAATATTAAAAGCTTTCGGATGTTATTGAAAACATGCTTTGAGCTTTGCTCCAAATAAGACATAAAATTAATGATATCCGGTCAAAATCCGGACGTGTGGTGGCCCTTATTACAGCAGCCCATAAGCGTAAAAGGGTGAACACATTCGACATATTTGTCTATCCGAATAAAGAGGATAAAATGGGACAACAGGCTTGTTCGACATAAAACAGACCGTATTAGTCTTTATCTTCACTGTGGGGCAACCGTAAGCAGTATAGTGTTGTTATATGCGAGGGTTTTAATTAGGCTTTGCGTAGACTCAGCTTATTTCAAAAGTATATCTTGTGGTCTTTAAAGCGGTTACTGTTTTCATTTGATGTTTGGCCCTTATTTGCTCAATGTGATAGAGCCTTCGCAAAATATTTTATGTATATTAACGTGCGTTAGAATTACAGTATTTGTGTCACTGTTTTTCTGAAATATTTAAATAAGAATGATGCCTACATTTTCCCAACGACGTTGGGGTCGTCTTCCAGTCAAACCGAATGTAGCTGAGCACCTGTATTTTACATGGAGCGACTGCCTATTTGACCTTCATAGTCAAGACTGGTGTCACATTTCCTGGTTTCTGACTATCCGTAGCGATTGCCAATGATCTACAAATGACAGGTGCGACCAACAGCTTAGCGTGCTTCCCGAGGCACGGAAGAATCTCGGTATGTTAAGATGGTCACCGATCCACAGACCGACCTCAGCAGGAGTTGCTTGTTGCTTGCCAAACCTTAGAGATCGATCTGTGCGGCTGTTATTATTTAGCCACAAGCGCGGTATGTTGAGTAGTAGAGAAAGAAACCCAGATCATAATTCGAAAGTACGGAGTGTTTTATATTTTTTGCAATTTCGTAAGTATGACCTATCATACAAAAGTTCCTATGTGGGCAATTCTAATTACAATCTGGAATTTAGAATAGGCACTTCAGAGAGAAGAATTTATTACTATTGGTTTGGAGTCGAGCAAAGCTGTGATTGACGTGACCGTGGCCCAATTAAAAATTTGAGGGTTACGACCAAATCCAGAGCACATTTTTCATGTTTAATCCACGAGTAGTGCTTCATATTGCTTGAATAAATTATACATAAAGTGGTTTGTTTTTTAACAAAATGGTCGTATGTTATGTTTTATGTTTTACTCAGTCAACTGACACACATCTCATTACTTTTAAATCCCCGGCAAATTATAATCGTCTTTTTAATTTTAGTGACACACAGAGAATAGGCCTGTGCCCCAGCAAGGTTGATGACGATCGTCCGTAATCGAAAATCCGTGATGCTTTTTGGGTGCGAAACGTGGAAGGTAGCAAAGGACATCACACGCCAAATCCAGCTTCTTGTCAATCAAAGTCTTCGTCGCATCCTCGGAATTTACTGGCCCGAGAGCATCTCTATCGTAGAGCTGTTGGAGAAATGCCACGCAAGCCTGATCGACCGTCATCAAGCACCGTAAGTGGAGATGGATAGGCTACACGCTTCGGAGGGAATCCGATCATGTGTACCTAGGCGATGGATTTGAATCCTTAAAAGAAAAGGAAGTGTGGCCTTCCCTGGCAAACCAAGCGACGTACCGTATTGGCAGAAGCGTCAAGCATCGGAATGACTATGACAAATGATAAATGATATTTATTATGGTTACAAAGAACACTTTTACACGTCAATGCGTTATGTCAGTTTAAGCTAGATGAGACCCATGTTTTCTATCGGTCTACCCTGAGAAGAAACACCGAAACAAACTCAGAGGTCAAAGTCTCTTGTAAAATGTTCTAATCCATACATTATATACTGATGCGGAGCGAGGGGAAGCGTGAAGCTCAAGACTACTGTGGACGCTCTCTGCCCTAGCTAGGGGCATAGGATCTTAAGTCGAGTGGGTCACAGCTAGCAAAGGTAATACATGTATACCAGGAAATAAATGCATGCTTCTCCTCTCGTATTGCCACGCACTGTGAGAAAAGATAATGACAATGTTTAAAAAATGTATGTGTCAATACTGTCAATCAGTAAATATGCACCTATGTGGTGGTAATGGGATTGACTGCCCAGGGTTCTCTAATAGTCCGGGGACTCTTTGACACCGTCAAATTGTATGCGCAAAAACTAAAGCCCTGAAAAGAAAATTCAGTCTAAAAAATTCGTGGGGGAAAATTCGTGTGTTGCTTTCTTCAAAAAGCTCATCCCAGACATAAAGGTTCTCATATGATTTAACCAGTACACATTGTATCGACTTGAACACTTTAAAAGAGACTTTGACCTCTGAGTTTGTTTCGGTGTTTCTTCTCAGGGTAGTCAGCTAGGAAACACCGGCCTCATCTAGCTTAAACTGACAAAAAACCATTGACGTGTAAAAGTGTTCCTTGTAACCTATTTACTGAATAAACATCATTTATCATTTATCAGTCAAAAAACAATTTCTCAGCACACGCAAAGGGTTGTATGAACTGTATTTGCACATTGTTGCCTGTATCTCTTCTTTCGACTGTACATTGTGTACAGTAAAGTTTGCAAATTATAGGCAAATTTAGTTTTGCAAATTATAGGCCCATCTCGGTAACTTTCGTTCTCTGTAAGAGTATGGAACGTATACTGAATGGTAAGCTCCTAGCATACCTAGAAGCTAACGATATCCTAAGTGACCGACAATACGGCTTCCGCCGAAATCGGTCAACGGGAGATCTTCTAGCGTATGCCATTCACATCTGGAGTGAGGCCATCGACAAACAAGGGGAAGCCCTTGCGGTCTCCCTTGATATCTCGAAGGCCTTCGACCGGGTCTGGCACGACAGCTTAATTGGCAAGCTTCCTTCCATCGGTGTGCCCGCTGGATTGTGTGATTGGATAGCAGATTTCCTGAGGGATCGGTCTATCCGAGTAGTCATAGATGGCTGCTCGTCCGGACTGCTGGCTATTAATGCCGGTGTTCCTCAGGGGTCGGTGCTCTCGGCAACATTGTTTTTGCATATTAACGATCTGCTAAAACCCGGTACCTTTGGGTATGCAGACGACAGCACTGTTGCCGAGAGATACGTGCCAGACGCACGAGTTAGTGGGTCTCAGGTCCGGTCTCTCCGAGAGGCTATGGTTGGGCGCTTGAACTTGTCCTTGCAGGCTGTCTCAAATTGGGGCGATGCCAATCTGGTTAAGTTCAATGCTGCTAAGACCCAGGCGTGTCTTTTTTCTGCTAAAAGGAGCCAATTTCACCCGGCTCCATGTTTCCGAGGTGTAACCGTGCCGATAACCGACCGACTTGATCTTCTTGGTGTTACTTTAACATCTACCCTCAATTTTGGCCCCTTCATAGAGGCTAAGGCTCAAGTGGCTGCCAAAAAGTTGGGGGTCCTCGCAAGGGTGAGACGATACTTCACGCCGGAACAGCTGCTCCAACTCTATCAAGCGCAAGTCCGATCGTGTATGGAGTACTGCTCTCATCTTTGGGACGGATCTGCAAGATACCAGCTTGATGCCCTTGAGTCAATTGAGAAACGAGCCAAGAGGATCATCGGCAATGATAGACTCGTTGAGTCAAAACTCCAAAGTCTTGAACATAGACGCCGAGTTGCTAGCCTGTCGGTTTTCTATCGATTACATTTTGGGGAGTGTGCGACGGAATTGCATGATTTGATTCCGCCAAGCCCGTTTCATCTAAGGACCACAAGACGTACGGCGAAGTGCCACCGGTTCATGGTGGACATCCCATCCATACGCACAAAGCGTTTTGAGAAAACATTCATTGCACGTACAGCTAGAGAGTGGAATTCTCTACCGGAGTCTGTGTTTCCTGTAAGACACAACCTGGGAGTCTTTAAGTCAAGAGTGAATAGGTTACTTCTAGGCAAGCGTGCTCCATCTTCGACCACATCATCGCTTACCATCAGGTGAGATAGTGGTCAAACGCGAGCCTATCAAATATAAAAAAAAAGTAAACAAAGGAAATGTTAAAGTTTAAAGTGACGCAGCAAACGATGAGCCGACTCTATTTATTTCTTTTTCGCTCGAGCTGTGAAGCGGTGTCGTCAAATGTATGATGGCGCTTGAATATTCCATCTTTTTTAGATCTCGTGTTAATGAAATAAGTGGACGAGAAAATATGGAAATTAAATCAGAATAGATTTTTTTAACCAGCCAGTGGTTTTTTTTTTGGTTGTGGTTTGTCTGTGGCTTTTATATTTTCTGAAAATTAAAAAACAAGGCCTTTTCAAGAAACACGACAATTCGAGTTTATTGTAAAATTTAAAGTATCATCAAACTAGATGGACTAGATGGCGTTGTGTGATAGTTGTGGAATATTATTATTATTAAACTTATCATTATTTCATTACATTATGTTGTGAGTGACATTCCTGTAGTACTATGATTTATTTTGATAAGCTCTTGGTACAACACATCTTTCTGCTAATTTTGTGCATAAAAACTACACTATCACTGTTTCAGTAGTAAAATCTAAATTATACCTACATAATCTACAGCAAAATGAAATGTAATAATGATGGGTAGGTAGGTACATCTTGTTCGCTGTGGCCGCGACCGTGGGCAAATAATAGCCTCGGAACGAGACCATAAAATTAGAAAAATAAATAAAGCAAGAATAGATTCGATTTTCTTTCGTAAATCAATTCTAACTGACCTTACAGTATGTACCTAATCTTGTTTTAGTAAAATAATGTCGTTTTTGCATTCATTGCCTATAGGTTACCACCTTTTGGAATATATATGGAATATGGCAAAATAGGATTTGAAGTTGTGGCTAACTATAGATAAATAATAAACCCTTAACGACCGAATTTCGATCACGGTGGACAATCTCAACAGAGATTAGACGCAGGAGATTTTATAGTGCACAGGAGCATGCGCAAACAAGGGTACAATCTCTGTTCCTTTACTCTCATAGTCCAACCACACCACCTACTTCCAAACTCCGGGCTGTAACAGAGAAAGTCCGAATGAAAAATCCGATTACTTATAGGATCACTCGTGTGTCTGTCTCTGTGTCCGTCTATCACAGCTAATTTGCTCAGAATCTGCTGGACCGATAGAGTTGAAATTTGGTACATACATGAATATCTGAGATCCAAACACGAACGCGTTGAATATGGAATATGGGGTTCACTTTTGGGATAAAAATCGGAAAATTAAAAAATAAAGTTTTCCAAACTGTACCGTGCGATATATCAAATAAAAGGGCACATTGTGAGAGGCACGAATATATTTTTTTCATAATTTAAAATATATAGTTTCAAAGTTACATAAGAAAATAGATGAAAATGACGTTACTTATCTCCGAAACCACTGGGCCTATAATTTTGAAAAAATACAGTTAGTAGTACTTTATTTATAGATTACAAAAAACCTTGGAGAAGGTAGTGTAAAAAAATACCTGAAAAAAATATAATTTGTTCGGAACCCTTTACGCACGAGTCGGACTCGCTCGTAACCGGTTTTTTTTTAAATAAATACAGGGTGGAGAAGACAATACGACAATAAATGAAAACACGGACAATACTAGTTCATAAGAATAAGTTTAAGCTATCAAAAAAATCCTAACATCGAAAATAAAAAAATAAAAATTTCAAACAAACTAAATGGCATAAAACTAGAAACGAAATAGAACACCATTTATAAATATGAGTTCACTAACCTGTCGTAAGAGCGGCAACAACGCGCGGTCCTGTAGCGACTTGATTTTTTGGCTTTTAATTATGGATTAATGCTCAATAAAATTACACTGAATCACAGATTATTAACCAAATAATCAGGCATCTCTCAACCGCGTGTTATTTATTAATCAAATTATTAATCACGATCAGGATGTAGGTATGAAAGTCACTAAATTTTTCGTTTTTCAATATGGCCGCCATGAATTCGAATACACAAATTGCACCGTCGTAAAAGGTTATTTCTAACGTCTGACAAAAGGTCCCCATTCGCAACCATGTGTTTTAATTTATTAAAAGATATGATTATTCTATCTTTTAAATCATCAACAGTATCAACAGCTGTTGAGTACCTACACTTCATTTTTGATATGACCCCACAAGAAAAAATCCAGTGGTGTAAGGTCGGGGGACCTGGCTGGCCAACGCGTTGGTCCATAACGGCCAATCCACTGCTGTCCGAACATTTGAGACAAACGCTCTCTAGCAGACACCACTGAATGAGCTGGTGCTCCGTCTAATTGGTACCACATCTGCCTGTACGCAGTTACCGAAAGCTCATCCATGTACTCGCAAACAGGTCCATTGAGGAGTTCTAAAAACTTTTCAGCATTTAAATTAAAATTTAAAATTCGTTCCTCAAGGGTCACTTTTACACGTGGAAGAGCACTATCCACATGCGGGATTAAGGATCGATTTTCTCGCATCCTCTGGACAGCTTGGACAATGGTGCGCCCGTTGGTCGGACAAACTCGAGTGTTTCCAAACCTCTCTCGGTATGTCCGTATAGCCAAAGCGGCATTTCTTTGACACTCCCCATAAATTAAAATCATGTCGGTGTACTCCGAAGCTGTGTAATTGTAGCGCGGCATGATTATTAAAAAAAAAAACACGAAAACAATAAAAACTAAGCGTCTAATTTCGCACAATTCACTCACTGTTTAACTAAATACCTATTAAAACGTTACGTGTCCTGTCACCAAAATAAAGCGTCCAATTTCGCACTAATACCGCCGTAAATGAATTTACAAAACACGACACACACGAGCTGCGGGGAAGTACCTACATCAAAGACGCGGCTGCACTACAAAGCGAGGACGCGTAACTCATCACAGGATCGCGGCCGGCGACACACTAACCTAAATTTGTTGTAGCAAATTTCTTCAAGAAAGCGAAGTAACAAACGAAACTAGATTTATCTCTTTCGCACACACTAAATTTTCTATTAATATTATGAGTGCATTGCAATTTCCGCATTCGTTCCTTTCTTATCCAACTCTGATGACACGCTTTATGACTCTTATTACTCAGAAGTAAGGTATAATTTTCACTAAATTAGATGAAAATACTAATTTGGCGAAAGTGTTTATGTCCTCGTAGCGAGTTGGCAACGTGACTTTAATGTTTTGATGTTTATACCGATGTGGGTCGTTCACCTGACAGTGTTTCCCTATTATCAGATACATCATGTAGCAAATGTTAAAAATGAAAAATAATTTCCTGTGACTAAACTACTGGATATATTCAAATAATTTTTTGTATGTAGACTGAGAACGTCTTGAGGTATGCGAGCTTTAATTTAATGTCGTATTGTCATCACCACTCTGTATAATACTTACAAATGTGCAAGCATTTCTTTAATATCTACATCAGAACCGAAGTTATGAAGGAAGTTCGACGTAACATCTACGTCAGATGTTACGTCGAACTTCCCGCTTCATAAAATCAAAGGACATGACGCCATACAAAGCATATAAAACGGCGTTTTCGAGAGAAGGACATATTTTGTTTAAAATTTTTTTAGCTCGTTTGTTTTTTGATATTTTATCTTTTATTATAAATTACAAACTTATAAAATACTTAACTAACTGTAATAAAAACAAAAACTCCTAACTAAATATAACTTACAATCTGGCGTCAAAAAATATTGGCGTCAATTTTTATTGTTTTTACTGTTAGTATTCCATCGTTGTATATCTAGCGATAAATCGGTTAGATATGAAATAAAAATGTCGTGTATTCTTGCAATGATTGGACAGGTCGAAGAAAATTTGTTGGTTTCTCAAAATACCTTAGCAGACAATCTGTATAGTCCGTAGAAGTATTGTGAATTCGTTGATTTAGTTCTGTCAGAGTTTACCTCTGTTTCTCTCTAATAAAACAAGAAAGAGACGGACGTAAATTAGAGCTGTCAAATTTAGTTGAAATAATATTTCCTTCCAAATTAAGGGTAGGAACCTACACATCCACAAAAAAAAAAGCGTACATACACGTAAAACATGTCGACTAAAAATACAGTAAAGCGCAAGGCTTAAACTAGTTTGACATCTCTAACTTAGTTCATAGCTATAGCCGTCCTTTTCTCGCACTGCCTTTTAGTAAAAGATAGCGATTCTCTAATTTTAGTTTAGTTATTGAACAAGAGAATCAACACCATTGACTGACTAAAATATTCACCTCAAGGCCCTGCGTCGACGAGAGGCGACAGTAATCAACACTGTCGTCAGGCCCCGCCGTCGCCATAAGCGGCGGCAGTTTCGCGCGCTTTAAAACTCTATTATAATGTACTCTGTGACTCTATTATTACTAATAAGGAACGGTTTTACTCCGGCCCCGCCGTCGCCATAAGGGGACGGCGGGGCCTGACGACAGTGTTGATTACTGTCGCCTCTCGTCGACGCAGGGCCTTGAGGTATTAAGTCCTTTATTAGTTACATCTACTCGTATAATGATAAACGTGGCAACTTATCATCTATCATAATATTATTACTGTTGCATATTTAGGTGGTAATAGTTTTACTACTTACAGATTTGTATTTACGTCTATATTCAGAAATATACATGTCTTATAAATTGTTGTTTCCGCTTTGCGGGATTTAGATTTAACTGCTTATTTGACGATGACAGTTCTATTCATAAATATACAGGGTGTAACGAAGATGCGTGGTTATAATTTAAATACGGCTTCTGTCCATAAAACTAGAAATCTTTCTTCAAGAAAGTAATTGTCAATTCTGAAATAAAAAATTTGGAAATCCTAAACTAATTTGGATCAGTTGATGATGTCTTCGTATGGAAATTTCATTTTTTTGTGAATTGACTATGATTCCTTAAGGAGGAAGCGCCAAGGTATTCCGCGACATTAGGGGAATGCCAATCTGCCATACAAAAAAAAAGGATAAAGTTTCATACGCATTTGTACATTTTAGGTATTATTATTATTAATGGTAAAAAAGAAAGGTCTTTAAGAAAAAAAAGTGTGTGTGTACTTATGTACGCACGTAAGAAGTTATACTTCTTTGGCGAAACAAGATAAAAAACCAAACTGTCACAAAGTTGAAAAAAGGAAAACAATAATTCTTCATGACCCACAGACTATAGCTAACTTCAGGGTGTCGGTTCTAGCTAACTTCAGGGTGTCGGTTTTTTGTGACGGTGTGCGCGCGCACAAAATTTACTCTCACAATTTTTCCCTAACGCTCCAAAAGAAGTATAACTTCAAAAATTCTGTTTAGAATAAAATGTGTATAGTGAAATTATTCTTGAGTTTGTTTAACTAAGGTAAAAATATAACGATAACTAAATATATTTAACTTGATATCCGCTTATATTTTTATGAAGGTCATGTTTATTTGAAATGAGTAAGTGAATTGAGAAAACATCAAATAATCCATTTCGTACAATTTTATACATTTAGTGCACAGTTATCATTAATTTCGACCTATATGTAAGTCTAATTGAAATAACATATGCTTGTCAATTATTTTTTTAATAGAAAACGTATCATAGGTTGTATGAATCACATGTTCTTTGCTTTAGTGACAGTTTGACATTACTGCATTTCTTGTTTTTATTGTTCATGGTTTTGCGTTTGCGACTTGAGTTACTTGCATATATTATTTTAATTAGATTTATACCATGATAATTGTGCACAAGTTGTATAAAATAGTTCGCTAAGTATTATTTGACGACTCCTCTTTGGCTGAATGTCACTTACTCATGTCAAATAAACACGGCCTCCATAAAAATATAAGGCGGATGTCAAGTTAAATAAATTTAGTGATCGTTATATTTTTACCATAATTAATCAAATTTTTCGTCGGCCTTTTCCTAATTTTTGAAAAAAAAATTTTTTTTAAATGAAAACATAATTAATTAATTTTTTTCATTTAAAATGTCTTTGGGGTAGGTTTAATAATTGCCTGAAATAAATTATATTTAATTAATTTAATTTAATTTAATTTAATAACGATTTTATACAGCTTAAAGTGAAAAAAAAATTTTTTTTTTTCAAAAATTAGGAAAAAGCCAACGAAAAATTCCAACGCTAGGGGGTCCAGAATCATGTACTGAATCACTAGTACACGTATGTGCGTTCATGTACCTTACACCCTGTATACCTATTATATTTTAGATACTATTAAGGGCTATTAGTAGTATTAGACATTTTTATGGCATTCTCCTTTTCTCTCGTTCCTGGAATTTGCAGGTCAGTTAGTATCAGGTTGTATGTAGATCAAAATATGATTTGCGGCCGTAACAAGTAAGTATTTATAGAAGTGTAGGCAATCATTAACGGTCTACTACCAGCCAAGTGGCGCCCTCATTGAATAAAAAATCGTAGCATAGCATAGAAAATAAATATTAAAGAATCCAACTTCACGTTTGTTACAAAGAGGATAAAGTATTTTTATTTTTATTTTTAGTAGGCAAAATTGTCAGAAACGGTCGTTTTTGGTACTTTTGCCTACTACTTTGGATACGTTCTGAGGCCTGTTTTAACAACGTAAAAATACTTTATCCTCTTTGTAACAAACGTGACGTTGGATTCTTTAATACCTATTCATTTTCTATGCTATGCTACGATTTTTTATTCAATGAGGGCGCCACTTGGCCGGTAGTAGGGCCTTAAAATCATCAATACAACCTCTTTTTTGACCCACCCCTGTTCCTTCCCTGCCTGAGTGCCCAGGGGTGCGGTAACTCATTTTCAGAATTTATCCGCTACCCCTAGGCATGCAGGCACCGGCCGCGATGGGCCCCGTCAGTGGTGGCTGACACTTATCTCTTTGAGGCGCGCGTGGAACACTACGCGCCGTCGACTTACGGGCCTGGTGCTGATCGGACGGCGAGCTACCCACTGCTCGCCGTCCGCAGGCTCGGGTCTACGGTGGCCGAAGATCGTCTCGCGACGTCCTACGCCCAGTACGCCCAGTACCTCTCCTGCGGTGGCAGCGGCCGGGGCCGTCAGGGGCACTCCGTTGAGCTTCCCTCACGCGTCCCGCCTCCGCCTTCGCGAGCATTGCTGCTTCGCAGAAGGCGGAGACTGCTTCCCATTCCCTCTCGATCCGTGCCATGGCCTGAACCAGGGCCAGGCGTGAGAGGTCGCCGCCACCTTTCGCATCCACGAGGACATGGCAGTGCTCAGCCCAGGCGGGGCAGACCTCCACCGTATGTCAATACAACCTCTAAGTTTATATTGATGTACGGAATGAATAATTCATGAAATCATAACATTTGACATCAATAGGGTAGTTTCCTGGGTATGAAAATAATAATTCTATTTAGACCGTAAGTTAGATTTTTTTTAAATATTGGACACGTATTAGTATAAAGTTAAAAGCATCAAAGTTCAGGAGTAGGGGTTGTCATATCACTTCCATATACATATTTACAGTGTGAAAAACACGTAAAAACGTAATCGTTAAGTATGTGGTCCGTGAATAGATTACGTAATAAGGTAGAATGCAAGTTCGTCGAAGTAAATCACTTGCTACTTTATACGGCGTCCGGGAAATTGAGAGATGGTATTCTTCGCGGGACTTTAGACTTTATAGCACAGATAACTTATTGATGCTCGGGAAGTTTGGCTTGCAGTCATTATGTAAAGCGAGAATTTATTATTAATGTTATGAGGTAGTTTTGTAAGTTATTGTAAAACTGGAAACCCGCCCTTACTTCGCACGGTTTTACTTACGACTTTGCAAAACACTGAGTTTTTTTTTAAATGTTAGTTAAATATTAAATTAATAAAAAATTAACAAAAATCTTCCCGAATAAATTCTCTAAATTATAGTGAAAATCACATCAAAATCCGATGCGTCGTTTAGAAAAACAACGCGGTCACACGAAAAACGACTTTGTTTCATACTGTTTATGACGCACAGTCAATGTTTTCAAAATTATTTCAAGATAATCTTTGAGATAGTGAGCATAATATGTGGGCTCCATATCTTTCTGCCAGGGTCGGAAGAGTGTTCGAATGAGTCACCGCGGTCCTGGTACAGGCTACTAAAGGACCACGAGTGGGTTTTAGTCCGTAAGAGTCTAACACGCCCTCCCGTTTTCGATTTTTTTCCTTCTTTGCGATTCATCATCATCATCATCATTTCAGCCGAAAGACGTCCACTGCTGGATATAGGCCTCCCCCAAGTGGTACCACAACGACAGGTCCTGCGCGTCTCGCATCCATCGGCTACCCGCGACCCTCACCAGGTCATCGGTCCACATTGTGGGAGGCCTTCCAACGCTGTGTCTTCCGGTACGCGGTCACCACTCCAGAACTTTTCAGCCCCATCGACCGTCTGTTCTGCGAGCAATGTGCCCTGACCACTGCCACTTCAGTTAGCGCGTTAGCTGTGATTTCCTACACTAAGAAAATATCTGTGCGAAACCTTTACAGAAAAAGTTGCATCCAATCTCAAAAAAATTGAAGACGGTATGCACTGCCAAAGTGTAGAAACAAGGGTCAGTGTTCCTTATCACCTTAACCCGTCAGCAAAATCAAAAACAGTGAAAAAGCATTGCAGGCTTGGTGCTGTCATTGTGCCTCATCCATCAGTTTATGTATATCAGACCACATTAAAAAACATATTTTCAAGCCTTGTGAGTATTCCCCGAAGGTTTAGGCACAGGTGTACCTACCTACCCTACCTACCTATAGCACAACCACAAAGCGCCAGTCATGTTCATCATCATCAACATCATTTAGGCCAAAAGACGTCTACTGCCGGACATAGGCCTCCCCAAGTGTCGCCACAAAGACCGGTCCTGTGCGTCTGGCATCCATCAGATTCCCGGAAACCTGCAGTCATGTTCTAGTATAATAGGGGGACGAGCCTATTTGCTATCAACCGGGCAATAATCTAGGCTCCGGGCTGCTACTGAGAAATACCTGAGGGAAAAACCCAATGAGACTGCTCGACCCGGGAATCGAATCAAAGACCTCATTCTCGGCAAGCCCGCCACACTATTCCCAAATCACTGTAACTTCTGTAAGCCTGAATCAACAGTGGCGACCACCAGAAAAAACGCCGAGGCAATGAAGCTCGACGAGTACCAGAGAAACGATCACCTCATTCTCGGCAGCTGGAACCGCTAGAAAATCGAGACATTTAGTTATATATAAAGGAACTACTAGTAAAGAATGCCGGTAATAAATCAGACCGTCACCCCATACCAACCCTAGTGTATTATTTTTAACGGACCCAGCAAGGGTCGGCCCGATGACACAACGGTTTACATTCAAGTTAAAAATGTTGACACGTATTGTGCAATCACGGCTTTATGTCCTCCTTCATCAGGATTTAATTCTGAGTTAGTAAAGTGATGGCGATTTATATTGTATTTTAGGCTCAAATGGGAGTGGGCGGGTTACATCAGCCAACGCACGACGACCGTTTGGCAAAAGTCTCCACGCAATGGGTGCCTGGATATGGACGGCGCCGCCGAGGCCGGCTACGACAGAGGTTGCGAGATGAAATAGACGTGTACCACGAGAGCTAGTTTGCGGAAGCACGAGAAAAGAGTTCCTGGAAGGACTTGGGAAGGTCTTTGCCCAGAAGTGGGCATATGCAGGATAATTTAAAAAAAAGTCATCATACAGGTGACGGTTGAGGAGGCCTACTTCCAGCTGTGGATGTCATTTGGATGAAATGATGACAATGGTGAAATCTTTTGTCATAAATGTGTGATCTGTGATAGTCATTGTGCTAATCCTTAGGGGAGCCTTATGTCGAGCATTGTATCCATTTCGACTAACATAATAATACATTAACAGGATTTTTTTTTAGTTTATTTACTATACCTATTTTTTCTGCAAAATTAAATAATACAATTTTGGTTCAAATACTGAAACGTTATTTTCGTCTCCCATCTTCCTTATTGTCAAACTAATGGTTGTGCGAATATCATCCGGCATTACTCTTAAATATAAATGGATCAGATGTATCGAGGAAATGAATAATTAATAAGAATAGTTGGGCCTAATGGATTTTCCATGGAAATTAACATTCACGTACCTACATATATATTGCTTATTTCCATAATGCAGTGAGGTGGAAACGCTGATCGATTTCTGAACTTCTGTTTATGACAAAAAAAATATTTATAAACATACTAAAAGAGAATTTTGTTATCATTATCTGTGAATTCCTTTCGTTGCACAGCTGAAGGCTGTAATAATTAAAAAAATATTATGATTCTGTCAAAATAAGTTTAATTGTATCAAAAAAAAAGTTGACTTCGAAGCAAAAGTCATCGGAGCAAAAATAAGGAAAAAGGGGACCATTCCATTTTCAAACGATTAATCGGTTCAAAGATAAATAAAAGAGACAGATCATAAAATGCTTTCATAAATAATGAGGTGGGCTTATATCGTCAAAATGTGTAATGGGCATGGAATTAGTACGTACTACGTAATAGCTTAGTCGTGTTTTCAAAGGGGTGGCATCGCACGTCGCTGGCACACAATAATATACCAAATTATTTGAGAGATAAAATAATAGAGAGGAACCGAGTATATTAACTTAGATAATGTAGGAAGGATTTCAGGTATTTCCCTAGGTAAATTCAGTCTTGTAGAATGTTTGAAATTATTATAGTGGTGATATCTATAGGGTAAGGTGAAGGTTACAGTAATTCGGAGCTATTTAGTCGTGCGAGTAAATACGCCAAAAAAAAAGCGGGCGGCCGGGCAAAGTTTGAGATGAAAAATAATTAGAAAGTGTTCTTTATAATTTGTGGCTCATTCGTAAGCTACTTCAAGGAGGAACGGTTTGGTATTTGATTTATGTCTATTTTTGTATTACTTTTGCATCATCATTTTATAACCAAACGACAAAAAAAATGGGTTATAATAACATGTAGTTTTGGTTTGAAACTTTAAAGAGCTCGTTGCTTAAGACGTACCTGCGGACAGTATTTTTGTTCTACCTTTATGCTGAACTAGAACGCAAAAAAAAAAAAAAATACCTAAAGTGATATTTGTGTTCTCAACTAAGTAGGTAGGTACTTATGTATACTCGTATGTCTGTTAATTCTATTCCATTTAGATTTTCTTTTAACAATTTATAATCTTGTTTTCTATGTGTTACTTAAAATTGATTTTTTGTTACCTATACGTTATCATATAGAGTCTATGATGTCTAGGAAAAGACGTTTATATCGGTTCGTCCCCTATGCTCTAGGTCCGCTATGCTCGACGAGAAAATTACGAGTACCTACTAAAAAGTTTCGCTATGCACGGAATTCTTCGATTCTACGGAAACAATAGAAGGTACAGTTAGAAATAAAAGTGTTTGAATTCAAGTTAAAACAATTATAGCGCTATTCGTATATGCATAAGCGTCTGTAAGTAAAAATTTGACAACCAAAAAAGTCAAAATGACAGATAAGGGCAAACGAATTTCAGAGCAATTCTAAGTTAAGAAATGTTTAACCTGTAAGCCAATACTGGACCCACAAGATTACAAATCTTACTAATATTTCATTAATTACATATGAATGCAAAAGTTACAATGTTTGTTACGCACTCATGCTTCAACGGCTGGACGGATCGGGATGAAATTTGTGAGATACACATTCGCGAGCATTACTGCTTCGCAGAAGGCGGAGACTGCTTCCCATTCCCTCTCGCTCCGTACCATGGCCTAAACCAGGCGCCGGGCGCGAGAGGTCGCCGCAACCTATTGCATCCACGAGGACACGGCTGTGCTCCGCCCAAGCGGGGCAGACCTCTACCGCATGCTCCACCGTGTCGTCTGGGTGATACACGCAGTGATAACACCCGGGCGTTTCCTCCCGCTTTATCTGAAACAGGAACCCTCCGAAACAACCATGTCCGGTGAGAACCTGCGTCAGGCGGAAGGTGAGGACGCCGTGACTGCTCTCCACCCACTCCTCAAAGAGGGGCACTACCGCCGCTATGGTGGCATGCCCAGCGCTGGGTTGCGACAGTCGCTGTCTCCATGTCGCCATGAGATCCTGCTCGAGCTCCGTCCGCCGAGCCGCAGTGTCACGGCAGCGGAGTTTCGCCCCGGCGTTTGGCCTCCTTGCGCCACTCCCAGAGCAGCGCAACGACCTTGGCCTCCAGATATCATGGCGACAGTTCGGCAAGGAGGCTCGCCGCCTCACAGGAGACCGTGCGGTATCCTCGAATCAGCCGAATGGCCATGACCTTTTGGGACGCGTTCAACTGGTGAGCTGGTCGCCGTCTCAAGGAACGCGCCCACACCGGTGCCCCGTAAAGGGCCATGGACCGTACGATCCCCGCGTAGAGCCTCCGGCAGGAGGCGTTTGGACCACCCAGATTGGGCAGGAGCCGCTTCGAAGCTGCACTGGCCCGCTCCAGTCTGGGAGCCAAACGTTGGAAGTGCTCGACGAAGTTCCACCGGCTGTCGAGGACGAGTCCCAGGAACTTCATCGTCCCCTCGATGCCGATATGAACCCCTCTTACCGTAATCTGGGAACCCGCCGGTGGCGCGTTCCAAGAACCATGAAAACACATGGCCTCGGACTTGTGCAATGCCACCTCGAGTCCCAGTCGCCGGATCCTCTCCACGACTGTCGCAACCCCGCGTGTTATACGGTCGGCCGCCTCCTCGTGCGACCACCCCTGCGCCGAAACCAGCGCCTCGTCAGCGTAGTCTGCTACGCTGACCGACCAACAAGGAAGTCGGCGCGCAGCGCTCAGTCGTACCCGATGTTCCACAGAGGCGGCCAATGGACCGAATTTAAATCACCTGGACTTTAAAACTAATAGTATAAATTACTAGTCTAGTACTAGAAGAGAGAGATTTAAAATTAACATTTTTTTCTGAATAATTAGGTTTTGGTTTAATTGTTCTTTGCTTTCTTTCCAAGAAATAATTATGTGGGAGATTGCGTTCAAAAAGATGTTGAGTTATTTTAAATTCTTTATTGTACAAAAAAAAAAGATATCTGTCTTTTCTTAAGATCTTGTCAAATTTTTAATTTGGTTCTCGATAACCAAATTAAAAATTTGACAAGATCTATCAAGTAATATCAATAAAATATCTTACACTGTAGCAGTTTTCTTCCTCACTGCACGCGAATTTGATTTCGTGCATAGCGAAACATTTTAGTAGGTATTTTACGAGTCGAGCATAGCGGGGCTAGAGCATAGGGGGACTAACCGGTTTATATATCTGTTTTGATATAAGATGACTATATTTTGAGACTACTGATGGAGAGATTAATAGATAAAGATTACGTGGACACAAAATAAATAGTTAAATTTCAATTAATCTAAAAGTTACAGCAATTTTCTCTTAAGGGATATGACTTGAGCAACCTTATCCTACATCAGTTTTGATGGCCGTACCCAATTTTCATAAGAACTATTTTCAAACCAGTATTATTCAAAATCATGCCAGAAACCTGAGAATCTTATAACCTGTCTTCCAAACCAGCAAATGAGTATCGTGCTACACAATTACTGGGTTGTGGATACCAGATAGGCAGTCGCTTCATGTAAAACACAGGTACTCAGTTGCATCCGGTTAGACTGGAAGCCGACCTTAAAATTTTTTCCTCTCTCACCTTCTTCTTAAAGTTCTGTCCTAAGACATTCAACAATAGGTCTATGATGGTTGATAAACCTGCACGGCATGGAGTCACTGCCCCACCCGATCTATTCTACAGCTTAATCAAGCTCGTTAGGGTTCCGTACCCGAAGGGTAACCAACGGGACCCTATTACTAAGCCTACGCTGTCCGTCCGTCCGTCTGTCCATCCGTCCATCTGTCCGTTCGTCCGACCGTCCATCCGTCTGTCAGCGGGCTACAGCATGAGATACATCTCATGATCCGTAATAGGTAGACAGTTGAAATTTGCACAGAATGTGAATTTCTGTTGCCGCTTTATCAACAAATAATGAAAATAAATTAAAAATTTAAGGGGCCTAGACTAGAAACTTGTTTTTTTTTAGGCTTTTTTGCTCGGTCTTAATAATGGCAACAAGTAGACGCATATAATCTTGTATGATGTGTGAGTTTCACTCCCACATGAAGGGTTCCGTTACCCTTCATGTGGAGTCAAACTCGCACTTGCCCGGCTTATTCTTTAGAGTAGATCCAGAGATCTCTCTAGAGGGTTAGACATCAGTTCCATTTCCAGTAGTTTTGGGTGCGTTTTAGTTTGTTGGTGTTTGTGAAAATAGTATACCTTTATTTCTTCGTTGATAGTTTTTATATTCAGGTCTTTGTGGATCCGTTCATTTTTGACGTACAAAGGGGCATTAATTGTTTGTCTCAGAGTTTTAAACGGGAAACCTTTGAAGTATTTCGATATTGGATTTGGCTGTACTTCCAGTATAGCTTTTTTTTGTGGGTGGAGCGAGAGGGCGTGTCAGACTCTTACTGACTAAAACCCACCCCTGTTCCTTCCCTGCCTGAGTGCCCAGGGGTGCGGTAACTCATTTTCATAATTTATCCGCTACCCATATGTATAGTTCCAGTACAGCTGGATACAGTATGATGCCGTAGCACCAGATAGGCTGGAGGATACATTTGTACAAGAGTAGTTTGCTTTCCTGGGTCATTTGTGATTTTTTTGTTTAACGTCCTGTTTAAGGAACAACAAGCCCCAACATAGAAAAAGCCACGCAGATTGATCGATTTTACAAAAAAATGAGCATTTTATAATACGTTTACAAGTACGATTCAATTTTTAAAAGAGCGCGCGTAACATTGTCACCACGTTATTTACCAATTTATATGTTAGCTGAACTCAATCTGTTTACAATAACTTTCAGTGATCGGTTGCCAAACAACACATACTTTTATAGCTTGCGTTTACGTGAGCAAAACGAGCGGGATAAGGATTTATTTTTATTTTACTCAAAGTCTAAAACAGGAAAATATACCTATATTATATATATATTCGTATTGTATTGACTATGACTAAATGTGTTTTCCCGAATACAAATCCGGCCGACTACCCATCTTCCCAGAGACGGTGGGATAAGCCGCTCTGCAGAGTAGTTCAGGAAAACCTAATTGCTACATCTGCTACTACTTACTTGTTGTGGGAGAGTGGGAGTCAGGCCTCTGGCTTCACGCACTACCGTCGTCGAACATAGGCACCTTGTTCGACGATACTACTTTTCGCCTCGCTGTTGCGTTACGTCTAGGCGCTTCCTGTTGTTCTCCTCATCGCTGCCACTGTGGCGAAGATGTCAACAGCCTCGGATACCACGACCTGTCATGCAGCCGAAGCGCGGGTCGCAAACCGCGGCACGTGAATATCAACGACATCATTCAACGAGCTCTTGTCACCGCATTCCAGCTGTATTAGAACCACATGGTCTGGCTCACGATGATGGTAAAAGACCGGATGGCATGTCGTTATTTCCGTGTAAGTTGGGTAGGCCTTTAGTGTGGGACGCTACATGTGTGGATACTCTCACGCCATCTCGTCTTCCTAGTTCGTCGTGCTGTGCTGGTGCTGCCGCTGCGGCTGCAGAGAACCTCAAGAGGCGGAAATGTAACAACTTCGTCGGTAGCTACATTTTCGAGCCGATTGAGGTTGAAACCCGTGGGCCGTGGGGTCCAAGTACACATTTAGTGTTTAAAGATCTTTCTTAACGCCTTGTTTACACTTCGCGTGACCAAAGGCTGGCTTAAGCATTGCCATACAATGTGGCAACACCGCCAGTCTTTTGAGCATACTTCCAGTAGACAGCGATGCGGAGGAATTTTATGACGCCAGATTGTAAGTTTTATTTAGTTAGCGAGTTTTTGTTTTCATTACAGTTAGTTATGTATTTTATAAGTTTGTAAATATTTATAATCAAAGCTTGTAATTCCCCTTCTATGACTAAATAAATACATTTAATTTCATTCATTTATTTATCTAAACGTCATATACAATGGTGGCACATAGGTGGACTTAATATAACAAGGCATTTCAAACAAACAAAAAAATCCAACAATAACCAATTAAATAATCAATTTTCTTTTTCTCATTTAATTTATTTTGTTTTTTAACTAGGTACCTTTTTTGGGGGGGGAGGGGGGGGGGAGGAAATCCTCCAATGACTTCTCCCGCTCTAGGGTAGAGCGGAAGGGCGTGTCAGACTCTTACTGACTAAAACCCACCCCTGTTCCTCCCTGCCCTGAATGCCCAGGGGCGAGGTAACTCTTTCGAATTTATCCTCAACCCCCGGGCAGGCATCGGCCATGATGGGCCCCGTCCTGTTTGCTGACAACTCTTTGAGGCGCGCGTGGAACAGTACGCGCTGTCGCCTCTCGGACCTGGTGCTGATCGGACGGCGAGCTACCCACCGCTCGTTACTAGGTAAGTACCTCACAATGCTGTCCTTTTACCCAAAGCATGACTGGTGGCGACTTCGTGGCTTTAATTTATTCTATGTTCCCATTATGTACATGAAGTTTAAATAAATAAATCAATAAGTAAAAGCTTGTAAAAATTACTTATTTCACTAGTTTCCTAAAACCATGTCATTATATATAAAACAAAATCCATTCTGTCCTTGATTATCTTATTTTAGCAGCGCAATAGCGCCACTTTCCAGCACACCGGCAGGGCTGTCACAAACAACAACTTCCCCTCTTCAGATTAGGCCACATCCAGTCACCAAAGTACCAAACACTGGTGGGTTCCTAAACAATGCAGTTCGAAGTTCATTGCGGACAGTTCCTCTTTCCTCTGTTCCCTCGTCACGGGAAACTTTGGTCCCCCTTCAAGGTTGGGTAATAACACTACTGTACGCGCCAGTACCGCCAAAGTTTGTACATAACAAGCCCTGGATACCTAAGGAATGATTTGTGTGAACGCCTGTACGTACAGTCTACGAAAGAAATATGTACCGTACCTATGGAGGAGAAGAGTTTGATGGTCGTTGGCTGATACGTCAAGTCTATGAACCATATCGAATATGTAACCTTTACTTTTTTAAGCATATTCAAGGCGGTATCTACTTGCTACTTTTGTGTGTATGCTGAGAAATCACTTGACTTGATATTTTATTGAATTTTGCTTCCAGAATGTGCGTTAATTGTGTATTATATTTAACATTCTTGTCTATTGACAACCACTCAAAAGTGCGAGCTCCGTCAAGGTTCTACCCGCGATCAATTCATGAAAATTTCCGCATTATGTTAATATTTTATCTGAATACCAACCACTTTCGCTGTGTGTACGTTCCTGGCTGTAAGAAGCCTATTTGTCTGAACTTGGTGTCGTTTGCATGCCGTGTGAGGGGAACAATGCATCGTTCAAGATAGATCTCACGCCGCGACTCCTAAGGCAGGATCATATTACGAGCCATTCATCCGAGATCCCTACCTACCTGATATTTGCCGACAACTTGTGGAAGTTATTGCACGCTTGTTTTATTTGATAGATGATTTACTTGCCTACGTGAAAATCTTGTTGAATTTTTCTTATTAACCTAGAAGCCGTCTATCGGCAAATGTTAGGAAACGAATTTTCATACAAAATTTCATCCCCTATTTGAATTATAAAAATCAAAGGGTGAATACTTTGATTTTTTTTTAGAAATCTTGTCTTCGTGCTGACCTTAGTGTTATTATTTACTGCACAATTAAGACATATGTATAAATACAAATACAAAGGCACAGTTAAAGGCAAGGCCGAGCTTACTCGTACCTTTGTTCTATACGGAAATGTTAGTGCAAATTGTCATGCTACTTGATCCTCCTAGACTCGGTGAATGAATGTCTTTTTACTCAACTGCAAGGAAAGGGTTATATTTTAACACACTTTTATTAGCTTCATCTGTAACTTACTAAATAAGTTAAAAAATCTTAGAAGTTAAAGACCCTGAATGTTTAGTTTGGATGACAATGCATGCTTTGCTACTACGTCACTTAGACGTCATTCTTAATCTAATATGGCGGACTAGCAATTATTTTGTACGCATTCTCAAGTTTTTCTCAGCATACACTTTCATATGATACCCATGTATCAAATGAAAGGGAGACGAAAAATAAAAAAAGTGTTTTTTGTTTTTTTAAACTATATAAAATTATTTACGTAGATGTTCATTTCAAGCCTGTGTTATTTCACATTAAGTTATTTTATTCTAAAACAAACTGCACTAATATTCAGAATCACTTGAAAATACTACGTATTTCTAATTTGTAATAACAATAACAACACACTGGAATCGTCACATCCGTCTTCTAAATGTAGTTATATGATTTCCTCTCTTACCCATTATTTTAGTGGTCATTTTGATGTCTATGTTCCGGAACGAAATATCTGCGGGCGGAAATACTTACATTTCCTTATCATCATTCTCTTGCCCTAATCCTAATCTATTATCATCTTAGTAGTCGCCTCCAAGGTCCGGGTCGACGGCGCGTTATGTTCCACGCGTGCCTCAAGAGATCTCAGCACTAATTGACGGAACCCGCTAGGGGTGATGCCTGCCAGGGTTGCAGGTGCCATGTGTTTGAAAGAGTCACCCCGGGTCCTTTCTTTTTTTTCGTTGGGTGGGAAATCATCCAATAACATCTCCCGCTCTGGGTGGAGCGGAAGGGCGTGTCAGGCTCTTACTGACTAAAAACCCACCCCTGTTACTTTCCTTCCCTCAGTGCCCAGGGGCGCGGTAACTTTGTTTCGAATTTATCCACAACCCCCGCACAGGCATCGGCCATGACGGGCCCCATCATGAATGCTGACAACTCTCAGAGGCGCGCGTGGAACACTACGCGCCGTTGACTCTCGGGCCTGGTGCTGATCGGACGGCCAGCTACCCATTACTCCCCGTCTGCAGGCCCGGGTCTACGGTGTCCGGAGATCGTCTCGCGGCGCTGGAAGCCCCAGGCTCCTGCGGCGGCTGCTGCTGAGAGCGTGAGGGCGCGCCTCCCTCTTCGCGAGCATTACTGCTTCGCAGAAGAAGGAAACTGCTTCCCATTCCCTCTCGCTCCGTACCATGGCCTGAACCAGGGCCGGGCGCGAGAGGTCGCACCCGCCTATCGCATCCACGAGGACACGGCGGTGCTCCGCCCAAGCGGGGCAGACCTCCACTATATGCCCCATCGTGTCCTCTGGGTGATCCGCGCAGTGGTAACACCCGGGCGTTTCCCGCCTTATACGAAACCGGAACCTCCCGAAACAACCGTGTCCGGTAAAGACCAGCGTCAGGCGGAAGGTGAGGACGCCGTGGCGCGTCTCCAGTCACTCCTCAAAGAGGGGCACTATCGCTGCAATGGTGGCGTCCCCAGCGCTGGGTTGCGACAGTCGCTCTCTCCATGTTGCCATGAGATCCTGCTGGAGCTCTGTCCGCCGAGCCGCGAGGTGTCGTGGCAGCGGACTTTCGCCCCGGCGCTTCGCCTCCTCGCGCCACTCATAGAGGTGCGCGAGGACCTTTGCCTCCAGATCCCCTGGCGACAGTCCGGCAAGAAGGCTCGCCGCCTCTCAGGAGACCGTGCGGTATTCTCGGATTATACAAATGGCCATGACCCTTTGGGACGCGTTTAACCAGCGAGCTGGTCGCCGCCTCAAGGAACCCGCCCACACTGGTGCCGCGTAAAGGCCACGAACCGCACCTGCGGCTCCTGGCAGAGGTAACTGAAAAAACACGGGTGGGTTTTTAGTCAGTAAGAGTCTGACACGCCCACCCACTCCACCCAAAGCGGGAAAAGTTATTTGATGATTTACTACACCAAAAAAAAACGTAGTCGCCTCCTTTCCGGCCATATTATTTTCCCCAACTTAACTTAGAGAGAACATTCGTGTTTATTCATACGTTCATCACGATATTTTTTTATTCCTCCGCGTTACATGCCCGTATCATGACAACCGATCTACTCGATCTACTTTTGAAATTCAGATTCAACGAAAAATAATTGCATCAGAATCATTTGCGAGGGTTTAGTGAAACGGGACAGACAGACAGTCGCGGAAGTAATTCCGTAAGTGTTCCGATTCAATATTATTACGAACCACTTAAAATAAGTGGGACACAGCCATCAACGTTTGTTAATGGGAGAAATGTTTATACAAATGTACAGTAAGTATAAGACAGCAATGCTCGTTTTCACTAACTCTGGGCGACACCTAAATATAATACCTACATAAAATTAGCACTATTTTAACACGCTTTTTAACTGACTTCAAAAAAAAAAATACAGTCGAATTGACAACCTCCTCCTTTTTTTGAAGTCGGTTAAAAAAGGAGGAGGTTCTCAATGCGAATGTATTTTTTTTTAATTTATTTTTTATGTGTGTTACCTCATAACTTCTTACTACGTGAACCGATTTTGAAGATTTTTTTTTTTTGAAAGCTGTTGCTTCACATTTGGTGCCATTTTAATTTGGTGAAGCTCTGATGAAGAACTTCGGAGATACACAATGGAACTCTTCAATAAATGATAGCAAGCCTTCCAGAATTGCTGCAATCGCATGTCTGTATATTGTTTTCACCACTTCACAACATTACATCACGCTGATGCGCTCTGATTTGTACAGTCACCTTGATACACCCTAATTTCACCAACTACTTTCAAATTCCCTATTTTTGGGGCTATCAATTCGGGCATAACTTTAATATTAATTTAGTTTTAGAATGGGGGAAAACAACTAAAAAGTGAAAAATAAAAAACTTTTTACAAAAAAATACAACCGACTTCCATAAATAATACTAAAAAATGCAAAATAACTTTAATTTCGGAAGTCGGTGTCAAATAACGAAGAAACCAAACTAGAAACACCGACTTCCGAAATTAAAGTTATTTTGCATTTTTTAGTACTCGTATTATTTATGGAAGTCGGTTGTATTTTTTTTGTAAAAAGTTTTTTTATAGAATCTACTCGTAGCTTCACTTTAACTTTGTAAAAAAGTCTTAGAAGTTAAACCAATGCCCGGTTTTCGATCGAGCTGAAATTTTGCATACGTGTTATGTTTGAATGACAATGCAGGTGACAAAAGTGACGTCATTCTAAATCAGAAAAAAAGAAGATTCTAATCAGAGGGCATACAGCGCTCTGCGTGTACAATACAATAATGCCTTCAGGGTGTTGATGGGGCTGCCGCGCTACTGCAGTGCGTCCGTTATGTTTGCAGAGGCGGAAATTGATGGCTTTCACGCCATCATGCGCAAGCGATGCGCCTCCATCATGCGCAGGGTACGCGTCAGCCCCAACAGCATCTTGGAGACTATAGCGGACAGGTGGGATAGCCCCATACTGGGACATTGGATACGCCTACATGCCACTGTGGCGTAATATAATAAAATAAAAAAACTGGTAGTTATAAGTACTAACAATAGATTTTAAGTTGTGTGTAATGTTATACTAACAAATTATGGACTTTGTCTGAAATATAAGATTTTTATTTTTTTTAATTTTCTTAAATTCAATATGGCGGACTTCCAAAGATGGCGGACTAGTTAATTATAAGCATTCTCATGATATGTGTATCAAATGAAAGGGTTAGCAGAATACGAGAACTAACTATGTGTATTTTTTAGTTTTTCAATGTATAATTATTTTAATTCACTGAAAAGCAGAGCAAAAATAAAATAAAATAGACATTACATTAAGGTGTCGTCTAGTGGTAGTGGAACCGGGCAGAAGTACATTTTCAAATCGATAAAATATTTTTCAAGTGAACGTGTTTTTTAGATTTCCTGCAATCATGTGAAAACGGCAATAAACTTAGGTTTTTCAAAATTAATTGAGGCATTTGTGGTCGGAACCTTTATAATTATTAAGGGATAGCTGACCGAACAGACGTTGTGTTATTTCCTTGGTCACGCAAGGCAATAGGGATTCATTTATATATATATATATATATAGTAGCTTCTGCTAGCGGTTTCGGCTGTGTGAAATTCGAAAACTATCGCAAGGGTACTCAATAAAGTCGTGGAATAAAAAGTGTCCTGTTTTTATTCGGGACATGGTCTACCCGTGTTCCAAGTTGCATCCAAATCAGAGAGACAGAATTACTTTCACTTTTATAATATTAGCTGCGCCCCGCGGTTTCATCCGCGTCAACCGGGATGAAAAGTAGCCTATTTGTTAAAATTTACGTTTAGGCTACTTTTTATTCCAGTTAGCTTATACCCTAGATAGGAAGAAGTGAGCTAGAGCGTAAAGAAGTAACAAACATACAAACAAACACACACACACTCACGAACTTTCGCCTTTTTAATATTAGTGTGATAGTGTGATTAGTATGGATATTAAGTATATGGGCCCAAAACTATCCAAGAGCATTTCTAATGCTTTAATAACGAGTATTGTTTCCTCGAAACATTCATCGCTTACCGCACAGCATCCTAAATCTCCAAGACGAGAAATCTCTAAACTAGGTATGCCAGTTAATTAAAACGTTGCAGCTCCAAAACTAAGCAGTATTTAATAATAACAGCCGCAAAATTCACTGGATCTCAAGCGGTCTTGGCGCAGAACGTCCAATTCGCAAAACGGCATGTTGAAAACTAAAAGTCCGATTCGCAGAATGTTCAGTTTGCAAAAAGTCCGATATTCAACATTTGCTTCGTGGTCTTATTCTTGCTTTTGTAGAATAAAATAAATAAATACAATTAAAGGTATGAATTAATAAAGTAATAACAGCCGCACGGGTCGATCCATCAGGTTAAAAGCTACGCTTGCCGGGGTTGGTCCGTAGATGAGTGACCATCTTTACATGCCGAGGCTCCTCCGTGCCTCGGCAAGCACGTTAAGCCGTTGGTCCCCGCTGTCAATCGTGGATCTTTGACAGTCGTTACGGGTCGTTGGAGGCCCGAAAGTCTGACATCCAGTCTTACCAAGGGGTAATACGATACTATTACCCAGTAACTGGGTTGTGGAGGTTAGATAGGCAGTCGCTCCATCGCTGGTATTCAGCTGCATCCGGTTTGACTGGAAGCCGACCCCAAGATAGTTGGGAAAAGGCTAGGCAGATTTTTTAAAGGTATGAATTTTATTAATGTTATTTTTATCCTACTAATATTATAAATGTGAAAGTTTGTGAGTGTGTATGTTTGTTACGTCTTCACGCTCAAACGGTTGGATCGATTTGGATAAAATTTGGTATGTAGATAGCTTATAGCCTGGATTAACATATAGACTACCTTATATTCCGGTCTAGGCGGGTAAAACCGCGGGGCGCAGCTAGTTATTTAATATTTTAAAGTAATAAGTCAAAACCAGAGGATGGACGGCGTCGCCGAGGCCGACCCAAAAAGTGGTGGCGAAATGCTGGTTGGAAGTGGCGCAAGAAAAGGGTCTGGAAAATTATGTGGGACACTGCAGACTATTAAAAAAAAGTAATAACCGGTCCTTTTGCAAATCGGATCTTTTACGAGTCGGACACTTTGCAAATTGGACGCTCTACACCAAGACCTTTCAAACAACCAGTGAGTTGGTGTGCGAAGCTCTTGCACAAGTTGACAATACTTGCAAACTTTTAGTCAGTGCTAATGAATCTATTAACGGAGAAACTTTACTGCAAATACTATTGTTCGCCATCCCGCTGGAGAGTTTTAAATTCCGGTGTAACCGTCTTCTGCAAAGGAAAAAGAATAATTAGGATTTTGGACGAAAAATGTTTTTATCTGTAGATAAAGTTGCTGGTCCTACTTAATTTTCAGTTTTTGTCATACATCATGTATTCTTGGTTGGTATGGTACCTTTTCACTGATGGAAACCCACTTTTTGACTGAATCTAGCTCAATAACATTTAAATGTCTAACCTCACTTAACTATTAAGATTATTAATTAATTTATCTGGGCTTACGTCCAAGATTTTACTAAATGTACGGTCTTTAATATTAATTATTAGGTACTAGTCCTTATGGCATTTTATTTCACCACTTAGTCTTTGGATTGAACTAGGTATATATAGATTGAGTCGAAATTATTAAACTGTTTAGGTTAGTAGGTACTTTCATAAACCCGTAGAAATGTACTTCAAATGTAAAAAAAATCAGTAGCTTTTCGATGTTCTTACAAGACAAAGTAGCCTAGCATTACACTGATTTGTATAATCACTGACGTCGCACTTTTAAATACTTCTACCATCACTTTCACCACTGACCCAACAAAGCACCTCTTACAGCCAGACGAATTCCCACATGTTCAATTAATACCAAAATACCCTTCATATTTGTGTAGCATCACTCGTAAATCTCTGTTACCCAGTTCAAGGCTACCAATTAAATCATACGGGGAACGCGAGTATAAATTACACTTATAATAATTCAAAATCGTGTGCTGTTGTTATAATTTCTGTGCAAAACTGTTTTTCTGTTTATTTTGAACCTACAAATATTTTGGGAGGAAATAATTCATGTTTTTCATAGAATGCCTAAATATATGAAAGTTGAAAAGACAGTAGGTACCTACACATACACACGCACACGCATACGCGTATGGTACACATTTGTTTGATACGAAAATCATCATTATAGATGAACCACGGTAAATAAAAGCAGAAACATATTTTGTCCAAATTGGTTCAAATACCTAAAATAATCAAACACTGCACTTCGTGCCCATAAAACCTGCATTGCTGGATAAAATGTACCGCCGAATCAAAATGTAATATCTTGTAATAAACAAATGCCGAATAGATTAATTAATGTATTAAAAATCTAATAAAAAAGTTGTCAGAGTTTTTCGATTATATTAATTAATGTATTAAAATTCTAATAAAAAAGTTGTATGAGTTTTCCGAATAGATTAATTTTATTAATGTATTAAAATTCTAACAAAAAAGTTGTCCGAATTTGCCGAAGGTTCAAATACCTAAAATAATCAAACACTGCACTTCGTGCCCATAAAACCTGCATTGCTGGATAAAATGTACCGCCGAATCAAAATGTAATATCTTGTAATAAACAAATGCCGAATAGATTAATTAATGTATTAAAAATCTAATAAAAAAGTTGTCAGAGTTTTTCGATTATATTAATTAATGTATTAAAATTCTAATAAAAAAGTTGTATGAGTTTTCCGAATAGATTAATTTTATTAATGTATTAAAATTCTAACAAAAAAGTTGTCCGAATTTGCCGAAGGTTCAAATACCTAAAATAATCAAACACTGCACTTCGTGCCCATAAAACCTGCATTGCTGGATAAAATGTACCGCCGAATCAAAATGTAATATCTTGTAATAAACAAATGCCGAATAGATTAATTAATGTATTAAAAATCTAATAAAAAAGTTGTCAGAGTTTTTCGATTATATTAATTAATGTATTAAAATTCTAATAAAAAAGTTGTATGAGTTTTCCGAATAGATTAATTTTATTAATGTATTAAAATTCTAACAAAAAAGTTGTCCGAATTTGCCGAAGGTTCAAATACCTAAAATAATCAAACACTGCACTTCGTGCCCATAAAACCTGCATTGCTGGATAAAATGTACCGCCGAATCAAAATGTAATATCTTGTAATAAACAAAGGCAGAATAGATTAATTAATGTATTAAAAATCTAATAAAAAAGTTGTCAGAGTTTTTCGATTATATTAATTAATGTATTAAAATTCTAATAAAAAAGTTGTATGAGTTTTCCGAATAGATTAATTTTATTAATGTATTAAAATTCCAACAAAAAAGTTGTCCGAATTTTCCGAATAGATTAATTAATATATTAAAATTGTAATTAAAAAATCTATTGCTTGTTCGTAATGTTTTTAAGCCAAACCACTGATACAATTTTTACTTATTTTTTTATACAGATAGATTGAACCTCGGGTAAGGACATACAATATTCTATACCGGTAGTATTCCCTTGATAAAATTACTGAATTTCATGCGGGCGAAGCCGCTGGCAGTAGCAAGTAACAAATAAGTAATACTAAAATGAATTAATGCAAACAAACAAATAGGTAAGTAAACACTAAAAAGATATTACTCTATATGCGCTTTTGAAGGAAGAGCTCTGGAAGGGCTTACGGAGCTGTTAATAGAAGTACCTACATTTTGTGTACCAGATATAATAATTAGGGAGTACCTCCGCAGCCGGCGCCGTGTACCGAATTAGCTACCAGCGCTAGCTATGTTATTTCCGGATTTTATGTTTTACTGAGAATGTTTATTAAAACTTTCTTGAATTTGCAAAAAAGATCATAAATTCAGTTAAAATGTCCAAAACGCCGCAAACAAGTTTTAGAAAATCCAAAAAGTAAACGGTTCAAGCTAGATTTGAACTTGCAATCACTAGTTCGTAGACTAAAGAGTTGTTGGGGTCGAGTGGTCGCCCTCTCACTTCAAACTTACAACCGTCGTAAGTAAGGTAAGCTTACGAAGCTACCGGCAGCAGTGTACTGCTGGTTTCCAACGGCGTTATTTATGGGTGCCACCGCCGGCAGCGGAGGCACTCCCTAATAATTATTGTGTTTCTAACAATCTATTCTTAATAAAAAAAAATTACAAAAAAATACCGACTTCCAGGAAAAGTGCAAAATAACTTTAATTTCGGAAGTCAGTGTCCCGGTGGATTTGTGTCTTTGGTTTTAGACACCGACTTCCGAAATTTAAATAACTTTGCACTTTTTTTGGAAGTCGGTAATATTTTTTTGAAAAAAACTTTTTTATTTTTCACTTTTTAGTCGTGGTTCCCCAGTAAATTGTGTTAACAATACATAGACATACGGTCGGAGCAAACCCGGTAGATTTGCTGTCAATTTTCGAAGAATTCCGTTGTCTGTCTCTGAAACTCATCATCAGATCTATCATCATCTTCCTGCCCTTATCCCATGTTACTTGGGGTTGGCGCAACACGCTTTTTTCTTCCATTCAGTCCTGTCAGCCGTCACGCTATCACTAACTCCCTTTTCTTTCAGATATATATGAAATTTAAATGGTATCATTGCGAAATAAACCTCTTTCGAACAAAAAAAGATTTTTGCAAATCCGTAAACATATGATGGAGTTATGCCCGAACAAACATAAAAAAAAAATACAAACATCCGAATTAATAACCTCCTTCTTTTTGAAGTCGGTTAAAAATACATATTAATGTTTTTTTATACTGTCCCACTGCTGGGCAAAGTCCTCCCCCAAATACTTCCAGGTATTCTTACTACAAGCTTCTTCGAACCAGCCCTTGTGGTAGGCGTGTAGGTCGTCACACTATCTCTTCCTAGGCCGGCTTCGGTGGCGCCGTCCAACCTCAGGGCCCATTTTGTGGAGACCATTACCCAGCGGTCACTGTACAGCTGCGGCTGACGTGACCCGCCCAATCCCATTTTAGCCTGGCAGCCTTTTTGCCTAGGTCAATGATCCCCGTTATTATATATTTATGTTTCTTAAGCATCCGTTCAGTAACCCTTCACTAAATTCCGTAGATGAATTACGGCTCAAATGTTATATAACAAACAAAAATACTTGTGTTATGAAAATAATATTCAACATTCGTGTTTACCTAAAAAAACAAATTGTAAAGTTTGTTTTAATGTATTTCATATTCCGCGAGGGATCAGTTGAAATGTACACATGAACAATAAATCAAAAAGGTTTTGCCAAAATATAAATGATGACTTTCAGTCCTGAAAAATATTTTAACTTATTGGTCAGAATAAAATCAGTTGCGGGCTCAAACAAAGTAATGTAGATTAGAAACCAAGTTATTTTAGGTATCCTCCATCAGTGAAATCTCGGAGGGTTTTCATAAAAGCTTATTTTCAGAAAATATTTATTTATTTATTTAACAATTTATGTACACAGAACAGACAGAAATGAAACACAAAAAAAGAGTAATTATGTACAAAGGTAATGCTTATTTCTAATGAAATCTCTTCCAGCATACCTGCGAAAGGAGAGTTGGAAAAAAAGGGAAGTAAACACTGTGTGGTAAAGTAGTAGGAAAAAAAGAATACATAAAACCAAAAAAAAGAATAATAAACAATGAAATAAGATAACTAAAAGCAAACATATACCATAATATAATAGATACAAATACATATATAGGCAACATACTAAAATATATACTAAGCAATATTATGAAATAAATAATACATAATAATAAATAAATACTTATAACAACTATGATGAAATTGAAAGATAGTGATCTTTGACACTCCTCTTAAAGACTGGAAGAGTCTGGCAGTCCCTAGTTTCAGGCGGCAGAGAATTCCACAACCGTACAGCGTGCGTAGTGAAGGAGTAAGAGTAGTAGTCAGTATTATGAGGAGGGGATTTGAGGAGTTTCCTGAGATGCGACCTGCAAGGCGCATCAGGAGGGCGGGCGTAAGAAAAGCGTTCCCGCAGATAGGAGGGAGTTTCAGGGTTGTGAAGGATGTTAAACAGCAGACACAATATCCGAGAGTTCCTGCGAAGTCGAATAGGGAGCCACTTGAGTACCTTGCGAAAGCCGGAAACATGATCATACTTTTTAAGATTGAAAACAAAACGAATGCAGATATTTTGCAATCGCTCAAGTTTATTTAAAAGCTCCTCGGTGGCATCCAAATAACAGGCGTCGGCGTAGTCATTGATAGGCTGAATCAGTGTTTGGGCAAGGGAAATTTTGGTGTTCAAGGGCAAAAAGCTCTGGAGGCATTTCAGCGAGTGGAATGTGTAGTGCACTTTGCGACTGACTTCAGCGACATGGGCAGTCCAGGATAAGATAGCAGAAGATCCGTGTGACAAATTTATGCCGTAAGGTGACTAATGGGACATCTCAGATGGCTGTTATGTATCAGTCCTTGACACATAAAACTACTCAAGCGTACACCACTATTGAACACCTACAAGAGCAGCAGAGCATTGCGAATTCACTTCGACAATTCAAAGAGGACTTAGAAAGTAAAATGAAGCACGTAGAAACTACTTCCTTCGCGAATATGGTCAAGAAGGGCTCCGACAACTACATCCGCCCTGCAAATTTAAGCTCCGTTGCTATTTATCCTAGCGATAAATCTAAAACCAGCGACGACACTAAGTCCCTCGTCCAGAAAATCATCTCTCCCGAGGAACTCAAACTTCATGTTCGAGGCGTCAGAAAAGTGAGAAACGGAGGGGTCATCATCAGCACGGACAAGAGAGCAGACATAGAAAAATTACGGAAGTCGGAGAAACTAGCTTCATCGGGCTTTACCGTTGAAGAACCAACAAAGCGCCGTCCTAGGATTGCAATTATCGGTGTCCCCGTAGCCCTAACTGAACAGGAGGTATTTGATTGTATTTTCGAGCAAAACCTCTCTGAGAAGCTGCCGAACACAACCCGTGAGTCCCTCTTAGCTACAATAAAATTAAGCCACAAATCAGGTAAGAAAAATCTGAGTACCTGTAATTATATTATAGAATTACCAGCTAATGTCAGGAGAATTCTTATTGACCAAGGGCGAATTTTCATCAATTGGACGTCCTGCCCCGTGAGAGATTTCACGATAGTCACCAGGTGTTTCAATTGTCAGCAATTTGGACATGCTGCCAAGTATTGTCGAGAAACTAGCACAACTTGTAACCACTGTGGAGAGACTGGTCACTCCTTCAAGGATTGCAGCAATAAAAACGCTCCCCCCAAATGTGCGACGTGCAATCGCTTCAAGCGCAAATGTGACCATCAAACTGGTGATGCTAATTGCCCGGCACGCAAGTTCGCAGAGGAAAACTATATCAATTCTATAGATTATGTAGGCGCCTAAGAGCGCTACAGATTTTATATCCTTTTAAGCACGCAAACAGGAGTTCAATTTTATTTTTACATTTTTAAATAGTAACTTTACTTATATTATGATCGATAATTTGCTTTGTGACCTAGATAGCTTTTCTGTGTCTGAAACTAAAATCTGTAATGTTGAAGACTGTAAACATTTTATTCCCGCTGTGGATAAAACATTAACTTTGCTCACCCAAAATATTCGCAGCATAAACAAAAATATGAACGGTTTCGAAGTGTTGTTACAGAATCTTGGCATAAGCTGTGATATAATTGTCCTGACAGAATGTTGGTTGTCCAACCAGGCACTCAATTTACCGCCCCTGGATGGGTATTATTCTCACAAAACCAATCGACACATCAATCAAAATGACGGCTTAGTCATTTATATCAAGAAAAATCTGAAAGCAACCGTAGAGGAACCGATAGTTCAGGATAGTAATTGCTTGATCATTAAAATTAGCCCCGATATAGTGGTAATGGCTGTATACAGACCTCCTTCTCAAGATATAGACCGATTTTTAGACTCTCTTGACACACTTCTACAAAAGTTGTGTAATTTTAAAAACATTATACTAATAGGTGACATAAATATTAACATTGTTTCCGGGAACATCGATAATCATGCACATAACCTAAACATTTGCTCATATCACGGACTATTGCCAGCTTATCATTACCCCACGCATCAAAGTGGGTCATGCTTAGATCATATTATTTTGAAAACAAAAACACCAACAAAAACATTCATTACTAATTCTTCACTAACTGATCATAATGCAATTTTACTAACATTACAAATATCTTTACCTAGAAAAAACTGCATGCGCAGCTATACTAAAGTCAATATGGCAAAACTTGAAAATCACATACGCAGCATAAATTTTGACCCAGTTTACAACTCATGCGACGCTAATACTTCCCTAAACTACTTCATAGGCTCACTGCAACATGCAATAATTAAAAACACATTCACTACTAAAATGCCTAGGAAATATAGTACTGTCAAACCCTGGATTACTCCAGGTCTCGTCCGTTGTATAAGACACAGAGACAAATTGCACCTAAAATCTAAACTCGCACCTGACAACGAGGTTCTTAGCATAACGTATAAAAGGTACAGGAACTTCTGTAATAACCTTCTGAAGAAAATTAAAATACAGCATGATAAATATGAGCTGCAATCAGCAGGAAAAAATAGTAAACTTGTCTGGAAATTCATAAGAACAAATACTTTTAGGGCAAAAAACTCTGAACCTCCACTTGATTTACTATCAACAGGTATCAGCCCATCTGTCGCAGCAGATAAAGTAAATAATTTTTTTGTCAACGTTGGTAAAAATCTGGCTGAATAAACACCTACAACTAGAACTCACCCTTGCCAAACCAGACTAGTGTAACTATAAATCCAGTTAATTCCTTTGTTTTATTAGATACCGACGTCGATGAAGTTTTAGGAATAATTGCCGGGTTAAAAGATGAATGCGCTGTCGGGTGGGATGATATACCAAATAGGATCCTTGAGAAATTTAAATACCTACTTGTTCAGCCTTTAACACATATCTTACAGCTATGTCTGTCAAATGGAGTTTTTCCTAGTCTACTTAAAAAAGCATTGGTGACGCCTGTATTCAAATCTGGAGACAAGTACTGCGTTAATAACTACAGACCCATTTCAGTCTTAACGGGCCTCTCGAAAATTTTGGAAAGAATTATAAATAATAGGTTAATAAAATATCTTGAGGACAACAAATTACTATCAAATAGTCAATTTGGTTTTAGACCAAAAAGGTCAACCTGCCAAGCAGTACTCAAAATGACAAATTATATTACTACTAATCTGGATAATGGTTTGCATTGCATGGGAATTTTCCTGGATCTTGCCAAGGCTTTCGACACAATTTCTTGCTCTAAACTATTGCACAAGCTTGAAACACTTGGAATAAGAGGAACACAACTCCAACTTTTTTCTGATTATCTTAAAAATCGTTATCAGTGTGTAAAAATCGGTCAGTATAAAAGTTCAGAACTTAAAAACAGCTGCTACGGCATTCCACAAGGAAGTATTTTGGGACCAACATTGTTTTTAATTTATATAAATGAGCTGTGCAACCTGAAATTACCAGATGGTATCATAACGTCATACGCAGATGACACAGCCCTGTTGTTTACGGCTAAATCACGAGAAGAGGTCTATAAAAACGCTCAGAGTGGCTTTAACATAGTATCAAATTGGCTTTGTATGAATCTACTAACATTAAATGCAGATAAAACCAAATGTATTCTGTTTAGAATGAGAAACACTAATATTCTACTTAATAACCTTACCATTTATGCTCACAACTGTACGACAGACGCTGACGCTGCTTGTTCGTGTCCTACTCTAGCTAAAGCCGATCATATGAAATACTTAGGTGTTACACTTGACACAAATCTAAATTTCCGTAAACACATTGATTTGCAATGTACTCGAGTTCGTAAATTAATATATATCTTTAAAAATTTACGTCACATTGCTGACTTTAAATTAATTAAACAAGTATATTTGGCTTTGTGCCAATCTGTTCTTACATACTGCATAACTTCATGGGGCGGTGCTGCGAAATCAATTTTACTCCCTCTAGAACGCGCTCAAAGAGCGATTCTAAAGGTGGCCACCTTTAGGCCTTTTAGATTCCCTACACACCAGCTTTACATTGCATGTGAGTTGCTAACAGTACGCCAATTATTTATATTGCACATCATTTTACACCAGCACGTAGAACTCGCCTACAAGCCAGTACCTTCTGACAAAAGAAGGAAAGATTTGGTTTGCATAAAGCCTCAAACTAGGCATGCTTTTGTAAACCGTTTCTATGTCTATTTAGGACCCGATTTATATAATAAGCTCAATAGGATACTTAATATTTATAGTGCCGGTTACAAACATTGTAGTCTAAAGATAAGCGAATATTTGGGTGGACTTGATTACACAGACACAGAGAAGCTGTTAGAATTACTTCAATAGTTATATAGATATTAAATTGATTATTTTTAATTTGTGTTTAGTACAATAAGTAGCATAGTATTATTTCAATAATTAATTAACAGTGGACCAATAATCACATGATCGGTTAGTCTGGGGATGGCCTGAAACACAGGTTTTTATTAACCTAGTTCAGGCATGTCGCCAAAAAAATTATAATGTTAGTACCAACGCACTTTTCAGTAATTTAAAACATGTGTAAATTAAACTAGTTTTTATTTAGGTATTTAAGCCAATCTGTTAAGCACTTTGTATTACTAATACTAAGTATTTATAAGTTTATAAATGTATTACTTTGTAAAAGAACTCAAATAAATAAATTATTATAAATGTATTACTTTGTAAAAGAATTCAAATAAATAAATTATTATTATTATTATTATTATTATCAAGTCTGTTCAGCATATACCTGCCGCCAATAATCATGACCTGAGATTTCCTTGGGTTTATTTGCAGCCCACAGGACCGCGACCATTCCCCAATCAACTCCAGGTCACTGTTCACGGCGGACACCGCAGTCTCTGCATCTTCGATAAGAAAATGGTGGTATAGCTGCAAGTCGTCGGCATAGAGATGAAAGTTAGAGGAAATGACTCTGGTGACAGAGTTAATAAAAATAGAAAAGAGAAGAGGAGAGAGAACGCCACCCTGGGGCACACCCGCAGAAAGACCGCACCAATCCGAGAAAGACTCCTCAAGGCGCACTCGCTGCGAACGGCCTTTAAGATAAGAGTCAAACCATCCAATAGTGGGAGAGGAGAAGTTGAGAGTTTTAAGGATTCCAAGAAGGGTATCGAAGTCAACAGAATTGGCGCTGCTGAAATCAAGAAGTACAAGTAACGTAAGAGATTTGCGGTCCATAGCCCAGCGGATGTCATCAGTAACCTTTAAGAGGGCTGTGACGGTGCTGTGAATACTAAGCTAAGGCTACACGTCTTCCTGCGGACGGCGAGTAATGGGTAGCTCACCGTCCGATCAGCACCAGGCCCGAGAGTCGACAGCGCGTAGTGTTTCACGCGCGCCTGAAAGAGTTGTCAGCATACATGACGAGGCCCGTCATGGCCGATGCCTGCCTAGGGGTTGAGGATAAATTCGAAAGAGTTACCTCGCCCGCGCATTCAGCGCAGGGAGGAACAGGGGTGGGTTTAAGTCAGTAAGAGTCTGACACGCCCTCCCGCTCCACCCAAGAGCGGGAGAAGTCATTGGATGATTTCCCAAACCCAAAAAAAAGGCTTCGTCTTCTTCCTCTAAGTCTGAAATGCAAAATTCACTGGACGGATTGAGCTACCAGTGGTCTGCCTGTTCGGTCGGCGTCGTCGTCACAGTGAATTTTCTGCTGTAAAAGCCTAATCAGGGCTTTTTTTTAACCAAATTTATTTCCATTTCTTCTTCGTCGTATCGATGATTCGAAAATAAATTTCTTTTAACCAGAATTCAGCCACCTGCCTCGTAAACCTTTACTTTTCAGAGTGCAGGAGTTGAAGAGAGGCCACGGCAATAGGAGAGGCATTGTTTGGGACACGGTCATTTATTTCCACGAGACATATCGTAATAGCCGCAGAGTTGCTAACCTGTCGGTTTTGTATTCTGCCAAGCCCGTTCCATCATCGGACCACTCTCGATGCGCCACCGGTACATGGCGGACATCCACCTCACAAAATATTTTGGGAACACATTCATTGTGCGTACAGCTAAGAAGTGGAATTTTCTGCCAGAGTCTGTGTTTCCTGATAGCTAGAACCTGGGGGAGTCTTTGAGTCAAGAATAGGTTATTTTTAGGCTAGCGGGTTCCATTGTCGACCACATCATTTGTTTCCATCAGGTGAGATAGTGGTCAAGCGCGATCCTATCAATGACAAAAAAAAAAGTTTTTACAAGAAATACAACCGACTTCTAAAAATTGCATAATAACCTTAATTTCGGAAGTTGGTGTTTGTATTTTGTTTCTTCGTTATTTGACACCGACTTCCGAAGTTTAAGTTATTTTGCAAGTTTTAGAAATCGGTTGTATTTTTTTTAAAAGCTATTTTTATTTTTCACTTTTTAGTTCTTTTACCCCAGAACTAAAACTAAATAATAAAGTTATGCTCAAATTGATAACCGCATGGAATTTGAGCACCATTGGAGACAACCGAAACATCATCATTTGTGTATACATATTTTTGGTTTATGTTGATTTTTTCAAAAACTACTGAATCAATTTCGATCAAATTTATTTGCGACCACCTCTGTAGTATGGCCTACCAAACAAAAAGAATAAGCAAAATCTATTAACAACTAGCGGAGAAATCGCGTAACATATATACAAAAAAAAAACATACAGACGAATTGAGAACCTCCTCCATTTAGAAGTCTGTTAAAAAAACTTTATAATATCAATTTCATATCGTACGAGTAATATGAATAAAAAACAAAACATAATATAATACCTTAAGTAAAACTCAAAACAATATTCAAATGTAGCACATTACCTAAGCCCCAGGCTTAACTAGATTCGACAGTCTACGTGATTTATCACACAAGTACCTAAGCATATAATATTATATAACGCATCATTTATAGCATATAGCAGCATTGATGGAGTGCGCCTAATAGCACCATTATGTTTGTAATCTATTCAGAATTTAGCTCAGATTTAGACACAATTGAATTTATCAGTGTTTCGTCTATTGAGCGGAGTTAATGGAATTTAATAGTAGTTTGATATTGTTGCATGCTATTTTAGATTTTGGAGAGGTGTTGAGTTTAACAGTTGTTAATTGAATGTCTGAGTAATATGACGACAGACGTTACGTTACAGGTTCTAAAACTAGATTTAATAATAAGTATTCGTTTCCTTGACCAGCGACTGCCAATTTGACTGACATCTTGATAAGCTTTTTACTTCGCTGTACATCGTTCATGTCGATATTCACCTGAAATGAGAAACGATGTTTCAATTGTTATTTCATAATAAAAATCTAATAAGCTTAGTGCTCTTTGAAAATGTTGAAGCAGCAGATACTTATTCTCTAACTTTTATTATTCTATAACATTTATTTCTCATTATTATGTACTATGAACTAGATGATCCTTAGAAAATCGAAATATTACACTTATAAATTAAATGACAGCTAGTCACTTCAAATAGCTCACCTATGTACGAGTCCGTATAGAAACAATCACAGTTCACAAAATCAAACAAAATACATAAGTGAAAAATGCAACAGTTAAAAACAAAAACCCACGTACACCGTTAAAGGCCGAGTATATTGTATTGCCCATTTTCCGTATTATTAAATTTTAATTACAAATTATTACAATTCAATTAATACGCCAGTGATTTTATGGGCTATAAATTATTTCCACATTCATGATGCTACCCACTCCACCGGCCATCATTTCATTTAGCAGGTACAACTCAGGGATGGAAAACCTATGAAATGCGATAAAATAATTTAGGCACGCTGATTCCAGGGAAGACCCTTTTGCAGTCTCCTCAGGGATATGCCCTTACGGGCGTTCCACAGAGCCTCACAGAGGGCATTCCGGACTGTTATTTTAAAAGGCTTCCATGTGCTAAAGATGTGGGTTTAGTGACGTAAATCGTGTGGGATTGTTACCTCTCTAAAACCACCCCGGTGTATCCGCGTATTTATCCCAAAAGTTCGGATGCCTTTTTAAGGTTATTCCCGAAAATAAAAAAGAAAAGGTAAGTTGCACCAGATAAATCACACTAACTTTTACTTTCATATAAATAAACATAAAACTAGAAGAAAAACATTGGTCTTTCGGCGGCGAAAATACTGATGGGTAGACGACATTGTTACCATCGCAAGTACAACCTGGATGAGGCGGGTATAGGAACGTGGGGATTAGAAAAAAATAATCTTTCTTTTTTTATTTATGACGTGTAAAAAGTGTTGTTAAAACCTACTTACAAAAATATATTCATTTATCATTATCATTTTAATATATAATTCAACCTACTTCCATAATAAACACTATAAAATGTTTTCTTGTTTTGATTCTTCGTTATTTGACACCGACTTGCGAAATTAAAGCTATTTTGCATTTTTAACTAAATAGTAAAGTTACGCCCAAATTGATAGCCCAAAAATATGGAATTTGAACACAATTTGGTGAAATTAGGGTGTGCCAGGGTGAACTGTAGGTACAAATCTGTCACCCCTTCAGAGCGTATCGGCGTGATGTTATGTTATGAAGTGGTGTAAACAATAAACAGACATGCGATTGCAGCAATTCATTAACCCTTATAGTCCCGATGACAACGCGGGTTGTCATCGGGCTTCTTCGACAACCCAGGTTTGTCCGCGGATCTTAAGAGGTAGGAGGCTGGTTTTTTTTTGTTTACAAACTCAGTTGAGTTTCGGATCCTAAGAGGTTAAATTTTTTTCCAAGCAAACGTTAACCTTGGGTTGTCGAAGAAGCGCGGTGACAGCCCGGGTTGTCATGGGGACTATAAAGGTTAAGGTTTGCTATCATTTTTTTTTAAAAAAAAAAACGTTGCCCCACACTAGGAATTATTCCTGTATTGTGGGTGCGTTCACAAACATATAAATTCACACACACAAGACACCCAGACCCGGAACAACTATCTGCAGGTCCCATTGTGTATCTCCGAAGTTCTTCATCAGATCTTCACCAAACTTAAATGGGACCACAAGAAAAGCACCAGCTATCAAATTAAAAAAAAAATTGGTTCACCTCGAAAAAGTTCTGAGGTAACACACAAAAAAAAATACAGTCGAATTGAGAAACTCCTCCATTTTTGAAGTCCGTTAAAAAGAGAGGCGTATGCTCTGCAGTGGGCGAAGTCGGGCTACGGATGATGATGATGAAACAGAATATTACGAACAATAGGTATTGTTGTATGAATTATGGGTTTCGGGTTGGGTTACAGCATCCAGTTTGATTTTATGATCATTAAAACACCATGTCAAGGTTCTTAGGCGGCACGTCATGATCACTTTTTTTTAATACAAAATCTGCAGGTTTGCCTGTCAAGGTTTTGCCACCCCTAGTACGTTAATTCATATTGAGAAGATAATGACTTTTACTTGGAGGTGGGCTATTTGTGGCTATGGATTTCGAGTTGCTGTTGATAATGATTTTGATGATCTATTTTAGTTTTATCGGCGGCTTCTAAATAGTGTACAAAGTCACTGTCTGCCACTGTCTGTTTCTGCGCTTATTTCTTCTAAACCACGCAATGGATTTTGATACGATTTTCAGTCATATAAAGATTGGTAAACGAGGAAGGTTTGTGTATATAAATTGCACCCGTGCCAGGGGCCGCGAGACGATCTCCGGCCACCGTAGACCCGGGCCTGCGGACGGCGAGTAGTGGGTAACTCGCCGTCCGATCAGCACCAGGCCCGAGAGTCGACGGCGCGTAGTGTTCCACGCGCGCCTCAAAGAGTTGTCAGCCAAGGGAAGGGGCCTGCCACGGCCGGTGCCTGCCCGGGGGTGGAGGATAAATTCGAAAGAGTTACCTCGCCCCCCGGGCACTCGAGGCAGGGAGGAACAGGGGTGGGTTTTAGTCAGTAAGAGTCTGACACACCCTTCCGCTCCACCCTAGAGCGGAAGAAGTCATTGGATGATTTCCCACCCCCCAAAAAAAAAAAAAAAAAAAAAAAAAAAAAAAAAAAAAAAAAAAACCCGTGGGAAGCCAGGATAGGTCGCTTGTTATTAATATAGAGTAGCCAAATCCGATGTGTACCGTGTACAACTTTTGTTTGCTGTCACTTCGATTTGCTGTTGTTTGATATCCATTTTTTAGTTAGAGTTAAAAATGTTTGGATAGTGTTTAAGACCTTAACCACTTAATTAACTTCAGTTATTGTCTATCTAAAGAGACTTGGCGAGGTCGATCTGAAACACTAAAAAAACTTTTTAACAAAAAAATTAACCGACGAAAAAGAACTAAAAAGCAAAAAATAAATAAAACTTTTAAGTCTTGAGTAATGAGCATATTTACCTACATAAAATATCAAATTTTATATAAACTAATTTTGAGTCGGCGCCAAACAACAATCTGATTATTAAATATCTAAATTTTATAAGTACTTACAAATGAAGAAGGCTGTAAGTAGGTAATTAATCATTTTATTAATTGGCGCCGACTCAAAATTAGTTTATATAAAATTTGATATTTTATGTAGGTAAATATGCTCATTACTCAAGACTTAAAAGTTTTATTTATTTTTTGCTTTTTAGTTCTTTTTCGTCGGTTAATTTTTTTGTTAAAAAGTTTTTTATTTTATGATTTTTTGTGGCTCGCATCATCTTGTAACACTCTGAGGCTAATTTCTAATTCTTCATCATTCCTCTTGCCACTGAGTTGATGAAATAACCATCCTTCCATGAAGTTCCCAGGATATTGACCAGTTGAGGTTACCTCCAATACTGTAAAGACGTCTTTTCTTCAAACCATATTAAGTGGTATTTGTCACTAAAACTAGTTTTTATATCTAACTTCTATTGTTTAGGAAAGCTATGGTTTCCATCATCAGCTCAGTTTCATGATGTGATGGTTCCTAAATGCAAATACCTGATTAAGTTATGAAAAGTAAACAGAAACAATATTCGTGACCAATTTTCGAGGTTCTCTCTCAATTTTTTCAGGATCCCATGACCAGATCCTGATGTCCTTGACATGGTACCACCCTTGAGGTATACCCTACCCAAGAAAAGAAGAATCATCAAAATCGGTTCATAAATAACGGAGTGAGGGCCGAACATACGTACAGAAACGCTAAACGTATCCACAATTTTCGAGGTTTTCTCTCAATTTTATCAGGATTCCACTGTCACATCCTGATTTCCTTATTATGGGACCATCCTTGAGGTATGCCCTATCTAACAAAAAAAGAATAATTAAAATCGGTTCATAAATAACGAAGTGAAGGCCGAACATACATACAGAAACGCTAAACGTGCCCACAATTTTCAAGGTTTTCTCTCAATTTTATCAGGTTTCTACTGTCAGATCCTGACTTCCTTGACATGGGACCACCCTTGAGGTATACCCTATCCAAGAAAAGAAGAATCATCAAAATCGGTTCATAAACAACGGAGTGAGGGCCGAACATACGTACAGAAACGCTAAACGTATCCACAATTTTCGAGGTTTTCTCTCAATTTTATCAGGATTCCATTATCACATCCTGATTTCCTTATTATGGGACCATCCTTGAGGTGTACCCTATCTAACAAAAAAAGAATAATTAAAATCGGTTCATAAATAACGAAGTGAAGGCCGAACATACATATAGAAACGCTAAACGTGGCCACAATTTTCAAGGTTTTCTCTCAATTTTATCAGGTTTCCACTGTCAGATCCTGACTTCCTTGACATGAGACCACCCTTGAGGTATACCCTATCCAAGAAAAGAAGAATCATCAAAATCGGTTCATAAATAACGGAGTGAGGGCCGAACATACGTACAGAAACGCTAAACGTATCCACAATTTTCGAGGTTTTCTCTCAATTTTATCAGGATTCCATTGTCACATCCTGACTTCCTTGACATGGGACCACCCTTGAGGTATACCCTATCTAATAAAAAAAGAATAATCAAAATCGGTTCATAAATGACGGAGTGAGGGCTGAACATACACAAAAAAAAAAAAAAAAAAAAAAATATATATATACGGTCGAATTGAGAACCTCCTCCTTTTTTTCGTCGGTTAAAAAGCGGAATATTTGTTACTTTGATGCCTTGCCTGTCTTTCTCTTGGATAACGCAACAATAACAAAGTCTAGCTTTCATAGTAACAATGTTGCAACCACAATTTTGCCAAACTTTTGTTTACCATAAATACGAGATCTCAAATCCTTGGTCCTACCAGGAACCGCTCATTCTTCAAGCAAATAAACATTTAAATCTCAGTCGTACAGTATTACACTTTGAAATAATACCATAACTATTGTGTTAAACTGAGCTACTGTTAAGGGCCGTATCCTTGCTATATAACGCCGCAGGGTATCTTGAGAATTAGTATTCATATTCCTATGTATGACGTCGGTACCTATGTACGTTTTGATATTTTGGAGCCAGTTATTGTTATGTTGACTACCACGAAGTATCGTTGTACTCTGTATATGGGTAGTGGAGGTCAGGCTTTAAATAAAATAATGGTTTTATTTAATGCAGCGACTGCCCATCTGATATTTCCCTTTCCATTTTCCTTCATACGTAGAAACTTGGATAACATAGTTGGGAAAAGACGAGACTGATTAATGAGGTCGACGAATTGTCGTGAAAGTATCAACTGAATGTTAATTAACACGCCAAGATTTTTTAGTCAGGATAAAAAAGTGAATAAAACTTTTTTCCAAATAAAAACAACCGACTTCCAAAAAAGAAAATACACTAAAAATTAAAAAATAACTTTAATTTCAAAGTCGGTGTTTGTATTTGGTTTCTTCGTTATTTGACAGCGACTTCCGGAATTAAAGTTATTTATTTAATTTTTAGTGATTTTTTTTTTCACTTTTTAATTGTTATACCCCAGAACTAAAACACCAATAACATGGAACGTGGAATTTAAACATACTCGTAATTGGAGAAAACCAAAACTTCATCTATGTAATATTATAATAATATAATAATATTCCACAACTATCACACAACGCCATCTAGTCCCAAGCTAAGCAGAGCTTGTGTTATGGGTACTAGACAACTGATAACAATACTTATATATTTCTAAATACATAAATATTATAGATAAATTACACCCAGACATGTGTTTACGTATTTTTAGATTTTGTTCAGTTTTTCAAAAAGCGCTGAAGCAATTTCGATCAAATTTATATGGGACCACTTCGGGAGTATATTCTTTCGGATAATAAAAGAATTATGAAAATCGGTCCACAACTGATAGAGAAAACGGTGGACATACATAAAAAAAAGACATACATACAGTCGAACATAGAACCTCCTCCTTTTTCAAAGTCAGTTAAAAACCATCATCATCGTCATCATTTCAGCCAAAATACGTCCACTGCTGGACATAGGTACACCTAAGTGTCGCCACAACAACGGTCCTGTGCGTCTGGCATTCATCGGGTTCTCGCGACCCTCACCAGTGGGTAGCTTTCCAACGCATGTGCAAAAATATCGCCTAAAAACATGAGATTTATCTATGTAATAGACAACAGTCTTTCGATGTTGACCTTAAGCTCCTTTCTCATCAGTATGTACACCGCGCCGGATCGCGCCTGTTATTACTAGAATATTACCAAGTAATTACACTGTATTCGTGAGGCGACTCCGATAGTAAGCAAGTGAAAAGATGTTGGAACATATTGTTCTATTCGGTGCGAGTTTATTAACGTTACGTTACATAATCAGCCTTATAATGTTCCCTCTGCTGGGTCTGAGGCCTCCTCTCAAGGAGAGGGAATGGGCTGCAATCCACCACGGGGGCCGCCAGTGCGGGTTGTTTAATTAAGTCGGGGCCGTTACCACTTTTGTTTTTTTTTTTGAGCTCCTACTGCTACTTATTAACGTTTGATAAGGACAAATAGCTATAAGGGGTCGCGACAGATTGAGGTGGAGGTACGCCTTAAATGGATTCTTCAAGAATTGGCGAAATGAACCACATCACCGATAGAAATAGGACAAGCCTTTGGCCATGAGTGGGACAGTTCAGGTTGATAAAGGGCAAGTTCAGAACGAGCATAATATACGTCGGCAGAGAAGCTGCCAGATCAGATGGATCACGTCAGACATGTATAATAATTGCTGAGTAAGAGACTATATGTGGAGATGGAAGGCGCCGTCGAGACCGGCCTAGAAAGAGGTGATGAGATGACTTAGACGCGTAACGAAGAGGTTGGCACCTAGAAGGCTTGAAAGTACGTGGCGTGGAAAAAGAGAACCCAGTGGGATTTGTGAGATGCCTTTGCCAGCGGCACAGTAAGGACTATTGAAAACTAATGTTCTTAATTAAAAATTCAAATGAAAAAATCATTTATTTCAATCCATTTCAGATCATTATGTTGTACATTTCAAATAAAATTAAAATTCCAATCATAATAAATGTGTATGTTTAAATAAAATAAAAATTAAGAAACCATAATTTAAATCAAAATTTAAATCATAATTAAAATTAATTATTGATCTAAAGTTCTCACTGTGGGAACTCAGAGGCATTCAGGTTCAGTAGATTTGTTTATAAGAAAATTTACATTATAAATTCCCTACTTCTTTGAAGCATCTGTACAAAATGTCAACCTGTGTTTCAGTTAAGCTAAAGAAACGTTCGAGAAAAAGTTTATTGCAAAATACTTAGAATAAACCTAGTTTTCATCATTTTCACTTAAAATGTATGCTAAGAAAACTTTCCTGGAACCGGGGTTTAGTTTTATCAGTAAACTTTAATCTTGTTACGCTGCATGTACTTGGAATTAAATACGAGTATTTAGATACATTGCGATATGTAAAGCATTCCTAATCCATTAGTTTCGTAAAATAGCTTCATTATCTCCAGATGCATGAAGATTATTTTGCTGATAGAAAGTTCCACTATCGTTATATGCCATGCATGGGCTACTTTTATGTACTGGGGCTAATTTTTAGTCCTGGTGATGGGATGGATGTGCAAAAAGAGTAAAACCATGGGAAAATATTAGGTCTGCAATAAATTACTAAAGCAATTAAACTAATATTGAAAACGACTCCAATTCTTCAAATTAATTAGTAATTTGTTAAATGAGTTGAAATGTAAATGTTACGAACAACTTTAAGTCCCTAATATAAATGTACCGTGGGACGAAATATCACTGAAAAGTTTTAATTAAAATTGAAACATCTGATATCTTTGGGATGGTTTAGAGGATGGTGACGCGGTTGGGACGAAGAGGAGCTTGGTAGTCGTTTGCGGTGACACGATTTAGGAACAATATGATAGTAGTATAGATACAAAAAAAAAAGGAATACGGTTGGATATTCGTCAGTAATAGTCTGACACCCCCTCTCGCTCCAACCAGAGCGGGATAAGTTATCTCATGATTTCCCACACTAAAAAAAAAATATATAAAAGGGATGTAATAGGGGTTGCGCAGAGGGGGTTTTGAAGTGGTACTTTAAGTGGTAACAGGATCTACATACGCGTCGGCCGATTTTGATAATTATAGTTATTTTTATTTATTAATTATAGTGCTACTAAAGACACGACAGCAATCAAAATACAATATGGCAACAACCAGACGACAAAAATATACATATTAGAATAAATCAGGCAATTCCAATAATATAACCCACAAAAAGGCATAAAATAAAATAAAAAAAAATATTTCAAAAACCCAATTGTAAAAACCAACTAATCGCTTTTCAAGCAGTCTGATGCAGTTGGTGGCATGAAATCAACAATTGAACTAAAATTACTGCCACCAAGCATTGCAACTTTTTAGTTGTTTTTTACAGTCGGATTTTTTGGAAATATTTAATTATTTTTATAAGTTAGTTTAAAAGAATCGGCTATTAACTTTATACAAACCATGATCATTCTTTTGCCCTCACCCACATTTATTTGGGGTCTTCCTTAATTCTCATGTCTTCTTCTCCATACTATTTGTTGTCATCTCTATAGTGGACATAAATACATCTTATATACACATTAGTTACTTTTTAGAATGCTTTTATTAGGTTCACCTGTAAATATGTAAAACAATCTTAGAAGTAAAATTTTACCCACTTCCCGGTTTCAATAAATGCAATTTATCAAAAATAAAATGACGCCACTCAAAAGACAGTTTTTTAAACTATAATATTATTAACTTCATAATAAAGTGAACTAAAGTTCTAATGACAGTAGTGTAATGACAGGCTCAAAAGTTGTGATAATCGATTCCCGTATAAACGTAAAATAATGCTGTTGTTTGTCATTGTACTGTTAACCATACCTCATTATTGACCTACTGACATTAATTTAAGCACCTGTTGAGCGAATCAATATCGTGTGATTAATCAGTAATTACTAAATACGGCAAACAGACTGTGTTTGCTTATAGACCCTCGGTATCAGCCTTTTAATGTTCCCACTACCGGGACACAGTCCTTCTCTCTGTAAGAGAGTTTCGGCCGTAATCCACCACGCAGGCAAAAAGCGGGTTGATGGATGTCACATGTCTTCAAAGTTTTGATTCTAGGACATGCCGGTTTCCTTATGTTTTTTATCACCATTTTGAGGGCAGTGGTGATAAAATAATTTACACAAATTAATGCGTCTGCCTGGGTTGGTTACCATTGGGCCACTAGTAGTGGTGGTCCAATGTTAGTGTAGTGGTGTTGTGTGTTTATAGAACCTGGTCGTAAGTTATACCCAGACCAATGTGGTAGGTGGGTCTCTGATTTCGAAAGTCTCAAGAAATATAGTTCTGTATTGCCTCGTTTGTCTAGTAGCCGCAAACGCTACTGATGAGGTCCTAAAAAAAAATCTCGATACATAAAATTCAAAGTCCTGTCTGACTGACTGACTGATATAATTATCAAAGCACAGCCTAAGCCACTGGTACTAGAGACATGAAATTTAGAGTGTGTTCTTTGTGAAGAGTAAGTATCCACTTAGACAGGGTTATTCGAAATTCAACCCTAAAGGGGATGAAAAAGAAGCTAGTAATAAATATATCGTTTATTTTGTCCAAACACTACTAACAATAATTATGTAGACCCCACAAATACAATTGCGTACCATTAGGTGAGATAGTGGTCAAAAGCGAGCACATGACAAAAAAAATGCAAAGTGTAATCAGGGTTGTACTACTATTGAAAAAATCCATATTATGGATTTTTTCAGTAGTAGCCCGGAGAGTGAACTTGTCGGCGGTCTTGTACCCGGTCTGTAGGCTCACCCTGTAACAAGGCAGTGTTAAAGCCTTGTTTATTTTTTGACCTCTGTTCCAAAATTACGTTCTTTCCTACCTTTTTTAATTTAAAATTTAATAATTACTTGTTTTCTCTGTCAAGTCTCTGTTTTTATATTAAAAATTAGTTCTGATTCTGCAACCGAGCTAGTAGAAGCTCCTCATTATCATTTTTCGAATCTTCAACTGTCAGTTACCAGTTTCCAAGTGCTGTGCAAATAATACAATTTAATTACGTACCAAGTCACAGTGTATGTGTTTGTACTATTAATATATTCAAGCCTACTTTTATAAATAACAAAATATACGTGTTAACTCTTCGTGTGTTATTCTTCATTGAACTCCTCATCTACGGTCCTCCTACTCTACGTCCTCCTCTGTGTGTCAGTCCTACGTCCTCCTCTGCGTGTCACTCCCAAGTACTCCTCTGCGTGTCACTCCTACGACCTCCTCTACGTGTCACCAATAAATACTCCGGCACCTGCAACGAGACACCTCCTCCGCACCGTGACACTGGCGCCCAACGTGGGGCGTATGTGTGGGGCCCTCTATAACATGGAACTTAAAAATATCTGACGAAATATGGGAATGATGAGTACCTACCTACTTACCTAGGCTTTGGGCGGGAGTACCTCTGCTTACGCATTAGGAGTTGATACCTATTTATAAAAATTGGTACCTAATGTAATGTTATGTTTATTCAATACTGAAAACCACGAGAGAATATGTATTAAGCAAAGCTTGAACGCTGCGGAGTCCTTCACAATATTATGTGTGAAACTAAAACTGAAATAAAGTGACATTCTATCAGATAACGATTGTCGAAATGTGGAACTGATTGGTAGTGACCACGAAACATTAAAGCCCTACGCACACCGGGACGGAATGACAGAGGATTTTGCTACCAGTCAGCGCACACTAGCCGCGGGCTTAAGGCCGTACTACCGGCCAAGTGGCGCCCACATTGAATAAAAAATCGTAGCATAGCATAGAAAATAAATATTAAAGAATCCAACGTCACGTTTGTTACAAATAGGATAAAGTATTTTTACGTTGTTATAACATGTCTCAGAATATTTCGTATCCAAAGTAGTAGGCAAAAGTGTCAGAAACGGCGTTTTTGGTACTTTTGCCTACTACTTTGGACCCTTAAATCACCGCATGTCAATTCGAAACATTTTTATCTTTCCAACAATTTTATTGTTATTGTCACTTTTTGAAGAGGCTTTTATCATGATAGTAAAGATTACCTACATACGAGCTATAAACTCGTCGAGTGATGAGTTAAACCAATAACAGCGTAATTCTGCTGTAATCACCTCTTGTTATACTATTATGTAAATTACAAGATTGCGCGACGACAGGTAAATCGAGTTGCTTTAATGGAGTTTCTCTTGCCAGGTTATTGTGCAAAGATATTCCTAACTTGTTGCCCTGTTGGGTATATTTTGCTATTTTGAACACTGTTTGAATTTCAATAGAATTTACAGTAAACGCGCCAAGCTAACGAATCCTACATAACTTTTTTTTTTCGGAGGGTGGGAAATCATCCAATGACTTCTCCCGCTCTGGGTGTAGCGGAAGGGGGTGTCATACTTTTACTGACTAAAATCCACCCTTGTTCCTTCAGTTGCCTGTGCCAAGGGCCGCGGTAACTCTCTTTCGATTTTATCCGCGACCCTAGGCAGGCATCGGCCCTAGCGGTCCCCGTCAGTTATTGCTGACATCTCTTTGAGGTGTGCGTGGAACACTACGCGCCGTTGCCCCGGCCTGGTCCTTATCGGACGGCGAGCTACCCATTACTCGCCGCCTGCAAGCCCGCGGCCACGGTGGCCGGGGATGGGATTGCGTCTCTTGACGCCCGGGGCGTCTCCTGCGCCGGTCTCCCTCACTCGTTCCACCTCTTCCTTCGCGAGCATTACTGCTTCGCAGAAGGAGGTGGAGTTCTACTACCTGCGTTACTGAATGATGACTTGCTAAATAATAATTTATGATTCATCATCCTGCTACTTTTAACCCCAATTGATTTGGGGTTGGCGCAGCATCTTTTCTTCTTCCATACATCACTTTGGTCGGAGGACCAATTTTTTCTTGGGATTTTACTATGACGTCCTTGAAGAAAGTTGTTATCCATGGGCATAAATAATATTCAAAGATCACCCATTTCTGTTACACTCTGTATATTTTCCATTACAATAGTTTCCTTGTTTCAAGGCATGTCCTTTTTCACACAATCCATCTATCGTTTCTTTGGTCATCCTATACCCTAATAGTAATAATCAAACCATATATGAATGCAATTCCAAAATGAATGAGTTATGGGATGGCTTTTCTGATATCATCATTTCAGCCGAAACACTTCCGCTGCTGGACATGGGCCTCCCCCAAGTGTTACCACATCGACCGGTCCTGTGCGTCTTGCATCAAGCGGACTCTCACGACCTACACCAGATCATCGGTCCACCTTGTGGGAGACCTTCCAACACTTCGTCTTCCGATACGCGGTCGCCACTCCAGCCCTAGCCAAACCACTTTTCTATTATCGTCTACGCTAACGCTTCGCTAGCGCTTAGTACCAACAAAATGTATGGCAATGACATTACCTGCGTTAAGTCACGTGACACTTCTCTACGCAAGTAATGTCATCGCCATACATTTTGTACTAAGCGTTAGTGAAGCGTTAGCGTAAACGATAATAGAAAAGTTATTTGGCTAGGGGAGCTGAACCTTTCGGCACCATTGAGCATCTGTTCTTGTTGTATGTTGGTTTTCTAATTTGCTTTGAATAAAAACACACATTATAGTATGGTAGATAAAAACTCCGAAATCATAAGAAAATAGTAGCTACCGTGTGGTCGTATAAAAATAACGAGAGTGTCGGTCAGCATTTATTTAAGGCGACAATTAAACGTGGTTTCGGATCGGTATCGGTCGTTACGGCCATCTGCCCGGACGCCGCGAGGAAAATAACATTATAGTCGTGGGACGCGCTCGGGGATATGGCGGCCATCTTTTATGTTTCAGAGATCGGGAATTTTTAGTAAATTCGAGGTATTTTCTCTAAGTTCGAGAATTTCAGGAAGTTTTTGAGGAATTTTCTTTTTTATTTGTGTGAGAGATGAAAGTAATATTTGTGAAGTTATATTTTGTCAGTGAGTTAAAAAAAAAAATAAGAATGGGATCCCTTTTATGATTTATCCAAGATTGGACCTGTTGAAAACACAATACCAAAAATAAAACAGATCTCTATCGGTGTTGGGGTATAAAGTAACGTTTGCTTTTGTTGCAACACGTTGTGTAGTTACGTGACCTTTTCACTGATTTGTTTTGTTGAAAACTAGTCTCATTTAACAAACATTCAAGATAAGAAAGCATAGCTAAAGAAGCACCCGCTAACGAAATGACTACATTACCTGTAATCTTGGGTTCTTTTAAAATAACTCTCAAACCAAACGCTCGCCTGGTCACCCTACTGGCAGCGTCGTTTCAGAAATCATAAAACAAACGTGGCACCACAATTTAAATATTTCAATATCATGTTTTTCTCTTCGTATTGTACACTTGACCCGCTTCAAGTGACACTGCCGGGCTGCTATCTTTTACACTCTTGTTAATATGCGATAAACTGCTTAATGGTACACTAAACGTTAGATAAAAACGTTTTTTATGGACACTGCAGCTTTTCACAAACAATTTGTATAATGAATTGCAAGAAAAAGTAATGAGATAAATGGAAATTCCGTTTTTATTGTTGTTTTATTTTGTACTGGGAGTTATTTTAGAATAGTCCTGAGTTTTGTTGTTCGTAGAAGAGTCTATAAATAGAGTATAATTACCTATACAATATATTATATTGTATTGGTAATAACTTCGTGTGAGTTCCCATTCCCCATGAACCGATTTCGGCCGATTACCTACTAAAGTTTGGTAAAAGCAGTCGAATGTCGATCTTACCGATTTTAAATCGTTTGGTCGTTATGTTTGGTTGTTATGTTGTTTTTAGTGATGTGCTGACTATAAGTTTGGCCGACAAGCCGACTGGTCGGCTGGAAAAAGGCGGACCAGTCGACCGAATGACTAGCCGGCCAAGCCGATCATTGCTTTCGGCGATGTTCGAGCGACAATTGTAAGGATGTTCGTTTTAAAAAATAAAACAAATACAGTGACTACATATCTAAGTTTATGTTATAGTAGAAATCGCGCATTTGGACTTTCTTTGACGAATTGTCGGATGATTCCCGTAGAGTGAAGTATAATCAATGCCAACAGTTATTTTTCGTGTTGAGCAAGGGAAAACAGGAGAATTTTATGTCAATCATCCTATTTTATGTATTATGAATAAAGTAATAACCCGACTAGTCGTTGCTTTTTGTCGACTATTCGCTGACTAAGTGACCGCCTATAAATATGGGCGGATAGGCTTTCCAAACTAGTCAGCCCCCAGTCGGTACATCTCTAATTGTAATACTATCTCAGTTTCGGTCTAATTAAACAAAAGTGAGATGCCCACTCACTGGACAAATCCACTCACACACACTTAAAAATAGCAAGACTGAGAAAATAAATCTGTCAGGAACGTGAAGGTGGTTCTTTGTTTAAACTAAAAATATTCTCGAGTACAGTCAACCGCAGGTCCTTGTGGTAACTTTCCTTTTAAAGCGTCTTTATTTCGTAGCAAAATTAGTGTTTTTTTAGTCCAAGTGTTAACTATCTCATGCCGGTGACCATACACAGCGTAAACAGTGCTAGTGTGCTTCGTAAATTTAATTTGGCGCATTCACTACACCACTATTATATATATGCGTCTGATCGGGGCTATAAAATCATGTATCATAAACAAACGCCGAACTGGTCACAGGCGTAATACTCTGTATACAGGGTGTAACGGAAAGGTGTGGTCATATTTTAAGAACAGCATCTGCTCATCGGTATGAACAACTTTCTTCAAGAAAACCTGAGGAAATATGACCACACCTTTCTGTTACACCCTGTAGATGCGAAACATTCATTTCGCTTTATAAAAGCATAAAGGCTCATATGCACTAGGTCGACAAGACGATATCGGTGGGCTGGCGAAATCATCCAACGAATCAGTGTGTACGCCTCAGCATCAAATCAGGCGCCCAGAGGACACGGTGGAGCATACGGTGGAGGTCTGTCCCGCTTGGGCGGAGCACCGCCGTGTCCTCGTGGATGCGATAGGTGGCGGCGACCTCTCGCGCCCGGCCCTGGTTCAGGCCATGGTACGGAGCGAGAGGGAATGGGAGGCAGTCTCCGCCTTCTGCGAAGCAGTAATGTTCGCGAAGGCGGAGGCGGGACGCGTGACGGAAGCTCAGCGGAGTGCCCCTCACGGCCCCGGCCGCTACCACCGTAGGAGAGGTACTGGGCGTACTGAGCGTAGGACGTCGCGAGACGATCTCCGGCCACCGTAGACCCGGGCCTGCGGACGGCGAGCAGTGGGTAGCTCACCGTCCGATCAGCACTAGGCCCATGAGTTGCCGGTGCCTGCATGCCTAGGGGTAGCAGATAAATTCTGAAAATGAGTTACCCCACCCCTGGGCACTCAGGCAGGGAAGGATCAGGGGTGGGTTTTAGTCAGTAAGAGTCTGGCACGCCCTTCCGCTCCACCCAGAGCGGGAGAAGTCATTGGATGATTTCCCACCCCACAAAAAAAAAGCAGTGTGTACGCCTAGCCGTTTGAAGACTCAATTCACAGCTGAAGTCTTCCGACGACCTAGTGTAAGTCTGACTAGAGAGGACAAAATTTCCGCTCCGCTTCAGTGGACAGGGATTTGCGAACTAGTTTAGCGAGTCGAGACTAACTAGTTGAGCGGAAAAGTGGAGCGGGGAAACAGAGTGGGGAAAGTATTGCAGTTGCAATTGTGTGTTGTCCGCAACATTTCGAGTATAAATGAACTGATCTCCTGCAGCCACCCGCTTAAAATACTATTCGTGTGAACTCGGCCTAGCTCCGCACAGGCCGCAACTCCGCTCCGCACTACCTTGCTCCGCATCAATGGATAGACACAGTCCGCACCTTTGCTTCGCATTACTCCCTCACTCTGCTGCCTCGCTCCGCGTCAATGGACAGGCAGCCTAAAAGCCTAATCGTCTGACTGACAACTAAGTTAGCAGTCGAAGTTGACCACGGTCATCGCATCGAGTGACTCGTGCAATCCGAAGACGACTGTCGCTTTTCTAAGAAAAGGAGTGACTGCATGGGATCGTGGATTCGTGATTGAACGAGGTCAACATTTCTGTGTTATGTAATAAAATGGGGCGCTGATGATTTCGGTGGCAGTGATCCTCATATATACAAAAGACACACGAGCTTCGCATTTATAGCATTTTATTATTTTTAACCGACTTTCGAAAAAAGGAGGAGGTTCTATGTTCGACTGTATGTATGCTTTTTTTTATGTATGCCCGCCGATTTCTCCGGCAGTTGTGAACCGATTTTCAAAATTCTTTTTTATCCGAAAGCGTATATTCCCGAAGTGGTTCCATATAAATTTTATCGAAATTGCTTCAGTGCTTTTTGAAAAACTGAACCAAAACCAAAAATACGTAGGTATAGATAGATGACGTATTAGTTTTCTCCAATTACGAGTATGTTTAAATTCCACGTTCCATGTTACTGGGGTTTTTAGTTCTGGGGTATAACAACTAAAAAGTGAAAAATAAAAAACTTTGTTACAAAAAAAACAAGCGACTTCCAAAAAAAAAATACCTACACTAAAAATTAAAAAATAACTTTAATCTCGGCAGTCGGTGTCAACAAAGAAATAAAATACAAACACCGACTTTTTTTTTTGGAACTCGGTTGTTTTTTTTATAAAAAAGTTTTTTATGCTCTGTAGCGTATAAAACTTTCTTCGTTTCGCTTCGTTAAAAAATCAGTTCACACTCAGCATAATGAAATATGCACGAAAAAATTGAATACATAAAACCTTTTTTGTTCAAAACTGGTCCAATATCGCCTTTCCCATTCATTGAAGCAAAAAAAAAACAGGCTTTTGATGTGGCAAATATTTTCATTAAATAAAATGTTAACTACTATTTTGCCAAGAACTGTAAATTTTTTGACAGTGAAGCAATAATATAATAATAACCAATGGTAACCTTATATAAAAAGTAAAGGCCTTTTATGAGTGATGATTCTTTAGCTATACTCATAATAGGCAAATATAACTTATATAATAATAAAAAGTAGGTTCTCTTGTTCTCTAACGGGGTGTCTATTGAAAAGAAAAGATATCAGATGCGATGCTTCGCTCACGTTCGCTGAACAAAGCACGCTTTCGCTAAGGAAAAGAAAGGCATCAATCAAATGCTAGAAGAGAGCTCCAGTGACATCCAGACACCTGACAGCATTGTTAATAATGGCTACTTTTATGCTATATTGTGAACACTTCCTTGCGTTATGTATGACAATAATAAAAAGTATACTTCGAAACTTTTACGAAATTAGCTATGGTCAATTTCAACGCATGTCAATAAAGCAGAAGATGATAATGGTGACGATTCTTTTGTTCAATAACTTAACTAAATTAGAGAATTGTTATCTTTTAAAAAAATACAGTGCGAGAAAGTGACGGCTATAGCTATGAACTAAGTAAGAGATGTCAAACTAGTTTACGCCTTGCGTTTCACCGTGTTTTTAATCCGCATGTTTTTACGTGTACCCCTTAATTTGTATGTAAATATTAGTTCACCTAAATTTGACAGCTCTAATTTACGTCTGTCTCTTTCTTGTTTTATTAGAGAGAAACAGATAGGAGTAACTTAAATTAAGTTCAGTTTGTGCACAACCGAATCCGCACTAATATCAAATTTTAAATAGGATAGTTTCCTAAAAAAATCTGACTGATGCTGTCAGATGTCAGTTAGATTACCAAAAAATATTGGACACGTATCTTTTATTTTGTCACGTAAACAATAATTGGAGACTTAGAAACAGTGCGTTGAAATTTTGCGTGATGTCACGCCGTGCTACAATTTTTACCACCAAGTGACGTAACAAGCACCCACTTCAGAACTTTGATGCATTTTATCTTTGTCATAATTTTATGGTTTCGTAAAGCAAAAAATACGTGTCGAATATTTTTTGATACCTAATCTAACTTACGGACTGAATAGAATTATTATTTTCATACCTAGGAAACATCCCTTTTGAACTTTGAACCTCACCCACATTAGATATAGAATCATTCAGAACATATACTATCTGTTGCAGTGTTCGAAATGCATAAACACCTTATCAACACAGTTCTGAAGACCTAAAAATTCACTGCTGCCTCATCTTTATTAAAATTATTTATTATTTAATACTTAAAAGATGTATAAAAACTAATAATAATACCTAACGACGTGTCGCTGGAGTAGCTGCACGAAGGCTGCGCTGACGTTCATGCTCGAGGGTCACCAGTTTGGAGGTGATGACGTCATGACGAAGGCTGCGCTCACGATCATAGTCGAGGGTCACCTGTTTAGAGGTATGCGGAACAGGGTGTAAAGTCCCACAAACCTCCATTGTAAAGGGAGGATCCTCCGACCAGACGGGTGTTGTGTCTGGTCTGGGTAACTGCCCAATGGTTGATTTCGGACTGTTGTATATGTTCAAATCGCGCGGAGAACTCTGCTTGCGCGATGTAGGATTTTGTTTTTTTAGTTCGTGTGCGGCGTCATAGATGTCGCTACACATCTACAAATGCGTATGAAAACCACTCATTGGGCATCAAAAAATTCATCCGCATCGCTGTAAATGGAAAAAGTGCCCAGAATGCTAGCAGCATGCTAGCTGATTCGTTGGCCAAAAAAAAGCCCAGCCCTCTCATCACGTGAAGAGTCGACTAACAGCTTGCTGATATCCGATAAACTCGATGAGCACTCGGACCCCATGGCCCTAGTGTTTCAAACCCGAACGGCTCAAACATGTAACTCCCAATAAGGTTGTTATAGTTGCGCCGTTTGAGGTTTTCTGCACCTGCAGCAGCCGCCCTAGCACAGCCCACCGTGCTAAGAAGATGGGATGGCGCAAGGGTGTCGACACATGTTGCATCCCACACCAAAAGCCTACCCAACTTTCAAGGCATTATGGTCATTCCGTCTGGCCTCTTCCCATCGTCACGTGCCAAGCCATTGGGTTCTAAAACAGCTGGCACCCCGTCGGTGACAAGAGCCAGACGGATGATGTCATTAATGCTGGCGTGCCGCGCTACTGCTATCCGACCAGCGCTCCTACCGCAGGATAGGCCATGGTGTCCGCGGCGGTCGACTGCTTCACCGCATTGAAAACGATGTGGAGCTCCACTCGGAGCACCCAGACGCAAACATGCTGCTGCCTCATTGAATTATATCTGTTTTTATATTTCACTTATTTACCATCAGATCGAAAACAAACTTGAAAACCCAAAAAAAAAAAGTGTGTGTGTACTTATGTTCGCACTTGAAAAGTTATACTTCTTAGACGTAACAAGATAAAAAACCAAACTGTCACAAAGTTTACAAAAGTAAAACAATAATTCTTCATGAACCACAGACTATAGCTAACTTCATGGTGTCGGTTCTAGCTAACTTCAGGGTGTCGGTTTTTTGTGACCGGTGCATCGTAAAAATTTACTCTCAAAATTTTTCCCTAACGCGCCAAAGCAAGTATAACTTTAAAAACACTTATTCAGTTGTTGCAGTTATTTTCTGATTAATTTCGCTGCGTGATCCAAGACAGTCGAATTGTTTCCGTATGACTTGTCGATTTTCAGTGCGTCGACTACGGTAGTGATTATTTATCTGTGCTTCGGCACATTCCCTGCCGTTTTAGGAGATGCAGTACTTTTTTTTATTTATTTTTGATAGGCACGCGTTTGACCACTATCTCACCTGATGGTAAGCGGTGATGTGGTCGAAAATGGAGCACGCTTGCCTAGAAGTAACCTACTACACTCTTGACTTTGGAATAGTGTGGTGGATTTGTCCTTGTTTGTGAACCTCAGTATTTCGTTCACCATTATCAAAATAAATTATGTGCTTTTGACACGAATATATAGTTTAAATAAGATCTTATGTACTTAGTTAAAAAAAACTAAAAAACACACTTAATATTTTATTTTTCGTGTTGTTCTCAGCAAACCGTTTCATTTGGTACCCGTATGATGGGAATGCACACAAAATAACTAAATTGCCATCTTTGGAAGTCCGCCATATTTGATTAAGAATAACAACAGTTAGCTAATGCACTGTCATCCAAACTAAAAATGTTCGCAAAATTTCAGCTTAATCGGAAACCAGGCAGTGGGTCAAATTATCTTCTAAGATTTGTTTACATAGCTACAGGTGAAGCTAATTACAGTGTGTTAAAAAAAATAAAAAAACACGCTTTTTCTATTATTAGCAAACTCTTTCTTTTGATGCCCTTAGAAATCAAAGGAACGCATAAAAATTAAATAGTCCGCCACATTAGACTTAGCTAACCATGCGTTGTCATCCAAACTAAACATCCATGCAAAATATCGGCTCAATCGGAAAACTTCTAAGATTTTTTTACATGGTTAGTTTCATGGAAAACTAATAAAAGCGTTTTAAAAATTAATCTGTATCAGCCACAGATAATTAACGTCTAATGAGCGCACAACAGTTTTTGTTCGTAAATAACGCAGTTTGCTACAGCATTTTTAAATTGTGTCAATGAATGATTGATCGCCGTGTATCGAGTGTTTACAGACAAACACACACTGTTTGAACTGATTATTTGTTTAACGTATTGCTTCTTCCTAGTATTGTGTTATATTCACTTAATATACGACTTTTAATGGTTTTTAATTGATCATCACGTCTAAACGCGTCTTATTTCTTTGAAAAAAATATATTATGTTACCTACTCTAAACAATTTCCATCGTAATTTGATCTGAGAATATTTGAAATTATATTTTTTCAACACATTTGCTCAAAAAATACATTTACGAAGCCTGTATACATTGTTCGAAAATTAAAAATTACGCACCTTATAATGAAACATGCGGTAAAATAGGTACTCCCAGCTAAGTACCATTTTTTTTTTTATGAAAACGTTGCCCCACACTAAGAATTATTCCTATGTCGTGGGTGCTTTCACAAACATTTAAACTCATATACACAAGACACCCAGACCCGGAACAACTATCTGTTGGGCATACAAATATTTGTTCCGTGCGGGAATCGAACCCGCGACACGCTGCGCAGCAGCCGAACACTGTGCCGTCATATTATTTTACCGCACGCTCCGTTGTATAGCGTGCGGTAAAACCGTGCGTATCTTTTATGGTTTTTTTTTTAATTTCCATAAAAAACATATAAGAATTCCACCAAGGAGTTTCAAATTACCCGTCACGGGGCGCCTGGCAAACATCTACTTTATGTGTTGTGTGTTTTTGTGTGTTGTAGTTGTTGTTGTTTGTTGTTGGTGTTGTTGTTGGTTGTGGTGGTTGTTGTTGTTAGTTGTGGTTGTTGTTGTTGGTTGTTTTTGTTTGTTGTTGTTGGTTGTTGATGTTGATTGTTGTTAGTTGTGGTAAATGTTGTTGTTGTTGTTGGTGGTGGTGGTGGTGGTGGTGGTGGTGTTGGTGGTTGTTGTTGTTGGTAGTGTTGTTGTTGTTGTTGTCGGTGGTGGTTGTTGTTGGTGGTTGTTTTTGTTTGTTGTTGATGCTGTTTGTTGTTGGTTGTTGTTAATGTTGTTGTTAGTTGTTGTGGTTGCACTCTTACTATCTGAAAAAATAACAATTTTATTTGAGTTCCAGCGTCATTATTGATATATCACCAATGATTTTAAATTCTACTTCCTGTCGTAAGGTTTTGTCATAGAATCCAGCTCCTAGACCCAGATTACTTTTAGATCCATCGGTAGATATTTTATGCCAGCCATTATAGCTTACGTTTAATTCGGCGATGACATTGTTCACTAATACTCGTATATTTGGGTCATAGCAAGTTTTGGAACCTTGAATACTCTCAAGATTTACACAAATTATTTTTCCATTATCAATTCCTGTAACCCATACGTCTTAATTAAACATACTAAGAATACGATCAGAGTTAATTTTAAATTGGCAAACATCTCTGCAAGTTTTCACCATCAAAGGTTTTCTCTTATTTTTCCAATACTTTCCATTACAAAGAACACTTAGATCCGAAATATTATTGACAGTTACATTATTGACCCACGAAATTAATTTCAAACTATATTTATATGCCCAGTATTGCCTTCTCAAGTATAACGGAATTATACTTATTTAACTCGCTTTCCATTACGTGAATCGGTGAACTTTTAATTAAATCCCCAATAATCCTTAAGACTTGGTTTTGCAATTTATCTAACTTTAGAGTATGTGTTTTCGCACTGCAATCATAAATATAAATAAATAAATAAAAAGCCTTTATTTGATCCTGCTACATTACTTCTTAATTTACTAATTATATACTATAACACTATGATTAATTATTAGCAAGGTCCCCAGGTGGGGTAAAGGCCTCCTCCAATGATGTCCACTTCTCTCTATCCTGTGCTATTTGCCACCACAAGTGGAAATGGGCCGGTCATATAGCGAGGCTTAGAGACAGAAGATGGACCTACAGCACAACCATATGGAGAGGACCTCAAAGAAAAAGAAAAAGAGGAAGGCCCTCTACACGCTGGGAGGACGAAATAAAAAAAGTCGCTGGCCCATTGTGGTGGCAATCATAAATAAAATAACCATAATATGCATTCCAAAGGAGCTACCAGCAAGTACTTTTAATATATTTAAAAGTTTTGAGCATTTTTCAACAATTTCATTAACATGTTTGCCCCAACGTAGACTTCTATCTAACCACATACCAAAGTATTTGATACATTCCGAAAAACCCAAATTACATCCATATATCTTTAATGTGGGTAATATTCTTCTGCGACCCCTACTAAAACACAGTAATTTGATTTACTACCGCAACTACGGAATCGAGAGCACTTTGCCTATACCTTTCACATTTACGGATATCGTTGTCTCTAATATACAGTACAAAATCGTCTGCATATTGCGACAAGACTACTTTAAGTGACAATTGGCCTATGCGATAAGTTATTAAATTAAAAATTAAAGGAGATAGGGGATCTCCCTGACGTAATTTTTAACCGTCTTTCACTTAAAAATGACCATAGGTAATTACAAAACTTGGATCCTACTTTTAGGTAGTTGGTCCAACATGTAAATGCTGTGCACGACTGTTATTGACATAAAAACTATAATAAGACCACTAAAACGTAATTATGTCCATGTTTGTGTTTGTGTTAATGATGTGCCATAAATTAATTTAAAAATTAATAACAAAATAAAACAAATTTTTTAGAACTGTTTTAGTATTGTTACTTTACTGTTTATTTTATTTTTATGTAATGGCCGCCTTTTGCAGTGAAAGCTTCTTCCATCTTATGCCAGCTTTTTATGAATTGTGCCACTCTTGGCCCCGGCTGTGGTGCTCTGGCTACTTCTGAGATGTTGTCGCTCCATCTTTTTAGAAGTTTGCCTCATCTTCTCCTTTTTAACCGACTTTCGAAAAAGGAGGAGGAACTATGTTCGACTGTATGTATGTTTTATGTATGTCCGCCTGTTTCTCCGTCAGTTGTGGACCGATTTTCAAAATTATTTTTTTATCCAAAAGCACATACGCCCGAGGTGGTCCCATATAAATTTTATCGAAATTGCTTCAGCGCTTTTTGAGAAACTGAACAAAAACGAAAAATACGAATACCTCGATAACGTTTTGGTGTTCTCCAAATGTTTAAATTCCATGTTCCATGTTATTGGGGTTTTTAGTTCTAGGGTATAACAACTAAAAAGTGAAAAATAAAAAACGTTTTTACAAAAAAAACAACCGACTTCCAAAAAAAATACCTACACTAAAAATTAAAAAATAACTTTAATTTCGGAAGTTGGTGTCAAATAACGAAGATGTAAAAGACAAACACCGACTTCATTTTAAGTCGGTTGTTTTTTTTGTAAAAAAGTTTTTTTGTTTTTCACTTTTTAGTTGTTATACTCGTACCCCAGAACTAAAAACCCCAATAACATGGAACGTGGAATTTAAACATACTCGTAATTATTGTAGGAAACCAAAATGTCAACTATGTATCGGGTGTAAAAAGACAGTTTCCGAAGCCGAAAGCCACATATTCTACCCATTATATGGATATTTTTTTTTCAACTAGACCATACCTGGGAAACCACTGGTTCTGGAGATATTGAAGGATAATAAGATATTAAATCATCTTTTTTTTTACTTTTTTTCGAAAATGAAATCTAAGTGTTAGATATTACTAAACTTTTTTCCAACATTATCTGAATATTCGATTTTTTTTCGTAATTACGAATTTGTAGTTACGAAAATGTAATGAATATCAAACGTATCCGACAAGTACCTACGTGGCTTAGAGCGAAGGGGCGGGGCTTAACTCAGAATGAAAAATAGTCTTATTTTTCACAACTAAAAATAAAAGTAGTTTCCCAGCAATTATTTTTGCGCAAAACTATTTTGTTAGATGTACAGTATGCGTAGTTAACGGCTCTGTGATGTGTGTTTTTACACCCTGCATACATATTTTTTGTTTTTGTTCAGGTTTTCAAAAAGCGCTAAAGCTATTTCGAAAAAAATTATATGGGACCACCTGGGAAGTATACCCTTTCAAACAAAAAAATCCAAATCTGTCCAGTCACCTTCGTTTTTTGACTATGTAAAATTTTAAATTTCGTATTTGTTTTTAAATAAAGAAACATAAACACAAAAATAAAAATTGATGTTGTCTGAAAGTAATGTGACCGATAAAATTTTCCGAACGAATCATATTTTTTAATAATTATATTTTTTTTGTAAACCATACACTTCTTATAAGTTTTTCTGTAATCTATAAGTCTTCTTCTTCTTCCTGTCTTTATCCCATGTGACTTGGGATCGGCGCAACACGTTTTCTTCTTCCATTCTGTCCTGTCAGCCGTCACGCTATCACTAACTCTCTTTTCCATCATATCACTCCTCACACAATCGATCCATCCTTTCTTTGGCCTTCCTCTCCCTCTCCATCCATCCACATTTATTTTCATAACTCTTTTAGTTACATGTGTTTTATCCCTCCTCTTCACATGACCATACCAAGATAAGCGGTTCCCTTTCAACTTTTCTGTGACTGGCGCCACTTTTAAACTACCTCTAATTTACTCATTTCTCACTTTATCCATTCTCGTTACTCCACACTTCCATCTTAACATTCTCATCTCAGCCACATGCAATCTTTTTTCATCCGTCTTTTTCACAGCCCAACATTGATCCTCCTCATCCTGTAATCTAAAGTACAAAACTATATTCTGCATTTATTTTTCTGCATTTTTTTTTTGACTCAGTTGTTTTGACATGTTTACACTATTTAGCACTTTTTTTTTGGGGTTGGTACCGTTAAATTGGCCGTCGGCCCAAGCTAGGAGGTAAGTAATGTACATACTGTAGGACCGCAAGGCTCCTGATCCTGGATCCTGGGACGTTCTAGTAAGTTCAGGGTAGAGGTCTCACTCGCTGGCAACGCAAGAGTGTCGTGTATGAGAGTGACTGGTTTACTTGTGCAGTGTTATAAAAGAAAGAGGATGAAGCACTCAGAACTATATTGGTAATCACAGAAAAATTATACATGTACCCAGTTCGGTTAGGGTCGCAGAACTGATCCCTAAAACAAATGTGATGCCTACACATTCAATATTCAAACGGCTCTTCAATAATCTTACAGCCAGCTGAAGGTCGGTACAGACCCGCTTAGTTTAGGCTGTATCTACAATCGTCACAATACTGTAAGAACCCTAGCCCTCCTGTGGCTATAGGGCTCTTTCCTCAGAAGCACGACGACGTTATCAGGGGCGTCGCGTGGCACTCCAACTCGTTGGCACGGTGCGAGAGGACTGTGTGGATGGGATCTATCTACGGGGCGCTTGATTAATAGAACTGAGGGCGACTACAATTAACTATATTCATCAGAATATTTCAAACACCATTCCTCACACCAACGCCTCAGCATCAACTTGTCTGCCATCGTCATAGCCTCGGTCACCATCATCTAAATCGCACTCCTCACTTTCTTGGACATCATTGACTAGGCCGGCTTCAGCGCAGCTCTGGTCATCATCGTCCTCCTCATTTATTTTGATTGTTGAGCTAGAAAACAAATCTGCATGATTATTTTCGCTCACATTATCCTCGGACTGTTCATCCGCCTCGGACACAACGTCCGGCCTCTCAAGATTATAAAAACACTGATTGATTCTCTGCTTGCAAGACACACACTTGCATGGGAATGCTTTCCTAAGCTCTGCGCACAGCGTGTCAAATCTCATCTCATACTGGAACGTATATTTAAAAAAATATTGGGCAGCTCCTTTTAACCAATCACCAAGAATCAACGAATAATCGGTATTTCGCCACCCCTTGGCAATGGCCATCGACACAAACTCGTCGATAAATTTTTCGAGGCACACCTCATACGTGTGCCCCGAAAAGTATCGCATTTTGCTTTATATTTGATTTGACACGTAATTAAAACAGAACCACTCAGCTTGGACTATACTCCTCTTATCCTGGCCCTCGTAGTCGGCGACCGCCGCCACATGTAAGAACCCTAGCTCTCCTGTGGCTTGTGACGTAAGGAGCCTTCGTGGGATAGAAAAAAGAACAACACGTAACTCGGTCAACGTTAAATAAATATATATTAAATAGAGAAAGGGTGTGGGTAGGTCTGCAGTCACAATTTTCAATATTCCCCGGGAGATAGCACGCTACTGCCCTGGCTCAGCCTTGGTGTCTCGAGGAAGCCACGTTGCGTTTGCCCCCGGAGGTGTAGGCCGGCAGGTGGCAGCGCCGGCTCGCAAGGTCGACAGGAGCCAGGATGGATCGGCCGGCAGGTGGTCTAGCCGGCTCGGAGACGGCCTGCTGAGGCCACGCGGGTAAATATACACCCGGCGTGGAGCGAGCCGCCGTGGTGAGTGGCCTAGTGGCCGCGCCACGAGGCACTGCGGCAGGATGGCCGCGATGGAGGACGATGCAGGTGCGTGCCCAGAGTGCAGGGCTCCAAGTCCTCTCCCTCCATTTTTGGAATTTGATGAATCCGGGTCTGGAAAACTGGAGCCGGTAATCCGGATCTAGGACCCTGGGAACAATGTCCAGCGTGTCAATGATGGCTGAATGAGCCTCTCCGCTGACTTTGACACCTAAGCATGAGCAAAGCGGCCGTACGTGCGCTAATTTGTGTGGTTGTCAAAATCAGACGGAGTTTACAAAGGTGAGGAGGAAAAGCATGATGACATTCAAGAGCAGCAGCAGCCACGCGCAAGTCAGCATGCACATAGCTAAGGCTATTTGTATGTGCATAGTAAAGCTGATCACGCAGAAGGCGTGATTACAATGTGCGACAGATCTTTTGTAGGTTATGAGCCTTGATTATAAAATGCTAGGTAATGTAATTTAGGAAGACATGTTCTGGAAAGAATTTATACACAAGATTAGGAACACAGAATGCACAAAGCTACCTGTATGCTGTTCAAACACTCACCCAATTACAGGGGTTGACGAACACGTAATTAAGTTGGCAAATATTTGCCAATGCAAACTACAGCTGCTAGGATTTGGCGATCGGTACACGGCTCAAGGATGTTCTACAGAACAAGGCGAGTCCACCGCCAACAGCTGGATTAAGATTGGAAAAGGAATCACGTTGTCGTTTATCGGGTTTTTATATCTCCGCCGTCATTGACAGATGTCATAGAAACCCAAAGACAATAGTGTTGTCAGTCAACTAAAATTGTCTATGCTTGCTTTGTGGCTTTTGGTCTCTGGATTTTTCCGCATGTTTATGTTTTATTAGAATTGTAACGCCACTACGTTACAGTACCCCCCTAAAAAGGTAGGATTTTTACCTGGGTAAAAATCCTTATGGTGTTGCACTAGCCACCATCTGAAATACGACCCTTTTATTCATCTTCATTCATTCATCATTAGCTCATTTCATCCTTTCATAAACCTATCATACCAGCAGACCACTTATTAAAGAAGTGAGTCCGCTTCCTAGCAAGTATGTAAGAGTAGATCGTCCTTATTTGACTAAATACTCGCGTAAATCAGACTTAGTCAGTGAATGTTTATTACTAAGAACCAATATATATATCAAAGTTACTAAAGAAATAAATAAAATATTGTTTTGGATTAAGGCTTGTTTAAGGAGTCTCCGCCCGCTCCTGCAGAGGCTTATTTTACTGAGTTGCAAACCGCTCAAATAGATATATAAAATCAAGAAGTAAAGTTTTTTCTAGTTTAGGTTTTGATTAAGGAGTAACTATACCGCCCCTGCAATGGCTTATTTATTGAGTTGCAAACCGCTCAGATAGCAAAATAAATAAAAACTATGGATAAAAAGGACCCATAGTTGTATATATGGAAAAAAAAATAACTTGGTTCAAAGCAAAAAACATTGTAGAAAAGGTAGGGCCTTAATATAAACGGAATCACAAATCGAACCCACAACGAGTTACGAGACCAATTTCAGAACCACTAAAAATAAAATTATGTCGCTGATTATTGAGCGGACAAAAATTTCATTGGATTATTGATCAAACTGTAATGTGTTTATTAAATGTAAACAAGTTTAATCAATTGTGATATTAGGTAATATTATGCAAAATGGTGGTGTTGAAACAGCAATACAATAGTAATGTGAAGTACTCCGTCTGTTACAAAATATTCTAACTATTGAACGCTATGGTTGAATTCCTAAAGTTATGTTTAGATTTAAAAGAAATAAAAGTAAAATAAGGCAAATGATTGTTAAGCAACTGGTGCAACTAGTGTGTACACAGGCTAAGTAATTTCTGAAAGTTATATTCTCAAGTGAGAAACTGAGTGAAAAAAAAAATTTTTCAAAAAATAAAATTTTGTTTAAAAAAAGTAACTGGTACATTTAGTGTGTACACTGGCTAAATATCTTTTATAAGTTTACGAGTAGTTCTCTAGTGAGAAACTGTTTAAAATAATTTAAAAAAAAATTGTTTTTTCAAAAAAAAAAAAATCTTGTTTAAAACCTAAGTGTTCAAACTTGAATATAAAGTTAAAAGTTATTGAGAGTATCAATTTAAAAAAAATAACTAAGTTTAAAATTTTAATTTTGTTTGAACTCTCAAGTGTTTCAAGCAAAATTTGTTGTTGACTGTACTTTTAATGATAACCTTACTTAGTTCTATACAAAAATATGTTTGTTATGATCTTGTAGTATTCTAGGTTATTGTACAGGATATAATTATGATACTGAATTATCAAAAGTTTGTTCAATTAAATTATTAAGAAGTTATGAAAAGTTAAGTTATTTTTAGTTTGATTTTAAATTTGATGGTAACATTGATTATTAAAAAAAAATAAAAAGAAGGTAGGTTGACAATTTATGAGCAAAGATTATAGAAGTTGCTAGAATTTGTCTTCCATCCAAGACTAGTTGTTTAGTCTGGTTGTGCCTGTAATTTATACCCGGCACCCAATCTCTTCTACCGGCACACCGCTAGTTGCTAACCGATAGAAATAAGATTGGTGGTAGTACTTCCCCGGGGCGAGCCGTTCACTAACAGCTCTACTACTACGATATTATGTTAATAGCCGTGAGTACACATCAGTTGCTGTCAACCATGAGAAAAAAAAAAACGTTCTACACTTGGACAATACACACAATTATATAAAAAAAAATACCCACCAGAGAACAATGAAAAAATTTAACTACAAAACCACGTTTTTGGGCGCCAGTGTGACGTAAGGAGCCTTCGTGGGATAGAAAAAAGAACAACACGTAACTCGGTCAACGTTAAATAAATATATATTAAATAGAGAAAGGGTGTGGGTAGGTCTGCAGTCACAATTTTCAATATTCCCCGGGAGATAGCACGCTACTGCCCTGGCTCAGCCTTGGTGTCTCGAGGAAGCCACGTTGCGTTTGCTCCCGGAGGTGTAGGCCGGCAGGTGGCAGCGCCGGCTCGCAAGGTCGACAGGAGCCAGGATGGATCGGCCGGCAGGTGGTCTAGCCGGCTCGGAGACGGCCTGCTGAGGCCACGCGGGTAAATATACACCCGGCGTGGAGCGAGCCGCCGTGGTGAGTGGCCTAGTGGCCGCGCCACGAGGCACTGCGGCAGGATGGCCGCGATGGAGGACGATGCAGGTGCGTGCCCAGAGTGCAGGGCTCCAAGTCCTCTCCCTCCATTTTTGGAATTTGATGAATCCGGGTCTGGAAAACTGGAGCCGGTAATCCGGATCTAGGACCCTGGGAACAATGTCCAGCGTGTCAATGATGGCTGAATGAGCCTCTCCGCTGACTTTGACACCTAAGCATGAGCAAAGCGGCCGTACGTGCGCTAATTTGTGTGGTTGTCAAAATCAGACGGAGTTTACAAAGGTGAGGAGGAAAAGCATGATGACATTCAAGAGCAGCAGCAGCCACGCGCAAGTCAGCATGCACATAGCTAAGGCTATTTGTATGTGCATAGTAAAGCTGATCACGCAGAAGGCGTGATTACAATGTGCGACAGATCTTTTGTAGGTTATGAGCCTTGATTATAAAATGCTAGGTAATGTAATTTAGGAAGACATGTTCTGGAAAGAATTTATACACAAGATTAGGAACACAGAATGCACAAAGCTACCTGTATGCTGTTCAAACACTCACCCAATTACAGGGGTTGACGAACACGTAATTAAGTTGGCAAATATTTGCCAATGCAAACTACAGCTGCTAGGATTTGGCGATCGGTACACGGCTCAAGGATGTTCTACAGAACAAGGCGAGTCCACCGCCAACAGCTGGATTAAGATTGGAAAAGGAATCACGTTGTCGTTTATCGGGTTTTTATATCTCCGCCGTCATTGACAGATGTCATAGAAACCCAAAGACAATAGTGTTGTCAGTCAACTAAAATTGTCTATGCTTGCTTTGTGGCTTTTGGTCTCTGGATTTTTCCGCATGTTTATGTTTTATTAGAATTGTAACGCCACTACGTTACAGGCTATAGGGCTCTTTCCTCAGAAGCACGACGACGTTATCAGGGGCGTCGCGTGGCACTCCAACTCGTTGGCACGGTGCGAGAGGACTGTGTGGATGGGATCTATCTACGGGGCGATTGATTAATAGAACTGAGGGCGGCTACAATTAACTATATTCATCAGAATATTTCAAACACCATTTTAGCCCACACGTTCGGGCTTGCGGATCCCCTCTCTCTCTCTGACACAAACGTCAAGCCTAACATATTTTCTAATTTAATTTCAAACGGCTTTGCAAGAGTTTCTAGAAACTTCTAACCTGCCAGTCGGCAACATAAGGTTGCCAACATAAGGTTGTCACAATACTAACACTACTCAATCGCACACATTTTGTTGATCAGATAATAAGTAATGTTTGGCAGCTTTGGAATCTTGCACCATAAATGCTTTATATGTCCTTCTCATGTATCAGGAAAAGGACAATTAATGCAAAAAATGCAGTCAATTTTCAAAGAACAATAGATGGTAACAAGTCGGTGTTTGTCTTTTACATCTTCGTTATTTGACACCAACTTCCGAAATTAAAGTTATTTTTTAATCTTTAGTGTAGGTATTTTTTTTGGAAGTCGGTTGTTTTTTTTGTATAAAAGTTTTTTATAACCAATTTGTAACAGGTTGTTACCATCTATTGTTCTTTGAAAATTGACTGCATTTTTTGCATTAATTGTCCTTTTCCTGATACATGAGAAGGACATATAAAGCATTTATGGTGCAAGATTCCAAAGCTGCCAAACATTACTTATTATCTGATCAACAAAATGTGTGCGATTGAGTAGTGTTAGTATTGTGACAACCTTATGTTGGCAACCTTATGTTGCCGACTGGCAGGTTAGAAGTTTCTAGAAACTCTTGCAAAGCCGTTTGAAATTAAATTAGAAAATATGTTAGGCTTGACGTTTGTGTCAGAGAGAGAGAGCCCCATCCGCAAGCCCGAACGTGTGGGCTAAAATGGTGTTTGAAATATTCTGATGAATATAGTTAATTGTAGTCGCCCTCAGTTCTATTAATCAATCGCCCCGTAGATAGATCCCATCCACACAGTCCTCTCGCACCGTGCCAACGAGTTGGAGTGCCACGCGACGCCCCTGATAACGTCGTCGTGCTTCTGAGGAAAGAGCCCTATAGCCACAGGAGAGCTAGGGTTCTTACATGTGGCGGCGGTCGCCGACTACGAGGGCCAGGATAAGAGGAGTATAGTCCAAGCTGAGTGGTTCTGTTTTAATTACGTGTTAAATCAAATATAAAGCAAAATGCGATACTTTTCGGGACACACGTATGAGGTGTGCCTCGAAGAATTTATCGACGAGTTTGTGTCGATGGCCATTGCCAAGGGGTGGCGAAATACCGATTATTCGTTGATTCTTGGTGTTTGGTTAAAAGGAACTGCCCAATATTTTTTTAAATATACGTTCCAGTATGAGATGAGATTTGACACGCTGTGCGCAGAGCTTAGGAAAGCATTCCCATGCAAGTGTGTGTCTTGCAAGCAGAAAACCAATCAGTGTTTTTATAATCTTGAGAGGCCGGACGTTGTGTCCGAGGCGGATGAACAGTCCGAGGATAATGTGAGCGAAAATAATCATGCAGATTTGTTTTCTAGCTCAACAATCAAAATAAATGAGGAGGACGATGATGACCAGAGCTGCGCTGAAGCCGGCCTAGTCAATGACGTCCAAGAAAGTGAGGAGTGCGATTTAGATGATGGTGACCGAGGCTATGACGATGGCAGACAAGTTGATGCTGAGGCGTTGGTGTGAGGAATGGTGTTTGAAATATTCTGATGAATATAGTTAATTGTAGTCGCCCTCAGTTCTATTAATCAAGCGCCCCGTAGATAGATCCCATCCACACAGTCCTCTCGCACCGTGCCAACGAGTTGGAGTGCCACGCGACGCCCCTGATAACGTCGTCGTGCTTCTGAGGAAAGAGCCCTATAGCCACAGGAGGGCTAGGGTTCTTACAGTATTGTGACGATTGTAGATACAGCCTAAACTAAGCGGGTCTGTACCGACCTTCAGCTGGCTGTAAGATTATTGAAGAGCCGTTTGAATATTGAATGTGTAGGCATCACATTTGTTTTAGGGATCAGTTCTGCGACCCTAACCGAACTGGGTACATGTATAATTTTTCTGTGATTACCAATATAGTTCTGAGTGCTTCATCCTCTTTCTTTTATAACACTGCACAAGTAAACCAGTCACTCTCATACACGACACTCTTGCGTTGCCAGCGAGTGAGACCTCTACCCTGAACTTACTAGAACGTCCCAGGATCCAGGATCAGGAGCCTTGCGGTCCTACAGTATGTACATTACTTACCTCCTAGCTTGGGCCGACGGCCAATTTAACGGTACCAACCCCAAAAAAAAAGTGCTAAATAGTGTAAACATGTCAAAACAACTGAGTCAAAAAAAAAAATGCAGAAAAATAAATGCAGAATATAGTTTTGTACTTTAGATTACAGGATGAGGAGGATCAATGTTGGGCTGTGAAAAAGACGGATGAAAAAAGATTGCATGTGGCTGAGATGAGAATGTTAAGATGGAAGTGTGGAGTAACGAGAATGGATAAAGTGAGAAATGAGTAAATTAGAGGTAGTTTAAAAGTGGCGCCAGTCACAGAAAAGTTGAAAGGGAACCGCTTATCTTGATATGGTCATGTGAAGAGGAGGGATAAAACACATGTAACTAAAAGAGTTATGAATATAAATGTGGATGGATGGAGAGGGAGAGGAAGGCCAAAGAAAGGATGGATCGATTGTGTGAGGAGTGATATGATGGAAAAGAGAGTAAGTGATAGCGTGACGGCTGACAGGACAGAATGGAAGAAGAAAACGTGTTGCGCCGATCCCAAGTCACATGGGATAAAGACAGGAAGAAGAAGAAGACTTATAGATTACAGAAAAACTTATAAGAAGTGTATGGTTTACAAAAAAAATATAATTATTAAAAAATATGATTCGTTCGGAAAATTTTATCGGTCACATTACTTTCAGACAACATCAATTTTTATTTTTGTGTTTATGTTTCTTTATTTAAAAACAAATACGAAATTTAAAATTTTACATAGTCAAGAAACGAAGGTGACTGGACAGATTTGGATTTTTTTGTTTGAAAGGGTATACTTCCCAGGTGGTCCCATATAATTTTTTTCGAAATAGCTTTAGCGCTTTTTGAAAACCTGAACAAAAACAAAAAATATGTATGCAGGGTGTAAAAACACACATCACAGAGCCGTTAACTACGCATACTGTACATCTAACAAAATAGTTTTGCGCAAAAATAATTGCTGGGAAACTACTTTTATTTTTAGTTGTGAAAAATAAAACTATTTTTCATTCTGAGTTAAGCCCCGCCCCTTCGCTCTAAGCCACGTAGGTACTTGTCGGATACGTTTGATATTCATTGCATTTTCGTAACTACAAATTCGTAATTACGAAAAAAAAATCGAATATTCAGATAATGTTGGAAAAAAGTTTAGTAATATCTAACACTTAGATTTCATTTTCGAAAAAAAGTAAAAAAAAAGATGATTTAATATCTTATTATCCTTCAATATCTCCAGAACCAGTGGTTTCCCAGGTATGGTCTAGTTGAAAAAAAAATATCCATATAATGGGTAGAATATGTATTGTGGCTTTCGGCTTCGGAAACTGTCTTTTTACACCCGATACATAGTTGACGTTTTGGTTTCCTACAATAATTACGAGTATGTTTAAATTCCACGTTCCATGTTATTGGGGTTTTTAGTTCTGGGGTACGAGTAAAACAACTAAAAAGTGAAAAATAAAAAACTTTTTACACAAAAAACAACCGACTTCCAAAAAAGAAAATACACTAAAGATTTAAAAATAACTTTAGTTTCGGAAGTCGTTATCAAATAACAAGGAAATAAAATACAAACACCGACTGCCGAAATTAAAGTTATTTTTAAAATTTTAGTGCATTTTCTTTTTTGGAAGTCGGCTGTTTTATTGATACAACTCGTTAACCATAAGCTTAGCTTAGATAAAAATTAGCGAATTCAAAATTCGATTTCTCCATATAAAATTTTTAATTAAGAAACTGCTAATCAGTGTTTGAACTTAATCACATGGTTATTTTTTTTATTAATCATTGATTTATGTTTTTGTTTTAATAAGACCCAAAAGAATATTACTTATGATTTTATTTCTCTTACTTTCATTCCGAGGCACGTTTCTGTTTTCCACACGTCCCTCTATCTAAAATAGATCGCACCCTCGTCATCACATGACACCCTGGTACCAAGGCGGCGCCGCGCCTGATTATTATTGTTTTTGTTCAAGCCATCTGCTGTCAGGGGTATTGAAGGTAAGTTTAGGTCAAAGTAAAAATACATAAATAAAAGTAAAATAAAATGGCCTTTTATTCACTATCACATTTGACTAAACATTAATTAAATTTTTCATCATTCATACATATAGCCGTAAATTATATATTGCAAATGTATGCTTATGCATTGTTTTTATATTAGAAATTGAAATATAATTCCAAAAAACTAACTTTAACTTCAAGGCTTCAGTGCCTTAATTGTGCGAAAAACTTAAAATTTATTACGAAACCATATGCGCTGCAAGAAACAGTTTGGATTGTGTAAAACGTCACAAGAACAAGTCGAAAATTCGTGCAAAAATCTGTGGAATGTTAGCCCGATGGCTCAATAATACTACAACAATATCAATTGCTTTCATCAAATGGAGATCTGTAATTTTTTTCGTAAATATACGTACGACGCGACGCCCGTGTCGTTACCGAGGCAACGGTCGCGAAGGAGCGCCCTCAGTAACCCTGTGCGCCGTCACGTCAGTGCAAGCCGTCAGACAATATTTTGACTTTATAGTTTGTGTTTTTTTATTTTAATAAATTATTTATAGTATTTGTGTAATTTATAGGTAAGTGGAATCCTTTTTTTATGTCAAACGCTGACTGTAGCGACGCTGGAAACTGTAGCAGTCAACCTGCCACATCGCTCGACACTCAGTTGGTAAGATGTCCCCATTGCTCCCTGGCACGTTTTTTTAAAGGTGAACGGGGGTTAAAGATACACTATGGCAAGGCTCACAAACCACATAGTGTACCTTTGTGCCCCCCAGCCACATCTCAAACATCAACACCAGCCACATCTCAGACACATAACGAATCACTTTGGAAAACACTGTCAAAATTTAAAAATTCAACTCCCATTCTGAAGCGAGTTCCCCGGGGCGCAAGACGTGTGCCTGGGAGGAATTACTCACCTTCCCTTATAGGATTCTACATGTTCAAAAAAATTTGGCTACAAAAAAAACATTAACGACCCAAATTAAAGACAATTGCAACAATTCGGCCTACATTTTAGATCCAAAATTACCAGCTTTTAATAACGTTCCCCAGAAAGGTTTATGTTCACATGTAGAATCCAAATTAAGCGATGGTGACATAAGGGGAGCTGCTAGGCTACTTTTCAGCAGTGATGTGGTGGCGCCTTACTCTCCAGAAACAATTTCAGCCCTGGAGAGTAAACACCCAGCGCCTGCGGATGACCTCACTTTCCCTGACCCTCCCGACTCCCCTAATCCTGATTCCTCATTTTTCCAAATTACAGCCCCCCAGTTGCTAGCAGCCGTGAGCTCCTTCAGAAACGGTTCCGCCGGCGGCCTCGACGGCCTGACTCCTCAGCACTTGAAGGATCTTTTAAGCTCAGGCGCCGGGGAAGCTGGTGAGTCGCTTTTGAAGGAGCTCTTGGCTTTAGTTACCTTAATGCTCTCCGGCGGCGTGAACGATGCCGTCGTCGATGTCTTGTACGGGGCCAACCTATGTGCCCTGCACAAGAAGGACGGCGGCATTCGTCCCATTGCCGTCGGGTGCACCTACAGGCGTATGGCAGCCAAAATTTGTTGCAAAATATACAGCAAATCACTGACCAACAAATTCCAGCCCCTACAACTTGGTTTTGGTTCCAGAGGGGGCTGTGAGGCTGCCGTACACGCCCTTTCCACCTTTCTTAATTCTGGTAAAGGTGAGGTCATCCTCAAGGTTGACGTTAAAAACGCCTTCAATTCAGTTAACAGGGACACTTTGTTGGCTGAAGGAAAAAAAGAGTTACCAGAAATTTTCGGCTTTTTGTGGCAATGCTATAGGCATCCATCAAAATTATTATATAAAGACAACGTTTTGGAATCTGCAGTTGGATGCCAACAAGGTGACCCTCTCGGGCCAGTCATTTTCAGCTTGGCTATTCACCCAATAATTCAACAACTAAATTCAAAATTTAACCTGTGGTATTTAGATGATGGAACACTAGGAGGTGACGTAGACACCGTTTTAGAAGATTTAAAATTCCTAAAGAACCAGTTTCAGTCCATTGGCCTTGACCTTAACTACTCCAAATGTGAAATATTTCTTTGTGACAATACTGACAGACAATCGACCATACAGAAATTTAGTGCAATAGCTCCAGAAATCAAAATTTTAGAGAAAAGTTCATTACACCTCCTAGGTTCTCCAATATTGGAAGACAGTTTTTCTTCATTCATCGACGACAAAATTAAACGTTTTAACGATATTTCAGATAGACTTTCCAAAATTAATTTACATTCGGCGGTCACCCTCATCAGGTATTGCTGTTTCGGACCAAATTTCATATATTGTCTTCGCTCTTCCCTTTTATGGAAGCAGCCACATCTCTTGGACAAAATCGATCAAATTATTCGTTCCACTCTTACGTCAATCTTAAATGTGGCCCTGGATGACCGAGCATGGCTGCAAGCCACGCTACCCATTCGCTTTGGTGGGCTCGGCATCCGCAAAATTTCTAGTGTAAGCCTACCGGCGTTCCTGTCTTCGGTCCACAGCACTCGACAGTTAACCACACGAATTTTAACCCCATCGCTGGTTAACTGTGAGGTGCCGAGCTTGACCGATGCTGTGAACGCCTGGAAAGCGGCTTGCCCGAACACGGCGTTGCCCGAGAACCCATCTTCCCAGAGACAGTGGGATGAGCCGCTCTGCAGGTTGGTATGGAATAATCTCATTAATACGTCCACCAATACTGCTGAGCGTGCCCGCCTACTGGCTGTGGGTGAGTGGGAGTCGGGCCTTTGGCTACAGGCCCTACCGTCACCCAACATTGGTACCATGCTGAGTGACGCTACTTTCCGGATCGCTACATGTTTGCGTCTGGGTGCTCCGAGTGGAGCTCCACATCGTTGTCAATGCGGTGAAGCAGTCGACCGCCTCGGACACCACGGCCTATCCTGCGGTAGGAGTGCTGGTCGGATAGCACGGCACGCCAGCATTAATGACATCATCCGTCGGGCTCTTGTCACCGCCGGGGTGCCAGCTGTTTTAGAACCCAATGGCTTAGCACGTGACGATGGGAAGTTAGTTGGTAGTTGGGTAGGCCTTTGGTGTGGGATGCAACATGTGTCGACACCCTTGCGCCATCCCATCTTCTTAGCACGGCAGGCTGTGCTGGGGCGGCTGCTGCAGGTGCAGAAAACCTCAAACGGCGCAAATATAACAACCTTATAGGGAGTTACATGTTTGAGCCGTTTGGGGTTGAAACACTAGGGCCATGGGGTCCGAGTGCTCATCGAGTTTTCCGGCATATCAGCAAGCTGTTAGTCGACTCTTCACGTGACCAGAGGGCTGGGCTTTTCTTTGGCCAACGAATCAGCATTGCTATTCAACGTGGCAATGCTGCTAGCGTTTTGGGCACTTTTTCCATTGACAGCGATGTGGATGAATTTTTTGATGCCCAGTGAGTTCTTTTTTCATACGCATTTGTACATGTTAGGTATTATTGTTAGTTTGTATATATATCTTTTAAGTTATTTCTATAAATAAAACTGATAAGTATTTGTAATACATATTATATGAATAAATATATTTATTCACTTTAACTTATAATTATGTATTGTATAGGTATATTAGTAAGGGAATTAACATAATTTTTATCGTTTAAGTATTTAATATATTTATATTATCATCTTTATATTTCTTACAATTTTGGTATAAATTGTGTATTATTAATTGTATTTAGTTTCATACTATACAAATAGAAGCAAACAACAACTTCTATATTATAGTAGTCGCCTCTTTGGCTTAGGTCTCCTCCAATATTTTACACTGTTTTCAGTCTCTAACTTTTCTTCTCATCCCATTCAGTCCAAGATTTTGTATATGTCTCTCCCTTTTATTTTTAATCGCCCATTTTCCTCGTTTCTTCTCTACGCAGCCATTCTGTTACTTTATTTCTGACGTTCTTCATTTTACTTACGTGACCAGCACAGTTCTATTTCAGGAACAGGATTCTTTCTCTAATATCTGGAGTATTATAAGATATTAAGAATATAGATTTTATACCTTAATTTTACACGTTACATGCTTATTTCCATAGTTCTTTGACTTACTAATTTTGTTTTTACTCTTCACAAGATGCATAAAATTAACAAGTTTAATAGAAATAACTTAAAATATATATAAAAACTTATAATAATACCTAACATGTACAAGCGTATGAAAACAACTCACTGGGCATCAAAAAATGCATTGTAGTTCATTTATTCGATCTTTTAGAACTGAGATAATATGCATGAAGCTAACACACTAGTAAAATTTTTGGCAGAAGCCGTTACTATATTGTATTGTGGATATATTATTCTTAAGGACCAGAAGCGGTTATTATTTAAATGAATATAAATGACTCATCATCCAATAAAGTTTTATTCCTTACAAATGTTTTACAATAACAAGTACGTTCCTACTTCTACAACATTATAAACACGATCCTTGAATAACATTATAACGACTCTAAAATACGTCAGTCGCGTCCGGAGCCAAACGAAGAAGAGCCCGTTGACGTCGCGTTTTTTTTGATGGACATCTTGCAGGTCAGCCTAGGAGGCTGTCGTCTGCTTAACCGAGCTTGCATGTGAAGGCTCTAATTTATTAAAGCCTCCAGCCAGGACTTATAATTTCTTACATACTAAGTGACTACGCTAAGGGCACTCCCTGCGGAGTACGGGCCTCGGCTTAGGGCGTCACTGGGGGAGGGACAGCAAGGGAAGGCTGGATCAAGTTTCCATTATTTGGGGACTCAGTTGGCTCAGCGGCGCGTGCTGGCAAGAGACTGGGAGGGCATTGACTGGGTCTTCGCGACGGACCTCGACGGCGAGGGCGGAACGACGGCGGTCTGCGTTTGCGTAGTGCGCTGGTTTCCCTACGGCTCTCCTGGAGCAGAGTGGTGGGGTCATCAGGTATGAGTAGGGTATGTCTGGGACGGCGCACCTTGGAGATGCGGGAGGGTACGTATCGGGCGGCCGATACGATTAGGGGGTTTCGATGTTTTTCAGCAGTATCCATGAAACGCTTGGTGAGACGTTTCAAGAACTGCTGGATGGTAGGGAGTCTGAAGTCTACATGCAGCTCTTCGTTACGGACAAAGTAGGGAGCTCCCGCCGCGTTGCGGAGGAAGCGGTTTTGAAGAGTCTGCATTTTATGTAAGAGGTGGGGCTTGGCGTGTGCGAAGACAGGGCCAGCGTACGTCATGATTGGTCGAATGACCGTGGTGAACGTACGCATTTTGCACTTGAATGACATAGTGCTGTTTTTATTAAGGATACTATGAAGCCTACTTTGAGCAAAAGCGGCCCGCGAGCGGGCCTGTCTTATGTGCTCCGCGAAGGTTAGGTGTTGGTCGAGTACGACACCCAAGTACTCAGCCTTTTTCTCCCAAGGAATAGGTTTATCGTACATGGTGATCGGGGGGAGTGGGGATATTTTGTGTCGGGGTCTCGAGTAGAGGACAGCCTGACTTTTGTCGGGATTTACCTCGATTCTCCATCTCCGAAACCACTCGCCCAGTGTAGTTGCGGAGGATTGGAGATTGCGAGCTATTCGATTGGGTACACGGCCAGTATAGTAGATGGCCGTGTCATCAGCAAATAATGCTAGATGTGACATTTTATTTTTTGGAATATCGCTGGTGAACAGCGTGAAAGCTATGGGGGATATTACGGAGCCTTGAGGGACTCCTGCTCTTATGGGGTGAGGGGAGGAGAGTGCTCCCTCTATACGATAGTGGAAAGTACGATTCGACAGAAAGTCTCGTAAGATGAGTACGAGACGGTCTGACACTCCTAGTTGATACAGCTTATAAATTAAGCCATTGTGCCAGACTTTGTCGAACGCTTTCGCTATGTCGAAGTACAAGACACCGGTCGTCATACCGCGCTGGAACCCAGCGCTCATATGTTCTACGATCCGATGTACTTGTTGGACGCACGAGTGTTCGGTACGGAAGCCGAACTGCTCGTTTGGAATGAGATTATTAGCCTCGGCATAATCCCTGAGCCGCTTATTAATAAGCCTTTCATAGATCTTGCCGAAGCTACTAAGGAGACTAATGGGTCGGTAGCTGGAAGGGTTGGATCTGGGCTTGCCAGGTTTGGGAATACCTATGACAGTGGCCTGCTTCCATGCTTGGGGGAAAATATTATTGCTTAAGGCGCCATTGAAGATGGCGGTCATAAGCAAAATTAATTGGGCGGGGAAGAGTTGGATAACTCTGTTGGTGATGCCGTCAGCGCCGGGGGCCTTCCGGGCCTGGAGCTTTTTGATGATGTCCTCCACCTCGTCTGGAGTGAGGGGGGGTAGAGGGTCATCTGGAGAGCCCGTTGACAGCGTGCCATGCATTTTTATACACTTCCACTCGTTCCGGGTAGGTTGGAAGGGGGAATATCTAACATTATTATATATTCTTGAAAGAATAGATCCCCATCCTTTAAATGCCCTAGCTACCTTTACTACTAAGGTTATGTTACTTTAAAATCGACAAGTGCGTGTGACCACGCGCAGTGTAGGGTACGATGCCGGTTATATATAACATGCGGACTTAGAAGGGGGCTTTACATTTTATTTGTTTTTTTTTTAGTAGTTATCTATGAAGAACTGGCCAAGTGCGTGTTGGACTTCGCACATTTAGGGTTCCGTACCAAATGTATTTTTGATTATTTGTATGGCTTTGGGTCAACAAGATGCTTATACTGTGAAAATTTGAAGACTGTAGCTCCAACCGTTTCGCTGTAAAATCTGTGTGACAGACGACGGAGAGACGGACAGCAATAGGGCTCCGGTTGGACTCTTCGGGTACGGAACCCTAAAAACAGGGCCACATTGAACGATGATAACTGAAGGACTTATAAAATCCAACTTCATTGCACTGAAGTTTTGTATGTTTAGAACACCCACGTGCTTATTTTTGGGGCGTCTCTGACCACCCTGTTTGGGATAAAGGTTGTGACGTTATATATAGTTAATAAAAAATTTTTTTTTTTTTTACCTAATTATAACTAAAAATTATCTAAAATATGGCGTCGAAAAATGCCCCACATCTCTATTACCTAACTCTTTAACTAACAAAGCTACCACTTAAAAGTTATTTGCAAACAGATCACTGAATCGAAAAATAGTCTTCGTAAAGCCCCATTTTTTTGAAAGACCTATCCAACGATACGTTACGTATACGATTTCATGATGGGATAGACGAGAAAAAAAAACCCATTTTAAGTGTAGCGGAGATACACTAAAAAAACTTTTTATTCAAGATTTTATTACACCACTTTGTTGGTGTGAATAATAAATGAAAGTAATGACTTTTAAGCCTTTCAGATATCCGACTAAACAATTGTATGAAAATTGCGAATTGTTAACAATTAGACAATTATACATATCCCAAATTATACTAAAAAAACACAAGCAAACTCCCTGTGATGTAAATGTGTATAAGAGTAAACGTGTTATTACTAACGTATGCTTACCTGTCAAATGTCGGACAGCTACGGCTAGACGACAACAATCTTATAGGTCTTCCTACTTATACAATAAAATAAATAAAATAATAAACATTCATCCTCTTACTGTTCGAGAAACAAAAATGAAAATTAAGAACTGGCTACTTCAATTAAACTACGACCAAACTGAAATGTTATTGCTCACGGATTAATATTCCCTACTACCACATACCTCACCTTCATCTAACATCCATTACACACACACACACCCTCACACACACGTACATACAAAGACGTTTCATCTACATGCATAAACACATCATGAGTAAACCTAACCCATCACTTATTTGATTTATTTCATCTTATTATTATTATTTTTTTTTATTTTTATTTTTTATTCACAATTTGTATTAGGTAGAAAGTGGGAGAGGGCACTGACTTCTGTAATACAGGTTTTTTTTACCTAGCTCAGAAGTCAGGGTTGTCATAGGATTCTTATAAAAAAGTTTGTGAATAAATTTATTATTATTATTTCGTTTATTCATTTGTAAATACATATAAATTATATTTTTAAATATTTCAATGAAAAAATAAAAAAAAATAAAAACATTTAAAAATATAAAAAATAGTATCCCACCGGTATCGGGAACAGGGTCCAAGCTACCGGCGGTCAGGGCTCCAGAGAGAGGAACCGCCTGACAATGCGAGCCGTGTCCAGAAGTACTGCTTTCTGAATCAAGCCCTTGATCCAGCCGCCTAACGAGAGCCTCCTGAGGTGTTGGTCGAGGCTCGTGGCTATTAAGCCATTGGCTGACACGACTATCGGTACAATGATCGCTGAGTCCACATCCCACATGTCGACAACCTCGCGAGCCAAGTCAATATACTTGATTTGTTTATCTTTCTCGGCTTTCACGAGGTTCTCGTCATGTGGGACGGTAATGTTATTATAATAAATACACGTATACCGATGACGGACAGACGGACAGAACGAAACTTTACGGGTTGCTTGTTAGGACGATGGAACCCTAAAAAGACCTAGTTCTGTATACACGAGTCAGAGTTACTAAGAGGTTAACGTTCAGACGTAAACATACTATTTTAGCTTGAAATAATAAAAAATAGACTTGTGTAACCCGGGCAATAAAGACACGAGACGGAGTAATGCCACCACTCTTGCAGTTCCAGAATTACACAGAAATCTTGTCGTCACTATTGTCTATATAGCTTACGAATAAGTAGATTTCGTGTAAGAAAAACACTGAAACTTCAAAAACAAGGCCTAAACGATCCATAACCGTAGAACAAAACAGACAGAGCAATAAAAGTGACCAAAAATAATGCCATCATTTGTGACTTTGTGACTTTTATTCTCTCGAAAAATGTTTATCTAGTTTTATAACAAACATTGGCACCCATAAAACGTCAGAGTTTCGTGATCATCGCACAGATAAAACGGTTATTACGGTGATAATGTTATTAGGAACGGTTTGCAAGCTTGGCTTTCAGGATGGTGAAATGATATTTTTGAATTACATGCATTGTAACCTGTATTTAGGGTTCCGAACATCCGAATGTAAAACGGAACCCGGTCAAACAGACAGACGCACGAGTGATCCTATAAGATCACTCGTGCGTCTGTCTGTCCGTCTGTCACAGCCAATTTACTCCGAATCAACTTGCCAGATTAAGTAGTTTGCTACACATGTGTATTTCTATATAATGATAATTTTCTAAATAATGTATAGCCTTTGACACTCACAAATAACATGGCTCTCTATTGGTAAAAGAATTTTCAAAGTCGGTTCAGTAGATCCAGAGATTTGCCTGCATCCTGCAACCTCACAAACTCGCAAACTTTACCTATTTATATAGTATAGAAGATACTTACAGATGTATTGAAAAGCGATATTACTTTCAGTGGTGGTGGTGCCCAGGGTCTGATGATAAAAACGTAAGGTGACCATAACAACTCCTCACCTAAACAAGATAGCAGTATCGTGTTTGGGTTCACAAGAAGTGTGTGGGGACACAAGAATGTGATCAGGGTCTGATGATATATTTGCGATCTGCAACCATACAACATAGCACCGTCGTATTTAGACTCATTGGATATGTACTTTCCGACAAGTGTCATTGAACTAGGTGGTGATTAGGGTATGTTAATAGAGCCAGAAGCCAACCATAGATACTAAACAAGAATTTGCCATATTGTTTGGTCTCGTCGATTTTGTCTTGACTATAATAATAAATTAATAAATAATAAATTGTTTTTATTGTCTCAAATATTGCATTACATATAATATCGAGGCAGCCCCAGTAAGTAGTTAACAACACTTGTGTTGAGGTTGTCTCACTGTTCCCTTGTTTTATTAATATTATTACAATTTTGAGCTAAAAACAGGATATTTGGAAAATAAGTAAAAGAAACCAAACTTAAGGAAATCTAAAAGCAAACAGAATAACCTAAACAAGCACTAAATAAGTTTAAATACTTAATATTACAACCTAGCAAACGAATATTGTATTTCTGACATGTTACCGCGTAAGTATGCAATTATATTATCGACTCTCTTACCAAAAAAAATCGAATTTTAAACTTCAAAAACATGTTTATATTATTATACCTTACAAACGAGATACCGAAATATAAAAATAGAATTACTGTGTTTTAACTCATGTTATGATAAAATCAATACGATACTAGGCGAATCCAAAATTTTAATATCACCAAGAATTCATTCCAGTTATTACTTGTCTGTGGCAGCGACCGCATGAGATAAACAAACATTTGTGTATATTTTCCCTCACTTTAATTTAGTCAGTATCATAACCCACTGTTAACTACTACTACCACCAAGTTTTTATTATAACACCAGTAAACGCACAATCCGCTCACTCAGCCTATTCTAACCAGTATGTCCTCTGTTTCCTCATATGTTAAGGACTGACTAAAACTATAGTTCGAGTTATAGTCCAGGGTCTGCCGTTGGATCTGGAAAGTCATCATAGGAAACCCTGAACTTAACAATGTAGCCCGATGAGGTAAGGCTAGTTAGATTTGTCTTGACAAGTTATAGCACACTGGCCGTACAGATTCGATTTTCTTTTGACTGATAAGAAGTTATAGGGCAGTGGCTAGAAGAATATGTCAGATCGCTGCTGCCCCAGGTACTGACTCTTGCGTCCTTAGAGTTAATGCGCTCCTGGTGTCAGGATTAGTATTTCAATAAATTGTAATGTTAAAAGGTATACAATAAAGTATAGATAAATTAAAGTCGTTTGAATTCAAGCTTCAATCAACTAAAAACGTAAACTAGAAAATGTTATAGTTGTAAGTATAACATTTTCATTCAATCTTGAGGCGTCTCTTACACTGTTTTAAGGATGAGCCTAAAATATTATAGTTGTACGCTTTTAGCTAAGATTTAATTAGTATTTTTAAGTTAATATCTTAAAAAGATTTATATTTTTTTTTAAAACCATTTAAAAATATGTGATTCGTTTGGAACCCTTTGTACGCGAGTCCGACTCGCACTTGGCCGGTTTTTTTCCTGCTCATTATTTCGAGTTGACATCTGAAATAAATATATTTTGGCCTGGAAAATAAAGTTGTTTAATTTCACATCTTTTAAAATGGGTGATTTGGATGATGAGACAGCTGCACACGTCAAGGTCAGGTTTTTGTTTTCTTTGACCTTAATAAATACATAAACCTACAGCTAAGACTTTAAATTCATCGTATCATAATTTTTACCCGATGTTTCTCAAGAGTTTACAAGTCTGTATGATTGTTTTATGTCACGTCCTGTACAGTCTAAACTGCTGGATAAATTTTAACAAATGAGGTATCGAAAGATTCGTGTTAAGTGACAACCAATCAATCAATCAATCAATATCTTTATTGTGGATCATAGGTAGGTACATAATACAGGTCTTAAAGAATTGAATTGGGATCAACTATGTTTCGCCCATTGGGCATACAATATTTACATACATCGTTATTAAATTAAATTAAATACATTATTACATTATTGTTATAAATTATTAAAATTTCAAATAAAATATAATAGAGATCATAATTTAGCCGAAAGAATTTAGGTAGGTACACATCAGTGGGCCACCGAACGCATCATGACTGAGGGAGACTGTATTGGAGCAGTGATTTGTCTAACAGGAAGTCTTTTATAGAGTAGTAGCATTTGTTTACTAACAGTGTAACGTAGTGGCGTTACAATGTCAATTAAAATTAAACATAAGAAAAAAACCACAGTGGCCAAAAGCCACTATTTCAGTTTTAGAAATCATAAACAATATTAGTTTGCTGACAACACTATTGTCTTTGGATTCGTTGACATCTGTCAATGACGGCGTAGACATATAAGGCCGCTTGGGCAGCGTGGAGTCCTTTTCTTTTTTATTCCAACTGCTGGCGGTGGATTCACGTTCTCTTGTTTTGTCGAACACTTCTGAGACTTCACCCGTGAACCTCCCACCAAATTCTGGCAATTGCAGTTTACATTGGCAAATATTTGCCAACCTTAATAAATTGTGTGAAAACTACCCCGTTAATTGGGTAAGTGTTGAATCAGCATACAAATAGCTTTGTGCATTCTGTGTTCCTAATTTTGTACATAAATTCTTTCCAGAACATGTTTTTCCTATGTCTTGCATTTTTCTTTTCTTTGCATTGTAAAATCAAGGTTTATTATCTACAACAAAACTATTGTATTGTTGTAATCTTGTCTTCCGCGTGGTTAACTTTATTAGGCCTTTGCTATGCGCATCGTGACCATGCTGCTACGCTCAAATGTGCATGTCATCGTGCTTTTTCACCTCACCTTTGTAAACTCCGTCTGATTTTGACAACCACACTTATTAGCGTACGTACAGCCGCTTTGCTCATGCCTGAGTATCAGAATCAGCGGAGAAGTTCAACAGCCATCTTTATGACACGCTGGACAATATTTTTGAGGGTCCCAGATTCGGAGTCCCTGATTCCGAGTCCCAGGTCCAAGCACTCAGATCAAACCTGAATATGGAGGTGGCAGATTCGGAGCCCTACGCTCCGAGCACGCACCTACATCGTCCTCCATCGCCGCACCAGCGGCTATCCTGCCACAGTGCCTCGTGCCGTCACCACTAGGCCACTTACAACAACGGCGGCCTCCACGCCGGGTACTTATTTACCAGCGTGGCTTCTGCTAGCCGTCTCCGAGCCAGCCCGATCACCTGCCGGCCGATTCATCCTGGCTCCTGTCGACCCTACGAGCCGGCGCTACCACCTGCCGGCCAACATCTCCGGGGCGAACGCAACGTAGCTCCCCCGAGTCATCCGTCACCAGGCAGAGCCAGGGCAGTATCGTGCCATCTCCCAGGGAGTGCGATATCTGTGACTACAAACCTTCCCACGCCTTTTATTCTATTCAATATATTTTTTTATGTTGACCGAGGTACGTGTTGTCATTTCTTACTTCCCACGTAGCCTCCTTTTACGTCACAACAGGTCATGGAGATTGTTTCTAAATTTTGTTATTTCTGGAATTATTCTAATAGGCCCCGGAATATTATTAAAGATGCGTGAACCTGTACAAAAGATACTTTCATACATGAAATGAGTATTGCTAGCTACTGTACGCAATTTATCCTTACGCCGTATACGAGTGTGGTAATCATACAACCCAATATTATTTTTGACAAATACTGCGGTTTCAAATATGTATACTTGGTAGTGTTAATAGGTTCATTATTTTTTAAATGGCTCACAGTAATCAGTTTCATGTAAGTTACATATGGCTCTGAATCAACGTTTTTGAGCAATGAAAGCACGCTTCCTGTCTGTACTGTTGCCCCAAAATATTACACCGTATCTGAGGGTGGAGCTAACGTAACCGTGGTAAGCTGTTAGTAAAGTAGTTTGATTCGCTATTTGCCCTAATCTGTGAAGTGCATATGAAAACTGTTCCAGCTTTTTACATACATGGTCAATATGTAATTTCCACTTAAGTTTGTTGTCAATATATAACTCTAGAAATGTCGTTACTTCAGTCTCGCCAATGTCGTTATCTAGGTAACGGATTTTTAAAGTACCCGTACGTCGATTTCGTAGACGAAGTGACATTATACTAAGTATATGGATTTACAACAGCCCCTCCTTTGTTAATGAAGTCGTGTTTTTTGTGACATAGACATGTGCTGCATCAAGTTGACTCGACGAGACCATTTCAAAAATTTTATTCACTAAAATATAAGAAAATACTTGTGTCCAAACCCACTCGCAAAAAATGACTAAAAACTTGCAATCATGTCAGTCTGATGCAGTTGATACCACATGTCTTGAATTGAAGATCACAGAACCATTGCATTTCATTTTATGTAGGTATAATGGTCTATTCTTTTCTATTCTCTAATTTATAAAGACATTTCGTTTTTAGGTAGACCATTAGCAATTCAAGCTAATTGTGATTGTATCCAATAATTTGATTCAATTACCAATTAAAGTAGACATCCGATTAGCAATTACACTAAAAGGGCTAATTAAAATCAGCAAATTTGTGATAATCTTAACGCCTAAGTATTATTGCGTCTAGTCACGTATAGACAAGTATTAATGAATCCAGGTCAAGTAATAAAATAAAAAGAATTTTAGTATCAACCCCTTCAAATCTTAACGATGGCAGTTGTAGCAATTATTTTGGTTTTCCCGCACCAAATTATTTTATAACGAAGCCATAATCCGGAGAAGTGTGATAAACAAACAGCCAAGTAGACTCTAAGGATATCAAATTATCAACTCTTTTAGAAAGTATGAAGGCCAAATTATTTGATTCCGGTAAGCAAAACTTGTTTATATTACAATTATCTAGGTACTTCCCTTCCTACCTTACTTTATATCTCTGACTACGATACAATTGTCTCTCAAGGTTCCTACTTTCAGTTTTCATTAACGGCAAGGTATCGAACAATGATTTTAATCTTAAGATCGTTATACCTCAGGGACCCAAGAATTCGAACTTCGAAGGGCCCTTATCTTTTCTTCAAGGGAACTGCTTATCCCGTACTCTTATCTGCTAACGATATCAAGCTGACTTTGGAGCCCGAAGATGGGATAATTGCACAAAATGCCGACGCAGGTCCAGATAATGTTGATAGGCCAAGTAACATGCTTACCTTTCTTACCTGCCAACTTACTTTAAAGTCAATAATAATATAATAATAATATTCCACAACTATCACACAACGCCATCTAGTCCCAAGTTAAGCAGAGCTTGTGTTATGGGTACTAGACAACTGATAAACATACTTATATAATTCTAAATACATACATATTATAGATAAATTACACCCACTTTAAAGTCAATAAAGTGGTCTTACGACTGGATAAAGTTTCTAGCTTAGACTCTAGATCTTGATCTTCGTTTTGTTTTATTCAGAGAAGGTACCGTCAATCGCATCTGTGTTGGTAACACTTTGAACTTGAGCTGGCCTAGCGTAGTCCAGAGTGTCAGTAGAATGAGAAGCCAACTTATACATCTCCTGGTTCTGTTACCAATGACGTAGTATGCACGTCATTGGTAAAAGAAGGTACCGTCAATCGCATGTGTGGTGGTAACACTTTGAACTTGAGCTGGCCTAGCGTAGTCCAGAGTGTCAGTAGAATGAGAAGCCAACTTATACATCTCCTGGTTATGTTACCAATGACGTGCGTCCTATTCTACTGAAAAAGGTGGCCAACTGCGAGTTGGTCTCGCTCTCGAAGGGTTCTGCAAAATGAACCGGTCTTTTTCGGTCTCCTTTAATTTTTAACAATTTTTTGTTTTCATTCCGTTTATTCATTAACTGACTTTCGAAAAAGGAGGAGGTTCTATGTTCGACTGTATGTATGTTTTTTTTTAATTATTATTGATAGGCACGCGTTTGACCACCATCTCACCTGATGGTAAGCGATGATGTGGTCGAAGATGGAGCACGCTTGCCTAGAAGTAACCTATTCACTCTTGACTTAAAGACTCCCAGGTTGTCGCTATCAGGAAACACAGACTCCGGTAGGGAATTCCACTCCCTAGCTGTACGCACAATGAATGTTTTCTCAAAACGCTTTGTGCGTATGGATGGGATATCCACCATGAACCGGTGGCACTTCGCCGTACGTCTTGTGGTCCATTGATGAAACGGGCTTGGCGGAATCAAATTGTGCAATTCCGTCGCACACTCCCCAAAATGTAACCGATAGAAAACCGACAGGCTAGCAACTCGGCGTCTATGTTCTAGACTTTGGAGTTTCGACTTAACGAGCCTATCATTGCCGATGATCCTTGTGGTTCTTTTCTCAATTAACTCAAGGGCATCAAGCTGGTATCTGGCAGATCCGTCCCAAAGATGAGAACAGTACTCCATACACGATCGAACTTGTGCTTGATACAGTTGGAGCAGCTGTTCCGTAGTAAACTACCGTCTCACCTTTGCGAGGATCCCCAAATTTTTGGCAGCCACTTGAGCCTTTGCCTCTATGAAGAGACCAAAATTAAGGGTAGATGTTAAAGTAACACCAAGAAGATCAAGTTGGTCGGTTAGCGGCACGGTCACACCTCGGAAAGATGGAGCCGGGTGAAATTGGCTCCTCTTAGCGTAAAAAAGACACGCCTGGGTCTTAGCAGCATTGAACTTGACCAGATTGGCATTGCCCCATTCTGAGACAGCCTGTAAGGACAAGTTCAAGCGCCCAACCATAGCCTCTCGGAGAAACCGGACCTGAGACCCACTAGCTCGTGCGTCAGGCACGTATTTCTCGACAACAGTGCTGTCGTCTGCATACCCAAAGGTACCGGGTTTTAGCAGATCGTTAATATGCAGCAAAAACAATGTTGCCGAGATCACCGACCCCTTGGGAACACCGGCATTAATAGCCAGCAGTCCGGACGAGCAGCCATCTATGACTACTCGTATAGACCGATCCCTCAGGAAATCTGCAATCCAATCACACAAACCAGCGGGCAGACCGAAGGAAGGAAGCTTGCCAATTAGGCTGTCGTGCCAGACCCGGTCGAAGGCCTTCGAGATGTCAAGGGAGACTGCAAGGCCTTCCCCTTGTTTGTCGATGGCCTCACTCCAGATGTGAATGGCATACGCTAGAAGATCCCCAGTTGACCGATTCGAAGCCGTATTGTCGGTCACTGAGGATATCGTTAGCTTCCAGATATGCCAGGAGCTTGCCATTCAGTATACGTTCCATACTCTTACAGAGTACGGAAGTTACCGAGATGGGCCTATAATTTGCTAGGTCAGCTCGACTACCCTTGGGGCTTAGACAAAGTAACAATTTAAAAACGTTAACGAAGTTAGAAAAGACTAAAATGTATGAGATTGACATAAACCGCGCTGAGTCTCGTGGTCAGTCGACTGTCGACATCGTTATAGCGTTTTTTTTTTTTTTTTAAAAAAACGTTGCCCCACACTAGGAATTACTCCTGTATCGTGGGTGCGTTCACAAACATTGAAACTCACATACACAAGACACCCAGACCCGGAACAACTATCTGTAGGCCATACAAATATTTGTTCCGTGCGAGGATCGAACCCGCGACACGCAGCGTAACAGCCGAACGCTCAACCACTACGCCAACCGTGCCGTCAAGTTTGTAGACAATGTTATAATTCGTAACGAAACCATAAAGAAACGAATTGCTATCGTGTTTATCCCATACAAATGCGTAGACAAGCAGCGCTTTCAGAGTTCGCCTTCGCCTCGATCGTGATCGCCAAAAAAGATAACGAAGGAACGCTAACGCTAGGAAATGTTTATCGATATCTCAGAGACGATGACGAATTTAGATATCGTTTCGCTACGAAGCGATGTTACTTTGTCTACAGGGCCTTCTTGGGCACGGGTTGCACGTTAGCTTGCTTCCAAGCCATCGGCACTTTTCCAGTCTCATACGAAAGGCGAAATAGGCGTGTTAAGATCGGAGACAACTCAGGCGCATAAGTCCTCAGTACAATTGCCGGTATCCCGTCAGGGCCACTAGCCTTGTGCATGTCTAGGTTACGCAGTACCCTTTGGACATCCTTCTGGTGAATGCGAATATCTGACATAATCGACTCGCATCCACCAAGAGTACCAGAGGGCCTCGCGCCACCAGGATCTAGACGCGAAGATTCGGCAAACAGAGAGGCAAACAAGTTTGCTTTCTCCTCAGCGGAGTGGGCCAGCGACCCGTCGGGGTTCAGAATTGGATTCTATTGGAGGGGCGGCAGAAGTTCGATTCAACCGACTTAGCCAGGGACCTAAACGCCTTACTACCAGCTGGGTAAGAAGCAAGTTTGTTCCCAATTCGGCTAATGTGGTCAAACCGAGCCCTTCTTGCAGGACTTGGCAGCCCTGTTGAAGGCTCTCTTCTTCTGACTCACGTCATTTGCTTTACGCGTCGAGCGTCGACCCATGCCAGGTAGGCCGCGTGTTTAAGCGCATCAGCGCGATTGCACTCGGCACCAAACCATGGTCGAGCCTCGCCTGACATTGTTACGTCAGAGAATGGAATGTAGCTTCCGCGCACGACGAAACATCAGTCGAAGAAAAGCAAGTAGGCTGCCAAGGATAACATGCGAAGAAAGATCGCATGCCATCCCAATCTGCTGACCTGTATCGCCAAACCCGCCTGGTGCCTCTAGGGCTAGGACCGGGCGGGGAGTAGACGGATACAGACTTCACCAGACAGTGGTCGGAAGTACTCAATGGTGACGAAATTGACACCGAGTAACGGTCTGGATCTGTTGTCAGCAGAAGGTCCAAGCAATTAGCCGTGTGCGACTCAACATCCGGCACCCTCGTTGCCCCCTGGACCAGCTGGGTGAGATTTTTATGTATGTCCGCCGATTTCTCCGTCAGTTGTGGCCTGATTTTCAAAATTCTTTTTTATCCGAACGAATATACGTGGTCCCATATAATTTTTATCGAAATTGCTTTACCGCTTTTTGAGGAACTGAACAATAACGAAAAATACGTATATCTCGATGACGTTTTGGTGTTCTCCAAATGTTTAAATCTCACGTTCCATGTTATTGGAGTTTTTAGTTCTGGAGTATAACAACTAAAAAGTGAAAAATAAAAAACTTTTTTACAAAAAAAAACAACCGACTTCCAAAAAAAAAATACACTAAAAATTCAAAAATTCAGTGTCAAATAACGAAGAAGTAAAATACAAACACCGACTTCCGAAATTAAAGTTATTTTTTTAATTTTAGTGCATGTTTTTTTTTTTGGAAGTCGGTTGTTTTTTTTTTGTAAAAAAGTTTTAAATTATATTTGCATATAAATTATATTTTTAAACATTTCAATAAAGAAAAAAAATTAGAGAATAGTAACCTACCGGTATCGGGAACAGGGTTCAAGCTACCGGCGGTCAGGACTCCATAGAGGGAAACCGCCTGACAATGCGACCGTGTCTAGAAGTACAGCTTTAAGAATCAAAACATGACTTCTCTACGTGGCTTCGTTCGTAATACAATCAATAAAGTTCAATAAACCAAAGCTGGATGGTGTACTAAAACTACTGTCAGTGAGATGATAAGCAAAAATGTAAAAGAAAACGTGAAAATAACACCAATATTTCGTACTAGGGCTGTCTTTGCGGCATATCTTGTATAATCCCTCTTGTTTGTGTTTACATGTTTCGCAGCTCCCCATTAATTGAAAACAAACAGGCTGAATGATATCGTTAAATCCCTACTCGGAGCGGGATCCAGCATTATTGGGGCTTCGACCTTTTTGCAGGATATGGATAAAAGTATCAATGTTGTTTCTCATTGGAATAGATTTGGTATAATTCGATTGCTGACTGATACTTGTTGTATGTAGGAAGAAACATCGTATAGTGAGGACTTATCAACTAAACTAAGGCAAATTATCAAATTCTCAACACTTCCTTGTGAGAACAAGGAAGTATTGAGAATTTGATAATTTGTAGTTTTATTGACACTTACAAAGAATAAAGGTTACCGTAACTATAAAATTCATCCATCCCATCTCGGCACCCATGAATTTATTAATCATACCCACGGAAAAATTCCGATCTTGGCACAGATTTTGAACAAATTTAAAAGGAAAACTATTACGGCTACTTTTTTAAATTATTGGCCGTTAAACCGTGACCACAATTAATATGTTCATTATAATAAACATAAAGCCCCCTTCTAAATCTGCATGTTATAACGGGCGACTGCGTAACCCTGCACCGCACGTAGCCCGACACGCACTACCCTTTTTGTTTTTTTTAATTTCTCGTAAGTCCCATAAAACATATTTTACTTTTTCCACTGTACACTATTCTTATAATACGAGTATTAAACTTATTTTATAAACAGTAACATTTTGAAAAACATTTATTTTGGTTTAATAAATTATCAAGTTGATTGACTAACTAGATACTTACTGTGTTAACTGTTTAACTGTGTATCAAGCTGGAGTGATTGGAAGAGCCACCGCGGTCCTGACACAGGTAATTGAAGGAACACGTGTGGGTTTTAGTCAGTAAGAGTCTGACACGCCCTCTTGCTTCACCCAGAGCAGGAAAAGTTATTTGACGATTTTCCACCCTATAAATAATATAAATATAAAAAAGATTGTGTATCAATTTATGATTACTGTTACTTACCTCAAAATGATTCATGACAGGGTTGTTATGAATCTGTGCCGAGATGGGATTTTTTCCGTGGACATGATAAATAAATTCATGGGTTAAACCAAAATTATAGTGTAATGAAACTGTAACCGAACCGATGGATATATTTCATAGTTTTACAACTTCATCCCGATCCATTTAAATTAAATTAAATTTAAATCAGGAATAATTACTAGTGTGAGGCAACAAAAAAAAAATCATTTAACTGGTGGAGCCCTAGGGCTCATAGCTATGTCCAGCAGTGAGAGCATATAAGATAATAATAATAATAAAAAAACAACAACAACAACTTTTAATTAATAACAGCTGCACGGGTCGATCCATCAGGTTAAGCTATGCTTGCCGGAGTTGGTCCATGGATGGGTGACCATCTTTACATACCGAGACTCCTCTGCTCCGAGTGCCTCGGAAAGCGCGTTAAGCCGTTGGTCCCGGCTGTCAATCGTGGATCTTTGACAGTCGTTCCGGGTCGTCAGAAGCCTGAATGTCTAACAACCAGTCTTACTCATAGCCCAAGAGCCCACGACGGCCAGACCTTCATTATTTTATAAAAGTTGAAAGTTTCTCTGTACATGTCTCCTATACAGGTAAGAACGACCAGCGACTATAGAGTTTGGGTTGTGGTTACCTGGGCAGGTAACAGGTAGTAAAGGTGTATAAAATAGTACTTAAAATTGGTTAGAGTATAAAGCTCAATTTTTTAATATTTTCTTCGGGATAACTTTAGAAATCTCATCATCCATTGCCGGACACTTATGACAGTTGCTACCCCTTGCCAGACACCCCTAAACTTTGATAAATTAGAATTATACTTTCGTTATAGTATAAAAGCTAAATTTTATGTATGTTACTTGGGGACCTATAAAAAGATGTTACCTCAACAGCCGGACAGTTTTCATGGTTTTTACATCTTGCCAGACACATCGAAAGTCCACTGTAGGTGCGAGCGCGAATGCTTAGTCGATTACTATTTTTTAAGATATCTATTAAAAAATTATTTTATTACGTTCATAGCCATGTTGTATAATATAAAGTAAAAAATGTTAATTTAATATCATAAAAATATATAAAAAAGTATGATTACAGGTAAAAAAAAATTTTAATCTTGTTTATTAATGTACACACCACATCACCAAATACAGTCCCATATCCTTTCATTACCCAATCACAGCGTAGATCGTACATAAAATTGTCCAAACTCGCACACAATTTATTTGTACTTGTCCAACCGTATTTTTGCGTTTCCAGTCATCGAACAAAACAAAGAGTATTGGTACATAATGACTAATAGTCGATCCGTTCGGGATAAAAAATACAAGCGTATCAACGGAAAAAGCAAGAGCACAAACCTTTCACCACATATTTTTACGTGTAACAAACAAAAGCAGAACATTATCTGGCTGATTCATGTCATAGATTAATCTATTTGTCTGAGTATTTCACTTTGATCTTTGTTTATGCGAGCGTGGATCTGAATCCGAGTTGCAAACTTCTGAATCGAACTTATCTCATCTTATGTTGGTGCGGATTCAATCAAATTCGGTCCACTATCGATTTTAACTCTGGCTTTTGCCGTTGGATGTTCTGACCATTCTTCGACTGGGCTACTATCGATAATTGGATGTCGATTTCGTAAACTACTGCTGTCTCTTGCCAAAAAAGTATTTGACGCCATTTGTTAAGTCCCTGCTGTTACGTAACTCTTCTTTTCTAGTCGTCTATTAAATATTTTCCATCTGGAGTTTAATAGTCCGATATTTATTTATTTATTTATATCATATAAGATAACTTTAATTAGAAGAATAAATATGGTGGTTCGTCATATTTTCCATAAAAAAGCTCTCCAACCGTCATTTGAAAACTCGACTCTCAATCTTATACTTGCCTGCCTGCCTAGCCTTTTCCCAACTATCTTGGGGTCGGCTTCCAGTCTAACCGGATGCAGCTGAAAAATATTTAATATTCATTACTTGTTTACTGGTTTACTGCTTACGTTTGTTGCGTGTGTTAGAACTTTTGTATTTAATATTCATTACTGGTTAACTGGTTTACTGATTAACTGTCTGCTGGTTTACTGGTTTACTGTTTTCTGGTTTTTCAGATTGCTGGTTTACTGTTTGCTGGTTTGCTGTTTGCTGGATTTTACAGTTTGCTGGTTTACTGTTTGCTGGTTTACTTTTTGCTGGATTACTGTTCGCTGGTTTACTGTTTACTGGTATACTGTTTGATGGTTTTTCAGATTGCTGTTTTACAGTTTGCTGGTTTACTGGTTTACTGATTGCTGGTTTACTGTTTACTGGCATTGCTACTTTTTATTGTTTGCATGTTTTTACAGTTTGTTGGTTTACTGTTAACTGGTTTACCGTTTGCTGGTTTACTGTTTGCTGGTTTACGGCTTGCTGGTTTACTTTTTGCTGGATTACTGTTTACTGGTTTACTGTTTACTGGTTGTTGGTTTTTACAGATTGCTGTTTTACAGTTTACTGGTTTACAGTTTGCTGGTTTACTGATTACTGGTTTACTGCTTGCTGGTTTACTGTTTACTGGTTTAATATTTACTGTTCTTTTACAGTTTGCTTGTTTACCATTTGCTGTTTTACTGTTTACTGGTTTACAGTTTGCTGGTTTTTTCAGATTGCTGTTTTACAGTTTGCTGGTTTACTGATTGCTGGTTTGTTACACGTAAAAACATGTGGTGAAAGGTTTGTGCTCTTGCTTTTTCCGTTGATATGCTTGTATTTATTCGTTCCAATTTTTATCCCGAACGGATCGACTATTAGTCATTATGTACCAATACTCTTTGTTTTGTTCGATGATTGGAAACGCAAAAATACGGTTGGACAAGTACAAATAAATTGTGAGCGAGTTTGGACAATTTTATGTACGATCTACGCTGTGATTGGGTAATGAAAGGATATGGGACTGTATTTGGTGATGTGGTGTGTTCATTAATAAACAAGTTTAAATATTTTTTTTACCTGTAATCATACTTCTTTATATATTTTTATGATATTAAACTAACATTTTTTACTTTATACAACATGGCTATGAACGTAATAAAATATTTTTTTATTAGATATCTTAAAAAATAGTAATCGACTAAGCATTCGCGCTCGCACCTACAGTGGACTTTCGATGTGTCTGGCAAGATGTAACAACCATGAAAACTGTCCGGCTATTGAGGTAACATCTTTTTATAGGTACCCAAGTAACATACATAAAATTTAGCTTTTATACTATAACGAAAGTATAATTGTAATTTATCAAAATTTAGGGGTGTCTGGCAAGGGGTAGCAACTGTCATAAGTGTCCGGCAATGGATGATGTGATTTCTAAAGTTATCCCGAAGAAAATATAAAAAAAATGAGCTTAATACTCTAACAAATTTTAAGTACTATTTTATACACCTTTACTACCTGTTACCTGCCCAGGTAACCACAACCCAAACTCTATAGTCGCTGGTCGTTCTTACCTGTATAGGAGACATGTACAGAGAAACTTTCAACTTTTATAAAATAATTAAGGTCTGGCCGTCGTGGGCTCTTGGGCTATCACCTATCGTATTACCCAGTAACTGGGTTGTGGAGGTCAGATAGGCAGTCGCTCCATGTAAAATACAAAAATACTGGTATTCAGCTGCATTCGGTTAGACTGGAAACCGACACCAAGATAGTTGCGAAAAAGGCTATGCAGCTTAATTGCACTATTACTTTTTATGTCACTCCTATTTTTTTCATAAATTGTTTGTATTGAAATAATAACAATTCTACATTTTAATTTAAGTATATAAAAATACCAACGTACTTTCCTGCTATTTTATGAACTTCATAAAACACGTACTTTCCTTCTTTTAGGTATTTCAACAAATTTTCCCGAATGACATCTTCATTATTTTACTGCCGGCTTTAGATAACATCTTACTAGCAATGTGATACTCTATATAAACCAGTTGATATCACATTTAGAAGTAGTACTGAAGTGGCTAGTGAAAACATACTTCGGACTCATATCAAGGACCAAACTAATTTTGTAAAAACCCTAGATAACTTTATCAAAATGTCTCCTCTCAAGGTGTGGTCGAAATTCTCAGCGAAAAAGGGTGGTGCTGCTATTAATCTACGCATAGTGGATGCGCCTGAAAGTGTCCTTGAAGAAGTCATCAATAAGTATATGAAGTATTATGTGACTGACGACGCCATTAACAAAGCTGCAGGTAAATTGAATTTTAAAGATACAGTTTTTCGTAACTCAATTTGTTCTGAATTGTGTATCTCCTGATGTCCGTGCAGACACTCTCAATGTTTCTAACAGCGCTAGCTTAGTAGCGCTCAGTACCTACATATCTTTTAGCCGAAAAGTATTTAAGTAAACAAATAGTGTGAGTATCAACAATTTTGTGTACCTACTTAGTCGTGATTTAGATCTAGGTAACCGAAAGATAGCTTCACCGTTTTTAGTGACATATAAAAAAAATAAGAAGATCTATTTATCTCAGGCTATTATCCAAAGTACGGTTAAACATGAAGACTCCAACTCAATGAAAGAAAAAAACATAACAAACAAAACAAAGTTATCGTCGAAGTAAGAAAACTCCATTTGGTTTTTTATTTTGTCTATAACGTAAACCAAATTCAATCGCTTCTTGAATATCTACGTAATGCTTGATTATCTGTTACAGGAGTAACTAAAAGTGCAGCAGCAATGGAAGAACTACGCGTGGCTATGCTGGCAGCTATCAAAGAAAAGGGCTTCCACACTGTGGTTTGCTGCCTAGACACCGGGGACGATGAAATCAAAGAGGTCCTAGGAGCATCCATGATGGCCTTAACATCGAAGGGTGACCCAGAACCGGAGGTAACTTAATCAACCATATAACTTAGTCCTATATTGTCCAAACGGTGAATCTACGAAAAGAGACTAAGCTTACTTTTTTGGGAACAAACTCCTCCTTTTATGTCGTTGAAAAACGGGACCTGTTCAATCAAACCTCTTGGGTTTTCTGCTTCTTTGTACAATATACTTATGTTACCATTTAACAAAGCTTTGTTTTGAAGTAACTAGGTCTAGGTTCGATGTGCAGATATTATCCTTTCAGGCCTGTCAACCGGATTCCTTTTGATTCACCACCTCCACCAGTAAAATGGTTCCAAACATAAAACGAAAAGTGCACAGTCACCAAAGTTAATACAATTTTATTTTAATCTTTGTTTATATTACTATTTCAGTTTGACTTAAAAACTGAGGAAATGAAGAAGATGTTTGAAATTTATTATGCAGTAGCGTCTCTCTATGATGAAACTAAGGCGCTCAATTCTGACCGGTACTTCAGCGACAGAGGACTCTTCGTCATTCCTGAGTACAGAGGACTTGGTGTTGAACTAGAGTTCTTTAGAGCCAGGTTAGTTTTTCCTAATCCTATTCGACATATTTTACCATCTATTCTTTTCATTGGGTATCTAATCTACATGTTGAAATACTCAACTTTGCCCACGAATGATCATAGCAATTTTTATTACATCACATCGGTAATGCACATTGCCATTATAGGTACGAGTATACCAGGCTCACAATTTCAGTACCTGCATAAAAAATCAATTTAATTTTAACAGTGGCGGTAAAGTTTTCGCTACGCTACGTATTCATAAAATCATAACTATAGCTTATCACCTTGTAATACAGATCATAATCATTCACTTGCCCTTCTCCCAATTTAATTGAAATCGTCACAACATATCTTCTTCTATAGATACGTACCTACTCCTCTATTAGTCGTCATCACAGTCTGTAATCATATAGAGGCCTTTTTAGTCATATTACCATCTTTCACATAATTTTCATCGTACAAATAGTTTGATCAATTTCTTTGCAGGCGATTGATTAACAAAGAAAATGGAATACCAGTCACTGGAGCCTGGATGACGTCATCTGACTCGCAGAAGGCTGCTGAAAGTGATGGATGGGACACTGCCTTCGAGATACAATTCGCAGAGCTAGGAAAGAAACTTGGAGTTACCTTTGATAGCGACCCTCCATCTACCAAGTACATGATTGCTAAAATACAATAAGAATTTCTGAAGTAATTTAAAATAAGTATTTTTCTTTTGGATTTAATAAAATAAATGTGCTAGGTTGCGTGCGATTCCTCTCATAAAGTGGTGTTTTTTTTTCTTCAAGTTTTATAATTTATAAGCACTATGTTATTTATTTTGAAAATGAATGTAAAGTACTAAATGTATTACGAAATTAAATAATGAATCGATAAATAAAAAATAATATTATAGTAGCCATGCACATTTTATTTGGAATTTGTTTTGATATACAAAAACATGTGTTTAGATAATACATCCAGTTACTACACTGATGACTGTATCAAAGTAGTATATTACGAGTAGGTACAAGATAAATTCCCTACAAGTTGGTCGTCCTTAGCAATGTCCTTGCAATTCATTCTTCAAACGGGTTGATAAGTTTTTTTTTTTTTTTTTGCGGCAGGAGTAGGAAATCCTCATGGACGGCCAGGCTGCCTCACAAACGAGCCAGTCTGGGCAGTGTCAGACTCTTACTGACTAAAACCACACTCCTGCCTTACAATATATCCACAGACAAGACGTCCGTGCTCTTGTTTAGCTGTTTACAATTGTTTGCTTCTGGGCAACTTCACATACAAGTGGCGCCACTCCAGAGCACCTGTTTTGTTACAAATTTTCCATCTCTCGTAAGCCATCTTTTCGAAGCCATACCCCAGAGCGACTCCGACCCATACATGCACTGAAAAGTGATTATTCTGATTTCGAATGCATGCACAGCCCACAGTCATGACCAGTGCCGCTTCAAACAAATAGCCCGATACTATACATAATCTAATAAACAATATATACTAATGTTACCTCTATTTTAATACTACTTACATTACTATTACACTTGTACATACATTACATATATAATACACTCACGTTTTTTTTTTTTTTTTTTATTTTTTTTTTTTTTTATTTATGTGTTGAGCATACTTTTGATTTCTTTAAATATCTACAAACAAAACACAGGCCGCAAAACACTCACACACAAGGACCAACACACCACCATTAAGTCAACCACGGATGACCCACTCCAGGACCGATCGCTACTACCTTAATACCAACAAACCCAGAGAGATATCCGTGGCGTCCAAAGCACCATCAACTCATCATTGTCTTGGAAGGCGCATCAGTGACTCTACGACTGTCATGTCCCGATGCCGCATGGCGTTCTTCATGGTGCTGCTGATGTTGTCTCTGGTTGACGCTTCTTGTGCCCTTTTTACGAACCGAAGGTTGATAAGTTATCATGCGTTAATGCAAATCATTTGGATGATAAATTTTTGGTTGATGATAATATTTAGCTAATTGGATTTTTTTTTGCTGGGATTAATTAACAGAATGTTAGAATTTTCTGTAGCGACAAATAAATTTATTATTCAGTAAGTTTTGTAAAACCGTCATGGCTACCACTATCCAATTGATATATTTGGTTTTCGAATCGACACGAACAACCTCAACTGTAATGTATATAAAAGACTGCAACTTATCGGACCTAACCCAACTAGATTGCCTTAAATGTTATGAAGTTCAATAAAAAGTTTTATTTAATCAGCTAAGTATTTGTCTATATTACCAAACGACATCATTCATTAGGTTTTGATAAGATAACCAGCTTGCTTATGATACCTACATTAAAATAATCTTATTTAGAGATAGTAATTCACACTGCCAAAACACTCATACAACATTTACGTAAAACAAAATCAGTACAAGGAAATATTGTTTAAAAACTGTCTAAAAACACGGTGAATTTTATATTCTTTTGCTTAAAATCTCGAAAATTTTCACAATGTCGTTATCTCCAAGAGTGTGGTCTAAATTCTCAGTGAAGAAAAAAGATGGAACTGTTCTTAATTTACGTATTGTGGATATGCCTAAATATCTTTTTGATGAAGTTATAGAGCTTTACATCAATCATTTTGTGAAAGAAGAGAACACTTGTATAGCTTCTGGTATGTATAGTTTGGATGTTATTATTAGTAGAAGGTATAAACATTTAAACACACCTTTCAATTTCAAAACTTTTAATTTTATAAATTTTATTGAATTCTGAAACGATTACCTTAAAAGTATGAAAGACTATTTGTAACATAATGTTCCTAAAAACCAGTAAGTGACATCACATCTGTGCTAAGAAAAAAACCGTAGTTGTCCAAGGCCAAACCAATTAAAATATTGAAATAGAATTTTATAACATATATGTTTTGTTTGGAAAACTTATTTTGGCATTGTTTTATAATTATGTTTGGGGTTGCAGGAGTCCCACAAAATGAAAAGGCAATGGATGAATCAAGTAGGCTTATATTATACGCGTTCGGCGAAGACGGATTTAGTATTGTAATCTGTTGTCTAGACAACGATGATGACGAAATTAAAGTTGTTGCTGGAGCATCTTTTATGGCATTAGTATCGAAATATGATCCTGAACCAGATGTAAGCAATATTAATTATTATCGACATCCAACATTGCTTCCAGAATTGCCAAATTGAATTGGCAATGGGCGGATAATACCTGAAAGGTTCTGGAGTGGCAACCACATAGCGAAAGACGCATCATCGTTAGAAGGCCTCCCACACCGGACCGATGATCTGGTGAGAGCTGTCGGAGTCTGTTGGATGCGAAAAGCATATGAATGGTTGATCTATCGACACTAGGGAAGGCCTAAGTCCAGTAGTGGTCGTCTTCAAGTATGACTGAAATAATGACAATCGGCAATGGCGAACATATTTAGTCTCTTAGGTCAATCTTAGAGTTACCGCTCCCCTGGGCACTCAGCCAAGGAAGGAACAGGGGTGGGTTTTAGTCAGTAAGAGTCTGACACGCCCTCCCGCTCCACCCAGAGCGGAAGATGTCTTTGGATGATTTCCCACCCCCAAAAAAAAAAAGGTCAATCTTACGTCTAGCGGGAGTGTTCGAAAGAGCCACCGCGGTCCGGAATGTAAAGGCTAATTAGTAGTTTAGTTTAGTTTGGTTTAGTCAGTAAGAGTCTGACACGTCCTCCCAGAGCGGGAGAAGTAATCTAATGACTTCCAAACCTCAAAAGAATATGTGAATCTAACGTCAAAGAACTTTAGCTCTTAAGAAGAGTTAGGTGAATATTTTAACATTTTATGTATTTTTATTCATTTCAGTTTGACTTTAAAACGGAGGAGATGCAAAAATTATTCGAAATCATGCATGGCTTGGAAGCTAAATTCAACGAAATGAAGGAGTTCGATTTAGACCGTTGTTTCAGTGATAGAGGAGTCTTTGTTTGTCCTGAATACAGAGGGCTCGGGATTGCGCAAGAACTCCTCAAAGTCAGGTTAGTCCCAGTCCTCATGTTTTTACCCGACTTCCCTAGATGGAGGCTAATGTTTTTTGGGGATATCTATGTATTTTTTTATAATCATTTCGTATCTTAATTTACCTACGTTAGTAAAGATAAATAAATATATTGACCTTCAATGAAATAATATTTATTTGTATTAAGTGTAAGTATAGTAGTTAGTTTGATGGGTATATTTTTGTTTTATGTACATACGAGTACATTAATTAATTTCAACAAAATAAACTCATCATCTTCCTGCCCTTATCCCATGTTACTTTGGGTCGGCGAAACACGTTTCTTCCTTCCATTCTGTCCTGTCAGCCGTCACGCTATCACTAACTCCCTTTTATTTATTTATTTATGCACACACAAAAACACTTACAAGAGAAAAACGAACAAATACAGGTAGAAGAGCACAAAGGTGTTGCTTATTTTAAAAGAAATTTCTTCTAGCAGACCTGCGACTGGAAAGTTTGTTGAGAAATGTAGACACAGTGTATATAAATAGGTATAGAAACATAAAATAGACTAGAATACATAAATAATTCATACACAAAATATACCTAACTTTACAATAAACCAAAGTGCATAATTAAATATAAAATAAATATCACTAATAAATGTAATCACGGAATGGTGGAGAGGACATACTCTTTGACTTGCTTCTTGAATTGGTAGACAGTTTTAGAATCGGGGATATCAGGTGGAAGTGAGTTCCACAATCGTACCGCATGAATAGAGAAGGAGTGCCTTTTCTTAAACAAAATAAAATAATATATTAATACATAAATAATCTTCTTAGAAGAACTTAATTTTAATACCCACATGACCATGTCATAAAAAATACTAAACTTTATTTTTTTATTTTCCTAATGACGGTCGCAATTAACAATCATTTTTTTTTTTTCAAAAATATAGCCTATGTCACTTTATGATCAAGACTAATCTAACGATACCTCATTTAGGCTAAACGGCGTGTCAAAACAATAGACAAACATACAAACTTTCGAAGAACATACTACTGGGGCAATCGGTAGTCGGATGATTGAATGATTTTGATGAATCAAAATATGAAAATGTGGTTGCGTGTTTTATCGTTTCCGTCAATTCGCATGACTTTATTATTCGATAAATCTGACTCATCATAACTGAAACTGTATATATGAGCTATTTTATTAATATTTTCAGGCGACTGATATGCAAAGAACACGGAATACCAATAAACGGAGCGTGGATGACGTCATATGGCACGCAGAAAGCAGCTGAGCGCGATGGATGGAAAACTGTCTTTGAGCTCCAATATGAAGACTTTGAAGAAACATACGGAGTAACATTTAGCAAAGAACCTCCTTCTTCTAAATTCATGATTGCTAGAATACAACTTTAAGATATTTTTGAAGTTATACTTTTTTTGGCGCGTTAGGGAAAAATAATGAGAGTAAATTTTTACGATGCGCGCGCACACCGTCACAAAAAACCTACAGCCTGAAGTTAGCTAGAACCGACACCCTGAAGTTAGCTATGGTCTGTGATTCATGAAGAATGATTGTTTTCCTTTTGTAAACTTTGTGACAGTTTGGTTTTTTATCTTGTTACGCCAAAGAAGTATAACTTCTTACGTGCGTACATAAGTAGTACACACACTATTTTTTTTAATAAAATCACCACTCTGATGGAGGATGGAGGGCTCTGATGTTATTCGTAAGCTTCAATTATTACGTACTTGCAAAGGTAGAAGGTATTTTATGCTAATAGCGAAATTATGAAATCTCTTGAAAGTAGATTATTGAAAAACTCGTAAAAGTCGGAGCGTTAAAGATCAAACTAAAAAAAGTTAGAGTACACGACATCTTGACTTACTATATAATCAAAGTTGTCGATTTTTAGCCTGTAGGATAATTATGGATGTGGTAGTCAATGTTCCATTTAATAAATTAATGATAGCCTAGTCTAATAGGTTAGAGCTTAGGTAACACTATTTTCACCCATAAGATTATACTTCAAACGTTCGCTGACAACTTCGCCTTGCATATTTAAATAGGATACAAGCTGTCTTTTACAGTCTGCTGGTGCCTAATGAGGTGTCTTCAGCGCGTCTACGTAAACAAAGCTAACGATGTGCGTCAACAACTATAACTTTGTTGATACATGAAATAATAATTACTAGGTAACGTGGAAACAAGGTTTTTATAAGTTTTGTTATTTACAGAATAAAATATTTTTCATTTTTTCAACACTTTTTTATTAGATTCTCCTGTAACTTACCTTGTAAAAAAATCTTAGAAGTTAAAGACCGACTTCCCGGTTTCCGATTGAGCTGAAATTTTGCATACAGGTTTAGTTTGAATGACAATGCATGGTTAGCTAAGTGACGTAATCCAATATGGCGAACACCCAAAAATAGCGGACTAGTTATTTTTTAGGGTTCCATACCCAAAGGGTAAAACGGGACCCTATTACTAACTGCCCGGGGGTTGAGGATTAATTCGAAAGAGTTACCTCGCCCCTGGGCATGTAGGGCAGGAAGGAACAGGGGTGGGTTTTAGTCAGTAAGAGTCTGACACGCCCTTCCGCTCCACCCTAGAGCGGAAGAAGTCATAAGATGATTTCCCACCCCCCAAAAAAAAAAACCCCTATTACTAAGACTTCGTAGTCCGTCCGTCTGTCTATCTGTCTGTCCGTCTGTCACCAGGCTGTATCTCATGAACCGTGATAGTTAGTTGAAATTTTCACAGATGATGTATTTCTGTTGCCGCTATAACAACAAATACTGAAAAACAGAGTAAAATAAATATTTAAGGGAGACATGATTTTTTTGGCCGTTTTTGTAGATAATGGTACGGAACCCTTCGTGACCGAGTCCGACTCGCACTTGGCCGGTTTTTTATGCATTTGCATGATATGGGTAATACTCGTATCAAATGAAAGGATTTGCTGAGAAGAATATGGAAGAGCGTGTTTTTTTTTTTAATTTCTTATTTATTATATACTAGCTTCTGCTAGCGACTTCGCCCGCGTTGAAGTAGTACTTCCCCCCGTTATAAACTTACAATCCCTTTTTCACCCCCTTAAGGGTTGAATTTCGAAAAACCCTTTCTTAGTGGATATCTACTCTTCACAAAGAACACACCCTCCAAATTTCATTTCTCTAGGGCCAGTGGTTTAGGCTGTGCGTTGATATATCCGTCAGTCAGTCAGTCAGATAGGACTTAAAATTTTATCTTTACAGATATTATGACCGTTTGCATGTCGTATTCTTATTATCACATTGCTATGATTATTCTAACAGGAGCTTTATAAATAAAAATAGGTGGAAGCGTAAGGGTTTTTTTTGGTAGATTGGGAAATCACCCAATGACATGTCAGACTCTTACTTACTAAAACCCACCCCTGTTCCTTCCCTGCCTGAGTGTCCAGGGGTGCGGTAACTCATTTTCAGAATTTATCCGCTACCCCTAGGCATGTAGGCACCGGCCACGATGGGTCCCGTCAGTGGTGGCTGACACTAATCTCTTTGAGGCGCGCATGGAACACTACACGCCGTCGACTCACGGGCCTGGTGCTGATCGGACGGCGAGCTACTCACTGCTCGCCGTCCGCAGGCCCGGGTCTACGGTGGTCGGAGATCGTCTCGCGACGTCCTACGCCCAGTACACCCAGTACCTCTCCTGCGGTGGTAGCGGCCGGGGCCGTGAGGGGCACTCCGTTGAGCTTCCCTCACGCGTCCCGCCTCCGCCTTTCGGTTTTTTTGTTGGAAAAAGTTTTTTTATTTTTCACTTTTTAGATGATATACCCCAAAACCAAAACCTAAATAACATGGAACGTGGAATTTAAACATACCCGTAATTAGAGGAAACCAAAACGCTATCTATGTACCTATACATATTATTCGAGTTTGTTCAGTTTTTCAAAAAGCGCTGAAGCAATTTCGATAAAATTTATATGTGGTCCCATATAATTTTATTGAATTTGCTTCAGCGCCTCGGGAGTATATCTTCGGATAAAAAAAGAATTTTGAAAATCAGTCCACAACTGACAGAGAAATCGGTGGACATACATAAAATAAAAATAAAAAATACATTCAGTCGAACTTAGAACCTCCACCTTTTTCGAAGTCGGTTTTTTTAAGGTTAAAAAGCAATTTTAAACGGGTTCGAATTCAATGTTTTATTTTTATGTCCCACTCTTTGCGGATTTAACACAAAATAAACAGTCTCGCAATTTAAGTTTCATCAGATGTTCACCAACTTTCCCTACTTTTGAGTTACACATGTCCTGAATTTGCAACTCTCAGGTAAACATGTTTACCCGAACTTTCATTCATTGCAATGAAATAGAAAATTACTTTGATACCTGTCTGGCTCTATATTTAACTATAAGTAAATGTTTGTTTTTACAGAGTGTTTAGTTTATTATATCGTTTACCAATTTCAACTGCGTTAGGAAGTTTTATATTCATGATTTCGTAACGAGAATTACATAATAGTTACTGTATCTGAATGTTTAGGTAGGTATATTATTCGCTCCGGAGTAACTAGACAGATTCGCAACTGAACAGATTCTCAGCTGGACAGCTTCGCAGCTGCACAGATTAGCGACTGAACAGAGTACAGTCATGATGAAAAATAAGATTATAAACTATGGAACCTAGGTTTTAATACTGAAAATATCATCACGGGTCTAAGCCTCTCTAGTGCCAATCCCCACGCTTCTAGGTCTACCTCATACAAACATACTAACAATAAAAATAGAATAGGTACGTTACTAAGAAGTTATAAGATAGCAGTAGAAAAATATGATCATAGCTATTCCTTTATTCTGTTTTCCCGATCAACACAAAAACAGTCACATCTCACTGTACTACGAGTATGATAGCTTTACGAGAACTTTTATTCGTAATCGGGATCATAAATTCTTGCAGCCCTTGACTTTTACTTCTATTCCTGGTTATTTTACGACCCGTTACCTTGAACTCCCTCGGGATGTCGCAGTGTCAATATAAACAAACAAATTCGCGAGATAATATCTTCCTAGTTGCAAACTCGTTACCAAGAATCGTTCATATCTTTTAGAAATTATTATGTTCTTAGCCACGAATGAATGGTAAAGGAAAGATGAAGTTATAGATCTTCGAACTTGAATGCTCATAATGGTTACTTGATTATTACTTGTGACTAGTACTTGAGAAAAACAAACGCCACCATCGTTTTCAGCATCGGAGAGATAGCGGCTTATCAGCTTAGCGAGTGGACAAGTCCACTATTCCCAATTACTGCTACTTCTGAATGATGAATCAACAGTGGAGTGCGACAGCCATAAAAATGACGAGCATTGGCGTTTTAGGATTCGTCGTGTCGTCTAGCCTCATTGGAAGCTCCATGAGTCCCAGAGAAACGATGCAACTCTCCTGGATCCCGCAACGAGACCTGGCATATTGAGTGGACAAAGTATTTTAATAAATGGAAAAACTGGTACAACTATTAAAACATCTGTCTTAGTAAGTGTTTTCGTCGAGACAAATCTCATCAACGTGAATCACTCGACACATATATTCATATTATGAAACATGGTCTCGGTGCCATGTCTATTCCAGTATTTGTACGCTGAAAGTACGGCCATTTTGCACGGCGCGTGCACTCGATGGGCGCAATTACGTCACGAGACGCGTCTAACGACTCACTCGGTGTCACCTAGCGTGTTTTATGAAGTCGTCGACTTATTGCGTGCCTTTGGTACAATGGTAGGAAAGGATTTATGAATTTTGTACTGAGTCTTATTGACGGTAAAATTAAATACAGTTACTGACGATAAAGATAAAAAAAAAGTTGGGAAAGTAGGCAGGAGGTTTTCTTGATTGCTAGAAAGTTAAATTATGTTACTATTGTTAAAAACGTCTATCTTTAAGAGTCTAACTTTCGGATCTGATTACCTACTTCTTTTTAGATATTTTTGTTTGATCAAAAATATAATAAAAAATATGTACATGTGTAGAAAGTGATTTTGTGAGGACGTAATATAAAATAATATGTATATTGTGAGTGAAATTGTTACAAATTATTTTAATTTTCCTGGACTTTTATACTATGACGTGTCAATGCCATTGCCATCGCAATTCCGTTGTAAGGAAGGGATGGTGCAATTCATCTTAAACCGCACCATCTCCCTATCTCACTGTGGAATCATGATAATAGTGGCATGTTATAGTAGTTTAGAATTCAACCTGAACATTATGTATCACCTAAGTCATCATTCTCCTGCCCTTATCCCAATTTATTTGGGGTCGGCGCAACATGTCTTTTTCTTCCATACTCCTCTATTAGTCGTCATCTCTGTAGTCACCCCTTTTTTACCCATATCCTCTTTCACACAGTCCAACCATCGTTTCTTTGGCCTTCCCCTACTCTTATAGCCATCCACATCCATACACAAGACTTTCCTCACGACATTTTCTTCATTCCTCCGCATCACATGCCCATACCACGACAACCGATTTCTACACAACTTTTCAGTCAGCGGTGCCACTTTCAGACTTCCTCTTATATACTCATTCCTAATTCTATCCATGCGCGTAACACCACACATCGCTCTTAGCATTCTCATCTCAGTTACATGCAATTGCTTTTCATTCATCCCTTTTGTGGCCCAACATTCTGAACCATACAAGACAGCAGGTCTGACCATTGTTTTATAAATCTTCCCCTTAAGTTTTAGGGGAATGCGGGAATCACAGATAGTCCCGGTGACCTGCCGCCATTTCATCCATCCAGTGTTAATTCTGTGCTTAACAGTCCGATCTATTTCGCCATCGCTTTGCACGAGTGAACCGAGATACCGAAAATCGGAGCAGACTGGGAGAAGCGCGCCATCTAGCACTACAGCTTCAGAACTGGAGAGACCGCCGAAATCGCAGAACATGTATTCAGTTTTGGTTCTGCTGATTTTCAAGTCAACTTTCTCCAGCTTCTGTTGCCATTTCTCCAATCTGCTCTGGACCTCAGGTCCATCTTCACCGACCAGAACAATGTCGTCGGCAAACAGCATGCACCAGGGTGCCTCTTCCTGTATTTCCGACGTAAGAGCGTCCACAATCAACAGGAAGAGGTAAGGACTTAAAGCCGACCCTTTATGCAAGCCTACAGCCACACTGAACTTATCGGTGTTGCCAGCAGCCGACCGGACGTAGGTACTAGATTGTCTGTACATAGCACGAATCAACTCAACATACTTCCCAGGCAAACCTTTCTCTTTCAAGGCCCACCACATCACATCCCGAGGTACCCTATCATACGCTTTCTCAAGATCAATGAACACCATGTGCAAGTTCTTGTGCACACGTCTGTACTTCTCGCACAATTGACGGAGAGCGAAGGTGGCGTCCATTGTCCCTCGACCTGGCATAAACCCAAACTGGTTCGGGGTAATCTCACTCTCCTCTCGCAATCTTTTCTCTATCACTTTCTCCCATACTTTCATAGTATGTGACATGAGCTTTATCCCTCGATAGTTGTTGCAGTCCTGTACATCCCCTTTATTCTTGAAGATGGGCACTAGCGAACTATTGCACCATTCTTGTGGGATCACTTCTTCATACAACAACTTATTGAAGAATAAAGTCAGCCACATACATCCATCCTCTTTTAAACACTTCCATACTTCCACTGGTATGTCATCAGGGCCCATGGCCTTTCCATTTTTCATACATTGAACTGCCTTTCTTACTTCATCCATGCTAATTTCTCTCAACAAACCCATATTTACTTGAACCTCTTTGAGCACACCACTCCATTCATTCTCTTCGTTCATCAACTTTTCAAAATAAACCTTCCATCGCTCTTTTATTTCGTCATCTTTCGACAAGACTTTACCGAGTTCATCTTTCATACATTTTATATGCATTATATCCCTCGTTCTCCTTTCTCTTAATTTTGTAATCCGGTAGAGCTCCTTCTGGCCTCTAGGGCTGTCCAGTAAATTATATAACTTTTCCTGCGCCTTAGCCCTGGAAACTGCAACCGCCTTTTTTGCCTTCCTCTTCCATTCTTTATAAATTTTCTTTTTCTCTTCTTTCAAATTATCATTTCCGGTTTCTACATTCTGCCATACTTTAAACGAAATTTTCTTTTCTTTTAGCATCTTTTGCACATCTTCATTCCACCACCATGTATCCTTTTCTATCATGCCTTTACCTTGCGATTCTCCAAACACATCTTTTGCTACTCGCCTTATACAATCCGCCATCTCTTTCCAACATTCATCCACAGATTTTCCTTCCATATCCTTCATTTCTATCATTTTATCTACCACTTGACTCTTAAACATACTTGCACACTCCTCATTTTCTATCATACGCCATCTGATTTTGGGTGGGGGCCGTTCTTTGTTCCTACTGGACGAGACACTGACTGTTACGTCCATCAATATGAGCCTGTGTTGAGAGACTAAGCCTATATACCATACAAGTATCACCTAAGTACCATACAAGTATTATTTACTATTTTTGAGCTACATATACATATATGTCCAGTTTATAGTCAGCTTTCCGTTGTTTGAATGTGACTAAATATTTGACAAGCAATACTACACAACGCCAAACTGATAAGATAGTTTATTGATACCTCTTAATTTCGAAATATAATTTCGCTTACAGGAAAATCACTTCTAATGCTTAGGCTATAAGACAGCAATTGTGAAAAGAATTATGTTTACCAACAAATGCTGATAACTATGTATAATGTTTAGTGTGATATTTGTTGCTCAAGAGGACACTATTGTGTTAGATACTTACTATTTTTTAACCGACTTCAAAAAAGAGGAGGTTATAGCTAATAACGCCGAAATGTCTAATTCTCCTAAAGTGTGGTCTAAGTTTTCAGCGACCAACAAAAGTGGTGCCGTTCTTAATTTTCGTATAGTAGATTTGCCAAAAGATCGTTATGAAGATTTTTTGGAACAGTATATGAAGTACTTTGCGAGCGAAGAGTCTACATTCAAAGCTTCAGGTGGGTACTTAAATATGTTTAAGTAAAAAAAGCCAATATTAAACATAGAACAGAAATAAATTATGCATGTGCAATCCTCCATTAGTAACAAGGCAAAAAATAATTTTCATTTTTTTAGGAATACCCAAAAGTGCTGAAGCAATGGAAGAACTTAGACAAGCCGTACTGAAAAGGAGAGATGATGGAGTAACTCATACAGTAATTTGTTGTGTAGACAATGGTGATGATGAAATTCTAGACATTATTGGAGCTTCAATAATGATGTTTGGTACGACGGAGGAGGTGAAACAAAAAAAGGTTAATATAAAAAATTAATGAAACGAAAAAAAAACAAAAAATGCAAAATAACTTTCATTTCGGAAGTCGGTATTTCTTGTTTTGTTTCGTCGCTATTTGACACCGACTTCCGAAATTAAAATTATTTTGCAATTTTTTGTTTTTTTTGTTTGAGTTGTATTTTTGTAAAAAAAAAAAATTAATGTCAACTTTTCGTTGTAGGTACCCTAATAGTAAAGTTATGCTCGAATTGATAGCCCCAAAAACAAGGGATTTGAACGTAGTTGGGGAAATTAGGATGTATCAGGGTGTTATCAGCGGTTTGAGAAACCTAGAGCTTATAAACTTTGTGCTTATTGTAGGGATTGGGTTTAGAAGTCGGTCGCCTGAAATTGAAGATTCTATCATTCTGGGGGGGTCAAGAGGATTTGTTTCAAGCATCCCCAAGCAATTTTAGCTGCCGGAGCTGCATCAAAATATATTAAATTCATTTTTAAAAATGGGTAAATCAGTAAGTAATTCTTGAAACGGAACGTACACTAAATTCTGAGTAAATTCTTACGGTTTTTAAGTTGCGTCTGTCAAAATGCGTAAATTGAATCGTTGGGCCGCCATTTTTTGACATTGACAGTGACAGACATGCTCAACTCGAGTTATTGGGGAACATACATTGATACATTAAAACTAAAAAAATCCGACGAATTGAAAACCTCCACCTTTTTTGAAGTCGTTTAAAAATAAAATGAAAAAAAAACTGTGAATCCAAAACACTTTTAGACCTAATCTATATATACTCGTAGATAATAGACATTGCAAAACACAATAAGCCTTTTGATAAATGATTTTAAATGAAAAGATTTGATTCGCACTGCTAAAGATAAAAGATAGTGAAGGGCACGAGGGCGAGGAAGGTGACCTTTGTGACGGACTGATAAAATTGAGTCTGCTGTGGGAGGTCCCTTGTACGAGTGCACCAGGTTGTCCGCCAGCAGGGACGACTGGCAAAAGATACCGAAGCGAATTACATCTGCCCTTACAGAAGTCGCTATGTGATGATCACGACAGTCAAGAAAGATAAAAACAAAAGTATGAAATAATGATTTAAAAAAAAACTTTTTACAAAAAAAACAACCGACTTCCAAAAAAAAAATACACTAAAAATTTATAAATAACTTTAATTTCGGAAGTCGGTGTTTGTATTTTTACTTCTTCGTTATTTGACACCGACTTCCGAAATTAAAGTTATTTATAAATTTTTAGTGTATCTTTTTTTTTGGAAGTCGGTTGTTTTTTTTTGTAAAAAGTTTTTTATTTTTCACTTTTTAGTTGTTATACCCCAGAACTAAATTTGGAACGTGGAATTTAAACATTTGGAGAACACCAAAACGTCATCGAGGTACACGTATTTTCCGTTTTTGTTCAGTTTCTCAAAAAGCGCTAAAGCAATTTCGATAAAATTTATATGGGACCACCTCGGGAGTATATTCTTTCAGATGAAAAAATAATTTTGAAAATTGGTTCACAACTGACGGAGAAATCGGGTAACATACACACAAAAAAAAACATACAGACGAATTGAGAACTTCCTCTTTTTGGAAGTCGGTTAAAAACTGGATGTTGTAAGGGCTTCCTCCGTGTATTCTCATTTATTTTCTAAGACTGAGTTTTGAATTCAAATATCATTTTACAGGGACAGTTGCCCGCTAAAACAAAAGCATTACAAAAACTGTTAAGTGTTTATGGTGGCATGTTGTCTACTTATGACAGCATTAAGGCATATAACCTGGAGAAACACTATATTGACCGAGGTATCTTTGTGCATCCTGATTATAGAGGACTTGGTATTGCGCAGGAGCTGCTACGAGTCAGGTCAGCTACTACAATGATCTTCTTAATCCCGTCCAATTTTTATTTTCATCAAAATCGACCCCATTAGCTGTTACTTCACACAGGTCATTATATTATTATGTACCCAAAGAGGAACATTCAAGATGAGCCATCATCTGTGTTGTGGTTTTACTGTCACGTTATATCTTTTCAATTAATAATATCTGATTAACTATAGATCTTGTGTCTTTTCAGGTGAATCAATTCAACTGGTAGCTTACTGGGTGTTTTTCTGCACACACGTTGTCTAACGGTTGTTTCATTGGGATGTGATTCCAGTAGCACCAAATTTTTAGGGTTCCGTAACCGAAGGGTCCAAACGGAGTCCTATTGCTTTCACTCACGTGTCTGTCTATCTGTCCGTCGTCTTTTTTTAAACATTTTTTTAACTTCCAATTGACAGAACTTGAAAGGAGATTGCACATTGTTCTATGGACCGCCGTTGCGCTTCAAAAAATGTTGTATGATAGCATAAATAGGATATATAAGAGGGGTGATGTCGTACTTTCAAAAGAAATAAAAATTATCTATTTATTTTGTGGGGTTCTTGTTGTTCTTTGATTTTCTGTTCAGTTTTGAGTTATTTTTGTAACTAACCTCACACAAAATAGAAAGCAAGGTTTGTACTTCTTTGGTAGAAAATAAAAATGCTTGAATATAGGAATGAATGTGAATATATATATGCTTGAATATGTGTTCAAATGTGGGTGTTCAGCAGCTATAGTTAAAAAAATAGCTCAATCTTTTTGTACGTACTCTCCCAAATAATTTCTTGTATATAATCTAGCTTTAGCTATTTCCAAGAACTGTTAAGCATCAGGTCAGTCCACAATCGGTGCATGGATGAGGTTCTGGGTATGGTATGGGGAGGTTCGTGAAATTGGCAACACCACTTACACTAAAATACGCCATTGAAAAAAGTAAGCAATAGAATCGAATAAATAACTAATATAATACAAAATATTAACCCCACATACGATTTCGATCGAATTAACTAAGAAGAATTAAAAAAATATTTTATAATTTATGAGTATATTTTTAGTGCCATACTCTTATAATTTCAAGCGGTTTGATTTCTGTCAATCTCCTTTGGTGACAATATTTATTATTACGTATATTTTACTAACAAATACATAATAAAGGTGCGTAGTCCGACACGCACTTGACCGATTTTTTTAATTTCATGTGTTTTGCTATACACGAATATTTTTTTCTACCTTTAGTCCTAATTTGGCATTAAAATCCAATGAATAAATTGAAGAATGGTACATGTTACAAAATGATATAATTTCAGGAGAATGATATGTAAAGAACACGGAGTAGCAATGCATGGAGCGTGGATGACGTCATACGGCACACAGAAAGCTGCTGAGCGTGATGGATGGGAGACTGTTTGCGAGATCCAATACGATGAGTATGGAAAAAAACATGATGTGATCTTCGAAAATGGACCTCCTTCCTGTAAATTCATGGTTGCCCGGATACCATTATCATAAATGAACTTAGATGCCATTTGTATGCAAAGCACTCGTTGTTGCAATCTTTACTCAATGTTTATTAAATAATAATGTGATAAGTTGAAGTATATCGAAGTAAACAACATTTTATTTCAGTGTTTTTATTTAAAGCCTTTCATAACATAAATCCTTAGTGCCTATGAAATAAAATTAATTTGCAGCAGATATTTTTGAGAAATACTCTGAATAACAGTAAAATATTGACACAGAGAAAATGACGAACTGCTGACTTACTGTCATACTGGGTGGATTTTTGAGATGTAGTTAGGGCAGACAATGCCTAAGGCATTAAGTCCGCTTTTGTATCTTTGTGTTGCAAGAAATTAAAAGAAATTTATTCAGTAGTAGTCTGTTTAGTAGTTTACTTTTTTAATTATTTCTTGATTTCCGATTTGGCTCCATATTAATCTGTGCATATTATAAGTAAATTATAATCATCACCGTATTCCTGCCAGTCTCATGTTAGTCTCATCAGTAAAGATTATCCTTTACTGATATTAAAGGTTTCTTTGAACAATGTTTATCGATTCTATAGGTACCTCGTTATTTTTAAATTTAATTGTAAGTTATACATTTAAACTAGGTACGCACATTAAAAATGATACTTATACGTTTAAAATTGTAATGACCACTATTATAGTCATCTAATTGTATTATGAAAAACACTGCAATTATATTTACACTTAAAATGAGTACACCACAGGTGCAAAAGAAAAGAATAGGCACTAAGCTGCTTCGCACGGGTTGTGCATTGCATTAAGCCAGTGTCAAGTTTAGAAGTTATTTAGTTTTGACGTGACAACGTCTTATAAATTGGTTTGCCGGGTGACACTTCAAGAAACTGCGTTACGCTCCGCTCACGTTATGCGCTCACAATGAGAGCGAGTGAGAGGCACGCGTCCCTTCCACTCGGGCAACATTAAAATTATTTTACCACTCAAAGTCGTTGTCACGTAAAACTTTCGCCCGTATACCGACTTTACAGGCAACCAATTTTTTTAGATACAGAATACTGTCACTTTTTACCATTAGAATGCAGATGTAACACATTCTAATGTTTTTGCAGTATTTAGAAGCAAATGTGTCGAGTCAGCCTTCTCGGCAAGCTTCGCTGAGGTAATCAATACTACAATATAATTCTCAGCTTAATTTTAACGAGATCACCCCTGTTTCAATGGTTCCAAGTAATTATTGTCCAGTTGCGTAGACACTTGAGACACAAAACTACACCAATTTTGTATCATATTATCCACTATAAATCAATTTGGGAATAATTAAAACAGCCACTGAACTTCACCCGATAAATCCAGCAAAAAAAAAATTTAAACTTAATTAACTAGTATCATATACTTACTTATTTAACTTATTTTTTTATTCTCTCACTTGAAACAAGTAATCTATTTTGAATGATCTAATAGAAAAAATACTCGTAAGGTAAAAGTGTAAACCTGCACTTTGCATGTCAGCTTAAATAACACCGATATACAAAATAGCCTCTAAAACACAGATTGGGAACTACACACCGATCGCGATCTCAAAGTTGTGCGTGTTTGCTAATGACATAGAAAAAACCGGCCAAGTGCGAGTCGGACTCGTACACATGAAGGGTTTCGTACCATCGTACAAGATTATACGCGTCTACTTGTTGCCATTATTAAGATTGAGCAAAAAAAGTAAAAAAAAACATTCTAGTAGGGGAGCCCTCTTTAGTTTTAAATTTACTTTTATCATTAATTGTTGATATAGCGGCAACAGAAATACACATTCTGTGAAAATTTCAACTGTGTAGCTATTACAGATCATGACATGAGATACAGCCCGCTAACAGATGGATGGACAGCGGAGGCATAATAATAGGGTCCCGTTGGTTAAAAATGGTACACAGATAACCGTAACCTTGCATTATAAAGTTCCAAAGTTAATTAAAACACAGGCAAGTTTTAGCGAACAGCAGCATGACTTCTTGAAGGGTCGATATACTACGCCTAATTTAACTGTCTGTATAGACTTCCTTTCGGAGTCTATGTCACAAGGGTCGATATTATTTAAATCAATTATAGTAAAAGCTTTGACCGGATAGATCACGATATCTTAACCTGTGTGTGGTGAGATTAAATCTGATACCCATCGAGAGGAACTCCTCTCAAGGTATCAGAGGTAATCTCTATCGCTGGTATTCGTCCTACATTAATAATAGGTTTCAGACTGTTGTTCTAAATAGTTACTCCGACAGATCAATGAGCATTTTTGCCAGGGTGCCCCTAGGTTCATTAATGGGGCCTCTTTTATTCAACATATTCATCAAAGACATCACATCCTGTTTCCGTTACTCAAAAATAATACGTTATGCAGAAGATATGAAGATGATGAAACAGGTATCTACATATGAAGACGCCCTTTTACTACAAAATGCTTATAAAATCTCGGAGACCACAATAACCAGAGTGAACCTTAGTAGGAACCTGGGAGTTACCTTTGACTCAAAGCTTATCTTTGACACGCACGTCGACAATATAGCCTAAAAAGCGTCTAGGGCAATAGGTTTTATCCATAGAATCTCATCATAGTTCAGAGCTTCTGAACTATTAAAAAACTTCTTTTGTTCGCAGTCATTTAGAATTGATTTTTCCAGTTACTTTTATGTCAATCGTTTGTAAGGCATTCAACGAAAATTCTTAAGCTACATTCAATTCCGTTCCAGAGTATATTTATCTAATTATTTCACACGCTGCAAAAAAAATTATATTCTTCCTCTCTAAGAGCAGATTCGGAATTTTTTTTTTTCGTAATTATGAATGGATCGGCAGATATACCTGAGTTGGTAAATAAGATAGAACTACTGGCGCCGTGTGCATACCTACACAGACCTCACCTATTGGCCTCATCGGTGGTGAGTGCTTCTTACAGGCAAAACTCATACCTACGAGTACAACAAAGGAAGTTGACATCGATCTGTATAACATAGGGATATGTAAATTAAAACGAACTCTTTAGAATATTTTTTTCACAAGCATTTCATAACGTTGCAATTCAAAGTTACAAACTTGTGTTTTTAATCTTAATTTATTGTTATTTAAACTAATTTTCGAAAGCATAACCTAACTTCAGCTGTAGTATAACCATAGTATAACGTACCTATTACCTAGAATACTATTCGTATGTACTGTAAGTGAAAACTTATAATTGGTTTTAATTTTAATAACCATATACGAGGAAGTATTTGTATGTATGAGCTATAAGTTTTCCATACTTAGATAATAAAATTAAATGTGCGTCTGGCTAATAACAGGAAAATGTTCAGAAAACCAGGCCCAGTAACAAGATAAATAAGATATGGATATCAATTCTGTATTGAAGAGAGATTTTTATTTTTAACCGACGAAAAAAAGGAGGAGGTTCTCAATTCGACCGTATATGTTTTTTTTTTTTTCTTTTGTGTATGTTCAGCCCTCACTCCGTCATTTATGAACCGATCTTGATGATTATTTTTTTGTTAGATAGAGTACACCTCAAGAATGGTCCCATGTCAAGGAAAACAGTATCTGATAATGGAATCTTGATAAAATTGAGAGAAAACATCGAAAATTGTGGGCACGTTTAGCGTTTCTGTACGTATGTTCGGCCCTCACTCCGTTGTTTATGATCCGATTTCATGATTCTTTTTTTGTTAGATAGAGTGTACTTCAAGAGTGGTCCCATGTTAAGGAAATTCAGGATCAGATTTTGGAATCCTGATAAAATTGAGAGAAAACCTCGAAAATTGTGGGCACGTTTAGCGTTTCTGTACGTATGTTTGGCTCTCACTCCGTTGTTTATGATCCGATTTTGATGATTCTTTTTTTTTAGATAGATTATACCTTAAGGGTGGTCCCAAGAAAGAACATCAGGATCTGATCATAGAATCCTGATAAAATTGAGAGAAAACCTCGAAAATTGGGCACGAATATTGTTTCTGTTTACTTTTCATAACTTAATCAGGTATTTGCATTTAGGAATCATCACATTATGAAACTGAGCTGATGATGAGAACCATACCTTTTCTAAACAATAGAAGTTAGATATAAAAAACTGGTTTTAGTGACAGATACCACTTAATATGCTTTGAAGAAAAGTCGTCTTTAGAATATTGGAGGTAACCTCAACTGGTCAATATCCTGGGAACCTCATAGAAGGATGGTTACATTATCAGCTCAGTGCCAAGAGGAATGATGAAGGATTAGAAATTAGCCTCAAAGTATTAAAAGATGATGCGAGTCACAAAAAATCATAAAATAAAAAACTTTTTAACAAAAAAATCAACCGACGAAAAAGAACTAAAAAGCAAAAAATAAATAAACCTTCTAAGTCTTGAGTATTGAGCTTATTTACCTACACAAAATACCAAATTTTATATAAACTAATTTTGAGTCGGCGCCAAATAATAAAATGATTGATTACCTACATCTAGCCTTCTTCATTTCTGCGTACATATAAAACATAGATATTTATAATCAGATTGTCGTTTGGCGCAGACTTAAAATTCGTTTATATAAAATTTGGTATTTTATGTAGGTAAATAAGCTCAATACTCAAGACTTAGGTTTATTTATTTTTTGCTTTTTAGTTCTTTTTCGTCGGTTTATTTTTTTTTTAAAGTTTTTATTGTTTTGTTGTTATAGGTATATTGATTTTATTTAATTTTACATAAATTGTATCTAATATAAGCTAGTAACTTGTGGAAACGTAGTGGATTGTACATTTACTTATAGCATACTGGGTATTTAGACATAATATACAATGAACGATTGTTTGTTTTCCCAAATAAAATAAAAAGCCATCCATTGTAGCACCAATTATTTTTGTTTACGTATACCAGTTCATTTTATGACGAATCTACAGTCCAGACAAGTTGTAAACAACAAAGAATAAAAAAATATGAAACTATGGAGATTTTCCTAAGAAAATAATGAAAACCTAAAACCTATTAATTCACTAGGTGCCGAGCTATCCTGGTACCACATTTCATCCAAATCCGTTCAGCCATTTGAGCGTGAAGGAGTAAAAAACATACAGACACACACACACACTTATACATACATACAAACTTTCGCCATTAGAACATTGTTAGATTTTTTTTACAAATTAAATACTTACAACCGGCGTGCCATTATGACCGTAAACGAAGCAGAAGGAGTAGGTTTTTATGCATAGTAGCATAATTAATGATTTTTGTCTATTCTAGCGATCATAAACTTATAAGATGGAGGGTCATCTTCAAAGGTAACTCCGTGTTTTCTTCCTAACTCTTCAATTGGTATTTCGCAGACGGTCTCCCATCCGTCGCGCGCAGCAGCTTTTTGCGTGCCATATGACGTCATCCACGCTCCGTGTATTGGTATATTGTGCTCTTTACATATCATCCGCCTGGAAATTTAAAAAATAGAACATTGGGACTATAAAATACTGGCAAGAAAGGAGTTCAAAGTCAAATCTTTATTTTAATTAGACCATTCAGGGATACTTTTGATTACAAACATTTACAATATAAAAAATTATTATAGTGATTCTAGCTGACAATTCACAAAACTTGTTTCATAGGAGAAGAACGAACCAGAAACTCCATAGTTACCTACTCTTTTGAACTAATGGTTTTACAACATTTTGTATTAATTAATTACATTACAAAGGCTGAGATGAATTATATTAACCTCAACATAAATTTTCGTGAAAAGGCTGGACAGACGATAATGATGATGAACAACAGACTAACCTGACTTTAAGAAACTCCTGCGCTATACCGAGCCCCCTGAACTCAGGACAGACAAAAAGTCCTCTGTCACTGAAGTAACGGTCCAAATTGAATACCTTTGTTTCATCGAAATGAGCTGTCAAATGAAAGGAAATTTCAAACAGCTTTTTGTTTTCTTGCGTTTGAAACTTATACTGAAAAATATAAAAATATTTTGAACTGTATTGGTAATACGGGTGGTTTTAAGATGTAAAAGAATCATGGCGAGATCCATACATTAATTTGTAAAAAAAAAGAGTTCATTTAAAATATTTTCTAATTTTGAGAATACATTACCAGGAGTAGATTGAAATACTTATCATATTTTTAAAACCCCGCATAATTAAAATATTTCGAAATGAAAATATCAGTTTTTCGTTTTATCTCGTTGCCCGTTTTGTATTTATAAAAAAAAAAACGACGTGACAATGACGGATCTGTCAAACTCACAGACAGACAGAGACTACCTCAGAGAGATGGGTTGATACTGATATTTATCAGTTAGCTAATATGAATATATTCGTCTAGTAATATTATAATATCTTAACTAATATTTGAGAAACAACTTTTAACTAAGACCTAATAATACGTATCACTGCCGTATTATATTAGTGTTCAATAGACTGTATCATCTCGCTATTTTTATTTTGCTGTGGTGGATTATGAATGTCAAATGGTTTATATTGTTACTAATGAATAATACAACATTAAAATTTAACACATCGTGTCGAGGTGGGTCGGAATAAATCAAAAATATCTCAAAAAAATTGTCCGGAAAAGAACCGGAGTAACCGACATATTAGCTTGCAGAATAAGCAAATTGAAGTGGCAGTGGGCTGGTCATGTTTGTTGAAGGACCGATGGCCCATGGAGCAGACGAGTCCTGGTATGGGTACCGCGTATCGGCAAGCGTAGCGTGGGACGCTCCCCAACTAGATGGACGGACGACCTTTTTATAAGAAAGGGGCTGGGATAGACTGGATGTGGAAGGCAAAGGATGTTATGGCGCACACTGGGAGAGGCCTATGTTCAGCAGTGAACTGCGACAGGCTGAGCTGATTGATTGATTGCTCTAAAAAAAAATGCTTCTTAGTTACGGTTAAAGACATAATTTTTTTAATTTTTCTGATGATAGCCGCCGAGTACGTCGGTCGGAAAAAAAAAGAAAACAATACGAATGAGATGGATATTACCAATACAATAATTCGGCATTCATCGTTCCCTTCTCGAAGGAACAGAACAGACAAGGAGTAATAGTGTTCTGTGAGAACACTGAGAACAGCAGAGTTAATCCGATCCGTGCCAAGTGAAATAAATTCTAGATTATGTGAATATTAAATGTTAGGATATGAGAGTTCGTCGGATTACTAATACGTGAATCCATAGAATATTACTAATCTCTCAACTAATACTAATAGTCACACCCTAGACAAGTGACGTATTAACGTTGTTTACAGTGGTGTTATGAGTTGAAAAAGAACATTAAAATGTACTAATCACTAGCGACCTGCCCCAGCTTTACTCGGATACAAATTATGCACCAAAACCTTCCTCATGAATCACTCTGTCTATTGGTGAAAACCGCATGAAAATCCGTTCAGTAGGTTTTGAGTTTATCGCGAACAGACGCGGCGGGGGACTTTGTTTTATAACATGTAGTGATTATTTGTGACATTTTTTTGTCACAAATTTGAAAGTTAAAAAGCAAGTTTGAAAGATGATATGGGTAGAAAGGGTGTGACTAATGCGGTGAATGCTACTGGGGCATCCAAGAGTTAAGAGACAAATTAGGCAGACTACTAATAAACTGTAATAAGGTCGAGAGGAGCCAGCCGTTGCAGCAGTACGACACAAACCGTCTATTGAGGGCGCATGTATTGATATTGTATAGATTATATCTACCGGTAGAAGACGTCAAAGTAATATCAAGCTTGTGTAAATATTGATGAGCGAACATTAATCTGTTGAAAGTGTATTAAGTTCATATAAAATGATCTATGTAAATAACATCAGGTTATGTCTAATAAAAAATAAAAAAGACGTGTGGCACTCGGAGACTGCCGCGGTAAAGCTATTGCATAGCATTTTTTATCAAGTTATGCAATTATAATTATTTATTTATTTTATTTATGCAGTTTTTTTTCCTTTGTTTTTTTTTCTTGGATATTAATTCAAGTTACACTTTTTACACGCACGTAAGAAGTTACAGTTCTTTGGCGTAACAAGATAAATATCATCATCGTCATTGTCATCGTCATCGTCATCGTCATCGTCATCGTCATCGTCATATCATCATCATCACTATTCGACTGGGCTACAGAGTACAGCCGGTCGATTATGTTCACAGCTCACCGTGAAAACTTAGGTGGAGTGAGCGTGAAGTGAACTGTCATTCCACCTTGATTGTATGGATTGACAGCCCACTTCACGGTCACTTCTCCTAAATTTTTACGGTGAGATTTTACAGAATAGCTCTACAGTAACATGTCTAGGCTGGTCTGGCCACAGATTAAATATACCTACTCAAGGAAGAGACTTGGGGGCAAAGAGTATGGGAGGTCCGGTGGGTCTTACACTGACAGCAGCCGTTTCGTTCTGAAATAATGAGCTCCTAGTTAAACTGTACTGTTAAAAGTAAATACTTTTAACATTATCTTTTTATTGCGTATGATAGAAATATAGATGGCAATAGATGGCGTATGATAGAAAATGAGGAGTGTGCAAGTATGTTTAAGTGTCAAGTGGTAGATAAAATGATAGAAATGAAGGATATGGAAGGAAAATCTGTGAATGAATGTTGGAAAGAGATGGTGGATTGTATAAGGCAAGTAGCAAAAGATGTGTTTGGAGAATCGCAAGGGAAAGGCATGATGGAAAAGGATACATGGTGGTGCAATGAAGATGTGCAAAAGGTGCTGAAAGAAAAGAAAATTTCGTTTAAAGTATGGCAGAATGTAGAAACCAGAAATGATAATTTGAAAGAAGATAAAAAGAAAATTTATAAAGAATGGAAGAGAAAGGCAAAGAAGGCGGTTGCGGTTTCCAGGGCTAAGGCGCAGGAAAAGTTATACGATTTACTGGACAGCCCTAGAGGCCAGACGGAGCTCTACCGGATTACAAAAGTAAGAGAAAGGAGAACGAGGGATAATAATGCATATAAAATGTATGAAAAATGAAATTGGTAAAGTCTTGTCGAAAGATGACGAAATAAAAGAGCGATGGAAAGTTTTTTTTGAAAATTTGATGAATGAAGAGAATGAATGGAGTGTGCTCAAAGAGGTATAAGTAAATATGGGTTTTATGAGAGAAATTAGCATGGATGAAGTAAGAAAGGCAGTTCAATGTATGAAAAATGGAAAGGCCATGGGCCCTGATGACATACCAGAAGAAGTATGGAAGTGTTTAAAAGAGGATGGATGTATGTGGCTGACTTTATTCTTCAATAAGTTTTTCTATGAAGAAGCGATCCCACAAGAATGGTGCAATAGTTCGCTAGTGCCCATCTTCAAGAATAAAGGACAAGAAAGTACAGGACTGCAACAACTATCGAGGGATAAAGCGCATGTCACATACTATGAAAGTATGGGAGGAAGTGATAGAGAAAAGATTGTGAGAGGAGAGTGAGATTACCCCGAACCAGTTTGGGTTTGTGCAAGATCGAGGAACAATGGACGCCACCTGCGTTCTCCGTCAATTGTGCGAGAAGTACAGACGTGTACACAAGAACTTGCACATGGTGTTCATTGAACTTGAGAAAGCGTATGATAGGGTACCTCGGCATGTGTTGTGGTGGGCCTTCAAAGAGAAAGGTTTGCCTGGGAAGTATGTTGAGTTGATTCGTGCCATGTACAGACAATCTAGAACCTACGTCCGGTCGGCTGCTGGCAACACCGATGAGTTCAGTGTGGCTGTAGGCGTACACCAAGGGTCGGGTTTAAGTCCTTACCTCTTCCTGTTGATTATAGACGCTCTTACGTCGGAAATACAGGAGGAGGCACCCTGGTGCATGCTATTTGCCGACGATATTGTTCTGGTCGGTGAATATGGACCTGAGATCCAGAGCAGATTAGAGAAATGGCAACAGAAGCTGGAGAAAGTTAGCTTGAAAATCAGCAGACCCAAAACTGAATACATGTTCTGCGATTTCGGCGGTCTCTCCAGTTCTGAAGCTATAGTGCTAGATGGCGCGCTGCTTCCAGTCTGCTCCGATTTTCGGTGTCTCGGTTTACTCGTGCAAAACGATGGCGAAATAGATCGGACTGTTAAACACAGAATTATCAATGAATGGATGAAATGGCGGCAGGTCACCGGGACTATCTGTGACTCCTGCATTCCTCTTAAACTTAAGGGGAAGATTTATAAAATAATGGTCAGACCTGCTGTCTTGTATGGTTCAGAATGTTGGGCCATAAAAGGGATGAATGAAAAGCAATTGCATGCGGCTGAGATGAGAATGCTAAGAGCGATGTGTGGTGTTACGCGCATGGATAGAATTAGGAATGAGTATAAAAGAGGAAGTCTGAAAATGGCACCGCTGACTGAAAAATTGTGTGGAAATCAGTTGTTGTGGTATGGGCATGTAATGCGGAGGAATGAAGAAAATGTCGTGATGAAAGTCTTGTGTATGGATGTGGATGGCTATAAGAGTAGGGGAAGGCCATAGAAACGATGGTTAGACTGTGTGAAAGAGGATGTGGGTAAAAAGGCGGTGACTACAGAGATGACGACTAATAGAGGAGTATGGGTAGAAAAAGACATGTTGCGCCGACCCCAAATAAATTGGGATAAGGGCAGCGGAATGATGATTATCTTTGTGTTGCGGGGTTTTAAAAATAATGAAAATGCCTGAAGATACTCTTAAGGCACCCAAGAGTATAAGAGTTGGAATTCCAACTTCTCTAAATGTCTTTATTTTTTTTGTACAAATCCTGCCATGATTGTTTCTATATTACAGTTATAATTTACCTCTGGTTCTGGATCTTCTTTCAAAGCCAAAGTCATCATGGATGCTCCAACGAGGTTTTTAATTTGTTCATCATCATTGTCTATACTACAAATTACGGTGTGAAATTCTGGTTTTTCTACAGCTTTTAATAAAGGCTCGCATACTTCTTTTAATGCTTTTGCACTTTTTGGAACTCCTGCAAATTTTTTTAGTATAAGTTTTCCTTAATGTGTGTGTATTTTTTTGGTTTACAATAAAGTATTTAATATTAGGTTCATATTAGTAAAACAGCCAAATTGTATAAAATGGTAAGTAATACCAGCAGCTTTAAAAGTAGCCTCTTGTTTTATAAAATAATTTATATATAGATTCATAACATCATCTCTCAGATTTTCAGGCATGTCCACAATACGAAATTTAATAACTTCACCACTATTTTTAGTTGCAGTCGAGAATTTCGACCACACTTTGAAATACTTTGAAAATTTTGTCATCTTTGAAAATGCTATTATTTCACATATAAGCACAACAATTTTTTTTTTATTATTATAGTTTGACACTTATTAACATTTTTAAACATTCTTTTAATTAACAACGTCAATACGATGCCCAACTGTGTTTTGAACTAGATAAAGTTATACAATATGAATTGAGAATTCTTATCGGCCTGACCTTGGGATAGGCGAGTGAACAACTTATGTATTACGAATGTTGTAACATTGAACATAAGTAGTACTTTGACTAAATAAACGACGTTAGTACGTTGTTGACCACATGAAAAATCGTTAGCAATTTTTGCAATTGGAAGATTCTTCTAATTGCAAAAATTGCTAACGGTTTTTCAAATTAAAGTATTGTAAGTAGTACCTACCAAGTGAATATTGGTTTCCCTAAAAAATAACACAAATGCAAACTACTACCGGCTGTTTATTTAAATTTAACTGCTTTGTCGACCCCAAAACAAATAGTCATTACAGCAGAAGGATTGTGTTGTTCTTCAGGTTCTTAACTTCATAAAGACTAGGGACTCCTGCTCGACTAGGGTTGTGCTCCCTCGATGCGATAGCGAAAGGTACGATTCAACAAAAAGTCTCGATGCGGTGAACTTGTTGGATGCACGAGTGTTTGGTCCGAAACCTAAACTGCTCATTGTGAATCGGCTCTATGCTTCAAAAAGAGTCTCGCAAATTTTATCGAAAACATTGAATAAACTGAATTGGATGAGGAAGAGTTTGAACACTTTGTTGATGATACCTTTAGAGGGGGCTTCCCTGGGCACGTCACAATAGCGACGATAAGTTCCCTCTTTGAAAGTGGTTAGAGAGGCCCCACAGCGTCCTCAACTTCCGCCTGACGCAAGTTGTCACCGGAGACGGTTTTTTCGGGAGGTTCCTGTTCCGGATTCGGCGGGAGGATACGCCTGGGTGTCACCATTGTGTGGAGCGCCCGGAGGACACGGTTGGACTTGGGCGGCCATGTCCTCGTGGAGGCGATCGGCTGTGGTGACCTCTCGGGTCCGCCCCTGGTTCAATTCATGGTACGAAGAGAGAGAGTATGGAAAGCTGTCACCTCCTTTTGCGAAGCAGTAATATCGTGAAGGAGGAGGTGGGACACGTGAGGGAGAGGCAACCCTCGCGCCTTCACAACGGTGGCCGGGCACAGGCAACTATAGGAACACGAGTGGGTGTTAGTAAGAGTCTGGCGCGCCCAAATAACTTCTCCCGCTCTCCATGCTCCCGCACCCAGAGTGGGAGAAGTTATTTGCTGATTTCTCACCACAAAAAAAAGAGAGGGCTTCCCGAAACTGATGATATCCTGAACCTCGTCTGGAATGACGGGGGCAAGGGATTATTAGATTCTTCGACAGGTGGGAGGGATGCTCTACAGTCGGTTTCAGCATTAATGTCTAATGTCGAGGTGAGCTTTGTCTACTGGATGAGAGCTGGCTGAACATTGGGACTATATATTGTCGGCCAGGCATGGATCAATGGTTGTCTGAATAAAATTATTATTATTATTATTATTCCGCTTTGTCGGAGTTATCGAAAGCGACAATCTTATCGGGGCAAATGCTTGAATGCTGTCCATCTGCGTGTGCAAAATCAACCTATATATACTTGGTTTTTGTTCGCTTGCCTTATTGTGTTAAGGGGGTGCGGCTTCACCCAGAGCGGGAGAAGTTATTTGATGATTTCTCACCCTATAAAAAAAGAGAGGGCGTCCAGAAACTGACGATATCCTGAACCTCGTCTGGAATGACGGGAGGTAGGGGATCATCAGGTTCTTCCACGGGTGGGAGAGAAGCTCAGGCTTTCAGACGCGATATTAGCGAGGCGAATACTTGAATTTTTTTGACTTTTTTAGTGTATATAAATGATCGGGTCATCTATAAAAAAATTAACCACAAATAATATTGTTTGCTGATAAATTGTTTGCCTAAGTTTTTACATGAACGACGGTGAGCAGTGGTAGCTCAGTGGTATTGACCGTGACTTACAAGTTGTAGGTCGTGAGTTCAAACCCAGGCAGGCGCTTTACTTTGTGTAAATTATTTCATCACCACTGCTCTTAAAACGGTGAAGGAAAACATCGTGAGGAAACAGGCATGTCCTAGAACCAAAGATTCGAAGACATGTGACATCCACCAATCCGCATTGGGCCCGCGTGGTGGATTACGGCCCACACCCTCTTACAGAGAGGAGGCCTGTGCCCCAGCAGTGGGGACATTAAAAGGCTAATGATGAGACGTTCCCCAAATCTTGACGATGTAAATAAAGTCCTACATCATGTCCAAAACTGGTTCACTGCAAATAATTTAGTATTAAATAGCAAAAAAAACTAAGTGCATAAGATTTGCTTTACAGAGTGTTAAAAGTAATAGTAGAACAGTTAATATCAGTATCAGAATGTGGATGAACTTGCCCTTAGGTTTTGGCAAATGGCGATAAGCGAACACGTGGTATGACAGCAATGCCAAAACTATTTCGTAAATATTATTTTCCCTGAATGACTCTGTACTTATCTAACGAATCACAAAGACACATGTGTATTTTATCTTTTGTTTGTTTACTTTTGTACTTTAAACTTAATACTCGTAATGTTTTATCATTTACCGTTTGTGTCAACTTTGGTCAAACGATAACCGCGAGTCAATGTCTCTAGTATATTTTAGGATTAAATTGTGATAACACTTTGCCAAGAAAGCTACGTTTTTAATGTTGTTTTTTTTTCAGTTACAAAATAAAACAGGCCAACAGTGAGTCGGACTCGCGCGCAAAGGATCCGAACAAATCATATTTTTTTCAGGTTTTTTTTTAACTGCCTCCATCTTATAGGTTTTCCTGTAATCTATAAGTAAAGAACTACCTACTTTCTGTTTTTTTTTTCAATTTTTGGCCCAGTGGTTTCGGAGGTAAGGCGGGGTGGCGGGAATAGTAATTTTTCATCTATTTTCTTAATTAACTTTAAAATTATATATTTTAAAATTATGAAAAAATATATTAAAGACCCTTGCAATGTGCCCTTCCATTTGATTTGTCGCACGACACAGTTTGAAAAACTTTGATTTTTATTTTCCGATTTTCACCCCAAACGTGCCCCCATATTCCAAATTAATTTATTTAGGAAACACGTCCGTGTTTGGGTCACAGATATTCGTGTGAGTAACTTTCAACTCTATCGGTCCAGCAGATTCGGAGCAAATTGGCTGTGACAGACGGACAGACGGACAGACACATACAAACGAGTGATCCAATAAGGGTTCCGCTTTTTCATTCGGACTTTCGGAACCCTAAAAAAGTGCGGATCCCATGTCTCTTAACTGTTATTATGTAATTTTCTATTGTTTTTTACTACATTCACCAACCTATTGCCTGGCAACAGAAATAAAATCGTAAACAAAGTTGTGCTTAAGTCCATTGCTACATGCGTAACGACACGTTTATACATAAAAAGCGCTTTTGTTTCACGCAGTAAGGGTAATTTATACTACTGATTAGCAGCTGATTAGCAGCTGACTAGGCCACAGATAAATCTACTCTATCGATAGTCAACAATTTTAGCAATATCATTAAATGCAAAATACTTCTACTTCTTAGCGTGTCGATGGCAAGTTTAGTACCTACTTAAATATTATGATTGGCCGAGTATTCAGCGACGGCAACTGCATTCGCTGACGCAACCATAATGTCCTCAGATGTACAGGTAAGTATGTATTTCTAGCATAGATGCCTCTGTACCTAAGTAGAATATTTGGTTTCCTTACAACTAAATCACTGGCTAGTATTAATAACCGTAGAGCAGATTCTGTGAGGTCGGCTTACCGACCTCTCCGAAGATTGATATCCACTAATGTTAATTTAATGTATTCGTATGGTACCTATATACTTATGATTAACTATGTATGATATTACAGTGGAGAGGGCCATGCTCGGAGTTTCCTTGCGTGATCGAATCAGGAATGTTAAAATCCGCAAGAGAACCAACAATACCGACATAGCCCGACGAATCGTCAAACTGAAGTGGCAGTGGGCAGTGGCCGAAAAATTCTGCCACTCCAGAACTTTTCGGAACCATCGACCGTCTGGCGTAGCCGATGGATGCGAGACGCACAGGACCGGTCATTGTGGCGACACTTGGGGGAGGCCTATATCCAGCAGTGGATGTCTTTCGGCTGAAATGATGATGATGATGAGGATAATTTTTCAGTCAAATTATTTAAAATCTGCATGAAAACTGTTGCTTTAATTGTTTTAAAATTTGATTGAAACAGTATTACAATTCCTAGTCACCCATCGCCAATATGATTTTTCTTGCAAATTACGTCTAGCGGTATTTTGATACGATTTTTCTAGTGACGTTCAGTGGCTGTTTTAATTATTCGCAAATTGATTCCTAGTGGATATTGTGATGTAAAATTGGTGTAGTTTTGTATCTAAAGTGCCTACGTAATCAGACAATATGTGGCATCATTGAAACAGGCGCGATCTCGGTGAAATGGAGCTCAGAATTCTATTAGGGTTAAAGCCGGATTATTGCCCCACTTTTCAAAAAGGCTTTATTATTAAAAATATTATGGAGTTACCAAGAATAATTCAACATGTATATCAAAACATAGATCTTTGATCATTGGTCTTTTATGTTAACCTATTTTTGTAAACATACTTTTTATTGGTTTTGAGTAAATCCTGTTTTATTTGACCTCTCAAAAAAGAGATAGGTAGTTGCCTACTGTAGCGGATAGTAGCCTAACGTTAAAAATGCTTCGGGAGATACTTGCGTCTACTTAAGATTCGAGAGGATATTCCGTAAATTGAGATATTTCGCTGATTCCTTTTTATTTTTTTAGGGTTCCGTACCCAAAGGGTTCAAACGGAACCCTATTGCTGTCACTCACGTTTCCGTCTGTTTGTCTGTCTGTCCGTCGTTTATCACACTGGTTTTACAGACAGAAGGTTAATAATAATAATAAATAATAATAAAATTTATTTACTCAAAACAAAGCATTGTTGTACACGTTATAAATACAGTTTTATAAAATAAGTACTATTTCTACAAACGTGTGGGTGAACACTGCTCTCCTAGTTAGGTTATGAAAACCTGTGTTAAGGAGAAGCAGTCCGGTCCCAGGTATTAACGTTTAGGTTACATAGTGCTTCTGATGTTACTGTTACAATTTCAGAGTATTAAGTTTGACAAGAAGTGTGAACGTCAATAATTTTAAGGTAAAAAGACGGTGTGTGTGTGTGTGTGTGTGTGTGTGTGTATGTGTGTGTGTGTGTGTGGGTGGGTTTGAGTGTGTGGGTGTGTGTGAGTGTGCGTGTGAGGGGAGGGATGAGTGTATCTGTGTTTGCTTATCCATGCTCATCATTTAAGTTAGCATTTTTTCTGTTTCGTCATATGACTTATTTTGGAGGTACGATTGCACAGTCTTTTTACATTTGTAAAACGGTAGTCCGTAGATTTGACACTCTTCGTTTATTTTATCATACAGGTTGGTCCATTGACCAAGAAAATGAAAAAATCTCTTGACAAAAGTTGAGCGTACTCGCGGCAGGGTGCAGATCCTATCCTTTCGACGTTTACTACGTTTTTTTATTTTCTATAATTCGATATGGGGTGTTGCGGTGTTGCAGAATGACTGTCTGTAGTATGAAGTGTTGTATGAAGGTTGGAGCTACAGTCTTCAAATTTTCACAGTATAAGCATCTTGTTGACCCAAACTCATACAAATAATCAATAATTGGTATGGAACTCTAAATGTGCGGAGTTCGACGTACATTTGGCCGGTTTTTTTTATCTAGTTCTTCGAAGTTGACTGAAACCATGATCAGTTATAAAAATACTCAACACAAATTACTTACCAACATAATTTCGACGCCCGTCAAAGTCTCGTCGCGAAAGATTTTTGCTCACACGGACAAAACGCCTACTCTGTCGGTTTTCATGGCACTGAATGAGAGGCACTTTTAATTATGGTAAAGCGCTAACGCTTCCAAAAAGAGGACGTTCTCAATTCGTCTGTATGTTTTTTTTTTTTTTTTGTATGTATGTTACCCAATTTCTCCGTCAGTTGTGAACCAATTTTCAAAATTCTTTTTTCATCTGAAAGAATTTACTCCCGAGGTGGTCCCATATAAATTTTATCGAAATTGCTTAAGCGCTTTTTGAGAAACTGAACAAAAACGGAAAATACGTGTACCTCGATGACGTTTTGGTGTTCTCCAAATGTTTAAATTCCACGTTCCATATGGGTTTTTAGTTCTGGGGTATAACAACTAAAAAGTGAAAAATAAAAAACTTTTTTACAAAAAAAAAAACAACAGACTTCCAAAAAAAAATACACTTAAAATTTATAAATAACTTTAATTTCGGAAGTCGATGTCAAATAACGAAGAAGTAAAAATTCAAACACCGACTTCCGAAATTAAAGTTATTTATAAATTTTTAGTGTAGGCATTTTTTTTTAACATAGTGTATTCAAAACCGGGGCATGTATCCCACTTTTTTTTTTTGGCGGTGTGGAAAATCATCCAATGACATCTCCCGCTCTGGATGATGGAGCGGGAGGGCGTGTCAGATACTTACTGGCTAAAGCCCACCCCTGTTCCTTCCCTGCCTGAGTGCCCAGGAGTGCGGTAACGCATGTTGAGAATTTATTCGCTACCCCTAGGCAGGCATGTATCCCACTGCGGTCACTATCCGGGTACTTTACCCGGTTTGCTTTTACCACATAGTATTGACTACGCAAAGCTTGCAGAGACGGTTGACTCGATACATTTGCTGCCAAATACTGCACAGGCATTAGAATGTGTTACATTACATCTGCATTCTAATAGAAAGCAAAGAGACTGCATTCTGTATCAAAAAATGAAATACGTTCGAAGCTTAACACTGACGAAATACACAAACCGTGCAAAGCCAAAAGAAAAAAAAAAACCACCCAAGTGCGTGTCGGACTTCGCACATTTTGGGTTCCGTATTAAATGTACAATATAACGGTAATAGGAAAAAAACTTTTTTGCAAAAAAATCAACCGACGAAAAAGAACTAAAAAGCAAAAAATAAATAAACCTTTTAAGTCTTGAGTATTGAGCTTATTTACCTATATAAAATATCAAATTTTATATAAACTAATTTTGAGTCGGCGCCAAACAACAATCTGATTATTAAATATCTAAATTGTATATGTACGTAGAAATGAAGAAGGCTAGATGTAGGTAATTAATCATTTTTATTATTTGGCGCCGACTAACGACGGAAGGATTAATCTGTAGGCCGTACGACTTAGCCCACTGATCAATACGCTCCAGGTCATGATTCATGGCATAAACGCTGATTCCGCGTCAGCAAGCAAGAAATGACGATAAAGCTGCAAATCGTCTGCGTAAAGATGAAAATTAGAGGTGATTACCTTAGTGACAGTATTAATGAAAATAGAGAAAAGAAGAGGAGAGAGCACGCCACCCTGAGGAACACCAGCAGTGAGATCACTCCAATTAGAGAAAATCTCGTCAAGGCGAACACACTGAGAGCGACCTCGAAGATAAGAGTTGAACCAGGATGAGGCAGAGGAAGAGAAGTTAATAGAACGAAGTACTCCAAGCAGTTACTATTTATGATATGAAAACAATAGGTATTAAACAAAAATGATTCAATTTGATTAAAGATGAATTTAACCTAATTTTATAACATAAAAAAGAAATAGAAGATCGTATAGGTAAATTTATTATTTATTTTTTAAATAACAAATATAGGTCAGACCACGCAAGAATGATAACAAGTCCATTGTTTCTTTTTTTTGTAAATGCTTTTTAATTTATTCTTCTTTATCTTGTTGTTTTTTTCTTCTTCTTGGTTCACTTGCTCCATAATCTTTTCTATTGTGTCCGTTGTCGTTTTTTTTTCTTTTAATATTTTCTCAAAAGTTTTACATACATTCCATTTTTTGGTACCCAAAATTGCATTCCATCTATGGTGCCAAATTTCAATACAGTTCTGTGTAGCAGGTACCCCCATTTCGATGCTTCTAGATAATACTACCGAAACCACACACTTACCTTTTCAGCATCGTTTGGCAGTATCTGTTCTTCAATAAGGCGGAAAGCTGCTGGCATATCTGCTGGGCATAAGTAAGCCAATGCAGCTAAGTGCCTTATTTTGTTAGCAAAATCGTTGTCCCGTCCATATTTTTGTGCAAGTCCAGCAGCTTGCATATGTTGCCAGATGTTCTGGGTTAAATGACAAAAACAGCCTTTTTGTAACGTTTTCGGGAAAACTGTCGTAACCGCTTTTATAGCAATGATTTCAAAATCTGTCAAAATAATTTTAGGCTGGTACAATATTCCTTTCGTTTAAAACGTAGGTGCGAATAATTTCTAATAAAATAACATAACAATGATGAGTCTTGTGTGATAGTAATCCATATATTAACGGCGCTGTTTTGTCAGAGGTTTCAGTGTGTCCTTTGACTGCGTGGATGGTATATAACTGAGCAAACATCGCTGGAAATGTCATAAAAGTTCCATCCATTAACCATAACCATAAACCATAGTTTCCAACTTTAATTCTTCTTTTTTATCTGGATCAGGTTCATGGGTATGTTGACCAATATATTTACTCAAAAGTTCGTGTCTACCTTGTTTGTTTATTGTTCTTATATACACATTACACTGCAACCGATTTTTTGCATTGCAACACCAGTAGTACAAATCACCACGATGTTTGTTTTTACAATAAATATAGCCATGAATTTCCAAAATGTCCTTTCCTGTTCTTGATTTTAAGTTATTTATGATGGGCATATTTATTTTCGTAAAAGTACGTTTTTATAAAGATAGCAAACGAAAAATCACGACTAATCTCACTACGATACAAAATTAAATAAAAGTAGTCGCATTTTTAAGCAGATATGAAGGTAGTTGTGCAAAAAGAAATTAACTAATTACCATCTTTTTATTACCATATATTAGGTACGCACAATATTTATATTTATTAATTGAGTTTAAATAGTATCAACTATTAAATTATTGTACTTCATATTTTTGATAAGTAAACTTATACCTACTTGTTGATTTATTAATCCAACTTCCTGTCGTACTCTAAGGATGCTATGCTATATCCCATACACTAACCCCGTAACCAATAAATGAAGTATACGAATACGTAGCTTATACAATTACATTGTTTATCAATATTATGCCGTAATGCATTCGACGTAAGGCGTATTGCTTAACATTTTTTTTACTTAAGAAAAAAAAAATATAGGGTAAAAAAATGTTATTTCTATTGGACACAGATCAAAATATTCATTTGTAAAGTTTCCGTTATTACGTGATTAACAGATCTGTAATTAGAATGAAAAGAAACATGCTATTACGAAGAAAATCATGAAATGTTCACACGAAAATTTGAGAATTACATCGTTAAAATAAAAGTACTAACAATTTTTGTAACCCGGAATCGAATCCGGGTACATTCCCAAGAGTTTGTAACTAACTGAGCTATCGAGGTCATCAGATAAACATATAAATATGAATACAAAATATGTTAAGCCTTCATGTCGCACTAGAGTAATGTCGATCTTCAGTATGTCGCACAAGCGTGCATTCGAACTATGGTGTGTCGCAGTACAGTTTTGTCGCACATCCATTTGTCGAGCTCACGTAGTACACTCCCGATACCCAACTCAATGGGGTAGGTCAAATTTATTTTAGGCGCTCCCGTTTACCTATATGCGGCAGCCCCCCTTAAAACATTTTTGTCAATTTTTATAGCTTTGGGTCAACAGAATGCCTTTACTGTGAAAATTTGAAGATTGTAGCTCCAACTGTTTGGCTGTGAAACCTGTGTGACAGACGATGGACAGACAGACGGGGACGCGCGTGCTCTAATATCTGACGCCAACTCTACCACCGCGTGCGCTCATTGGTTAAATCAAATACCGCGCGCTTCAACGGCTTACTGCTACACACTTCCGTCCCATTTCACGAAATCACTTCCGCAGATTGCTGGAAAGTGAGAGGAAAGATGTTATTCATCAAAAAAAGTTGCGTGTAAGTTACGAGTATGTCAGTGTAATAAGATAGATAAAGTGACATTGGTGCCGATTCTGTTGTCCACAATATAAACTTAATTTAGGCTAATGCTGTCTTTTTCTCTCTAATAAAACAAGAAAGAGACGGACGTAAATTAGAGCTGTCAAATTTATTTGAACTGATATTTCCATTCAAAATAAGGGTACACGTAAAAACATGTCGACTAAAACACGGTAAAGCGCAAGGCGTAAACTAGTTTGACATCTCTAACTTAGTTCATAGCTATAGCCGTCCTTTTCTCGCACTGCCTTTTAGTAAAATATAGCTATTCTCTTATTTTAGTTTAGGTATTGAACAAGAGAATCGGCACCATTGTCTGAAACAATGATTTTCAAAACGTTTTAAAGGGAACCTTTTTAAGGAAGCTGACATAGTCATATTAAATGTTGCGGAGCATGATGAAACTAGTATAGTAAATGGGGTAGGTTTAGTCTACAGTACATATTTTTTCACTAGATTAAAGTTGGTGTGGCGAGTTGCCGCCACTCTGCAAGTTGGGTGGGGTTGGTATCACGTCGCGTGTGTGTCTCGCTTTAATTTGTCAGACAGACGTGAGTGGCCGGCTTTAAGCGAGCTATAGACAATTTAAAATGCAACAATCGACGTCACGTCAGTTTGACGTCAGTGTGTGTGTGTGTGTCTAACGCCGCGAGGCACAGCGCGCATCTCACCGCAGACTAAATTAATGTCTTAAAATAATATCGTCCCCGCAAATACGCTAAAATCCCGAGTAAATCCCGTAAACGTTGGGGATCCTCCGGGAATAATAAATAACCCATATTTACCGCGTCCGTTAACTACTGAACAAGAATAATCAGGAGTGTTGGTGTGAAGAGAACGAGTGGCCACTCGACAAGTCGACGTGCAACCATCGAGAACAGCCCGGAAAGTCAGGTACCACTTGTTTTACAAATTGTGAGTAGGGCCACATTCGCCGACTGCTGCCGACCACTCCTAACTTGAAGTTATACAGACAAATATAGGCAATTTTGGGCCAGCATTCCCTCCAAGTGCTTGGTCGTACTTACTGTTCTACATCCGCAGAGACCCACGGCTATTTACACGCTTGGGCAACTCCATTAGATGGTCCTTTCGAGCCTGGATAGGCATCAGTAAAATTCAGTACAAATTAAGTACAAGTCATTACGGTAGGCACATAACTTTATTAGTGCCCCAAAATGGCGTCCCGCAAGCAAGAAGCTAAATTGGCTCAGCTTACCGCTAAAAAACAAATGATTTTCGAGCGAGTTAATCGCATATATAATGATTCCAGAAACATCTCGAACTATGATTCACGTTCAAATGAGACATTCTTAGCGCAGTCAGAAACAATTACTGAGCAATATAACAAATTTGAGGAAATAGTAGAACAAATGAATGAATTGCAATTCGAGATTGACCAAACCGCACCAGACTATTCGAGTCTATATTCTATTGAAGACTTATATTCTAATATTAAATATAAACGTAATCTCATACTTTCGAAAAACGAAACATCGGAACACAAAGTGGGTACTCGGATAAAATTACCGCCCATAGATTTGCCAACGTTCGATGGTAAAGCGGAAAATTGGCCCATATTTTATGAAATGTTTCGAAGTAATGTTCATTCTGGTTGACTCGCAGCGTGTCCAGTACTTGATCAGTAAGTTGACTCATGATGCTGTAACCCCCCCTAACAAGACCCTAGACTGAAAAAATTTTCGTTTTTCCTAATATCATAGATTTTTGTGTGGAAGTTCGGTTTTCCTTTGTGGGAAAAGGTAGTGCCCCGCCAGTACTAAGTTTATTACTTAGACTATCACCGCACGTACCTTGTGCCACTCGTCCCAGACTGGTCATGGCTCCAACCGATGATAATTCGAATTCCATAAGTATAAAGCAACCCAAAGCCTTGTTGTTGAAACAAGGAAGGGCCCGAAAGAAATAATTTGTGAGACTTAGGAATTCAAGTTGTGAAACACATAAGAAGTGGTTTAGAAACATATGATATAACTAAGGGATGCTAAGTAAATCTTTAATTAACGATGGTTCGTGTGAATAACCCTTACGCTAGCGTAATAGGTAGTTGGTCAACACTTACTCACACGATACTTCACGTCCGCACTCATAATACTTCAGATTAACACTCCTTTAGTGACGCAATCGGCTTTCCAGCGTCAATACGTCGTAACCATGCTTATAAGAAGCATGTTCCCTAACAGCTCTCAGGCTGTAAAACGCGACGGGGCGGCTTTTTCAGCGGCAGAACGTCGAAAACATGCTCTTAGGAGACATGGTCCCTAAACAGTCGTAGACTGTATAATTTGGTATATATAGTCGGCCCAACCCCAAGGAAGGTGCATCATTCGTACAACAAGTACATCCATAAAGTACGGTGCTCGTATCTGACCGAAACAAAGGTCACAGATAGAGAATATAAATCCAGGAATTAATACAAATATTAACTGATAATATAGTTGAGTCTTCACTCAAGAAGTAAATAGAGTTGAACATTCCAACTCCCTTGAAATCCTACACAGACAGTTCACTAGCGCCAACAACACGCTTCTGCCTGTTAAGTTCTAAGAACTTTAGCCAACTGGCTCTCCTCGCAGCTCCACTCGCGTGTCTGTTTAAATTATTACTTAAACACAATATCAGCCTAGAATAAATCAGGATAACAGAACACTTCCTGTCACACTCACGGTCATTCACACATATCCTAAATTGTGATGGATTTCCAATACCTAACTAAAGCTAGGTTCAATACTTTAAACGCGTACAAATGTAAACAACCCAATTACGTTAGCTTACCCCTTTTCTAAGGTCACACAAAACTTGCACAAGCGTTTCGCGGGCTCAGTCTGTAGCAGAATTCATTGCGACATCCTTGGTGCATACCGAAGTGGTTCAATCGTCACTCCAAACTTCCTTAAACTCCCCAGTTCGTGGATATACAGTACAGCCTAGAGGCTGATGCCATCCAATTCTCGTGTTTCGCCAAATAGTGTCGATTCAGATATAGGCCTACAAAACGGCCGGGGTTTGGTTTTAACGAAACACGATAACCTAGCGTTTTCAGAACGATTAGTTACCCCTTGAGGCGTCTACCCCAGAGGAAGCCTTTATGAACCAAGGTCTACGCAAGAATCCTGTGCTCGACCATATATACAGGAAGCAGTTATCATCACCAGCGTTTAGTTAATCCTACAATCCCACTTACGGGGCGGCCATTAAGCCTGAATATCAACTGCTCACCCTCCAGCCTCTCTATTGCCAAACGCCAGTGGCAGATATCTGCCAGGGTGTGAATTTAAATATATATGGGCACATATTAAAATATGATAATATAGCAGTAACTATAAAACATGATAGAATATAGAAATAGTCTCGCTACGCCAAGATAAATGTTTATAAATAAACTGATGCTCGCATAAAACAGCCAAAACTCACCCATTCATTCTCCATCGCAGCCACCGAGATTCACACACGTACCTCTACACTCTACTTACGGATATCTAAACCCTAGTATAAACTAAACTCATAATATTCAAGTATAAACTAATACTCTTGCCTAATCTCTTCAGAGACGTAACCACACACACTTTAAATACTAATTAACTTAACTGGACTAGTCCATATATATTTAACTTAATAACGACACTCATACTTCTAAAACTACAACTGGACATAGGCCTTCTTCCTAACTCCTCGACCACGACCTACGCCATCTCAAGTCTCAAGCCCGTCTCTCTCGACCGCCTCCACTGACTACCTACAGCAACGTCATCCCTGCCCTTCGTTTTTCGAAAACTCCGCCTACGTCGCCCTTTAGCCACCTATCTCAGCCTCTCAAACTCCCAAGTGTTATATTTTTGGGTTTGGTCCAGCCCACATTGCGAATGCTCAGTTTTTTTCCAATATTCCCACAGTTTTTTCCTGAATAGCCCTTATGTTAGTTTTTGTAATAAATCTTAATGGTTTTCGGACTCAAAACTTTCTATCCCAACTTCTTAGAATTTGTAAAGATATCGTTTCTCAGCGACCCTTCAGACATATGTTTGCAGTAAAACACAATATTTTATTATAGGCACTTTCCAAGACTCTCAAATGTTTTAGTATTTTGCATGAATAGAGTATCCTTTTTTTTCTGTTAATTAGGGTCCTTTAATGTGTTTCCAAAAAGGGTCGACAGCCATTGAAAGAAATGTTGTTTTGTGCCATTATCCCTAGATGTTATTTTAAACGAATAGATATTTCATTTTTAATTGCGCAATTGTGTTTCTATAAAAACTCGGCCATATGCCCAAGGCGTTAGTTTTGAAATAAATATAATTTTTATGAAATTAATTAAATAGGATTAAGGGTGGACGGTCACATTCCTCCCTCTGAAAATCAGACGCGTGACGCAGTACAGCGGATGAGCTTTCACAACAGGGTGATGTCCGACTTTCCATGAGAATTATCATAAGAAAATAATACACATAACCCATCTGGTATGTTACAAGAATCTAATTTACCATTCTGATTGAGACATAAATTCAATCAGATATAACGTCTGGTATAGCTTCGTAATGTTTCAAATACACTTCTTCAAGTGATACACAATTGCTCGCCCTATTTCAACCTTAGTTCCTTAAAACACTCTTGGCACGCGTAAATAATTAACTCTACTGTGAGCCTGTGCATGCTTTTAATTAAGTATTGGTCACCAGAATCTCATCTTACATTCAGTTTCATATCCACGTAAGTGTTAAAAGGAAAACCAATAACAATACCCAGTTGGTGTGTTAAATGAATCTGATTATGTCCTTTCCAGTTGGAACACAATTCCAATAAGGCTCAATAGCCGCCATGTTTAAGTTGCAAGGGTTCTAAAGACCTGTTTATTTATAATATAGTTTTACAAAACAGAGTCTTATCTGGCCTTCAATCGATACGTAACAGCTGCATTTGACCTATTTCTCTAAGAAATACTCTCGATGTATTCAAATTACGGAATTCCTGTGCATGCTTATACTTTAATTGTACATACCAGGGTCACTTCTAAGAATATTTGTGCTATCAGGCCACACTACCTACGGTGCTGTCTCGTTGCAAGCTCAGCCTACCGCTGTCGCCGCTGGACAGAAGCCTTTCCTCATTCACCTCAACGCCAGTCAGCAGTTGAAATCGGCTTCAGGAGTAACTGAAATAGTTCGCACACGAGCATATTAGATTACATTCCACTCTTACGCCTCCCTCTAATTCTAAGAGGATAAAGCAGTCTGGAAAATCAAGTCTGGTTGTAAAGTCAAATTAAACTGGTCCTATGAGGAAAGATCAGTTTTACAATCCAATAAGGCTTGAAAGGTCACATTCGACTGAATATACAAAACCAGATCAGTTTCGCAATCCACCAATGTTTGGAAATAAATATTAAACTAACTCAATGACAACAAATCAGTTTGCAGACTGAATCCGCAAAACCAAATCAGTTTGCAGGCTGAGTCTGCAAAACCCAATCAGTTTTGCAAGTGGGCAACATTTGGTAAGTATATTAAACTGATCTTACGAGAACATATCCGCTTGACAATGAAACAAGCTTTAAAAGGTTATATCAAACTAATTTCATTAGAGCAAATCAGTTTTCCAATCCAACAATGTATGTTAAACATAATTAAACTGATCCTATGATGACAAGTCAGTTTGGCAAACCAAAAAGGTCTGTGACGCTACACATGTTAGAATCTGTAGACACACAAGGTGTTCTAAAATAAATGATTATTCTCTTTAAACTCATTGGCAAGTCAGTACATTGGCCCTCCCTCGGACTGTAAAATAGTTGACACAATAACTCTTTGGCATATTGATTTTTCAAGTGATAGCTCGCCATAGCCATAAACGTTGATGTAAAATGGCATATAACAAGGATCATATCGCGTATTAACAGTTTGAGTTAGATAAAAGTGAGACTTAGCTTCGCAACAGGAATCACGCTGCAGCATCTGCTGGAATCCATTGTTGTCAGCTAACTAGATGAACTATGGACCAAGCGCCGCGCACAAACCGTAGTTTTATATAACGCGTAGTTCCAGCAACGTGAAGTCTTAAATATCCTGGAATTTGAAATAAGGCCACACGAGTATCCATTCAAATATATCACAACAAACACTGCCGCATTGATTTTATATTGATTAATTTTAACTTACTATGATAATTATTAGTGTACCTACAACTACTTTCTGGGTAAATTACAATTAATTTCATCACGTAGATACGTGTCATTACGTAGATAATTTGTACGTTTGTTATACCTTACATAGGTACTAACGATTTGAAGTTCACCTATAAGTAAGGATGTGTTCTACATTAATTTCCACGAAACCACATTTCACTATCACAAACATGTAGACTTAAAACTCATGCTTGCAGGGAGTCGAACCCATGATGAACGTTAGACTAGTAAAACTGAAACTATTACCTATTCAAACCTTCCTCCTTGCAATGGTAGGGGAATCGAACCCATTATTATTAGCACAAAAACTCACGCACACGTTCATAAAACTATGACCCACTTCTTTGCCTCGCACGTGTGAAATTTGAAAGTTGTTCCATATGGACATTCCCGGGATAAATGTATTCTAGCTTCTTTTCCAAAGTGCAATCTATACCTATATCCAATTTCATCAAAACTGGATCAGTTGTTTATTCGTGAAATGTAACAACCCAATTATAACATTAATATTGTGAATGTGCAATGTGTGCAATGTGCTTGTGAGGATCGAACTCACTCAACATCATTGGACTATGAAAATATTACTTAATCATAAATACTCATGCATCATTCAAACCCAAAAACCATGACAAAGGAATCTACATACTCGTCAGCCGGTACATCAGCTAGGAACCGAAACCAAAAGCTGCGTTAATGAAATTAAATTATATTTTCAGATAAATTAAACATGCGAGAATCGAACTCGCTTAATGTATTTGGTTAATCTAACCACCATCAACAGTTCATTATCACATGATTGTAACCGTCGTAACTCTTTTCGTTTCTACAATTTATACAAATACTAGCTGCGCCCCACGGTTTTACCCGTCTAGTCCGGAATAAAAGGTAGCCTATATGCTAATCCAGGCTATAAACTATCTACATACTAAATTTCACCCAAATCGGTCCAGCCGTTTGAGCGTAAAAAGGCAACAACCATCCACACACAAACGTTCGGTTTTAATATATTAGTGTGATTATAACCGTTGTATCTCCTTTCGTTTCTACAATTTATACAACTATAATGTTACGTTGTGTTATTACTGTAATGAACATTACACATAAGAGATTTTAGCCATTGTAACTCTTATCGTCCCTCACTATTTATAAAACCTTAAAATTACGTTGTGTTATAGTTCTAGTAATCACAAACTACCTCTATACGTTAGATAGTTCAGCCGTTGTAACTCCATTTGTCTCTGACAAATGTAGGACCTATTTATAACGTTGTGTTATCTTTTTAATAACCTCTAGATGTAAAATAGCCTAAGCCATCGAACTCGCCTCGTCTCTACAAGTTATAGAACTTTTAATTACGTTGTGTTGTCTTTATAGTAACCAATAAATGGAAGATCGTCTAACCGTCGCACTCGTTTCGTCTCTATTAGTTTATAGAACTTTAATTACGTTGTGTTGTTTTTATAGTAACCCATACATGTTCTTTCTCGTTGTATTGAATTGAATCAAAACATTTATTGACGAGAATCCTGGTCACGCGCATCAAATGTAACCCCCCCTAACAAGACCCTAGACTGAAAAAATTTTCGTTTTTCCTAATATCATAGATTTTTGTGTGGAAGTTCGGTTTTCCTTTGTGGGAAAAGGTAGTGCCCCGCCAGTACTAAGTTTATTACTTAGACTATCACCGCACGTACCTTGTGCCACTCGTCCCAGACTGGTCATGGCTCCAACCGATGATAATTCGAATTCCATAAGTATAAAGCAACCCAAAGCCTTGTTGTTGAAACAAGGAAGGGCCCGAAAGAAATAATTTGTGAGACTTAGGAATTCAAGTTGTGAAACACATAAGAAGTGGTTTAGAAACATATGATATAACTAAGGGATGCTAAGTAAATCTTTAATTAACGATGGTTCGTGTGAATAACCCTTACGCTAGCGTAATAGGTAGTTGGTCAACACTTACTCACACGATACTTCACGTCCGCACTCATAATACTTCAGATTAACACTCCTTTAGTGACGCAATCGGCTTTCCAGCGTCAATACGTCGTAACCATGCTTATAAGAAGCATGTTCCCTAACAGCTCTCAGGCTGTAAAACGCGACGGGGCGGCTTTTTCAGCGGCAGAACGTCGAAAACATGCTCTTAGGAGACATGGTCCCTAAACAGTCGTAGACTGTATAATTTGGTATATATAGTCGGCCCAACCCCAAGGAAGGTGCATCATTCGTACAACAAGTACATCCATAAAGTACGGTGCTCGTATCTGACCGAAACAAAGGTCACAGATAGAGAATATAAATCCAGGAATTAATACAAATATTAACTGATAATATAGTTGAGTCTTCACTCAAGAAGTAAATAGAGTTGAACATTCCAACTCCCTTGAAATCCTACACAGACAGTTCACTAGCGCCAACAACACGCTTCTGCCTGTTAAGTTCTAAGAACTTTAGCCAACTGGCTCTCCTCGCAGCTCCACTCGCGTGTCTGTTTAAATTATTACTTAAACACAATATCAGCCTAGAATAAATCAGGATAACAGAACACTTCCTGTCACACTCACGGTCATTCACACATATCCTAAATTGTGATGGATTTCCAATACCTAACTAAAGCTAGGTTCAATACTTTAAACGCGTACAAATGTAAACAACCCAATTACGTTAGCTTACCCCTTTTCTAAGGTCACACAAAACTTGCACAAGCGTTTCGCGGGCTCAGTCTGTAGCAGAATTCATTGCGACATCCTTGGTGCATACCGAAGTGGTTCAATCGTCACTCCAAACTTCCTTAAACTCCCCAGTTCGTGGATATACAGTACAGCCTAGAGGCTGATGCCATCCAATTCTCGTGTTTCGCCAAATAGTGTCGATTCAGATATAGGCCTACAAAACGGCCGGGGTTTGGTTTTAACGAAACACGATAACCTAGCGTTTTCAGAACGATTAGTTACCCCTTGAGGCGTCTACCCCAGAGGAAGCCTTTATGAACCAAGGTCTACGCAAGAATCCTGTGCTCGACCATATATACAGGAAGCAGTTATCATCACCAGCGTTTAGTTAATCCTACAATCCCACTTACGGGGCGGCCATCAAGCCTGAATATCAACTGCTCACCCTCCAGCCTCTCTATTGCCAAACGCCAGTGGCAGATATCTGCCAGGGTGTGAATTTAAATATATATGGGCACATATTAAAATATGATAATATAGCAGTAACTATAAAACATGATAGAATATAGAAATAGTCTCGCTACGCCAAGATAAATGTTTATAAATAAACTGATGCTCGCATAAAACAGCCAAAACTCACCCATTCATTCTCCATCGCAGCCACCGAGATTCACACACGTACCTCTACACTCTACTTACGGATATCTAAACCCTAGTATAAACTAAACTCATAATATTCAAGTATAAACTAATACTCTTGCCTAATCTCTTCAGAGACGTAACCACACACACTTTAAATACTAATTAACTTAACTGGACTAGTCCATATATATTTAACTTAATAACGACACTCATACTTCTAAAACTACAACTGGACATAGGCCTTCTTCCTAACTCCTCGACCACGACCTACGCCATCTCAAGTCTCAAGCCCGTCTCTCTCGACCGCCTCCACTGACTACCTACAGCAACGTCATCCCTGCCCTTCGTTTTTCGAAAACTCCGCCTACGTCGCCCTTTAGCCACCTATCTCAGCCTCTCAAACTCCCAAGTGTTATATTTTTGGGTTTGGTCCAGCCCACATTGCGAATGCTCAGTTTTTTTCCAATATTCCCACAGTTTTTTCCTGAATAGCCCTTATGTTAGTTTTTGTAATAAATCTTAATGGTTTTCGGACTCAAAACTTTCTATCCCAACTTCTTAGAATTTGTAAAGATATCGTTTCTCAGCGACCCTTCAGACATATGTTTGCAGTAAAACACAATATTTTATTATAGGCACTTTCCAAGACTCTCAAATGTTTTAGTATTTTGCATGAATAGAGTATCCTTTTTTTTCTGTTAATTAGGGTCCTTTAATGTGTTTCCAAAAAGGGTCGACAGCCATTGAAAGAAATGTTGTTTTGTGCCATTATCCCTAGATGTTATTTTAAACGAATAGATATTTCATTTTTAATTGCGCAATTGTGTTTCTATAAAAACTCGGCCATATGCCCAAGGCGTTAGTTTTGAAATAAATATAATTTTTATGAAATTAATTAAATAGGATTAAGGGTGGACGGTCACAATGCCTTGAAGCTGACCGCGGGCATTGTTCCTACAGGTGATACATACAACGTTATGTGGAACAGTCTCGTAAAAAGGTATCAAGATAAGCGTAGTTTAGGGATTCATTATCTCAATAATATACTGGACATTAAACAATGCGCCGGAAATGCCGCGAGCCTCAATACTTTTGTGGAACGATATTCAGCGTCCGTCGCAGCCTTGAAGCAGTTAGACATTCCAGACTTACTGGATTTTGTTTTATTACACTGTGGTTTAAGAAAGGTTGACGCGCAAACTGTCTTACAGTTTGAATCACGTGTGAGTGAAAAAGAATTACCTTCCTATGCGGAGTTTATAACATTCATGCAAGAATATGTTAAGGTACTACAACGCTCATACGGTAATAATTTACAGACGGAACCGCGCGCTAAGTCTAGTTCAGTTAATCATCAAACAAAAAATAATACCGCTAAGTCATTCGTATCGCGTAATGAACCGGTTTCGAATGGCAAATGTACGCTTTGCGATAAGGATGACGTACAACATCAGCTGTTCGATTGCCCGCAGTTTAAAAATATTAGTACACCGCTTGCACGTTTTGAATTTATAAAAGCAAAACGTGGCTGTATAAACTGTTTAAGTCTATCCCATTCTTTGGTTAAATGTAAGTCACGTAACGTTTGTAAAATTTGTAAGAAGAACCACCATTCTCTCTTACATTTCCGAGAAAAACATGAGTCATTATCGCCCGAGCCGCAAGCGCCTACTAAGGATACATCTGTTTCGCTCACTACAGCTGTTAAAACTGGGTCAACCATTTTGCTAGCGACCGCGCAGTTATATGCATACTATAGCGACATCAGAGATAAGGAGGTGGTTCGGTGCCTACTAGATAACGGATCGCAAAATAATTTAATTACTGTGGACTGTTGTAAACGTTTGAACTTACCCATAATTAAATTACGCAATTCATTTTTACAAGGTGTTGGAATGTCATCGAAACCAATACACGGTTTTATTCATCTCAACATAGAATCTCGGTTTGACCCTCATACGAAGTTTTCGATACAAGCGTTAGTTGTTGATTGTATTACAGATAGACTTCCCGCGAAATTAATTAGATTACATAACAATGATAACATGTCATACTTAAGTAACTTGCAGCTCGCTGATCCGCTTTGGAACGTGCCGGGCACGGTAGACGTCGTGCTTGGAGCACAATTGTTCCCCTTTATTTACCTGGGAGACAGGGTCGAAACAGGTACCCGCGCACCCCCTGCTGTACTGACTAGCTTCGGTTATGTACTTATGGGTGATATTGATTGTTGTAGTAGTGATGTGACACACATTGCATCTTCGTTTACCGCGCAGGCCGACATTGAAGTCGAGTCAAATTTACATAAGTTTTTTGAGCTAGAGGAAATTCCATCTCAACGTTTTATTAGTCCGGACGAATTAGAGTGTGAAAATAATTTTAATTCTTCAGTCTTATTTGAAGACGGCAGATATTTTGTCGATCTACCTTTTGCGCGCTCACCCAGCGAGCTAGGTAGCTCGCGCGGTTACGCCCATCGGCGCTTACTTGCTCTCGAGCGTAAGTTCACGTTAATGCCGACCCTACGCGAGAATTATAATAAAACTATCGCGGATTATATAACTCAGGGGTATTTAGCGGAAGTGCCCGACTCTGAATTGGCAGAGGAGGGTTATTATATACCGCATCATGCCGTCATTAGACCGGACAAGGACAGCATTCGAGTGGTTTTGGACGCTAGCGCAAAAACTCACTCAGGGTTGTCGCTCAATGACATTTTGCATGTCGGACCTAATTTGCAAGCAGACTTGTTTTTGTTATTGCTTGATTTTCGTACATTCCCTGTCGCGATGACAGCGGATATAAAACAAATGTTCTTGCGTATCGGTGTAAGAGAGCACCACCGCAAATATTTACGAATCTTGTATCGTTTTAGCAAAGGTGAGCCTATTCGCACCTTTCATTTTAACCGCGTTCCCTTCGGACTAAAACCTAGTCCTTATTTAGCGATGCGCACACTGCATAACTTGGCGTGTGAGCAAAGCGACCGCTTTCCTGAGGCTTCTAAATTGGTAGAAACTCAGTTTTACATGGACGACTACGTCTACTCTGTTTCGGACGAACAGACAGCTATGCGTCTATCCCGCGATTTAATTGATTTAATGAAGGTTCCTTTGACTTAGTCAAATGGGCTACCAATTCACCCGCTTTATTAGAGATTCTCCCAGAGTCTCACCGCTTACCAGTTAATTTTTCTGGCATGGATAATGATGTCCATAATTTCAAAATCCTTGGATTAACCTGGGAACCCGCTGATGATTATTTTTCTTTGACAACAATCGCCGTGGATGATAAATGCACGAAGCGCGCGATTCTATCGCTAGTTGCCCGCTTGTTCGACGTACTGGGCCTTGTAGGACCCGTTGTGCTGTACGCGAAGGTATTAATCAAAGAACTTTGGTTAGCTAAAGTAGGATGGGATGAGGTTCCACCGGAATCTATCACAAATCAGTTTGCCGCTTTTACGCGCGATTTTCCTTCGCTCTCTTCTCTAAAGGTTCCTCGCCACATTGGCGTCTTTAGAGAAGCTGTAGTGAACATCGTAGCCTTTTGCGACGCCAGCTTTACTGGTTATGGCTGTTGTATTTATTTACACATTACCAACCCTACTGGTGATATCACTGTCCGACTCTTATGAGCAAAGTCCAAAGTCTCCCCCGCTAAAATAACAACGCTAGCGCGATTAGAACTTGTCGCCGCTTTACTTCTATCTAAACTTGTTCGCGTAGTCAAGGAGAACCTTTCCGCTCGTGTACCTATTACAGGTGTCCACGCTTTCTCGGACTCCACCATAGCTCTCTCGTGGATCCACTCATCTCCCCATAGATGGTCTATTTTTGTCGGCAACCGCATTGCTCAAATACAGGAAAACTTACCTGCCGCTTGTTTCCGTCACGTGTCCGGGAAAGAGAATCCTAGCGATTGTCTGTCTCGCGGCATGCTGCCGTCGGATTTAATAAGACACTCGTTGTGGTGGAGCGGCCCCACATGGCTCCATCAGCCCATGAGCGGGTGGCCTTTGAAGTTCGCTCCTGCTCAATGTGAAGCATTGCCGGAGTTTGAATCAAAGGTTTTTCTTGTAGAAGCTTCGAGTACTGAACCGCGTATTTTGGATACTATAGCTGACCGTGTTTGCTCATGGAATAAATTGTTACGTGTATTTATGTACATTTTTGAATTTACAAACAGACTACATAGTCATAGTTCTGTTGAAAACATTCAAACCGCCGAAAATTTCATTGTTCGATTAGTTCAAAGTTTACATTTTGCGAGCGATTTAAATTTAATTAAAGCAGGTGAACTTCCAGCTAAGAAGTTGCGCTGTTTATCTGTCTTCATTGATAGCTTCGGAATCTTACGTATTGGGGGCAGATTGTCTAAATCTGACTTACCGTATGAAGCCAAGCATCCCGCGCTTTTACCTAAACGCGACCGCGTAGTCGATCTAATTATCGATCACTATCACAATACGTACTGCCATACGGGCCCAGGGTTATTGATGTCCATTATAAGGCAGCGGTTTTGGATATTGGATGGCCGAACGGTTATACGTTCTCGTTGTCGGAAATGTAATACTTGTTTCCGTCTAAATCCTAAGCATCCAGTACCCAAAATGGCTGAACTTCCTGGATACCGCGTCCGTGATGCTAAAGCCTTTGTACACACCGGTGTAGATTTCGCCGGGCCGCTTGCTTATATACCTATTCGACGTAGAGGTCAACGTTCGCAGAATCTTTACTTATGTTTGTTCGTATGCATGGTGACTAAAGCCATACATATCGAGCTTGTTTCGGATCTCACATCTGAGGCTTTCCTATCCGCATTTAAGAGATTCATTTCTCGCCGCGGTCCAGTGTCTGTTATGTACTCAGACAATGGTACCAATTTTGTTGGCGCTAAGGCGCAATTGGATGATATTTATTCTTTTTTATTAAATTCAACTGTTCAAACGGATATTAAAAATGAGCTTCTTAAATCACGCATCGAGTGGACAAGAATACCGCCGCGAGCTCCACACTTCGGAGGTATTTGGGAGTCGAATATTAAGAGTGTTAAAACGAGGAACTCTCGACCGTATTGGTGCAAATTGAGTGCCTTTTGAACTCTCGACCACTTAGTGTCATTTCGTCAGATCCACATCCGGAGGTACTCACGCCCGCGCATTTTTTAATGTCCAGTCCACTCACGTATTTGCCTTCTTATGAATTGGCAGAAGAAAACATAAACCTAAACAACCGCAAAAGGCTCTTGGATCAACTTGTGTTATCCTACTGGAATAAATGGCGAATTGAGTACTTGCACACGCTGCAAGTTCGCCAGAAGTGGTGCACTCCCGATCGCCCTATAGAGATAGGTACTGTCGTTCTCTTGGGTCAAGATAACGTACCTCCATTGACTTGGCCATTAGGTATCATAGAGGAAGTTTTTCCGGGATCGGATGGTGTAATTCGAGTCGCTTCAATAAAAACCGCGTCAGGCACGTATAAACGTCCTGTCACTAAGTTGTATCCTTTGCCAACTCAATAGATTATTATTACTACATAATTTAGTTTAATTTAGTTTAGGGTTCATATTATACGTTCCAATGGTATGCCATTGCATAGTTGTAATTTAGTTTATTCGACTTACCATAGTCAAGTCGAACCGCAATTCATTCTTAGGACACTGATAATTATTTTTCCCGAGCATTATATCAATGCGATGGTGTTTCGGACTGCTGCTTGGATTTCCCTCAAAGCTCTTCAACAAGTTAATGCTTACATATCATCACCGCTTCTTGAACCTCACTCGCTCCGCATAGATTAGCAGCTTTTGAAAGCTCCTGGACCTTTCAAGGCGGGGAGCATGGTGTGGCGAGTTGCCGCCACTCTGCAAGTTGGGTGGGGTTGGTATCACGTCGCGTGTGTGTCTCGCTTTAATTTGTCAGACAGACGTGAGTGGCCGGCTTTAAGCGAGCTATAGACAATTTAAAATGCAACAATCGACGTCACGTCAGTTTGACGTCAGTGTGTGTGTGTGTGTCTAACGCCGCGAGGCACAGCGCGCATCTCACCGCAGACTAAATTAATGTCTTAAAATAATATCGTCCCCGCAAATACGCTAAAATCCCGAGTAAATCCCGTAAACGTTGGGGATCCTCCGGGAATAATAAATAACCCATATTTACCGCGTCCGTTAACTACTGAACAAGAATAATCAGGAGTGTTGGTGTGAAGAGAACGAGTGGCCACTCGACAAGTCGACGTGCAACCATCGAGAACAGCCCGGAAAGTCAGGTACCACTTGTTTTACAAATTGTGAGTAGGGCCACATTCGCCGACTGCTGCCGACCACTCCTAACTTGAAGTTATACAGACAAATATAGGCAGTTTTGGGCCAGCATTCCCTCCAAGTGCTTGGTCGTACTTACTGTTCTACATCCGCAGAGACCCACGGCTATTTACACGCTTGGGCAACTCCAAAAGTTATAACGTCATCTTTGAGGAAGCAATGGGTACTTTAAGAGGGAACAGGGCCTGCGAGCAATTTGAAAAACAGGTATTTGAAGAAATTATTGCCGTCGTGCTGCCTCAAGCCTGCCCCCGTAAAGTGCGATAGAGACAGCTGCAGCTCAGACCAATTAAATCACAAAAATTTTAACGAGATCGACGTTTCGTATTTCCCTCTTTTCTCCTCGAAAACTAAGCCGATTCAATTATTTTTGACACATTTTTTTTAAGAAAGAGTATGTCTAGATTCCTATTAAATGTTTTATGATATAAACTCTTAGAATTTGCTTGGTAGTCCTCTTATCACGGCGGTTAAAATGGGCCATTTTTTGTAATTTTTGGAGAGTCATATTTTTTTTAATTATTAGTTGCTCAAAAAAAGGAAATGACAAGTACGGGTCTACAGCAGACCTCGACTTTATAAAAAAACTAAACTATTGCTCTAGAGGCATTATTCAGAAAGAAAAAAAGGGAATACATTTGTATGGAGAATCGCAGCCCCTGGGGTGGGAAATCATCCAATGGCTTCTCCCGTTCTGGGTGGAGCGGGAGGGCGTGTCAGACTCTTCCTGACTAAAACCCATCCCTGTTCCTTCCTCCCCTTATTGCTCGGGGGCGAGGTAGCTCTGTTTCGAATTTATTCTCAACCCCCGGGCAGGCATTGGCCATGACGGGCCTCGTCTCTATTGCTGACAACTCTTTGAGGCGCGTGTGGAACACTGCGCGCCGTCGACTTTCGGGCCTGGTGCTGATCGGACGGCGAGCTACCCATTACTCGCCGTCCGCAGGCCCGGGTCTACGGTGGCCGGAGATTGTCTCGCGGCACCGGAAGTCCCAGGCGTCTCCTGAGGTGGCTGCTGCTGAGGGCGTGAGGGCGACTTTGTTGTTGAGTCTCCCTCACGCGTCCCGCCTCCGCCATCACGAGCATTACTGCTTCGCAGAAGGAGGAGATGGCTTCCCATTCCCTCTCGCTCCGTACCATGGCCTGAACCAGGGCAGGGCGCGAGAGGTCGCTGCCGCCTATCGCATCCACGAGGACACGGCGGGGCTCCGCCCAAGCGGGGCGGACCTCCATCGTATGCTCCACCGTGTCCTCGGGACGATCCGCGCAGTGGAAACACCCGGGCGTTTCCTCCCGTCCTAGCCGACACAGGAACCTCCCGAAACAACCGTGTCCGGTGAGGAGCTGCGTCAAGCCGAAGGTGAGGGCGCCGTGGGGCCTCCCCAGCCACTTCTCAAAGAGGCGCACTACCACCGCAATGGTGGCGTACCCACCGCTAGGTTTCGACAATCGCTGTCTCCATGTCCCCATGAGATCTTGCCGGAGCTCTGTCCGCTGAGCTGCGAGTTGTCGCAGCAGCGGAGTTTCGCCCCGGCGTTTCGCCTCGTCGCGCTCCTCATAGAGGTTTGCGAGGATTTTTGCCTCCAGATCCCATGTCGACAATCCGCCAAGGAGGCTCGCCGCCTCGCAGGAGATCGTCCGGTATCCTCGGATCAATCGGATCGCCATGACCCTTTGGGATGCGTTCAGCCGGCGAGTTGGTCGCTGCCTCAGAGAACGCGCCCACACCGGTGTCCCGTAAAGGGCCATGGCCATGACCTGAGCCTCCGGCAGGAGGCGCCCCTGTTCCCTCTTAAGGTTTGATTTTTTCAATGTAAGAGATATTTGGAATTTATTTTATAAATATCTTATTCTTTCGTCATTGTTACTCGACGTCGATACTTTAAAACATGCTGTGACCTTCTGCAGTTGATAAAGTACAGTGATAATTATTAAATACCATACTATTACTTATAATAAAATTAACTTATGAACTAAGTCACGCTGTACAAAGATTTTTTTAAAATGTGCTAGTGTTTTTATCTCGCGAAGAAAAACTAAAAAGACTTCATCTCAAACAAGTGTGTGTACATGTATGGAGGTTGAAAAGAGTAAACTACTATATATTCATAGAGACTGTGATCTCGTTACACACCTCAGGTTTGTTCCGATTTGTACCTTTACTATGCATGCTATGCCGTAAAAAGAGGGTTACTTTAATGTAATGTATGAACTTAGAGGCGGAAAAGTACAGCAATGTGGACTTTTATTGTGTTTGAATGTATGTGTCCCATTCCCTTAAGTTTCACCTTTTATTAGATACTACACTTTGCCTGCGGCTTTGCTCCCGTGCCTATCCCGCGGGAACTGTTATTTTTCCCAGTATAAAAGTAGCCTATGTTACTCGCTGATCATTTAGCTTTCTATTGGTGAAGAAATGGTTAAAATTGGTTCAGTAGTTTCGGAGCTTATTCGGCACAAATCAACAAACAAAAAAAATCTTTCCTCTTTATAATAATAGTATAGATGATTTAGGTATGTTGTCTTTTATTACAGTCACATAACTAATTATATCAGAGCCAGCACAGAAATCGTAAATGAAACGTGCTCGTGGGTAAGCACATTGTTACGTGCGTAGAAATACCTCCTTGGGTACATAAAAAAATTAAAAAATCCCGACTGCCAAAACAAAACCGGCCAAGTGCGTGACAGACTTCGTAATTGAGGGTTCCGTACCAAATGAAGAAATTTTCAAAGAAAAAAATAAGTTATCAATGTATTGGTATTTGTTAGTAAGTAAAATATATGAAATATTAAACATAATCACCACAAGTTCAAAGGTCAATTGGAAGTAACAAAATTTTGTGACAGACGACGGACAGACAGACAGACTGACAGACAGATGGACAGACGGACACGTGAGTGACAGCAACAGGGCTACAAACAACTTAAAAGTTCTAAACACATAACTGATCCATTTTTTGTATTTCCTACCTTTTAATGAGTTTTATTTTGGGAATCGTCTCTTTGAGCGCTTTATTTTGGTACACTACAGGACAAAGTCACAAAAAAATACTATTACACGTACCTTTTGACCGGTGATATTTTTGTTTTAATATTCATACAACCTTGTAGCTTTCGGCTGTTAAGACAAATCTAAAGTTATCTCATTCGTTAAAATCCGTCCTTCCATTTAGGCAAGAGGGCGTGCCAAAGAAATAGACATCTAAACACACATACATACAAACTCTCGAAAAACATTAACCTCCTTTTTGGGCAGTCGGGTAAAACGCGCTTTTATATCGCACCAGTAAGGGTAGTTTTTGCAACGCAAGAGTTTATAGATCCTAGATCATATTATAATACTAGAGCACATAGTACCAACAAAAGCGACTTTTTCACGTACCTAAGGTATTTGTAGTGGAATAAAAAAGGAAAAAACCATTTTCAGTGAGAGTAAACAAGACAGTAACTGAGTTTTACTTTACTACGTTCTTTTTTTTGGTGGTAGAGCTGGTTAAGTGTATATGTCGCAGCCATCTGGTTGAATTTGACATTTAATTGGACGCCTAGGCCGTTCATTAAACGCCTAGGCTCAATTAAATAGCTAGGCCGATATTTGATTCAACTAAAATCACTCAACGTTTAACAACTTGGCGTGTTGAAAGTCAGACCTTTGAAAATGACTGACCAAGACCCAGCCAAGTGATTCAAAACTTCAAGTTAAATGAATAATGATGAAAGATTTGTGTTATTAAGGGCAGTAGCTGGATATGTGTATATGTCGCAGCCATCTGGTTGAATTCGCCATTCAATTGGACGCCTAGGCCGTTCCTTAAACGCCTAGGCTCAATTAAATGGCTAGTCCGGTAGTTAATTCAACTAAAATCACTCAACGTTTAACAACTTGGCGTGTTGAAAGTCAGCCCTTTGAAGATGACTGACCAAGACACAGCCAAGTGATTCAAAACTTCAAGTTAAATGATTAATGATGAAAGATGGGTGTTATTAAGGTTGGCATTTTTTTATTATTTTTGCGATATGACGCACCGTTATAAGCAAATTTAGAAGAAAAAAAATATATTTATTAGTGATTCAATTTATTTAACAGGCGTAGTCGGAGCCCCGTTTCGCGGAACACACATAATCATGATCAGTGGTATCACAAACTCATCAATATCCAATTTAACTAAATGACTAGATGACATCCAGCCATCGGGTTAAACATAGCGTTCAACGACTTGGCTGGTTGTCCTTCAGCCATTTAATTGAATGCAGGCGTTTAATGAATAGTCTAGGCGTCCAATTGACTGGCGGATTTAACCAGATGGCTGCGACATATACATATCCAGCTATATCACCAAAGTATCATCAGTGTATCCACCTAAGTACCTTATTAATTAATTAATTAAAGTTTCGGTACTTAAAGATGGTCACCTATCCATGGGCCAACCCCTGCAAGCGTAGCTTAACCTGATGGGTCGACCCGTGCGGCTGTTATTAATTTAGCCACGAGCTCCTCGTTATATCTCTTTTGTTACTCAATAACTCCAAATTTCGATAAAAAATATTGTGATAAAAGAAGTTTGAACTTTAAGGATTCCGTACTAAAACAACAAGGAACCTATTTAGATTTGCCAAGTCCGTCCATCCATCCCACAGTGGGTAGGATCTATTATTTGAAGAACACATGGTATTTTTTTGGACATTTGATTTCTCTAAAACACCTATCGATAGTTGTCATTTAGTTATTATTTATGTTTACAATAAATATTTAGTTATTATTTGTATATTTGTTATTTATATAGTTGTCATTCTAATGAATGTCGTTATTCTCTATAACTGATAAGATGACTGAAGCAAATATATGAGAATTGACAATTCCTCTTCCTTTTTAACTCAAAAAATACTGAGCATATTTATTTTAAATATAATTACATATATTTATTTATTTATTTACTTACAGATTGGTACTTTTTTTGTTCTGACTCGACTACTTTAAGATAAATGCTAAATCTACCATATCGGTTAAATAATTATTTCATGAAGCTTATAACTGTACAGTCTGTTGTTCCATCGATAACTTCTGTACTTTTGTACGCCTTAGTAGCTGGAGTTGCCCAAGCGTGTAAATAGCCGTGGGTCTCTGCGGATGAAGAACGGTAAATACGACCAAGCACTTAGAGTGAATGCTGGCCCAAAATTGCCTATATTTGTCTGTATAACTTCAAGTTAGGAGTGGTCGGCAGCAGTCGGCGAATGTGGCCCTACTTACAATTTGTAAAACAAGTGGTACCTTACTTTCCGGGCTGTTCTCGATGTTGCACGTCGAATTGTCGAGTGGCCACTCGTTCTCTTCACACCAACACTCCTGATTATGGTTGTTCAGTAGTTAACGGACGCGGTAAATATGGGTTATTTATTATTCCCGGAGGATCCCCAACGTTTACGGGATTTACTCGGGATTTTAGCGTATTTGCGGGGACGATATTATTTTTAAGACATTAGTCTGCGGTGAGATGCGCGCTGTGCCTCGCGGCGTTAGAAACACACACACACACTGACGTCAAACTGACGTGACGTCGATTGTTGCATTTTAAATTGTCTATAGCTCGTAAAGCCGGCCACTCACGTCTGTCTGACAAATTAAAGCGAGCCACACACGCGACGTGATACCAACCCCACCCAACTTGCAGAGTGGCGGCAACTCGCCACACCATGCTCCCCGCCTTGAAAGGTCCAGGAGCTTTCAAAAGCTGCTAATCTATGCGGAGCGAGTGAGGTTCAAGAAGCGGTGATGATATGTAAGCATTAACTTGTTGAAGAGCTTTGAGGGAAATCCAAGCAGCAGTCCGAAACACCATCGCATTGATATAATGCTCGGGAAAAATAATTATCAGTGTCCTAAGAATGAATTGCGGTTCGACTTGACTATGGTAAGTCGAATAAACTAAATTACAACTATGTAATGGCGTACCATTGGAACGTATAATATGAACCCTAAACTAAATTAAACTAAATTATGTAGTAATAATAATCTATTGAGTTGGCAAAGGATACAACTTAGTGACAGGACGTTTATACGTGCCTGACGCGGTTTTTATTGAAGCGACTTGAATTACACCATCCGATCCCGGAAAAACTTCCTCTATGATACCTAATGGCCAAGTCAATGGAGGTACGTTATCTTGACCCAAGAGAACGACAGTACCTATCTCTATAGGGCGATCGGGAGTGCACCACTTCTGGCGAACTTGCAGCGTGTGCAAGTACTCAATTCGCCATTTATTCCAGTAGGATAACACAAGTTGATCCAAGAGCCTTTTGCGGTTGTTTGGGTTTATGTTTTCAACAGAACTATGACTATGTAGTCTGTTTGTAAATTTAAGAATGTACATAAATACACGTAACAGTTTGTTCCATGAGCAAACACGGTCAGCTATAGTATCTAAAATACGCGGTTCAGTATTCGAAGTTTCTACAAGAAAAACCTTTGATTTAAACTCCGGCAATGTTTCACATTGAGCAGGAGCGAACTTTAAAGGCCACTCGCTCATGGGCTGATGGAGCCATGTGGGGCCGTTCCACCACAACGAGTGTCTTATTAAATCCGACGGCAGCATGCCGCGAGACAGACAATCGCTAGGATTCTCTTTCCCGGACACGTGACGGAAACAAGCGGCAGGTAAGTTTTCCTGTATTTGAGCAATGCGGTTGCTGACAAAAAAAGACCATCTATGGGGAGATGAGTGGATCCACGAGAGAGCTATGGTGGAGTCCGAGAAAGCGTGGACACCTGTAATAGGTACACGAGCGGAAAGTTTTTCCTTGACTATGCGAACAAGTTTAGATAGAAGTAAAGCGGCGACAAGTTCTAATCGCGCTAGCGTTGTTATTTTAGCGGGGGAGACTTTGGACTTTGCACATAAGAGTCGGACAGTGATATCACCAGTAGGGTTGGTAATGTGTAAATAAATACAACAGCCATAACCAGTAAAGCTGGCGTCGCAAAAGGCTACGATGTTCACTACAGCTTCTCTAAAGACGCCAATGTGGCGAGGAACCTTTAGAGAAGAGAGTGAAGGAAAATCGCGCGTAAAAGCGGCAAACCGATTTGTGATAGATTCCGGTGGAACCTCATCCCATCCTACTTTAGCTAACCAAAGTTCCTTGATTAATACCTTCGCGTACAGCACAACGGGTCCTACAAGGCCCAGTACGTCGAACAAGCGGGCAACTAGTGATAGAATCGCGCGCTTCGTGCATTTATCATCCACGGCGATTGTTGTCAAAGAAAAATAATCATCAGCGGGTTCCCAGGTTAATCCAAGGATTTTGAAATTATGGACATCATTATCCATGCCAGAAAAATTAACTGGTAAGCGGTGAGACTCTGGGAGAATCTCTAATAAAGCGGGTGAATTGGTAGCCCATTTGACTAAGTCAAAGGAACCTACCTTCATTAAATCAATTAAATCGCGGGATAGACGCATAGCTGTCTGTTCGTCCGAAACAGAGTAGACGTAGTCGTCCATGTAAAACTGAGTTTCTACCAATTTAGAAGCCTCAGGAAAGCGGTCGCTTTGCTCACACGCCAAGTTACGCAATGTGCGCATCGCTAAATAAGGACTAGGTTTTAGTCCGAAGGGAACGCGGTTAAAATGAAAGGTGCGAATAGGCTCACCTTTGCTAAAACGATACAAGATTCGTAAATATTTGCGGTGGTGCTCTCTTACACCGATACGTAAGAACATTTGTTTTATATCCGCTGTCATCGCGACAGGGAATGTACGAAAATCAAGCAATAACAAAAACAAGTCTGCTTGCAAATTAGGTCCGACATGCAAAATGTCATTGAGCGACAACCTCGAGTGAGTTATATAATCCGCGATAGTTTTATTATAATTCTCGCGTAGGGTCACCAACGCAAACTTACGCTCAAGCGCAAGTGAGCGCCCAGGGGCGTAACCGTGCGAGCTACCTAGCCCGCCGGGTGAGCGCGCAAAAGGCAGATCGGCAAAGTATCTGCCGTCTTCAAATAAGACTGAAGAATTAAAATTATTTTCACACTCTAATTCGTGCGGACCAATAACGGAACGCGGCGCGGCGCGGCGCGGCGCGGCGGTGGCGGCGGGTGGAATTTCCTCTAGCTCAAAAAACTTATATAAATTTGACTCGACTTCAATGTCGGCCTGCGCGGTAAACGAAGATGCAATGTGTGTCACATCACTACTACAACAATCAATATCACCCATAAGTACATAACCGAAGCTAGTCAGTACAGCAGGGGGTGCGCGGGTACCTGTTTCGACCCTGTCTCCCAGGTAAATAAAGGGGAACAATTGTGCTCCAAGCACGAGATCTACCGTGCCCGGCACGTTCCAAAGCGGATCAGCGAGCTGCAAGTTACTTAAGTATGACATGTTATCATTGTTATGTAATCTAATTAATTTCGCGGGAAGTCTATCTGTAATACAATCAACAACTAACGCTTGTATCGAAAACTTCGTATGAGGGTCAAACCGAGATTCTATGTTGAGATGAATAAAACCGTGTATTGGTTTCGATGACATTCCAACACCTTGTAAAAATGAATTGCGTAATTTAATTATGGGTAAGTTCAAACGTTTACAACAGTCCACAGTAATTAAATTATTTTGCGATCCGTTATCTAGTAGGCACCGAACCACCTCCTTATCTCTGATGTCGCTATAGTATGCATATAACTGCGCGGTCGCTAGCAAAATGGTTGACCCAGTTTTAACAGCTGTAGTGAGCGAAACAGATGTATCCTTAGTAGGCGCTTGCGGCTCGGGCGATAATGACTCATGTTTTTCTCGGAAATGTAAGAGAGAATGGTGGTTCTTCTTACAAATTTTACAAACGTTACGTGACCTACATTTAACCAAAGAATGGGATAGACTTAAACAGTTTATACAGCCACGTTTTGCTTTTATAAATTCAAAACGTGCAAGCGGTGTTCTAATATTTTTAAACTGCGGGCAATAGAACAGCTGATGTCGTACGAGTACGTCATCCTTATCGCACAACGTACATTTGCCATTCGAAACCGGTTCATTACGCGATACGAATGACTTAGCGGTATTATTTTTTGTTTGATGATTAACTGAACTAGACTTAGCGCGCGGTTCCGTCTGTAAATTATTACCGTATGAGCGTTGTAGTACCTTAACATATTCTTGCATGAATGTTATAAACTCCGCATAGGAAGGTAATTCTTTTTCACTCACACGTGATTCAAACTGTAAGACAGTTTGCGCGTCAACCTTTCTTAAACCACAGTGTAATAAAACAAAATCCAGTAAGTCTGGAATGTCTAACTGCTTCAAGGCTGCGACGGACGCTGAATATCGTTCCACAAAAGTATTGAGGCTCGCGGCATTTCCGGCGCATTGTTTAATGTCCAGTATATTATTGAGATAATGAATCCCTAAACTACGCTTATCTTGATACCTTTTTACGAGACTGTTCCACATAACGTTGTATGTATCACCTGTAGGAACAATGCCTGCGGTCAGTTTTAAGGCATCATGAGTCAACTTACTGATCAAGTACTGGACACGCTGCGAGTCAACCAGATCGGTATTTAAATGAACATTGCTTCGAAACATTTCATAAAATATGGGCCAGTTTTCCGCTTTACCATCAAACGTTGGCAAATCTATGGGCGGTAATTTTATCCGAGTACCCACTTTGTGTTCCGATGTTTCGTTTTTCGAAAGTATGAGATTACGTTTATATTTAATATTAGAATATAAGTCTTCAATAGAATATAGACTCGAATAGTCTGGTGCGGTTTGGTCAATTTCGAATTGCAATTCATTCATTTGTTCTACTATTTCCTCAAATTTGTTATATTGCTCAGTAATTGTTTCTGACTGCGCTAAGAATGTCTCATTTGAACGTGAATCATAGTTCGAGATGTTTCTGGAATCATTATATATGCGATTAACTCGCTCGAAAATCATTTGTTTTTTAGCGGTAAGCTGAGCCAATTTAGCTTCTTGCTTGCGGGACGCCATTTTGGGGGCACTAATAAAGTTATGTGCCTACCGTAATGACTTGTACTTAATTTGTACTGAATTTTACTGATGCCTATCCAGGCTCGAAAGGACCATCAAATGGAGTTGCCCAAGCGTGTAAATAGCCGTGGGTCTCTGCGGATGAAGAACGGTAAATACGACCAAGCACTTAGAGTGAATGCTGGCCCAAAATTGCCTATATTTGTCTGTATAACTTCAAGTTAGGAGTGGTCGGCAGCAGTCGGCGAATGTGGCCCTACTTACAATTTGTAAAACAAGTGGTACCTTACTTTCCGGGCTGTTCTCGATGTTGCACGTCGAATTGTCGAGTGGCCACTCGTTCTCTTCACACCAACACTCCTGATTATGGTTGTTCAGTAGTTAACGGACGCGGTAAATATGGGTTATTTATTATTCCCGGAGGATCCCCAACGTTTACGGGATTTACTCGGGATTTTAGCGTATTTGCGGGGACGATATTATTTTTAAGACATTAGTCTGCGGTGAGATGCGCGCTGTGCCTCGCGGCGTTAGAAACACACACACACACTGACGTCAAACTGACGTGACGTCGATTGTTGCATTTTAAATTGTCTATAGCTCGTAAAGCCGGCCACTCACGTCTGTCTGACAAATTAAAGCGAGCCACACACGCGACGTGATACCAACCCCACCCAACTTGCAGAGTGGCGGCAACTCGCCACACCAGTAGCGTTTGCTGTGTGTAATGGATTTCCCCAATTTTCGAAGACACAGTTGTCGCGTCGCAGTGGTTGAGCATTCAGCTGCTGCGCTGCGTGTCGCGGGTTTGATTCCCGCATGGAACAAATATTTGTATGACCTATACAGATAGTTGTTCCGGGTCTGGGTGTCTTGTGTAAGTGAGTTTATATGTTTGTGAACGCACACACGACACAGGAGTAACTCCTGGTATGGTGCAACGTTAAAAAAAACGTAAATGATATCACTACCTACTTATTTATTCATCCTACATCGTATATAATAGTGCGTCCTACATCATAATAGTTAGTGTGGTGAGTACCGCTCCTTCTTAATTCTTTATTGTACACCAAATGACTAACATATAGTACACCACTATTAAATAGCTAATGTACAAAGGCAAGCTTAACTCAATGTTGAGTTTTTTCCCAGCAAACCGAGTGATAGAGAGAGATCACATTCGAGGGTAGGATCAAGTGTACAACATAAATAAATATAATTATGCGAATATATATAATACATACTAACTAAATACCAATATATACCAATATTATGTCAATGTGAAAGGAAGTGCTCTTTAATTTTCTTCTTGAAGACCTCCAGTGAAGGGCTGTCGCGTAGGGAGTGTGGGAGAGAGTTCCGGAGACGCACTGCAGTTACAGTTGCCTTCAGTTCAAGTTGGCTGGTGTGTGGCAGCACGGAATTTTAGGCATGTATCGATATAGCGCACGGGACCATAATTTTGGGAGAATTCAGCGGCCATTGATAGCCCGAACTCGGATGTCAGATGTAAAATCATATTGTTCTACTCCGTTGTATGTAGTTAATTTGTAGCAAATAAATACTTTTGAGGTGACAGCTTGCACGAGACAGGTGGCCACTTTTGAAGACCTGAAGACTGTGAAGACTGAACAAGGAGGAACCAGGTAACGCTTTTCATTACTAACTGAAGGTTGGACCATCATACGCCGTCTGCCGTCGCCACTCCTACTAGAAAGATTATACCTACAGACAAATATAGGCATTTTGAATCGGCACGCAACCAGGTATACACGGCTATTTTTACGCCTGTCCCTCCAATAGTGATAAGATAACAAAATCGCTTATAACTAGATTATAAATAATCTCAGAGCTAGTCTTGTCTTAGAAATATACACAGCGAATTAGCAAATAATAAAGTTGATAAACCGAATTTATTCGAAAAACAATTTTCACTGCGTCAATTTTCTCACTTTCTCAAAATTTCTGGATCCCCTAAAGTGTGGTCTAAATTCTCTGCGAAGAGGAAGGATGGTACTGTTGTCAAATTAATATAATGGAAGTTCCTGAAACTGTCTTCGAATATGTCCTAAATCTTTATGTAAAATATTTTGTGAACGAGGAGACTACTTTCAAAGCAGCTGGTAAACTGGATTTAATTTTATTATGGGTTCGATAAATATTGAGATTATTTTTTATTTTACAACAAACTTGATTTATTAACTTAGTGTGTTGGAATTACTTTCGAATTTTATAAATTGACGTGACATGACATTTACTTTTTCACAACTTTAGTTTATTGATAGCAAAGTTTAAATTTTATTTGGTTTTATAAATATAATAACTCATTATATTACGGAATAATCTCTTAAATACGTCAACCAATACTGCTGAGCGTGCCCGCCTGCTGGCTGTGGGTGAATGGGAGTCGGGCCTCTGGCTACAGGCACTGCCGTCACCCAACATAGGTACTATGCTGAGTGACACCACCTTCCGGATCGCTACATGTCTGCGTCTGGGTGCTCCTTGCGGAGCTCCACATCGCTGCCAATGTGGTGAAGCAGTCGACCATCTCGGACACCATGGCCTATCCTGCAGTAGGAGCGCGGGTCGTATGGCACGGCACGCCAGCATTAACGACATCATCCGTCGGGCTCTTGTCACCGCCGGTGTGTCAGCCGTTTTAGAACCTCATGGCCTGGCACGTGACGATGGAAAGAGGCCCGACGGGATGACAATAATGCCTTGGAAGATGGGTAGGCCTTTGGTGTGGGATGCAACATGTGTCGACACCCTTGCGCCATCTCATCTTCTTAGCACGGCGGGCTGTGCTGGGGCGGCTGCTACAGGTGCAGAAAACCTCAAACGGCGCAAATATAACAACCTTATTGGGAGTTATATGTTTGAGCCGTTTGGGGTTGAAACACTAGGGCCATGGGGTCCGAGTGCTCATCGAGTTTTCCATGACATCAGCAAACTTTTAGTCGACTCTTCACGTGACCAGAGGGCTGGCCTTTTTTTCGGCCAACGAATCAGCATTGCCATTCAACGTGGCAATGCTGCCAGCGTTCTGGGCACTTTTCCCATTGACAGCGAGGTGGACGAATTTTTTGATGCCCAATGAGCTTTACTACTACCGGATTTTTTATGCCTCTTGTACATATTTTATTTATTAAGTTATTTATTAGTTTAGTATAATATGTATTGTAGTTATAGTCTGATAAATAAAATCATAAAAGAAAAAAAAAAAATTATACTGCCGAATACCGTTTTATGTTTTAAAATCATAATATTTTAAAAGAACTAACATAGTTACATAAGTACTGCTAACACCTATTGTGGACCAAAAGCTGTCATATAAATAAAAAATATAATTATTGCTTAGGCATAATTTTATTACTAGCTTGTTACTGTCAAACTTATCAAATAAAATAAAAAATAAGTATCAAGAAAACGAAAACTAATTATGTTAAAGAGTGCTACTTATTAAGTATTGTAGTGACTGGGGGCGTGGTCTGTTTGATTTTGGTGCTTTTGGTGATTTAGTGTTGTGTGAAGAGAAACTCCGAACAGCAACATTTGATGCTTATAATATATTTAAAATTAACTTGTTTTTTTTTTTTTTTAATTAACTTGAGTTCCATCAAATTTAAATTCTATTCCAATTCTAATATTCGATCGGCCAGTCGCGTAGTGTTCCACGCGTGCCTCAGAGATGATTGTCAGCTACCACTGACGGGGCCCATCGTGGCCGGTGCCTGCATGCCTAGGGATAGCGGATAAATTCTTAACAGAGTTGCCGCACCCCTGGGCACTCAGGCAGGGAAGGAATAGGGGTGGGTTTTAGTCAGTAAGAGTCTGACACGCCCTCCCGCTCCACCCAGAGTGAGAGATGTCATTGGATGATTTCCCACACCGACCAAACAAAAAAAATCAATTCGTTTGTAAATATATTATTAAATATATTTCGTTGGAGCGTTTCAAGAAAATTACAATTCTTTAACCAACTAAAAACTTTTTTACAAAAAATACAACCGACTTCTATAAAAGGGTTTGTAATTTGTTTCATCGTTATTTGGCACCGACATCCGAAATTGAAGTTATTTTGCAAATCTAACACTGGAAGTAGGTATTATTTTTTGTAAAAAAGTTTTTTATTTAACACATTTTAGTTGTTGTACCCCAGAACTAAAACTAAACATAGAATTTGAACATAATTGGAGAAAATCAAACGTCATATATGATAATGTCTAAGTTACGGCTAAAACCCGAAGTGCGGCTACAACTAGGTGTAGCCGGTAGCAGCTAGTTAGGTGTAACCTATTAATTCACGGTTAGAACTAGGTGCAACCAATTGCATTCGGCTAAGACTAAGTGTAGCCTTCATCATACCGGCTACAACTAGATTAGCCAATCCCTAGCTGTTAAAACTGGATGTGGAATCCATATCGGCAAAAAATTAAAAGAAAAGGACATTGAAGTGCAATTTATATTGTTCTATTTATTGTTAAAACAAAAGAAAATACACTAAAAATTTAAAAATGACTTTAATTTCGGAAGTCGGTGTTTGTATTTTATTTCTTCATTATTTGACACCGACTTCCAAAATTAAAGTTAGTTTAAAATTTTTAATGTAGGTATTTTCTGTTTTGGAAGTCGGTTGCTTTTTTTGTACATAAGTTTTTTATTTTTCACTCATTAGTTGTTATACCCCAGAACTAAAAACTCTAATAACATGGAACGTAGTATGTATACATATTGTTCGTTTTTGTTCAGTTTTCCAAAACGCGCTGAAGCAATTTCTATAATATCATATGGTGGTCCCATATGAATTTTATAGAAATTGCTTCCTCGAGAGTATATTCTTTCAGATAAAAAAACAAATTTTGAAAATCGGTCCACTATTGACATACATAAAAAAACATACATACAGTCGAACATAGAACCTCCTCCTTTTTCGAAGTCGGTTAAAAAAAACTGACGTTCTGGTCCCTGTTAACAATAAAGAAATCAAAGTGGTCTCTAGTCAAAAAAGATTGGGAACCACTGCCACAGAACAATATAACAATGTATATGTGTTTTTATCTCAATTTCAACTGAATCGGTCCATTAGATTTTCAGAGGTTTGGGCCTCTTCGAGTTGGCTTCGGCCTTCGCCTTCCAAAGGTCCGGGAAATCAGAAAGATGCTAAAAATAATAATATAATAATTTTACTCACGAAAAAGTATATAAACCAATATGATACATAAAATACCTAATGCCTACATTTTTGACCTCACTCACACAAAAGGTCTACTTCAAAACCAATAATATTTTATCTTATTGAAGTAAAACTGAAGTAAAGTCTTTATTTTGGGTAAACATCAATCCAAGTGCGTGACGCGTGAAACTCAAAATGTCGGAAAAGTTAGTAAATACACCCACATACTAATTTTGTTAGAATACAGTTTCGTTGATCGAATCTCAAAGTAATAAAGAATTTATTGACAAGATTCAAGGGCGATACAAACTTCTACAGGTGTGATATAAATAGTAAATAGGTCCAACTATCCATAGATTCTTTTTTAATATTTCACTAGCTGTCCAGGCGAACTTTGTAGAGGCGCAGAATCAATAAATGAATCCGTTCTCGAGATATCATCAAAAAAGCCATTTCATACAAAATGTATGGGAAAATGAATTTTTTTAATTTTTTTATACCTATTCTGCTATTCGGGGCGGAGACACATCCAATAAATCAAGATCCTTAAAATCGGTCCAGCCAAGCCAAGTCGATACTTTTGGTAAAAACTCTTTTGTGAACTCTATCTTATATATAAAATTCTCGTGTCACGGGGTTCGAACTTGAACTCCTCCGAAACGGCTCGACCGATTTTTGTGATCCTTAGCGTGATTGTCGGCCAGGGTGGAGAATCGGCCAACATCTATTTTTCATCCCCCTAAATGTTAAGGGTAGTCCACCCCTAAATTTTATTTTTTATTTTTTAGGCAAAATTTTTTGTTTTTATTTTTTTATGACACAGCATACAAAAATACATACAACCCTAAATTTTCACCCCTCTACGATCAACCCTTATATTTTATTTGTTAATTAAAAACTTTAATTTTTTGTGGTAATTTTTTTTTGTTATTTTTTGATGACTTACAATAAAAAATCTCATATTACTCTCAATTTTTCACCCCTCTACGATCAACCCCTATTTTTTATTTGTTAATTCCTATCCAGATATTATAATTTCAAGTTCCTTTAATTATGATTTTTTTTTAAATTCAATTTGATCTCCCGCCCTCACCGTTCGACTACTGATCAACTATCAATCGATCAGTTATCCCCGCCAGGTGTCACCACTTATCCAGCAAACATTACGTAGTAGGGATGAGGACGAAGCCGGTCTCCTGTCTTACTCACTATACATTTTTCAGCCATGTTTTTTTTAGTTTTATTTGTGTATCAATCGTAGCAGTGACTGTTATACCTATTATTTTAATTTTCCTTTGCAACTCTCATATTAATTTTACTGTCATCGTAAAATTATCATTAATTTCCAGTGCAATAATTTATTTACTATTTATTAATCTGACAGATACAGTTTTAACTCTCAGTTAATTAAGTGATCTCATGTAAATAAACACGTGTTGTAAGCTCCCGCCAACAGCAACCATTACCGTACCTGTATATATTGTACTTAGCATTTTTTGGGAATTGTTTTAAATCAAAACGAAAACGTGTACGTGGTTAATAAATCAAAACGAAGACGTATACGTAGTTAATAAATATACCTGTTTTATTATTGTGAAAGGTAAGTCAAAAAATAAGCAAATGAAAACTGTTTAAATTAAGTCACTGTTTTCTATCAATACACTGATAAAAGGATTTATTAACTATTAATAATTTATTTAATTTCTTAAATTTAAATAATATATTTTAACATTCAATAAATATTTATTTGGGAAGAAAGTAAATTTATTAATTGTTAATAAGTCTTTATTAATAGTTAACAAATATTTATGTCACAAATATTTATAGTATATTCAAAAAAAAAAAAAATATTTTGTTGAGTGAATTTCTTCTGCTTGCAATTTCATATTATCTGAAGATTGCTAACGAACATAAATCATCTTTACAAATTATTTATATTTATGTAATTTATTAATATCATTTATATCATTTATTTATAAATGTTTTTTTTTTTATTTATAACCATTAATAAATATTTATTATCTATTTGTAAAACGTACTTAATAAATTACTTACTGACTGTTAATAAATATTCATCAAATCGTATGATGTTAAAAAATCATTTAACAGTTGATAACGCTAATCAAATATAAACAAATTTTTCTATCCGTTTAAGTATTTTAACTTCATTTATTTATATGTTCTATGTACAGTCAGCAATGCCAAAAAAAACGCAAAGGGGCCAATTTGAGTCGTCGAACGATCAATTCTAGAGCCCGGCTAGATGAAAGAGTACAAAGATCAAGCGAACAAATTCAAGAAGTCAATGCTGATGCGCGTAGGAGAATGTCGCAGTTACGTGAATTACGATCACAAGAGGCACGAGATGAACGAAATCAACAAAGACAACTAGAACGAAGAGAAACTCGCAGATTCATAGTCGATGGACGTAGAGGAATCGACCAACAAAGCCAACAAGTTCATCGAGCATTTACGTCAAATTTATTTCTTCGACTAGCGTTCCAGTACGAGCCGGATGTTGAATATTATAATCATTCTAAAGTGGTTATGGGTACTTTGGAAAAGGAATGCCCGCATTGCCATGCACTTAAATTTAAAAATGAGCCAGTTGGGATGTGTTGCTAATCAGGTAAAATACTGCCATAATTGATAGTAAAAATATAAATATTTATTTTTGATGTTTAGATAGCTATCAAAGACTGTTATTTAAAATAAATATTCGTTACTCTAATAAAGATTTATTTATTAACCTAAATAAAACATACTTTTATTCTTTATAATGCATTCGATTATAAATACTTCCCCGCACACTTATAGTAGATTATTTTTTTATTTAACTATAAAAATGTTTCCTAGAAATAACATACATGGCAAAACAACGTTTGCCGGGTCAGCTAGTAATTATATAAAATACAGTCAGGTAAAAATTCACGAACATAAAAATTACGAACAGCACGCGCGCCTCAAAGAGATGTTGTCAGCCACCACTGACGGGGCCCATCGTGGCCGGTGCCTGCATGCCTAAGAGTAACGGATAAATTCTCAACATGAGTCACCGCACCCCTAGGCACTCAGGCAGGGAAGGAACAGGGGTGGGTTTTAGTCAGTAAGAGTCTGACACGCCCTCCCGCTCCACCCAGAGCGGAAGAAGTCATTGGAAGATTTCCCACCCCTCCAAAAAAAAAAAAGATCTCTATAGAGAAGAACGTCCAAGAACCTCCATGAAGACTTTTAAATTATGTTATGTGTTACAAAAATCCTGGTTACATCTGTCTTGTTGCTTCTCATCAAAATCGTAAATTCCAAAGGTTTTAACGATTGATTTATTATATATATTAGTGGTCACAAACCTGCAGCTGGTCACAGTATCGTGTGGTCTCAATTACTGCCAGACTATCACATCCCACGGGTATTCAAAGTATCAACCATCACATAATTAGATCACGAGTGTACGACATCGACTTTGATATGAACATCATGTTGGTATTGTAACTCCTAGCCACAGAGATTTGTTCGTCAGTGAATTGGGTTTAAATTTGATGATAATAATAATAATAACAAATAAATAATAACAAATAAATAATAACAAATAAATGATAACAAATAAATAATAACAAATAATAATAACATAATAACAAATTCATTTATTTCAGGCTATAAAAGCTCATAAAATTAGATGCTCAAAATAGGCTTTATCTCAAAAGTTAAAATCGTTCCGTGAAGTTCGGATTTGTGCCCGATATAGGCAATAGAGCTGTTCTTTTTTACATACGGCTTTAGCATAACTGGTGGAACATACAACTTTGTTACACATCTGCCGATACTTTCACGAATAGTCGTAATGTGACGGTAATACAAGTCAGATTCCTATACTCGTTAATTAAAATAGGATTGGCACACTTTGGCCGTCGCATTCTGGATTCCGTAATATCTCAAAGAGGTGTCTCTACAGGTAATCCTATTATGTAGATGAGGCACGTCTCTAGTACTCCGACGTCAGTAGGCGACACCCACCCGCAACTTGACGATGTCAAAGCCAACTTGTTCAGCCATGTTGCTATTTGAAGGTAATGTCGGATTTAAATAGCTGATATCTTGTTTCCAGTTCCTTTCATGTGTTTTGGAGTATTGTTTTTGAGGGTTTGTCATGTATTTGATTCTACTGTTATTTAACGCACTTGTAATATTACTTTTAAAACTCTACCGCCGCAACTTAAATAAAATCGGTAAAAATTTTGAACGTAATTGATAAATGATAAATTAACATGTATATGTATACGTACATATACGAGAAAAGGCTTGGCAGTGGGACAGTTACAAGCTGGTGCCCATTGTTTTTAGGGTTGCGTACCCAAAGGGTAACCAACGGAACCCTACTACTAAACCTTCACTGCCTGTCCATCTGTCTGTCAGCGGACTGTGTCTCATAAACCGTAATAGGAAGAAGGTTGAAATTTTTGCAGTGTGTATTTCTATTGCCAATAAAATATACATATATTGATTGTTATCTGTAGGCCCACTGAAAAAGACTATCATAATACCAAAATGAGTTATTTCAGTCCAACGCAATCAGCCTATATTTTCAATTAAGCCGACCTAGATGAGTAGAAATCGTTTATAATGCTAATTGGATCCCGCCGATCGGTAATAGATTACAATACGCCACACACCTGCCCACTACGTTCTCATACATTAAAGCTGCTATTAAATATTGATGGATTAAACATACATAGGCAATGGCAGGTTATTTGGAGAGAAATAAAATTGAGACAGGCAAAATGCTTCGACAAAATATTTGCGAAAAATGTGAGAGTGAAAAAATATTATCATTATTAATATTTGGTGTGATTCTGGCTGAAATTACACGGTGGTAAGCAATTGAAAAGGTCTGTATAATGTTTATTAAAAACGTCCATTGAAAACGTTAAAAAAATCTGTTTTCATACACACGTGTGCGTGTTTATGAGGGTCACCGTTTACTAAAAGAAAGTGAAGGCCTGTGGTAATATCTGACTACGGCTATGACAGTCAAAATCTGTACTCGCAAATTGCGCTATTAATTATATTAGTAACTCTTCACTCATCCATCCCAGCTTCGCACGGGTACAAATTATACACCTAATCCTTCCTCGTGAATCCCTCTCTCACTTGTTGAGAACCGCTTAAACATCCGTTCAGTAGTTTTTGAGTTAATCGCGAACAGACAGACAGACGTGGCGAAAGACTTTGTTTTATATTATACATATACATATTTAAATAACGAGTGTAAAAAGACAGTTTCCGAAGCGGAAAGCCACATATTCTACCCATTATTTGGATCATTTTTTTCCACTAGACCATACCTGGGAATCCACTGGTTCTGGAGATATTAAAGGTCAAAATCGCAATTTTTTTTAAAACGTTTTGACGATAATGAATTCCAAGTGTTATTACTAAACTTTTTTCCTAACAAACATTACCTGAATTTTCGTTTCTTTTTCGAAATTACGAATTGCAGTTAGAAAACGCAATGAATATCAAACGTATCTGACAAGTTTCTACGTGGCTTAGAGCCAAGGGTCAGTGTTTAACTCCACTTGTCTGGGTTTGCGTTACATTGCGCGCAATAAAAAATAGTAATTTTTTTCATACTTAAAAATAAAAGTTTCCCAGCAATAATTTTTGCGCAAAACTACTTTGTTAGACGTACAGTATGCGTAGTTAACGGCTTTGTGATGTGTCTTTTTACACCTTGTATATCGTCGGTACAATAGTCAACTAACCAAAGTGAAATTTTGACAGTTTTGACTTAAATACAAGACATTATTATTTTCTGACGACACAATACTGTGCCAAAATTATTGTATCTGTGGCACTTCAAATCCACAAGATACAGACAAATCGTTTTCTACGTAACTGCAAAAAATACAATTTCTGCAGAGGTAAACTAATCTATGTGATTTGGGCCACAATGCAAAACTAGCCATACTGGCAGATTGAATACTTTACTCTAGTGCAATATAAAGCTACAAAAAAAATCCACAATGCGCAATTGGCCTAACTGGCAGATTGAATACTTTACTTACGTGCAATAAAACCTACAAACAAAAGCCACAATGCTCAACTGGCCTAAGTGGCAGATTGAATACATTACTCTAGTGCAATATAAAGCTACAAACAAAAGCCACAATGCTCAACAGGCCTAAGTGGCAGATTGAATACTTTAATCCAGTGCAATATAAAGCTACAAACAAAAGCCACAATGCGCAATTGGCCTAACTGGCAGATTGGATACTTAACTTACGTGCAATAAAACCTACAAACAAAAGCCACAATGCTCAACTGGCCTAAGTGGTAGATTGAATACATTACTCTAGTGCAATTTATAGCTACAAACAAAAGCCACAATGCTCAACTGGCCTAACTAGCAGATTGAATACTTTACTTTAGTGCAATATAACCTACAAACAAAAGCCACAGTCTGTAACAGGCATATGTGGCAGATATAATACTTTACTTTAGTGAAATATAACCTACAAAACAAAAGCCACAGTGTGTAACTGGCATATGTGGCAAATTGGAAACTTCACCTCTGTTCAAAAGTAACTTAATTTTAAAAAGTGCAATGATCAAACAGTGTATGTGGCAGATAGTGGTTCTAAAAGTTATTAAAATATGAAGGTGCTACAATTAACTGCTCTAATTGGCAGATTGAACACTTAACTTTGATCAGAAATAATTTTAATATTTTTTCTACTAGTCTTAACGTTTTACAAACATAATTATAGCGCATTTTAAAGAAATAAATATTATTTTTATTTCCCGGCTCATTCGTTAACAACACATTTGAAAATTTTGTCACGAGTCTTGCAAACCGTAACGTAACGTCTTTTTGTTTTTAAGTTTTTCCGTTACTGGCGAGCGGGCTGTCTGTCAACTTCTTAAAATATTAATAAAAATTGTGAAGTTATGCTACAAGATGCTTCGAAGAAATAATCGTGTGCGTCAGATACTTAAAAACGCAGGTATTACTAACAGTTCTGGCGATGAAAGTGATAATACCGGTATGTGTTTTGTATTATAACCTATAAAAGTTAGTTTTTCAACAAGTACCTATCTTTGCTAAGGTTACTTAATTCGTTGCTAAATAGTGTGTTTGCAGTACAAGGGCGAGGTGATGGTGGGCTTTATTTATTCAGAAATCATACTTAATCACTTACCTATACCTACAGTGAAAATGTTAATAGAATTATGTGAAATAAGTTTAAAGGTTCTATTTACTAACACAATTTGTATTTTATCATAATGGTATGTTAGTTTGCAAGGTGTCTATGGGTCAGAGTAGCCTGAAAATAAATGGATTTTGTTGTTGTATAAATATGACTAAAATGCATGAAGGTGCTTATCGAATACCTACTAACTTCGGGGTTTGATCTATAGCTTGCTCTTGCTTTTATTGCATTACAGATATAATAGAAAATACACCTACAGCTAGTCCAGAATTCAACGGTAAAGGCGATTCCCATTCAGGTATTTTTGTTTTTTATTAATACAAACAGAAGATTTATATGGTTTATAATATCGTTTTTGCTCTGCTGACTAATAATAAACAGCCTAAACTGTTGGATTTAAAACGCAAAAAAAATTGTTAAGGTATCTGTTTCAAATTATAGATTTGCATTGTTTTTACATAAACACAAGGTGATAGTCTGTTTCATTATTATTAAATTTTGTAAGGCTAGTGCGAGTGATCCTATAGGAAATAGCTAGTTTACTTAATAACATTTTGGTAATGGCTAACTAACAATGCTAAACCTATACTACTGGGTCGAGAATCAGAAATTTGCACAGTGGTACTTAAGTTATCGTTATCTCAGCTGTCACTTCCTACTTAGTTCAATTTCGACCATTTGATCGAAGTTAAGTAGCTAAGTTACCGCCGGTAATACCGAAAAATTGCTGGGCAAGCTTTGTGTCCTAGGTTCACACTGAGGTGAACACTAAGAAGTTTTTATTTTTCACAGATCTGAAGTTTTCTAAAGAAATGAAAGACACAACAGCTACTATTCCACCTTTAACACCGAAAACTACACACGAAATTGGAGAAACAAGCATAGATGCTCCAGCCTTTTCACCACTAACTCCCTTATTATTTCAAATTACTGAGAAAAACATTCTGCCTTTATCACACACAACTACTCACGAACTTGTAGAAACAAGCATAGAAGCTCCTGCCTTTTCACCACTAACTCCCTTAATATTTCAAATGACCGAGAAGAAAATTTCACCCGTACCACACGAAACTACACTCGAACTTGGAGAAACAAGCATAGAAGCTCAAGCCTGTTCACTACTAATGACTGAAAATAATATTCCACCCTTTTCACCAGCTTCTTCCCCTTTACCCCAAATGTCACCGGAAACGCGTAAAGGCTTCAACATTTTAAGTAACGAACAGCTTGATAGTGATGATTCCGTCCAAGACCCTAATTATTTAGAACAAAATCACAATGATTCATGTGATAGTACGTCAGATGAAGATACAACAGATAGAGTACAGAAACATAGACGTAAAGGAACATCTAAAACCAGCCGAACAGTCAATGAATCACCGTCGATATTAACAATTGAAGAATTTGATGTAGAAAATACAGACGAGCAAAACGATAGTCAAAATAATCCGAAAAAGAGAAAAGTAAAGGACCCTAACACATGGAAAATGAACATAGAAAAAAATAAGCGTTTAAAAGGTGAATCATATAAAACAAGGAAAGGAAGAATAATACAAGCCAGACCAATAAAACCAGCAAAATGTTTAAATACTCCTAAACACAAGTGTATTTCGGGTGTCCCTCAAGATGAGAGAGAAAAGATTTATTCTCAATTCCGAAATATGCCAAATCTTATGGAACAGCGTCATTTTGTTGTGAAGCATGTGACTAAGAATAAAAAAAATCGAGACACTACCAACGGTCCTTCCAGGCGGAATTTTACCCTAGCTTATACATTAACTGTTGGTAATGAAAATAAAGTCGTGTGTCGGGAGTTCTTTTTAGATACTCTCAATATTACTGGCGGGTTTGTAAAAGGAGCTTTAAAAAAAGTTAATGAGCACGGCCTCTTACAACAAGACGAAAGAGGAAAAAAGACACCTCCAAATAAATTAAAACCAGATGAAGAAAAATTTCTTAGGGACCACATACTTTCCTTTCCTGCTGTAGAATCTCATTACTGTAGACGTGATAGTACGGTAAAATATTTAGATTCAACTCTTAACATAACAACAATGTATAACGAATTTAAAAAACTATGTTTAATTAAAGCAGTGAAAGTGGTATCCTTTGAAAAATACCGCAAAGTTTTCAGAGAATACAAACTGAGTTTTCACAAGCCAAAAAAGGATTTATGCAAGCACTGTTTAGCATTTAGAGAAATGAATGATGAAGAAAGAGCCAAGAAAATTGAAGATCACACACGGCACCTATCAAGAAGAGATGAAGCACGCAAATGTAGAGATGAAGATAAGCTGGAAGCACAAAATAATGAAACAGTTCTTGCATTTAACTTTGACTTGGAAGCAGTACTAAATACACCTAAAGGTGCAAGTGGCCCATTTTTCTACGTACGAAAGTTAGCTGTTTATAACTTAACTATTTATAATCTAGGAAACCAAAACGTTGAATGCTACATGTGGGATGAAACTGAAGGAAAACGTGGGACTATTGAAATTTCAACGTGTATAAATGCATTTATTGCAGCAAATAAAAACATCCAGGCAGTTAAAATGATGTCAGATGGATGCGGTGGTCAACAGAAAAACTATCATTTTTCGTCCATGTGCTTGCTCACACTAAAGGAACATTCTACATTAAAAATAATTGATCACAAATTCTTTGAAACAGGACACACTCACATGGAATGTGATTCAATTCATTCAAAGATTGAATTGAAATCAAAAAATATACCTGTGTATACTCCTGATGGTTGGGCACAGGTAGTTCGATTAGCACGTACTAATCCTCGGCCATACAATGTAAATACATTACTTCATGATGATTTTAAAGACTTTGGTATGTTAAACCAATACAAGGCTTTGAATGAAGGGCATAAAATTGGTATCAATGACGCTGTATGGATACAATATCGAAAAGAGGTACCTAATACAATATTTATAAAACAAAACTTTGACAGTAATGAACCATTTACAGCATTAGAGTTAAAGAAAAAACGAGGTAAAGCATTAAATTATCCTATAGCAGCCTACACAGGGAAATTTCAAATATCAGCTGCGAAGAAAAAAGATCTTTTAAAATTGTGCACAGACCACCAAATACCAAGAATGTATCATAACTATTACCAAGACCTTCCTTGTTCTGATACGACAAGAGACTGCCTCCCAGAACCCGATATAAATGAAGATAGCGAATAGCTCGGGTGAATACGCTATTCACCCGAGCTGTTAGCTGATTTCATTAAAATTTATGTGTCAATTTCTTTATTGTCTAATAATAATTCATTTAATTGTAAGCGTAACACTTTATATTATAATTATTATTTTAACACGCACAGACTTTCAATTTTTATAATTACCTACCTACCTATATTTTAAAATAAATAGAAAATAAAACGTAACTTTATAATTTATATTGCAGTTAAGCGAGTTTAAATCATTGATTTCATTCTAAAGTGATTTGGCTCACATCAATCTACTTGCCAATCTACCACATTGGCAACTTTCATAATGTACAAAATCAGTAACTCTTATTTTTATTGCAATAGCAAACTAACCAATCTGCTATATCTTCATATCCGGTAATAATTACATTATTTTGTTTTACTGCATTCAAGGAAGGTCATAAATATTAATTAAATTTATTAACTTGAATTGATTTTAAGAAATCACTGATTTGTGGCAACATTGTTTTTATTAATAACCACCTCCTCAACAATTTGACATTTGCAGATTGGCAAGTTGACTTCTGACCCGACGATATATACATTAGTGATAGTGATAACGATGGCCCGCGGCGATCCCGTACCTACTTTGTGGTTTGATTCAAGCATTGTTTTCGGATAAATTCGTAACAGAGTTACCGCTCCCCTGGGCACTCAGGCAGGGAAGGAACAGGGGTGGGGTTTAGTCAGTAAGAGTCTGAAACGCCCTCCCGCTCCGCCCAGAGCGGGAGATGTCATTGGATGATTTCCCACCCAAAAAAAAAGAAAAAAAAAAAGGAGAGACGGTGAAGCCGCAAACCGTACGTAAGATTAATATTAAATTAAAAATTTGGAAAAGTCCCAAAGCTTAAAAGAATAGCGAACATTTAGAAACACAAAAGAGCTGATGACCTTGACACGGCTGAACCGATTTTGATAAAACATGTTTAAGAACCATCGCTAGAAAACCTACTTTCAAATAAAAGAACACGCATTCACATCGGTTCACTCATTTAAGAGCTACGGTGCCACATACAGACAGACGGACGGACACACACATAGCGGTCAACTTATAACACCCTTCTTTTTGCGTCGTGGGTTAAAAAGAGGTAAGTATGCATTTTAATAGCTCAAATGAAACTAATGTATTAGTAACAAATAGCACGTCACTTAATATAAATCCCTTGTTTTGACAACAAACAGCTTGGTGGGTAGTCCAGTTTTTCCGCAGATGACAGCTAGGATTGGCGACACAACTCAAAGGGCATGTGTTGACGTGTCGTTTGTAAGCGTTCGTAATTAAATGAAAGCTCCCGAGACCCCTTTCATGTGGTTTGTTCCTTTAATTATAACGTCACAACTGCTCAATGCCTTTGTGAAGGTTTTTGTAAATATTTTGAAATGTTTTCTCTTTTTACTAACCGACTTTCGAAAAAGGAGGCGGTTCTATGTTCGACTGTATGTATGTTTTTTTGTTTTTATGTATGTCCGCTGATTTCTCCGTCACTTGTGAACCGATTTCCAAAATTCTTTTTTTATCCGAAATAATATACTCTCGAGGTGGTTCCATATAAATTTAATTGAAATTGCTTCAGCGCTTTTTGAAAAACTGGACAAAAACGAAAAATACGTATACCTAGATGACGTTTTGGTGTTCTCCATTTACGACTATGTTTAAATTCCACGTTCCATGTTATTAGGGATTTTAGTTCTGGGGTATAAACAACTAAAAAGTGAAAAATAAAAAAAACGTTTTTACAAAAAAACAACCGACTTCCAAAAAAAAATACACTAAAAATTAAAATATAACTTTCATTTCGGAAGTCGGTGTCAAATGACGGAGAAATAAAAAACAAACACAGACTTCCGAAATTAAAGTTATTTTTTCATTTTTAGCATATTTTTTTTTTTGGATGTCGTTTGTTTTGCTAGAAAGTAAAGAAATGATTTACTGATGCCAAGTTAGTCAATCAAAAACAAGAAGTTGAACAAATATTGGGTTCCCACCTATGAAGTTGCGTTTTTTTCTCACAAATAGAGAACCTCGTCACTTCTATGAACTAAAATATTCATCACATTACTTGATAATATATTGAATAATACCTTAAAAATGACTCCTCTTGTTGTTAGCAGAAATGACCACTATTTTTTTTTAACTTAGCCAAAACTTTTTTACGTTATCTTACTTTTAAACATTATTGCATAAAAGTTTTAAAACATTAGTGTTCATAGTTGTTAAATAAATTAAGAAAATGTTAGTATGAAAAATGCAACTTCTTTAAAATTCTCCATACAAAACGCTGATTTCATAGGTGGGGTCCTAATAGAATTATTACAATCATCCTGGCTGCTGGCTGGTATTGGTCATGCCTACAATCATAAAATGCCATTAAAGTTTATTGACATTAACATATTTTTTAATGGCGTCCTGTGGATTAGTTAAGCGTCTTTTGTTATCATTTTATTATAACTAGACTGTCTTTATTACGACTGCCCCTGAAGGAGGGTACTGTTTCTTGGTTCATTTTATTTATAAAATAATTACAATAAAAAACACGTGTGTGTCCTACCTATGAGGTTTCAAGTAATGGTTGCTATTTTACCTAGATTTTTTTTTTGAAAATGTTGTTTCAAATTTTATTTCATAATGTATCACAACCCACCTATAATATGAGAGACGAACCAATAAAATCTCACCTCGAAAAATCCCGCACAAAAGAGTTTGCGCGAATTCCAACAATTCTCAAACACGCCTTGAGCAATATCTCGGAAAGTATTTGAGAAGTGGTCGATAGATATTCAGAAAGTTCAATCTGTCGAAGCAACAGGCGGGTCTTGGATCTTGGGAAGCCCCCGTCTTCCCACAAAGTTTTCATCTTTATTTATTGCTGACGGAACAGAACTCTGATGGAGCGAAAGCTGCAGCTGAGTAAGTATTATTCATATACTTCCACATGAATAATCCTCGTCGACGGTGAATCTATTTAGACGACGAAGTCATTTGTTTTAATTGCATTTATCTTCTTTCATCTTACGTTCGTGTTATACCTACTCACACTAATATTTTAATAACCTTTGTTATGTGGCAGTATCTTAAACTACTATTTTGCCTCAGTTTCCAATTTTAAAATAAGCCAGCTCGTACTACTATTGAATGGCTCTCAGTTGATCACTATAGCACCTAATTGAAAACGACGATGTGATTGACGAAGGAGTACACTTGGTTAGGAGTAGGTAACCTATTCGCTATTGACTTAAAGTCCCCAGGTTATCCCCAGCTATGCCTAGGGGTAGCGGATAAATTCTGAAAATGAGTTACCGCACCCCTGGGCACTCAGGCAGGGAAGGAACAGGGGTGGTTTTTACACGAGAGTCTGACACGCCCTCCCGCTCCACCCAGAGCGGGAGAAGTCATTGGATGATTTCCCACCCCCCACCAAAAAAAAAAAAGAAGGTTATCCCCAGCTATCAACCACTCTTTAACTGTACATTTAGCTATATGTAGGTAATAATAAATTGATGGTGCCTTTTCCCATTATGATGCAATAAAGTCACCAAGACGATTAGTAATATTACAATTGTGTCAGGCGCTTCCTGAACAATCAATCCTATAGTTACCAACCTTCTATTGACTGGCTCGGAATGAGCTTGTGCACCTTCAACAATTAAATTCGTTTTTCACTAGACGATACGTGAAAAGAAAAATCGATTATTGCAATCAAATGTTTAGTGTGACGTTGCCACGCAACTTATCTTAAAATTTTATTTTACCGACATCTGGCTTCTGAATTTTGAGTTAAAATCACACTTTACTACCTAATTTTGACAGGTTTTCAGGCTAAAGTACAGATGTACAAATACTCAACTTGAAACTTATACCCCCGTTTTCTGAATTAAGAATTTGATTATGTATTGTCAAACAAACAAACAAAGAAGTTGAGTAAGGTTTGACGCGTCTTATAACTGAAAATACTCAATTCAGAAACAGGCGATTTATTCAGTAATCAGCTGTTTGCTTCGTATCTACTTTTTCCCTGAATGTATGTCACCTATTAAATCTTAGCCGTGAAATCTGTGAAATAGAGCACTCGTTTGTTTCGTTAGTCGATATCCGCTGCCAAATGAACGAGTAGATTGACAATTAAAGTTCAATTTCCACTGATGCCGACTGTCCAGCGCCCTTGGCACTATTGCCCATACTGACTCTCTAATATGGAGAAAATTGCACGTTGACTTGTACAAAAACTAGTTGTCATTTTAACGGAGCTAATACCGCCATCTTATTTTTTCAATACAAATCCACAGTCAATTTCACAATTAATGTATATTTCGGGGGAAGCCTTCAAAAGGCTTCTGGACTTTTGGGCAAAAGACCAGGGATAGTGGGATTCGTACCTCAGTAAAACTATCCCGTTGATCACCATCAGCACATAGTAGGGGCTCGGTTACCTCTTAAAAACCTAAAAAAAAACCCCTCTGCGCATCGCCTGTTAAGGCACATCCCTGAGGAGACTGTAAAGCCTTGCTGTACACGGTAGTACCTGATTACAGTGCCGCCGTATTCCCTGAAATCACTCAGCTGGCAGTCAGAGTCCCCAATCTGAGCGCTCAAGATTCCAAAGTCCCGCCTGCATTTTTAATAAGGCAGGTGGGGTTTCGGCGTGTTAGGTGACGAGGCAGTTGCCTCCTCGACGCCTTCTTCTCAGAACGAGGCTGGCCCCCTCACGATCCCGCTCGGCGGCCTCCTTCTGGAACATCACGGTCTCACGGAGGCAACTTTCCTCCAGTTTTCTGTCTCCGCCAGCATACTCGTAGCTCTCAATACTGCTGACAGCTGACAGTGCACCCCTGACAATGTTTAGTTTTTCTAGCGCCAAAAGGTTCTAAAATATTTTACACATCGACTTTTGAGGCTGTCAAACTTTGATTGACCTAGACAATCTTATAACGGAAATTTGAGTAGGTACCCCCTGGGCACTCAGGCAGGGAAAGAACAGAGGTGGGTTTTAGTCAGTAAAAGTCTGACACGCCCTCCCGCTCCACCCAGAGCGGGAGATGTCATTGGATGATTTCCCAAACCCACAAAAAAAAAATGGCTGACCTCTTTGAATGCTCGACGGTCCTGAAATTGCCGCTGTTTTAAATAGATAAAATAAATCGCAGTATCAAAAAAAGAAGGTGCAGTGTATCGTGTTACCGGTAGAACAATGAAGCATTTCATATTCTGAGTATCTTCTAAAGCTAGGCAAAGTTTCAGGCGCAGACTAATACTGGATTTAATATATACGAACTTACCGCTTCACTTGCAGTCGTAAATCGAGATTGAGAAAGTTTCTCCCACATTCACGTCTTGAAACACTAGGATTAACTATAATGTACTATTTTGCATAATATTAGGTTCACTCATACCTTTATTAAAGTGCATATCTTTGGTGTTAATATGTTTTAACCAGGAGCTAGCTGTATAACCTGTAGCTCGAAGAAAGAATAGCATATCATCCTTAGCTATAAGTTTTTTTTTTACTTTTTTGACTCAAGTTAAGACGTCAGTGTGCTAATCAGAATCACTTGCTGTAGTGTACCTAAAGATTTCCACAGACATCCCCGACGCGATAATGCGACACCCGTCTTCATGTTGTTGCACTGTGACATCGCACCTGTTGTGGCTATAAATACTTTTTCTTTCTTCTTTCTTTCTTTATAATATTTTCCGGCACGTCCTTCCATATCTCAAAAAAATAGCCATCTAATTTAAGCTATATTTTGGTGTACAATAAAGTTTTATTCTATTCTACTATATCATTCCACACAAATTTTGCATTTAACGTTATGAATCGAGCAAATTAGAGAGAAACACTGGACACATTGTGCTATATTACCCTCTAATACGATTTAGTTTACACACTAGAGTGAACTAATTAGAATTGACCATCGTTCATTATTTGTGCGGCCACAATAAATTAGCAGTGAACGATTGTCATTTGTATAAAATGGAGCCATACTGTTTCACTGTTTTTTGTGCAGCAATGTACAAAACGACCAACAGGCACCACCAGCTACCAAATTTGATGTTAAAGGATGGACTCTACCAATAGTTCCTGACTCTTTGCTAAGTTTTAGGCTGATTGAATAAACATTGCCATTGACATGCTAAAAAGAAGAAGAGTGGAAAGATTAGCAAGTCAAATTTACTTTTGAATTGATAATGACACTTGGTCAATTCAAGAACGCCGATTGTAAAGTGGAAAGATTAGCCAGAGAGCAATGCTGGAAGCTGTGCTAACTGATCGAAGACCACCACTAATACCGAGACCCGCCGAAGGCCACTGTTGAAAATGTAACAAAAATTGAGAACAGTGGTTCTTTTGTAGTATGAGATACTCGGAGTACGTTGGGATGCCCATCGCTTCTCGGTCAGACAGCTGAGTTTACGAAATTGCTCACGGGCTAATCTCTCCACTCCGATTTTACTATCAGTGGTCTTGAATTGACTAAGTGACATTTCAAAAGCGCAGTTTAATCCTAACTTCCTAACTAATAACATAAATGAGAAAGTAAGCTTGTTTGTTTATTTGATATCTTTTCACGCATAAAACACTGAACCGATAATCATGAAACTTTGCATATACCTACATTGTCAGGGGTACAGAAAAGGACATCGGCTACCTGCATTTTGATAATCATATTCGCTGGGACACTGATAGAATTTCTCTATGTCAAAGCGCTCTTATCTACATTATATATCACTAAGTAACTCATCTTTAAATCATGATCTGTTTCCAATTCAATGTACCAAACTAAACTGACGGACAATTCTATAGACAGTTACCAGTTCTCGATAATTGGAATTAGCTCTCGAGCTCTGGGGTATATCGACATATCGACGTAAAGGCCATTGCCAATTTACGAATTCAGATGGCACTAATTTGCCCCAGGGATTTGCAAAAGTGACCGTTTGTGTGACGTCACATTTGGTCAACATTGGGAGTACTCTACCGAGCTTGAGATAATTCTATAATGTGGTACCTGTCTGTAGCCACAGACAGAGTTGGAGGGATGTTCCGGACTCTTTCTATAAGAACTGGTCCTTAGAAACTTTAAATAAACACGGGTAACAGTAGTGAGACCTTCCCCCTGCAGTGGGGCACACAGAGCTTTAATTTTTATCCTATTTATATTATAGATATGAAAGTCTAATGTTTATTATCAACCACGCCTCTACAGCTCAACGGATTTGGATACGGGCCACACGAGTAGACTGTGTCCTGCAATGGGACAAAGGATACTTCTTATCCCGGTAGTAGGTTCCCGCTCCCGATAATTTTCGACGTTCGCCCAGGTGAAGCTGCTGGTAATAGCTAGCAGTAATTTCTATGTATTTTTTATTATAATAATAATAATATTTATTTATAAAAAAATATAGATTGTAGTAGGTACCTCATATCACATTCATGATTACCACAAAGTAGGTTTGTACTATTACATCTCCAATCAAATTGGTGAAGTGCTGTTCTCCTAGCTAGGCTATAGAATAGCCTGTATTAAGGAGTAATAGTCCCGAACAACCCCTCTATTTACATTGTAACAAGTGCTTAGTACATTGTGAATAATTTAAAAGTAAGAATTTCTAACTACAAGTGCTACAATTTTACATGGTTAGGTTAAGGGTTTTAGTCAGCAAGAGTCTGACACGCCTTTCCACTCCACTCTAGAGTGGGAGAAGTCATTGGATGATTTCTCACCGGAACAAAAAAAAAATGGTTTAGGTTAGGTTAGGTTCTTCAACTTTTGACTCTTAATCTGACCTTTCAATTTTATTCATTTAATCATCTACTGACTACTTTAAGTAGGTAGGTACCTAAGTCAAATGCAATACAAATTACATAATCGTTACTAAGATGGCATTGACTGTAAATTAAGTAGAAGTGGAATAAAAAGAGGAGGGGAAGAACTCATTGGGCATCGAAAAATTCGTCCACATGCCAATGAGAAAAGTGCCCAAAACACTGGCTGCATTGCCACGCTGAATAGCAATGCAGATTTTTTTGGCCGAAAAAGGCCATCCCTGGTCACGTGAAGAGTCGATTAACTGCATGCTGATGTTACGAGGAGGCCTGTGCCACAGCAGTGGGGACATTAAAAGGCTGATGATGATGATGAGATGAGGCTCAAACACATAATTCCCAATAAGTTTATTATATTTGTTGCTACTTTTAAACCAACAAATAAAAATATAAGTTCAGAAACTAACACCCGAGTGCAAAAATATGACGCTCTGAAAAGTATGAAACATGAAAATATTCTTGGACATAGTGATGTTTAGAGGATAGCCGTGGTCGTATTTTATAAGAAAGTGATTTTTTAAATAATATGCTAAGGTACCTTTCATTTGGTCTCCAACATGGCACCTTTCCATTTTTTTATTAATTACTTTATGACCTCAAGAGGGTTCTATATTGAATTTAGTGCGACGTCACATCACCCTATAACCAAAAGACAATCAAGACTCTTCCAACGATACCTCATTTGTAAAATTATGAGAAGTGGTTTAACAAATTATGAGAAGTGTTTCATGAGGGAACAGATAAACATATATACAGACTAGTCAAACCCCTCGTTTTGGCTTCGCCGTAGTTGGGTTACTGTCGCAATAGGTACCTACATTTAGGGAAGATTGATTCTTTTTCTCGCTTTGATACCGCGGTGACGAATAGTGCGGAGCAAAGAGATATAAATGAGCTAGAATGGCTACCAAGCGTTTTTATGTGTGTGAGTTATATTTATATTGAGAAATTCTCTGTATACTGTGATCCACCGTGACCCCTGCTCTCTTCCTCAAAATGAATGATTATTGTTATTGTTTTTTTTTGTAATTTGTATAACAACTGCATTGATTCTTGTTGGAATTCTTACGGCAAACCACCCCTATCACCATCGAAACTCTGTCTCTCCAAAATATGGTAAGTCATAGCGTAATTTAAAAACATAACGCTTCTTCATGTTTAATGAACAATAATAAGCAAGAATCCTAATTAGGAGGCGGGATCCCATTTCTATGGGAACATGAAACAATAGGTCTCATTGTTGGTGCTCATTTGAAAGGGTTCATGCTTACGAAAATACCCATTTTGTTCAAAACATTATTAAAGTAAAATAGAGGCATTTTCTTTAAACTTTATGTTACTTACTAACAAAGCTGCTAATTTTAAATTTCGGAAATCTTTGATGTTGTTTCTAAATATCTCGTCCAAGTTTTCTTAGGATAAGAAAATGTTGCCAGTGATTATTTTGTGTACCCACGTGTTACGTAAATTGTAGGAAACTGTACTCACTAGCTATGTACAATCTTATTTTTTTCACAAATTGCTTGTTCAGCATTCAATAGTTGCCAAGACTATTTTTTTGATTATGCCGAAAATCCCGCTATTTGAAAGCGACATTTTCTGAAGAACTTGTATAACGTTGCAAACTCGTGGAATGTCTATATTACTTGTCGATAATAAGCCTCACCTGATTGTTGCGGTGAACTTCTTCTAACTTGCCTTGTTAAATGTTTCCCAACTTCTTTGCTGAACGCCAGCCAATTTATTGAGTTTTATAAATGTTTCAATAGAGATGCTCGCAAACTTTGTAAGTATCTGCGATACTTTTGGTATGTGAAAAGATTTTTTTCACGTCACCCATAAGATAATTTTCTGAAGATTTTATATTACTTAATTTTTAGTTCGTGGAGAAGTTCTCATGGTTGACTTCCTGAGAAGGATGAAGTAATATTTCAGACTATATTGTTATTTCTTCTATAGTTAGTAGAAACCACTAAATATGTAAAATCAGCAAAGTTCCGACCCCTTTTTTTTTGGAGGTTAGGAAGTCATCCAATGACTTTGAGTGGAGCGGAAGGGCGTGTCAGACTTTTACTATCTAAAACCCACCCTTGATCCTTCAGTTATGCCTGTGTGCCAAGGGCCGCGGTAACTCTACTTCGAATTTATTCGCGACCCAGATTTCTGACCCATACCACTTCTTTCACAATTTTATTATGGAGTCATATACCAATTCTGCTAATTATTTTCAAAATTAGCAGAATTTTTTGAATTTCATTAAAATCTCATAAAATAAGTCTTTCTGCAACCAAACACATTACACAAACAAATGACTTCCATAATCTTTGTGCAACCAAACAAATTACACAAACAAAAGACTTCCATAATCTTTGTGCAACCAAACAAATTACACAAACAAAAGACTTCCATAATCTTTGTGCAACCAAACAAATTACACAAGCAAATGACTTCCATAATCTTTGTGCAACCAAACAAATTACACAAACAAAAGTCTTCCATAATCTTTGTGCAACCAAACAAATTACACAAACGAATGACTTCCATAATCTTTGTGCAACCAAACAAATTACACAAACAAATGACTTCCATAATCTTTGTGCAACCAAACAAATTACACAAACAAAAGACTTCCATAATCTTTGTGCAACCAAACAAATTACACAAACAAAAGACTTCCATAATCTTTGTGCAACCAAACAAATTACACAAGCAAATGACTTCCATAATCTTTGTGCAACCAAACACATTACACAAACAAATGACTTCCATAATCTTTGTGCAACCAAACAAATTACACAAACAAAAGTCTTCCATAATCTTTGTGCAACCAAACAAATTACACAAACGAATGACTTCCATAATCTTTGTGCAACCAAACAAATTACACAAACAAATGACTTCCATAATCTTTGTGCAACCAAACACATTACACAAACAAATGACTTCCATAATCTTTGTTCCTTGTCAGAAACAAAAAAATTACATGGATATAAAAGTGCCTAGTTAATGAAATATTCAGTTACGTTACAGAGGCTGGCGACCTTACTCCGGATAGCAACAGGTCAGGGTTGGAACTTTGAAGTGACCCTGTGTGCGTGGCGTAGGGAGGTATTTACATGCCACATCGATCTTGTCTGATTATATTTGAAGCTGTAGGTGTATATTTTATTGGAATTCACGTTACGTGATAAGCTGGAGTTTACTGAAAACCTTACGGTTACAAATTGACTGACTTGACTTACAAAATCAGTAAAGGCTCTCCATGTTACAATCAGATGGACGACTTCTATTGAGCTCTAAAACCTTTAGCTAGTAGGTACTTTATACTTTTCAATAGTAATCGGCTTTTTTAGATCGCTGATCAAAAAAGTCCTTCCTAATTTCAATTGAAAACGAAATAAGTTCATCATAATAATAACCACATTATGACTATTATAATTTTGTTATATTTTTATTTTATGAGGTTTTTGTTTTTAGTTTTAATTGCAATTAATTTATTTTTTACTTTTTTGGATTTAATTGATTGACAATAATTTGGAATATAATTTATTGATGTTAATTTGTAATTTAAAAATTAAAATAATTATGTAACAAAACTGATAACGACCTTTATAGGAAACGTGCACGGCGTAGTCTGTGCCATCTAGTGGAGTAAATTCGAAACTTTTACCCTTTATAAACTTGTCATTGACATTTCCGAGCCACATAGGTACGAGTATGTATACACACACGTATCATGCACACATGCAGCTCGCGTTACGTAAACTGCCATCTAGTGAGTGAAACCCGCAACTTGTACTGTATAAATACTAGACTTTGACGCTCCCTTATCAAAAACTTGTGCCAAAACTAGCTCATTAGGTCACAATCCCCGCTATCTTTCATCCCCTTTTCCAGCGATTCTTCAATCCCACAAAAGGTAAGGCCTCAAAAAGCCGACCAAGCCTAACAAGTCTTTGATCTTTATCTATGCCTTCAGCTACTATTGTGTTTCTGGAAACTAGTTCACAGTTATAAAGACCTGATCTGATATTGTAGGTATCTATACTGTTACATAAAATTTGTTGATTGGTTGTATTTAGGTTCCACGAAGTTAATATAGCAAATTGGTTTCTAATATTTAGTAATGACAAAGAAGATTGATTGATTACTTACCATTTTAAAATATAAATAATTAGTACACTTACCTGTACTTTATTTGTAAAATTAGTACAGGTAAGTGACTTTTCATAGATAACTGTCTGCTCAATTAGCACTTCAGAAAGTCACAAACACATTGAATTACATATGCAGAAACTTCACATCACTTATAGTAAAAGTAAAAAAACCGGCCAAGTGCGAATCGTGCCACGCACAGTGTAGGGTTCCGTAGTCACCAAATCAAATCAAATCAAAAGTCATTTATTCAAACTAGGCTGTGAACCAGCACTTTTTGAATGTCAAAGTTCTACATAAAGACAGTCCCCCAAAAAACGCCCGCCCGTCACCACTTCCTAGTGTTTTAGCTGTGAAGAAGAAGTGGCCAACCAACACCCCAGCAACACATCTGTCTGTTAAGTTTTAAGAACTTGAATCTATATAATTCTAAGCAACAATCTTAACATTATGTAAAACAGAAAAATAAATATATGTCGTCTAAAATATAATCATAAAATTAAATAATCCGCCACTTGCCAGCTAGCACACTCAATCATGCCATTAAAAACAAACTCAAGCATAAACACTAAACCAAATTAAAGAAGCCTCCATACATAACTGGTGTGCCTGCTTACAAGAACAAAGATTGAAACTATCAAAGGGCTGTGATTCGAAGCCACAAGTGATGAACTAGGGCCATCACACTAAATTTGGTAGACAATTATTATATGAACTCATATAATCTGTTATAACCATAAGCTAAATATGGAGAAAGAACATCAAGTGTAACATTGTCTTGCGTTCAACACAGCGACCAACTATTATTATCTTCTAAGTAGTCGTTGTTGGAATAGTATGCTTTCGAACAGAGACTAGATTTAACTTTAGTTTTAAATGCATTAAAAGGCAAGTCAAGAAAAGAACGGGGTAGCTTATTGTAAAATTCGATACCGAGACCCTCAAACGAACCATGAACCCTACGAACACGGTGGGAAGGAACATGAAGTTTATACTTATTTCTGGTGTTAAAATTGTGGATATCACTGGTCTTTTTGTACAAATGTATATTTTGTCTAATGTATAATATGTTTGCAAAAATGAATTGAGATGCCACCGTGAGAATTCCAATCTCTTTGAAAATTTCTCGTAAAGAAACTCTTGACCCTAACCTATAGATTGCTCGTACAGCACGTTTTTGTAAAACAAATATAGGCCTGATATATGTGCGCCCCATTGAAGTTTGGAATCAACAGTTATACCCAAAAAAACTGCCGAGTCCACAGTTTCAAGCACTTCTTTATTTAAGATGACATTAGGTCCTAGATTTATAACATTAGGTAAGGCAAACTTTATACATTTAGTTTTCTTAGCATTAAGAACTAAGTTATTTGTCGTAAACCAATCCGTATCCATTGAGAGAGCGCTATCTACGTTATCAAAATCATTTCTATTCCTATCTACTTTAAAGATAAGAGAGGTATCATCTGCAAACAGTACTACGTCACAGATACCCTTTAAAAAATATGGTAAATCATTAATATACACCAAAAACAAGAATGGTCCCAATATCGAGCCTTGAGGCACACCTAAATGATTTATTTATTTATTTATGCACACACAAAAACAATTACAAGAGAAAAATGAACAAATACAGATAGAAGAGCACAAAGGTGCTGCTTATTTCAAAAGAAATATCTTCCAGCAGACCTGCGACTGGAAAGTTGGTTGAGAAATGTAGACACAGTGTGTATAAATAGATATAGAAACATAAAATAGACTAGAATACATAAATATTTCATACATAAAATATACCTAATACATAATTAAATATAAAATAAATATCAATAATAAATTTAATCACGGAATGGTGGAGAGGTAATGCTCTTTGACTAGTTTCTTGAATTGGTAGACAGTTTTAGAATCACGGATATTAGGTGGAAGTGAGTTCCACAATCGTACCGCATGAACAGCGAAGGAGTGGGAATAGAAGTGGGTTTTATGGGATGGGAAATTGAGATGATGCTTAAGGCGGGATCTACAAGGGGCGTCGGCAGAGCGAGTGAACGAAAAACGATCACGCAGGTAGCCAGGATATTTAGGATTACAAAGGATGTTGTACAGGAGACATAATATCCGAGTGTTCCTTCGAAGACGGATAGGGAGCCACTTGAGATCCTTGCGAAACTGAGAAACATGGTCGAATTTCCTTAGACCAAAAACAAAACGAATGCACAGGTTTTGCAAGCGCTCAAGCTTGTTTAAGAGCTCCTCAGTGGCATCCAGATAGCAGGCATCAGCGTAATTAATGATCGGCTGAATTAAGGTTTGAGCTAAAGTATTTTTAGTTTTAAAGGGTAAGAAACTTTGCAGGGATTTTATAGAGTGGAAGGTGAAGTGTACTTTACGACTAACCTCGTTCACTTGAGCTCGCCAAGAAAGGTTGTTGTCAACTAAGACACCGAGATTCTTAGCCAAGTCGGTGTATGCAATGATTGAGCTGTTAAGGGATAATGGCGTCAATGTGGAAACGTCAAGCGCAGTGCGGTAATACCGACTGCCTATGATCATAGCCTGGGACTTGGAAGGATTAATCTGTAGCCCGTAAGACTTAGCCCATTGATTAATACGCTCCAGGTCATGATTCATGGCATTGACCGCTGAGTCCGCGTCAGCAAGCAAGAAATGACGATAAAGCTGCAAATCGTCTGCGTAAAGATGAAAATTAGAAGTGATAACCTTAGTGACAGTATTAATGAAAATAGAGAAAAGCAGTGGAGAGAGAACGCCACCCTGAGGAATACCAGCAGTGAGATCACTCCAATCAGAGAAAATCTCGTCAAGGCGAACACACTGAGAGCGACCCCGAAGGTAAGAGTCAAGCCAGGATAAGGCAGAGGAAGAGAAGTTAATAGAACGAAGGACTCCAAGCAGTATGTCAAAATCCACTGAGTTGAACGCACAACTGAAATCAAGTAGAACTAATAAAGTAAGAGATTTATTGTCCATAGCCCAGCGGATGTCGTCAGTGACTTTCAGAAGTGCAGTTACAGTGCTGTGACCAGCACGAAAGCCAGATTGTAAAGGGGAAATAAGAGCCTTTGACGTTAGGTATCTAGAAATTTGACCATGAACAATGTGTTCGAGAACTTTAGAAAGAAAAGGTAGGATGGAGATGGTCTGAAATGAGAGAAGGACGAAGGATTGTCTATTTTGGGAAGAGGTATTATGTGTGCCTGTTTCCAGGCTGAAGGAAATGTGCCAGAGAATAAGGAATAATTGAAAATATGAGTGAGAATGGGAAGCAGTTGAGGGAGAACAGGTAATATCATCCTGGAACACAGATTGTCATGGCCCACAGCAGAAGAGGAGATAGCAAGAAGAGATTTTTTAACATCATCTTCAGAGACAGAACTAAGATTAAAAATTGGACAATTCGGTAACGGCAATTTGGAAAGCTCAAGCAAAGTAGAAGTTTTGACACTTAGGTCCAGAGAGACAGGAGGAAGAGAAAAGTGCCTATTAAGAGCACTCAGGTCAACATCTTTACACGTGTTAGTAGGAGATTTGCCGATACCGACTGACTTCAGGAATTTCCAAACCTGGGAGGACTTGCGATCTACAAGAGATTCATGAAAGTAGCGTCTTTTTGCATCTCGACACAGACGATTGCAGCTGTTACGCAGAGCTTTGAACTGAACAAGATTTTGTTCCGTGGGTCTACGCCTGTACCTACTCTTCGCCTTGTCCTTACAAGCAATAGCACTTTTTATTGCCGAAGTCATCCACGGAGCAGGATTATGTTTAATTTTTATCCGCCGACGCGGAGCATGTTTCTCATATAGACTCAGCAGTTTGCAATTGAAGTTGTTCACTTTATCATCGACACTGGCGCTTTCGCTAACAGAGGTCCAGTCGATATCACCTGCATCACGCGTCAACGCCTCCAGATCTATACCATTATAATTACGAAGATAGCAGAAGCGGGGTTTACGTTTGGGAGGTCGGATACGATATGAAAGATAGATAAGGTCATGATAAGAGAAAGTCGCAGTGAGCTGCCCAAACTCAGCAACATTGTGAGGCGAAGATACGATCATTAAGTCCAGAAGAGAAGGTGTACAGTTTGGAAAGTTATGGGTCGCAGAAAGAGGTAAAATATCAAGATTAAAAGAAGATAAGAGAGAACGGAGTTTGTGTGAACGTGAGTCATCTCTAAGCAAACATGTATTAAAATCACCCATTAAAATAACATGCTCGTACGATGGGCAAAGATTATTTAAAGATGATTCTAACGAGTCAAAGTAGTCGATGTGTAGATTAGGGGAGTAGAATACCGCAAGCAAAATTTTGGAGTGATGTACGGTAATCTCCAGGAACAAGGATTCAGCCGACCCAGAGTACTGAGAAGGAGATGCACTAATAATTTTGTGCGGTATATCAGCACGTACGTAAATGGCGACACCACCACCCCCCTTGCCGGTCCTGTCATTTCTGACAAGAACAAATCCAGGCAGAGCATAGTGCGTAGAAAGGAGAGAAGGCTTAAGAAAGGTCTCTGATATTAGGAGTGCATCAAGATGAGCACAACTAAAGGATGCCAGAAGATCGGAGTAGTGTCCAGGAACACTCTGAGCATTAATATGAGCTATGTGCAAGTTGTTAGGATAATTAGTAAAAAGAGTGGAAATGTTGTCATGCAAAGAACGAAGCGGAGTCTCACTTACCGCACTAATAAAACTACAATTCGAAGAAGTACAAGAGAAAAAACTGTCATGTAAGTCAACTGGATCATCCATATATATATATACGTAAGTACAATAAATAAAAATAAATAATATAAGACTAACTCTAATACACAAAAACCAATTAAAAACAAAATTTATAGGCTGATTGCTTCAAAAACACAACCACCCTAGCTCACTGGTGTGTTGGAAGAAATTTACATCAATTTAAACAAACAATGTTATTGAAAACAACACAACTGCCATATGTATGTATGCTTGAGAACTGACAATGCAACCGTTTTAATCTGGAACGTAACAATTTACGTCAAGGTCAATGTCAAAATGACAATGACAGTTTAGTCCGATTGACTTGTCACATGTGTCACAAATTCACAATAAAGAAGAGTGATTATTAAAATATTTGTACCGACATCTTATTAAGTAATTCAGAATTACAATGAGGGTGATACAGAGAGAACAAATGTTTAAAGTACCGGCACAAAAACTAGGAAACACGTACACTCATGCAACATCAAGAACCGACCCGCCGACGGAACAGGTCAACAACATTAATTACGGCGGCGCACCTTTCTTTGACCTCTTGAGGGTGTGGCAGTAACCTCAGGCGGGCTGCCAATCCTTGGGGTAATTTGTTTCACAGACTGCGCAGCGTTATCAGCGTCGCAAGAAGTCCCACGGTACTGCGAAACCAGTACTCGAAGTTCACCTGGAGTTTCAATCTTGTGACGCTTAGAATCGGGGGTGACGATCACAATCCTGCCCTCCACCGACCAGTAACTCGCCACCCCAAAATGTTTGCGAGCGTCCATGAAAGTGCGGTGTCTAGTGTGCGTCAAGAATTCGGAGATGGTGATACCTGTACCTTTCAGTGATTTCTTGCTTTCCCAAATCACGTGACGGTGCTCAGTAGTGTAAAGCCTGACCAGGATAGGCCGAACCCTACCCCGTGTAGAACCCAGTCGATGGCAAACATGGATATTGTTCTTCCCAATCTCGGACAAGCACATTTTGTCGGTTAATATCTTGTGAACCACATCAGGCAACTTTTCACCAGGATGCTCTGCGACCCCATGAAACAAAAGTACTTTTCGCCGCATCAGGGTTTCATGTCTGTCGAATCCAACGGACAGCATCTCTATTTGGCTCCTAATTTTGGAGAGTGCCTGCCATACAAAAGTCTTAAATTCAGCGAACTCACTTGACAGTGCTGCAACATCCAGCCCAGGCTGAGTTTCAGAGGATGCATTCTTAAGTTTGGTCTCATACTGTGTCATTCTTGACATGAACAGCTGCTCCAAATCTTCCAAACTAGATGCAAGTTTAGTATCCATAGTGTGCTTGAAGAAGTAAGTAGTTGAAAGATATCAGAGAGACTTGGTAATAGTATATAGTGAGCAAAGGGTGGTAGAGATCAATAAATTGTATTTAAAACATTAAATATTCAGTTAAAAATAAATTAAAATATATAAAAACTTGGAGCTATCAAAAATGCGTGTTTACTCTGTGTCTACCCACACAATTTTTGATCTGGTAGCCCGGAAGACTTAACACCATTGATATCTACACATTGGAACCTATTACATAAATATGAATCAATTACATTTAGAGCTTCGTTTTGGAGACCATAATGACGCAGCTTACGCAAAAGCGTGTCATGGTGTACGCAATCAAAAGCTTTGGAGAGGTCACAGAAACCCATTACAACATGTGTTCTTAGGAGGGGGCTTTATGTTCATTACTATGAACATATTATGTGAGTTCACGGTTTAATGGCCAGCAACGTTTATAAACAGGCCCACATAGGATGACGGTAACTGTAGAAGGAATAAAAAAATCCAAATTCATTGCACTAAACTCTTTCTAGAAGTGCTAATTTTTAATATGTCGCAAACTAATCACTGAATCAAAAATTAGTCTTGCCAACCGGGGCTCATGCTCTTGAAAGACCTATCCAACAATATCCCACACGATAGGATAGACATGAAAAAAGGACCAGCGGCTTTACGTGCTTTTCGAGGCACGGGAGTGTCACACTACCAATTTTCAAACTCCGGGTTGCTACTACGTAGGTAATTCATAATGGAAAAATCGGCCAAGTGCGTGTCGGGCCACGCGCAAAGTAGGGTCCCGTAGACCCTACTTCACCTAAGTATTTTTTTTTTCTTAACAAGAAGAAACATTTTATTAGTTCGGCGACTATTACTCTAAAACAAACAGAGCTAATATAGCCGTAATAGTTTTCCTATTAATTTCGTTATAATAATATAAACTACTCTGCCGTGAATTTTTTCTCATATCCTAAAGCAACCATTTAGCTGGCAGGGAGGGGACACTTGACTCTAACAAAAACTGGCCAAGTGCACTTCAGACTTCACACATTTAGGGTTCCGTACCAAATGTATTTTTGACTATTTGTATGGCTTTGGGTCAACAAGATGCTTATACTGTGAAAATTTGAAGACTGTAGCTCCTACCGTTTGGCTGTAAAACCTATGGGACAGACGACGGACAGACAGGCAGACGGACACGTGAGTGGCAGCAATAGGGCTCCGTTTGGACCCTTCGGTTACGGAACCCTAAAAATTAGCAATTTAAAGCTTAATTTTACGCAAACGGATCCCTGAATCGAAAAATGGATTTCACAAACCCCAATGACACCCCACACCATGTGATGGACGAGAAAAAAAATTATAATAATGTAATAATAATAATAATCTTTATTTGTACATTTACACTTGCAAAATTTAGAATACAGCTACAAAAACATAATGTTGTACATGGTGACAATCAAAAACACGAACTGCTGCCTCCTAAACTAGGCAAAAAGCCTGTGTTTTAGGAGCCAAAGTTCCTCCAGGAATATCTATTATAAATAGACAACATTGCAAGTAAAATTAACATAACACAATACAATACATCATTTGAATAAATTATCATTATTAAATTAAAAATTTGAATAGTTTAAGAAAAAGGAAAATTATTAAATTAGATTAGTAAATAAGTAATTAAATTATTAAATTACAATTAATCATAAAACACATTTTAGACACATACATGATTAATAGATTCAGTAGTAAACATTAAAATTTCTTTAAGTGACGATTGTAAGAAGATTCTCAGTTTCTTCGTACGTTAACTTCTGCAACCATTTGGAAAGTTTGATTTTTACTTCGTGTTTAGTGAACGGATAGATTGAGATGACTTTATTTATTTTATTATAGAGTCGTGAGCTAGTTGCCTCACATTGACGACTGGCAAACTTGGAACGGCATGGTACTGTATCACAAACGGGAAGGCCTCTGCGTCTTTTTAGCCTGACGGCGTCTAGGCGAAGCGTGGAGTGTTTTCGTAGTACAGCACGGAGCACAAAGAGCTGTCTTACGGTCAAGACTTCGGCCTCAGAGTAAAGTTCCTTAGTCGGGAAGTCCCTACGCTTAAAGTACATGACCTTCAAGATCGCCCTTTGCGCTCTTTCCACTTTAAGTAGCCAGGATTTGTGGGTTCCACCCCAAACCGGTACACAGTACAATACAATCGACTGGCAAAGGCTCCGATAAACCAGCATGGCTGTTTCAGGATCCACGGAGTGCCTAAGCTCTTTAAATATATAAATTAACTTTCTGATCCGTGTGCAAAGAGCTTCGATGTGCGGTTGCCAGCTTAATTTGTAATCAAGATGGACTCCCAAATATTTAATGTCTGGAACCAAGGACAGAGATGGACAGTTACAAATTGGGGGGTCACCTGAGCAAATATGGGCTTTAATCGATTCTGATCCCTGTGGAGGAGTTACTTTGTTAGGCAAGGAAAATCTTATGATTTTTGTTTTTGCTACGTTCATGGTTAGCAAATTTTCTGAGAGCCACTCCATCACAAAACGAAGTGATTGTTCCGCTCTCCTCCTTGCTCTGTCCCAGTCAGTGTCATAAACCACTAACGCCGTATCGTCGGCGTAAGTAAATATGTCACAGTTGGGAATGTGAGCTCGACACAGGTCATTGATATAAAGCAGGAAGAGAGGAGGCCCAAGGATGCTACCCTGCGGAACACCAAAACGAATAATCTGATCACTACTCGTTGTGCAGTCGACCTTAATGCGTTGAGTTCGATTCGACAGATAATCCTTAAATATGTCCAATGCGAGGCCGCGAATTTCAACGTTTTCCATTTTTGTGATTAGGGTGGGAACAGAAACCGTGTCAAACACCTTGGATAAGTCGAGGAAGACACCGTAGCATTTAATACCTTTGTCTAAGTAGTTGACTACAGTTTTGGTAAGATCAGCTACAGCATCCTCCGCCGAGACTCCAGGCCTACGAGTAAATCCATATTGGTTGCCCGCAATGGTTTTGTGTTTGCTGAGATACACAGTGAGGCTGTTATTATGGATCCTTTCAAGGATCTTCGAGAGAGAGCTAAGTACGGAGATTGGGCGATAGTTTGTTACATCGGTTCTATCCCCACCCTTGAAAATCGGGTGGACCACTGCTTTTTTAAAGCAGTTCGGAAAGATTCCGGAATCAATAGCACGATTGAAGATGTGCATAATGGGGGATGCTAAAACAGACCTGGATTGCATCAGCACCCTTGCTGGAATGTTATCATAGCCAGTGGCACAGTCAGAACGCAAGGTACCGATCAAAGTTTCTACTTGCGCTTCATCAACTGGGAGTATGACCAGAGACTCGCATGGAGGTGCTTGATGCGGGATTTTTGCATCATGGTTAGCTCTTGAAAGAGGCGCGACTTGAGAGGCTAGTTTACAACCTATACCAGTGAAGTAGCTGTTTATATAGTTTACAGAGGTTTTAGGATCGTTAGTGATTTGTAGAAGCTCCTTGGCGGATTGCGGTTGAAAGGTGGAGCTTGTTATAGCCTTAATTGCCTTCCAAGTAGCTTTAGAAATGTTTATAGTTTATCGCTTTGTCGGCGTAATTAATATGTATATCCATGCCTAATTATAGCTTTCTAGTACTAAAAAGCTAAGCTCTGCTAAGCTGCGGACGGACAGACAGACGTACATGGCGAAACTATAAGGGTTTCTTGTTGACTACCGAACCCTAAAAACCCAATAGCAAGTTACGGTAGGTACCTTTCTTCTTAATTGGCGATCAGGTTTAGTTACAATAAGCACACACTGCCTTACTCTTCCGAAAATACAGGTGTGAATTTACATTGCTATAAGACGCTATAAAACTCAAAAATTCGATGCAAAAGTTTTAAAATCTTGTAACTTTTACTCTTACAGGGTTTCTCGGTTCTTTAAAACAAATGAAAATGTTTGAATAAGTCTGCAAGGGTTGTAAAGTCGTTGTTTGATGTTTTAATCCCTCGTGTTCCGAAGTTTTAGGCAAAGGTAACACGAACCTTGAGGCTGTTTTTGCCTGACTATGGCGAAGCCAAAAGAGGGTAATGTGTTTAAGTTTGTATCAGAACATTTCATACTAGCTGCTACCGATGCCTATACATAAAACCACGCATGTTTCTGGATTAAAAGCCACTCAGTCACTTAGTCACTCGTCTCTTTCTATTAGTGGAAAAAAAAATTCAAACCAGAAAACAAAAATATCTCTTCATTATAATTATATATTCATGTTTGTGAACGCACACACGATACAGAGCGTAATTCATAGTGTGTGGTAACGTATTATAAAAAAAATTAAACTTAGTTTAAAAGACGCCTTTACACTGTATTGCCATCGCGACTCCAAAAAAACACCACCTTTAAAAACGTTCATGATATGCTAACAACACTGTGGGTCCAACTCGCTAGTTAGTGGATCGACGGATATGATAACAACACCGCTACTCAATGTTCCTCATAGTCAGCATCAGATTGCTGCGTCACCGATAAGCACGCCTGTCTCCATAGCTAAGGCTTACTACAAACTACACGTCCATAGGGTGACTTTTAATTCATCAATTGGGGCTAAAACTACTCATGAATATGAACAATTTTTAATATAAGATAAACCCAAAAATGACGAAAAATAAATCAGCTGTCCTTTTTTTTCGTCGGGAAATCATCCAATGACTTTTCCCGCTCTGGGTGGAGCGCGAGGGCGTGTCAGACTTTTACTGACTAAAACCCATTTTCCTTCAGGAGTCTCTGTGCCAAGGGCCGCGGTAACTCTATTTCGACTGTGACCAACATTTTTCCGAGTTATGCGTATTTAATGCTTATTTTTTTCATTATGGTTCTATAAAAAAAGACTTTTTACAAAAAAAAACAACCGACTTCCAAAAAAGAAATTACTCTAAAAATTAAAAAATAACTTTAATTTTGGCAGTCGGTGTTAGTATTTTACTTCTTCGTTATTTGACACCGACTACCGAAATAAAAGTTATTTTTTAATTTTTAGAGTAATTTCTTTTTTGGAAGTCGGTTGTTTTTTTTTGTAAAAAGTTTTTTATTTTTCACTTTTTTGTTGTTATACCCTAGAACTAAAAACCCCAATAACATGGAACGTGGAATTTAAACATTTGGAGAACACCAAAACGTCATCGAGGTACGCGTATTTTTCGTTTTTGTTCAGTTTCTCAAGAAGGGCTGAAGCAATTTCGATAAAATTTATATGGGACCACCTCGGGAGTATATTCTTACGGATAAAACAAGAATTTTGAAAATCGGTCTACAACTGACGGAGAAATCGGCGGACATACATAAAAAAAAAAAAACATACATACAGTCGAACATAGAACCTCCTCCTTTTTCGAAAGTCGGTTAAAAATTTCGTCTCATTCATGGTTTACTTCTACTTAAAGATTACAAGTGGATTAAAAGTCACCTTGTAGATTACGGTTAGTCATAATAACATGTGCTAATTTGTACAACCATTGACCGACTGAAATTCAAACTACATAATATTTTTTCAAGGATTTCAAAATTCGTGATTGCTCGAGACGTGTGACCTCAGTTAGGTACTAATTGGTTATAAGCAAGGATTAGCACCTTACTTAGGCATCATGATTTCTGTATTTCAGACTACAGGTTGTTCAACGAATATATTATGCTATTACTTCGGTAGTGCAGGGTCACTTTTCATAGGTAGTGATGGCCAAGAGTAAGTAATGCCAGGTAGTAGCAGTAGGTATTCATAAATGCCAATTGGAAATCTTTAAGTCAAGAGTGAATAGGTTACTTCTAGGCAAGCGTGCTCCATCTTCGACCGCATCATCGCTTCACATCAGGTGAGATAGTGGTCAAACGCGAGCCTATCAAACATAAAAAAAAAAAAAAAAAAACTGCCCTAATATTAAACCAATATGTAGCTACATAAAGTAAGCTTTATAAAGTACATAAGTTTGGCTAGTTTTAACGGATAATTAATTACACTAACTGGTGGTAGGTTTCGATCGATGGCTTGCGACCACCCACTGGGCAAAGACGTACCGCCAAGCGGCCTGGCCGTGTTCCGGTACGATGCTCAGTGTAGCCAATCCAGAGGAGTTGGGTCGAGATAGTTGTTCCATTGCAGGCAGACCAACCAGGTCCCAAAATTTGTATGGATAAAATATCGACTAGTGCAACCTTAAAGGGCGAAGCGCCAGAAGAAATTCAAGTTTTCTTTCGTTTTTTGCAATTTTTAGGTCAGTATCAGGTTGTATATTGATCAAAATATGATTCGCGGCAGTAGCAAGTGAGTATTTACAGAACTGTAATCATTAAAATCATCAATACGTCCTTTTAAGTTCATAATAGATGTAAGGAATAACTATTTCATGAAATCAAGACATTTGACATCAATTATATCTGAGAGAGTTGTATTGATGATTTTAATTATTATAATTCTATTAATAAATACCTAGGTAGGTACTTGCTACGGCCGCGAATCATATTTTGACCAACATATAACCTGACACTGACCTGCAAATTGCAAAAAACGTGAGAAAATTTGAATTTCGCGGGCTATTCTGTCCATATTTTCACCATTAGGAGCTATTAAGTAATTAACTTCTCAAACGTCCAAACATACAATCTTTCACATTTACAAAACAGGGTTTTAATAAAGGATTTTAGGACAGCGCCACATATTTAACAGTGTATACTCACTGAACAATGTTAATTAAATGACCAACGCGGAACTAATTAGCGTTTCTGTGATCGTTTCATTAAAATAGGCGTTTGTGTGTCAATGCTTCTAATTTTAATTTAACCACGACTGGTGTCGGCGATAGTCTAGCTGATGCGAAAGTGCTGGCAATTTGCATGTCAAGTAATGTGTGTCACTATGCAAGTACAGTGCACAATATTAGTTACATAATACTATTGAAAAACCACTATTTCTAGACACACAAATCTATCTGGCTGAATAAACTAGCTGACCCGACAAACTTATATGAGTTTTCCGAGAACTGTCAAACGCTCGAACAGTCAAATGCGCGAAGTTTAAATAGTCTTTAAGTTTTCTGCAATTTTCCAATTTTCTTAATTTTTTTTACATAAGAACCTTCTACAAAGTATTACAAAACTTAAAAAAAGACGAAGGAAATCGGCAAATCTAAGTTATGGCGTGGCCAAGGGAAATAGGGATTCATTTTTATATGTATGTCGCAGTCATCTGGTTGAATTAGCCAGTCAATTGGTATTAAACGCCGGCATTTAATTATATGGCTAGGCCGATAGTTAATTCCACCAGAATCACTCAACGCTTAACAACTTGGCGTATTGAAAGTCAGCTCTTTGAAGATTGACCAAGACTCACCCAAGTGAATAAAAATTACTTCAAGCTAAATGAAAAATGATTAAAATGTTTATTTATTAGTGATTCCATTTATTTAAAAGGAGTAGTCGGAGCCCCACTTCACGGGGCTCAATGGTTTAGAACAAAATAACCACAAAGGGGATGGCGGGGTCTGAGTTCGCTCGCTCGCAGAGCTTGTGATAATAATCAAGGTATCGAGACACCAATGTCAAAGTGAAAAAGTCCTTTAGATAGGTTGTTCGAGCAACTAACTAAAACTAACATAAATCAATCTGCCTAGCCTTTTCCCAACTAGTTTTGGGTCGGCTTCCAGTCTAACCGGATGCAGCTGAATATTTACAATGTAAAAAGTATTTACATGGAGCGACTGCCTATCTGACCTCCACAACCCAGTTACGGGTAATACGATACCCCTTGGTAAGACTGATTGTCCGGCTTTCGGGCTTCTGACGACCCGTAACGACTGCCAAAGATCCACGATTTACAGCCGAGACCAACGACTTAACGTGCTTTCCGAGACACGGAGGAGTCTCGGTATGTAAAGATGATCCGGCAAGCGTAGCTTAACCTGATGGATTGACTCGTACAGCTCGACTTTAGCCACGAGCTGCTCTAAAACTAACATAAATAAAAAAATAAAATAAACATAAACTTTTTTTAAAACAATCTTTTTACGTATTCCTCTCAGCAGACTTTTTTTCTTGTTACCCATAACACGGGAATCAAAACATTAGGAGTCTGCCATATTGTATTTAGAATGACGTCACTTAGGTAACCGTGCATTGTCAACCAAACATTTCGTCACATCGTCACTCCCTCGTCCGTGCGTCACTGCGGGGTGCCAACTGAAAACCAGCGCTGGGTGTCCAACGCCCAGCAAATGCTGAGATGGTAACCCTTTCGGTATGGGCACGCTCAGCACAATTTTATTGTTTTTTTGTGTACTTCTTTTTTCCTTTTGTTTGTTGCTGTTGTGTTGTGTCTGTGTCGAATAAATGATTTCTATTCTATTCTATTCTATTCTATACATCCAGTCACCTATTACAAAAACAAGGATAACTATTTTAAAATTCTGTTGCAAGTTTAGATGCATATAATCTAACAAGGTAAGCTAACTTAAACCATGTAAAACCTTCAAATCCCTAAACGTATCTCCTGTCTTGCAGTCTTTTAGAGATTGCTCACATAGGTTGTCTACAAGAGATTGCTTTCTGCAGTCAGACCGCCTATTTTATAGGTACACTTGTTTTTCTCAATGCCTATATGCCATCCTTGTTTATTCCTCTGCACTTTGTGCCAGTTAGAGCAGTGTAAGCATAGTTTAACCTGTGAAGCCCCGCAACTCACTGGTGAGTCGGACGAAAAAAAACAAAAAAAAAAAAAATTAAAGAGAAAAAAAAAAAAATATCGGCTGTCAACCCGGGTTGTCGTCGGGGTTCAATTTGACAACCCAGATTTGGCCGCGGGGCTTCACAGGGAATACAATAATAGTAATGTGGAATATTATTATATTATTATTATTATTAATTCTTTGTGTAAGGAGCTGCGATCTCAAATTTGAGCCCGACACAGATACCTACCATTTTGACATGACTCACTTATGATGTCTACACAGACAACCGGCAGACAAATACTATAACTTCTATCAAAATCAAAATATTAAAAAAAAATAAGGATGAAAGGTATAAACAATTTATCTATACTGTTAGCAGAACTTATTGTGAGTAGTGGTGGTACCGACCAATTCCTATAAAAACGAGCGCTCGATCGAGTATCGTCCATTTTTGCTGCTCAGTCATCAAACGGTAAGGTTGTCGGTACCTACGCTATTTTACAGTAACTTCGTTCCATATTTTACTATAGTGTGTTTTATTTCTATTGCTTCTTATTTTGAATATTAACGGTTGTTTGTGATTGCTCGAGTTCTGATGATTCATTGAATTATTGTTAAATTAAGTCTATTTTGAAATATATTAGTTTTAGGTTGATTGAAGTTGTATTTTTATATTTGTTTTTCCCTTCTGGTTGCTAAAATCAGAAGTGGGATTCAACTTATTTGCTCACAATTATTAGCCTTGATACTTATACAAACAGCCGTTGGTTTCAAATAAGAATGCCACGTGAAGAGCTAGTTAGGACGCCGCCTCGCTCTGGGGCTAGGCGTAGCCGTCGCAGTGAATCTCGACAAGACCATAGGCATGGTTCACGATCGCCTCACGATAGAACACGTTCACGCCGCGTTAGAACTCGTTCACGGTCACACCATAGTAGAAATAGTTCGCATTCGCGTCGTGACGGGACTCGCTCGCGTTCACGTAATGACATAAGTCGTTCACGATCACTTCGCAACCGCTCACGTTATGGTTATCATAGTTCGCGAGAAAGATCTAGGTCACGTACACATCATCGTCGTAGTAAATCTCGATCCTACCCTCATGATGCTTCTGTGAAAAATGTGTTGGGCACTATTATGTCGCGATTGACTGCTATTGAGGAGAACACCGCTAGTGGTTCGCGTGTTACGGCGTCAATTCGTGACAGTACACCTCCGTTAAATAAAAATAATGTTTCTACTACCCAAGCGCTTGTTGAAGCATTGGGGGTATTGACAAAAAACAAGTCTAGCAACTATTACGTTTCAAATTTTGATCCAGCTATAAACAATTTTGAGGTGTGGTGTAACGAAGTGGACAGGGCTAGGCATGTGAACCATTGGGATGATCTCGAGTGTTTCTCGCGTGTGGCTCATTGTTTGAAAGGTGACGCAAAGACCTGGCTAAACGAGTGGGCTACAAATGATCGTTCATGGTCTAATTTCGTGAAAGAATTCAAGTCGTTGTGTCCGCGAAAGATTAATTATGCCCTAACTCTTCATGAGGTCATAAATACCACGTCTGACAAGTTTTCGTCATACGCAGAGTATGCTCGTCGTTCGTTATTAAAATTACGTTTAGTAAAAGGGTTAAGCGAAGAGCTTATGGTTCAAATAGTGGTTCAGGGTATCAGTGATGTACAGGTACGCGCAGCAGCTATCAATGCTGACCTAACGTCAGAAAACTTAGTTTCCTTTTTAGCTACTTATGTAAAACCTATTCGTAAATTTGATATTCGTAACCTAGATAAATCTGCGTCATCTGGTAATACGACTAAAAGGCGTAATTCTAACGGTCCTAGTAGATCTGATAACAAATGTTTTCATTGCGGTCAAACAGGGCATTATAAAGATAAGTGCCCCAAGAATCGTAATGTTAATGATAAAGACGGTAGTAGTAATAATGTTAAACCTACCTGTTCTTTCTGTAAGAAGATAGGGCATAAAGAGAGTGACTGTTTCGCTAAGGCTCGGACTGAGTAAGTAACAATAACAATCAGCGTAGGATAACAACGATATAAGTACAGCCGTGATACAGGGTATACCGGTTGATATTCTTATAGATAGTGGTGCACTCAATGTATCGTTGATATCAGCAGCGGTAGTAAGTTACTTCTCCGGTCCGCGTAAACAAATCAAATGTTCTTTGAAAGGAATAAGCGATAAAGAGATTGTTGCTCACGAGTACATCACTTTAACTGTCGAGTTTAGTAACATTGCACTTGAAGTAGATTTTGTCATAGTACCCACGTCGTGTATGAATACGCCTATTATCATAGGGACTGACGTACTAAATCGCGATGTCGTCACGTTTATTCGTACAAAACATGGATAGTACCTGACTCGTACACCGGATATTGTCCTAAAAGTAAATACTGTGAGTTTTAATGAACCTGACAAAATAAATACGCCTCTAAAAGGTGCGGAACTTGTTAAGTTGATGGGTGTGATAGATGAATTCTCTCCGTTTTAATATCCCGGACCGCCACCACTACGGTGAAAACTGGAAGAATGCACATCAAACTGACTATTGACGTACCTGTGGCATACCATCCATATCGTTTGTCGTACCAAGAGAAACTTAAGGTTCGCGAGATATGTCAGGATCTATTGCATAAAAAGATTATTCTTACCAATAAAGTAGAGTATCTGGGTCGTGTTATTAGTCACGGTCAGGTTAGGCCGAGTCCGCACAAAATCGAGGCACTAGTTAACACACCTATCCCTAGTAATGTCAGACAAGTACGCCAATTTTTGGGCCTTGCCGGTTATTTTCGGCGTTATATCGAAGGTTACGCGACAAAAACCGCATGTATCTCGCGTCTCACAAAAAAAGACGTAAAATTTGAATGGGGACCTGATCAAGATCAAGTCCGGCAAAATCTTATAAAACGATTAACTAGCGAACCCATACTTGCGATTTTTGATCCGAAGCTTCCTACAGAGCTGCACACTGACGCTAGTAGTGCAGGATATGGTGCTGTACTTATGCAAGTGCATGCGGGCGGTGGTAAACGGGTGGTAGCCTATTTTAGTAAAGGTACTCAGGGGGCGGAGGCAAAATACCATTCATATGAACTGGAAACGTTGGCGGTCGTCAAGGCACTGCAACACTTCCGTCATTATTTGATCGGGATAACTTTTAAAATCGTGACCGATTGCAAATACAATTTGTTAAAAAATATACCTCCCATTGTCTAATTTGCATTTCCAAGAAACGTGTTCCAAGAGCTCCTTGTCAGCCTATTACGTCATGGGAAAAGTCGGACATTCCCTTCAACACGGTTCATGTTGATGCATTAGGCCCTTTACCCGAGTCCAATGGATACAAATTTGTACTAGTTTTGGTCGATTCTTTTACCAAATTTTGTTTACTTTACCCTATATACCGACAAGATGCAAGCGAGTTGAAACGAGTTTTCAATAGCGCTATATCTTTATTTGGGACACCCAAACAGATAGTTTGTGACCGTGGTCGCATGTTTGAGGCGTCAGCTTTTACCAGTTGGGTATCTGAAATGGGTTGTGAAATCCACTACATAACGCCCGAAATGCATCACTCCAATGGGCAAGTCGAGCGTTATGTTAGAACTTTCCTTAATATGATTCGTGTCGTGAGTAGTAATAAAAATTCCACCTGGTCTGATAGTTTATGTAAAATTCAGCTAGTTTTAAATATCACGAAGCAAAAAACCACTCGGTACTCGGCTTTGTATCTGTTAATTGGTACTAACGCGACCACTCCTGTGATTCGTGCGCTGATCTGTGACATTTCAGCCGAAAACTCCAGCCCAAATCGAGAAGCCATGAGGGAACTCAGCAGGAGCTCCGCTAAAGAATCTCTTGACAAAAATCAAGATAGCCAAGACGGTCGGGTAAATCGTCAAAGACATCCGCCAAGAGTTTTCCAGGTTAACGATCAGGTGTTCGTAATAAAGTATTCTCATTCCGCTGGGAAGCTCGACCCTGGCATGAGGGGCCCATACCGCGTAACTAAAGTGTTACCAAGCGATCGTTACGAGCTAAAATTGTTAAGTGGAGCCAGAGGCAAGACAACTCAGGCTGCAGCTCAGTACATGGTACCCTGGAAAGGCGAGTGGTGTCCTGAGAGTTGTGCTGCATATTTTGAAAGTAAGTTTCAACCGAACAGTTTCATTTGTGTTTTTTTTATGTTCTAGTAGCACGTGTATTGTGTATGCGTGCATGAGAATGTGAGGCAGGGGCTTGCCTTACTGGTTGGAACAGGAGGCTGGTGCAGCCCAGACTCAGCACGCTCCCAATGCTAGCGTCCCGGAGTGTCTGGTTTTGGAAGACGCGTACTGTGTATGCGCATCGGGTGTTGTCCTGGAAGACGCGTACTGTGTATGCGCCGCAGCGGGTGTTGTCCCGGAAGACGCGTACTGTGTATGCGCAGCGGGTGTTGTCCCGGAAGACGCGTACCGTGTATGCGCATCGGGTGTTGTCCCGGAAGTCGTGTTCTCTGAACACGCATCAGGCGCTGTCCTGGCAGGCGCAGTCCTGGTGAACTTGTACAAGTTCAAGTATGAGTATGAGTGAGACTTGATGTATGAGGATGTATGCATACTCCTGAAAGCGAAGTGCTTTAATTTGGGTTGTGAAAGCGTATCTTTGTATGAGGGCCTTGTATGCGTGATGAATGACAGAATAGGCAAATGTGTATGTCGTCACGTATAATTCACCATTTGTTTCTCACACAGATTGCAATGACGACGACCCTGACAAGTTGTTGGAGAGCCTACAGGTGCTTCTGCTTGTTCCACTGGTGCCTCGAGTACGGACGAGACCACGGAATAGACGGGATCAAGTCGGACAAAAACGGCAATCAAACCCTCGCCGTACCTGTCAGTACTGCCGAAGAAGCCCCAGGTGCAGCCGAGGACGGCGCACGATCAGGAGAGGCCGTGTTAGCAGAACTTATTGTGAGTAGTGGTGGTACCGACCAATTCCTATAAAAACGAGCGCTCGATCGAGTATCGTCCATTTTTGCTGCTCAGTCATCAAACGGTAAGGTTGTCGGTACCTACGCTATTTTACAGTAACTTCGTTCCATATTTTACTATAGTGTGTTTTATTTCTATTGCTTCTTATTTTGAATATTAACGGTTGTTTGTGATTGCTCGAGTTCTGATGATTCATTGAATTATTGTTAAATTAAGTCTATTTTGAAATATATTAGTTTTAGGTTGATTGAAGTTGTATTTTTATATTTGTTTTTCCCTTCTGGTTGCTAAAAATACATATAATAAATCTGTAGAAAAGTTGTTTTTGTACATTGAAAATATTGCGAAAAGAAATAGCCAGGGTGTTAAAGGATAACCAACAGAACCCAAATGGGACAACCCATTTGGGTTCTGTTGGTTATCTAATTGGTAATTCTAAAAATGCTGAAAATTCAGCATTTTAGTATTTTTGTCTGTTTAGTTGTGCACGCATCACGTAAATGGACGAAACCAATGTAAATAACTTTTACACATAAAATTTGCGCGTAACTTGAAATATTATTTAATCTTTGTTTCATTGCAATCGGTTCATGCTATCAAAAGATATATGAATTTAAAGTGTTCAAGAAGTAAAATATCACAACACAATGTTGACTGTTGAGCTACATATTCGATAGATGGTGCTGTGTATTTGACGTTATTTTGTGAACGGTGGTGGTGTTAAGGGTCTACTAGCACCCGGGCCTGCGGACGGCGAGTAATGGGTAGCTCGCCGTCCGATCAGCACCAGGCCCGAGAGTCGACGGCGCGTAGTATTCCACGCGCGCCTCAAAGAGTTGTCAGCAATAGGGACGGGGCCCGTCATGGCCGATGCCCGCCCGGGGGTTGAGGATAAATTCGAAACAGAGTTACCTCGCCCCCGGGCACTAAGGGCAGGAAGGAACAGGGGTGGACTTTAGTCAGTAAGAGTCTGATACGCCCTCCCGCTACACCCAGAGCGGGAGAAGTCATTGGATGATTTCCCACCCAACAAAAAAAAAAAAAAAAGGGTCTACTACCGGCCAACCTCATGGAATAAAATATCGTAGCATCCAAATTAATAAGCAAAAGTGTCAAAGATGGCCGTTTTTGGTACTTTTGCTTAATACTTTGGATACGAAACATTTTGAGTCCTGTTGTAACAACGTAAAAGTACTTTATCCTCTTTGTAACAAACTTGACGTAGGATACTTTAATATTTATTTTCTATGCTATGCTAAGATTTTTTATTCAGTGAGGGCGCCACTTGGCCGGTAGTAAACCCTTAACACCACCACCGTTCACAAAATAACATCAAATGCACAGCGCCATCTATCGAACATGTAGCTCAACAGTCAACATTGTGTTGTGATATTTTACTTCTTGAACACTTTAATTTAATATATCTAGTAGGGCCTTAAGATTCTACGCGAAAGAATGACCCTCGCCCATGTTTGCAGACAGTTTTGAGTTAGGTAGGGTGTCTGAAATGTTCTAAATTGTGTCGTAAAAAAGGTCTTGATTGTATGGTTGGTTCGATTGTTCAAAATTACTCGAAAAAAGTTTTAGGTAAATTGCAATATTGGTGTTGGTAAATTTGAAGTACGAAGTAAAGATTCTACTTGAAATTGAATCAAGTAGTCCCAACGCGCAGAATTTCTTAAAACTACTAAAATTTGGTGACGGCTCCCTACTCAAGAAGGTGGTAAAGTTATTTTAGTAGAGACCCAGTATTGTTCTGTTGCCTCACACAGCATGAGCTCATTTTCCCTGAATACGGGAGGACCACAGAGATTTATTTATTTATTAAACTTAATGCACAAGTAAGAATTACTGTACAATGGCGGAATTAATGATTGATGATCTCGAACCGTGACGCTTTTTGGGCATGCCAACGAGCTATTTTGGCCCCTCGAAACGACCAAGCAGCAACGATCAATTTTCAAAATATATTGACACATGTTTCTGCGGAAAGTAGAAAATATATCTCTACTAGCGACCCGGCCCAGCTTCGCTCGGGTATGAATTATACACATAAACCTTCCTCTTCAATCACTCTATCTATTAAAAAAAACCGCATCAAAATCCGTTGCGTAGTTTTAAAGATATAAGCATACATAGGGATATAGGGACAGAGAAAGCGACTTTGTTTTATACTATATATAGTGAATAGTGATAGTGATAGTGATAGTGATAGTGATAGTGATAGTGATAGTGATAGTGATAGTGATTAATAACACGGTTATGGAAGAAAAAGATGCCACCCACTATTCGGTAGAGTTTTTAGATTCCCTAAATACACCAGGTCTTCCAGCACATAAAATTTATTTAAAAGTCGGAGTGTCAATCATTCTACTCAGAAATTTAAGTACTCCAAAACTATGCGGCAGTACTCGGCTGAAAGTAGCAAATCTCCAACAAAATGTCATCGAAGCAGGTTGCAGCTCCCAGTAATCTATTATTTCAAATAATTTTTCATTTTGTTTCAAACGTGTTCAAGTTTCCAGTAATCCTCTGTTACGACATGACCATTAAGAAAGCACCCCGTTGCGGGGGTAAAAAAAAAAAACTATCCAAGTGCGTGTTGGATTTCGCACATTAAGGGTTCCGTACCAAATACTGGTATTTGTTAGTAAAGTATACGTAATAATAAACATTATCACCAAATTTCAAGTTAAAAAATTCTACGTAACAAAATTTTGTGACAGACGATCGACGGACAGACAGGCGGACACGTGAGTGACAACAATAAACCGAGCCCCCGTTTGGACCCTTCGGAAACGGAACCCTAAAAAAAGCCTCACTTTTGATTGCTTTTCTCATGGTCAACTTTATCTTGCTATATCTGCTTGACGTAAATACTACTTACCTTGTAGGCTGCACGTGGTACGACGTTGGTAATAAAACTAGTATAGAACAGAAAAGCGTTTAAACGAAAACGTTAGAGCGGTAGCGTCTAAGCGTTGTAGGTGAACCTAACAACACAGTTTGGTTGACATCTTAACAATCCTAGCAACCTTTTTGTATATGCTCCAGGTGATTCCACCGCTAACATAGTATATAGAGAAGCGTTAACATAATCAATTTTCTCATTGGATAAAGTTACAAGACCTGTATTTGCAAATACTTCATTTTAAATGGAAGCGGTAATACAGTCAGTGCCTTGCCCTCTTCTTATTTTCTATAGCGATCAGGTAAAGCAGGTAACACAGGGTAATGACTGTACTCTTATCTAAGCGACACATTTTAATTTTCGATAACCACGCGAACGAAGTCGCAGGCACAGCTAGTCGTAAATAAAATGTAAATATTCACAGCATCCTAAAATTAAAGTAATATATAACAATGTTTGTTTAACTAAACCAGGCCGAATCTCACCTTGACCCTGACCTATATGGGCCCGGGAGCCAGTCGGCGCCTCTGGGGCTTCGGGAGGCTGCATACTCTCTCCCTCTTACCTTACCCACGTAAGAGTAAGAGTATCTATCTATAAACACAGATAAATTGATTCGGTTAAACAAGAAAAAAACCCAATACACAAATGCACAAACTGATATGAACAAAACTAAAAAATTAAACTAGAAAATACAACCACTAATAAAACATATTATTAAGAAGCAGTTGTACGACTTTAATGGTTTTTAATTGAACATTACGTCTACGCGACTAGACTTATTTCTTTGAAAAATATATATGTTACTCTAGACAATTTTCGTCGTAATTTGATCTGAGAATATTTGAAATTATATTTTTATAACATAGTGTAATTACGAGTAATTTGTAAGAAGAGAAAGTACGAGGCAGTCTGAAAGTGGCACTGCTGACTGAAAAGTTGTGTGGAAATCGTTTGTCGTGGTATGGGCATGTGATGCGAAGGAATGAAGAAAATGTCGTGAGGAAAGTCTTGTGTATGGATGTGGATGGCTATAAGAGTAGAGGAAGGCCAAAGAAACGATGGTTGGACTATGTGAAAGAGGATACGGGTAAATAGGGACGACTAATAGAGGAGTATGGAAGAAAAATACATGTTGCGCCGACCCCAAATAAATTGGGATAAGGGATGATGATGAGTGTAATTAATTTGTAAAGTTATGTCAAACATCATCTGCCTAGCCTTTTCCCAACTATCTTGGGGTCGGCTTCCAGTCTAACCGGATGCAGCTGAATACCAGTATTTTTCATTGAACGACTGCCTATCAGAATCTGACCTCCACAACCCAGTTACTGGGTAATACGATACCCCTTGGTAAGACTGGATGTCAGACTTTCGGGCTTCTGATGACCCGTAACGACTATCAACGATCCGCGATTGACAACGGCTTAACGTGCTTTCCGAGGCACGGAAGAGTCTCGGTATGTAAAGATGGTCACCCATCCACAGACCAACTCCGGCAAGTGTAGCTTAACCTGATGGATCGACCCATGCGGCTGTTATTACTTTAGCCACGAGTTAAAGTTATGTCTAACGCGGATAAAAAATTAAGAATCACGCAAAAACTATAAAGCGTATTTTTATGAAATCTCCACCATTTTAAAGATCATTTAATTATTTATAATTTAGTCTAAGTGTTTTAGTTTAATACCTGTTGTTTTATGTGTATGTATTTAAATTAGACGCATTATTAATTTATATAATGCGTCTAATTTCGGACAGCGCTCCTTGATGGGTGAGTCCTATTATTACTGGGTGGACGTACGACGCGTTACGTGAGCTCAGCACAGAAAACGCAAGGTAACCACTCAAGGTCATTTGCAGTTAATAACGCCAATAGCCAGAGCGGCAGCTCCCATTATTTATAAAGAACGTTCACATTTGCATCTCAGTCTCAAATTTAAAAAAAAAGAATAGGTACGCTTACAGGAAACAATTCTTAAATATAATATCAAACCATTTACAGCAATAACAAAATTTAAGCAATTTAATTTAAGCACACCAAAAGAAATACGAGTTACTACATCTGTATTAAATAAACTTAGCCTAGCAAACCTCTGCCTAGTACTATAGGAATAAAGGCGTGTGTTTAAATAATACAGTCATGTATGTTTAGCACAGTTTTTATTTCGTAATTGTAATAATATTACTCGAGTAATTGTGGTGCTCTGAAGTGTCTATATTACTATCAAGGGCGGAAATAGGTATTAATTTGTGGTTGAGATAAGTTTTAATTCCACCCATCGGGTAAAGTGCCGCCTGTAGTACAGGGCATTTGATTCAATATCAACAACTGCATTAGACTGTTTGAAAAGTAACTTGTTTCGAAGTTTTTTGTCACTTTTTAGGCTGCCTGTCCACCGGAGCGGAGCGAGGCTGCGGAGCGGAGAAAAAAATCTCCGCTCCGCTCCATTATGCAATCCTATTAATATTTCTCCGTTTCTCCGCTCCGCAGCCTCGCTCCGCTCCGGTGGACAGGCAGCCTTATAGTCAGATTTTTTTATTTCTTACATTTTAGTGAGTTTTTCTTTTGAAATCGGCTCTTCAAGTCCTTTAGCTCACAGGACCTTGTCACAAAAAAAACGAACACTCTTACCTAAAGGTGGCCGCCATTTTTTAGGGTTTCGAGGACAAGAAACCCTTTATGTTTCGGTCTGTCTGTAGGGTCTTACACCTTTTAATTATGGTAGTTTGAGTGACATGCAAGAATACGTAATAATAAACTTTATTAATTGAATTATAATGAGTGCACGTGATTTGAATGATATTTTGTACCTACTAAAATATAGACCACGCGTAGCAAGTAAAGTGCTGACACAATGATGTCAAATTTGTTCGTGCTTGCACTGTACACTGTCAGTCTGACCGTCCGAGGTATATCTAAAAGACTGTTAGTTCTAGAAAGCTGCAATTTTGCATGGATTTATTTAATAATCACGCGACGATAACGAAATAATAAAATCCTAAAAAATATTGTTTTAATGGTAGCCCATACATGTAAAGTGGGCATGACTTTTTTTTCTCGCCTAGCCTATTGTGTGGGGTATCGTTGGATAGGGCTTTTAAAATTCATTGCGGGGTTAAACGTTTGCGAAATATTAAACTTTAAAGTGAAATTTTTTATTCGAGTCTAGCGTCCCCCTAAAGCTAAACAATGGGCAAAAAAAAACGTTTTAAATTTGAACGTAAAACTGTCCGTTTGAACTCAATTAACATGTTTATAAACGTTAACACCTCTTCTAAGTCCGCATGTTATAACGGGCGGCTACGGAACCCTATCATGCACGTGGCCCGACACGCACTTGGCCTGTTTTCTAATTCATTTTGTCTAAGTCATTACAACTGATAAGATTTTTTAATTTTTTTTTGTGGGGTGGTAAATCATCCAATGACATATCCCGCTCTAGGGTGGAGCGGGAGGGCGTGTGTCTGACACGCCCCTTACTGACTAAAACCCACCCCTGCTCCTTCCCTGCCCTAAATGTCCAGGGGCGAGGTAGCTCTTTCAAATTTATCCTCAACCCCTGGGCAGGCATCGGTCATGACGGGCCCCGTCATGTTTGCTGACAACTCTTTGAGGCGCGCGTGGAACACTACGCGCCGTCGACTCTCAGGCCTGGTGCTAATTGGACGGCGAGTTACCCACTACTTACTTGACTTAAGATACTATGTCCCCTAGCTAAGGCAGACATCCACAGTCTGTAGTCCTCCACAGTCTGTAGTCCTCCATCGCGAGTGGTCTTGAGCTTCACGCTTCTCCTCGCTCCACGTCATTCAGATGATCGTCGCTTCTGCTAACACGGTGCGTCATCAGGTTTCACGAGGACGGCCACGCTTCCTTCAGAAGAAGCACCGATTTGAAATTGGACCCGAATATTTAAAGTTTAACCCTTCGGGTCAGTTTCCGTGATTGCCGATTGATCTGATGATACCTTATTTGCTAAAAATTCATTCAACTCTTTATACTACAGGACGTGCCAAAGAAATAGACATTCAAGCATACATACTCACATATATACTCTCGAAATAATTATCGTCCTAACAATTAACAAAGTCTGACACCTATGTTTGCTGGGGAGTTTGTTGCGCCACTTCTTTTTCACAGCTAGGAAGTGATGCCGGGCGGGCGTTTTTGGGGGACTGTCTTTATGTAGAACTTTGACGTTCAAAAATTGTTGGCTCTCAGCTTGATTAGAATAAATGACTTTTGATTTTGTATATACTGGTTATATTTTTTTAAAGTTCTTATAAGAACAGGATTGTTGGCTCACTTTGCAGGATAGCGCTACTGATCCGAATGGGTACCTTGGGAAATTCTTTTATTGTTAAGAAGCTGCAATATCGCTGAGTATCATGAGCTACTTTTTATCCCAGAAAATGTTGTTTCTGTGGGACAGAAAACGGGGACCAAACCGCGGGAAGAAACTAGTCAATAATACAGTTACAGTCAAATTGTAAAACTTAGACATAGAACAGTAACTTATATTTTTTTGGGCGTAGACATATAGGTCTATTTTATTTGATTTGATTTTTATTGTATTTTATTTTTATTTATTTTTTATTTTATAAAACCTTGCCCCACACTAGGAATTGTTCCTGTATCGTGGGTGCGTTCACAAACATGTAAAACTCACATACACAAGACACCCAGACCCGGAACAACTATCTGTAGGCCATACAAATATTTGTTCCGTGCGGGGATCGAACCCCCATTTAAGAGTATTCTCCATATTATTCTACACTAGCTTCGCCCAGCGGCTTCACCCACATGTAATTTAACATGCAACTCTCAGGATAAAAAGTTCTATCAAGATAAAATCTTATGTCCCATACCAGGATATGTTCTACTCGTGTGCTAAGTTTCATTCAGATTCGTCAACACTAAAGGTAACAAATAATAATAACAATAAAAGTGAAAGCTGAGAAAGACAAACAAATCAAATATCTTGACTTAGCACACGAGGTTGTCGATATGTGGAATGTGGACTTGGCTGTCATTGTGCCGATAGTAGTTACCGCCAACGGCCTGATGGCCAAAAGCCTCGACGACCACCTGTCGAAGCTGTCGTTGCGCGGTTGGATCAAGGGCCTGATACAGAAGGCAGTACTCCTCGATACGGCTCGCATTGTGAGGAGGTTCCTGTTTCTGGAGCCCTAACCACCGGTAGCTTGGACCCTGCTCCCAATACTACTATTTTTTATATTTTTAAATGTTTTTTTTATGTTTTCTTTTAAAAATATTTAAAAATGTAAATTATATGTGAAAAGATAAATAAACGAAATAATAATAATATTCCACAACTATCACACAACGCCATCTAGTCCCAAGCTAAGCAGAGCTTGTAACAAATAGACAGACAGACAGAAAATCAGTGAATTTTGGAACATGGAATGTTTCCTTTCAGTGTTAATGTTAATGTGTAAAGGTAAGAAGCAATAGATCGTGACGACGGACATGACTAGTGAGTTTGGGACTCCCAAACTAAGGCATGGTAGTAACATTGTGTCGTCGCCCTCTCGTATAACACTCACTCGATAATTGGTCAAAATATGGTCATGCTCAGAAGATGTAATCTGACACAAATATTGCAACACTTTGCTGACACTTCCAGCACGTCATAAGTAATCTGTAAGTATATTTTCTCCGTCCACTTAATTCTAGGGTCAAAATAAATTACGTAGCAAAACTCAGAGAGATGACAGATTTTAGAAGCTTATAGTTAACTTAAAATGTTTGTTTGTTGCGGCCAAATCTTGCAAGCTGAATAGGATAGTGGTTCGTGGTTCTAACCACATCCTATTATCTTAAGAGGTTAAAGTTTTAGGTTTGGGCTCGGCTCGCCCCTTGGATCTTGCCCCTAATTGCCTAAATCTATCTACTCGCCCCCTTGAATATTAGATACCCTAAATCGCCCCCGATTGTTAGTAAGTTAAAAGTACTGTCAGCACTCTAAGTTTTTTAAATAGAGACGTTTTATAATTCAACTGTACTAATTGTTTATTTATTAGAACTACCAGGAAAGCAGGAATGAACTGGAAATAGGACTAAGACTTCTATCGATATATAGCGAACACTTTATATTCCTCTTTGTGTTTAATCATCGGTGCACAACTTAGTAAGATCGTTTAGGCGTCTTTTTCTGTTCATTTCTGTCACCCTGGTACTTTTCAAAACAACAAATGATTCAATTTCAAAACCTGTATTTTTACCATTATTGAGCTAAGTAGTAAGTCGCTTATGCGCCTAGATCCAGTTAATTTCTGCTTCTCTGGTGGTTTTAATAAATAAACAATTAGGACAGTTGAATTTTAAAACGTATAACGATATCATTAATTACGAATCTTCCATGCTCTTCTCAATTTTTCATCGTTGGTTGGTGCGTTTCGAGGAATACCCCGGTGAGATTACAGATAGAGCTATTAAAGTAATCAAACATGGCGTTGTTTATAATGTCTGTCTCCTCCTTCCCATCCATTTTTAAGTCCATTTTCAAAGGAAATGCCGCAAGGGGCGAATCGGTACTACAAAATAATTATTTAAATATCAATTTTCAACTCGCTCCTTCGAAAGGGGCGAGTCACTACATCAAAATAATAAAAAAAGGGGTGAGTAGAACATTTTAATCGAAAGGGGCTAGATCCAAGGGGCGAGCCAAGCCTACAACAATTTTTACATGTTGGTTCAGTTCCGATGACAATGCATTTTTATGGTAAACATGATCTGAATCGACATTCAGGATTAGCTCCAGATAGAGGAATTCTTCAACTATCAACAGCACAGACACGAATTTTGTGTATAAATTTAAAAGCTAGTTTAAAAAAATGTTCTCAGTCAGTTGTGGACCGATTTTCGACATTTTTTTTTTGTCCGATGGAATATACTCCCAAGGTGGTTCCATAATTTTTTTATCGAAATTGCTTCACTGCTTTTTGAAAAACTGAACAAAAACGAAAAATACGTTTATATAGATGACGTATTGGTTTTCTCCAATTACGAGTATGTTTAAATTTAACGTTCCATGTTACTGGGGTTTTTAGTTCTGGGTTATAACAACTAAAAAGTGAAAAATAAAAACTTTTTTACAAAAAAAACAACCGACTTCCAAAAAAGCAAATACCCGCACTAAAAAATTTAAAATAACTTTAATTTCGGAAGTCGGTATCAAATAACGAAGAAATAAAATACAAACACCGACTTTCGAAACTAAGGTTACTCTTTTTATTTTTAGTGCAGGTATTTTCTTTTTTTTGCTATTAATTTTCTTTTAAAAACTGGCCAATTGTCGGACTCGCACACTGAGGGTTCCGTGCAAGCTTACGGGTATGTAAATAGTTCGGGAATTGAGTTTCGAAAATTAACGTCCGAAAATCAATCAGAAAAACTTTTGTTTTTAATTTTTCAGTAGTAAACGAAAATTTGATGTGGTTAAAATAATTTAAAATTTTTTTTAGCTTGTGCTAATGAGGTCCTTTCATACGATGCTCCTCATGATACGGTCGCCTCACTTTAAAATTTGGACCCGAATTCCTTGTATGGGACGAACATTTTTGTGATCTAGTTAAAAATTCACGGTTTTTAGACTTTACCCTTAACTTGTGTTGCATGACATTGCTTCTTGCCAAATTTCATGATTTTAGGACAGCGGGAAGTACCCTATAAATTTTGATTACCTTGAGAGTGTCGAAATATACGTTTTTTGCATAAACGGCCTTGTCTTTTTTTTACGTTAACTTAGAAGTTTGATTTTTTCACAGCTTTAAGAGACTGTAGACCTGAGTATATTACTTTAATTTCAACTCGATACCTCCACACGTTCCTGAGATAAAAGGTCTTCACAAACAGACAGTCAGACGGACGGAAAACAAAGTGATCCTATGAAGGTTCCGTTTTTTTCTTTTACGGTACGGAACCCTAAAAAGGAAACGCGTTGAGTGAAGTCAAGTACAAAGGTTATGAGGTTGGATTTCTTCTTACGTAGGTATATTGATCAGCATCAGATTAAAAACATAACAAAGCAATATTTATCATAAAAAGTAGTTATATACCAAGTTACGTTGTGCAATTTCATGCATCATGTTTTTAAATAACTTTTTCCATTTTACGACTAAATAAAAATGATTCATGTGATTTCAAAAAGCATTTTTTAGTACGATATAAAATACAAAAAAAAAATACTAAGAATACTGTTCATGCAACTATTGTTGTATAAATTGTCCATACAAGTACCCTAATGACTGTGATAATTTGATGACATCATTTTACTGCATTTTAATCTCTTAATAGCTAAATATCCTATTACAATAATTAACTCATAGACACAATCACAGATATTCTTTTTAACACGTCATCATTATTCTCCTGCCCTTATCCCAATTTATTTGGGGTCGGCGCAACATGTTCTTTTTCTTCCATACTCCTCTATTAGTCGTCATCTCTGTAGTCACCCCCTTTTTACTTTTTTTTTAACACGTATACTTATCAAAAAAATATAGAAACATGCATGATTGAATTTAACCTATGGTCGTCTTTTCCTCAAGCTGGACTGCTTCCCTTAACACGTAATACCCACTTCCCAAAATTCACTAAATTCGTTATAGACAGACGTAGTTTCCACCAACTTGTCATCATTTAGGGCAGCGCACATTTTGCAATATTCGTTGGTTTCCTTGAGCTTTATCGTATGGTGATAGGAGTAGTACTTCTTCCATCGGAAGAACTCCGAGTAGGTGAAAGGCTCTCTGATCAGTTGATCAATTAGCTCTGCTAGTTTTGAGACCTTTAATTCTCTGGCATTTATATACGATCTGTGTGGTAGGAACCTGTAATGAAATTATTTTTAGAATGTTTGCTAGCAGCCCACACCTTCTGCTGTGGCGACATTTATTTGCGTTCACTGGGCGACATGTCAAAAAATTTACATTTCTGTGTATTGCATACACAAATCTTTTGGAATACATTCTCTTAATTATGGGGAAGACCGGAACAAAATCTATTGTGTACACAAACTAGCAGATACAGTCAGACACGAAAAGCAAATTTAAGTTTTTTTTTTTGAGTCATATATTAGTCCTGATGTAACTTCGTTTATTTAGATTATGATTGAAAGATTTAGTGGGGAAAAGTATTTTTAAAACTACTGCGTTTAATAGGTAACGTTTTCACATAGAGGTAGTAATTAGTTACGCAATCTCGTTCAACTTACCTGCTATAATTAGCTCCTCCGTAAACAATGGGTACTACATTATTTTGTACGGCATGCAACAATTTTTCTGTCACATAATCTTCACTAAAAGCGTTCTCAAAAGATAAGTAAAAATAATAATCTTTTGATAAAACATCATTGCATAAATCCTTTTCTTCGCGTTTACACATGAACCTTCCACAATCTCCGTACACATGTAAATCTCTATCGTATTTGTCTTTTAATTCGTTTTTAAGATTGTCGACAAAGATTTCACGCTTACTCTGTGTACGACAGTTAGAAACAAACCAAGCGACAGCACTGTGTTTACTTTTGAGTTGGTACTTAAATGTTTCATTGACAGGATCCATGTCTTTCCATTCAATCCAATTCATGTCTTTCTTTGGACCTACTATGTTGCCTTTAGAGTCCTTTATCGCAATAAAGCCCCACTGGATCTCGGAATCTAATTTATATGTCCACGTCCAATTAAAATATCCATTAAAATTGTGAACACACAATGGATAATTCGCAGGTGATTCTATGCTTGCAAACACAAACTTTTGGTGCGGTGACCGTATTTTTGGCAACGTGAGATGGGTTCCAGTTATTTCTGGTCCGTGAAAAAGTACTGCGTCGAATGCGGTGGTATCGCCAAGAAGGCTCTTATTACCAGTCACTATACAATTGGTGAATGTACAATTTCTACCGATAAACCCAGTTCTTCCTTGACCCATGTGTACAAACGGTATGGTTTCTGTACTAGTCCAAAGCAACATGTATTTCATTCTAACGGTTGGTATACTCACGTTTAAACGAATCATTGATTGTTTTGCCTTATAATTTTTGATTATTGTTATTACAAAAACGGAAAATATTACAAAAACAACTAACTTGGTGGTGAACTTCCTCATGGTATTAATGGCCATACCATTACTACTTTTGGTATTTATATTTATTTAAATAATTTTCGGACAGACTAACTGGTTGGAGAGCGCACACGTATCGTGAGGCATGAGCGTAAACCCGAAACTAAGGCTCACGACTTTTCTTAGGTCGCCAAACAAAAGTCAATTGGTAGTACACACACGTGAAACCGCATGGTTTGGTCTCTTCTACAATGTGTTGACTGTTTCGGTGCGTCTGTGTTAACTCTGACTCGCATTCTGTTATCGTTTCTATTTTAGTAATGCATGTTTTACATTTTATAAACAAGTTGGATTTTATTACGCGGATAAAGTTACTGATACTGCATAACTGCATTTTTGTTATGTTCATAATGTACGTGTACATGGTGTTCATTAAAAAAATATTTTGCATTTGCATGCTTTTTTGCCTTTTTTAAAAAACGTTGCCCCAGACTACTACTCCTGTAACTATCGTGGTTGCGTTCACAAACATTGTAACGTTACATACACAAGACACCCAGACCCGGAACAACTATCTGTAGGCCATACAAAATTGTTCCGAGTGGGAATCGAACCCGCGACACGCAGTGCCAATCGCTCAACCACTGCGCCAAAATAAAAAAGTACCTACTATAATAAATTAATAAAGGTAAAATTAATAAAGAAAAACAAGGTGGCTCTGGGATCGTACTCTGTTATGGAATTCTCAAAACCAGCCATGGATCATTCATCCATTACCTACTCAAGTTATTACAAGTTTGTTGAAAATGAGGGTGTCCTCCAGTGTTGCCAGACGGTTACATTTCTTATTTTTTTCGTAACTATTGACCCTCTCGCGTAACATGTAAGTAATTTTTTATATTTAGGGCAATTTTCGTAACTTTTGAGAACCACGAGATTTGTATTACTAGATTTTTATTGCAAACAGATTATGAACGCATCCAAATAGAACGTACCTAAAACTGGCGCGTCTAAAAAGTACAAGTATTTCAATCCATACACACTCAGAGATGGCTCTGAATGGAACGCGCCATGACAAAATGAAACGTATTCTGGGATTATAGCGTAAGCACGCATGTTTCCTACTTCGCGAGTTCGCGCCGTTCGCGGTTTCGTAGCTACCTAGCAAGAAAAAGAAAATAAACATAGCTGATTGTGATTTGTTTTGTTTCGTTGCGTTGTGTTATTGTTTGTTTATTTATTTATTTTAACACTTTACGCACATACAAGTACAGAGGCGGACTTAATGCCTCAGGCATTATTGTTGTCGTATAACTATGAGAAAAGTGCGTAAGACAATAAAAAATGACCTTTTCGAATATAAATTTTTCGAATACTTACCTCACTTTGATATTTTCAAATTTTTTAAACTTCAATATTGTTTCTTCAAAAATCTACTCGACAAAACATTTTGGTTTCAACAGTTTTACAAAATTTTGCCCTATAATATTGTTTTTGCACACTGTAAAATTTTTGTTTAGCGTAAATTTTTATTTTAGTACATTTCGTTTGCCCGCGCGTAGACGAATCTTTTGACACCGCACACTTGACTTTTGACGACTAGCTATCACAAAACGTGAAAACATTTTGACATCAATTTACCACCGACCCCAAAAACACCTTAATTTAAAAAAAAACAATAACGTAACTTTTGCAGCAAAAATGTAATATATAAGAGAGCAAAACGTGACCGGAGCGGCGTCAACGTAGTTTGCTACTTTGACGACACGCTGGTCCTGGCGCAGGGAAGGTCGTACGAGGCGGCGGCTGAATTAATGACACGCGGGGTTGCGACAGTCGTGGACAGGATCCGGCAACTGGGACTCGAGGTGGCATTGCACAAGTCCGAGGCCACGTGTTTTCATAGTCCTCGGAACACGCCACCGTCGGGTTCCCAGATAATGGTAGGAGGGGTTCACATCGGCGTCGAGGGGACGATGAAGTACCTGGGACTGATGTCATCGACAGCTGATGGAACTTCGTGGAGCACTTTCGACGTTTGGCTCCCAGACTGGAGCGGGCCGGGGCTGCCTTAAAGCGGCTCCTGCCCAATCTGGGAGGGCCAAACGCCTCCTCTCATAGCGTCTACGCGGGAGTCGTGCGGACCATGGCCCTTTACGGGTCACCGGTGTGGGCGCGCTCCTTAAGGCGGCGACCAGCTCGCCGCATGAGCGCGTCCCAAAGGGCCATGGCCATCCGGCTGGTCCGGGGGTACCGCACGATCTCCGGTGAGGCGACGAGCCTCCTTGCCGGACTGTCGCCATGGGATCTCGAGGCCAAGGCCCTCGCGCTCCTCTGGGAGTGGCGCGAGGAGGCGAAATACCGGGGCAATACTCCGCTGCCACGACACCTCGCGGCTCGGCGGACGTAGCTCCTGCAGGATCTCATGGCAACATGGAGACAGCAACTGTCGCAACGCAGCGCTGGGCACGCCACCATTGCGGTGGTAGTGCCTCTCTTTGAGGAGTGGCTAGAGAGGCGTCCCGGCGTCCTCAGCTTTCGCCTGACGCAGGTCCTTACCGGACACGGTTGTTTCGGGAGATTATCCACCGGAGCGCCCGGGTGTCACCACTGCGTGGATCGCCCAGAAGACACGGTGGAGCATACGGTGGAGGTCTGCCCCGCTTGGGCGGAGCACCACCGTGTCCTCGTGGATGCGATAGGCAGCAGTGACGCGAGGGGTCACTGCTGCCTGAGCCAGGCCATGGTACGGAGCGAGAGGGAATGGGAAGTAGTCTCCTCCTTCTGCGAAGCAGTAGTGCTCGCGAAGGAGGAGGCGGAACGGGTGAGGGAGGCTCAACGGAGTGGCCCTCACGCCCCCAGCCGCAGCCGCCGCAGGAGACGCCCTGGGCGTAGGACGTTGCGAGACGATCTCAGGCCACCGTAGACCCGGGCCTGCGGACGACGAGCAGTGGGAAGCTCACCGTCCGATCAGCACCAGGCCCGTGACTCGACGGTGCGTAGTGTTCCACGCGCGCCTCATAGAGCTGATTGTCAACCACCAATGACGGGGCCCTTCATGGCCGGTGCCTGCATGCCCAGGGGTAGCGGATAAATTCGTATCAGAGTTGCCTGGGCCTGCCTTGCCTGGGCACTCAGGCAAGGACGGAACAGACTGAGAGGCGTGTCAGACTCTTACTGACTAAAACCCACCCCGGGTTTTAGTCAGTAAGAGTCTGACACGCCCTCCCGGTCCACCCAGAGCTGCGTTTACATGGCTCCGCTAATTTACAATTATTTGCCTAGATCAATAACTAAGCTACCCTTCAATAAGTTTTGTGTTACGTTGCGGAAGTGGTTGTTACAAGAATGATTTTATTCGATAGATGATTTTTTTCTAAAGTGTCCCTGTAAATTCTATACATTAAATCACATATATATTTAACTGTTTACTAAATAAATGAATTGACAAAATGTAGGTTTATCTAGTATAAATATCATAACTAGTGTGAAAACTTGTACTATTGCATGCTAAATATTGGCCAAATGTGTGTTACTAAATATTTTATATAAGAATTTCACCATATATTAAAAAAAAACGTAACTTACGACTCCAGGGCCCTGGCAGCACTGGTGTCCTCTGCCTACCTAGTTATAGCTATAGAACACCAGCATGAGATCATCATTTTTTTCAGCTGAAACTGAAGTTTGAGCTCTGTTAGTACACTTCCAAGTATTCAATAATGCTTGTGCTATCAGTGTGCAAATAATGAGATCGTTTATCTAAGTCCACTTGATCTTTAATTAGCAATGAGTTTGAGATCTAGGTTAATGGTGTGAGAAGTGGTTTTTCGTAGAGCTAAGATACACTTTATATAATCTCGAGTGTACTTACCAACAGATTAGACACATGTTCTATTTGCGCGACCTTGGGTTTTACAAAAAGAGACGTTATATTTGAGCAATAATGATTGCCAAAAGTCCTAAATGTTTGACTATGTAAAATTTTGGTAGCGTAAGTCAATCACATACAATTTGCACATTTTGAGGATCGTTTTCGCTGATTAAATAATTTATTTTTTATTTCTTTTTCACCAAAAAATAATGCAATAGGTTACAGGATATAGTGAGCTAGTACTTAATATTAAAACACACATCTGTATCCGAAGTAAGACGAGTCCTGTATCTTGGCATACAGCGCCAGACCCTCGAAATTGACAAAAAACGTTTTGTGTGTCACTTTGTCTGGACGCTCATATTTCCATTTCTATTATGTTAGTTTAGTTTCTGTTAAGTTTGGCTTAAGAATCCGCTAGCACCAGTACCTACAAAATACTTTACTCCAATTTCAGAAACTACATAGGTCGTAGTTTTTGCTCTGTGTTATCTAGAATAAATATACCAAGGGCTCACATCACGTTTTGTGATAACATTTTATCTGCCATCGATCGTGTGAGTCTATTAAGTATAACAAAAATAGTAGGTAACTGTTGCAGTGGGTAAAGTCAGTTCTAAAGTCAGTTTACACATTTTTAATATAAAAAGTAAAAAAAAACAATAGTCATTTGTATAAAAAATTGAAAAATCATATTTTTACAAACCCAGGTCAGATTCTGAAAATTAACATCGATTAGGAGGATTCCACCAGCTACGAAAATCCTCATAAATTGTAGTCTTTTTTACCATTTCTTCGTTATTCAAAGTGGTACAAAATAAACAATATGGTTCAGTGTCAACACTTTCAATTTGTCTATGATACGTGTAGTGGTTTTTCCATTTAAAGTACTCTGCATATTTTTCCGGATCATTGATTAAGTCATACATTTTTTTTGCTAGAGACTTAGCATCTAGCTTTCTAGCGTCCAGGTAAATGCCATCTGGCATAAATCTGTAAAAAAAAAGTAGTTTAACCCACAAACTTAAATAAACCTCATTGGCCAATTGACTAGTACTGATCGGCCCAGATGGGATGGCCGCGGAATTTCGAACTGACAAGGCTCAGGCCGTGGGTTCAAACCCAGGAACTTTTTTTTGTGTGATTTGTATTTTATACCATCAACTGCATCAGACTGCTTGAAAAGTGACTTGTTTGGAACTTTTTAATGTTTTCTACACTGCCCCCCTAGCCATATTACTTTTCTATTATCGTTTACGCTGACGCTAAGTACAAAACGTATGGCAATGACATTACCTGCGATAAGTCACGTGACCCTTCTCTACGCATGCGCACGCGCTTAGCGTAAACGATAATAGAAAAGTAATATGGTTAGGGGGGTTGTTCTTAAAACTTTGAAGGACAGTATTGTAATATCCTCGGAATACGTCATGTCATAGACCCAAAACTACGAAGACATGATGTGACGTTTACCTCCTTGCACTCGGCTAACCTTTGTGGTGGATATGTTGCCCACACCGTCTCACAGAAAGAAGGCCCGAGTCCCAATGATGCGAACGTTATATTCCGTTAAGGCTACCTGTATATAGGGTGACTGGTAATTAGTTACCGATACTTAAACACGTGATTGTACTCATGATAACAAACAACTTTCCCAAGGAAAGATTTTTTATACTCTTTCACTTTTATCACAATGACACAAAAGCCGTAAGAAATTAGCGCGCGCGCCTATCTATCAGCTGTTAGATGCGTGACGCCGTCCTGTCTCACTATATGTTTCTTTGAGAAAGTTGTTTGTTATCATGAGTATAATCACGTGTTTAAGTATCGGTCACTAATTACCAGTCACCCTATATTTTTACAATAAAATAAAGCGTTACTTGTGTCATTAATACTCACCTTGTGTAATCAGCACCTCCGTATACTATGGGCACAGCGTCATTATTTAACGCTCGCAACAACTTCTCAGTGACATAGTCTTCACTAAAAGAGTTTTCAAACGACAAATAAAAGTAATAATTTGATTTAAGTAACTTATCGCAATCATCTTCGTTATCTCGTGAACATTTTAGGGGTCCACAATTTCCAAATATATCTATGGACATATTGTATTTTTGTAATTCGTTTTTTAAATTTTTTACGACATCTTCTCTTCTACTTTTAGTGTTGCAGTTTGACACGAACCACGCCGCAGCTTTTGTTTTCGTTCTAAGCTGTTGTTTGAAATCTTCGCTTACAGGATCCATATCTTCTAATTTCAGCCAGTGCATTTCTTTATTCGGTCCAATTATAGCTTTATTTTTATCTCTAATTGTAAAGTAACCCCATCTAACTTCAGAATCTAATTTAAAAGTCCATGTCCAGTTAAAATATCCGTTATATTTAGTAGTGCAGAGCGGATAATAGTCCGAAGACTCAATGCTTGCGAAAGCATATTTCTGGTGGGGGGATCTCTTTTCAGGTAATGGTCGATAACTAAAAGTGAGCTCTGGCCCTGAGAATGCTACGACGTCAAATTTTGTATAATCGTTGCCGAGATAGGAACGGTTTGCTGTCACTATACAGTTTGTGTAAGGACATTTTCGTACGATAAATCCCTCTCGTTCCTTGCCCATATATACGAAAGGAACATTTTGTGGTAGCGTCCATTGTAAAATATATTTTAAGTCCACTTTTTTTTCTGACATATTTTTAATCACTTTACTTTTTACTAAGGGATGATCACTTACTTCACTTTTTACTAAGGGACGATCACTTACTTCACTTTTTATTAAGGGACGATCACTTATTATTAACTTATGGTTGTCACTGTCTGAAAGGTTTTGGTCACTGCTCCATACTGTTATCGCTGCGTGGTATAGGAGTAGTATCATTATTATTGTTATGGCAAACAATACTGTCTTTTTTGTAAACAAGGCCCTCATTTCTATAGCGGATAGTTGTACCTATAAAAAAGAGAGTGAATGAGTCTGTCGCCAGCGTTACCAGAGACTGACTATGAAGAGTTACATTTGTATGTCATACACCTAATCGTGACCGCTTATCAGCGCCTCTAATCTATCGTGTTTTTCAATGCATTATGAATGTGTGGACCGAATCCCGACAAATGTGGAAATCCTAACCATTTTATTAATTTTTAGCATATTTAGGTATATTAGGGGCCTTATCGGCTCGGAACACAGTAGTGCCAAATATTTATCAGCATATTTTTTTAACCACTATAACAGTTACATGCTTGTACTTATTTTTGTATAACTAACAGCAGTTTATTTGCAATCATTGCGAAAGATTAATTTGTTATAATAAATCAACTTTGAATGTTTTTTAACTGGGTGAGTTTAGTTTTAGCAGACATGTAGCTCACAAATACGTCATGTCATGTCTGGACAGCTTCAGCAATGTGGCTAAATTAAATTATCTAATGTGGTGCAATAATATTTAAGAACTCGTTACATGGCAGTGTATTTATTTATTTAAACTTCATGTACAATAGTAGTATATATAATAATAATAAAGCATGCTGATTAATAAAAAGGATAATTGGGCACACAAAGAAATATTCAAATCAAAACTCACACCGTCAATAAAGAAAATAGTTATGGATTCAGTGATTCTACCATGTCTTACCTACGGCTCTCAAACTTTGATTTTCGGCCTAAAAACCATGAACAAAATACAAACAACACAAAGAAGAATGGAAAGAAGCTTATTAGGTATAAAATTAAGGGACAAGATTGAAAATAAGCACATTCGCAACAAAACTAAACTAACCGATGCTTTAACATTCTCACTGAAAATGAAATGGAGATGGGCGGGACACGTAGCCCGCTACAACGACGACAGGTGGACCATTAGAATTGTGAAATGGCAAGGCCCTACGGGCAGTAGGGTTAGAGGCCGCCCGCGCGCTAGATGGACAGATGAACTGGTAAAAGTAGCAGGAGAAAATTGGTTATCTATGGCTACACACAAAGAAAGATGGAAGTCCTTGGAGGAGGCTTTTACCCGAAGGGGGTCCATATAAGCCACATCAAATAAAAACAAACAGAATTAACTAATCTAATCATGCATACTGCAATTGTAATTATTTATTAAGAATTTTATTTATCCTTTTTATTAATCAGTAGTATATTAGGCAGACTTAATGCTACAAGGCATTCTTTACCAGTCAACTTTTGGGTTAAAGAGTGTCTCTATGATATGTATACAACAACGAACTAAAAAAAAATTTACTAATAAAAGTACAGGTCACACATATATATTATGCTGAAATAATAAACTAATAAATATTATGATAAATAACAAAAAATACGACGAGGATCAAAACTAAGATTGAGAGGACTCTAAATAGTAGCTTGTGTATCGTGAAAATTAACTAATTTAGATCGACTAACGATTATAAATCATGTCCTCTACCTCGACTCATCAAATTGATATTTCATGTTTTTTGCATTAATCGAGGGTTTTTTCGTTGTTATAGTGACTGAGTCAGAGTGAGTAAGAGTAGGTAATACATAAAACACTTACGTATATAATATGCTGTTTTAAATCTCCAACAAAAAGTTCATAAGTATAAAGTTTCTAACTTAGTAAACATAGACCTTAATATAACATCAAACTAAAAAAAAATCCCGAACTTTAAGTTAACACAACAATACACACCACCGTTCGTTCCATATGCTTATGACAATGTCATTTGAACGTTACAATAAAATAATACTATGTAATAATGAACATTATAATAGTTGTGCCTACTGTGTTTCTTAGCCACCTATTGATATCGTTTTCCTTATAATACCAAAATAATTATGACTACGGGGAAGTTGGCATATCGGTTTGTACCTACATTTCAAATAATGACTCCTACTATGTATTTCGCTAAACCGAGTTATCAATATGAAGGCACAGTTAAATCAACATTTTGGAATTATCATCATTATATCAGCTGAAAGGCGTCCACGGCTGGAGATAGGCCTCCCCCAAGCGAGGCTATGTCGACCAATCTCGTGTTTTTCACATCAAAATCCTCAAGCCCTGACGTCATGGTAGGGCAGCTGGACCTACCATGACGTCTTAAAACCATCATCTTTTCGGTGAGAGAGAGAGACGTCGTTATACAGGACGAATAGCACTATCCATTTCAGTTTTGGGCTTCGTGGGAAGCCTTCGATCGCAGCAGCTTCCAGAACCTTTCCGCCCCATCGACCAGTCGATCTGTAAGCAATAATGTTTGTGTCCAGCCAGTTTGTGCACTGCCACTTATGTTTGACAATTCCTCAGATCTCTTAATTTCTGATTCGTTCACTCAAAGAAACTCTAAATACCTATATGGGTATTGGCTAATTAACTAACGAACATAAACCAAAACAATTATTGTTAAGTATCTCTTAATTTCAAGTAACTGAAGCTAGTTGTTTATTGTGATTTTAGAGATTGTACATTACACAGGGCAAAAGTCATTTTGTGGCATGATAAATACTACTAAACTATTTGACTGAAAAAATACAATACGTTTAAAAAAAAACTAGAAACATTATTATTGGGTAAGGAATTAAAAGAAGATGGTAGGGGTCATTAAAAGTGCCAAATGTATTATTATAATTCGTATAAGTACTCGTAAGTTGTAAAAAACGGAAGGCAATAAAAATAATCTAATGACATTCATGTTGCTGTGGATTCCACCAATGACTAAAATCTTGATAAACACGTGTTCGTATTTTTTTGGCTTTATTATTCATTAAGGCGCAAAATTTGCAATAATGGTCTGTGTCGCTAGACTCCATTATGTCGTGGTATGAATAGTGGTGGTGCCACTTGAAGAAATCGTAATACTTTTGTTTATCATTAATAATATTCATCATTTCTTTCGCCAGCTCCTTGATCCGTGATTTTTGCGCAGACAGGTATATTCCATCTGGCATGAACCTGAAAATATATTATGAGTAAGTTATAACTAGCAAGTATCTTTGTACGATTCCCATTAGCCAAGGGCGTAGCTAGGATTTTATTAAGGGACGGTTTTCAGTCAAAGTTGATCTCACTCATGTTTTAACACGACGCAGAGTGGAAAAGGACCTCTACAAGCATTATGCTTTCTTTGCTGCCTGTATAATTTCGCTCTTGACGACTACCTTTCATAGTACAATCTTATAAAATTCGCCTGTCAATAGAATCAAATTTGTTTCGTTTATTAATAGGCTACCTACGTAATATTTAGGAGGGGTTCACATCGGCGTCGAGGGAACGATGAGGTACCTGGGTCTCTTCCTCGACAGCCGGTGGAACTTCGTGGAGCATTTCCAACGTTCGGCTCCCAGACTGGAGCGGGCCAGTGCTGCTCTGAAGCGTTTGCTGCCCAATCTGGGGGGTCCAAATGCCTCCTGCCGGAGGCTCTAAGCGGGGATAGTGCGGTCCATGGCCCTTTACGGGGCACCGGTGTGGTCGTGTTCCCTGAGGCGGCGACCAGCTCGCCAGTTGAACGCGTCCCGAAGGGTCATGGCCGTTCGGCTGACCCGAGGATACCGCACGGTCTCCTGTGAGGCGGCGTGAGCCGTCCGATCAACACCAGGTCCGTGAGTTGACGGCGCGTAGTGTTACACGCGCGCCTCAAAGAGATGATTGTCAGCCACCACTGACGGGGCCCATCGTGGCCGGTGCCTGCATGCCTAAGGGTAGCGGATATATTTTGAAAATGAGTTACCGCACCCCTGGGTACTCAGGCAGGGAAGGAACAGGGGTGGGTTTTAGTCAGTAAGAGTCTGACACGCCCTCCCGCTCCACCCAGAGCGGGAGAAATCATTGAATGATTTTTCACCCCCCCCCCCCTCAAAAAAACCTACGTAATATTACTTTACCGTTTGTGAGCATTCTACCAGGGCCCCCCCCCCCCCTGCCCGTACCTCGCTACGCCATTATAACTAGCCGTTACAAGAGTGGAGTTTGTGGTTTTTATACTCGTTTTATTCAGGGCCTTTGAGCAGTGGTGGCCCAGTGAGCAGTGGTGGCCCAGTGGTATTGGCTGCGACTTACAAGTGGTAGGTCGTGAGTTCAAACCCAGGCAGGCGCTTTACTTTGTGTAAATTATTTCATCACCATTGCTCTCAAAACGGTGAAGGAAAACATCGTGAGGAAACCGGCATGTCCTAGAACCAAAAATTCGAAGACATGTGACATCCACCAACCGGCACTGGGCCCGCGTGGTTGATTACGGCCCACACCCTCTCTCAGAGAGGAGGCCTGTAACCCAGCAATGGGGACAATAAAAGGCTGATGATGTTTATTCAGGGGTTTTGTTCTGCCGGGGTCGCGAGGGTGATCGAAGAAGTCACCGTGGCCCTGGCACAGGCGACTGAAGGAACACGGGTGGATTTTAGTCAGTAAGAGTCTCACACGCGCTCCCGCTCCACCCAGAGCGGGAGAAGTTATTTGCTGATCTCCCACCCAATAAAAAACAAAGAAAAATCTCATTTATCAATAAATATATGTGAGTAAAGTATACATAGTATTTAAACATTATCACCTTTCAAGTTCCTAAGTCAATGGGAAGTTAAAAATTGTACGGAACAAAATTTTGTGACAAATCAGGGAGAGATGGACACATAAGTGACAGCAATAGGGCTCCGTTTGGACCCTTCGGGTACGGAACCCTAAAAAGGGGTATTTGTTTTAGATTTTATTGAAAATTGTTCTATTTATGGAAACTTTTAACTAGGGGTTATCATTTCTCGACATATTTTTTTCTTCCGGGAATTCGCGACAAAGATTTCTCTAAAATTCTCGAGCTGCACAGTTTTTTTTTTTTTTTAAGTCGTGAAATAGTCAGTTAGGTACATGCTGACTGAAATTTTAAAACTTCTTCGAATTATTATAAATTAAGTTTTATTGTGCACCTATGTTTACAGTCTAATGTTAATCTATTCATAAATTTTGATTGTTTGGTTTACCCTAAGAAAGCCTAAATGATGTGTTATGTGTCTACATTTAAAATAGATGTTTTATGTGAGCAATAAAGAATTTAAAAAAACCCACTTTTTAAAAACTATCAATATTAATGATTAATTTAGTTTAGTCTTAGTTATGATTATTTTAAGTTATATTGAAACATATTTTTACAAGCTTTTATTACACTTGCAATATTTACGTAAGTAAAAGGTTCTCTTCGATATTTGCAAACCATTTTCCGACCACTTTTTGGTTTCCAATAGAGCTGAAATTTGGAATAGGTAAAACATGAAAATCCGATGACAATGCAATATTTTGATACCATCAAGCTGATTGTATGATAGCACCGAGATGCAGGGACTAGAACTATAATAGCAAATGGAAGGACAGTAGAATTTGGGCTAGAATCTAGTATGTTTGGTTCTCATGAGTAATTTCCAGAAATGATGACTAAGGTCCAACGCTTGTTTAAATAATTTTCTGTAGTTTTAAACAACTAAAAAACACACTTTATTTTTTATTTTTCATGTTTTTTCAGCAAACCCTTTCATTTGAGACCATTTTTTTTGTGTGGTGGGAAATCATCCAATGACATCTACTGACTAAAACCCACCCCTGTTCCTTCCCTGCCTGAGTGCCCAGGGGAGCGGTAACTCTGTTACGAATTTATCCGCTACCCCTAGGCATGCAGGCACCGGCCATGTTCGGCCGGTCAGTGGTGGCTGACAAATTTTCTTTTAGGCGCGCGTGGAACACTACGCGCCGTCGACTCACGGGCCTGGTGCTGATCGGACGGCGAGTTACCCATTACTCCCCAAGCCCGGGTCTACGGTGGTCACCGTAGGTCTGCAGGCCCGGGTCTACGGTGGCCGGAGATCGTCTCGCGGAGCCGGAAGCCACAGGCGTCTCCTGCGGCGGCTGCTGCAGAGGGCGTGAGGGCGACTCTGTTGTTGAGCCCGTTCCGCCTTCGCGAGCATTAAGAAGGAGGAGACTGCTTCCCATTCCCTCTCGCTCCGTACCATGGCCTGGACCAGGGCCGTGCGCGAGAGGTCGCTGCCGCCGATCGCCTCCACGAGAACACGGCGGGGCTCCGCCCAAGCGGGGCAAATCTCCACCGTATGCTCCACCGTGTCCTCTGGGTGATCCTCACACCCGGGCGTCTCCCTCCGCCTTATCCTACACAGGAACCTCCCGAAACTTCCGTGTCCGGTGAGGACCTGCTTCATTTAATACCCTGACATGGGAACGCATACAAAATAACTATTCCGCGATCTTTGGTAATCTGCCAAATTGGATTTAGGACTATGCCACTTAGCTAACCATGATTTTCATTCAAACTAAACATATACGAAAAATTTCAGTTTAATCAGAAGAGGGTCAAATTTAACTTCTAAGATTTGTTTAAATAGTTAAATAATTAGTTCCAAGTGAAGCTAATACAGGGTGTAACTGAAAGGTGTGGTTATATTTTAAGAACCGGTTCTGCCCATGGAAATGAACAACTTTCTCTAAGAAAAAATAGAAAATACCTGAAAAAAAATTGAACTTTCCACACAAAGTTAACATCAGCTGATCAATATTTGTATGGGATGTAAACATTTTTTTTGAGAATTTCCTCAGATTTTCCTAAAGAAAGTTGTTCATATAGATAAGCAGATGCAATTCTTAAAATATGACCTCACCATTTTGATACACCCTGTATATAAGCGTGGTAAAAAAAAAACTTTTAGCCAGTTGGCGAGACGACATGGACACGAATCTACCGCGAGGGCTGGTTTGAGGAAGTACGAGAAAATAGTTCCTGGAATAACTTGGGGAGGCCTTTGTCCAACAGTGGGACACTATTGGCTCTCTCGTCTCGAAAAAGGCATATATTCTCAAATAAAGAATATTCTTGTTTCGAGAAAACTTGATGAGAAACACTACTTTCAACCTATGATAAAAATTAAAAGTCATTATGTATATTTAAACCTTTCTTCTGTATGGATGTGGATGGCTTTAAGATGGGGAAGGTCAAAGTACGTGAAAAAGGGGGTGACTACAGAGATGACTGCTAATAGAGAAGTATGGAAGAAAAAGACATGTTGCGCCGACCCCCAATAAATTGGGAAAAGGGCAGGAGAACGATGACGTATATTTAAACCTGTATAATTTCTCATTAGGAGCAGTGGTGGCCTAGTGGTAACGGCTGCGACTTACAAGTTGTATCGTGAGTTCAAACCCAGGCAGGCGCTTTACTTAGTGTGAATTATTTCATCACCACTGCTCTCAAAACGGTGAAGGAAAACATCGTGAGGAAACCGGCATGTCCAAGATCTAAAAATTCGAAGACATGTGGCATCCACCAACCCACATTGGGCCCGCGTAATGGATTACGGCCCACACCCTCTCACAGAGAGGGGGCCGGTGCTCCAGCAGTGGGTTAGCTCCATTAGAAGGCTGATTATGATGATGATGAATAATTTCTCATCGCTTAACCTGAACCACTGAAGCTAAACCATGGAGATGGGAAAATAGGTTTCTTTTGTAACGCATAAAAAAGGTATCCACTAAAAAGGATTTTATGAAATGAACGTTTGACAAGAATTCGTTTAAATGAATATAATTTTTTTTTTTCTCTTTAAATTCTTGGCATATAACTTATTGTTCGAAATAACCCTTTTTTGAGGGTCTAAATGTATGGATTTATTATGAACGGAAAAATCTAAAACGGCAAGGACGATTTAAACGAACTAGGAACCTAGGACGAAACTTGTAAAAGCAGAAGAAAAAAAATTGTGGCTTTGCAATATCCCCTTTAAACCTAACCCTTTATTAAGTAAAAACGGGTAGTCAAGTTTTAAAGAGAGGATTTCAATGCGTGACTGGCTTAAATCGAAAGTCGATATACATAATTATCACACGTAACATGTTAACGTTTTGAGTTTAAATATGATTAATGAGTTATTTTAACAATTATTTAAGGAACCTTGTATAGTTGGCGCCGCCATACACCACCGGCACGGCGTAGTGTTGGAGAGCATGCAACAACTTCTCTGTCACATAGTCCTCTGCGAACGAGTTCTCAAACGACAAGTAGAAGTAATAGTCAGTCTCCAATTTCCGCAAACATTCATTCATACTGCCTCTAGGACATTTCTTCGTGCCACATTTACCATATATGTCAACCGTCATGTTATATTTTTCCAGTTCAGTTTGGAGCTGTTTGGCAATTACATCTCTTCCACTTGGTGCTTCACAATTAGATACAAACCAAGCCGCTGCAATTTTCTTCGTATTTAATTTAGCTTTCAGAGTTTCATTTATAGGCATCATTGCTTCCACTTTCTTCCAATTCATTCCTACTTTAGGACCTATGACTTTTCCTTCTTTATCTCGTATACTAATATATCCGTAAATTTCGTCAGAATTCAGTTTGTAAGTCCAAGTCCAATTAAAATAACTATTGTACATTTTATTACAGACTGGATGGTACGCTGAGGACTCCATACTGGCATAAACATACTTTTGATGAGGTGAACGAGACTGAGGTAAAGATGAAGCTTTGTTTTTAAGATCTGGTCCATGGAACAATATCACATCGAACTTTGCTACATCTCTTAGCAACTGTCTATTTGACGACACGTAACAGTTTGTGAAGGAACACCTTCTGTTTATAAACGTTTTTGTGCCTTCACCAAAATTATGAATCGGATCAGTATTCATTGACGTCCATACTAGTAAGAATTTCAAATTTAACGTTTTATTTAACTGCATTATGCCCTGAAATCTGGTTTCTGATTTATAGCTATCCAAATGATAGAAAAGTGAAAACACTGTGACATTAAGAATCACGTAAAAGATGAAACATGTCGCAAACTTTCTAATAACCATTTTTATAGGCGTAGTAAGTAATAGTCGAATTACACACATACACTCATCACACTTATACACGACACGCCGTCCTAATATTATAAGAAAGTTCAAGTTATTTATTAGTACTCGTATACTGACGCTGTTTCAGGTATTGTATTGCATTCATTAGACACCTAAGCACTTAATCATCTTTAAAAGCTATCTTATTATCTCTCATCAAAAATACTTAGTACTACAAAATTATACAGAACATAACAAAATTCAGACTACCGACAATAAGACCTCCCCACAAGAAACATAGTTATACGGAACAACAATCAGAGATACTCGATAGCATACGAGTACTTCAAACTAGATTATAGCACTAAAGTGTGCTTGAACTAGTGACGCAGTAATCAGTTACCTAGATAAAACTAGAGTCCTACAAAATACAGTTTTCAACTTAAAACAAACATGAAATTAATTGTTGGCTCTTTTTCTAGAAAGCCAAAACCGTAACTGTATAGGGATGATGAACAAAATAATATTTATAATAATAACAATATTTTATTATTTATTTCCCGTTTATTTTATGCTTTACCAAATCAATTAAAAATACACAGTTATAACGCATCAAAGTTCAGGAGTGGCTTGTTGCAAAAGTGGTACATTTTTTACGTGTGAATTAACGCCAAAATTTCAACGCACTGTATAGTCTTCATTTTTTATTACGTGACGATAGAAAAAACACGAGTCCAATAATTTTGATAATCTATCTTACGGACCAAATAGATGTTTTTAGTTATCTACCCTATTGTGTAGTAATGTTTATATGGGATTCATGGCCGTTGACAACGTTTACGCTGGTGTCCCCGTAATTATATTTTAATACACATTTTAATGCATCAGAAGAGGCACAAGATGCTATAGACATCTTTTGCGACCTATCTAAGGCGTTTGGTTGCATAAATCATGAAACTTGAGCATGACGGACTAGGCAAAGTTGAGCTTAGTAAAATCTTATTTTAATGATAGACAGCTGTGGTGACATCTATGACGCCTCATACGAACTAAAAACACACGAATCCTGCGTCGCGCAAGCAGAGTTCTCCGCGCGATTTTAACATAATATACAATAGTTCGAAATCAACCATCGGGCAGTTGCCCGGACCGGACACAACATCCGTCTGGTCGGAGGATCCTCCCTTTTCAATGGAGGTTTGTGGGACTTTACAACCTGTTCCGCATGCCTCCAAACTGGTGACCTTCGAGCATGAACGTCAGCGCAGCCTACGTGCAGCTACTCCAGCGTGACGTCATCATCATCACTTCCTTGAAGTCGTACAGCCAGCTAGTACCAACGGCTTCTACTGAATCTTGCACTCTCTCTCGCACTGAGCACTGGAACCCGCAGCTCTACTCCGACTCACTGGAGCCCACCCGCATGCCTTCAATTAATTCAGATAAACGGTCGAACAGTCGGTAACATCACGTTTAATCCTGATTAAACGAATGATTTAAAAGAGTATTCTAGAGTTTCTTGCTAGTTCTTTTCTATAAAACCAATGCTTTGGAACTAGCCGGCCACATAATATATGGTTATAACTTGTAGCCGAGAGGCTATGGTTGAGCGCTTGAACTAAACCTTACAGGCTGTCTCTGAATGGGACGATGCTAATCTGGTCAAGTTCAATCCTGCTAAGACCCAGACGTGTCTTTTTCCGCTGAAAGGAGCCAATTCCGCCGTTGTACCTATAGATTTAAGCTCGTGTAAAACAATTGTGTGACTGTTTTGGTGTACAATGAAGTTTTATTCTATCTATTCTCTTCCATTCCACCTAGCCCCATCTTTCCGACGTATAACCGTGCCGATAACCGACCAACTTGAGCTTTTTGGTGTTAACATCTACCCTCAATTTTGGTCCTTTCATAGAGGCAAAGGCCCAAGTGGCTACCAGAAAGTTGGGAATCCTAGCAAAGGAAAGACGGTACTTGACGCCGGAGCAGCTGCTCAAACTTTATCAAGCACAAGTTCGATCGTGTATGGAGTAGGTACTGCTCTCATCTTTGGGACGGATCTAAAAGACACCAACTTAATGTGCTTGAGTCAATTGAAAAAAGAGCCAAGAGGATCATCGGGAATGATAGGCTCGTCGAGCCGAAGCTCCAGAGTCTTGAGCATTGACGCCGAGTTGCTAGCCTGTCGGTTTTATATCGGCTGCATTTTGAGAAGTGTGCGACGGAATTGAGCATAGTTTAGGTAATTCCGCCAAGCCCGTTCCATCATCGGACCACAAGACGTACGACGATGCGCCTCCGGTACATGATGGTGGAAATCCCACCCACACGCACAAAATGTTTTGGGAACACATTCATTATGCGTACAGCTAAGGAGTGAAACGGGTGCCTACCAACCTATCGATACACGTGGGTGCTGTATCCATCTGTAATCGGTGGAACAACCAAAAAATCAAGTTTAGGAATGTATTAATTAAATGGTTGAATTAAACTAAAGATAACAATACTAATATACTTCAGTTTATTAAATTATCATTAAAACATTACTGTATTAACAAATGCAAGGTTGTTCTTAAAATTATTGTTAAATAATAATCGCTTCATCACAATATTTTCAAATACTACACAACATTTATTTATTTATTTAGTTCACACACCAATAAGTACAAAGTCTTACAGTATGACCAAGAAGATGTTATACACACCTATTAAGGGTCTACTACCGGCCAAGAGGCGCCCTCATTGAATAAAAAATCGTAGCATAGCATAGAAAATAAATATTAAAGAATCCAACGTCACGTTTGTTACAAAGAGGATAAAGTATTTACACTTGGCCGGTAGTACGGCCTTAATCTATCTTTAAATTATAAAATATAGTAACAGCTTAAAAACTCAACAGTAGAGTAGAACAGTTAGTAAAAATTACAGTACTTTACTTTTTTTTTCTTGTTTTCAAATTTGTGTGCCTCCTTCAATGCACTTTTGTGCTCCTGATATAAATTTCGGCAGGCTATCGAACACATCTTCCGACGGCATATTATTTATAATACGCGCGGTCCTTGACAATGACCTTAAGTGGGTAACTCGCCGTCCGATCAGCACCAGGCCCGAGAGTCGACGGCGCGTAGTGTTCCACGCGCGCCTCAAAGAGATGTCAGCCAAGGGAAGGGGCCTGCCACGGCCGATGCCTGCCCGGGGGTGGAGGATAAATTCGAAAGAGTTACCTCGCCCCCGGGCACTCGAGGCAGGGAGGAACAGGGGTGGGTTTTAGTCAGTAAGAGTCTGACACACCCTTCCGCTCCACCCTAGAGCGGAAGAAGTCATAGGATGATTTCCCACCCCCAAAAAAAAAAAAAAAAAAAAAAAGTGGTTAGCTTGCGTGTTCTGCGCTGAGCTCACGTAACGCGTCGTACGTTCACCTAGTAATAGGACTCGCCCATCATTGAGTGCTGTCCGAAATGAGAAGCATTATTAATTTATTACACATTAAACAACAGGTACTAAACTAAAACACTTAGACTAAATAATAAATATTTAAATGATCTTCAAAATGGTGAAGGTTTCATAAAAATACGCTTTATAGTTTTTGCGTGATTCTCAATTTTTTATCCGCGTTAGACATAACTTTACAAATTAATTTTACAAAAATATAATTTCAAATATTCTCAGATCAATTTACGACGGAAATTGTCTAGAGTAGGTAACATATATTTTTTTCAAAGAAATAAGGATAGTCAGATGTGATGTTCAATTAAAAACCTTGGCACGTCTAACAAAGCGGGACGGCGGCGCGCCCCCACATACCCGTCCGGAACACGCAGCCGCAGCGCCACCAGTACATCTGGGTGGTGCACCAGCCTGCGCAGCACCCTCGCCACGTACTTTAATAAAGCGACGTCCCTTCTGACCGCCAGCCTAGTGTACCCGACCATGCCCAACACAAACAGACTCGAATACATTAACGGGTAGAATGGGTAAACCCCATATTGCTTCAAATAATTAATAATTAAGGTGTAATTTATCTATAATATTTATGTATTTAGAAATATATAAGTATGTTTATCAGTTGTCTAGTACCCATAACACAAGCTCTGCTTAGCTTGGGACTAGATGGCGTTGTGTGATAGTTGTGGAATATTTATTTATTTATTTAAATTTAAATACCTCATGAATATATTTTGTATCCTGTCAACCATGAGACTATATTTGTCCTCATGCAGTTTCCATATTATGGCACTAGTCTCGAAATTACTACCAACTAAAGCATCTCACACTTTTTTTTCCAGTTCTGGGTGGAGCGGGAGGGCGTGTCAGAGTCTTACTGACTAAAACCCACCCCTGTTCCTTCCATGCATGAGCGCCTTTATCCGCTACCCCTAGGCATAAAGCATCTCATACTGATTTTGTAGTGTGACGCGCGTGTGACTGACTGAACCTACGTCATCACGCAGCATTTGGTCACATTGAATAACATTTCCGTTGGTTCAAGGAATTCATCGATCACAATGTCTTTCATTAGTAAATTGCTGTCTAAAATATTCTCATGAATTTATAGTTCGAGATCCATTACTGAAACCTGTTAAGTTTTCGTATCACAACAATATAACATAATTGTTATGGGGATTACTTAATCATTCAAATCAATTTCGAACGCCCTTTTACTGTATTTTAAGTAAAGTTACATAAAAAAAAACCTATGGACTTCATCAAATGTGCAATAGTTAAAATGACAAGGGTCATAAAATCGCAAGACGATCTCCGGCCATCGAAGACCCGGGCCTGCGGACGGCGAGTAGTGGGTAGGTCGCCGTTTGTTCAGCACCAGGCCCGTCAGTCGACGCGTAGTGTTTCACGCGCGCCTCAAAGATATGATTGTCTGCCACCACTGACGGGCCCATCAGGGCCAGTGCCTGCATGCCTAGGGGTAGCGGATAAATTCATAACAGAGTTACCGCTCCCCTGGGCACTCAGGCAGAGAAGGAACAGAGGCGGGTTTTAGTCAGTAAGAGTCTGACACGCCCTCCCACTCCACCCAGAGCGGGAGATGTCATTGGATGATTTCCCACCCTACAAAAAAAAAACCCCTGTTCCTTCCTTGCCTAAGTGCCCAGGGGCTCGGTAACTCTGTTACGTTTATATTTATTATATAATTGTATATAATTTATCCGTGACCCCTTGGCATGCATGCATCGGCCATGACGGGCCCCGTCCTGATTTGCTGACATCTATTTGAGGCGCGCGTGGAACACTGCGTGCCATAGACCCTCGGGCCTGGTGCTGATCGGACTGCGAGCTAACCCATTACTCGCCGTCCGCAGGCCCGCCTCTACGGTGGCCGGAGATTGTCTCGCGACCTCCTGCGGCGGCTGCTGCTGGGGCCGTGAGGGCGACTCCGTTGAGTCTCCCTCACCCGTTCCGCCTCCTCCTTCGCAAGCATTACTACTTCGCAGAATGAAGAGATTGCTTCCCATTCCCTCTCGCTTCGTACTATGACCTGGACCAGGGCCGGGCGCGAGAGGTCACTGCCGCCGATCGCCTCCATGAGGACACAGCGGTGCTCTACTTAAGCGGAGCAGATCTCCACCGTATGCTCCACCGTGTTCATTAGTTAGGATCCTGCATTTTCAGTGGGTATTAATGATTTAAAAAAAAATATTTTTGAAAATTCAAAGAGCCAATTCACTGAATAAGCCTAGGCCAAATTATTTATTTACCTAATTGCATTGTGATTCAAGACACCTCCTTAAAGTACAATGAGTGGTACTGATAGGCTATCTTATCCACGTACATATCTAAAACGTTAAGTGTACCTATGTAGTACCTATTAAGTGTTCGAGATGCCTCGTCTTTTGTACGCCTAGTCCATATGTATTATGTTTCTCATATGTACGTCGGCATTTTTTTCTATTTTTTAGAACATGGTGATTAGATTCCAAGACAATAATATATCCTTTTAACTGAATTTTGTTAGGACTGCCGATCTCAGCGCGACTGTCCGCTGATATTGATTTCGGTGAACACCATTTTCTTTAAAGTTAATCCCTTCATAACCATTCGGTCTATACGATTCCCTCTTTTATTAATTTGTTTTAAATTAACTCTAGATTTGATATTTCATGTAAGCAACGCCGAAATATAAAAAAAAATTGACACTGAAATCAACCAAATAACGAGTCACCTGATAATGACCCACACACACATTTTTTGTGAGTTTCAATTTTAGAATCGTCTCCTCGAGCCCTTAATTTGATACCCCCAAAACTTTGTAACGAAAAAATACGACTACATCTTCCTCCTACAGCCTACAACTATCGCTCGGTTTAGACGAATTGAATTAATTAATCGATAGACACCTAAATAATTAAAATCCATCCAGCCGTAGGGATGCCTCGAGGGTTTAAATAATACAACGTACCTACATGCTCATATACGAGTGAAAAACTTAACCTTGTCTTGCTTTTTTTTTTGTGGGGTGGGAAATCATCCAATGACTTCTCCCGCTCTGGGTGGAGCGGGAGGGCGTGTCAGACTCTCACTGACTAAAACCCACTCCTGTTCCTTCCTGCCCTTAGTGCCCGGGGGCGAGGTAACTCTGTTTCAAATTTATCCTCAACCCCCGGGCAGAACCTTGTCTTGCTGTAACACAGTCGGGTAATTTCTATTACTATTTTTCAGGTTCATGCCGAATGGAATATACCTGACCGTGCAAAAGTCACGGGTCAAGGAGCTGGCGAGGAACATGGTGGAAATTATAAATGATAAACAAAAATACTACGATTTCTTCAAATGGCACAACCACTATTCTCATCACGACCTGAATGAGTCTAGCGACACAGACAGATTTTGCAAATTGTGCGAGTTAATCAATGATAAAGAAAGGTTTATAAAAACAAGTGTTTATAAAGATTTTAGTGAGTGGTTGAGTCCACCGGATAGATGCCATTAGATTGTTTTCATTCACTTTCTAGTTTTTCTACAAAAAGGCTTGTTTTAACTTGGCATATTTATTTTGCCCCACAAATTCCCACTACCTTTTATGAAGTCTGCTTACAAAAAATAATAAAGTAAAAAGTGTTTAAAATTTTACTAACTCATATCCCCACATGTCTGCACGTTTTTCCTGTTCCTCTTGTCTAGTCTGTTATATTTATGTACATAAATAGACCGGGTAAAATTATATTAACTTATGAATTTCTTTGGAAACAACCCTGTGGTTTTTTTTTTTGGGGGGTTGGGCAATCATCCGTTGTCGTGGTATGGGCATGTGATGCGGAGGAATGAAGAAAATGTCGTGAGGAAAGTCTTGTGTATGGATGTGGATGGCTGTAGGGGAAGGCCAAAGAAACGATGGTTGGACTGTGTGAAAGAGGATATGGGTAAAAAGGGGGTGACTACAGAGATGACGACTAATAGAGGAGTATGGAAGAAAAAGACATGTAGCGCCGACCCCAAATAAATTGGGATAAGGGCAGGAGAATGATGATGATGGTGGGTGGGAAATCATCCAAAGAGAAGTCTTTGGATGATTTCCCACCCGGGAAGACCCGCTCTCGGTGGAGCAGAAGGGCGTCTCAGACTCTTACTGACTAAAACCCACCCCTGTTCCTTCCCTGCCTGAGTGCCCAGGGGTGCGGTAACTCATTTTCAGAATTTATCCGCTACCCTTAGGCATTTATCCGCTACCCCTAGGCATAACCCTGTGCCTTGAAGACCACTATTATTAGGTAATAGGGTATGTACCTATGATTTAGAAAAGGCTTTTGCACTTCACGTAATCAGCCTTATGTATTAAACTCACTAACATAATATGCTTAGTTTAAACGATGATTAGCAAATTATGGATTTGAGATAACAAAGTCTCATCTATCATATTCAGCTATCTTCAGGACGATACCTCTTTGAAATGATTAGTCAGTACTGTTGAATAAAGAACCTGCTTATCAGTGTAATCATGTAATCACATGGTATTTTTATTTTTTGAAAAAGGCCGAAAATCTCCTGCGTACTTGGCGACTGTCCGCTGAGATCGGCAGTCCTGACAAAATTCAGTTAAAAGGATATATTATTGTTTTGGAATCTAATCACCATGTACTAAAAAATAGAAAAAAATGCCGACGTACATAAGAGAAACATAATATAGATAGACTAAGCGTACAAAAAGACGAGGAATCTCGAACTTTTAATAGGTACACTTAACGCCTTAGATATGTACGTAGATAAGATAGCCTATCAGTACCACTCATTGTACGTTAAGGAGGTGTCTTGAATCACAATGCAATTAGGTAGATAAATAATTTGGCCCAGGCTTATTCAGTGAATTGGCGCTTTGAATTTTCAAAAAGATTTTCTTTTTTAATTATTAATACCTACTGAAAATGCAGGGTCCTAACTAATGAACACGGTAGAGCATACGGTGGAGATCTAGAGCACCGCTGTGTCCTCATGGAGGCGATCGGCGGCAGAGACCTCTCGCGCCCGGCCCTGGTCCAGGTCATAGTACGAAGCGAGAGGGAATGGGAAGCAATCTCTTCATTCTGCGAAGTAGTAATGCTTCCGAAGGAGGACGCGGAACGGGTGAGGGAGACTCAACGGAGTCGCCCTCACGGTCTCAGGTCAGGTCCTCAGGTCGCGAGACAATCTCCGGCCACCAGCTGTTTGGCTATTAAACCTCTTCGACTCGGCACATTACAATTCGATACGAACCAAGCCGCTGCAATTTTCTTCTTACTCAATTTAGCTTTCAGAGTGTCATTTATAGGCACCATTGCTTCCACTTTTTCCCAATGCATTTCTTCTTTAGGACCTATGACCACTCCTGCGTTATCTCTTATAATAATATATCCAAAATATTCGTCAGAATCCAATTTATAAGTCAAGGTCAAAATAACTTTCATCATAAATTTTATTACAGACTGGAAATCTTGCTGATGACTCCATATTGACGTAAATATACTTTTGATGAGGTGAGCGAGACTGAGGTAACAGCTTAGCATTATGAGGAAGTTCTCTTGCATGGAACAATATCACATCGAAGTCTGCAACATCTTTGAGCAACTGTCTATTTGACGATACGTAACAGTTAGTAAAGGAACATTTTCTTTTTGCAAACGTGTCTCTACCTTCACACATGGTCTTAACTGGATCAAACTTATGTGACCATAATAATAAGTATTTCAAATCTAATGAAATATTGCTTGTTCTAAAGTTAAAATAATCAAAATTATAGATAGGCGAAAACAGAGTAACGCTGAGAATCGCACAAAAGATGAAATATTTTTCAAACTGACTAATTTTACCCATTATATTATTAACAAAAGTATTTAATATTCACAAAAAAAAATAACACCTGTGCACAAAATTATAAATTTAAAAAATTCAGATCAAGTCAATAAGACCCAATTGTGAGAGCTACATTGTAATACTACGGAACAGACAGCTGATAAAAGTGTAGTTAAGAAGTAAAGGTAAAAACTAAAAGTGTAGTATCGATATCGCTGTGATCCAAGGATTTATGAAAACTTCGTTATCGCTGTGATCCAAGGATATATGACAACTTCACTAACGCAGAACGCTGTGATCCAAGGATATATGACAACTTCAATAGCCCGTTCCGTTCCACTCCACGATTAGCCGTTCGAGTGTCTTGGCCACTGGCATCAAGCCACAAAGATTACTCAATAATTTATTATTAATTACTTAAAAAGCGCACAATTCTGCTTGAACCAGTGACGCAGCAAGGTATCTAGATAAAACTAGAGTCCCAAACACGATTTACAACCTGAAATAACATTACCCTCCTGAGACAGTCGAGTAATAAATTCTTCATAAATATTTGGCTCGTTTTCTAGAATTGGCGAAAACCAGAACTGAATAGTTTCAAGGTATTGGGGCATTTTATCGATAAGTGGCCTGTACTTATTCTTCTTCTTAGCGTGTCGATGGCATAAATAGAGTATTTGCTTAATTAAATCCGATGCCTGGTCCAGTATTCGGCCACGGCAAGCCGTCCGCCGACGCTGTCATCAGGTCCTTGTGTGAACAGGGCATGTTGTGCCCTCAACTGGTGAATGTAAGTTGACGTAGAATGTTGTTCCTAGCGTGTACTTTTTGTTTCACATTCTCGCAATTCTTTCTGTAGTTGAAAGATGTATCAAAATTGATGCCGCGATATCTTGGATTATGGATTACTGGCAGGTCGTCAGCGTACAGAAAGCGGGTTGTGTTAGGGCTCACCGGTTGGTCATTGGTGTAAATGTTAAACAGCAAGAGAGCCAGAACACTATCTTGAGTCAGTCCATTCTTTTGGGTTCGCCACTACGGTTGTACGTTTGGTGGAGCAGTGGTGGCCCAGTGGTTTTGGTCGCGACTTACAAGTTGTAGGTCGTGAGTTCAAACCCAGGCAGGCGCTTTTTCGAAGACATGTGACATCCATCAATCTGCATTGAGCCCGCGTGGTGGATTAAGGCCGACACCCGCACACAGAGAGGAGGCCTGTGCCCCAGCAGTGGGGACATTAAAAGGCTGAGATGATGAGACAAGTGGGTTTTGACATGTCTTTCGCATGTCAGAAGAGAAATGGGAGTAAAACACCACCGAATAGTGACAACATCGCGGCAGACCATGGCAAAGATGATTGGAAGAAGTTCGACTCCTACCGAAAGAGGTCCGCACCAGGATAAGACAGAGCTGTGTGGAGAAGGGAAAGAAGGCCTTTATTCAGTAGTGGGACAAGATAATATAATATGCTAGATAGATAGAATCCTAATCGTGTTCCCCACAACGTAGGCTTACCTCTGTCACCATTCACCACTGTGACCAATTTAAGGGGTCCGTACTGGAAGTACCCTTCGGGTACGGAACCATGATTAATAAGCCTCCACTGTCCGTCCGTCCGTCTGTCTGTCAGTGGGCAGTATCTCATAATCCGTAAGTAGTAGTTTCCGTTGCCGCTCTAACAAAATATAATAAAAATAAATTAAAGGGGGCTCCCCACTAGAAACGGTTTTTTTTCTCGATCTTAATAATAGCAACTAGTAGCCGCGAATAATTTTGTACAATGGTACGGAACCCTTCATGCGCAAGTCTGACTCGCACTTGGCCGGTTTTTTCCTTCTACTTAGACTGGTACATGGCCTCATCATGGTATAATATCTTTTTTATCGCCAGCGTATCTGTAATTACGCTTATCTTGTTCAGAACATTCAGTGTCTAGCGATTACCATATAAAACGTCAGCTACCTTAAACGGACCTTTGATGAACTTCTAATCTATCTTAGTCTGATTTCGCTCTTCGTTTTCTCTAACGCTCTCTCACGGACCTCATGAATGTCGACTTCGGTATTTACATCACTACTCATGTATCGCAATTTTGCCAATTAGAAACTACAGATAAAGCCTTTTTAATGTGGTTTATCGCGAGCTGAATTGCTTATTGCCACGATTTGCTATCGCTAATATTAATTAATGTTCTCATATAAGTGACGATTGTCTTAATGAGAATAATGTTCTTTAAACCGAATATTTACGGCAGCTGTCTACCATTTATTAACCGACTTCACAAACGGAGGTTCTGTTGTGTTTGACCCGTATGTATTTATTTATGCTTGTTTCAACATTTCGTTGATCGCAGTGGGTTTGTCGTTTTTGGGAGTCACCATTTTGACTCCATCGGTTTGTCTTTAATATTTTCAACATCAGCATATGTATATACAAGTTCCTCCACGGTTGATACCACAGTACATCATTCATGTGGTATTCGTATCAATCCATATATTTGTGGAAAGTTTCCGCTTCCGATTTGAAGAAGAAGATCTGAAAATCTGCCGGCAGAAACTTCACCTCTGAGATGTTCTCTCATGTTTCGAGTAAGTTTTAGCACTTTAAATGAAGACATTAAGAAAGATCTTTTGATGCATGCTTTGGTCTCATCTGCACCCGTCCCTTTGGGCACTACCGATAAAGTCTGGCGAAAATTTCCTGCCAGCAACACTGTAGAAGATTGTGGGTGCAGGGTCGAGAAGGAAAACACTCAGACGGACGAGAGACACAGTTCGTATATTTTTCACAGCATTACAGGCAGCAAGGTTGAAGTTAGAAGTGTAGGGCGCGGTGGACAAGTGAAGACTGATTAGCCCCATTTTTTTTTTTTTTTTTTTTGTGTATGAAACTCGCAGTTCAACCATAGCGGTTGTCGACTGCTTAAGCGGACGTGCCCGTGGTGGTTTTAATTGTTATTAAAGCCTCCAGCCAGGACTTATACTTAAAACTACAAGCGACTACGCTAAGGGCACCCCCTTTGGGGTAAGGGCCTCGGCTCAGGGCGTCGCTGGGGGAGGGCCTCAAGGGACAGCTGAATCATGTTGTGACTATTTGAGGACGAATTTTTGAAACTACAGCTCAGCGGTGCGTGCTGGCTTGAGCAAAGGGACTGGGGGGATTTCTGTGTCTTAAGTCCCCTGCTGTGTTCGGACATGCCGCGCACGACAGGGGGTGTGTGTATGTCAGGTTGCTCCGCGACGTGCCTATATTAACTTAGGACACGCCGCGTCACGGTGTGAGTCGGTGTCGTGTGAATATGTCATGCGGGCTGACTTGAATCTATCGGCACAGCGGCGCGGGCTGGCTCTATCAAGGGACTGGTTGCTTGACTCTGCGTGGGGTCTCGCGACAGTCCTCGGCGGCGAGGACGGAAGGACGGTGGTCTGCATTTTTTTAACGTGCTAGTTTCCCTACGGCTCCCTTGGAGCAGGGTCGTAGCGTCGTCGGGTGTGATTAATGTGTGCCGGGGTCGGCGAATGTTATTAATAAGGGAGGGAATGTATCGGCCGGCCGATACGATTAGGGGGTTCCTATGTTTAGCAGCCTTTTCAAAGAAACGCTTGGTGATGCGTTTCATGAACTGCTGGACGGTGGGGAGTCTGAAATCCACATGCAGCTCCTCATTCCGAACAAAGTAGGGGGCTCCCACTGCTCTGCGGATGAAGTGGTTCTGCAGGGTCTGCATCTTGTGGAGGAGATGTGACTTGGCGTGTGCGAAGACAGCACAGGCGTACGTCATGATGGGACGGATCACCGTGGTGAACAGCCGCAGCTTGCACTTGAGTGACAGTTTACTGCGGTCGGACAACAAATTATGGAGTCTGCCTTGCGCGAAGTAGGCTCGCGAGCGAACGCTACTTATGTGCTTGGCAAATGTTAGATGTTCATCTAATATGACTCCCAAGTATTTGGCTCGCTTCTCCCAGGAGATCGGCTTGCCATACATGGTGATCGGGCTGGGGGCAGAGATGAAGTGATTCGGCCTCGAGTAGAGGACCGCCTGACTCTTGTCGGGGTTCACTTCAATCCTCCATTTCCTGAACCATTTCCCCAAATTGGTTACCGCGGACTGGAGGTTTCGGGCTATTGCGACTGGATTTCTCCCGGTGTAGTAAATAGCCGTGTCGTCAGCAAACAGTGCTAACTCGGCCTTTTTACTCTTGGGGATATCGCTCGTAAATAGGGTGAACAGCAGGGGTGATAGCGGGGAGCCCTGAGGGACTCCTGCCCGGATGGGGCGGGGGGAGGAGAGTTCTCCTTCTATGCGATAGCGGAATGTGCGATTTGACAAAAAGTCTCGTAGGATGAGCACGAGCCTATCTGGCACTCCGATTTGGTACAGCTTATAGATTAAGCCGTTGTGCCAGACTTTGTCAAACGCCTTTGCTATGTCAAAGAACAAGACGCCCTTTATATGTTTATGCATGAAGCCGACGCTTATATGCTCAACAATACGGTGGACTTGGTGGATGCACGAGTGTTCAGTTCTAAATCCAAACTGCTCGTTGGGTATCAGACTTTTGGCTTCGTCATAATCCTTGAGCCGCTTATAAATAAGCCTTTCGTAGATTTTACCGAGCGCATTAAGTAGGCTAATGGGACGGTAACTGGAGGGATTAGACTTGGGCTTGCCTACTTTGGGGATTCCAATTACCGTGGCCTGTTTCCATTTCTGGGGGAAGACGTTATTAGTTAGTGCGCCATTGAAGATGGCGGTCATTAAAATAATAATTTGGGCGGGGAGAAGTTTGATTACTCTGTTGGTTATGCCATCAGAGCCTGGGGCTTTCCTGGGTTGAAGTCTTTTGATGACCTCCTCCACCTCATCCGGGGTGATGGGTGGGAGGGGGTCATCTGGGTCTTCAACAGGTGGGATTGAAGCTCTCCTTTCGACTTCGGCATCCACCTCTTCGAGGTGGGCCTGGTCTACTGGTTGAGAGCTGGGGGAACACTGGGCTTCCAGGCTGTCAGCGAGACATTCCGCTTTCTCCTGGTTGTCGAACGCCACACTATTGTCGGGACGAATGAGACGAGGCATGACTTCCTCTGTGGACCTAAGTTTCCTCTGGAGATGCCAGAAGGCTTGGTGGGTGGGCTTCAGTTCGCTTAGCATCTTCTCCCAGCTTGCCGAGCGCTGCTCCACAATGCGTTTCCTCACAGCTCGCTGTAAGTAGCGCATGTGGGCTTTGTTCGCGTCACAGGGAAAGTTACTATACGCACGGATGGCCGCGTTCTTCTCGGTTATGAGATTCCGTACATCCTCCGGGAGTTTCCAGCGGTGGTCTTCCACTACTGGTACCTCCCTTGAACAATCGTTCAGGATGGATTGTACGTGATCTGTAAGCGAGTCGATCGCTGCCCTCGTGTCAGCGACTGAGGCTATGTGGTCGGGGATAGCGTCCAAGTGGGTCGACGCGGTGGATTTCAGTCTGTCGCTTACTTTCCTCCAGTCGGTAACCACTCGGCTAGGGGGGGGCCGGCTGGGATCGTCCTGCCCCTAGCGGGAGCCTAGCTGCATGATCACCGGGCGGTGGTCTGAGTTAAGCTCATGAACTACTTCAATCAATTGTAACCTAAGGTTCACATTTTTTTGAAGCGCTATATCCAGGACATTGGGCCTTTTTCGGGGGTCGTGTGGGAAGCAAGTTGGACTCATCGGGGCGTTGATGTCAAAGTTGAGGGATGCGCCTAGGTTGAACAAAAACCTGCCTCTGGCTTCGGTTGTGTTGCTGTTCCATGCGAGATGTTTGGCGTTGAGACCTCCCGCTATAATAACGGAGTCGCTCATGCCGAAGAGGGCTGTGATATCGCTGGTCAGGGCGATTGGGTCGTCAGGCTCGCTTACAGTCGGCGGCATATAGGCGGATATGATGGTTATCGGCTGATGACCAGTCATGCCCAGCCTACAGGCCGTATACTCCAAGTGAGAGCGCGGGGCGGGAGGGTCTAGAGGGACACAATACAGATCATTCCTGTAATAGATAAGTGTCCCTCCCTTGTGACAGCGAGTCCTATCGTTGCGAACTATACGGAAGTTGGCAATTTTGGGGCTTCTGTGATGGGGTTTCAAGAATGTTTCCTGTATGAGGAAAACGTCTAGCTGCTGCTCTCGCAGGAACTTGGCGATCTCATCCCTCTGGTCCGAGATTTTTCCATTGGAATTGAAAAACCCCATTTTTAGGGTTCTTGGCTTAAGGGTTTTTGCATTATTTTTGCTATACATAATGGAACCTAACCTCATCTAATTGGTCCAGTACCTTGGCGATACTGTCGAACCTACACGTGTACTGCCCTGCCTTCTTGGTCTGCTTAATGATAGCAGCTAAGGCTCGGGCTTCGGGGGTTCTAAACATCTGGTAGGCCTCTAGAATGGTGAGGCCTACACTCTTGTCGCTGTCTCCAGCGGGGGGTTGAGTTGCTGGCATTGTTGCCGGGGCCGCAATGCGGCGCGCTCCAGTCGGGGGAACTACTGGGGCTACTGGCGCGGAAGTGGGGGCCGGTACTGGTGTGGCTTTGGCCAAAGGCGCTGGGACAGTACCAGTGCGGGGAACGCTCGCTGGTGGTTGAGCTTGCTCCATGGCGAAGCTCTCTGAGGTGCGAGGCGCTCGGGTATCTGGGCGGTGGGGGCGGGGGCCCTCACAGATGGGCTCTCCCTCAGCTGGCGGGCATTGGCCCGCTTGACGACTTTGGGAGCCATCTTTGGGGCTTTGGGGCATCCGCGGTAATTTGCCGGGTGTCCCGTTTGACCGCACAGAACGCAGCTAGGCGGTTCTGTGCATAGTTTGGGGTCTTTCGGGCGGGGGCAGTCCGCCGTCCCGTGTTCACCCAGGCACTTGACGCACCTGGGTGTCGCAAAGCAGTTGCTCTGCGCGTGACCGTACATCTGACAGCGGTGACACTGTCCTAGTACGGAGGGCTTGTTCGGCTTCTCTATTGAGATGCCTGACAATGAGCAAACCGACTTGATCTTAAAGATCGGGTTGTGCTCCTCTGTCGGTTCGCAAACGACGAGTACCATGTCGTACTCGTCGCCACCTCTTGCTCTGCGAAGGCGGTGTACCGCCATCACGGGGACTTTCTGTGAGATGAGATCCTCCTTGATCTCGTCGGTCGGGATTTCCCTCGGGACACGTCTTATGACCACTCTGGTCGGCGTCTCCTCCGGAAGGGTGTACGTATGGATGATTAGCCCCACGCAGGGCGGCTATATTTATATGCGCGGACGTAGAGTGGAACGTGTGGGTGGGACACATCTCAATCCCTCCACTCGGCGCCCGGCATTTTTTGCACGCACACATTAACATTTTATTAATAATAGGTAGACAAACAACTATTTACTAAGATTATGTAACAATATCTACGCTAATAAGACTTTAACAATAATAAAGTGGTTTCTAACAGGTTTCTATTGCTGAATTAGTCATTTATACACGCTTATTACATGTTTGGTCTTTTAATACGACCTAGTTACTTATGTGACATTTACAAGGCGTCTGGTTATGTGGATTCCAATTGTATTCATAGTCGTGACTGTTTGACCTATTTACCTATCACATAACCAGAACAGCGGTCTTAACAAGGCGACCTATGTACATAATAAACACAAAACACTGTGGTCTTTACTTAGCGACCTATGTACATCATAAAACAAACTTGTAAATAAAAAACCTTATACCTAGTAACATAATAAATTCTACATACTACGGATTGTTGTGCTTCTCCACAAACACTGTCATACCACCCACTATGTTTTTACTATTTCGTATGTCCTGCAAACTCCTATTCAATGCTTCGACTCCTCTTTTGTGCGCCAACGTTATTTCGTCGCATACTATTACTTTAGTATTTTTCAGCACTTTTTATTACCGCACATCATACTGTATATTGCGTAACCCTTATGCAATATACAGTGTGATGTACCTCTACATTTGTAAGGGAAAAAAAAGAGAAAAGATTTTAGTGAGTGGTTGAGTCCATCGGATAGATGCCATTAGATTGTTTTCATTTAATCGAAAGCTATGGTTTTTCCCTCGGGAACAGTATTTTTTTTCTGGATAAAAGGTAGGTTATGTCGTTTTTGTACAATGTTTATGCAAAATTGTAGATCCGTTTGAATTTTCTTCCAATTGCAAGACGCTTTAACAGAGATGTACCTATAGGTTGACTAGAAGCGTTAGCGAACTGATAGAGGAGCTGGACAGCAGCAGAGTCGAATGCCATACTTAGAATGAGAATAAATTATAATAAGAATAAATTTATTAAAAGAAATAAAGAATACAGATTGTGTGTTATAACAGAACGTTTCGTTTTCATTGAAAATTAAACAAAAAGAATTAAAGACTTCTTGCAATAGGCTTGTCCCGCAAGAAGCTTACAAAGTTTTCCTATGGAATTACAAGTAATTGTTATTAAATGTGTTCAGAATAACATAGAGAGACACAATAATAAAATTATAACTATTATAACTAAAATTTCAGACATTACAACTAATAAGAAAAAGCTTAGGGATTTTGTACAACATTAGAACTTACAGCTGCTTAATATACGTATTTATTTAAAAAGTATCAGATCACTGTCTATCACAATAATTATCTTAAAAAAAACTCCGTGCCATACGGCGAATTTATTAACTCTTTGGTTATTTTACATTTTGCTTCACGAAGCGATAAGTGTCATAGGCTAACAATTCAGTTCTGTTTTGATGGGGATGATAAATAGCTTGAAGACACGCCTCCTCACCGTGTCCTCGTAGTACTTCATTGTGGGTAAGGAGAGTGATCTTTAATAAATATAGGTATACTTCTGACACTAAAAACTTAAATCTTTAATCTTTGTAAAGGAGAATGGTAGGAAAATGAAAAGGTTTTTTGCTCATTATCTTGAGGACTGTGTGTGTGATCTTCCTAAGCCTATGAGATGAGGAGGCAGTGCCACCCCAAAAAGAAAAGGCTAGGCTAGACTAGATACAATAAGGGTCTAGGGGCCGACGGATTCGATGGAAAGAGCGATGCGTAGTGTTCCACGCGCGCCTCTCTTAGACCTAAAGGAGAGTTGACACCTCACTCCCTACCACTGGACGAGGCCCGCAGCCAGCCGGCCGGTACTAATCCGGGGCAGCGGAAGTCTCATACGCACCTGCAGCCCCAGAGTCAAGTATAGGAGGGAACACCGGGGTGGTTTTTAGGCAGTAAGAGTCTGACAGACCCCTTCGCCCGCCCCAGGCGAAGGACATCCGTGAGCATTTTTCACCCGGCAACAAAAAAAAAGGCTAGATACAATAAGATAAGATCGACTGACCCAGTATGATATAAATTGCTATTAGAAGTTTCAATGGAGCTACATTCATTAGATATTTCATTATAATTATATAATTTTCCTCACCCTTGCAGATGTAGCTCACAGAAATTAAGTTTTTCGTCTATGATTACTCCTGGATACTTCGTGCGCGTTACTTTGTTTATCTGTTTGGATACGCAAGTCGTTTTCAAGTTGAGATAGAGGTGGTAGGTAATGTTTGAAAAACTTTAGCTATACAGATGACATGGTGTTGTTTAGTCCCTCGGTCAATCTTAGAAGCCTCATTTATTTATGTGAGAAGTAATGATTGCATTACATCACGCCTGTATCCCACGAAGGGTTCGGCAGAGGTGTAATAATAGTGTACCAACATTGCGATAGTTATGTTTAAATGCAATGTCAAAAGGTTCGCCGCCTTTTGCCATCAACCGGGCACAAATCCTACGCCAGGATGCTACAGAGATATTTAAAAACTTTTTGCCCGACCCAGGGCCTGCAGTCACGACATTGATAGCGATCGCTATATCCTAACGATCGGTCGTTACGTGATCATTAATTGTTACAAGCGGTTTATATAATAAGTTAAAATTTACGCCGTCTCTGTACATATTTCAAGAAAATCAATTATTTTTCTGACGTAGCGAACTATCGTTAGGGGTAATCCCTTTCTACTCCTAAAATTGTTTGTCCGAAAATCATTATCCATAACACGTTTGCTATAGACTTCAGTAATCTTAATGTTCAAAAATACGAAATTTTATTTTACATAATTATTGTTAGTTCTAAAACTATTTTGTCATAATATCGAGTACTACGAGTATAATAATTCAATCTCCTAATTTTGAATGAAATAAAGTTATATGTCCTAAGCATTGTATCATATAACGTGTATTATTCCGAATGTTCATTTATAACAAAAATTGTTAGTCCTAAAACATTTGCTAAAAATTAGGTTTTAGTGACATAAACGAATCGCTGTAAATCCAACTCCACGCAGTCTCGTCTGCCCTACCCCTAGAGTGTAATTTAGAATCGCATAGGCGCGGAGGGGCGAGGTGGCCCGCTGGAACCTCACACCCCCGGACCCATGACAAACCATGCTTGCTGCATGTTGCATATTTGCTTGCATGCTGCATGCTTGCTTGCATGCTTGCTTGCATGCTTGCTTGCATTCTGGATACTTGCTTGGTTGCTTGCATGCTCACTTGCTTGCTGCATGCATTCTGCATGTTGCATGCTCACTTGTATACTGCAAGCTTGTATGCATGCTACATGTTGCATGCTTGCTTGGTAGCTTGCATGCTGCGTGCTTGCTTGCTGCATGCATGATGTATGCTTGTTTGCATGCTTCTTATAGGGAAATAAAAACCACATCTTCACAATCAACTGTTATATTGAGTGATGTATATATATGCGGCGCCGGAGCTGTGACAAAAGCCATTTATTGCTTTTACATCTTTACTATTTATATATTGTATCACTTGGATTTGGTAAAATAATAAACAATTGTATTACAACATCAGATTATTTTTAATTACAAAAAAATGTTAATTAAACGTAGATACATTAATTCATTCATTAATAATTTGTAGATTAATTCTAAGCTAATTTCATGATAGAATTGCTCTATAACTCTATTGCATATTTTAACTCGTGTTTACGTTACGCCTGAGAGAAGTTTATAGCAAAAGCTTTGTTAAACAAAGTTTTAAAAATATTATTAGAATAAATAAACATTACATAATTTGAATTTAGGACTTATAAGTTTTATTGAAAAAAGCTTTAAGTCTTTTGTATATTATTGATTGTATTGGTTATGACAAACGTATTTAGGGCATATTGTATACGGGCCTGCGGACGGCGAACAGTGGGTAGCTCGCCGTCCGATCAGCACCAGGCCCGTGAGTCGACGGCGCGTAGTGTTCCACGCGCGCCTCAAAGAGATGATTGTCAGCCACCACTGACTGGGCCCATCGTGGCCGGTGCCTGCGGATAAATTCTGAAAATGAGTTACCGCACTCCTGGGCACTCAGGCAGGGAAGGAACAGGGGTGGGTTTTAGTCAGTAAGAGTCTGACACGCCCTTCCGCTCCACCCAGAGCGGGAGAAGTCATTGGATGATTTCCCACCCCTCAAAAAAAATAAAAAAATAAAAGGCATGTTTTATTAAGGGATTTAAATTTTATGGCACGTGATATTATGTGACATTAAGTTCGGGCAAGTCATTCGGATAAATGATGATTAAGACAAAAAAAAATATGGCACTTTAGATTATGGATAATAAAGTTAAGTAACACAATAGAAAACCATCGTTAGGACGTAGCGATGGCTTTTTTTTTGGGGGTGGAAAAACATCCAATGGCATCTCCCGCTCTAGGGTGGAGCGGGAGGGCATGTCAGACTCTTACTGGCTAAAACCCACCCCTGTTCCTTCCCTGCCCTTAGTGCCCAGGGGCGAGGTAACTCTCTTTCGAATTTATCCTCAACCCCTGATCAGACATCGGCCATGACAGGCCCCGTCATGAATGCTGACAAATCTTTGAGGCGCGCGTGGAACACTACGCGCCGTCGACTCTCGAGCCTGGTGCAGATCGGACGGCGAGCTACCCATTACTCGCTGTCGAGGTACGATCAAGGTATGGTCTAGTGGAAAAAAAATATCCAAATAATGGGTATAGATGTGGCTTTCGGCTTCGGAAACTGTCTTTTTACACCCGATATAATGTTTGCTGAGAAAAAAGTTACCGACTTCTTTGTGCTTATGGGAAAGGTCACGGCTTTGTTTTTTCACGAGTGAGGGCAAGTTGCAGTGTTCCTGCTGTGTTACTGCTGTGTTTTATTTTAAACTAAGGGAGTCAAAATTTAATCTACCTACCAATTAAAAGGGCTACATCTACATATTTTGGCTCTCATGGTGTAAAATGAGGAATGGTTGTTATGTTATACTTCGGCGTCGCAGGAAAAGCTTTGCTGCGAAATTTTTCTATAGGGTCTCAAGTCTGTGAGTGACTGAATTATTTTAAGAATTTATATTTTACAAAAAAAGGTGGTCACTGAAATTATATTTTACATGTTTCAAGCTCCACAAATATCAAGATAATCTAAAGCTTATCAAATTCGCCGCTGCGGCAGATCCTCGAGTGATCACCGCAGCCTGAAGTCTCCGCAACAAGCCGTCGATGTACGCTTCACGATGTCTGTATGCGGTTTTTTATGAATTTTACTAGTTGCACTTCTGTAGCAGCATATCCCAAATGGCGTACTACAGGAATTATAATAAGTATACGTGATAGCATAATCAGCCTTTTAATGTGGGAACATTAAAAGGCTGATGACCTCTGCCCACCGGTTCACCAATGCCCATAGAAATTCAATTTCACTTCAGTATAATCATTGAAACCATCAACGTTATTTTCTCTGTTTTATTTTATGGTTCTTGCCAGAAGGAATATACCTGACTGCGCAACAGTCACGAATCAGAGAGCTGGCGAAGGAAATGGTGGAAATTATAAATGATAAATAAAAGTATTACGATTTCGTCAAGTGGCACAACCACTCGTCTTACCATGACTTGCGAGTCCCGTGACACAGACTCTTATTGCAAATTGTGTACGTTGATTAATAATCAAGAACAATACTTAAGAACAAGTGTCTATGAAGATTGCACTCAGTGGTGGAGTCCAGAACCTTGCCATTCGTCAAACGTACCATCCGTCAAGCCCCGCCCGCATACGACAAACCGGATTCAAATGTCAGTTTGACATTTTTTCTCAGTTATGACAGCATATATTTTTTGTCGGAGGGCACCTGAGACGACCAATAATGTCTATGGCCAAGCGTGTAAATGTTGCCACAGCGTAAAATACATTGCGTTTTGGTAATAATAGAGGTAATAAACGAGTGAATCGCAAGAATCGCAAAACTCACTGGTGAGTTTCAGTGCTCAACGTGTTTTCGATCAATGAAACTCACCAGTGAGTTTCCGGGCTTTACAGGTTGTGTTTAGATTATTTTCATTACTTAACTATATTTCTTCGACTTGTTAAAAGCATGTCGCAATTTAATTTAACTCACAATACCTTAAGAGCTTCCGATTCCCGATCGAACAGTGGGCTGAAATTATAATAACTTCGAAGAAACTGAAGATTTTGACTATGCGATTATGGACGAAGTTATCTTGACAAAGACGGGAAGGTTGACGTGTGTCGGGCATTCTACCGTCCGGGTGAATTATGTAGTTAGTTTTTAAATATTGTTTGCCCAGGCTATGAAAGCTTTAATTTATTAAGGCTGCTCTAGGATATTCTGGCTAAGCAGATGATAATCTCAATAGATTGACCTAAGAGAGGCCACTTATAAAGAGAAAGTTTGCAGCTAAATTGTTGCTGCGACGTTGAAGTGTAGTATAACAACCATACCCTATTGCACACCATGAGAGGCAAAATAAATGCAGCCCTTTGAATTGGTAGAAACATTTATTTTGTCTCCCATATTACAATACGAAACGCAGCAGTTATGAGAACATTGCAACTAGCCCTCATTCGTGAAAAGAACGATGCCCTGAATTTCCTCATGAGCGCAAAGAAGTCGATAACTTTGTTCTCAGTAAACATATATATACGATTCCCGGATCGGGCGAAATCTTATTGGGTTTACCCATCTGGAATTTCTGACATTGACAGATTAGCCACCCCGAAATAAAAAAAGGATAAGATAGCTACACTACTTATGTATAAGTGTTTAGACTTATAAACTAGAAACAAACATAGCACCACTAATTTTGAGATACAAGTTTAAAAATTGTTTACATTTAAAGTTGAAGAACCATGTATAGTTGGCGCCGCCATAAACCACCGGCATGGCATTATGCTTGATACCATTCAGCAACTTCTCTGTCACATAGTCGCCAGCAAATGAGTTTTCAAACGACAAGTCGAAGGAGTAGTCAATCTCCACCAACCACAAATACTTCTTCTTCATACTGCCTCTAGGACACTCCCTAGTCGCACATCTACAATATAAGTCAACCTGCATGCAGGTCAGGACATGTCATACTTTGCTAGTTCAGTTTCGAGCTGTACGGCAATTAAATCTCTCCCGCTCAGCGCTCAACAGCGAGATACGAACCAAGCCTCTGCAATTTTCTTCGTTCTCAACTTTGCTTTCTGAGTATCATTTATAGTCATCATTGCTTCCACTTCTTACCAATGGATCTTTTCTTTTGGAACTATGACTATCTTTTCTTTATCTTTTTTATACTAATATAAATGTATCTGTAAATTCGGTCAGCCTTTAATATGTAAATCGAAGTTCAATCATATTGAAATAACAATGTAGGTAGGTACCTACATTATATATTTGATTACAAACCGGAAAGTTTTCTGATGACTCCATAATGGCGTGAATATACTTTTGATGGGATGAACGAGACTCAGGTAAAGTGAAGTATTGTCTGGAAGTTCTCGTCCATTGAACAATATCCATCTAAATCTGCAACATCTTTGAGCAACTGTTGATTTGACACCATGACAGTTAGCACAGGAACTTTTTCTGTTTTTGAACGAAATATTGAGTAAAAATGTACCTAATTAAACGTTCGTATGCTCTTCTGCTTCTGAATGCGCATTTCAGGGATCAAGGCCGTTGTAATCCAATTTTGATGAAAGCAAAAAGAGAGTGACACTGAGAATCACGCACAACACGAAATATTTGTCACACTTACTGATAACCATACTTAGTATCTGTAGTAATAGTCAACTTACACAACACTCACGCATATCATCATTATTAGAAATTAATAGATATTATTATTAGAAAAAAAAAATAAGTCATCAAGCACCTAATTTGACATAATATTCATTTGTCACACTTCACTTCACTTTTTCAGAATCCAACGTGATTATTGTCCAAATATGTAGTATTTATTCTCAATCTATGAAATACTGTACTTAAGTATATTATGTAACTATGCATTTACTTTGTAATTACTATACTAAATTCAATAACCTCAATAACACCAAGTATACCCATATTACTATATTATTTATTAACGGACAGAAGAGCGTATGAGATACTAACAAAAAGACAATTACCGAAAAACATAGATATTTAAGCAGCTCAATAAAATTATCATCGTTACTATCAATTAGAGTGTAAGTACTGATTTGATTAGTAGATTTAATCATATACTAGATAATTTCAAAACATATGTTTTAGTTGAAACCTTAAGGCCCTACTACCAGCCAAGTATCAAAGTACCAAAAACTACTTTGGAAATGAAACATTTTGAGTCCTGTTTTAACAACGTATTAGTACATTGTTCACCGAGAGGAGAAAGTGACCCGAGATCGGGAATCGCACTTTCTCTCGAGTGATACATAGTGCTTTATACTACACCTACGAGGAAAATAAAAAACTAAATCTTTACTAATTGAAATTTATATTGAAATTGTTGCAGTTATTGAAGCTTAATGTAACACTTTTTCCATTAATGTTTTTTTGAGATGTTTGCGACAATGTAGGAGGAATAACTGGCTGTGCTGTTGGCACTGCGCTCGTAGAAGGCTGTGGTGCCAAAGGGGCAACTGGCTGCTGAGGGGCATTTGACATCGCCGCGCTCGTTGATGGTTGAGGAGATGAGTCTTGATGCACATTAATCGATGCCGATATTTGGTTATTATTCGTGTTTGGTTTTCTACGGAATTCTTTATGTAACCTTCTGCAACATCGGACGATTTCCAACCACCGTGGCGTTTTATTGTGGTTAAATCAGCACCAGTATCGGCAAGAATAGTCGCTGAAGTTCTGCGAAAGCAGTGGCCAGTGTATTCTAGTGGATTGAGTAAATTAAGGTAGGAAGCTATTTCTCTTGGCACAGTACTTATTTTGTTTTTCCCAATTACTTGTTTCGTACATTTTTTGTTTTTATATTGTAGTAAAAACCGATTGGTTTTGGGGTCACTGAGGCGAATTTCGTTATATTTCTTCATTATCTCATAAAATAAGCCCGATATAACAAATGATCGCTGAATTTTGGTTTTTGTGTTAGGAATATTGACAATTATTCCATTTTCGAGGATTTCGATATCGTCTGTTGTCATATCCACAAGTTCTTGCGAACGACAGGCCCCATTTACTCCTAAAATCAAAATAACCTGTAAACAAAAATATCAAACATGAAAACCTAGTAGATTTCTACTCTTATATAGGTACGTAATAAATCATAAACCAGTGCATTTTGTTCATATACTTACCTTCATCAACAAATATTTGTCATCTGGAGCATTCTGCAAAAAGGAATAAACATCCTTTGTAGTAAGCACTTTTGATTTCTTACTACGGAATCCCTCCGACTTTCTTTTCAGAAATGCTGTAAGTTTTTTGTATTCTTGAATATTTTTGTCGTTTCTTGTCAATATAGTACTTTTCAACATTGAGTACATAGACCATAACGTACTTGGTTTGTATTTTTGCGCTTTTTTGACTGAAATAAGCTAGCAAAACAGTTTCAGAAAAAGATGCCGCATTTTTTTCACTTTTCCATTACAAAAAATCGTCGTAAGTTTTATTATATTTTTTAATTGATTTCTGTGGTAAAAGGTTATCAACCAGTATTTTTGCTGTTTCCTTCAACTGCGGCGGAGTTAAAAAATCTTCATCATCACTATCACTACTTATCATTTTGATAGTTTTATTTTACTTTCTACGAAAACTGAATCCTCAAACAACACACAAATTGAAAATGGCGCCAACGGCGTCTGCAATTTTCACATGTTCTTTTTTCAAATTGTTTATCCTGCCGCCGCAGGGTCGCACTGCCAGCCCGACACCATCCAACACACAGCTAGTGGCCAGTGTCATTTTGCGAACTTGGAGATAAAAACTCCCTGTAAAAACTTTTTGGCTTTTGATAGGTTACCGGCGTATAGTCTTACCCAAACTTAAAAAAGAAAAACCACGTAAGAAATGGATTTTCATACACTTTTCTCTCCCGCTCAGATGCGTTTTCTCCCCGCATATTTGTTCGATATGCAATGACGTACTTTCTACCGTAAATTTGATAAAGTATCAAGGTTTTTTTTTTTTTTTTTTTATATTTGATAGGCTCGCGTTTGACCACTATCTCACCTGATGGTAAGCGATGATGTGGTCGAAGATGGAGCACGCTTGCCTAGAAGTAACCTATTCACTCTTGACTTAAAGACTCCCAGGTTGTATCTTACAGGAAACACAGACTCCGGTAGAGAATTCCACTCTCTAGCCGTACGTGCAATGAATGTTTTCTCAAAACGCTTTGTGCGTATGGATGGGATGTCCACCATGAACCGGTGGCACTTCGCCGTACGTCTTGTGGTCCTTAGATGAAACGGGCTTGGCGGAATCAAATCATGCAATTCCGTCGCACACTCCCCAAAATGTAATCGATAGAAAACCGACAGGCTAGCAACTCGGCGTCTATGTTCAAGACTTTGGAGTTTTGACTCAACGAGTCCATCATTGCCGATGATCCTCTTGGCTCGTTTCTCAATTGACTCAAGGGCATCAAGCTGGTATCTTGCAGATCCGTCCCAAAGATGAGAGCAGTACTCCATACACGATCGGACTTGCGCTTGATAGAGTTGGAGCAGCTGTTCCGGCGTGAAGTATCGTCTCACCTTTGCGAGGACCCCCAACTTTTTGGCAGCCACTTGAGCCTTAGCCTCTATGAAGGGGCCAAAATTGAGGGTAGATGTTAAAGTAACACCAAGAAGATCAAGTCGGTCGGTTATCGGCACGGTTACACCTCGGAAACATGGAGCCGGGTGAAATTGGCTCCTTTTAGCAGAAAAAAGACACGCCTGGGTCTTAGCAGCATTGAACTTAACCAGATTGGCATCACCCCAATCTGAGACAGCCTGCAAGGAAAAGTTCAAGCGCCCAACCATAGCCTCTCGGAGAGACCGGACCTGAGACCCACTAACTCGTGCGTCTGGCACGTATCTCTTAGCAACAGTGCTGTCGTCTGCATACCCAAAGGTACCGGGTTTTAGCAGATCGTTAATATGCAGCAAAAACAATGTTGCCGAGAGCACCGACCCCTGAGGAACACCGGCATTAATAGCCAGCAGTCCGGACGAGCAGCCATCTATGACTACTCGGATAGACCGATCCCTCAGGAAATCTGCTATCCAATCACACAATCCAGCGGGCACACCGAAGGAAGGAAGCTTGCCAATTAAGCTGTCGTGCCAGACCCGGTCGAAGGCCTTCGAGATATCAAGGGAGACCGCAAGGGCTTCCCCTTGTTTGTCGATGGCCTCACTCCAGATGTGAATGGCATACGCTAGAAGATCTCCCGTTGACCGATTTCGGCGGAAGCCGTATTGTCGGTCACTTAGGATATCGTTAGCTTCTAGGTATGCTAGGAGCTTACCATTCAGTATACGTTCCATACTCTTACAGAGAACGGAAGTTACTGAGATGGGCCTATAATTTGCTGGGTCAGCTCGACTACCCTTCTTGGGTACGGGTTGCACGTTAGCTTGCTTCCAAGCCATCGGCACTTTTCCAGTCTCAAACGAAAGGCGATATAGGCGTGTCAAGATCGGAGACAACTCAGGCGCACACGTCCTCAGTACAATTGCCGGTATCCCGTCGGGACCACTAGCCTTGTTCACGTCCAGGTTACGCAGTACCCTCCGGACATCCTTCTGATGAATGCGAATGTCTGACATAATCGACTCGCATCCACCAAGAGTACCAGGGGGCCTCGCGCCACCAGGATCTAGACGCGAAGATTCCGCAAACAGAGAGGCAAACAAGCTTGCTTTCTCCTCAGCGGAGTGGGCCAGCGACCCGTCGGGTTTCAGCAGTGGAGGTAGTGAGGGGCGGCAGAAGTTCGATTCAACCGACTTAGCCAGGGACCAAAACGCCTTACTACCAGCTGGGTAAGATGCAAGTTTGTTCCCAATTCGGCCAATGTGGTCAAACCGAGCCTTGCGCAACACCTTCTTGCAGAACTTGGCAGCCCTGTTGAAGGCTCTCTTCTTCTGACTCACGTCACTCGCTTTACGCGTCCGAGCGTCGACCCATGCCAGGTAGGCCGCGTGTTTAAGCGCATCAGCGCGATTGCACTCGGCACCAAACCATGGTCGAGCCCTGCCAGACATTGTTACGTCAGAGAATGGAATGTAGTACTCCATTCCCCGCCGCAACACATCCGTCACGGCGTCCGCGCACGACGAAACATCAGTCGAAGAAAAGCAAGTGGGCCGCCAAGGATAACATGCGAAGAAAGATCGCATGCCATCCCAATCTGCTGACCTGTATCGCCAAACCCGCCTGGACCACTGCAGTAACTACAGAAATTGTATTCTAAAGCTCCAATGTGAATTGCAAAACGACCAATTTTTTTTGTTTAACGAATCCATTGATCCCCAAAATCACGAGCTCCTGAATTTTTTGGTAGGGTTATCTAAAAGTACGTGTCGGGGTCAATCTAGAACACTTTTTTTTTGTGTGGTGGGAAATCATCCAATGACATCTCCCGCTCTGGGTGGAGCGAGAGGCCGTTTCAGACTCTTACTGACTAAAACCCACCCCTGTTGATTCCCTGCCCTGAGTACCCAGGGGCGCGGTAACTCTGTTTCGAATTTATTCACAACCCTTGGGTAGGTATCGGCCATGACGGGCCCCATCATGATTGCTGACAACTCTTTGAGGCGCGCGTGAAACACTACGCGCCGTCGACTCTCGGGCCTGGTGCTGATCGGACGGCGACCTACCCACTACTCGCGGTCCGCAGGCCTGGGTCTACGGTGGCCGGAGATCATCTCGCGAAGTCCTACGCCCAGGGCGTCTCCTGCGGCGGCTGCTGCTGAGGTCGTGAGGGCGACTCTGTTGTTGAGCCTCCGTCACCCATCCCGCCTCCGCCTTCGCGAGCATTACTGCTTCCCATTCCCTCTCGCTCCGTATCACGGCCTGAACCAGGGCCGGGCGCGAGAGATCGCCGCCGCCAATCTAGAGCAGAATATATTACTTACTTTGACAGTAGGTATATTAAAGTAACCGTTTATTGAATTAAAAGCACGACAAAAGCTATTTTTAGCAAGGAAAAAGGTGAAGATTTAGTAAATGTTGTTATCCATACAAAATAACGAACCCTGAATAATACAGGTATTAATAAAAATATCAAGATATTTTCATTTGATATAAAAATATCTTAATTTTAAGTAGTGTACATCCGAGTTGGCCACCCTGTATGTAGTTAAGATTAAAGGGTAACATTATGTTGTATGGATAAGTAGCGGTATTTTTTTTCCAAAAAGTGCTTAAATAGACCCCAATATTAATATTTTTTTATTAAACTGGGATTTTATTAATCCGAATTTGAAATTTCTGACTAGTGCGCCCTGGAAACTGTGGCGTTCTACAAGGTGGTATACTCTCTCCACTCTTATTTTCTTTATTTATAAACTCTATTACTACTATCCTCAAATGCTCTTACCATCTGTATGCCGATAACCTGCAGCTTTATGTGTAAACTGACATTGAAAACCTGGATAACTGCATCTCATTGGTGAATATTGACCTTCTAACTACGGCGACTGGTCTAGCAGATTTGTGGTAAAGTCGCAAACCCACCACGGTGCATGCTGTGCACGGGCACGCGGCGCATTTTAGCTGCGTGGATTCATATGTTTGACAACGTGGGTCTACGTTTCCACTGCAGTACACGTGGCCCACCGCGGCGCCCGGAGAGGCTATACGCACGTGTTGATACAGTTGTACATTGTCGTGGGTTAATATTCGTGTATAGCGTGCACCGCATGCGCAACGTGCATGGCGTTAACAGCGTTGAGCTATGTGATCGGCATATTCGAGCAAGCCACGCATGTACCAATGACGTCAATTCATGTGTAGCACACTATACATATTCTTGCAAAGCGAAGCTTAACACGCGTGCATAGCCTTACCGTGCGCCGCGATGGGGCTGTGCCTTAACTGTCAATGTCAGTAAATGGCAGGCTATTCTTATTCATATTCCATCTTTTTCATATTTAGGCACGTAACTTGGATATTAAACGACTATTGCCGCTTATTTTCAGCAGTACCGTCATCCCTCTCTCGCCACACGTTAAAGACTTAAGCTGGCCTTAAGCCTATACATTGACGTCAGGTTAAGCTGGAATACGCAGATTGCTCAGGTTATAGCTCAGGAGTAATATTTACACTGTGGTTTCTTTACAGATTCAAGCATTTCCTTCCACCTAGCACTAAAACCACTTTGACCCAATCACTTGTGCTGCCTTTGTTAATTTTAATTTACTATGCTGATGTTTGCTACTCTAATATATCCCAAAAAACTTCTGAACAAATTGGATCGACTTCTCAACAATTGCAGTCCGCCTATGTACCACGGCTGTACATGAAGTTTAAATAAATAAGTAAAAATAATCTGCTTATATATCGATGGTTTTCGGTAATCGTTTTCGTTTCCTGACATTTATTGTGCCTCAATAAAACGACTAAAAAGAGATCAACAAATTAGTTAAATTCTTGAGTTATTTGATTCACATAATGATAGAAAACTAGCCAAAAAACCAGTAGCAGAAATGCCGAAGTTTCAAAAAACTAGCTCAAAAGTAAAAATCTGCGGCCAAGTCCTGCATTTCGGCCTAAACCAACACTTCGATTCTGCACTAAGAAATAAAAAAAAATAGGCACCATTAGGTACTTAGCTATAATAGACACCTATCGATTTTAATGTGCCTACATGATAATTCACTTATACATATCATCAAAAAATAAAACATATTACTTCCTACTTTTAAAATTATGAAAAAAAGAGTGTACTACGTGAGCTCGACAAATGGATGTGCGATTAACGCTTGCGCAACAAAACTGTACTGTGACTCACCATAGTTCGAATGTACGCTTGTGCGACACACTGAAGCTCGTCATCACGCTGATGTGACAAACGATTGTGCAACAGTAGTTCGACACTACGGTAGTGCGACAAACGATTATGCGATACTTCCGTCTATAGATTTTAAATGGAAAATAAGAAAGCAATAACATCAAGTTTAAAAACAAAATAAACTATAATGCATTAAAATCAAAACTATTTATGATATGAAAACAATAGGTTTTCAACAAAACGATTCGATTTGATTAAAGATGAATTTAACCTAATTTTAAAACATAAAAAAAAACTTACAATTTACAAATTACAAAAATACAACCGACTTCTAAAAATTACAAAATAACTTTAGTTTCGGAAGTCGGTGACAAATAACGAAGAAACAAAATATAAACACCGACTTCCGAAAATAAAGTTATTTTGTAATTTTTAGAAGTCGGTTGTATTTTTTGTAAAAAAGTTTTTTATTTTTCACTTTTTAGTTGTTGTACCCCAAAAGTGAAACTAAATATTAAAGTTATGCCCGAATGGATAACCCCAGTGACATGGAATTTGAACATTTGGAGAAAACCAAAACGTCATCTGTGTATACATATTTTTTGTTTATGTTGATTTTTTCAAAAAGTGCTTAATCGATTTCGGTAAAATTACGATAAAATTATATGGGATCACCTCTGAAGTATGACGTACAAAACAAAAATCATCAAAATCGTTTCAAAAATGGCGGAGATATCGCGTAACAAACATACAAAAAAACATAGAATTGAGAACCTCCTCTTTTTTGAAGTCGGTTAAAAAAGAAATAGAAGATCATATAAGTGAATTTATTACTTATTTATTAAATAACAAATCTAAATCAGATCACGCAAGAATGATAAAAAATCCATTAAAAATCTTTTTTTTGTAAATGCTTTTAATTTGTTCTTCTTTATCTTGTTGTTTTTTTCTTCTTTTTGGTTCACTTGCTCCTTGACCTTTCTTTTTTATTGTGTCCGTTGTCTTTTTTTGTTCTTTTAATATTTCCTCAAAAGTTTTATATACACTCCATTTTATGCGACCCAAAAGTGCATTCCATCTATGGTGCCAAATTTCAATACAGTTGTAGGGTAGGTACGAGTAGGTATGGTAGGTACCGCCATTTCGATGCTTGGAGCTACAGACCTCTAAGTGTGGTGGATATTTTGGTGGTGTTTTTTTTTCAGCTTTAGATGATTAGGTACTACGGCTCGTTTTTTTGTGTAAGTTCCTTCTACTAACACTACCGAAACCGCACACTTACCTTTTCAACATCTTTTGGCAGTATCAGTTCTTCAATAAGGCGGAAAGTTGCTGGAATTTCTTCTGGGCATAAGTAAGCCAATGCAGCTAAGTGCCTTATTTTGTTTGCAAAATCGTAGTCCCGTCCATATTTTTGTGAAGTCCAGCAGCTTGCACACGTTTCCAGATGTAAATTAACTATTACCTTCTTTTTATTACCGTATATAAGGTACGCACAATATTGATATTTATTAATTGAGGTGGCTGACAATCATCTCTTTGAGGCGCGCGTGGAACACTACGCGCCGTCGATTTGCGGGCCTGGTGCTGATCGGACGGCAAGCTACCCACTGCTCGCCGTCCACAGGCCCGGGTCTATGGTAGACGGAGATCGTCTCGCGACGTCCTACGTCCAGTGCTTCCCCCGCGAAGGTAGCGGCCGGGGCCGTGAGGGTCACTCTGTTGAGCTCCCCTCACGCGTCCCGCATGCAGCATTACTGATTCACAGAAGGAGGAGACTGCTTTCCATTCCCTCTCGCTCCGTACCATGGCCTGAACCAGGGCCGAGCGTGAGAGGTCGCCGCCATCTATCGCATCCACGAGGACACGGCAGTGCTCCGCCCAAGCGGGGCAGACCTCCACCGTATGCTCCACCGTGTCCTCTGGGCGATCCGCGCAGTGGTAACACTCGGGCGGCCGGTGAGGAACCGGACAGAGCTCGGGCAGGATCTCATGGCGATATGAAGAGAGAGACTGTCGCAACCCAGCGCTGGGCACGCCACCATGTCGGCGATAGTGCCCCTCTTTGAGGAGTGGCTGGAGAGGCGCCACGGCGTCCTCACCTTCCGCCTGACGCAGGTCCTCACCGGACACGGAAGTTTCGGGAGGTTCCTGTGTAAGATAAGGCGGAGGAAAACGCCCAGGTGTCTTTGATGTAGACACATGGGTCAGCAGGTGATGGTTTAAATCCAATGTTTTTCAATTCAGAATCGAGTCTCTTAAACCATTGTCTTCCTGATTGTTTCAGTCCATAAACAATATATAAACAACAAATCAACAATGGACATCTGTAACTCTGCCGTCTGATATAGTCACCGGTATGAATATTTTTATAAACTAGTCTATAAAATATTTGACCAATGTATGCCCAAAATGCAGAGAAGTAAAATCAGCAAGAAGTCTTATCCGGTCTGGTTCACTCGCGACATAATTAAAGACTTACTTACTCTATAAATCTAAACTACATGAGGCTTGGAAACAATCTAATTGTCCCGATTACAATGTTTACCCTGCATTTAGACGAACCCTTAAACAGCGCTTTTCGACTGCTCATAAATCCCATCTACATCGCATCGAAAACAACATTAAAATAAACCCGAAACAATTTTGTCAGCACATTACAAGTTTGCGATGTAAGGGTGGCTTCCAGTCTTCTATCATCCACCTAGGCTAAACATTATCTAGTGTTGATGCAGCCAATGCGTTTGCAGAATACTTTTCCAGCGTCTTTCTTCCCGATTTTCCTGAATTAAACGCAAATAAAATAAGTGCTTGTGATACAACTTCCAGCAGCAATTACATCAACATAGTAAAAATTTCCCCTGAAGACGTGGAACGTAGCATCATTAAGCTAAGGCTCAGTAGTTCAACAGGACCAGATAATATTCCGTCTTCTATGCTAAAGCTTTTGAAGAAATACATCACAGGACCTATAGGCTGCATTTATAATTTATCTCTGAATACAGGTAAATATCCTACACAGTGGAAAGTATTGAGAGTAACACCAATACCTAAAAAGGGGGCTAAGGTGTCCGTGGAAGACTTTAGACCTATCGCCATCCTCTGTTCACCTTCAAAAGTGTTTGAACATATTTTACACATAGAAATTCACAGAAAAGTCAACAGATACCTGTGTAATGAACAACACGGTTTTAGCGTTAAAATATCAGTTAACACTAATCTCGTAACTCTTGCAGACTACATCACAACCAGTATGGACGGAGGCCGGCAGGTGGATGTGTTATATTTTGACTTTCAAAAAGCTTTCGACAGAATCAATAATGACATTCTGTTAAATAAATTAAGTGCCATAGGTTTTGCTCCCAATCTTCTTTTATTCATCGCTGACTATCTTCGAGATCGTAAACAGTATGTGCGACTGGGCCTGTACAATTCTCAGCCGTATGACACACGTTCAGGAGTCAGCCAGGATTAAATATTAGGACCTCTACTGTTTCTAATAATGATAAACGATATTCCACAAGTTTTGAATCACGCCAAATATTTATTATACGCTGACGATTTAAAGCTATACTCTGAGGTTCAAACTCCAGCAGATTTTATAGCCCTTCAAAAAGATATTGACGCTATAAGTGAGTGGTCAGTGAGTAATAAAATGCATTTCAATCCATCTAAGTTGCGTTATGAGTTTTAGTCGTTCACGAAACCCAATTCAATACCATTACATTTTAAATAACGAAGAAATAGTAATCATGACGGTCAAAGATCTTGGTGTTATTTTCGGTACTAAGTTTACCTTCCATCACCACATTATTTCTCTAGCCAAAGAGTCGTTTCGGAGGTTAGGGTTTGTCCTTAGAATTGTCGTGAGTTTACAAACCATCAAGTGATCCGACTTCTTTATAACACACTTGTTAGAAGTAAACTTGATTCTTGCTCTTGTGTTTGGAATCCTTACGAGAAATCCTATACACTTATGGTGGAAACAGTTCAAAAAGCTTTCTTAAGGTATTTCTACAAACGTAGGTTTGGGTACTACCCATATAAGTATCCAACCAAATTTCTGCTAGGTTGCTTTGCCTTTACCTCATTCCAGGGGCCCTATTCCCTAACTCAGTTGACATCAATTTGATAGGCACTTTGCCGTACATTGCTGCTTTAACGTATAGGAAAACCGTAGTGCCAATTATAATCGATGTCCACCGAGAAATGTACTGCATAGTGCCATTCAAATTGATGTCAACTGAGTTAGCGAATACACCTTCTGGTGAGACAAACTTTTGACCAGCTTGTAACTATTTCCAAAATAATACACGGAAGCATCGAATCTCCTTGTTTACATAGGGCGCTGTGTAACATTTTTGTTCCTGACAACTATTGCCGAGCGAGACGGCATAAATTATTATTTATGGTGCCACGTTGCCGTACGGTTGCGCGACGGATGTCACCCATTCATTCCGCGAATGCTAAATGCATTCAATGCTCTCCTAAAGTCCAGGCCTGGATTAGATCTGTTCGCTGATGAATGGAAAAAGATACTGTCTGAATGTCTGACGATTTACGAGAAGACTGAGTGAAAGGCTTAAGTATGTTTAATATTGTGCAATTGTATTATTTTATTTTATTCTTAATGTGCTTTATACAATTTGTATTCTGATTTTAATTTATAATGTACATGATCAGTGTATTTGCATAGTGTTGGCATTTTGTCGTTCTGGTTAAATAAAAAAATGCTCGTTGCATTTTGCATACATAAAATAAATAAAAAGCCTTTTTATTTCATGCATTTAATTACAGTTTAGTTAAATTATAATTTTGAAATTCATAGATATACTAATAAATTTTGGATGCTAAATTTAGGTTGATACAATGAATTAAAACAAAATAGCAAAATCCATTAAAATTAAAAAACAAAATCAATTCAAATCAAATAAGTAATTAAAGTATAATAAAAATCAATTAAATTAAAACAGTATATCAAAATCAATTCTAATAAAATAACAAAATCATATAATAAAACAAGTTAAAAAATAATTAATAAAAACAGTTGGGTAATTCAAAAATTTTATTCTTAAGGGTGTTACTGTTTTGGTCCGTTTCAGAATTTGATTTTGATAGGCAAATTGTTACATTTAGAATCTGAAAAAAATATATATATTAGATATATTTTTCTCCTTACGATGAACTATCTGATGACTAGGCAGCGTGGTCTCTGACCTTAACCTGTTCCACAAAGAACAAAAGAAAAAAAAAACATAGTCTATGCGTAAAAGACACTGGCTGTGTGTGATGTGGAGTGAGTGTGTGTGGTGTGGGGTAATTGTGTGTGCGTTGCAAAGGGAACATTATTTGTTAGGATATGGTTTTAAATAGATCTTCGATTTGGGTATAATCTAGTGTTATGCCAAGTTATTTTTCTTTTAAAAGTTGTTTTGTTTAGGGTATGAATTGAGAGTACATCATTCAGTCTGTTGTATAGAAATGGGCCAAGAAAAGAAAAGAAATTACGGGCAAATTTGGTTTTTACTGATTTAGGTTGGCATACATTCCTTCTTCTGCTTCTCATGTCGGAATGATAATGGGTATTTGTAAAAGGAACACGAGAACGTTGTTTCAAAGCAACATGGAGAATGAAAACCTGCCGAATTGAGAGGACTTTTAGACTTCAACCGTGGGATGACGGAAAGGAAGGAATAAAGGCTCAATTACACCTTCCGATTTCAAGGGACCCAATTTAGGAACTAACTAACTAGGAAGCAGGAAGCGAGCAATTACACTATCCTAAATTGAACTCCTAAGTCGGCAGTGTTGCCAACTCTTACAAATTCGAGTCCCTAAACAGAATATCAAAAGTCGCTCTAAAGTCTCTTAAAAACTGATTCTACCAGGAGCAGACTTAAAAATAAAAAGAGCGGAATCAGATTTTTTTTCTGGGAAAGGGACTTTGTGAAATTTAATTTAATTTTAAACACAAACCAAAATACTACTACCCCATTTGTAGCGACAAAGTCTCTAAATTGGCAACACTTAGCTCTAAATCGGGGTGATGCGATTACACTATCCTAAATCGTACACAATTTAGGAAGTCAAATCGGGACGTCCCAATCTCACTACAATCTCTCTACTTAATCGTACACTAACTGCTCTAACTGCTATTACACCTTCCTGTTTCCTAAATTGGGTCCCTTGAAATCGGAAGGTGTAATTGAGCCTTAATGCAACTTTAAGGACTGCCCTTTAAGCCCTTTCGAGTGCTAAGGCTTAGCACGCACTGCGATTAAACGCCCGCGTTTAACCGCAGGTCTGAAACCGCAAAAAAATGTAACACATAGCTTTCTATACAAGCGCACGCATTAGTGACTTTTTTCAGTGACTGATTTTTAAAACGCAACTTGTTACGTTTTTACCGCGGTTTGAAAACGCGCGGGTTTTTTGTGTCCCATAGTAACAGTACTGAGGCGCACGCACGGCGGTTAATCGCATTCGGTTTTTATTCAGTCTCGACTGTGCGAGTGCGGAGGATAGACGTTTTTGCAGAGGTTAAGTCATGTCGTCCGACTCAGAAACATCAAATGTAGACTACGACAATGTATCAAAAAACATTATTATTGAAGTGGAAAAAAGGCCGGCATTATATGACAAATCGTTAAATCAATACAGAGACAGAAATACTAAAGCCCGGCTTTGGCAGGAGGTGTATCAAAATGTGTGCAGAAATTGGACTAGCTTGTCGGAGGCAGAAAAGAAAAACAAAGGTATGTGTTGTGCTTAATTTTATTATAAAAAGTTAGTTAATAGCATCGTACTGCCAATTTAAGGCACCAGATCGAGATGTAAAGTAGTCGGCAAATAAATTTCGGGTTTGCATGACGTTACTACTAGGACGAAGTCGAATTGGGTGCAAGCTTCTTAGTTCCGATTGGTCACATCGGCCCAAATTTTTTGGTAACTCCTTGCCATCGTATTTTCGTACGAAGTTGTGCAATATGCAGCACGATTTGACTATGTAATCGCAAAGTTCAAGTTTTGTATCTAACGGCCTGTGAAAAATTCGCCATTTATTGGCCATAATACCAAATGTACATTCAACTGTTTTTCTGGCACACGAAAGTCGGTAGTTATAAATCTTTTCTTTAATAGATATGTTTCTGCTTGGGTATGGTCTCATCAAATGTTTTAAAAGTGGAAAAGCTTCATCCCCGACAAATACAAATGGCATTTCAGATCCTTCATTATCATTTGGTAGTACTGAGCATGGTGGTAAATCCAATTGGTTTGTTAAAAGTCTTTTACCAAAATTTGAATTTCGGAATACGCTGGATTGGATCCGTAGGCACCCACGTCAATAGCTATGAAGCTATAGTTAGCATCGGCAACAGCAAGCAGAATAATCGAATAAAACTTCTTGTAATTAAATGACTCTGAGCCGGTATAATCGGGTCTTTCGATTCTTATGTGCTTGCCGTCAATCGCGCCAACACAATTTGGAAAGTGTGTTTGTATGAAAAACTCTCGTGCTATGTTTAACCAGTCTTCTTTTGTCATTTCTTTCAAATAAGTAGGCTGCAAATATAACCACAACTGCTTGCACGTATGATGGATAATTTCACTGATAGTCGTAGCGCCAATCAGGTATTCAAAGTACAACGACTTTATGCTATTTCCCGTAGCAAGGTATCTGTGAACAAGATTTTCATTTTTTTTATTTGGTTTCAGGAAACTCCATACAAAAAAAATGGAAAAACATGAAAGATTGTTTCGCTAAGGAATTGGCAGCACAACAAGGCAAATCTGGACAAGCTGCTCCTTCAAAGAAAAAGAAATATATTCATTTCGATTCAATGCTTTTTTTAATTCCTTCCATGCAGAAACGAGAAACGAGCGGTAATCTATCGTCGCCTAATTCTACTCAGGATGCAAATACATCATCGGATTTTTCTACTCAGGATATAACATTGTCTACTACAGCTCAGAATTCACAACTAACTAATAACAATAGAACACCACTGCGAAAGAAGAACTGTTCTCGAGACAACAACAATTCAACAGAAATAGACAAACAATTACTTGATATATTAAAAGACAAACAAGCACAGGAAGAAGAGGACGAAGAAAAAAACTTCGCGCTTATGTTAGTTCCCATGTTACGTAGATTAAATGAAGACCAAAAACATTATGCGAAGATTGGTATCCTTAATGTCTTAAAAAAAGCACGTACTCATCCATCTCCGCAATCACTACAACACGTTATCAACCAACCAGCTCAATTTCGAGGACCAAAAATAACTAGTTCACCATTCATCATTATCATCAAACATATACCCAGCCACAAACCCCCTATCAGTATCAGTATTCACCACAATCCTCATCGATGGATACAATATATTCCATTCAATCACCATCACCAACAATGCCTCCACCAAGCCCATCTCCACAATCATCAACTACAATTCAGCAAGCACCGGCTATACATCCAACGATGCCGCAAAATCAGATACAAATTATCGACCAACAAATTTTGAAACCAGCCAATGAGACTGCCGATTATTTGACACAATTTGTAAACCAGTTAGAAGACCAAGACTATGCCTAAGAGTAACTAGAAAAGTGGGTTACATAATTATTTTTTAATTAACTTGTTGCGAAATAAAGCTTTAAAAAAAATTAAATCGTTTTCTTACCTTAACGTAACTGAAAGTCGCTCTTCAGGTGATATTGCATTACGAAATGAAGTGTCTTCAAATTGTAGATACTGGCCCACGTCTTGTAATAATTTATCAAAAGTGCCAATCGACATTCTGTAGTAGGTAATTAAAAAACTTATCGGGATGTTGACGCACGTTGTTGTACATTTTGCAAAAGTATCCTTTCAAATGTCTTTGATCAGTTAGTGGATGTACCCAGTACCTATGGCGGCGGCGTTGTTTACGTTTTCTATTTTTTAATTTCAATATCAAAGCTACAACACATGCTGCTCGCCAGAAATCCATGGTGAAATGAAATAAATTTAAGCAAAACGCTAGCCGCAGTGCGTGATGATGCGCGTTTTTGCGTTTTCAGCTATTCCTAAACCGCGCGCGTTTAATCGCAGTGCGTGCTAAGCCTAAGAGGTTTGTTTTAGACGTTCCACCCCATGAAGTGATGCAATATGTCAGGAGCGATTGGCACAACGCAAAGAGAATATGCACAACGCACAATAAACAGCGAGTAGTTGCTTTGAGTTAAGTATAGAGCGAAAAAAGAAAAGAAAAATGATTTTGTGCACTCTTCGATATGGCATCGAAATTAAATCGTAACATTAATTATTGTTGTGTGAACGTTTTATTAAACACAATAACTCAGTTATCTTTTTTTTTAAGTTACCAAGCGATTGTGAAACGTATGTTAATTCTATTACGTAATTAGTTACGATTGTGTAGGTAATAACTTTCTATATATTATAATGTACTCTGTGGTAATAACTATTTATCTATACTTTAAAAAGAGGTACCTACCCACAGTTTTGTGAGTTTGTGAGGTTGTAGGGGGTTATTTCTGGATCTACAGAATCAGCGTCAGAGTCTGTGTTTCCTGCACGGAGTAAATACAAAGAGATGTTCTAATTAGATTTCCTTAGGAAACAACGCGTGACACTTTACGGGGTGACGGGGTGCTAGATCCCGCCCACTTCTCTATTTTCCATCTACCGGTCAATAGCAAAACTATTCGCTCGTTCTGTCGATTTTGTTTTGTAGTTACGTAACTATCTCACAATAGATGTCACTAAGTGCAGGATGCAACAGGGTCGTACTCAGAATTTTCGTACCGGGGAGTACTGTTTTATTTTTAATTAATTTTGCGAACCATCTTGATGCGTATTTTTTAAATTTAAATTGTGATTATATTATGAAAAAAAAAGGTTTCTGATGAATGACGAATGAAGATTATTAGATTTTCTCTCATACAACATTATTTTTTGTTTACACTAAACCCGAAAAGGGGCACTAATCGCGAAAAAAAATCAGCTGTTCCTGTTGTTGTTGATGGAGTGTCAAAGCGAATGATCGGAGAGCTGGAGAATACTGCTTCGACAATGGTTTTTTTGTATTTTTTGCCAGCTGACGCCCAACCAAGTCTTTCAACTTAACATTTATTGATGTTAAAATTTCTGATTCCTCTCCTAACAGAAGACTTTTGCTTTCCAATTCTTTAATCAAGGCACTTAAATTTTGAACCTAAAACAAAGTATGAAAAAGTATTTGATTTAGTAAAATATCATCTTAAGGCACTGCGTGAAGTGAAAATAGCGCCACTAGACAGGTACCTTCTTCTTCAAACGCTTAACTTTCATTTGAAGTCTTCTGATCTTTAATCTATCTGCTCTTGCTTTCCATCGAAGTTGTGCTATTTCATGCTTTAACTTCTTCTTTCTTGGCGTATCATGCACTATCAGAAATTCATTTAAATCACTTGTAGGTGTAGTAGGCTTAGGTGATGATATTGTTGGGTCTGTAAATTTTCTTTTAAGCTGTAACATAAAGGATAAATACGAAGTTTACTAATTTTCCCAAATGAATTGAAACTGGTAAATACAAACTGCATTGAAACGAACCGATATATCCAGTTTTAAACAAGGCAAAGTTCTCGTCTTTAATCTTCTGAGGCCTTTTTTTGTCACTATGAAGTCTTCATCATTAAAATGGCAAGAACAAATTTTCGTATATTTAGTCGGAGACCAGTCTTGTCTATTAATTTTTGTAATCCATTGCTGTCTTAGATTATCTTCGGATGGAAATCTAAAACATACATCATTTAAAATTTAACTAAATAAACTAGGAGGGCTTTAAGTACTTAAAATAAATAAAATAATTGTAGATAGAATATTTAATTTATAGGAGATTGTATTTTTATGTCCAGCGTATTTGATGTTTTAAGTACTTTCCATTTATGAGACAGCCGAAGCCGCGGGACATTCAGTAAAATAATTGATTTCTAATTACGGCCCTGTCTTTTTGTTATGTTTGTTGTTCATAGTTGACGATAGATGGCGATGGCGGCCTGTTTACAAAATGATATGAAAACTACAAAAATAACATTTTGGCCATTAAAGGGTCTTTAGGAATGAATGTTGAACAAATTTCAGTATTAATATTATTAAAATATGTTAGTTCTGAGCTCTACATACCTAAATATTTTTAATTTCCATGACACCAAGTGTCGCCATCTAGTGTCGGGTAGGATTATGTTTGGAAACGCCGACGCTAAGAGATTTTTCTAGAACTATTTTATTAATAAATTACGCATAAAATTACTTACAAATGAAATGTGATGCCATCCATAGCATCAGAACGTCTATCTGAGTAATTTTTACAAGACAAAACACAACACTTCATTCTTTTTTTCGTCTAGCGCGAACAATGCTGTTAAATAGGAACGTTCACAAAGTTGTGCACAGGACGAACGCCAACAATACACTGACTAAGGCCACGCCCACATGATGACGTCAGGACCTAGTTGAGAATCACAGTGCACAGTTGCTTAAGCCATCTCCTCTTTGTATTTACTCCGTGGTTTCCTGTAAGATACAACCTGGGAGTCTTTAAGTCAAGAGAGAATAGGTTACTTCTAGGCAAGCGTGCTCCATCTTCGACCACATCATCGCTTACCATCAGGTGAGATAGTGGTCAAACGCGAGCCTATCAAATATATAAAAAAAAAAAAAAAACGAATTTGAAAATTCTTTTACCAGTAGAAAGCCATGATTATTTGTGTCTCATACGCTATAAATTTTTGAAATCCACGCGGACGAAGTCGCAGGCAAAGTGTTAGTGCTATATACATATATTGTACTCCGGTACCTACATTAAATAGAACACGTGGTCAATTTTATCCTAGGATTCTTAGGTCATGAGCAGGGTGTTTGTGAGTGTGGCATGCAGGCAGGGTGTTTGTGAGCTATTTTGAAGATTTGTCCAGCCATCTTCAGTCACATAAAGATTTGTATGATGTTTTAATAATTAATAAATTGCAGACTCAAATAAAATATCTGTCTACATCTCTGAGTGGCAAGAGACACACACACACATGACAAACATCACATGACATGTGCATGCGAATATGACACCTATTTCAAAGAAGGTAACGTTCTAAATATAATAATTTGGTTTCAGCGCCCTCTAGCGTTGAGTAGCTAAACTCGATGTAAATTACTCAAACTTTGCTTGTTAGGTGATAAATGTCTCTATTGTTTGTGACATGAAAAATAAAAACAACTTTCAACAGTTGTAATAAGACCGTATATCGATCTAAGGTATCGATACCAATAAATAGATGATTTTTCAAAGTTGCATTTGTAATTTGTAGCCAATTATATCACGGTTTTTTATGTGTGTAATGTGCAATTTAATTTGTAAATGTGTGTTTAGCGACACTGGTTCCCATGCTAAGGCTATGTAGGGGCACTTCCACTGTTTTTTTCTGAGAGAGATAAACTTTCTTACAATACAGGCCGTGTCCAGAAGTACCGGCTTCTGAATGAAGCTATTGATTCAGCACATTATTTTAATTATTGTTAGGAATGATAGTGGATCTTAAATGAAGTTACCAATTTGTTACAAACAGCCTTTAATAAGTCGAAGAAATGTAGTTAAGTAATGAAAATAATCTAAACACAATTATTTTCTGGACTCCACCACTGAGTGAAATCTTCATAGACACTTGTTCTTAAGTATTGTTCTTGATTATTAATCAACGCACACAATTTGCAATAAGCATCTGTGTCACGGGACTCTCGCAGGTCATGGTAAGAATAGTGGTTGTGCCACTTGAAGAAATCGTAATACTTTTGTTTATCATTTATAATTTCCACCATTTCCTTTGCCAGCTCTCTGATTCTTGACTGTTGCGCAGTCAAGTATATTCCTTCCGGCATGAACCTGAAAATTATTTCAATTAGAACTAGAAAATATAACTTAAGAAATATAATGTCAATTTTTTCTTTGATCACTAATCTGTAAGTAGTAGTGATATGACTAGCAATTTTGTGATTTGGGGAACTTGCAAAATTTTATTGCACAGGCCACTTTTTTAATATGAATTCTTAAATAAATAAAATTCAGTCACTGTAAGACTGAACAGCATTAGTCAATAGGTCTAGGACCATAAATTTTTGCACAATTTTTTTTATTATAATTTGAGCAAAAATTATCTATTTTCATAATTTCATGCCTTAGAGAAGATAAAAGTTTGTCAAATTTGCCGATGGGCAATTGCATGGAATGCAAGGCTTGTATAAAATAAATTAAAATCAAAGCAAATGAAAGGTCGGTGAAAGCCTTGAAATCACTGTGAAATTTCAAAAGATCAGTCTTATTTGTTCACTGACAGGCCCATCACATGCTTTCTCTCGGCCAAGATAAGCTGACTGCCTAAAAAATTATTGTGTATATTATGATAGGGCTATCATAATATACACAATAATTTTGAGATGCAAGTGAATAGACGAGTATATATTTTTTTAAATACACCTTATAGCATCTATATCATAAGATAATGGTTTAAAATAGTTTACAATTAAAGTTGAGGAACCTTGTATAGTTGGCGCCACCATACACCACCGGTACGGCATAATGGTTGAGACCATTCAGCAACTTCTCTGTCACATAGTCATCAGCGAAAGAGTTCTCAAACGACAAATAGAAGTAGTAGTCAGTCTCCACCAACCGCAAACACTCCTTCATACTGCCTCTAGGACACTTCTTCGTCCCACATCTACCATATATGTCAACCTGCATGTCATACTTTGCTAGTTCAGTTTGGAGCTGCTCGGCAATTAAATCTCTTCCACTGCGCGCTCTACAGTGAGATACAAACCAAGCCGCTGCAATTTTTTTCGTACTCAATTTTTCTTTCAGAGTGTCATTTATAGGCATCATTGCTTCCACTTTCTCCCAGTGCATCTCTTTTTTAGGACCTATGACATTCCCTTCTTTATCTTTTATACTCATATATCCGTATATTTCGTCAGAATTCAATTTGTAAGTCCAAGTCCAATTGAAATAACTATTATACATTTGATGACAAACTGGAAAGTTGGCTGAAGACTCCATATTGGCGTAAATATACTTTTGATGGGATGAACGAGACTGAGGTAAAAGTGAAGCATTGTTTGGAAGTTCTCGTCCATTGAACAATATCACATCGAAATCTGCAACATCTTTGAGCAACTGTCTATTTGACGTCATATAACAGCTAGCATAAGAACATTTTCTTTTTCTAAACGAAATATTGCCTTCACGTAAATTAGATCTAATCGGCTCAGTCTCATTAGTCCATAACAAAACGTATTTCAAATCGGATGATCTACTTGACTGTGATACATTATTGGTTTTGGTTGTTATGACCTTCACACTCGCTTCAGGGCCGTTGTAGTTCAAATTATACGAAAGCGAAAACAGAGTGACACTTAGAATTACGCATAACACGAAAAATTTGTCACACTTACTGACAACCATCTTTACTTGCTACTATTATAGTCATCTGTGTTATTAACTTTGTAAATTACTCGGACACTATCACTCACGCTCCTATTTTAAACCTAATAATTATAAGAGAAATTAAGTATCTTGTCATAATCACTTTGTCAGGATCCAACGTGATTAACAAAACTGGTGCCGATTCTTTTGTAAGTACATCGTGGTACATCGAACTAAACTTAAAACTAGATAACACTAAAATCTAAAATTTCTAGCAAATTATAGGCTAGGCATGTATGATGTAAAATGTAAACAATTTTGACACAACAATTTTTTCCCTTTTTTTTGGTCTTTTGGAACAGGCTAAGGTCAGAAGACATGCTGCCTAGTCATCAGTAGTGTAATTTTATTTATTTTTTCTATTAGAATGCAGATATAACACATTCTAATGTTTGTTGCAGTATTTGGCAACAAATGTGTCGAGTCAGCCTTCTCGGCAAACATCGCTGAGGTAGTTAATACTACAATAAAATTCTCAGCTCCATTTTACCGAGATCGCGTCTGTTTCAATGATCACTTCACATATTGTCTAGTTGCGTAGACACTTGAGTCACAAAACTATACTGATTTTACATCACAATATCCACTAGGAATCAATAAGTGAATAAATTACGTACGCACAAAGCATTTTGAGAAAACATTCATTGTGCGTACAGCTAGGGAGGGGAATTCCCTATGGGAGTCTGCGTTTCCTGATAGCTACAACCTGGGAGTCTTAGTCAAGAGTGAATAGGTTACTTCTAGGCAAGCGTGCTCCATCTTCGACCACACCATCGCTTACCATCAGGTGAGATAGTGGTCAAACGCGTCAACAATAAAAAAATAATTAAAACAGCCACTGAACTACACATGAGAAAATTCCGCCAAAAACCTCTGACACAACTTTTGAGATCGAGTTTGACAGGCGCTATGTTGAATAAACCTTACACCAAGATATTTTATCGGATACGAAATGATTAATAAATAAATAATTTAGCCTTTTCAGACAGTAACTAGTTACAAAAGGTTTATAATACACTTAGTATAGATCTGTACTATTCTTCCGTTTCATTGTCTGTTTGCCCTTTGACAAAGGCTTCCTCCAACTCTTTCTACGCTGTCCGGTCCTTCGCTGTCCTTGTCCTTAAATTTATATTGCCTTCATAACCTGTGAACGCGCGAGCAAAATATAAATAGCACCAAACGCCCGAGCCTCTTATCGCAGTTTGACATGTTTACGACCCGGCTCACAAAAAACAATTTCCTGACATTTCTATTGGAGCGTGGCACTTGATGAAGATTTTAATGATTATAATTCTATAAATACATACTTGCTACGGCCGCAAATCATATTTTGACCAAGATACAACCTGACACTGACCTGCAAATTGTATAAACGTAAGAAAATTTGAATTTCGCGGGCTACCCTGGCGTATCCACCTCTCTAAAAAAGTTATTTGCTTGAAAAAAAGTTATTTCCCCTGAACGCCCGACGGCATGCCCGTATGCCGTATCTGTAAACATCCGTCAACACCCGACGGCATGCCCGTATGTCGTACCAGATTACGCAGCTTAAACCTCTATTATTAAATAACTAAAGATCTTATAGCCTGTGGCATGGTTCACATGCTCGGGGAGTGAAAAAAATACTTTCAAACTGTAAAAACCACATAGAAATTGGTTCAGCGCTCAGAGAGCTGTGAGGTTGAAGAAACAAACTCACAAAAACAATAGTCGTGCATGTTTTAAAACTCCTTTGTCATCCCTCATTTTTTTCGAGAGGGTGTTAAAAATATGGGTAAATAGATTTCATTCCCTTGGCAACACTTCAACAGCTAAGTACTGTGTCACATTTTTAATTTTTCGTTTTCACATTTATCAAACAAATACAGGATGAAATCGAATACTTGCATATGAAATGAGATGTTAAAGTATTTTTCTTTTTAACCGACTTCAAAAAAGAGGAGGTTCTCAATTCGTCTGTTTTTTTTTTTTGTATGTTTGTTACGCGATATGTCCGCCATTTGTAAATAGATTTTGATGATTCTTTTTTGTTTGGTAGGTTATACTTCAGAGGTGGTCCCATATAAATTATAACGAAATCGATTCAGCACTTTTATAAAAAATCAACATAAACAAAAAATATGTATACACAGATGACGTTTTGGTTGTTTACAAATGTTCAAATTCCATGTTATCCATTCAGGCATAACTTAAATATCTACTTTTACTTCTGGTGTAAGTACAACAACAATAAAAAAAAACTAAAAAGTGAAAATTATAAAACTTTTTTCAAAAAATACAACCGACTTCTAAAATTTGCAAAATAACTTTAATTTCGAAAGTCGGTGTCAAATAACGAAGAAACAAAAAAGAAATATACACCGACTTCCGAAATTAAAGTTGTTTTGCAATTTTTAGAAGTCGGTTGTATTTTTTTTTTACGTGTAATTTTTATACGATTGCAGAGCACAAACTGTATTTTTATTTAAATCGAAACTCCGATTCGTGACGTGTTTACGTGGCGAACGTTCCTTGACGTGTGGCGCGGGGATTGAACATCATCAACATTTCCTGGACAAAATTGATGAAATTATTCGATGCACTCTTACAACCATTTTAAATTTGGCCTTGGATGACCGAGCGTGGCTGCAAACCACACTACCTATTCGTTTTGGTGGGCTCGGCATCCGCAAAATTTCTAGTATAAGCCTACCCGGCGTTCCTGTCCTCGGTCCACGGCACTGAAAAGTTAACCAAAAGAATTTTAATTCCATCACTGGTTAACTGTAAGGTGCCGTGCTTGACCGATGCAATGAACGCTTGGAAAATGGCTTGCCTAGACACGGCGTTGCCCGAGAACCTGTTCTCCCAGAGGCAGTGGGACGAGCCGCTCTGTAGTTTAGTACAGAATAATCTCTGAAATACGTCAACCAATACTGCTCAGCGTGCCCGCCTGCTGGCTGTGGGTGAATGGGAGTCGGGCCTATGGTTACAGGCACTACCGTCACCCAACATAGGTACTATGCTGAGTGACACCACCTTCCGGATCGCTACATGTCTGCGTCTGGTTGCTCCTTGCGGAGCTCCACGTCGCTGCCAATGTGGTGAAGCAGTCGACCATCTCGGACACCATGGCCTGTCCTGCAGTAGGAGCGCGGGTCGTATGGCACGGCACGCCAGCATTAACGAGATCATCCGTCGGGCTCTTGTCACCACCGGTGTGTCAGCCGTTTTAGAACCTCATGGCCTGGCACGTGACGATGGAAAGAGGCGCGACGGGATGACTATAATGCCTTGGAAGATGGGTAGGCCTTTGGTGTGGGATGCAACATGTGTCGACACCCTTGCGCCATCTCATCTTCTTAGCACGGCGGGCTGTGCTGGGGCGGCTGCTACAGGTGCAGAAAACCTCAAACGGCGCAAATATAACAACCTTATTGGGAGTTATATGTTTGAGCCGTTTGGGGTTGAAACACTAGGGCCATGGGGTCCGAGTGCTCATAGAGTTTTCCGTGACATCAGCAAACATTTAGTCGACTCTTCAAGTGACCAGAGGACTGACTTTTTTTCGGCCAACGAATCAGCATTGCCATTCAACGTGGCAATGCTGCCAGCGTTCTGGGCACTTTTCCCATTGAGAGCGATGTGGACGAATTTTTAACCGACTTTCGAAAAAGGAGGAGGTTATAGGTTCGACTGTATGTATGTTTTTTTTTTTTTTTTTGTATGTCCGCCGATTTCTCCGTCAGTTGTAGACCGATTTTCAAAATTCTTTATTTATCCGTAAGAATATACTCCCGAGGTGGTCCCATATAAATTCCACGTTCCATATTATTGGGGTTTTTAGTTCTGGGGTATAACAACTAAAAAGTGAAAAATAAAAAACTTTACAAAAAAAACAACCGACTTCCAAAAAAAAAATTACTCTAAAAATTAAAAAATAACTTTAATTTCGGAAGTCGGTGTCAAATAACGAAGAAGTAAAATACAAGTCACAGACTTCCGAAAATAAAGTAATTTTTTAATTTTTAGAGTAATTTTTTTTTGGAAGTCGGTTGTTTTTTTTTTTGTAAAAAGTTTTTTTTGATGCCCAATGAACTGTACTCCTACCGGATCTTTTATGCCACTTGTACATATTTTATTTATTAAGTTATTTATTAGTTTAGTATAATATGTATTGTAGTTATAGTCTGTTGAAAATAAATTCTTACCTTAAGAACGTAAAAAAAATAATTTGCACTGTTTTATTACATTTGACGTAATTTTGACAGCTGGTATTGCAATTTTAGGGAGTTTTAATAATGCATTTTGATTTTGAAATAATAAGTTGACGCGCGAATTTTTTTTTTCAGAATTCGCATTATATTTAGTTATTATAGTTGGGTTTAATAATTTCTCTGTGATATGTGTTTTGGATGAATAACTTTAGTTATTATTTTTTATTCTGCTGGTATCTGCTACAAGTGAAACGAAAACGAAACGCAAAGCTTTTTGCAGCATGTTTGTGAATTTTTTTGTTACTTCATGTGTAGTTCGTGTAGGTCACATCATGGTTAGGTCAAATTTGTTCCAAAACCGAATCAGGGCACCCCGACTGCACGTAGTCTTTTGGCGCCTACCCCCAGAGTGTATATAAAAACCGAAAGCGCGAAGGGAGAGCAACCCCCGCCTGCTGTAATAAAGCATAGGCACCCGGGTGAGCGGCAGCGCCAGCAAAGCGAAGCTGCGGAGGTGAGAGTGGGTGCCTATCCTTTTTTACGCAAGTTCGAAGGGGTTGGACTTCCCGCAGCGCCGGAGACGTTGCAGAAGTAACTTTTGTGTTTTGAGCAATTTTTAATGAAATTAAACATTTCATTAAACAAACAAACAATAAACAAAACATAACCTCAAAATGAGATTTTTTAAATGCATAAAGAACAATGCATTTCCTAAACTTTTCCCCCACTGGAGGGGGGTCTACCCCCTCCCTGCCCCTCCCCGCCCCTCAAATATGTATATACTAAAAAAGTCCTTCCCACACATTGTATTACATGGCCTTATCCTCTTCCTTCCTTTATTTTTGGAGCAGTGCCAGCTTTTTCCTTCGTAGGGTCACCTTTATCCCAAAATGTAATTTCAAACGCATGCTGTGGTTCTAGTCATCTTTTTTGTTGTACTTTTTAAAACCGATTTAAATATTCATTGTGTTTCGTTGTTTCATTCGTTTCATTGCAAAAGAAAATCGACACGGAAAACACAAAAAAATCAGAAAATAACCGTCACTTTTGCGTTGACAAACATTTGCAATTCAAGTGTTACCATTGCAATAATATTAAATTAGGTACCATAATTTTAATAAAAGGTCTTTAGACTAAAATATTGATTTCATGTTTCCAATCGGTTTAAAAATTTCACAAACATAGTTTGAATAGATTCAAACTATGACACAAACTATGTTTGTGAAATTTTTTAACCTCCTTATTTTTTTACACTATTTCAATCTAAAATGATGCAATAATGAGTGAGTGGAGGAGATGGTATTACTAAGTGCACCATCTCCCTGCAACTTAACCATATATTTTCGTATTACAACACTGTATTTTTATTTTGGTATCCAGGGTAGAGATGACGCTGTTCTTAATAAATAAATGCGATATTTCGAAATGTTCCAAGTTTCCTTCTATCATGCCTGAGAACATCAATCAATTTTTGAATTTTGAATTTAGAGATTTTTTATACCTGCAGTGTTACCTAATAATAATATTATTAGGTCTTTTACTTAACCTTAATATGTAGTTCTGCCATATTTTTTTCTTTGTTTATAAAATCAAGCTGATGCGGAGGAATTGGCATTTAAAGGATGATTCACGTTACACCGTGTCGCCACCAAGCCTCGGCCGTGCCCCGGCCGGAGCACGTCTACCGGGCTAGTCATTCATGCTACACCGGGCTGTCACCGTGCCGCCACCGGGCCCCGGCGGGGGCACGTCCGGGGCACGGCCAAGCATGGATCAGTTCATACAAAAAGTATAATATAGATATTTGACCGTGCAATTGTTTGACCGGCAATTGTTTCCCGGCCGGGGCACGGCCGGGGCACGTCCAAGCCCGGTGCACACATTCATGTTACACCGTGTCGCCACCGGGCCGAGCCCCGGCCGTGCCCGGTCCGTGCCTCGGCCGTGCCTCGGCCGTGGCCCGGCCGGGGCACGGCCGGGGCCCGATCTAGCGTGGATCACTTCACACAAAATGTATACAACAATCTTTGACCGTGCCCCGGCCGGGGCACGGTCGGGGCACGGCCCGGTGGCGACACGATGTAACGTGAATCATCCTTAAGGCTAACGTCAGTGGCGAGCTGGCTGCAGCAAGTCTGAAGAGCAGTGGCAACATGTAAGTTGTTTATAATAGATAAATTGTTAAACTGGATTAGAAGGTTTATGCAGTTTGCTGTCATGGCAAATGGCATGACGCTCTCTCATGTCATGTCCCCTCTACGTAACCACACTGAGTTTCGTTTGCATGATGTGACGGCCAACTATTTTTTTTATATTATAACTAGTTTTCGATACTTTATTTCCTTTCAAGCACCGATAAATGAGACAATTATCTATTGTTATAGGAGCGCTGGTGCTGGCATCAAGCTCAATGAATAAACTTGTTTTTTGAAGTAAAACTTCTTTACGCACGCTTGCATTTCGCAGAAAATCGTTTGGCAAACATTCATTTAGCATACATTCAAAACTTGTAATTATGTAAGGCAGAAACATGTTTAGGCATAAATTTCATATCCATAATAAATAAAAAGTAGAACCATCATATCACAGAAAGTTCACAGTCAGAATCGTCTTTTGGCATACATTTCCTATCTAGTGTCATTGAAAGGCAGAACTATGATATCTCAGAAAGTTTATAGTTAGAATCATCTTTTGGCATACATTTCATATCCATAATAATTGCAAGACTCATCTATACATTAGAATAATTTTGTATTTCTTACCACACTAACAGAATTAATTTAAGATAAGTTTAAAGTAAATTGTCTTTTTTTAAAATTAATCACTAAATAAAACAGTTGATTGTGAACATGTGGTTTTAAATTCCCTGTAAGAAGCATGCAAACAAGCATACACCATGCATGCAGCAAGCATGTAGCAAGCATGCAGCAAGGATGCAGCAAGCATGCAGATAGCATGCAGCAAGGACGCAGCAAGCAAGCAGCAAGCATGCAGTAAACATGCAGCAAGCAGCAATCATGCATCAAGCATGCAACATGCAGCAGGCATGGTTTCTGTTACGGCTCCGGCGCTGCGGGGCTTAAATTACACTCTAAATTAAAAATAAGGGTAGGACAGACAAGACTACGTGGAGTCGGTTTTGCAGCGATTCGTTTCTGTAAGTAACTTTTGTATCACAACATATTATTGACTTTTTAAGACAATATTTTAATTTTAATAGGTCAGAAATGCTATTTCATAGAAATGGCAATATGCCTAATAAAATTATTCTAAATGAAATTCTGCCATCTTCATAGTATGCCAAGTGAAATTATGCCAAATAATTGTCGCTCTAAATAAACGTTATTCTTAACGAAATTATGCGGAACTTTAACTCTGCCAAAGGTAATTATGCCAAATAAAATTCTGCCATCTTTAAAGTATGTCGGGAATATACACATTCGGCCAGACAATAATTATATTTATTAATTTTTATGCCTCAAAAATATTCGTTTAAAGAAGATTATGCCAAGTGTATTAGGCCAAACAAATTTCGGAGCAACAAGATTCTGCCAGGTAGAGGGAACCCGCTCTTCCGGTATTCCTATATTAGTGGGACATGCCCAAGATGAAGATAATGGGAATGAAACCTGATGGTTTAATTCTCCATTACTTCACTTTGGAGTTTACAACTCCATCAAATCTCTTCTCACTCAAGTGTTTGTTCCAAAGCCTTTTCCCAGCTCGCCACTGATATTAGCGCTAAATAATCTTTCTGTAATAATATTCCATTATTTTGCTGATTGTAAATTATTTAATAGTAAGATTTTTTTTTTAGTATTATAGAAATAAAATGTTTATTTTAATTAAATTATTTCTAAGTGACTGCCGAATTTCCTTTGCTTCGGCAAGGACAGTTCTGGTATCTTCCACAATCGCACTCTGCTTGCTGTCCTTGGTGGTGAGATTTATGTATATTCTCTTCATCTGCAAAAATACACTTATATAAATTTTATAGTTTGCAGAGCTATATGAAACAGAAAAAGAATTACATAACAATATTATTAAGCAACCTAGTGTGACGTAATAAAAAAAAAACAAAATACGTAGGTTGCTTTCTTATTTTGTATTTTTTATGTTATTCGTGATGTTTCAGGTATAGGTACCTATATAATTACATAAAAATAGTCACAATAGTTACAATTAAGTGTAAAACTAATAATTAAAAAGGTTTTATATAAATTAAAATAACTATTTTGAAATTCTAGGGAAATTTGTAAAAGTGAGAAATGTGGGATGATTTTTAAGTTTAAATTCAACTAACATTACATTGTCTGTTGTAAGAAATATCAAAGTTTAAAATAGGTGCTTAAATAGAGGATAAGCAGGAAAAGCCATGTGTTACAAATGTGAAAGGTTATTATTTTGTTAAGATAGGAAATTTTATAGCCAGGAAATAATATCAATGCAGATTACTGTGTGTATGTGTGTATTATTGTGTTAAAGTTTGATGAATGTGGTGAAACATTTATGAAGAGTTTGCAAGTTTGTGTGGTTGTTTGTGTAGGAAGTTACCTCAGAAACTGGTAAACCGATTTTGAAAAATTCTTTCACCAGGAGAACGCTACATACCTACCTATCTTATAAACGCGCATAAAGTCGCGGACGAAGTGATAGTGAGTAGGTAGGTAATATATACCAGAATGCACTGCATAACAGTCTTGCAGGACGTTATATAGACCTAGGAATGATCCAAATAAAACGGCATTTTTATGAAACGAAGAGCTAGTTTAACAGAACAATACTTAGCGCCTGCAATGTGGACTAAAAAATAAACGTCTCTTATTAATTATTAGAGTCATCAATGTTAAGAGTGACCTCTCGGCGATTCGCATTAAACGTGAGTTTCGGAGCACAGCCATAGACAGATAGTCGGCATCTCATAAAACTCGGCAAGGGAAGACAAATTCGCCGCGCGTTAGACTTTCTGTTAAAGATAGTGCATAGAGTCTGACCAGTAGTAGGTCATAGAAAAAAATAAATAAACATAACGTATAAAAGACTTGAGTTATTTCGATAAAGATTTTAAAATAACAAAATGAAGATAATTTAAATTGGATGTGTTTTATTTAAAGAATATTTTAGTATGACGAAAAAAGCTGGGCGAGAAGTTAAATTTAGGTTAAACAGAAAAAAGAAAAACGCACTTAAAATCTAGTTCGTTGCAACGTAGGTAGGTATAGGTAGATTCTAGCTATTATGACCAGGTTTGAGACTAAACCCCATGATCAGAGTCTGGTTTAAAATTCCTCTAGATTCTAAACATAAGAACTACATAGGATGCCAGCTTAAATTAACCAGTTTAAGCGTAAAATAGCAGAAAATAAAATACGTCCGTTACACGTAGGCGATCAGCACCTAGCGATGAAGTCCGTAGACAACACTATTGTACCCTAGTTTTCAGGGAGGCAGGAAAAAATTGGTGTCTTGATGTTGTGAAACTCCACTGGAGGACAGACACTACAATATTCAGTGAGCCTGTCATATCGATTTCCGAAAGACTCGGTACAGGGAATGGTCTCAGAAATCCCAAACTGGAGCTAGGGGCCGGAGTAATCGGCTTACACTCAACTGATACCGGCACAGCAAATTAATCATAGAAAAAAAACACCAAAACATGTGCGTCGCCGTCGCTAAAGCGCCGCTAATCAAACGGTATTCACAAAAACAAAGTTGTGTTGTTGTTGTTACGTTGGGTTGTTGTCGTTGTTGTTGTTTAAAATAAATCCGCAAATAATTCCTTATAACATGATGATCGTGTCACCGAATTTTCTCAAGTCTCTCATGCCAAACTTTCTTTTTCGTCTATTTTATAGAGCTTTCAAGGTATACAAATATGTTTTTTTGTAACTGTTACGCTGCACTAGGTAGGTATTCCGGAGCAACTGGACAGATTCGCAACTGGACAGATTCTCAGCTGGACAAATTAGCAACTGGACAAAAAGTTAGGTACACTTACCATCCAATGTTTCCGTAAACATATTGTATAGGGTGCAACTTGCCAGAATAATTATAATAAAAATAGCGTTGCCTTTGTAGGCATCTAAATTTATTCTTTAGGCGCCCATTACACATTTTCACCACATTCCTTGCCCTTGTGTACAGGGTACTCGTTATATGCAGCCTCCGGTTTATTTGTTGGCACCATAATGGGAGTCATGAGCCATGACTGTAGTGGATAGGTATTCTTTATCTCCTACAATAAAAAAAACTTTATAAAATACTTAGTCAGAGATACCTTTAAAGTAGATATAAAAGTTTACTAGCGACCCACCTCATAGCCACTGAGATCTTTACCCACGGACAAACTCATTTCTCAGAACTTTACAGGTATTAATATTTGATGCTCCCCAAATAGCAGCATCATGTGTGGAGGATTATGTTATCAGTTTATTACGAATGCATTACGTATTGCATTCTAATAACAATAATTTTATTATTTACCTTTCTGTCCAGTCGACGCCGATGACAGCTACAATCACTTAGCTTCCATAATTATATTATGATTTTCCAAACTTTCAAAAATAACTAGAGAAATGTGCTTTCTGCCTTGACAAAAAAAATGCCAAAAACCCGATTCACGCGTTGTACATTTTAGTTCATGATATCTAATTTTATTCCATACCTTTTTAGTCACGATTAAAAATAGTAACATTTAGTTTGACAATCAAAATTTTAGGCGAAAAACGTCAAACTCAGAATAGCATAATTGCCATTTTCATTCAATTGAATAACTAAAACGACAGTTATAATGCGGTAAAACTAGAAATAGTTAAGTTGTGTCACTTTAGTAAATTTCTGAATAGGAACCGTTATTTGACAGGAATAAACAAAATTTTAGTGATATTTGGTCTAGTTTAGAGAATTATGTGACAAGAGTATCGGCAACAGTATCTATTCTCAATCAAAAATACTGGATTATGTAAAAAAAAATATTAATTTCACCACCACTTTTCAATACCGTTAAGAACACTCAAGAGAGTCATATTAAAATTTTAAGCAAAAACGTCAAATTCAGAATAGCATAATTGCCATTTTCACTAAATTGAATAACTAATACGACATTCTTATTGCTGTCAAACTATAAATAGTTAAGTTGTGTCACTTTAGTAAATTTCAGAAAAAGAACCGTTGTTTGACAGGCCTAAACTAAATTTTAGTGATTTTAGTATAGTTTAGAGAATTATGTCACAAGAAAATCGGCACCAGTATCTATTCTCAATCAAACATACTGGATTATACAAAAAAAATATTAATTTCACCGCCACTTTTCAATACCGTCAAGAACACCCAAGAGACTCGTATTACTTTATTGTGGATCAGGCAGAAAAAGTGCTCGATAGATAGTATCAATAAAATTATCGTCGTAACTATCACTGATTGTGTAGAAGTAGTGATTCAATTAGTAGATTTAATCATAAGCTAGAGACCGACAAAACGGGATTCCTAGCTGTAATCTTGAAAAGATTTTTCGGCTTCATTTCTAGGTTTCGCCGAAACTGAGTGTAATAGTTTCTTAAATACCTACATAAGATTAATTTGAAACTGCAGTATGTTGTAGATTACTGATTAATAAATAAAAGAAAATTTGAAACTGTAGTATGTTCTAGATTACTGATTAATAAATAAAAGAAAATGTGTAGGCAACACGTACGTTTTGTACACTATATAATTTTTATTAAATACTAAAAAACACTTCTAACTGACGAGAAGGATGACAAAAACGTTTTTACAAAAAATAGAACCGACTTTAAAAAAAAACAAAAAAGTGCAAAATAACTTAATTTCGGAAGTCGGTGTTTCTGGTTTTTAACCGACTTCGAAAAAGGAGGAGGTTATCAATTCGGATGTTTGTATTTTTTTTTTTTTTTTATGTATGTTCGGGCATAACTCCGTCATATATTGACGAATTTGCAAAATTCTTTTTTTGTTCGAAAGGGGTTTATTCCGAAATGGTTCCATTTAAATTTCAAAAAGATCTGATGATGGGTTTCGGAGACAGACAACGGAACTCTTCAAAAATTGCAACGTAAACGGAACTCGTCAACCGCGATTGCTGCTATCTTATGTCTATAAATTGTTAACACAGTTTAACGGGGAACCACAACTAAAAAGTGAAAAATAAAAAACTTTTTTACAAAAAAATAGAACCGACTTCCAAAAAAAGTGCAAAATAACTTTAATTTCGGAAGTCGGTGTCAAAAAACGAAGACACAAAACAGGAACACCGACTTCCGAAATTAAAGTTATTTTGCACTTTTTTTGGAAGTCGGTTCTATTTTTTTTTTTAAAAAGTTTTTTTGTTTCTTCGTTTTTTTTGACACCGACTTTCGAAATTAAAGTTATTTTGCATGTTTTGGTTTTTTTTTTGAAAATCGGTTGTTTTTTTTGTAAAAAAGTTTTTATATTTCACTTTTTAATTGTGATTCCCCATTAAATTGTGTTAACAATGCATATTTATACGATAACAGCAATCGCGGTTGATTTGCTATCATTTTTTGAAGAGTTCCATTGTCTGTCTCCGAAACTCATCATCACATCTAAAGGAAGTTTAAATGAGACCATTTCGGAATAAACCCCTATTAACAAATAAAAATACAAAACAATTAAAATATAGAAAGTGGTAACCTACCGGTATCGGAAATAGAGTCCAAACTATCGGTTTTGGTGGTCAGGGCTCCTGAGAAAGGAATCGCCTAAAAATACGCACCGTGTTCAGGAGTACTGCTAACTGTAACCTACCGGTATCGGGAATAGGGTCTAAGCTACCGGTGGTCAGGGATCCTGAGAAAGGAATCTCCTAACAATACGCGCCGTGTCCAGGAGTTATGCTAAGCTGCTATCTGGATCAAGCCCTTGATTCAACTGCCCAACGAGAGCCTCCTCTGATGTTGGTGTTAAGTGTGTGAGGCTCTTGGCTGTGAAGCCATTGGCCGTTACGACTATCGGCACAGTGACTGCTGTATCCGCTTCCCACATGTCGACAACCTCGGGAGCCAGATCAAGATATTTGGTTTGCTTATCGTTTTCAGCGTTCACGAGGTTCTCGTCATGAGGGACCGCTATATCAACAATCATTGTGCGACGTTCTAGTCGATCTATCACCACTATGTCAGGCTTATTGGCAACAATAGTCCTGTCAGTGATGATAGACCGATCCCAATACAACCTGATATTGCCATTTTCGAGAGCTGGGTCGGGCACATACAGTATAGTACGGTACATCCGATTCCACAAGATTGTATTTAAGAGCAAGTTGCTGTTGGATAATCTTGGCTAGTCTATGTTAGCGAAACGAGAACAACCAGAAATAATGTGTCGTATTGATTCCCCGGGTCGGTGGCATGCCCGACTGATGTCAACCGTATCGTCCTTCACAATATATTTCCAGTAGTTATTCGTCATCATAACTTCGTCCATAATCGCACAGACAAAACCTTCGGTTTCATCGAACGGGTCACCAAAGCGCAGCGCAGTGCAGTTCTGCCATACTTCCCTGCGGTCATTAGTATCTAGTACTATAGTAATAGATAGGGAAGGCGCACCAATTGTCTATTAATAAAAATATCAGGGGGTAATTAAAATACCGTTACCATCTGAAATTACAGATAAGGTAGGCAAAAGATATAAATGCGTTACGGTGTTTCTAGACCAGAAAAAAGCTTTTGACATCGTATCTGTTCCCATCCTTGTGCAGAGACTTGAGGCTATAGAGATTAGAGGCAAGGCTCTTTCTCTTTTTGACAGCTAGTCCTGGAAACAACAGATTAAAATAGGAAACTCGTATATCAATAAGAAATACGTTATTTTCGGTGCTCCACAGGGCTCCGTGCTCGTCCCGCCACTGTTTCTAGTGTATATTAACGAACTCTGTATCCTACGAAACAGTGACGGGAAAATCTTCTCATATGCGGACGATACGGTTATTGTCTACTTTGGCGATACTTGAGGAGTGGTACGTAATAAGGCCGAATAAGGGTTAGTTGTTATAGATAGGTGGCTCAAAGCAAATCTGTTAGCCCTTATAATATTGCTAAAACAAATTACATCTGTTTCTCTCCAAGTGCAAGGTCTAAAGCATGTACTAATTTCAATATTTGTAACCATACGTGTGCAAACTGCTTGTAACAGAATTGTGAAGTGTATCCATCAAAAAAGTCCCGTCTACAAGATACTTGGGAGTTATTGTCGACGAATGTCTAGCATGGCAGTCGCATATCGAGGTTATGATGTCGCATGCTCGATAATTTATATGGATTTTAAAAAATCTACGACATGTGATACCTCAGAAGACACTCAACAACATTTATATGTATAGCACTAGTGATGTCAGTAATGACATACTGCTTACCAGTTTGAGAAGGGGCCACTAAAACTAAATTTCTAGAGTTAGAAAGAGCCCAAAGGTGACTTTTAAAAGTAATCTACTTAAAGCCATAGGCATAGATACCCCACAGTCAATCTGTATGTATAGAATTAGTGGCCTATTATCAGTCAGGAAACTATACCTTTTAAACATAATCATTCTATATTTACACAAATACATTCCAGTTAACCCAGAAAGCCAGGCTAAGAGGTGACAATATAATATTGTGGCTTACTCTTCACGGGTACGTATGGTTTTTGCAAGGCGTCAATACGTATGCCAATCAGCCTACATATACAATAAATTTAACGCAAAACTAAAGTTCCACCGCGAGGTCTCGCAGCAATGCAAAACAGCGATAACCGAGCGGTTGAAAGCTCTAACATATGAAGAAGCAGAGCATATTCTAGACAGACTTACATGAATACTTATCTTCTTTATCATAATGTTATAGGTACCTTATGATTACATAGTTCGTATTTTTTCACTATCAGCAAACACGTAAACACACACACACAAACCCACCATCATAAACTAACAGACACACGCACACAAATACCTACACACACACAAACCCACCATCACACACTACTATAGTACACACATAAACATACTCACACGACTACACAGAGCTGCTAATTACTTTTTATGTTATGTTTTTCTTGTACATGTAGTTCTTTAATGTAATTTTAAAAGTCTCAATATTGTTAACGTTAATTAAGGGATGGTGCGAGACATTAACACAAGTATTAATTATTACTTACTGGGGCTGTTTCATTCACATTTCTAAACGTAACCGTTTAAGACACAATAAACAATTTGTTTATTTATTTTATTGTGGTTGTGAACAGTTTCGGAGAAATGACGTCCCTGCCTCACACCCTGCTGCTAGAGGATAGGTTTCGAGATCTGGTTTTGAAGTCAGACTGGCATTGTGGCCTTTTCACAGCTTGTAGACATAGCTCCAAAGTGAGATTGGCCTGTAATTCTTGAGCAGGGCATTGTCGCCCTTAGAGAAGAGTACCATCCACACCTCGGCTGCATGTCTGTGGCGTTTTCCTCATGCGGAGTCTAACAGTTCCTGAAGGGCATTAAGGACCGCTTAGACCCTATTAGTCTCGTCTGTTCGTCCGTCATACCAACTGTATCTTTATAGCCAAAAAAAAACAAGTATTTTAAGTTCATATGTTGCCATGTTGGCAAAAAATAAAAATATAAACTCTAAACGAGGAAGGGTCACTATTCCACTAACCTTAAAAGTTCTATCGATCCTTGACGGAAACCCATGGGCAACCAAGGATGAATAGCAGTACGCGCACTGGGAAATTCATATAACTATTATATTTTTCTTTATATATTTATTTTATATAGTACCACTAGCGGCATTCTATCACTATCGGATAAAGTACCGTCAGCTTTTGCGGCATAATAGTGGCGCCAGCTAGACTGCCGTAAAGAGTATGCACGGCAAAATAACGCGACCGTTTTTTTTTTTTTTGGGGTGTGGGAAATCATCCTATGACTTCTTCCGCTCTAGGGTGGAGCGGAAGGGCGTGTCAGACTCTTACTGACTAAAATCCACCCCTGTTCCTCCCTGCCTCGAGTGCCCAGGGGCGAGGTAACTCTTTCGAATTTATCCTCCACCCCCGGGCAGGCATCGGCCGTGGCAGGCCCCTTCCCTTTGCTGACAACTCTTTGAGGCGCGCGTGGAACACTACGCGCCGTCGACTCTCGGGCCTGGTGCTGATCGGACGGCGACTCACCCATTTACCCACTACTCGCCGTCCGTAGGCCCGGGATATAACGCGACCGTTTAAAGTGCCGTAAGCAAGTTTGCTGACTTTTGATTTGTATTTGTTTCAATACTTATGTGATATATTGCGAAAGTCACTAGAATGACTGAATTTACGTCTTTAAAAGATTTAGTTTTATGAATATTTAATAAATGGTTAGGTTTGGTTAAAACTGTGGACCCCTACTCCCCAGAAAGAAATAATAATAGAAAACAATTGTTTGGTTTAAAGCACTGTTGTACTTGTACTATGTCACTCCTTATGGTTTTTTAAAATGCTGTATTATTTATTATATGCTGCAAGCTGACGGCACTGTAACCGATAATGGTAAAATTCCGCTTGCGGCGTTCTATACACTGCCTATATTTTTTATTCTTGTATGTATGTATTTCGGTAATCGTCTTGGTGTGGCGAGTTGCCGCCACTCTGCAAGTTGGATGGGGTGTGGTATCGCGACGTGTGTGTCCTGCTTTAGCATGTGAGGCAAGTGTGTAGCCGGCTTTACGGGAACCATAGGCAATCTAAGGTGCAGCCTTTGAATTAAGTGCGCCTTTCGCCGCGAGGCCGAACGCATTCACTGCAGACTAAATTAATGTCTTATTAACATCGTCCCCGCAAATACACTAAAATCCCGAGTAATATCCCGTAAACGTTGGGGATTTTCCGGGAATAATAAATAACCCATATTTACCGCGTCCGTGTAACTAGTGAACAAGAATAACCAGGCGTGTTGGTGTGAAGAGAATCGAGTGGCCACTCGTCGGGATCCTGCGAGGCTGCCGAAAGGAAGTCAGGTACCGCTTGTTTTTACTAGCTTAGAGTTAGGCCACATGCGCCGTCTACTGCCAACCACTCCTAACTTGAAGTTATACAGACAAATATAGGCAATTTTGGGCCAGCATTCACTCCAAGTGTTTGGCCGTAATTAATGTCCTGCATCCTGCCGAGAACCACAGCTATTTACACGCTTGGGCAATTCCATTAGATGGTCCTTTCGAGCCTGGATAGGCATCAGTAAAATTCAGTACAAATTAAGTACAAGTCATTATAGTAGGCACATAACTTTATTAGTGCCCCAAAATGGCGTCCCGCAAGCAAGAAGCTAAATTGGCTCAGCTTACCGCTAAAAAACAAATGATTTTCGAGCGAGTTAATCGCATATATAATGATTCCAGAAACATCTCGAACTTTGATTCACGTTCAAATGAGACATTCTTAGCGCAGTCAGAAACAATTACTGAGCAATACAACAATTTTGAGGAAATAGTAGAACAAATGAATGAATTGCAATTCGAGATTGACCAAACCGCACCAGACTATTCGAGTCTATATTCTATTGAAGACTTATATTCTAATATTAAATATAAACGTAATCTCATACTTTCGAAAAACGAAACATCGGAACACAAAGGGGGTACTCGGATAAAATTACCGCCCATAGATTTGCCATCGTTTGACGGTAAAGCGGAAAACTGGGCCATATTTTACGAAATGTTTCGCAGCAATGTTCATTTAAATACCGATCTGGTTGACTCGCAGCGTGTCCAGTACTTGATCAGTAAATTGACTCATGATGCCTTAAAACTAACTGCAGGCATTGTTCCTACAGGTGATACATACAACGTTATGTGGAACAGTCTCGTTAAAAGGTATCAAGATAAGCGTAGTTTAGGGATTCATTATCTCAATAATATACTGGACATTAAACAATGCGCCGGAAATGCCGCGAGCCTCAATACTTTTGTGGAACGATATTCAGCGTCCGTCGCAGCCTTGAAGCAGTTAGACATTCCAGACTTACTGGATTTTGTTTTATTACACTGTGGTTTAAGAAAGGTTGACGCGCAAACTGTCTTACAGTTTGAATCCCGTGTGAGTGAGAAAGAATTACCTTCCTATGCGGATTTTATAACATTCATGCAAGAATATGTTAAAGTACTACAACGCTCATACGGTAATAATTTACAGACGGAACCGCGCGCTAAGTCTAGTTCAGCTACTCATCAAACAAAAAATAACACCGCTAAATCATTCGTATCACGTAATGAACCGGTTTCAAATAGCAAATGTACGCTATGCGATAACGATGACGTACAACATCAGCTGTTCGATTACCCGCAGTTTAAAAATATTGGTACACCGCGAGCACGTTTTGAATTTATTAAAGCTAAACGTGGCTGTATAAACTGTTTAAGTCTATCCCATTCTTTGGTTAAATGTAAGTCACGTAACGTTTGTAAAATTTGTAAAAAAACCCATCATTCTCTCTTACATTTCCGAGAAAAAGATGACTTATTATCGCCCGAGCCACAAGTGCCTACTAAGGATACATCTGTTTCGCTCACTACAGCTGTTAAAACTGGGTCAACTATTTTGCTAGCGACCGCGCAGTTATTTGCATACTATAGCGACATCAGAAATAAGGAGGTGGTTCGGTGCCTACTAGATAACGGATCGCAAAATAATTTAATTACTGTGGACTGTTGTAAACGTTTGAATTTACCCATAATTAAATTACGAAATTCATCTTTACAAGGTGTTGGAATGACATCGAAACCAGTACACGGTTTTATTCATCACAACATAGAATCTCGGTTTGATCCTCATACAAAGTTTTCGATACAAGCGTTAGTTGTTGATTGTATTACAGATAGACTTCCCGCGAAATTTATTAGATTAAATAACAATGATAACATGTCATACTTAAATAACTTGCCGCTTACCGATCCGACTTGGAATGTTCCGGGCGGAGTAGACGTTGTGCTTGGAGGACAATTGTTCCCCTTTATTTACCTGGGAGACAGGGTCGACTCAGGCACCCGCGCGCCCCCTGCTATACTGACTAGCTTCGGTTATGTACTTATGGGTGATATTGATTGTTGTAGTAGTGATGTGACACACATTGCATCTTCGTTTACCGCGCAGGCCGACATTGAAGTCGAGTCAAATTTACATAAGTTTTTTTGAGCAAGAGGAAATTCCATCTCAACGTTTTATTAGTCCGCACGAATTAGAGTGTGAAAATAATTTTAATTCTTCAGTCTTATTTGAAGACGGCAGATACTTTGTCGATCTACCTTTTGCGCGCTCACCCGGCGGGCTAGGTAGCTCGCACGGTTACGCCCATCGGCGCTTACTTGCGCTCGAGCGTAAGTTTACGTTAATGACCCTACGCGAGAATTATAATAAAACTATCGCGGATTATATAACTCACTCGAGGTTGTCGCTCAATGACATTTTGCATGTCGGACCTAATTTGCAAGCAGACTTGTTTTTGTTATTACTTGATTTTCGTACATTCCCTGTCGCGATGACAGCGGATATAAAACAAATGTTCTTACGTATCGGTGTAAAAGAGCACCACCGCAAATATTTACGAATCTTGTATCGTTTTAGCAAAGGTGAGCCTATTCGCACCTTTCATTTTAACCGCGTTCCCTTCGGACTAAAGCCTAGTCCTTATTTAGCGATGCGCACACTGCGTAACTTGGCGTGTGAGCAAAGCGACCGCTTTCCTGAGGCTTCTAAATTGGTAGAAACTCAGTTTTACATGGACGACTACGTCTACTCTGTTTCGGACGAACAGACAGCTATGCGTCTATCCCGCGATTTAATTGATTTAATGAAGGTAGGTTCCTTTGACTTAGTCAAATGGGCAACCAATTCACCCGCTTTATTAGAGATTCTCCCAGAGTCTCACCGCTTACCAGTTAATTTTTCTGGCATGAATAATGATGTCCATAATTTCAAAATCCTTGGATTAACCTGGGAACCCGCTGATGATTATTTTTCTTTGACAACAATCGCCGTGGATGATAAATGCACGAAGCGCGCGATTCTATCGCTAGTTGCCCGCTTGTTCGACGTACTTGGCCTTGTAGGACCCGTTGTGCTGTACGCGAAGGTATTAATTAAGGAACTTTGGTTAGCTAAAGTAGGATGGGATGAGGTTCCTCCGGAATCCATCACAAATCGGTTTGCCGCTTTTACGCGCGATTTTCCTTCACTCTCTTCTCTAAAGGTTCCTCGCCACATTGGCGTCTTTAGAGAAGCTGTAGTGAACATCGTAGCCTTTTGCGACGCCAGTTTTACTGGTTATGGCTGTTGTATTTATTTACACATTACCAACCCTACAGGTGATATCACTGTCCGACTCTTATGTGCAAAGTCCAAAGTCTCCCCCGCAAAACTAACAACGCTAGCTCGATTAGAACTTGTCGCCGCTTTACTTCTGTCTAAACTTGTTCGCGTAGTCAAGGATAAACTTTCCGCTCGTGTACCTATTGCAGGTGTCCACGCTTTCTCGGACTCCACCATAGCTCTCTCGTGGATCCACTCATCTCCCCATAGATGGTCTATTTTTGTCAGCAACCGCATTGCTCAAATACAGGAAAACTTACCTGCCGCTTGTTTCCGTCACGTGTCCGGGAAAGAGAATCCTAGCGATTGTCTGTCTCGCGGCATGCTGCCGTCGGATTTAATAAGACACTCGTTGTGGTGGAACGGCCCCACATGGCTCCATCAGCCCATGAGCGAGTGGCCTTTAAAGTTCTCTCCTGCTCGATGTGAAACATTGCCGGAGTTTAAATCAAAGGTTTTTCTTGTAGAAACTTCGAATACTGAACCGCGTATTTTAGATATTATAGCTGACCGTGTATGCTCATGGAATAAACTGTTACGTGTATTTATGTACATTCTTAAATTTACAAACAGACTACATAGTCATAGTTCTGTTAAAAACATTCAAACCGCCGAAAATTTCATTGTTCGAATAGTTCAAAGTTTACATTTTGCGAGCGATTTAAACTTAATTAAAGCAGGTGATGCAGTGCAGGTGCGCTGTTTATCTGTCTTCATTGATAGCTTCGGAATCTTACGTATTGGGGGCAGATTGTCTAAATCTGACTTACCGTATGAAGCCAAGCATCCCGCGCTTTTACCTAAACGCGACCGCGTAGTCGATCTAATTATCGATCACTATCACAATACGTACTGCCATACGGGCCCAGGGTTATTGATGTCCATTATAAGGCAGCGGTTTTGGATATTGGGTGGCCGAACGGTTATACGTTCTCGTTGTCGGAAATGTAATACTTGTTTCCGTCTAAATCCTAAGCATCCAGTACCCAAAATGGCTGAACTTCCTGGATACCGCGTCCGTGATGCTAAAGCCTTTGTACACACCGGTGTAGATTTCGCCGGGCCGCTTGCTTACATACCTATTCGACGTAGAAGTCAACGTTCGCAGAAACTTTACATATGTTTGTTCGTATGCATGGTGACTAAAGCCATACATATCGAGCTTGTATCGGATCTCACATCTGAGGCTTTCCTATCCGCATTTAAGAGATTCATTTCCCGCCGCGGTCCAGTGTCTGTTATGTATTCAGACAATGGTACCAATTTTATTGGCGCTAAGGCGCAATTGGATGATATTTATTCTTTTTTATTAAATTCAACTGTTCAAACGGATATTAAAAATGAGCTTCTTAAATCACGCATCGAGTGGACAAGAATACCGCCGCGAGCTCCACACTTCGGAGGTATTTGGGAGTCGAATATTAAGAGTGTTAAAACTCACTTGTTTAGAGTCGTAGGTAAACAACTTCTCACTTACGAGGAACTCTCGACCGTATTGGTGCAAATTGAGTGCCTTTTGAACTCTCGACCACTTAGTGTCATTTCGTCAGACCCACATCCGGAGGTACTCACGCCCGCGCATTTTTTAATGTCCAGTCCACTCACGTATTTGCCTTCTTCTGAATTGACAGAAGAAAACATAAACCTAAACAACCTCAAAAGGCTCTTGGATCAACTTGTGTTATCCTACTGGAATAAATGGCGAATTGAGTACTTGCACACGCTGCAAGTTCGCCAGAAGTGGTGCACTCCCGATCGCCCTATAGAGATAGGTACTGTCGTTCTCTTGGGTCAAGATAACGTACCTCCATTGACTTGGCCATTGGGTATCATAGAGGAAGTTTTTCCGGGATCGGATAGTGTAATTCGAGTCGCTTCAATAAAAACCGCGTCAGGCACGTATAAACGTCCTGTCACTAAGTTGTATCCTTTGCCAACTCAATAGATTATTATTACTACGTAATTTAGTTTAATTTAGTTTAGGGTTCATAGTATACGTTCCAATGGTACGCCATTACATAGTTGTAATTTAGTTTATTCGACTTACCATAGTCAAGTCGAACCGCAATTCATTCTCAGGACACTGATAATTATTTTTCCCGAGCATTATATCAATGCGATGGTGTTTCGGACTGCTGCTTGGATTTCCCTCAAAGCTCTTCAACAAGTAAATGCTTACATATCATCACCGCTTCTTGAACCTCACTCGCGCCGCATAGATTAGCAGCTTTTGAAAGCTCCTGGACCTTTCAAGGCGGGGAGCATGGTGTGGCGAGTTGCCGCCACTCTGCAAGTTGGATGGGGTGTGGTATCGCGACGTGTGTGTCCTGCTTTAGCATGTGAGGCAAGTGTGTAGCCGGCTTTACGGGAACCATAGGCAATCTAAGGCGCAGCAGTCGAATTTATAAAAAAAAAAAAAAAAAAAAAATCTTTTATTAACAGACTACATGGCCCACATTGTGTTAGTATAAGTCTTTAAAAGCTATGTTAGTATCTAATTAAGAAAGGGGAAATAAATTAATAATAAAATAAATGTTCCAGCCATTGATAAGTTGATCAAGCCCCATGTGAAACATGTAGCTTGATAAATCTACCCATGGTAGGCCCATCCAACCTTTCAGCAAATACCCTTAAGATGCCGTTGTTGCTTCCTCCCACTCTGCGTATCATCGACGCCACCTTCTTACGCATTATTGCAAAATAGTCATCGGTGTGGGCATCGGCGAACATACCTGACGCACTACAATAGGGTGGAAGCCTCAACAACACCCTAAAGGTATTATTATATTGTATTCGCAGGGCATTATCTGCTTTTTGGGTATGATTAGCCCAAAGGCTGCAGGTGTAAAATGTTTGGCAGTAAGCCTTGAACAATGTGATTTTAACTGGTACTGAGCAACCAGCAAACCTTCGAGCCACCATATTTCCCCTCACAGCCAATGCCCTGCGTTCCCTTTTCATGTCTGTGTCGTCTTTCAGGTCTTCAGTGACAATATGGCCCAGATATTTAAACTGGGTTACTCTCTGCAAAAGTGAGCCACACAGTGTTACCGGAGGGATATATGATGGGCTTTTATTTCTACCTCTAAACACCAGTAGCTCACTTTTCTTAGGGTTGTACTTTAGCTCATACTGCTTAGCATACCCCTCACAAATCGAGAGCAACTTTCTTATTCCACAGATGGAAGGGCTCAGCAACACCATATCGTCTGCGTAACTTAAGTTATTCAAACAGACTTCATCAATGTGGCATCCAACATGTGTGTTGCTGAGCTCAACCAGTAATTTATTAACATAAATGTTAAAGAGCCTCGGAGAGGTAAGACCTCCTTGTCTCACACCACATTCTAATTTGTAGGGGTCAGACAGCGCATTTGACCACTTTACAAAGTTTCTCTGCTTATCATACCATAAAGATCGAGAGGCGGGCGTTCCTGCTTCGCTAGTGTCTACGTTACACTAGCGAAGCAGGAACGCCCGCCTCTCTGAGCTTTTTCCATAGGGCATCATAGGAAACCAGGTCAAATGCTTTTGACAGGTCCAGGAAACAAGCATAGACTGGTGTTTTTCTATCTGTGTAATACTTGACAGTATGCTTCAACGCGAAGATGGCACTTTCAGTGGACAACCCAGCACGAAAGCCAAACTGTGAGTCGTGTAACTGGGTATATCCATCGAGGCGGGAGTCAAGCACACTGTCAAGTACTTTGGCTAACACAGTTGCCAGTGAGATAGGCCTATAATTACTCTTGTCTGCTATGTCCCCTGTCCTGTCCTTCACAATAGGTATGACTACTGTATCCAGTAGCTCCTGCGGTAAGTGAGAATGTCCCAAGCACAGATTAAAAAACATAGTCAACACACGCGGCAGATGTATACCAGCGTTTTGAAGATGCTCGATGCTGAGCCCGTCGTGCCCAGGAGATTTACCTCTCTTCATACATTTAATAATAGATTTTATTTCTTTACATGAAAATCGAAGGGGTGATCCAGCACGACAGTGCTCAGCATCATTCATCCTCGACGCTGTCTCGAGAGGAGCACTCATTTTAAAGTGTTCTTTGAAGATATTGGCTATTTCAGTGCAGTCATTCCGACCATCCACGCAAGCTGAAAGACTTGGGGTATTATTATTTAGTTTTTTAGTCCCTTTCCAAAATGACGTGAATGATTTTTTTGAATGTAATGAGGCTATAATGTCCATTTCAATTTTGTTTTGGTTTTTAATACACCATTTTAATTTTGATTTAAATAATTTACGCGTTAATTTCATATCTTCAAAGATAGGCCCGCTACTGGGTTGACCATACCACATCCACGTTTTAAACATAATCTTTGCTTGGGTGTGAACTTCTTTGACATGTTTGTTCCAGCCCTTTATACCTTTATTTTTTCCTATAATGCCTCTTGAGGTCCTACTACTACTGGCAGCTTCACTTAATATATTTACAATTTTGCTATACATTTCATCCAACAAAATTTTATGGTCGAGCTTATCACAATATTTATCAGCACATATTTTAAAGTTTTCAGGAAAGTCTAAACTCTTTAAATTGTTATTACAGTTCAAAAAGTATTTATGAATTTCTTCTGAGCTTCTTTCGCCCCAGCGCACGTTATTACATATTCTTGTAACAAATGTTTTTACTCTAATGATATTAATATCACACTCCAATTTCAATGGAAAGTGGTCTGACCAAAAAGAGTCATAAATCACCTCAATGTTTACAATTGTTTTGGACGCCGACTGTGTTACAAGACAGTGGTCAAGCCAACGTTTACACCCATGTGAGTCACTAATAAATGTATAAGTAGGCGGCGACGACATGCCGAGATAATTAATATCCGCGCATAATAAGTCTTGCTCGTTACAAAAACTTAGAAGTTCATTACAGAATGACTCACCTGGGTGCGCGTTGAAGTCCCCTAGCACAAACACTGATTCAATATTGTTATTTTGTATCATTGAGTATATTTCACTGAGGCACTCCGTAAAGTCTAACAAGTTCTCGCTACAGTCCGTTGGCATATACACATTTATAACCATAAACGATCGGTCATTAACCACTACTTTTATTGCACAGATCCTATTATTATCACTTTTCACTACCGACACGCAATTAAAAGCACTTTTTCGCCACAGTATGGCGACTCCTCCATATGGTCTACCTTTGCAAATACCAGCAGACGTGTCTACTGACGATTTCGCAGTGTAGCTAAATTCTTGATCTATGTTTTCGAGAAAGTGTAAATCATGTGGATATAACCACGTTTCTTGTAACAATATTATATCGGCCGTCAAGCATAGTGAGCGCACGCATGTCACAGATCTCTTCACATTTTTACAGTTAAATGTTATTATGTTCATTTTCGAAGCACTATCCATTACGTTCTGTTTTTCATTTCATTGCTCTGAGAAGCATTCTTATCCTCTTCTCTTCTATTTTTGAAGTGCACAAATCGTCGAAATGTGATACCGTCGGGCCACAACTGGTCATTTAGAAACGTATCCAGCTTGTTTTTGTTTACAAGTAGTTTAAATGCATTATAAGGCCGCTCTTTCTTCATTGTAATTTTTTCCAGTGAAACTACCTCCGATGTTTTATTTTTAATGTACAGACATATATCGCTTTCTGCGGTTTCCTTGTTTACGTTAGAAATAAACAATGGAATTTTTACTTCAGCTGCTTTGAACTTTTCAGAAAAATCCGTGGTAGCTTTCCCAGTATTGCCAACAAACCGGTTTCTAAACCTCCTTTTTTGGACCGTTATCCATTCTTCATTTGGTTCGTTTTGCAATTTCCATTCACCTTTTCTCGCAATGTCCGCCATGGTAGGCTGTTTAGTTTCTACAGTCACTGTATGATCCACAGCTGATTCAGGCGTCTTTGTGCAAAATTCATTTTCTAACATAGTCGAGTTAATCAGTGCAGATGCACTCGGCTTACATATCTCCGCCTGCGTGCGAGCGAGAGAGCGGTACTTTGGTGACTCAGTGCATTCGGTGCTTGAATGTCGCATCATCACGTTGACACCGGCCGCCGGCGACAAACCGATAGGCCCGCTATCGAGCAAATACCCTCCTCTTTTTCTTGTGTTAATATTGCTGGCTAAGTACGATGAAGCGGGCCTAACTGCTTCCAGTTCCATTTTCAGCTCATCCAATTGATTCAATGTTACGTATCTGTCCTTTATAGAATTGATTTCAGTACGCATAATTAGCAAGTCCTTTAATAACTTTGTGACGTCTACATGGTCGAACGTTACGGGCGGTAATTTTTGCAACTCACGCGCCACAAAAATCGGCATATGGTCCGGTTCTGTTACTTTGAACACACAAATCATATCTTCTAGGTTTCTCTGCTTTTTTCCATCTTTACGCCTGGATACTTTCTTCTGATTACCGTTAATAGAATTAAACAGTAGATCTTTAGCACATTCTACCTCCTCCTCAGAAAAAGCAGATTCACAAATCCCAATTAAACTTTCATTATCTATCACTGAGATTTTGTTTTGAATAAATGATAACAGTTCACATATTACTATATTACAGTTCACACATTTTAGTGTATTCACAGGTATCGTCGCGGAATTTGCCATATTCGAACCGCTCGCAAGCGCGCACGCCGGACGACTGAGAGAGATTTAGTGCGCCTTTCGCCGCGAGGCCGAACGCATTCACTGCAGACTAAATTAATGTCTTATTAACATCGTCCCCGCAAATACACTAAAATCCCGAGTAATATCCCGTAAACGTTGGGGATTTTCCGGGAATAATAAATAACCCATATTTACCGCGTCCGTGTAACTAGTGAACAAGAATAACCAGGAGTGTTGGTGTGAAGAGAATCGAGTGGCCACTCGTCGGGATCCTGCGAGGCTGCCGAAGAAAAAGTCAGGTACCGCTTAGTTTTACTAACTTAGAGTTAGGCCACCATGCGCCGTCTACTGCCAACCACTCCTAACTTGAAGTTATACAGACAAATATAGGCAATTTTGGGCCAGCATTCACTCCAAGTGTTTGGCCGTAATTAATGTCCTGCATCCTGCCGAGAACCACAGCTATTTACACGCTTGGGCAACTCCACGTCTAAAATATGGATTTTTTACTTTTTATGATTCTTATTGTGCCGCTTAAAATACCAACGATAGTGAAATTCTTTAGTTCTTAGAAGTCTAGGAAACTAGCCACAAAACAAGTGCTTGGAATGCCGAAGTTTCCAAACATTTTGGGTCAAAAGTAAAAATACTGCGACCGAATTCAGCATTTTTGTCCGCAACCGAAATTTCGATGCAGCACTAGAGTAATAAAAAAATTTGATTAAGTATCTACGATCACTTAGATTTCTATCGATACTAGTGTACCTACATGATAATCCAATTAGTCATATCTATATATAAAAAAAAAACACAACGCACGATCCTACTTCCTACTTTAAACATTATGTAAATCTGTGGCACCGTAGCTATTAAACGGGTGAACTGATTTGAATGCGGTCTTTTTATTTGAATGTGGTTTTCTAGGTATGGTTCTTAGATATGTTTTATCAAAATCGGTTCAGCCGTTTCAAGGTCATTAACTATTTAATGATTCTTAATGTTAGCTTTACATTTAAGCGTTGGGGTATTTTTAACCGACTTTCGAAAAAGGAGGAGGTTCTATGTTCGGCTGTATGTATGTTTTTTTTAAATGTATGTTCGCCGATTTCTCCATCAGTTGTAGACCGATTTTCAAAATATTTTTTTATCCGAAAGAATATACTCCCGAGGTGGCCCCATATAAATTTTATCGAAATTGCTTCAGTGCTTTTTGAAAAACTGAACAAAAACAAAAAATACGTATACCTTGATGACGTTTTGGTGTTCTCCAAATGTTTAAATTCCACGTTCCATGTTATTGGGGTTTTTAGTTCTGGGGTATAATAACCAAAAAGTGAAAAATAAAAAACTTTTTACAAAAAAAAAAACCGACTTCAAAAAAAAAAATACTCTAAAAATTAAAAAATAACTTTAATTTCGGAAGTAAAATACAAACACCGACTTCCGATATTAAAGTTATTTTTTAATTTTTTTTTTTTTTGGTCTTTTGTTTTTTTTTGTAAACAAGTTTTTTTAAAATCACGCGTCGAATATTCATAGCAAAACGGCATATGTATTCCTTTACCAGCTTCGTTTCGCAGTAAGGAATTTCATTTTTATGTTTACAGTGTTGACGATAGGTATGATGGGTTAAGGGTCTACTACCGGTCAAGTGGCACCCTCATTGAATAAAAAATCGTAGCATAGCCTAGAAAATAAATATTAAAGAATCCAACGTCGCGTTTGTTACAAATAGGATAAAGTATTTTTACGTAGGTCTCAGAATGTTTCGTATTCAAAGTAGTAGGCAAAAGCGTCAGAAACGGCCGTTTTTGGTACTTTTTACATTCAGAGACCTGTTTTAACAACGTAAAATACTTTATCCTCTTTGTAACAAATGTGACGTTGGATTCTTTAATATTTATTTTCTATGCTATGCTACGATTTTTTATTCAATGGGGCGCCACTTGGTCGGTAGTACGGCCTTAATAGGTTGAAACTTACTTAAACAGTTACAGGCAAAAATAAATATGGAAAGCCAGGTTTTGCATTTATAAAATATCTGCGAATATTCCAATAATATACGCACCACATATTATTATTATAAGAGGTATACAATTTAGAATTTACCATCTCGTAGTGAATTAAGAGTTAGATTGCCAGTCAATTTATTGGACTCATTCATTAGTTGTTCATTTATATATATGTTTAGATATTCATTTATAAGTAGTTATTACATCGTGTTATATAAATATTTGAATGACATAAACATAACAATACTCTTTCGGTCAAGGTCATGTGAATTGAATAATGTGAATGAAAAACCGACTGTCATTTTCGTGACAGAAACGAATTGCTGCAAAACCGACCCCACGTAGTCTTGTCTGCCCTACCCCTAGAGTGCAATTAAAGCCCGCGTAGGCGTGGAAGGGCGAGGCGGCCCGCGAGTTAAGGAGCAGGTGGGTTTGGCACTCTCACCGCCGCGGCTGAGCGGCGAGGCCGAAGCTGCGGTGTGAGCGTTAACACCATCTGCAACGCTATGCTCGCGTGGGACCGCCGTCACAGAAAGCATGCATGCTGCATGCTTGCTGCACGCATCACATTATTATTATATTATAATGTACTCTGTGATTATTATGGTAGGTCATTAGTTTTACCTCCATTCTAATCTTCCGTTTTAATTCTACCTCCTTATACTTAAAATAATAATTATATTTTTATTTGTATAGCTATTCAGTTTTACAAGGCGTTTTTATTTCGGAATTCTAATTAATCGGAATTCGCATTTTTAATGTTTCGAATTATCATTAAGTCGGACTTTTTGTTATTCGATCTGTTGAAACTCGGTGTCTATCCGACTTCACAAAAAGGAGGTTCTATGTTCGAGTGTATGTATGTTCTACCGATTTCTGTCAGTTGTGGACCGATTTTCAAAATTATTTTTATCCGAAAGAGTATACTCCAGAGGTGGTCCCATACCAATTTAATCGAAAATGCTTAAGCGCTTTTTGAAAAAATCAGCAAAAACAAAAAATGTGTATATGTAGATGACGTTTTGGTCTCCTCCAATTACGAGTATGTTCAAATTCCATGTTCTATGTTATTGGGGTTATCAATTCGGACGTAATTTTTAATATTTAGTTATAGTTCTGGGATATAACAACTAAAAGTGAAAAATAAAAACTATGGCTGCACGGTACGTAAGCACGCGATAGGGCTGCCCGCCTCCAGTATTTTAATTTCATATTTTCATCTACTTAATTGAGTTTCTTTCTAATTTTGTGAATGTAAATATTATATTTTTTCTTTTAAAAAATCAATTCGTTGTGAATGAAATAGGGAGTGGTAAATAAAATTACTTATGTTTTTTTATTAGTAGATTTAATAATTATAAATTTGAGACTGAAAAATTTTTGCGTCTCGAGTGAGACGTACGAAAAGCTTTATTATTAAACTAGCTTCTGTCAGCGGCTTCACCCGCTTGGTATTAGTACTTCCCCCCATTTTATATTATAGCCTATGTGTGTTATTCTTATGTATTTATTTCATATGAGTGATATAAAAGAAAAGGGAGTTAGTGATAGCGTGACGGCTGACAGGAAAGAATGGAAAAAAAAAACGTGTTGCGCCGACCCCAAGTAACATGGGATAAGGCCAGGAAGATGATGTGTTATTCTGATGTGTAGGCAATATTACTGTAGTTTCGTTAAAATCTGTTCAGTAGTTTTTGCGTGAAAGAGTAACAAACATACAGCCTCAATAACTTTCACATTTTTCACATTTATGATATTAAAATCTGCCTAGCCTTTTCCCAACTATCTTGGGGTCGGCTTCCAGTCTAACCGGATGCAGCTGAATACCAGTATTTTACATGGAGCGACTGCCTATCTGACATTACATTTATGATATTAGTAGTATTTAATTGTATAAAAAATCCGCATTCGGATAACTATCTAGTCTATAACTTCTTTTTGTCATAATAAATTGGTACTTGTACTTATTTCAATAAAATATTCATTAATCGCGAAAACTATCACACCACGCACACCGTTCGTTCGTAACTGCAGCGCAATCGCGAGTTTGTGTACCAAGTGTTTACCGCACTCGAGGCGTGTAGGCATGACTCGCATTCCGACCGTTTGTATGAAGATAGAATACTGTAGAGCTCGTGGCTAAAGTAATAACAGCCGCACGGGTCGATCCATCAGGTTAAGCTACGCTTGCCGGGGTTGGTCCATGGATGGGTGACCATCTTTACATACCGAGACTCCTCCGCGCCTCAGCAAGCACGTTAAGCCGTTGGTCCCGGCTGTCAATAGTGGATCTTTGACAGTCGTTACGGGTCGTCAGAAGGCCGAAAGTCTGACATTCAGTCTTACCAAGGGGTATCGTATTTCCCAGTTACTGGGTTGTGGAGGTGAGATAGGCAGTCACTCCATGTGAAATACTGGTATTCAGCTGCATTCGGTTAGACTGGAAGCAGACCCCAATATAGTTGGGAAAAGGCTAGGCAGATGATGAGAATACTGTAGATATTTTTACCGTGGTTGAAGTGTTTGTAAAGTGATTTTCCGAGAACATGATAAAACGTTTGTTTTCATTTCCTTGACTTTTATTAATACGAGTATGATAGAATGGAAGCAAATGGACTATGTATAATATATGTGTTTACATGTATGACGAGGATTCCACCACTTAGTCAAATCTTCATAAACACTTGTTCTTAAGTATTGTTCTTGATTATTAATCAACGCACACAATTTGCAAAGAGCGTCTGTGTCACGGGACTCACTCTGGTCATGGTAAGAATAGTAATTGTGCCACTTGAAGAAATCGTAATACTTTTGTTTATTATTTATGATATTGACCATTTGTTCTGCCAGCTCCCTAATGTGAATCCATGGCTGCCGCGCAGATAGGTAGATTCCATCCGGCATGAACCTGAAAATTTATTATTTAAACTGCTGGGCATAAACCTCTCCCAAGCTGCAATAAGACTACTAAGTGGGAGGTAACCCTCACGCCCCTAACCACCGCAGGAGACGCTCTGGGCTTCAGGGGTCGCAAGCTGATTCCCGGATATCGTAGGCGCGGGCTTGCGGACGGCGAGTAAGGGTTGGACCTCATCTGGCAGCACGGAATCGCCTTTTTCCGTCGCCCTTTCTCTTTCTGTCGCTTAGAACTGCCATTTGCTAGAGCGAGACAGAAAGCATAATGCGATAGCACGCGGCGAAATCCTCGAGGCGATCGGCATCACGGACAAAATGCAATGGTCGGCAGGGAGACTCCGGAACGCTGAAGCGCGCGATAGCATGCTAACGCATCCTTTCACCGCCGATCACTTGCTATCGCATGCTGTCTCACTCTATCGTACAATGGCGCACGCGGCCGCTCGTCAGCTCAGTGCAGCCTGTTCATTCATGCCGTACGGATGGAAATAACAATGACTGACGAATCTTTTTATTATTTTGATTTTGCATTTCTTGCAAAATACACGCTAGAATCACTGCTCTCTCTTCCGTGGTCCTATCCATCTCGCGCTTGAAACTAAACTGATCATGAAAGAACGCGGCAGTATGCCACCCATGCTGCAGCATGCTGACGCGTGCGATCGCCTTTTTTGTCTGCGGAATGCGACAGCGTACTGCAGCACGTGGTAGCACAGGCGGAACAAATGCGATTCCGTGCTGCCAGATGAGGTCCAACCCTTATTTGATGATTACCTATCCTAAAAAACAAAAAAAAATGCCTTCCCGCGCACATTCTGTTCCACCAATTTCTTTAAAGTAAAAGGTTTATGTAGTTAACTTCACAAGATAATGCGACGGCCATTATACAAACAAATCATTATTTCGAGTTGGCGCAGCAGGCAGTCAAGTTGACTAGCGTTTAAAAAACAGACCAAAATATTGTCTGTCTAATATTTTGGTCTGTTGCTACAAATACAACGACAAAGAACCCCAAACGTCCTAATACAATTACGAAAAATTGTATGTCAGTAACAGCCTAGTATTAAATTAAATTTAATAAGTAAGTAGTAATACAAAGGAAACCTTGTATAGTTGGCTCCACCATACACCACCGGCACAACGTAGTGTTGGAGAGCATGCAACAACTTCTCTGTCACGTAGTCCTCTGCGAACGAGTTCTCAAACGACAAGTAGAAGTAGTAGTCAGTCTCCAACAACCGCAAACACTCCTTCATACTGTCTTTAGGACACTCCTTCGTCCCACATCTACCATATACGTCAACCTGCATGTCATACTTTGCTAGTTCAGTTTGGAGTTTTCTGACAATTAAATCTCTTCGATTCAGCGTTTTACAATTGGATACGAACCAAGCCGCTGCAATTTTCTTCGTACTCAATTTAGCTTTCAGAGTGTCGTTTATAGGCATCATTGCTTCCACTTTCTCCCAGTGCATCTCCTCTTTCGGACCTATGACTTTTCCTTCTTTATTTCTTATACTTATATATCCGTAAATTTCGTCAGAATTCAATTTGTAAGTCAAAGTCCAATTGAAATAACTATTATATATTATTTTATTACAAACTGGATAATAAGCTGAGGACTCCGTACTGGCGAAAATATACTTTTGATGAGGTGACCGAGACTGAGGTAAGAGTGAAGCATTGTTTGTAAGTTCGGGTGCATGAAACAATATAACATCGAAATTTTTTACATCTTTTAGCATCGTCTTATTTGACGATATGTAACAGTTAGTAAAAGAACACTTTCTGGTTACAAACGTGTTTGTGCTTTCACCCAAATACACGATCGGTTCTCGGTCGTTTGTCCATAGTAACAAGTATTTTAAATCTGACGATTGCCTTGATTGTAACTGAACCTGAGAGCTTGTTTCTAACCTGAAGTAATTCCAATTATAGTAAAGCGAGAACAGAGTAATACTAAAAAACACGCATCTGATCGTAGACTTAACCTTTCCATCTGATGACCTTTTCTTGAACTTTCTAAACTTCGTCTTTTTATTTGTAGTAACGTTAACTTGTACAAACTTCCACATTATAAAGAGAAGCAGACCAAACATTAATACATACATAAGTTTATACAGATTTTTTTGCTAAGCGACAAGTAAATGGTATCTCTATCTGTCACCAGTTGTCACTGACTCAGACACCCCATATATTATTGTAGTGTCTGACTAGAAAAAACTTGATGTGAGTAGGTCGTCTATCCCGCGCTACCATATTGTTTCGCCCGCGCGCGGATCCGGTCCGCATGCGGGTGATAACACTGGTCACTGGTCACATGCAGGACAAAGATTTTGTTCGCCGCTGCAGTGTCGTACGTGTTGCCAGTGACTAAACTCATGGAAAAAAAAGATGGTCGCCTCTCAGCGACCGTAAGACCCGATCGGGTTGCAAGTTGAAAAATCGGAAACAACCATCAGCGACCGTAAGACCCATCATGTCGCGCCGACTCGCGCACTTTCAACCTCTATTATTAAATAATGAAAGGTCATAGACCAGTGGCAATTTTTACACACTTGGGGCGTGATAGTATCATACTTTTACAAACCTTCCATAGATAACTATTTTACTGTTTAGAAATATTAAAAAAAAGTTTTTATTTGCATATTTACGCTTGTGAATGGCGGACGAAAGTTTGTCTAGACTATGTGTTTAAATATTTTTATGTTTGTTTATTACTGGCAAATGTAAATAATAAATAATTTATATGTTGTTATTACATAGTTATAAAATCGTTCTAGATAAATGTTTGGAAGAAATAACAAGTAATAACATTTCTTTGTCAAGGTCAACCGGTTCCGTTCGTGTTGTTATTGTGATTGTGATTGATGTGACTTTTTGTGCGTAAACGGGTATGTTTTTTTGTGTTATTACATTTTATTATATAATATTGTAAGGAGAATCCTCTTTTACATCAATATCTACCCCACCTCCCCACCTCGCCTATAAAGCGCTGGGGATAGAACGACCATTTGCTGCTCGGTGCTCGGACTGGACGGACGTGTGAATCATCAGCTAGTCGCAAGGTTACGTAAGCCATTTGAGTTTAGTTGATTGAAAAAGTGATAAAGTGTGTTTGTGAGTTTCGTTTAGTGGATTTTAACAATCTTACTGAACTAAGTAAATTTTGCTGATTCTAATCTGAGTCAATTGTATTTATGAAGTAAAAATGTTTTTTTTGTTGTGAATTGTTTTTTTTTAATAAATTTCCACTTCTGAAGCTTATATCAGAAGTGGGATAAAGGACTTTTAGAGACCACTTAGACGAAGTCTCGTAGCTAAAATTGTTGTGAACAGAAAAACAGTTTTGATTCTTTCTTGTCTTTTCAACTTTTTTTTTTTGCATCTACCCACTTTATCACTTTTCTTTTTATTTGATTGTCTTATTTGTCTGATTTGTTTTTCTGATTTGATCGGGGTTTTTTTACTGTGACAATGGGGCGTGAAGGCCGCACACCCGTGAAAAACGGTCACGTACTCGGGATAAGTCACGCGATCGCAAACGACGTCGATCCCGTGGGTCATATGATCGCAGTAGCATAGTGGTAGATCGTACCTCGATTCGAGTAGAAGTCGTGGTACTTCGCGAGATGGCTTACGTAATCGAAATCGGCATGATTCTCGTAGTCCTGAAAGGCACCGATCGCGTACTAGGGATCGTTGGCGTAGCTACATTGGCAATAGAAAGCGCACACGTACTCCTTCGCTCCCGGTTCAAACGAGTTCTAACCACAAGAATAGCGAGGTTTTGCCAAAAGCTAAGGGGCCAATGATCCCTAATACGTCAGAACGACATCGGTCTATGGAGTCTAGTGTCTCTGGCTCTGAGGCATCCACTCTCGCTCATGCCTTGATGCAAGCAATAAAAACGATGCAACCAGCAAGGTCACAAAACTATTACGTATCGAACTTTGACCCATCAATTAACAGCATCGAGGCATGGTGCGACGAAGTGGATCGTGCTAGGGAGGGTCTGTCGCGTGTAGCTACTTGCCTTAAGGGTGACGCCAAGGTCTGGCTAGGGGAATGGGTGACGCACAATAGGACGTGGTCCAATTTCGTTCGCGAGTTCAAACCCCTTTGCCCGAGTAAATTAGACTACGCGAATATTTTGCTCGAAGCTATGAATACTACGTCAGACAAGTATTCAACTTACTCAGAATACGCCCGTCGTAACTTATTGCATTTGAGAATAGTTCAGGGGCTAAGTGACGAATTAAGAACGCTAACTGTTACACGCGGTATAGACAATCCACAGGTGCGTGCAGCAGCAGCTAACGCAAACTTAACTTCTGACACTATTGTCTCATTCCTGTCAATTTACGCGAAACCTTCAAGGAACGACAAGGCCGCCGATCATAAAAGGCAAGGTCAAATGAAATCACACCACCGTTCTGGGCCAAAATGCTTTAATTGCAATCAAACCGGTCATCTCAGTCGCAATTGTAAGAGGCTTAAGGCAAACGCGACCAATAGCAAGCCTGCTAACGTGGCTTCGGACACATCCACAACCCTTTTCGAGCAAGTCTTGTACGTTCTGGAAGAGATCGGGACATACGGAGGACAAATACTTTGCCAAAGTTAAAACCGAGCAACGAAATCCGCGTAATGTCAACCTTTGCTCTTATCGATCAAATATCGCACAAAATAACGACATGACTACCGCGATAGTAGATGGAATACCCGTAGACGTGCTCATTGATAGCGGAGCCCTTGATGTGTCCCTGCCGTGTGTGTTGGTGGCGGCTCGGGTTGGTGGTCGGTGGGTCTGGTCGTGGTCGCAGTCACGGTCGCCGTCAGCAAGACAGCAGCAAAGAAACCGCCACTTGCGCGCTGGACACGTACAGGACAATGCCTTGGCCTTATTTTTATAATTGGTTTGAGAAAGGTGGATGTGTGTGTCTATTCAACCATATGAACTATTTGAGAGAACGGTGAATGAATTAGTTGGCTGAAGACAAACGAAACTTTGTGAGAGGCTGAACGCTTTTACACAAATTGCTCGGGTAGCTTCTAATAAGATCTTGTTTGCAGATGACGATACTGATGACGACCCTGAACAAACGGGGTCCTCTACTGCGGTTGACCCGTCGCCCCTGCCAGCGGGTGAAGTGGAGGTCGAGGTGCCGACCTCTCCCATCGCGGGTCCTAGCGGGACCACTCCAAGAGTTTGTGGAGAGGACGACACCTCGTCAGGAGAGGCCGTGTACGGAGAATCCTATCTTACGTCAATATCTACCCCACCTCGCCTATAAAAGCAAGGCGCTGGGGATAGAACGACCACAATGACTCGCCATCGGACCGCCGCCAGCGACGGTCACGCTCTGCGTTACACTTACACTCCGTGCCACCGCTCCAGTCTTCGTGCGCTCCTGTGTTCGTGCTCTTCAGTACGTGCTCTGCAGGGATCGTGCGCTCCTGAGTTGGTGGCCGCCGTGTTCGTGCTCATCGACATCGACTTCGTGACGTCATCGCTACGACGCTATTTTATTTCCGAAGCAGCCTTTTTCAAGGTAGCGGAGGAGATTGTCTACTGTCTCGTCGGGACAATATTTATTTGAAGCAGCCTTTTTAAAGGTAGCGGAGGATAGAGATTGTCTGATTGTCTCGTCGGGCCACAATTTATCCGAGGCCTTTGTGCCTTTTTGAACGTTGTAAGTACAGTAAAGTACCGCGAAACAGTGGATTTTCCCTGAGGGGGCACCTCAGGGAAAATCCACTGTTTCGCGGTACTTAACGGGATACCTCACGGTGCCAACGAAGTTAAGTGGGTATCGACCCGATACACCCGCCGACCCCCTTCAGGGTGAGGCAGTCAATTGGACCATATCCTCCTACTGCGGCCAAGACACCTTTAGCCAGTGACAGTCCTGTGAGTCTGCGGGATTGGCAGTTGGAAAATCCCAATTCCGGTGCACATAGCACAAAGTGCACCAGCCCTATATATCCTTTCCAAATTCCTTTTGTTGCCGTAGGAACGTTTGCAACAAAAATCCTGATCGCGTATGGTAGGAAGCCTACTAGATAAAACCCCAGGGTGCTAGCTGTTGGCTAGCACCACGGACCCCCCCCCCCCCACCATGACGGACGCGCTCATTGCCGCGTTCGTCAAAGAGGTCCTCCTCAAGGACCCTGAGTTCTCGGCCAAATATGGCCGAGCGTTCGAAGCGCCACAAGCGCCCCCCCCCTCCCGCTGAAGTCTCGGACTTCAGCGATGTTCTCTGCAGCCCCCAGCTCAGCCCTCGATAAAGGTGCCCTCCTCCCAAACCCCCAACAGGCTTGCACCGCAGAGGCCCTCCCCCTGGAGTAGGCTAAACCACATGCAAGCCTTCCCAGCCCTAGCGGCCCCCACTGCCCCCCCCCCCAAACCCCAAATCCCAGCGTTTATGGCCTCGACCATACCAGCGCCAGCCCCCGCGCCAGCCCCCGCGCCAGCCCCCGCGCCATTAGTCCCATCAGCGCCCCCAACTGGAACACGCCGCACTGTGGCCCCGGCTGCAGAGCCAGTGAACCAGTCCCCCGCTATGGACGATGAAAAGAGCGTAGCCCTCACTATTCTAGAGGCCTACCAAATTTTCAGGACCCCTGAAGCCCGTGGCTTGGCTGCTATCATAAAGCAGACCAAAAAGGCCGGTAAATACACTCCAGAGGCGGCCCAAGAGATATGGGCCAAATTCAACAGTATCGCTAAGATACTAGACAATTTGGACTAGTTCGAGTACCCAGTAATGGATATTAAAACTAAGGCAAATTGCTTCAAACCAAGATCCCTTAGAATTGGATTTTACAATTCTAACGGATTCGCAGGCCAACGTGATGAGATCGCTAAATTTCTACGCGACCACCACCTAGATATATTCCTAATACAGGAGACCTTCCTGAAGCCTCACCGCAGCAATCCTAGAATTGCCAACTATAGAATAGTTCGCAATGATAGGACACGCTGCCATAAAGGTGGGACTCTGATATACTACAGGAAGGAACTGTATTGTGCCCCGTTAGCTCCCCACGCATCTCTCTCCCATCTTGAGTACTCTGCCTGTCGACTGGGCATGACTGGTCATCAGCCGATTACCATCGTCTCCGCCTACTTCCCACCGGTGGCGCCACAAGCGCCACCAGACGACCCCATCGCTATCACCAGCGACTTTACTGAACTCTTCGGCCTGAGTGACTCCGTTATTGTAGCGGGCGATCTCAACGCCAAACATCCAGCTTGGAACAGCAGCGTAACAAATTCTAGAGGTAGACTCATTTTCAAACTGAGCCCTACCCTAAACTTCGATATCATCGCCCCGATGGGGCCAACTCACTTTCCCCATGACCTCTCTCACACGCCCGACATTCTCGATGTAGCGCTCCTAAAGAACGTAAACCTCCGATTGCATTCGATAGAAGCAATACACGAACTCAACTCTGATTACCGCCCTGTGATCATGCACCTGGGCTCCCGCTCGGGTCAACCCGACCCCGGCCAACCCCCCCGACCCAGGTAATTACCGAATGGAAGAAAGTAAGCGACAGGCTGAAATCTACCACGTCGGTTCACCTGGACGCCATCCCCGACCACATAGACTCAGTCGCTGACACGACGGCAGCGATCGACTCGCTTACGGAGCACGTACAGTCTGTCTTGAACGATTGTTCAAAGGTGGTACCAGTGACAGAAGATCGTCGCTGGAAGCTGCCGGACGATGTGCGGGCTCTGATAACCGAGAAGAACGCAGCCATCCGTGCGTACAGTGCTTTCCCCTGCGACGCAAACAAGGCTCATATGCGCAATTTACAGCGTGCTGTAAAGAGTCGCATCAATGAGCATCGTTCTGCGAGCTGGGGCAAGATGCTGAGCGAACTTGAGCACAATCACCAGGCCTTCTGGAATCTCCAGAGGAAGCTGCGTTCCAAGAATGAGACTTCCATACCTCCTCTCATTCGTCCAGACAAGAGTGTCGCCTTTGACAACTCTGAAAAAGCGGAGTGCCTAGCCGACAGTCTAGAGTCCCAATGCTATAACACAAGCAAACTATTTGCTTAAAAGGATGCTCCATATTGTAAATAGAAATAAGAATTTTAGTTGATGCAATAAACATTTTTTTTTTTTTTTTTAATGCTCTCCCAGCTCTCAACCAGCTGACCAGTCCCACCTAGATTTGGTGGATGCTGAAGTTGAAAGGAGAGCTTCCCTTCCACCCGTCGAAGATCCAGATGACCCTCTACCCCCCGTCACTCCAGACGAGGTGGAGGACATCATCAAAAAGCTCCAGCCCCGAAAAGCCCCAGGCCCTGACGGCATCACCGGCAGGGTCATCCAGCTCTTCCCCGCCCAATTGATTTTGCTTATGACCGCCATCTTCAATGGCGCCTTAAGCAATAATATGTTCCCCCAAGCATGGAAGCAGGCCATTGTCATTGGTATTCCCAAACCAGGCAAGCCCCCGGCTAACCCTTCCACCTACCGTCCCATCAGTCTCCTCAATGTTTTCGGCAAAATCTATGAAAACTTATTTATAAGCGGCTCAAAGATTATGCCGAAGCTAATAATCTCATCCCTAACGAGCAGTTTGGCTTCCGTTCTGAGCACTCGTGCGTCCAACAAGTATACCGAATCGTAGAACATATGAGCGCTGGGTTCCAGCGCGGTATGACGACCGGTGTCTTGTACTTCGACATTGCGAAAGCGTTCGACAAAGTCTGGCACAATGGCTTAATTTATAAGCTGTATCAATTAGGAGTGCCAGATCGTCTCGTACTCATCTTGCGAGACTTTCTGTCGAATCGTACTTTCCGCTATCGTCTCGAGGGAACACTCTCCTCCCCTCACCCCAACAGATCAGGAGTCCCCCAAGGCTCTGTAGTATTCCCCTTAGCTTTCACGCTGTATACCAGCGATATCCCTAAAAATAAAAAGTCACATCTAGCAATATTTTCTGATGACACGGCCGTCTACTATACGGGCCGTGTACCCACCCAAATAGCTCGCAATCTCCAATCCTCCGCAAACATCTTGGGCAAATGGTTCCGGAAATGGAGAATCTCTCCTCTCTCTCTCTCTCGGAAAAGGTTAACCCCGATAAAAGCCAAGCCGTACTCTACTCGAGACTCCGACGCAAGATATCCCCACCCCCTCCGATCACCATGTATAATAAGCCTATTCCGTGGGAGAAGAAGGCTAAATACCTGGGTGTGGTCCTAGACCAACACCTCACCTTCGCCAAGCACATAAAGCAGGCCCGCGCACGGGCCGCTTTCGCTCAAGGTAGGCTTCATTCCATGATTAATAAACGCAGCACTTTGTCATACAAGTGCAAACTGCGTACTTTCATCGCGGTCATTAGTCCCATCATGACTTACGCTGGCCCTGTCTTCGCACACGCCAAGCCCCATTTCATACATAAATTGCAGACTCTTCAGAGCCGCTTTCTTCGCAGAGCGGCGGGAGCCCCCTACTTTGTCCGCAACGAAGAGCTGCATGTAGACTTTAAACTCCCCACCATCCAGCAGTTCTTGAAACGTTTCTTGGATACTGCTGTGAAACATCGAAACCCCCTAATCGCATCGGCCGCCCGATTCGAACCCACCCGCGTCTCCAAGGTGCGCCGTCCCAGACACACCCTCCTCATACCTGAAGACCCTACCACTCTGCTCCAAGAGAGCCGTAGGGAAACCAGCACAGTTTTCAAACGCAGACCACCGTCGTTCCGCCCTCGCCGTCGAGGCCCGTCGCGAAGACCCAGTCAATGCCCTCCCCGTCTCTCGCCAGCACGCGCCGCTGCAAGCAAGCAACTCTCCCCAATTAATTGAAACCAGATCCAGCCTTCCCTTGCTGCCCCCCGGGCCCCAGCGACGCCCTAAGCCGAGGCCCGTACCCCGCAGGGGGTGCCCTTAGCGTGTTGTCGCTTAGTTTGTAAGTAAATAATAAGTCCTGGCTAGAGGCTTTAATAAATTAAAGCCTACACAGGCAAGTCCGGTTAAGCAGACGAAAGCCTTAGAGGTTAACCTGCGAGACGCCACACAAAAAAAAAAAAAAAAAACTTGAGAGGTGTCAAGGGACACCCGGATAGAACGAAGTTCCTTTCGATTAATTTAGTGAAGGAATTGTAATATAATTTTATTTTTTTTTAATTTATAATATTTTTTTTATTATTAACTACGCACACACGCACGCACGTAAGAAGTTATACTTCATCATCTCATCTCATCTCATCTCATCTCATCTCATCGCAGCTCAGCTCAGCTCAGCTCAGCTCAGCTCAGATCAGCTAAGCTAAGCTAAGCTCAGCTCAGCTCAGCTCAGCTCAGCTCAGCTCAGCTCAGCTCTGCTCAGCTCAGCTCAGCTCAGCTCAGCTCAACTCAACTCAACTCTTTAGCAATATCTGGCTTGCTTTCTATAAGAGAGAGAGAGAGAGAGAGAGACAGAGAAACATGCGACGCCGCACAGCTTACAATAGCTTACTATAGCAATAATGCTTGATCTGCTTGCAAACTTTGTACCTACCCACCAAAAATACAAGAAGTTTTTATTAGATTGTTTTTCCAACACAATCTTTTTGGATGGACAGCCTCATTAGTGTCGTGACAACTTTTCGTAAGAATTTTTTCCGTCTAGCCCCCTTTCACAACGCGCGATAAGGAACTTCGTTCCAAAAACAATAGAACGACCATTTGCTAGCTTGCTACTATTATAGTCATCTGTGACCATTTGCTGCTCGGTGCTCGGACTGGACGGACGTGTGAATCATCAGCTAGTCGCAAGGTTACGTAAGCCATTTCAGTTTAGTTGATTCAAAAAGTGATAAAGTGTGTTTGTGTGTTTCGTTTAGTGGATTTTAACAATCTTAGTGAACTTAGTAAATTTTGCTGATTGTAATCTGAGTCAATTGTATTTATGAAGTAAAAATGTTTTTTTTTGTTGTGAATTGTTTTTTTAAAACAAATTTTCACTTCTGAAGCTTATAATATTATAACGAAAAAACATCATAATTTATACTTATTTGGCAAGAAACTTGTAAACAGTGTGATACAGTTAGTCTGAATCAAGGTAATTATTGAATTATAAAATCAGAAAGTTGTAACACGATTTAAAATACTGTAAGAGAGCTACCATTGAGTTCCATGCCTCGTGCGACGAAAAAAACCAGTACTTTGTTTTGTTTTCGTATTACCAAGTCTGAGTATGAATATTATGAAAATATCTTAGAGGACTCTCAAAAAGCACTCTGTTATTAAATTACTTGTATAGTCATAGTGTAACATGCAAAATTTCGTGTAAATTGATACAGTAGCATTAACAAAAATCAACCAAACACGGGAACAGACACTATTCCCGCCAAATCGTTGATAACAGCATTTGCTTAGAATTCAACTCTCGTAATACAAGTTTTGTATTTTAAGGTCTGTTTATTTAACAACCCAAAATAAAAATACTTTAAGTGCCGCCCGCCAATAGAAACGTCAGCAAACCATTTTTTATTTATTTAAACTGCATGTACAAAAGTGGTACTTATTGCAATGGCGGGCCACAGCTCGGGTAGGCAGGTTATTACTTTTGACGCGCTCCGGGTGCTGAGAGGTTAAAAAATTAATTATCGCTTATATCATTTTCAAAAATAAATAATACAAAAAACATTTCAGAGTAGATCCATATTTTGAAACTTGAAAGTGTCTCTGTACCAATTTTCATTATGCGTACTGTACTGTGACCATGCGTGTGACCGGCACTACAGTAAAAACTACAGTGGCGGAAAAAAACGGGAGCCCGCATGCGGGTGTCATTGGCTTGGTGTGCGCGCCCGCAGCCATTCCGCGTTCCGCTCACCTGCTACCCGCGTGGTAGGAAAAACATGTATGAAATGACAGAATGCCGGTAGCACACACGCGGTCCAGATCCGTAAGCGGGCGGCTAACCGTACATCACGTACATGACAGAAAAAGGCCCTTTTAAGCAACATCTGTTACTCTTTATACATGATAATAATTATGCCCGTGTAATAACCTGACTTCACAATAGCAAATTCTCAAATTCACCTATTACTTACCAATTTTGGATACGTCGATAAAAACTATTGACGGATATGTCAATTTTAGTCTGCCTTGCGATTAAATTGACAGACTTTCGCACTTAAAATCTACTAAACTACACTAATCCCCTCTTGCTTGCCTTGCTTAAAATTTCATACAAAGACCATGTTAGTGTTCCGCGCCAACTATGGAAAACCGAAAACAATTTCTTAATTGAGAATTTGGAGTAAAGAACGTTTTAAACCCAATATATGCTAAAATTTGACAGGTTTTCAGGCCAAAGTAGTGTTAGACAAATACTTAACTTATAATTCTTGATTTAGAAATCGAGCGTTTACTGTCGTGTTAAATATTTAAATTATTTTGTGGGATTTTGTTCTATTCCAAGTCAGGTCCTCCAAATCGACTCCACCTCGATCAACAAATTGCCTGATGTGTTTGTGTTGTAATTGAATTATGATTGTTATTTATAAACATGCATCAAGGGATTTTTTCGTAGTCAAGTCTGAGCCGAGTAGAGGTCCGTCAAACATTATTTGGAACATGGGCCTTTAAATGTAGGCCTAAGGAAACACGTGAAGTCTAGTTCTCTCCATCAAGCACACGTTATCTGCTTTTAAATTTTTTGAGGCAGAATTTTAAAGGCGGATACTGACTAGTTACATAGCGAGCGCTCGTGCAACCAGTACGTTGCGGGTGCCTTGTTTCCCGTACCGCTCCACACCGCCTGGGCTTAGACCTCGTCTACCTCGTTTGCCCATGCATAAGAAAAATAAGGCGCTGGTGTGTGCTCTAGATTCGCAGCTATCAAATTTTTTTGATAGCAGCAAAGACCTTGCTGATACCCACTCAATCTTGTACCGCGCGGCTGCAGCGGCATGTCGTGTAGCTCACGTCAAGTTCCCCAACAGTGACAGAGCTGCACGATCAGCTGTACCAGCTTGGCAGTGCAGGATCGAGCGTCGTATCGGTGAGGCTAGAGCACTCATTGGCAAGCTTATCTGCTTCAGGGAGGGCAACACTCGCCTTATGGTGATGCGCTTTGTGAGGCGGGCATTCTCGGGGACTGATATAAGTTCCCGAGATTATCTGACCCGCGTCACAGAGCGTGTCGACTTCCTGAAGCAGAAGATCTATGCATGGGCAAACCGTATTCGTCGGTACAAGCGGCGAGTGGAGCGGTACACTCAGAATCGCACATTCGCAAGCAACGAAAGGTGGGTTTATAGGGCTTGGGAGCGACCGGACCAAGGTGTGTCCGATACGCACCTACCTGATGACGACGCCATGAGCTCATTCTGGCGCGGCATCTGGTCGGTGCCGGTCAGGCACACCGAGGGTGATTGGACTCGAGAGGTCGAGCGCGCGTGCGATCTGATACCAGAAATGGGGGCTATTACCATCAGCCCCCAAGATGTAGCTCGTGCAGTCCGTCCGTTGCCTAACTGGAAATCTCCAGGGCCGGACGGTCTGCACAATTTTTGGATAAAATGGTTTCAAAGATCGCACGCTCGCTTGGCAGCTCAGTTCCAGTCTGCCCTAGAGTCAGGGTCGCTGCCACAGTTCCTTACGACAGGAGTAACCCACCTGCTCCATAAATCAGGTAGTACTGCGGAACCCAAAAATTATAGGCCGATCACGTGTTTACCGACGGTCTATAAAGTTTTTACATCCATCCTGAGAGCCAAAATTAACAATCATATTGACACAAATTTTATCATGTCTGCCTCTCAGAATGGATGTAGGAACGGGTCCCGTGGTACTAAGGAGCTGCTCCTCATTGATGTTGCCATTACCCAACAGGTTCGTCGTTCTCGAAAAGATCTGTCGACATGTTGGATAGATTATAAGAAGGCCTATGACTCGGTGCCACATACATGGCTCATGAGGGTGCTGGAGCTGTACAAAGTGGATGCAACTTTGCGCACCTTCCTGATGTCGTGTATGGGACAGTGGAGGACGGTTCTTCACTATCCAGGATGTCGACAAATCCGGGAGAACAGCGAACCGATAAGGATCGAGCGTGGCATATTTCAGGGCGACAGTCTGAGTCCACTGTGGTTTTGTCTGGCCCTAAACCCTCTCAGTACTCTACTGGAGGGTTCGGGCCAAGGCTACCGGTTGAGAAGAGGTGGTCAGGTTATATCACACCTCCTTTACATGGATGATCTGAAACTCTTTGCCCCCAACAACTTGCAACTGATGAAGCTACTGAAGGTAACAGAAACCTTCAGTAGCGCCATCAGGATGGAATTTGGTGTGGACAAATGTGCAGTCATGCATGTAAAGCGAGGGGAGATTATGGAATCCGTGGGAACTCAACTCTCGGATTCCGTACACCTTAGATCCCTCTGCTCAACCGAAACCTACAAGTATTTGGGTATGTCGGAAGCGTTAGGCATCAGCACTGCTGACGTGAAACAGTCGTTGAGGGAGCGCTTCTTTGGCCGCCTGAATAAAGTACTGAATAGTCTTTTATCAGGCGGGAACAAGGTGCGCGCCTTCAACGGTTGGGTCATGCCGGTATTGATGTACTCTTTCGGCATACTTAAATGGACTCAGACCGAACTTGACGCCCTGGATAGGAGGGTCCGCACACTGCTGACCGCAAATCGCATGCATCACCCACGATCATCGGTGATGAGGCTGTATATCCCGCGGAAGTGTGGGGGTCGTGGCTTCTTAAACGCTAAGACCCTACACAACCGCGAGGTATGCAGCCTTAGGGAATACTTCCTCAAAGCTGACGTGGGTATGCATCGAGATGTGGTCGCTGTGGACAAGGGCCTCACCCCGCTCTCCTTGGCAAACGAGAACTGGCGCAAACCTATAGTACTGGATACTAATGACCGCACGGAAGTATGGCAGAGCAAGGAGCTTCACGGACGCTTTTACCGGGTCCTACATGGGCCCGATGTAGATCTCTTAGCGTCCGTATCCTGGCTGCGTTTTGGTGACCTCTTCGGGGAAACCGAAGGTTTTGTCTGTGCGATTATGGACGAAGTTATGATGACGAATAACTACCGGAAATACATTGTGAAGGACGGTACGGTTGACATCTGTCGGGCATGCCACCGGCCCGGGGAATCAATCCGACACATTATTTCTGGTTGTTCTCGTCTAGCTAACGGAGACTATTTGCATAGACACAACCTTGTAGCCAGGATTATCCACCAGCAACTTGCTCTTAAATACAATCTTGTGGAATCTGAAGTACCGTACTATAGGTATGAGCCCGACCCAGTTCTCGAAAATGGCAATATCACGTTATATTGGGATCGATCTATCATCACTGACAGGACTGTTGTTGCCAATAAGCCTGACATAGTGGTGATAGATCGACTAGAGCGTCGCACAATGATTGTTGATATAGCTGTCCCTCATGACGAGAACCTCGTGAAAGCTGAGAAAGATAAACAAACAAAATATCTTGATCTGGCTCGCGAGGTTGTCGACATGTGGGAGGTGGATACAGCTGTCATTGTGCCGATAGTCGTGACGGCCAATGGCTTAATAGCCAAGAGCCTCGACGAACACCTAAGGAGGCTCTCGTTAGGCGGCTGGATCAAGGGCTTGATACAGAAAGCGGTACTCCTGGACACGGCGCGTATTGTTAGGAGATTCCTTTCTCAGGAGCCCTGACCACCGGTAGCTTGGACCCTATCCCGATACCGGTGGGCTACTATTTTTTATATTTTTATGTTTTTATATTTTGATATTTTAATATTTAAAAATGTAAATTGTATGTATATATTATAAAATAAATGAAATAATAATATAATGGCAACACTCGATGTCAAATCAAGCTGTATTATTTATTATTTTATTTATTTATTTTTGTTTTTCTGTATTTTCATTTTCTCAATATTTTTTAACCGACTTCGAAAAAGGAGGAGGTTATCAATTCGGATGTTTGTATTCTTTTTTTTTTTTTTTTTTTTTTTTTTTTATGTATGTTCGGGCATAACTCCGTCATATATTGACGGATTTGCAAAATTCTTTTTTTGTTGGAAAGGGGTTTATTCCGAAATGGTCCCATTTAAATTTCAAAAAGATCTGATGATGGGTTTCGGAGACAGACAACGGAACTCTTCAAAAATTGACAGCAAATCAACCGCGATTGCTGCTATCTTATGGCTATGAATTGTTAACACAGTTTAACGGGGAACCACAACTAAAAAGTAAAAAATAAAAAACTTTTTTACAAAAAAATAGAACCGACTTCCAAAAAAAGTGCAAAATAACTTTAATTTCGGAAGTCGGTGTTCCTGTTTTGTGTCTTCGTTTTTTGACACCGACTTCCGAAATTAAAGTTATTTTGCACTTTTTTTGGAAGTCGGTTCAAAATGCAAAATAACTTTAATTTCGGAAGTCGGTGTCAAAAAACGAAGACACAAAACAGGAACACCGACTTCCGAAATTAAAGTTATTTTGCACTTTTTTTGGAAGTCGGTTCTATTTTTTTGTAAAAAAGTTTTTTTTTAAACAGTATTTAAATCTGGTTAAGTATTTACAAATTCAATAGAAGCTTTCTAGGTTTTTGGGTTTTTACTGTTTATATGCATAAACAGTAAACACCCAAAAACCATAACAAACAAGACGAATAAAATATAAAAATGCATACAGACTGGACAAATGACACATGTCATTATGAAATGATAGATTTTGGAGAAATTAAACCAAAGAGTATAATAATAATACGGGACAAACCAACTTTGTAACTATGCTAACAAGCAGCTGGCCGTCGCGCACGCCATCCACCCCCGGACTCGCCGCTCAGCTCCGCCTCACCGCCGCCTGACTTTGGATCACCAGTGTCACCGGCGGCTGCAGCCGCGTCGAGCTCAAGCGACGAGTATTTCTCCCCGCCGACGTCGCCAACACCTGTACGTCGGCAGGGGAGACGCCGGCCACCGAACAGCCTGGGACTTAGGGGCCAACCGGCCCCGAGCCGAGTCCCCGCTGCTGGTGGTTGTGTGCAGCGCATGAAATGGACTCAGTCCATGAACGAGAACGTCATGCGCGCATATTATGGGTCTACAGAGGGGGGAATTAACCTCACTGCGTACCGTGTCAGGATGCTGTCTCTGTTCCAGGACCTAGAACCAACCGTCGACGTCTCGGCGCAACGATTGTCGGATCAGGTGCGGGTCATCCAACGTGGTTACAAGTTGGACGATGCTGCACTTGATAGGCTGCGCTCAGAGGTAATGAACAACCATATCAACTCGACCTCGACACAGACCGCGGTATAAGAGCCCGCTAGGGGCGCAATCCCACCGCGGCCCATTAACATATGTGATGAGGGAGATGATAGGGTTGTCACGGTAAGTAGCCAGTGCAACGATCGACTGAGGAGGGCACTGGAGGATGCGCTTCACGAGTATAGATCCACTCCGACCGAACTTAGACCCAGTTTACCACGGTTACCCATGCACAAAAAAAATAGGGTGTTGGTGTGTGCTTTGGACTCGCTGCTTAAAAACATTTTTGAAAGCAGCGAGAACCTCGTTGATACGCACTCAATTTTGTATTGCGGGGCTGTTGCAGCATGTCGTTTGGTCAACGTGAAGTTTCCGAATAGTGACGGAGCTATTCGGCCAGAGCCTGCTGCACCAACCTGGCAATGCAGAATCGAGAGGCGTATCGATGGGGCCAGGGTACTTATTGGCAATCTACTCTGCTTCAGGGAGGGCAATACACGACCACGTGTGATGCGCTTTGTGAGGCGGGCGTTTTCGGGGACTGTAAATCAGTCCTCGAGAATACATGTCCCGTGTCACAGAGCGCATCGACTTCCTGAAGCAGAAAGTTTGTGCATGGGCAAACCGTATTCGGTGGTATAAGCGGCGAGTTAACCGGTACTCGCAGAATCGCATGTTCCAGAGCGATACGAGGTGGGTACATAGAGCTTGGGAGCGACCTGAACAAAATGTGACTGACGGGTGCCGTCCGGTTGATGTCTCCACGAGTACATTCTGGCGCAGCATTTGGTCGGTGCCCGTCTGTCACACTGAGGGTGGTTGGATGCGTGATGTCGAGCGCGCGTGTAACGCTATACTAGAAATGGATAAAGTCACCATTACTCCATCAGATGTAGCCAAAGCGGTTCGTCCGTTACCGAACTGGAAATCTCCGGGACCGGACGGACTGCATAACTTTTGGCTGAAATGGTACAGCAGCTCACACGCGCTCCTGGCATCTCAATTCCAGTCATCCTTAGAGTCTGGGTTGCTGCCTCAGTTTCTAACAACCGGTGTCACCTACCTGCTCCATAAGACAGGTAGTCCAGCGGAACTCAAGAATTATAGGCCGATTACATGTTTGTCAACGGTCTATAAACTTCTTACATCCATCCTGAGAGCAAAAATTAATAAGCACATTGAGAGTAACTCAATTATGTCTGCCTCTCAGAATGGATGCAGGAACGGGTCCCGCGGTACTAAGGAACTACTCTTCGTAGACATGGCCATAAGCCAACAGGTTCCTCGATCCCACAAGGATTTGTCGACATGCTGGATTGATTATAAGAAGGCCTACGACTCTGTTCCACATACATGGCTCATGAGGATGTTGGAATTGTACAAAATAGATGCAACTCTACGCACCTTCCTTGAGTCATGTATGGGGCAATGGAAGACAGTCCTCGATATCCAGGATGTCGGCCAATCCTGGAAATGATGAGCCTATATGGATTGAACGGGGCATTTTTCAGGGCGACAGTTTGAGTCCACTTTGGTTCTGCTTAGCCCTGAATCCTCTAAGCACATTGCTGAAGGATTCAGGCCTGGGCTATCGGTTAAGAAGAGGTGGTCAGGCCACATCTCACCTTCTTTACATGGATGACCTGAAACTCTTTGCCCCCAACAATTTGCGACTGATGGAGCTACTGAAGGTAACTGAAACTTTCAGTTGCGCCATCAGGATGGAATTTTTGTGGATAAATGTGCAGTCATGCATGTAAAGCAAGGGGGGATTGTGGAATCCGAAGGGATTCAACTCTCGGATTCCATACACCTTAGATCCCTTTCCTCGACCGAAACACACACATATTTGGGTATGTCGGAAGCGTTAGGCATTAACGTAGCTGACATGAAGCAATCGCTGATGGAGCGCTTCTTTGGCCGCCTGAAAATGGTATTGAACAGCCTTTTGTCGGGCGGGAATAAGGTGTTTGCCTTCAACGGTTGCGTCATGCCGGTTTTGATGTATTCTTTCGGCATACTCAAATGGACTCAGACCGAACTCGACGCCCTGTGTAGGAGGGTCCGTACGCTGCTGACTGCAAACCGAATGCATCACCCACGATCATCGGTGATGAGACTGTACATCCCGCGGAAGAGTGGAGGTCGAGGCTTTTTAAATGCTAAGACTCTCCACCACCGCGAGGTGGGCAGTCTCAGAGAATATTTTGTAGAAAACGACGTGGGTATGCACCGAGATGTGGTCGCAGTGGACAAAGGACTCACCCCTTTGTCCATGGCTAAAGAGAACTGGCGCAAACCTGTAATACTTACTCACTACTGATGACCGTTAGGAGGTATGAAAAGGCAAGGAGCTTCACGGGCGCTTTTATCGGGCTCTTCATGGGCCTGATGTAGATTTCTTGGCGTCCGTAGCCTGGCTACGTTTCAGTGACCTCTTCGGGGAAACTGAAGGCTTTGTCTGTGCGATTATGGACGAAGTTATCTTGACGAATAACTACCGGAGGCATATCATGAAGGACGGGACGGTTGACGTGTGTCCGGCATGCCACCTTCCGGGTGAGACCATCAGACATTATCTCTTTTTGTTCTCATCTTGCTAACAGCGAGTATGTGCACAGGCAAAACCAAGTGGCCAGGATTATTCATCAGCAGCTTACTTTAAAATAAAAACTTGTGGATTCTGAGGTACCGTATTACAAGTATGTGCCCGACCCAGTTCTCGAAAATGACCATGTCACGTTATACTGGGATCGGTCTATTATCACTGACAAGACTATTGTTGCCAATAAGCCGGATATAGTGGTGATAGACCGATTAGCGCGCCGCACAATGATAATCGATGTCACCATCCCACATGGCGAGAACCTCGTGAAAGCTGAGAAAGAGAAACAAATCAAATATCTTGACTTAGCACACGAGGTTGTCGATATGTGAAATGTGGACTCGGCTTGTCATTGTGCCAATAATCGTTATCGCCAACGGCCTGATTGCCAAAAGCCTCGACGACCACCTGTCGAAGCTGTCGTTGCGCGGTTGGATCAAGGGCCTGATACAGAAGGCAGTACTCCTCGATACGGCTAGCATTGTGAGGAGGTTCTTGTCTCTGGAGCCCTAACCACCAGTAGCTTGGACTCTGCTCCCGACACCGGCGGACTACTATTTTTTATGATTTTAAATGTTTTTTTTTTTTTGGATGTTTTGCTAAAAATATTTAAAATAATAATTGATATGTACATAAAGTAAATAAACGAAATAATAATAATTTCATTATTCAAAAACATTGTAGTATAAGATGACCATTTACAGAATCGTTTATCGGTTTAAAGTGTACAAAGACTACAATAAAATGGTGGATGAGGTGCTGTATTCCTAGCTAGGTTAATACAAGGGAAGTCGATTGTACAATGCAGTAAACAAACACTGTGGCATCTATAGTAAAAATAAATATGAGTGTAAAAAGATAGCGAGTAAATGGATCATGACTCGTATGTATGAGGAGATAGAAGAGCTGTTGGAAAAGCTACTCTAAAAGAACCGACTTATTTATTCTTGCACTCCTCATTATAATTTACTTAATAGTGCAAACATATACAGAGGGCCCGCGCATACATACACACGCACACTATCATACATTCACACGCACACACACATACACACTAAGTGAATGGCTACAATTTGCAATTTATAGTTTTAAGTTTTTATCTGTTGACGATGCTTTTCGCGATAGGCGCGAGGGTTGAAGGATTTGTGTGTGATTGGCGTATTGTAGTCTTGCGACACGCACGTGTGATGAATGGAGCAAGTGGGTCAATAAGTTTGATACACAGATTGAATAAAAATGGTATATTGGTACATAAAAAAAGGTAAAATGGTAAAATGTCACATGAAGCACAGGTATATACACATAATTACGGTGGAAAACACAATTAGAATTACTGCCCCAATAGTGGACAGTAACAACAGTCTGTACAAGGTGTGGTACAAGACAATAAACCGCCGTACAAGGTGTGGTACAAGGCGATAGGAGCGAAGCCAGAGGCTTTCGAGCTCACTTGAGTCACTGACGCTGAGAGACTAATTTTGACTGCCAGGGGTGCCTATATATATCACCCAAATTCTATGGGGCACGTAGTGTAGCAAATGCAGACCCGGACAGCCAATACAATTTGTTAATTCTACGAATTAACTTGAACATTAACTTTCGACCAATCACAGGCATTCCAACATTCTAACGATAACCAATCAGAGAGGTTTTACTTATCTCTTATGTAATGAACACCTGCATATTTACTTTTACATATTTACTGGTCTTACTAACAACAAATCTTGATCCTTGTGTCAAAGCTGCGACATTAGAGAGTCTTGCTAGTTTGCCTTTGCTTCATTGTTCTCATTTTAACCTTAAAGATGTTACTGAGGTTGACGTTAAGAAATCTGTTCTCGCTATTACTTCTTCTGCAGTTGGTAATGATAAGTTGTGTTCCAGAATGATAACTCTCATCCTTCCCTCATTACTGCCTATTCTCACTCATATATTCAATCACTCATTTACCTCTTGCTCCTTTCCGTCAGTCTGGAAACAGGCGCACATTATACCGCTGCCTAAAACTAACAATCCTTCTTTATTAACTCACTTTAGACCTATTTCTATTCTTCCATTTCTCTCTAAAGTTTTTGAGCACATAGTTCATAGACAACTATCTTCTTTCTTGGCGTCGAACTCGATAATATCTCCCTTCCAATCCGGTTTTCGCGCAGGTCACAGTACGGTTACTGCGCTTTTAAAAGTGACTGACGATATCCGCTGGGCTATGGAGAATAAGTCCCTTACTGTCCTTGTGTTACTTGACTTTAGCAGTGCCTTCAACTCAGTAGACTTCGACATCTTACTAGGAATCCTTAAAGCTATTAATTTATCTTCTTCTGCGTTAGACTGGTTCAATTCGTATCTTCGGGGACGCTCTCAGTATGTCCGCCTTGAAGAATCCTTCTCTGATTGGTGTAGCCTCACTGAGGGTGTTCCTCAGGGTAGCGTTCTCTCTCCTCTTCTATTTTCCATTTTTATTAACTTTGTTACAAGAGTCATCTCTTCCAGTTTCCATCTTTACGCAGATGACTTGCAGCTTTATCGACATTTTACTGTAGCCGATGCGGATGCTGCTATCGCCGTTGTGAATCATGACCTGGCTTGTATCAGCGCCTGGGCCAAGTCATTTGGCTTACAGATCAACCCTAATAAATCTCAGGCCATGATCATAGGCAGCAGGTTTGTGCGTACTGCGGCTGTTGTCTCGTCCCTGTCACCTTTATGTCTCGATGGTGTTCTCATTGAATATTCCGATACTGCCAAAGATCTGGGTGTTATTATTGACTCCAATCTGTCGTGGCGTGCGCAGGTCAATGAGGTCAGTCGAAAGGTAAACTATTCTTTCCATTCGCTTAAATGCCTTCAGGGTCTATTGCCTTTAAAAACAAAAATCTCTTTAGCCCAAACTCTTATTCAGCCGATTATAGACTATGCCGATGCCTGCTACCTGGATGCTACTGAGGAGCTACTAAGCAAGCTTGAGCGTCTGCAAAACTTAGGTATTCGGTTTATTTTTGGTCTGCGTAAGTATGACCATGTCTCTCACCTTCGCAAGGAGCTCAAGTGGCTCCCAATCCGACTTCGCAGGAACACTCGGATTCTTTGTCTCCTTTTCAACATTCTACACAACCCGTCTTATCCCTCCTACCTGCGTGAGCGAATTTCTTACGCTCGCCCTGGTGACGCGCCGTGCAGATCTCACCTTAGATCCCTCCTCAAAACCCATCCTCATAAATCCAGTTACTATTCCTACTCTTTCTCTGTCCATGCAGTAAGATTGTGGAACTCACTTCCGCCTAGCATTCGAGACTTGAAGTCAATTTCTCTCTTCAAAAATCGTGTTAAAGAGCACTACCTTTCCTCTCTATTATAATATTTTTTATATATTTGTATGTCATGTATCTATTTACAGGTTTAGGTATATATTTATGTAAGTATATATATATATATATTTACAATATATGTGTAGGTTTATTTGATACCTTAGTATAGGACATCTTGTATTCTTTTTTTCTGTTTCTTACACACTTTTGTCTACATTTCTTTCTCACTTCTCCTATCGCAGGTCTGCTGGTAGAAATTTCTTAAGAAATAAGCAGTTCCTTTGTACTATATTTATAATTATGTTTATTGTTACTGTGTCTCTGTGTGTACATAAATGATTAAATAAAATAAATAAATAAATAAATAAAATAACAAAACTGACATTTATACATAATACAAAGTATGTATTCCAAGGACAAACTGAATCTACGTTATATTTTACTATTAGATTCTAAATTCACATTCTCACAAATCTATAAACTACAATAAAAACAAAGCAACTTTACATATGTATTTCAATATGTACATAAAATAACATGGTGGACTTCGAAAACTTTCCACTGTCTGTAGCCAATCCATGAGAAGCATGAATATGAACAACCAATCGCTGACTAGCCGAAATTCCTTACTACGGACTTTAACACAATTGGTCAATTTTAGCGCTGTGGCATACACTACTTGCGCTATACAAAAACGTTACCTCATAAACTTTAACATGGAACATACTTTTACCTTTATTTTTAGGATATTACTGAACATAATGAGACGTATTTAAAACATAATAAGACATACTTAGGACATAATAAGGCATACTTTAAACATTACAAAACGAACTATACTAGCTATATTTTGCTATGGTCCAGAGTGATGGCGCCATTTTCAACACCGGGGTGATGGTGGATCCTCTACATACCACCCCCCGTAAAAGGCTTCAACCGATCACGCTACCGTCGGTAGGAAGCACAATCACCCTGACCGCAGGTCTACGTAAGACCCCCGAAGTCGTTTCCACGTCGACTACTCTAACTATAGAGTCCATCCCGGGACTTACATTTCTTACTATTCCTTTCACCCACTGATTACGTGGCCTATTCTCGTCTGTCACCAGCACGACGTCGCCGACCTTGACGTTGGGCACGTCGCTCGTCCACTTCTGTCGCCGCTGCAGAGCCGGAAGGAACTCCCGCAGCCACCGACGCCAGAAGATGTCAGCCAACGCGTTGACACGACGCCACATGCGTCGCGAGTCGATGTCGCCCGGATCAGGGCGCACGTACGGAGCATCTCCCGCGGCTGAGCCCAGCAGGAGATGATTGGGTGTCAAAACGACGGGATGGCTCACGTCGTCAGAGACATAACACAGAGGCCGGCTGTTGACGATCAGCTCGGCCTCGGTGAGGAGGGTGTAGAGGACCTCCTCACGTGGGGCGCGCTCTCGCAGCGTCGCCTTGAGGGCGTTCTTAATGGAACGCACCAAACGCTCCCAGCAGCCACCCATGTGTGGGGCCGCGGGAGGGTTGAAGTGCCAGGCTATACCCCGGCCGACGGCTTCTTCTTGGACCCGGGTGTGGTCCAGGTCCCGCAGCGCAGCACGAAGCTCGGAGTTGGCCCCGACAAAGTTGGTACCTTTGTGTACATGTGGGCGGGCCGGCCCCGGCGCGCCACTAGCCGCAGCGCGAGGATGGCGGAGTCGGCGCTCAGCGAGGCCGCCAACTCAACGTGGACAGCGCGTGTGGTGAGGCACGTGAACAGCGCCCCCCACCTCTTCTCCCGGCGCCTCCCGATGGTGACCTCCATTGGGCCGAAATAATCGACCCCGCAGTGCATGAACGCACGACGCGTCACCTCCAGCCTTGCGGCCGGCAGGTTACCCATCTTGGGTGCCGCTGTCTTAGCTCGAGACAGCCGGCACACTTGACATTGTGATATTACGGCCTTTACTGTGGACCGTATGTTAGTGACCCAAAACCTTTCCCTTATGAGGTTCACTATTGCCTCTTGATTGGCATGTAAGGCAGACATATGATACTGAAGAACTAATTTACGGGTTAGCGGATGGCGCCCGTCTAAAATAATGGGATGGCGCTCGTCAAAAGAGAGCGCTTCACAAGCCCCCAGCCTACCCCTCACTCTAATGAGACTTTCATAAAACATAGGGTCAAGAGATTTTAACCTGCTTGTCTGTGGCAGCTGCTTTCCATCTGAGAGTGCTGTCACCTCGGCTGGGTAACTTTCCTTCTGCATCTGGCGCAAGAGACGTATCTCGGCGTCGTGCAGGTCTTCTACGGAGAGTGTGGCAGTCGGTCTCTGCTTGCGGCATCTACTGATAAATGCCAGCACGCGTGCTAGTACTCGCTGTGTGCGTCTCCATGTTGACGCTCTGGTGTGGTCAACTACTGGCTCCTCTGCTACCACCAGGTTGTGGGCGCGCTGGATCCTCTCGGCATCAGTACCTTCCGACCTCATGTCGGAACACACCGGCCACCGCTCCTGTGAACTTAGAAGAAAAGCGGGACCCGACAGCCACGCACCACTATTTATCGGCCACGACAACCTGGTCGCTACGTCAGCTGGGTTCTCCGCCGATGGAACCCAGCGCCAGTCACATCTCTCAGAACGCGAGTCTATTTCACCTAATCTATGAGACACAAACTTTTGAAAATCTTTGGCATCAGAGTTAATCCAATTCAAAACTGTTTTGCTGTCGGTCCACAAGTACTTTCGTGTAATATCTATACCTACTTCCTTGACGACTGTGTCTGCCACTCGACATGCAAGCACAGCCGCCTGCAACTCTAGTCGCGGTATCGATACAACCTTTTGGGGTGCCACTCTTGCCTTGCCTAGTACCATGGCAACATGTTTCTTGCCATCCTTGGTGGTACCTACTAGGTAAGCGACTGCTGCATACGCTAACTCGCTAGCGTCACCAAAAACATGCAGCTCTACTTTCCCTAAACTTAGCCCATACCACCTAGGTATTTCTAGGTTACCTAGGCACTGCAAATTATTGAGCCATGTGAACCATGCGTCCACCTCATTTGCAGGAAGCGGCTCGTCCCAGTCTATCCCAGACTTCCACACACGTTGCATCAATATCCGCGACTGAATTACACACGGATACAACAAGCCTAGCGGGTCGAAAATCGACATGATAAAACGTAAGAATTCCCTCTTTGTAGGGATAGACTTACCCGATTTTATCTCGTCAGGCAATCGCTTAAATGACAGATCGAACGCGAGATGATCGTTGCTAGGCGACCATATCATACCTAGCGTTCTCTCTGTCGCGGACTCACCCTTGTCCAGCGATACTTTTTCAGGCATCTCCAGCTGTAGGCGCTCCCGTAAATCCGATGAATTTGTTATCCACCCCCGTATCATGAAGCCCCCCTGGGCGTGTATGTGGGTGACTTGCTCGACCAGCTGACTAGCTTGTTCCACAGACCATACACTATCTAGATAGTCGTCCATGTAATGACGACTATGTATGGCCTCCACAGCCTGAGGGTACTCTCCTGAAAACCTATCTGCATTCTTGTTAAGAATGAAGATCGCGGTTGCCTGGGAGGACACTGCACCAAATATCATCGAATTCATAACATAAGTTTCGGGTTCATTGACCTTATCTCGGCCTCTCCACAAAAACAGCTGGGCACCCTGATCTTCCTTCCTGATACGTATCCTCATGAACATATCAGCTATGTCCCCGCTGAAGGCTACTGGTCCCAGTCTAAACCTAATTAAAATTCCTAACAAAGAATTTAACATATCTGGGCCAGTTAAAAGGTTGTCATTAAGTGACGTGCCCCCATATGCAGCAGCAGCATCATAAACCAGTCTCAACTTACCTGGTTTATTGGAATTGACCACCCCAAAGTGAGGCAGGTACCAGATAGGGTGACTACTTATGCCACCCTGGACCCTGGAGGCATACCCCTCCTCTAGTAACCTGTCCACTTGATTACAGTATGCTGCTGCATACTCGACATTACGGTGTAGCTTACGCTCCACGCCACCTAATCTTTGCAACGCTTGCCTTCTATTATCAGGAAGTTGAACATTGTCATGCTTCCATAGCAGACCTACTTCCCACTGCTTGCCATCTGCCGTCATCTTGCTGGTAGATTCCAAGATGGCAGTGGCTCGCTCATCCTCCCAATATTTGCGTGGGGCCTCTCTGACACCGATGGCCTCCAGGTCAAACTGATGTTTGACCATGTCATGCAACATGGGTAGGCTAGACATACAATGAACTTTACATGTCCTGTCAGCGGAATACAATTTTCTAATAGGCCCGTGAACTACCCACCCTAGCTTAGTGAGAGAGGCAACTGGCTTACCAGACTTTCCATGGCGTGTCTCCTCACTGGCGAGCAGCTCCCAGTTGTCCTGCCCCATCAGCAGCAGCGGCTTGGCTCCCCACATTTCTTCGCAGCCCAAGTCACGGAGGTGGCGATGCTCCTCCATGATGCCAGCAGGCACCGTCTGCGCCGGCAGGTCCAGGTCCTTTAACGTACGACATAAAATATTAAAATTTTTGTTTGTAGCTCCGCGTACTGACAGTTTAATAACTTTCGAACTGGAATCATACAATTCGATGCCACGTGCGCTTTGGATTCTAATTAGTTTTTGGACACCTTTAACATTTCCAATTAGACTCTTGTCCACCAAAGACACAGTGGCCCCGTCGTCCAATAGGGCGTAACATTTCTTAATGTTGTTGCCAACTTTTACCGTCACTGGTATAACTTTCAAGAGAGCACTACCTACATTACCTCGCATGTTGGTTACCGATTCGTGCTTCTTCTCCTGATGTAACATTACATGGTGTGCCGCGTTGCATTTTTCACACCTTTTACCTCGACAGTGGATACGTGGGTGATCTTTAACGAGACATTTAAAACATACCCGCGTACTTTTGACGTGTCTCCACCTCTCTTCACTATTTAATCTAGCGAATCTCTCGCAATGCAGTAATGTGTGCGTTTTCTGACATAAGGAACATTTATTCTCATTTTTACTTTCAGCTGTCTGTCTTTCAGTGTCCGCTTCAGCTTGCACGAACAACTTCTGTTTATTGACATTTTGATTACTTTTGTTAGGCACAGCAGATCTCGATTTTAAATTAACAGCTGGGCCAGGGCTAGGCAAGTCTAGTTGAACATAATATGAAGTAGCCCTGGCTAGGTGCACTAGAAATTCTGACAATAATTCTAAACTAGGTGACACTCTGACATCAATGCCCTGTGACGATGCCACCCCCATCGCAAAATCCCCGTACTGTGCACGTTGAATAGGCGTAAGTTTAGACAACAATTCACTTACCAGCTGTGGGTTGTTGAGATATCCATTCGCGTTTATTTTCCTCAATAACGACACACAATTACGTACCGTGGTGGAGAACGTACGCAACTCACGTCCACTTTCGGTGATCTTCGGTAATGCACGCACTTTCCTAATGGCACATTCTAATAATAGGTTCGGATGGCCAAACTCCTCGTCGAGCGCCCTCATTATGTCGGCTGGATTCAAACATGTGCGCAGCAGGTCTTCCACTGCCCGCCTTGCGTCGCCTTGCAACGACGTTCGCAGCCGAGCTAGGTTCTCGTACGACTTGAAATTATATTGGGCCGTCGTCTCCCAAAACATATTTTTGTAGGCGAGCCAGTCTGCCGGGTTGCCACCAAACATGGGCAGCTCGTAAGCCTGCCTTGGCACCGGGCGTGGCCGAGCTATGCTTGCAATAGCGTCGGCCAACTGGTCGAAACGGTTGTCCCTCGGCTTGCGCTCCGCGTCCTCGGGCTCGTGCCCCCAATTTACTCCCCCCCTTGCTGCTGATGTCTGCGGACCAGCAACCTCACGAGTTGGCGCCGCCAACACTGGATCCGCAAACTGCACTGACACTGTGGGTGGTCGTCTTTCTTCACTGGGCACAAACCGTAGCACGGGCGCTGTCGTAGCGCAGGACACAACTTTCGTCGCCAACGCGGCACTTGGCGTCGCGGCGCGTGTTACTGCAGAGCCGGAAGGAACTCCCGCAGCCACCGACGCCAGAAGATGTCAGCCAACGCGTTGACACGACGCCACATGCGTCGCGAGTCGATGTCGCCCGGATCAGGGCGCACGTACGGAGCATCTCCCGCGGCTGAGCCCAGCAGGAGATGATTGGGTGTCAAAACGACGGGATGGCTCACGTCGTCAGAGACATAACACAGAGGCCGGCTGTTGACGATCAGCTCGGCCTCGGTGAGGAGGGTGTAGAGGACCTCCTCACGTGGGGCGCGCTCTCGCAGCGTCGCCTTGAGGGCGTTCTTAATGGAACGCACCAAACGCTCCCAGCAGCCACCCATGTGTGGGGCCGCGGGAGGGTTGAAGTGCCAGGCTATACCCCGGCCGACGGCTTCTTCTTGGACCCGGGTGTGGTCCAGGTCCCGCAGCGCAGCACGAAGCTCGGAGTTGGCCCCGACAAAGTTGGTACCTTTGTGTACATGTGGGCGGGCCGGCCCCGGCGCGCCACTAGCCGCAGCGCGAGGATGGCGGAGTCGGCGCTCAGCGAGGCCGCCAACTCAACGTGGACAGCGCGTGTGGTGAGGCACGTGAACAGCGCCCCCCACCTCTTCTCCCGGCGCCTCCCGATGGTGACCTCCATTGGGCCGAAATAATCGACCCCGCAGTGCATGAACGCACGACGCGTCACCTCCAGCCTTGCGGCCGGCAGGTTACCCATCTTGGGTGCCGCTGTCTTAGCTCGAGACAGCCGGCACACTTGACATTGTGATATTACGGCCTTTACTGTGGACCGTATGTTAGTGACCCAAAACCTTTCCCTTATGAGGTTCACTATTGCCTCTTGATTGGCATGTAAGGCAGACATATGATACTGAAGAACTAATTTACGGGTTAGCGGATGGCGCCCGTCTAAAATAATGGGATGGCGCTCGTCAAAAGAGAGCGCTTCACAAGCCCCCAGCCTACCCCTCACTCTAATGAGACTTTCATAAAACATAGGGTCAAGAGATTTTAACCTGCTTGTCTGTGGCAGCTGCTTTCCATCTGAGAGTGCTGTCACCTCGGCTGGGTAACTTTCCTTCTGCATCTGGCGCAAGAGACGTATCTCGGCGTCGTGCAGGTCTTCTACGGAGAGTGTGGCAGTCGGTCTCTGCTTGCGGCATCTACTGATAAATGCCAGCACGCGTGCTAGTACTCGCTGTGTGCGTCTCCATGTTGACGCTCTGGTGTGGTCAACTACTGGCTCCTCTGCTACCACCAGGTTGTGGGCGCGCTGGATCCTCTCGGCATCAGTACCTTCCGACCTCATGTCGGAACACACCGGCCACCGCTCCTGTGAACTTAGAAGAAAAGCGGGACCCGACAGCCACGCACCACTATTTATCGGCCACGACAACCTGGTCGCTACGTCAGCTGGGTTCTCCGCCGATGGAACCCAGCGCCAGTCACATCTCTCAGAACGCGAGTCTATTTCACCTAATCTATGAGACACAAACTTTTGAAAATCTTTGGCATCAGAGTTAATCCAATTCAAAACTGTTTTGCTGTCGGTCCACAAGTACTTTCGTGTAATATCTATACCTACTTCCTTGACGACTGTGTCTGCCACTCGACATGCAAGCACAGCCGCCTGCAACTCTAGTCGCGGTATCGATACAACCTTTTGGGGTGCCACTCTTGCCTTGCCTAGTACCATGGCAACATGTTTCTTGCCATCCTTGGTGGTACCTACTAGGTAAGCGACTGCTGCATACGCTAACTCGCTAGCGTCACCAAAAACATGCAGCTCTACTTTCCCTAAACTTAGCCCATACCACCTAGGTATTTCTAGGTTACCTAGGCACTGCAAATTATTGAGCCATGTGAACCATGCGTCCACCTCATTTGCAGGAAGCGGCTCGTCCCAGTCTATCCCAGACTTCCACACACGTTGCATCAATATCCGCGACTGAATTACACACGGATACAACAAGCCTAGCGGGTCGAAAATCGACATGATAAAACGTAAGAATTCCCTCTTTGTAGGGATAGACTTACCCGATTTTATCTCGTCAGGCAATCGCTTAAATGACAGATCGAACGCGAGATGATCGTTGCTAGGCGACCATATCATACCTAGCGTTCTCTCTGTCGCGGACTCACCCTTGTCCAGCGATACTTTTTCAGGCATCTCCAGCTGTAGGCGCTCCCGTAAATCCGATGAATTTGTTATCCACCCCCGTATCATGAAGCCCCCCTGGGCGTGTATGTGGGTGACTTGCTCGACCAGCTGACTAGCTTGTTCCACAGACCATACACTATCTAGATAGTCGTCCATGTAATGACGACTATGTATGGCCTCCACAGCCTGAGGGTACTCTCCTGAAAACCTATCTGCATTCTTGTTAAGAATGAAGATCGCGGTTGCCGGGGAGGACACTGCACCAAATATCATCGAATTCATAACATAAGTTTCGGGTTCATTGACCTTATCTCGGCCTCTCCACAAAAACAGCTGGGCACCCTGATCTTCCTTCCTGATACGTATCCTCATGAACATATCAGCTATGTCCCCGCTGAAGGCTACTGGTCCCAGTCTAAACCTAATTAAAATTCCTAACAAAGAATTTAACATATCTGGGCCAGTTAAAAGGTTGTCATTAAGTGACGTGCCCCCATATGCAGCAGCAGCATCATAAACCAGTCTCAACTTACCTGGTTTATTGGAATTGACCACCCCAAAGTGAGGCAGGTACCAGATAGGGTGACTACTTATGCCACCCTGGACCCTGGAGGCATACCCCTCCTCTAGTAACCTGTCCACTTGATTACAGTATGCTGCTGCATACTCGACATTACGGTGTAGCTTACGCTCCACGCCACCTAATCTTTGCAACGCTTGCCTTCTATTATCAGGAAGTTGAACATTGTCATGCTTCCATAGCAGACCTACTTCCCACTGCTTGCCATCTGCCGTCATCTTGCTGGTAGATTCCAAGATGGCAGTGGCTCGCTCATCCTCCCAATATTTGCGTGGGGCCTCTCTGACACCGATGGCCTCCAGGTCAAACTGATGTTTGACCATGTCATGCAACATGGGTAGGCTAGACATACAATGAACTTTACATGACCTGTCAGCGGAATACAATTTTCTAATAGGCCCGTGAACTACCCACCCTAGCTTAGTGAGAGAGGCAACTGGCTTACCAGACTTTCCATGGCGTGTCTCCTCACTGGCGAGCAGCTCCCAGTTGTCCTGCCCCATCAGCAGCAGCGGCTTGGCTCCCCACATTTCTTCGCAGCCCAAGTCACGGAGGTGGCGATGCTCCTCCATGATGCCAGCAGGCACCGTCTGCGCCGGCAGGTCCAGGTCCTTTAACGTACGACATAAAATATTAAAATTTTTGTTTGTAGCTCCGCGTACTGACAGTTTAATAACTTTCGAACTGGAATCATACAATTCGATGCCACGTGCGCTTTGGATTCTAATTAGTTTTTGGACACCTTTAACATTTCCAATTAGACTCTTGTCCACCAAAGACACAGTGGCCCCGTCGTCCAATAGGGCGTAACATTTCTTAATGTTGTTGCCAACTTTTACCGTCACTGGTATAACTTTCAAGAGAGCACTACCTACATTACCTCGCATGTTGGTTACCGATTCGTGCTTCTTCTCCTGATGTAACATTACATGGTGTGCCGCGTTGCATTTTTCACACCTTTTACCTCGACAGTGGATACGTGGGTGATCTTTAACGAGACATTTAAAACATACCCGCGTACTTTTGACGTGTCTCCACCTCTCTTCACTATTTAATCTAGCGAATCTCTCGCAATGCAGTAATGTGTGCGTTTTCTGACATAAGGAACATTTATTCTCATTTTTACTTTCAGCTGTCTGTCTTTCAGTGTCCGCTTCAGCTTGCACGAACAACTTCTGTTTATTGACATTTTGATTACTTTTGTTAGGCACAGCAGATCTCGATTTTAAATTAACAGCTGGGCCAGGGCTAGGCAAGTCTAGTTGAACATAATATGAAGTAGCCCTGGCTAGGTGCACTAGAAATTCTGACAATAATTCTAAACTAGGTGACACTCTGACATCAATGCCCTGTGACGATGCCACCCCCATCGCAAAATCCCCGTACTGTGCACGTTGAATAGGCGTAAGTTTAGACAACAATTCACTTACCAGCTGTGGGTTGTTGAGATATCCATTCGCGTTTATTTTCCTCAATAACGACACACAATTACGTACCGTGGTGGAGAACGTACGCAACTCACGTCCACTTTCGGTGATCTTCGGTAATGCACGCACTTTCCTAATGGCACATTCTAATAATAGGTTCGGATGGCCAAACTCCTCGTCGAGCGCCCTCATTATGTCGGCTGGATTCAAACATGTGCGCAGCAGGTCTTCCACTGCCCGCCTTGCGTCGCCTTGCAACGACGTTCGCAGCCGAGCTAGGTTCTCGTACGACTTGAAATTATATTGGGCCGTCGTCTCCCAAAACATATTTTTGTAGGCGAGCCAGTCTGCCGGGTTGCCACCAAACATGGGCAGCTCGTAAGCCTGCCTTGGCACCGGGCGTGGCCGAGCTATGCTTGCAATAGCGTCGGCCAACTGGTCGAAACGGTTGTCCCTCGGCTTGCGCTCCGCGTCCTCGGGCTCGTGCCCCCAATTTACTCCCCCCCTTGCTGCTGATGTCTGCGGACCAGCAACCTCACGAGTTGGCGCCGCCAACACTGGATCCGCAAACTGCACTGACACTGTGGGTGGTCGTCTTTCTTCACTGGGCACAAACCGTAGCACGGGCGCTGTCGTAGCGCAGGACACAACTTTCGTCGCCAACGCGGCACTTGGCGTCGCGGCGCGTGTTACATACGTCGCGGGCGCACCGGTATATGAAACGGGCGCGGTCGCGGGCGCTCCGCTGTACGAAGCGGGCGCCGACGCGGTCACTTGCACGTGCGCGTCACTTGGTGTAGGTACGGCGAGTGTGGACGGTACACGGCACTCCGATGACTCTTGATGTCCATCTTCTTGTGGAGTCGTGTCCATCCACTGTTAAACACGTCGGGTTGTAGTCCCCTCCTCGTCCGTACCTGATGAGTTCTTAGCGTCAATTTCCGCTAAGTCGACCTCCAACTTCTTCCTCACCAGCCCCTCTCTGAGGCGCACCAACTCCCTTTGTGCCTCGTACTCCGCCTTCCTCCTCAGGTACGTGGAGTGGCTCTGCCCGCTCCTGGATGAGGCGGCGACACTGGGCTCTTTCGACTCTCCCCTTCCACGGCCTCTTCGTGGCGTTACCTCTGGTGCTTTCACATTACGGTGATCTACTATTCGACCACCCACCAGAGGTATTGCCGGCGTGGGGAATGACGACGTCGTTGGTGCCATTGACGGTGAAGCGGGCGCCCTCTCACTGGGCACGCCCGAGTCCGACTCTAGGTGTCTTGTACTGGCCATCTTTCTTGTCTTGCTTCTTGTCGTGACCGCACTATGCTCACTCATAATACCCAGTCACAACACACAATCCGGCGAACGAAGGACCAAATTGTTGACGATGCTTTTCGCGATAGGCGCGAGGGTTGAAGGATTTGTGTGTGACTGGCGTATTGTAGTCTTGCGACACGCACGTGTGATGAATGGAGCAAGTGGGTCAATAAGTTTGATACACAGATTGAATAAAAATGGTATATTGGTACATAAAAAAAGGTAAAATGGTAAAAAGTCACATGAAGCACAGGTATATACACAGAATTACGGTGGAAAACACAATTAGAATTACTGCCCCAATAGTGGACAGTAACAACAGTCTGTACAAGGTGTGGTACAAGACAATAAACCGCCGTACAAGGTGTGGTACAAGGCGATAGGAGCGAAGCCAGAGGCTTTCGAGCTCACTTGAGTCACTGACGCTGAGAGACTAATTTTGACTGCCAGGGGTGCCTATATATATCACCCAAATTCTATGGGGCACGTAGTGTAGCAAATGCAGACCCGGACAGCCAATACAATTTGTTAATTCTACGAATTAACTTGAACATTAACTTTCGACCAATCACAGGTATTCCAACATTCTAACGATAACCAATCAGAGAAGTTTTACTTATCTCTTATGTAATGAACACCTGCATATTTACTTTTACATATTTACTGGTCTTACTAACAACAAAACTGACATTTATACATAATACAAAGTATGTATTCCAAGGACAAACTGAATCTACGTTATATTTTACTATTAGATTCTAAATTCACATTCTCACAAATCTATAAACTACAATAAAAACAAAGCAACTTTACATATGTATTTCAATATGTACATAAAATAACATGGTGGACTTCGAAAACTTTCCACTGTCTGTAGCCAATCCATGAGAAGCATGAATATGAACAACCAATCGCTGACTAGCCGAAATTCCTTACTACGGACTTTAACACAATTGGTCAATTTTAGCGCTGTGGCATACACTACTTGCGCTATACAAAAAAGTTACCTCATAAACTTTAACATGGAACATACTTTTACCTTTATTTTTAGGATATTACTGAACATAATGAGACGTATTTAAAACATAATAAGACATACTTAGGACATAATAAGGCATACTTTAAACATTACAAAACGAACTATACTAGCTATATTTTGCTATGGTTCAGAGTGATGGCGCCATTTTCAACACCGGGGTGATGGTGGATCCTCTACATTATCTTTATATCGTTTTTTACAATTTTTATTCTATTCCTTTGTTTTGCTTGCTCCGGCAATCGCTAGTGACACTAATCACTATGTAACTCCGAACTTGTCTATATTATCTTGGTAAATGTTTAAAGAGAGGGCCCTGACACCCATAACACAAGTTTAATCTTAGCTTGGGTGCCAGAGGTTAAACTCAGTGTTATTCTTACAATTTTTAGGTTTATATAGTTTGCTCTACATAGTGTTTTCTGATAAATTGTAAACTTGGAAATAAAATATTATTATGTCGTTTATTAATTTTCTATACATATATAAATTATAATTTTAAATATTTCTTACAAATCATATAAAAGAGAAAAAAAAAACATTTAAAATTATAAAAAATAGTAGTCCGCCGGTATCGGGAGCAGGTTCCAAGCTACCGGTGGTTAGGGCTCCAGAGACAGGAACCTCCTCACAATGCGAGCCGTATCGAGGAGTACTGCCTTCTGTATCAGGCCCTTGATCCAACCGTGCAACGACAGCTTCGACAGGTGGTCGTCGAGGCTTTTGGCTATCAGGCCGTTGGCGGTAACGACTATCGGCACAATGACAGCCGAGTCCACATTCCACATATCGACAACCTCGTGTGCTAAATCAAGATATTTCATTTGTTTCTCTTTCTCAGCTTTCACGAGGTTCTCGTCATGTGGGATGGTGACATCGATTATCATTGTGCGGCGCGCTAATCGGTCTATCACCACTATATCAGGCTTATTTGCAACAATAGTCCTGTCAGTGATGATAGACCGATCCCAGTACAACGTGACATGGTCATTTTCGAGAACTGGGTCGGGCACATATTTGTAATACGGCACCTCAGAATCCACAAGTTTGTATTTCAAAGCAAGTTGCTGGTGAATAATCCTGGCCACTTGGTTATGCCTGTGCAAATACTCGCTGTTAGCAAGACGAGAACAACCAGAGATAATATGTCTGATGGACTCACCCGGACGATGGCATGCCCGACACACGTCAACCGTCCCATCCTTCATAATATGTCTCCGGTAGTTATTCGTCAAGATAACTTCGTCCATAATCGCACAGACAAAACCTTCAGTTTCCCCGAAGAGGTCGCTGAAACGTAGCCAGGCCACGGACGCTAAGAAATCTACATCAGGCCCATGAAGAGCCCGATAAAAGCGCCCGTGAAGCTCCTTGCTTTTCCATATCTCCTTGCGGTCATCAGCAGTGAGTACTACAGGTTTGTGCCAGTTCTCTTTTGCCATGGACAACGGGGTGAGTCCCTTGTCCACTGAGACCACATCTCGGTGCATACCCACGTCGGTTTCTAGAAAATATTCTCTTAGACTGCACACCTCGCGGTTGTGGAGAGTCTTAGCGTTTAAAAAGCCTCGACCTCCACACTTCCGCGGGATGTACAGTCTCATCACCGATGAACGTGGGTGATGCATCCGGTTTGCGGTCAGCAGCGTACGGACCCTCATATCCAGGGCGTCGAGTTCGGTCTGAGTCCATTTGAGTATGCCGAAAGAGTACATCAAAACCGGCATGACCCAACCGTTGAAGGCGCGCACCTTATTCCCGCCCGATAAAAGGCTGTTCAAAACCTTTTTCAGGCGGCCAAAGAAGCGCTCCTTCAGCGATTGTTTCATGTCAGTAACATTAATGCCTAACGCTTCCGACATACCCAAATATTTGTATGTTTCGGTCGAGGAGAGGGATCTAAGGTGTATGAAATCCGAGAGTTGGATCCCTTCGGATTCCATAATCTCCCCTCGCTTTACATGCATGACTGCACATTTGTCCACACCAAATTCCATCCTGATCGCGCTACTGAAAGTTTCATATTATTATTATTATTATGTCGTTCATTAATTTTCTATACATATATAAATTATAATTTTAAATATTTCTTACAAATCATATTAAAAAAGAAAAAAAAAAACATTTAAAATTATAAACAATAGTAGTCCGCCGGTGTCGGGAGCAGGGTCCAAGCTACCGGTGGTTAGGGCTCCAGATACAGGAACCTCCTCACAATGCGAGCCGCATCGAGGAGTACTGCCTTCTGTATCAGGCCCTTGATCCAACCGTGCAACGACAGCTTCGACAGGTGGTCGTCGAGGCTTTTGGCTATCAGGCCGTTGGCGGTAACGACTATCGGCACAATGACAGCCGAGTCCACATTCCATATATCGACAACCTCGTGTGCTAAATCAAGATATTTCATTTGTTTCTCTTTCTCAGCATTCACGAGGTTCTCGTCATGTGGGATGGTGACATCGATTATCATTGTGCGGCGCGCTAATCGGTCTATCACCAGTATATCCGGCTTATTGGCAACAATAGTCCTGTCAGTGATGATAGACCGATCCCAGTACAACGTGACATGGTCATTTTCGAGAACTGGGTCGGGCACATATTTGTAATACGGCACCTCAGAATCCACAAGTTTGTATTTCAAAGCAAGTTGCTGGTGAATAATCCTGGCCACTTGGTTATGCCTGTGCAAATACTTGCTGTTAGCAAGACGAGATCAACCAGAGATAATATGTCTGATGGACTCACCCGGACGATGGCATGCCCGACACACGTCAACCGTCCCATCCTTCATAATATGTCTCCGGTAGTTATTCGTCAAGATAACTTCGTCCATAATCGCACAGACAAAACCTTCAGTTTCCCTGAAGAGGTCGCTGAAACGTAGCCAGGCCACGGACGCCAAGAAATCTACATCAGGCCCATGAAGAGCCCGATAAAAGCGCCCGTGAAGCTCCTTGCTTTTCCATATCTCCTTGCGGTCATCAGCAGTGAGTACCACAGGTTTGCGCCAGTTCTCTTTTGCCATGGACAACGGGGTGAGTCTCTTGTCCACTGAGACCACATCTCGGTGCATACCCACGTCGGTTTCTAGAAAATATTCTCTTAGACTGCACACCTCGCGGTCGTGGAGAGTCTTACCGTTTAAAAAGCCTCGACCTCCACACTTCCGCGGGATGTACAGTCCCATCACCGATGAACGTGGGTGATGCATCCGGTTTGCGGTCAGCAGCGTACGGACCCTCCTATCCAGGGTGTCGAGTTCGGTCTGAGTCCATTTGAGTATGCCGAAAGAGTACATCAAATCCGGCATGACCCAACCGTTGAAGGCGCGCACCTTATTCCCGCCCGATAAAAGGCTGTTCAAAACCTTTTTCAGGCGGCCAAAGAAGCGCTCCTTCAGCGATTGTTTCATGTCAGTAACATTAATGCCTAACGCTTCCGACATACCCAAATATTTGTATGTTTCGGTCGAGGAGAGGGATCTAAGGTGTATGAAATTCGAGAGTTGGATCCCTTCGGATTCCATAATCTCCCCTCGCTTTACATGCATGACTGCACATTTGTCCACACCAAATTCCATCCTGATCGCGCTACTGAAAGTTTCAGTTACCTTCAGTAACTCCATCAGTCGCAAATTGTTGGGGGCAAAGAGTTTCAGGTCATCCATGTAAAGAAGGTGAGATATGGCTTGACCACCTCCTCTCAACCGATAGCCCAGCCCCGAGTCCTCCAGCAATGTGCTTAGAGGATTCAGGGCCAAGCAGAACCAAAGAGGACTCAAACTGTCGCCCCGAAATAAAAAAAAAAAAAATAAAATAAAAAAAAAAAAAAAATAAATAGCCTTTATTGCTGTTTCTTTCTTACAATTAATAATAAATAAATGCCTACTTACTAAAGACTTAATTGATTAAATTATAATCTAACTTGCGTTTAATAATCGGCAACTGGTTGTTTGTGTGGAACAGCTTGTCTGTCGACATAGGCCTCCTCTAAAGATTTCCACGTATTCCTGTCTCTTGCTGAACGGGTCCATACCGGACCAGCTATTTTCCTTAAGTCATCTTCCCACCTTTTGAACCAGTTTGGGTTTATGCCAGGTCGAGGGACAATGGACGCCACCTTCGCTCTCCGTCAATTGTGCGAGAAGTACAGACGTGTGCACAAGAACTTGCACATGGTGTTCATTGATCTTGAGAAAGCGTATGATAGGGTACCTCGGGATGTGTTGTGGTGGGGCTTGAAAGAGAAAGGTTTGCCTGGGAAGTATGTTGAGTTGATTCGTGCTATGTACAGACAATCTAGTACCTACGTCCGGTCGGCTGCTGGCAACACCGATGAGTTCAGTGTGGCTGTAGGCTTGCATCAAGGGTCGGCGTTAAGTCCTTACCTCTTCCTGTTGATTATGGACGCTCTTACGTCGGAAATACAGGAGGAGGCACCCTGGTGCATGCTGTTTGCCGACGACATTGTTCTGGTCAGTGAAGATGGACCTGAGATCCAGAGCAGATTGGAGAAGTGGCAACAGAAGCTGGAGAAAGTTGGCTTGAAAATCAGCAGAACCAAAACTGAATACATGTTCTGCGATTTCGGCGGTCTCTCCAGTTCTGAAGCTGTAGTGCTAGATGGCGCGCTTCTCCCAGGCTGCTCCGATTTTCGGTATCTCGGTTCACTCGTGCAAAGCGATGGCGAAATAGATCGGACTGTTAAGCACAGAATTAACATTGGATGGATGAAATGGCGGCAGGTCACCGGGACTATCTGTGACTCCCGCATTCCCCTAAAACTTAAGGGGAAGATTTATAAAACAATGGTCAGACCTGCTGTCTTGTATGGTTCAGAATGTTGGGCCACAAAAGGGATGAATGAAAAGCAATTGCATGTAGCTGAGATGAGAATGCTAAGAGCGATGTGTGGTGTTACGCGCATGGATAGAATTAGGAATGAGTATATAAGAGGAAGTCTGAAAGTGGCACCGCTGACTGAAAAATTGTGTGGAAATCGGTTGTCGTGGTATGGGCATGTGATGCGGAGGAATGAAGAAAATGTCGTGAGGAAAGTCTTGTGTATGGATGTGAATGGCTATAAGAGTAGGGGAAGGCCAAAGAAAAGATGGTTGGACTGTGTGAAAGAGGATATGGGTAAAAAGGGGGTGACTACAGAGATGACGACTAATAGAGGAGTATGGAAGAAAAAGACATGTTGCGCCGACCCCAAATAAATTGGGATAAGGGCAGGAGAATGATGATGATCTTCCCACCTTTTGATTTGTCTGCCTCTATTTCTTTTGCTATCTCTTGGATACCATTCTGTTACTAACTTAGTCCATTTCTCTTTACTTTCTCTTAACATATGTCCCGTCCATCGCCATTTTAGTTGTCTGTAGGCAGTGAGTGCATCTTAAATCTTGTTTTCTTTTTAATTTCTTGCAGTTTCACTCTATCCTTTCTTTTTATACCTAAAATACTCCTTTCTATTGCATTTTGACAGACTTTTAATTTACTTTCTTGTAGTTCGGTTAACGCCCATGTCTGGCACCCGTATAATAAGCATGGCATTATGCATATTTCATATACTTTCTTTTTTCATTTCATTGGCATATATCCTTCATTATTTCACTAAGAGACCAAAACCGTTTCCAAGTATTAGTTATTCTTCGTTCTATTTCTTTATTCATGCAATCTTCTGTAGATATAAGTTGTCCTAAATATATATATTCATTTACATATTCTATTTGTTCGTTATTTATTGTTAAGGTTTCTGTTTTTGTTTGTTGGGAATTCGTCATAACTTTGGTTTTAGTTAGGTTCATTGTCAGGCCGGCCTTAACACTTTCATCTGATAATTGCTGCAACATCAGTCCCAGGGTTCCTGCGTCCTCTGCGAACAAAATCAAATCATCCGCGAAGCGTAGATGGTTAAGATTTTCGCCATTTATATTGAGGCCATTTTTGGTCCAGTTTAGATTCCTGAATATCATCTCCAGGACAGCTGAAAATAATTTTGGTGATATAGGATCTCCTTGACGTACACCTCTTTTAATAGGAAATTCGTTCCCAGTATATTCAAGTTTAACTTGTGCTTTGCTCGCTGTGTATACGTTTTTAATTATTCTTATGTATTTTGCTTGCACCCCTTGTCTTTTTAGAGCGTCCCATATATACTCGTGTTCCAATGTATCGAACGCTTTGTTAAAGTCAACGAACCCTATGTAATATATTTTATTATATTCTCTATATTTCTGTAGAATTTGTCTTAGAGTGTGAATATGATCTATAGTTGAGAATTTACTTCGGAAACCAGCTTGTTCCTTTGGTTGGTTTTCTTCTAGTGTATTGGTAATCCTGTTTAGTAGGATTTTTGAAAATATCTTATAAATATTGGACATTAAACTGATCGGTCTGTAGTTTCCTATATCGCCCTTGTCTCCTTTTTTATGCAGTAGTATGATTGTCGATTTAGTCCAGTCTTCCGGGATGATTTCCATTTCTAAGATTTCATTGAACAAATCTGTAAGTCTTGGGGCTATCACTGGTAACGTAGTTTTTAGTAGTTCATTTGTGACTAAATCTGAACCAGGTGCCTTATCTAGTTTTTGTGTTTCGATAGATTTTATTGTTTCTTCCTCTAAAATTGGTTTAATCTCCTCTTCATTTACTGAATTAAATTCTTTTATTACTTGTTTCCCTTTACGACTTTGGTATAGATTTTGGTAGTATTCCGTAGCAATTCCTAGTATTTCTGGTCTTTTGCTGGTCTGTCCACCATCTTTATTTTTCATATTTGGAATCCAGTCTTTTTTGTAATTCATTTCTTTTAGCGCCTTCTTTATTCCTCCTGTTTTTTCTATATGTTTTCTTAATGTTGTTAACCTTTTTGATTTAGTTTCCTTTTTTAGTTGTTCGCTAATCTTTTTGCTTATTTCTGCTATCTTTTGAACATTATTATTATTATTTTTGCCTTGTTGTATAAGTTCTCTCCGTTCTTGTAATAATTGCTTACTTTTAAATGATATCATTGTCTTACTATTCAAGTTTACTTTTTTAGTTTCTGCTTTTAATTGCTTAAGCAATCTATTGTATTTTTCTTGAGTCGTTATACATTCTTTTTCCCCGACTTGCAAGGATATTTCGAGGTTGTTCAGAAGTAAATCAGTGCTACCGGTGCATTCGATGGCTTTCAAACTGTTGTGAAATTTTCGTGCTCTTTTAGCACGTGTCCCTGATAGTTTTGCTCTAACTATTCTATGATCTGAGTTAAAATTAAAGTTGCTTAGTATTGACAAATCTTCAAAAACTTTTACGTTGTTGGACATAATATAGTCGATCTCATTTTAATACCGGCCATTAGGAGACATCCAGGTCCATTTTTTTGATGGTTTCTTCTTGTAAAAACTGTTTAGGATGCTTAATTTATTTTTAATAGCAAAGGATACTAGTCGTGAGCCGTTTTTACTTCTATTGCCAAATCCATGACTTCCTATGGTATATTCTTCGCCTCTTTTTTGTTTGCCAATCTGTCCATTAAAGTCGCCCATAACTATTATGTTTTTGGAGGCATTTGCAATAGTGACTCGTAGGTCTTCGTAAAATTTTTCGATGTTTGCTATGTCTTCTTTTCTATTTGATTCGGTAGGCGAATACGCCTGGATTATAGACCATACTTGTTCTTCCTCACCATCTACAGGTAATTGTATGTTGAGAAGTGCAATCCGTTCTGAAATACCTCTTATTTCTTGTATGTTTTTGGCAAAGTTTCTTTTAATCATGAATCCGACTCCGTATAACCCAGGCGTCTCCCCAATATGGTGTAGTATGTATTTTCCATGGTCTTCTATTCTTTCCCCAAATCTTCTCACTTCACTAATACCAGTTATGTCCCATTTTATTTGATCCAGTGCTAATTCCAGTTCTTGCAGTTTTTCTGTGGTTCCTAGTGATCGACAATTTATAGTTGCTATGTATATATCGTTATATTTCTTTTTCCTGTTATTTTTAATCTTTAGAGGGTCGTGGTCATTTTCCCCCACGAGGACCAGTCGGCTTGGGGGAGGGCCCCGAAATATTCCCCGTTTAATCCATATAGGTTCATCACTCCCCCGGATTGGTCGACACCCTGGATAGCGAAGGACCGTCTCCCATTGCCCCATACATGACCCAAGGAAGGTGCGCAGAGTTGCATCTATTTTGTACAACTCCAACACCCTCATGAGCCATGTATGTGGAACAGAGTCGAAGGCCTTCTTATAATCTATCCAGCATGTCGACAAATCCTTGTGGGATCGACGAACCTGCTGGCTTATGGCCATGTCTATGAGGAGTAGCTCCTTAGTACCGCGGGACCTGTTCCTACATCCATTCTGAGAGGCAGACATAATTGAATTACTGTCAATGTGCAGATTAATTTTCGCTCTCAGGATGGATGTAAGAAGTTTATAGACCGTCGACAAACACGTTATCGGTCTATAATTCTTAGGTTCCGCGGGACTATCTGTTTTATGGAGCAGGTGGGTAACACCAGTTGTTAGGAACTCAGGCAGCGACCCAGACTCTAAGGATGACTGGAACTGAGATGCTAGAAGCGCGTGTGAGCTGCTATACCACTTTAGCCAGAAGTTATGCAGCCCGTCCGGTCCTGGAGACTTCCAATTCGGTAACGGATGGACTGCTCTTGCTACATCTAATGGGCTGATGTCTATTTTCTCCATTTTTGGTATAGCTTCGCACACACGCTCGAGATCACGCATCCAGCCACCCTCAGTGTGACAGACGGGCACCGACCAAATGCTGCGCCAGAATGTACTCGTGGCAACATCATCCGGGCGACACCCATCCGTCACATGTTGTTCAGGTCGCTCCCAAGCTCTATATACCCACCTCTCATCGCTCTGGAACATGCGATTCTGCGAGTACCGGTCAACTCGCCGCTTATACCGCCGAATACGGTTTGCCCATGCACAAACTTTCTGCTTCAGGAAGTCGATGCGCTCTGTGACTCGGGACATGTATTCTCGAGGGTTGATTTCAGTCCCCGAGAACGCCCGCCTCACAAAGCGCATCACACGTGGACGTGTATTGCCCTCCCAGAAGCAGATTAGTTTGCCGATGAGTACCCTGGCCCCATCGATACGCCTCTCGATCCTGCATTGCCAGGCTGGTACAGCAGGCTTTGGCCGAATATCTCCGTCGCTAATCGGAAACTTCACGTTGGCCAAACGACATGCCGCAACAGCCCCGCAATACAAGATTGAGTGCGTATCAACGAGGTTCTCGCTGCTTTCAAAGATGTTTTTAAGCAGCGAGTCCAAAGCACACACCAACGCCCTATTTTTTTTGTGCATGGGTAAACGTGGTAAACGGGGTCTAAGTTCGGTCGGAGTGAACCTATACTCGCGAAGCGCATCCTCCAGTGCGCTCCTCAGTCGATCGTTGCACTGGCTACTTACCGTAACAACCCTATCATCTGCCTCATCATTTATATGATTGCAATCATATAAATGATGAGGCAGATGATAGTTGGGACTACTTGTACCGCTGTCTGTGTCGGGGTTGAGATGATAAGGTTGCTCAGTACCTCTGAGCGCAGCCTATCAAGTACAGCATCGTCCAACCTGCGGATACGTTGGATGACCCGCACCTGATCCGACAATCGTTGCGCCGTGACGTCGACGGTTGGTTCTAGTTCCTGGAACAGAGACAGCATCCTGACACGTTACGCAGTGAGGTTAGTTCCCCCCTCTGTAGACCCATAATATGCGCGCATGACGTTCTCGTTCATGGACTGAGTCCATTTCATGCGCTGCACACAACCACCGGCAGCGGGGACCCGGCTCGGGGTCGGTTGGCCTCTAAGTCCCAGGCTGTTCGGTGGCCCGCCTCGGGTGTTGGCGACGTCGGCGGGGAGAAATACTCGTCGCTCGAGCTCGACGCGGCTGCAGCCGCCGGTAACACTGGTGATCCGAGGACCGGCGGCGGCGAGGCGGAGCTGAGCAGCGAGTCCGGGGGTGGAAGGCGTGCGCTACGGGCAGCTGCTCTGGTCAACATTTAATTTTATTTATTCCATTTTTTCATCATTCTGTTTACATAATGTACGTCGCCATTGACAGACGTGATACTGCGATCCTGCATAAATATTCTTCTTTTTTGTTTATTATTTGGTTTGTTTGAGTATTTGAAGGTTTTGCTATAATATTTCTTGTATGGGCTTCTTGTTTGGTACAATTGATTCCAGTTTTGGGTGAAAAAATATGGATTTTATGATTTTAAAGTGGAATAGAAAAAAATATGACATGTGTTGCCAGTGGGTTGCCAAGGTTATGGTTATTATTATTATAATAGATAACATGTGTTAAGGAGTACAGTGCTGGTCCCCAAGAAAAGAAACAATAAAAAACGTTAATTTTTTTATTAAAATTATATGTTTCATTGTCATTTTTATTTTATTTATTTATATAGTTTTTATGTATGTATTCCGTGAGTGTATCCGTGTCTTCACAGGCCCTATCAGAATACCAGCGCTGTGATATTTATTTTATAAATGTCGCAGCATATGCTGAGATAGGTGCTTTTTTGGCCTCGCACAGGTCTTACCTATGTTTTTTTTTTTCTTTATATTTTTTGATTATGTGGTTTTTTTTTATGTATTAATATTGTTTTGATGGTATGTAAAATAATTGTGTTTTTCTGTGCGAAGCACAAAATAAACTTTTTTCTTTCTTCTTTCTTTCTTTCTACTTCATCGTCCCTTCGACGCCGATGTGAACCCCTCCTGCCGTTATCTGGGAACTCGACGGTAGCGCGTTCCGAGGATCATGAAAACACATGGCCTCGGAATTGTGCAATGCCACCTCGAGTCCCAGTTGCCGGATCCTCTCTACGACTGTCGCAACCCCTCGAGTCATTAGGTCAGCCACCGCCTCGTGCGTCCTCCCCTGCCCTAGGACCAGCGCATCGTCAGCGTAGCAAACTACGCTGCAAGCGTACCAAACCTAGTTCTTTGGTGGAATGTGGAATGTCAGCAGTGACATTCCACATTTCACCAAAGAACGAGGTATATGTAAAACAGACAAGGGAAAGAGTTAAATGCAGACTCCTTGGACCCTTGCTCCGTCAAGTAATTGCCTGTCACATATTGTGATGAAGATGAAGATGAATATTTAAAATTCTTCGTGTGTGCAAATAAGTCAAGCTTTATAACCAAAGAGTATATCTAATAATAATATGTTTATAACTCTGCTTACTAACGGAGGGCTGAGGTAAGTCTAGTTTTCGGTAACATTTTATATGTTTAACTATTTAAAATATTAAATAAGACAAAAACTATCGAGAGAAAAATTTCGGTCATTTTGGTTGATAGTCGAACCACAGATTATCTACACATAATGATTTTTCTCTGGACTCAATCCGGATGCTACGCAGATGGAGTCACGGGCAAGAAGCTAAGAAGTGGTGAAAGGTCTGTCTTTATGTAGAACGACATTCAAAAAGTTCTGACTCGCAACCTTATTTGAATAACTGACTTTGGATTTTGATTTCTACAGTGTTTTTTTAACGTGCTACTCTCTGGAAATACCACTCAAACTTATAATCATACTTTTCACGCGGGCGAAGCCGCGGGCGGAAGCTAGTTTATAATATTAGTAGGATTAACTTTTTCATGATTTTAGCTCCCTGGTAGTTTACCAGCGGCCACGGGCAGGTCTGGAATTTCTCTTCTTCATGATTCTGTTTTCCTGGTAGTTTGTGAATCTTTCTTTACCTCTTACGATTCCTGAATCCTGCCCCGGAATACTTTCTGTGTTTTTGGTTTCCTGGTAGGTTGTAAATCTATACCGCTTAGGATTCTAACCCCAAAAGTCTTTATCGCTCATAATTTCAGTCCTCGAAATACTTTTCCTCATGTTTCTGGTCTCCTAGTAATTTGTAAATCTCTACCTCTCCTAATACCTACCAGCCTCGGAATATGTTTTGAGGTTCTCATCTTATAGTAGGTTGTGAATCTATATCGCTTAGGAGTGTAACTCCAAAAATACTGACTCATGAAGGTCTCCTGGTAGTTTAAGAATCTATACCTCTCATAATTCCAGCTCCGGAAATACTTTTTTGTAAATCCTGATCTCCTCGTAGTTTGTGAGTCTTTATTGCTCATGATTTAATAATACTTCTCATGTTTCTGGTCTCCTGGTAATTGGTGAATCCCTACCTCTCATAATACCAGCCTCGGTATATATTTTGTGATTCTTATCTCCTGGTAGGTTGTGAATCTAGACCGCTCAGGATTCAAGCCCGGAAACACTTGTTCTTAATTCTGGTCTCCTGGTAAAGCTATTCAGCTTAGGATTGTAAAAAAAACCCCCGAAAATATCTCTTCATGATTCTGGTCTTCTGGTACTTTGTGAGTCTTTACCGTTCGTTCAGACCGTCTTTCGATTTCTACTTTCACCTCAGCATTAGCTAAGTCTTGCCATTTAACGGGATAAAAGTAGCCTATGTGTTAATCCAGGTCTGTGTGTAAAATTTCATTCAAATCCCTTCAGCCGTTTTTGCGTGATGGACAGCCAAACATGCAATCATACAAACATAGTTACAAACATGCGAACATACAAACATACAAACTTTCGCATGCATAATATTAATAGGAAGTAGAATGTATCTGTTTGCAAAATTTCTTCTAGATCCATCTGCCGTTTCTGCATGATTGATGCAAAATATGGTAGTATCTTCACCGTGTGTTACGGTCTTAAGAATGCACCCGCGACTCCCGTAAATTGTGATAATTATATAATAAAGCGATTCTGTGAGACTCACTTACTCTTTGTTCATAATCTATGTCTATGGATGTCTATGGAATAAAATAAATGTTTTGTACGGTATGCCATTAACAAAGAGTAGTAAGTATGTAGTAATATATGGATGATATATATGGCCATCAATGACCATTATATATCATCCAGTTGCAGTCTTCGCAGTCGCAGTCAGTTGCAGTTGTAGTCTTTGATAACAACCCAAAAGGTGTCATTTAGTTCATAGATAAATACACTAGTTTTCCGTTCATGTCAAAAATTAGAAATGAAATCTCAGGGAATAGCATTTTGTTATGGTATTGTGATTTTTTGGATGTGTTATTTGAGCGGGTTTAATTGGACCTCATGTTTTAGCAAAAAAAGTAAAACAAACAATACTAATGAAACTTTTGAAGAGAAAATCCACCACATTATACCACATATAAAATATATTCTGCAGTGGAGAAAGCCAGACAGAGAACCATTTACATTTATGAAAGAAGGTCAAGATGTATTTCTTGAAAGAAGCTGCGATGTAAACAACTGCTACGTTACATCGAATAGGACATATCTAAGCAATGTAAAAGATTACGACGCCATCTTATTCTATTGTTACGACGTGAGTCTTCGTGGTTTCTTACGATTATCTAAAAGGAAAAGATCTGAGCACCAGAAGTATGTGTTTGTTTGTCCAGAAGCTGCAGCGAATTACCCTATGTATTACAAAATGTATAATAGTTTTTTTAATATGACATGGACTTATAAATTGGATTCAGATGTATTTTACGGATATCTCATAATAAAAGATGAAGACGGCGATACAATTGGACCCAAAGAAGTGATGCACTGGCCAAAAATAAAAGAAATGAAACCCATCAGCCATAAACTCAGAGAAAAGCTCAACAACAAAAAAAAAGCAGCCGCCTGGTTCGTATCAAACTGTCACGCGCGAAGTGGGAGAAGTAATGTTGCAAAAAAAATAAAACAGGAACTATCAGAATACAATATGACACTAGATGTATACGGTGCATGTGGAGAAAGTAAGTGTCCACGGAATAAAACGTGCTGGCAAATGTTGGAAAACGATTACTACTTCTATTTGTCGTTCGAGAACTCAATCAACAAAGACTATGTGACGGAGAAGTTGCTAAACCCGCTGCAGCACTACACCGTGCCAATAGTTTATGGAGGAGCTAACTATAGCAGGTACATTATTACCTCTCTATTTACCTCCTAACATCATCGATCTTTGTTCAACCCCTTCAACATCTATTACTTGGATAGGATTTGCAATGTCCTACTTTGTCATCCCTAAATCCACGGCGCCTAAGTAAACCACGAAAAAGAACCTTCTGTTTAAAGAAAAGATATCCTTCAAAAGATGTTTTATTCTTTTAATATAGAACGACTAAAAAATGGTTAGCTTTTCGTGTAATTTGTGACTAATTTGTAACTTATTCTTAATTTTCAGGTTCATGCCCGATGGAATTTATTTAAACGCACGAATCGTTACCGAAAAGAAGCTAGTGAAGCAAATGGTTGATATTATTAATGACAAGGAGAAGTATTACGATTTCTTCAGATGGCACAATCATTATACTTATCACAATGCAGATGATTCGGCTGAAACGGATCACTATTGCAATTTTTGTAAGAAGGTCAATAATCCTGATTTTATGAATCGAGCGACTCTCAGAAAAGACCTAACAAGATGGTGGAATGGTTGGAACGTTAGTGATTATAAACTGGAATAAGTGTAACGACCATTATTTATATTTTTTTTTATTTTCTGTAACCTTTTGTATATTGTCCTCTTTTTATCAATTTAGTAATCAAAGGACACGTTTAATTATATATTTTCGTAAAATAAGAAAATTTTCTTTTTGCGGTCGGTTACAGTCTTATAAAGTTTTTAATTCTTTACAGAAACGAACTTTCCACTCCTACTTATATTTTACTTTTCTAATTGCTGAGACATGTTTTTGTGCCTGAATCCGAGATCTTTGTAGTGCCCTAAAGATGTGCTTCCTTCTTTAGATTGACCCAAAATGTCTTGAGCGTGTGCTATAATTTTAGTTCAATCCCTAGTCACCAAAAGGTACGAGAAGGGGACCACATGAAACTTGGACAGATGCAGCGATATACCACCGAAGTGTACCGTACAACTATTTTCTTAGTGTCCCTCGGCAAATTTCGTGTTTTGTCAGTCGGATTTCTATCAGTTGCCCTTTGCTTTGGTGCAGACTGGACGCTCTCAATCGACTTTAAACTATATAGAGTTGTTAAGGCTGCTCTACACGCCAACGGCCTTGAGCATGTGGGCGGAGCCAACCTCACGTAGCCGCGTGATTTACGCACACATAGAAATGCTTATCGCGCGCGGACTGTGATCAAAGAATATGCGTGGACGCACAGATGCGACTAGCAGTGGTATAATTCTTGCCTACGATTCCGTAAAATATTTACGTATATTTTACGTTTTTACTAGACATTATTTTTTATCATATTAAGAATATACGTAGGTCAAGTAAAACAAAATAGGTTAGATTAAAATCTACTAACGTACAGATGTTTTAAGTTATTATGTTCGTTTAAAAATACTAAGCAAGTAATTTAAAAATGACAAAAAACAAACTGGAGTGATAACAATATAGCATAAAGTCAAATCTAGTCATCTAGCCTCTTTCAAATTAAACAAGATCGATTTAGCTTTTTAGAGTAACACTCTCATCCCACCCTCAAAACTATATAAATGATTGAACATTTTTTTTTAGAATAGAAAAGTAGGTACTTACTTCATTTGCCTAGACTACCTACTTACATAAAAACCGGCAAAGTGCGAGACGGACTTGCGCACCGTGGGTTCCAACTAGGCTTGTATACACGACTTTAAAACCTTGTGCATTTGAGCGGAATTAACGACCAGCGACCCCTCCCCGCGCCACTCCGCTACCCGTATGCAACAGAGCGCCGCTGCAGCCTGCGGCGCACCGCCACCGCGTGTCGCCGTGCCTAGTCTCGTCACAGTACAGTATGGAAATCACAGAAGATCAAATCATCGTAAAAGTTTATTCTTATGTGCACCGCATATGAAGAGGACCAATTTTGGTTTTATTTATTATCAGTTGATAAGGCTGTACTTTTCGGGCTATAGATAAATACGAATAAAATTGTTAAAAGCTTTCGAGGTCGCGGGTAAAAACCCCTTAGTATAATTAATCAGCCTGATGTATCTTTTTAACTAAATTATATCAAATAATTAATCTGCCTAGCCTTTTCCCAACTATCTTGGGGTCAGCTGCCAGTCTAACCAGATGCAGCTGAATACCAGTATTTTACATGGAGCGACTGTCTATCTGACCTCCACAGTCCAGTAACTAGGTAATACGATACCCCTTGGTAAGACTGTTTGTCAGACTTTCGGGCTTCTGACGACCCGTAACGACTTTAATTTTTACTAAATTATATATTTATATATAAATGAATGACTAAATGTGTAGCTAAGCTCAAAACTCAAGAATGGCTGGACCAATTCGGCTAATATTTTTATCAAATATTCGTTAGTCTCAGGAAGGTGTCTAGGTAGATTAGGTAGGTAGAGTTTGTAGGTAGGTAGGTAGGGTAGGGTAGGTAGGTAGGTTAGTTAGGTAGGTAGTGTAGGTAGTATTATTAGCACTAGTGTATGACATATTATTTGTTATATTTTTTATACAACAATAGATTACTTATAACTAAAATTCACTGAAATTTAACTTTCTTTCACCAAGTATTTTTATTCTTTTGGTTGGCTGAATTTCTTCATCCTCACTTATTTCTCCGTATTCACATATATTTACTTTTGAAAATTTCGATTTCCAGAAAAAATCTTGTTCTATGTTTTCTTTGTTTTCTTCTTCGTTCTCGTTTTCTTCATTTTTCTCTTCAACCTCTTTTCTTCATTTTTTCAGATGTTGTCGGGTCTATCGATTCTGATGATTTCATTCTAGATTTCCTGGAACAATTAATAACGGTCAATATAATTATACATCAGGGGCAGCGGTCCAAATGTATTACCGCCACAGATGAGACATTTTTGACCAAAATCAAATTTTGATTTTCCCACAGTCTAGCGGATTACAATAAATTATATTCTTTTCTACAAAAGCTAAAGCTAAAGAAGTACTTAGGTATACACTATTCGCTGCGGGAAAAAACTTTTTGTAGACAAACAAACAAACGTCAAACGGTTATAATCCGACTAATTTTAAAAATACAACCTTACAAGGCATAATGGTTACTTTGGTAGTTCTCTTTAATTTGTTATCATAACAGTTGCGATTTACAGGCTTTCTATATGCTTATTAGGGTTCTGTACCCGAATGGTCCAAAGGGAGCCCTATTGTTGTCACTCACGTAGTCCTTCTGTCTGTCCGTCGTCTGTCACAAAAATTTGTTCCGATGAATTTTTTAATTACCCATTGACTAGTTATAGTGATAATGTTTATTGTTACATAATTATATTTTATTAACAAATACCACTATATTGATAAATAAGATTTTTTTCTTTGAAATTTGGTGCGGAACCCTAAATGTGCGAAGTCCGCGCACGCGCACTGGCCGGTTTTCGACTACTGGTTTTGGTTTTAATAATATTTTATTTTTTGTTGAAACCTATAATATTGATATTGTTGTAAAATAAAGTTACTTTACGAAAATAATAAATGTTTGAAATGTGTGTATTTGGTTGTTTAATGAAATACAACATATTCTCATAATATTTTACTTTTTTATCGTTTGTTTACCTTTAATTTTTTCTCCCAGCGAATAGAGTGTAGATATTATTATTTTGGTATATTATGTAGGTATGTACTTACTTAACAGATTCATTGTCTTAGCCCTTAGAACTGCATATTTTCTTGATTTACTTGGTCTTGGCATTGTTATTTTACACAATGCACAATATTTACAAAAAGTATTTGCAAATTCAAATAAAAAATCTACGAATATAAAGCGTCCACGCGCACGATTACACTGGGTCCTCTGCGGGAAGTTAGTCTATGAACACACACTAATATAAAAAGTTTGTAAATATTTTGCGCTAACACATAAGTATTCGCTTAGTTGGACAACAGCACGGCGAAGCAGCGAACGACACAGCCTTCCCGTTCGAATGCCAGCGCGCGACTGGCTCCGCCCCCGTAGAGAGCGAGAATATATACATTAGACGTTACTTTGTAAGACTTTCTTTGAAATATATTGATTGATTTAGATAAGCAACATCACATCAAAAGAACCTTTAACGATCAATTAATCTGTGTAAAAATATTTTAAAATATCATAGCCGTTTAGGAGGAGTAGGCAAAATAGTGAATAGAGAAGCGCGTTGTTAAATATTTTTTATGGCAAAACTATTAGTCACAATGAAAAACCAAACTTCATAAATAAAGTACATGAATCAATAATAAATATATTTTTTTTTCAAAACTTTTGTCCTAGCCGTTACCAAGGAGTAGGCTTTAGAAAGTCACCGTTTTACGGCAGTAAAGCGAAGAAGGGCCTTAATACTCTTAATTTATTTTAAAAATTGGATGAAATCTGCTAAAGTCGCAGGCACGACAGATAATTTTTAGCTTATACTTGTATTTTTTTTAACCAGTCAATGGATTCAAGAAAGAAAGCAATGCTTATTTTCAAAAAGTTCAAAACCGTGTTTCTGAAGCTTGTGATGTTTCAGTCGGAACTGTAAAAAATATTGTAAAAGAAAAAGATAAATCGGCTCCCATCCCATCACCAAAAAGAATTAAAAAGACCAAAAAAATTCGTTTAAGGACGATTTTGACTACGAGAATAGATAGTTAGAAACGAGTACATTATATTGGTGTATCTTGGAATTTAATCCATTGACGTCCACATTGTTTTCTGCCAAAATCGCTCTTTCTGCCAGTCACTCAAGAAGATTTTTGTATTGTTCATCGGGTTATGTTTTTTTTTTTTTTTTTCTTTTTTTTCCACAACTATCACACAACGCCATCTAGTCCCAAGCTAAGCAGAGCTTGTGTTATGGGTACTAGACAACTGATAAACATACTTATATATTTCTAAATACATAAATATTATAGATAAATTACTCGTACACCCAGACACAGAACAAATGGTCGTGCTCATTACACAAACATTTGTCCTGGGTGGGAATCGAACCCACGACCTCCAGCATAGCAGTCAGGGTCACTAACCACTAGACCAACAGGCCTGTCGATGAGAGTATTTTGCGAGTTGATGATTGTGCAGAAATCGGTTGACGGTTTTATGCATCCAGTATTTTCATATACAGCAACTTTTCCATTGCCAATATCTAACAGTTGTTTTAAGAAAGTTTCGGCGGATGGATCCTGAAGCATTTGAACGCGCATGTTCACTGTCAGTTGTACTTTTTCAACATTATGCCACAGTCGCGATGATTTTAAGCAAGCGTTGATTTCATCAGCGTACGTTGAACGTGGAATAACGGGAAGTGTCTGTCTGAAATCACCTAAAAGGAGTAACACTTGTACAGTTTGTATCAATTGCTCACGCTCGGCATGATCAGGTTACTTGTGTCCTGGTCTCGGAGTACGCTGTAATGCTGACCACGGCATCACGTTCCGCCGCTAATGTGAGACCTGGAGAATATAAAGCAACACATTATCTACACCGTACGCCTATCTCCATGTTACGCATTTGCTTAAACGCGTTGTTTCAACTTACCTTTTTGTGACCGGCCTATGTGCTTGCGACTAACGTGCAACATCGAGTGCCATTCATCAACCATCCTCCACAAAGAACCTGACATGGTAATCTGCTTAGTTTGTAATTTGAACCTCCTCTTTTTTGAAGTCGGTTTTAAAACTTACTGTTTTATTCATAGTATCCGATTCACCAGAAGTGGTTACACCATATGATAAAAATTGTAACGGCTCGTAATAAATCTATTTACATTTTTCTATTGCACCGCTGCCTGTAGTTCTTTTTTGCCGCCATTTTTTTTTCTCTAGTAAATTGAGTGCGCAGCACATGCACTGCTTGGTACTGGTCAATGATCATTATAGGACTACTTATATTACATTGGTTTTACCTGTAAAAATAATTGTATGTGTATTATATGAATAAATAAAAAAAAAAATTAAAAAAATGTATTTTAGTTTCCACATCTTGTTTAGGTATATGGGCTTGAGAAATTTCTTGAAATGCATCGTTCTTTTTGTTTCTATCCTTGTATTCTTTGGTAGAAGAACCCCATAGTAACGCTTTTGATTGAAATAATTCTATTAATTGCATTATTTCATCGTTGCTCCACACTACCGCCATGTTTATAAACAGTTGCAAACACGTCTACACATGTTATATCTGTGAGTGCCTCCCAGATACGTCATCACCATACATTCGGTTACTGTGAATGGATTGCGCAACCCAACTTGATGCATCCAATAAAACTATCCAGCAGATTCGGCGCCGGACTTTCGTCACATACATCGGTCGTGAGGACAACCTCTTAGTACCTACTCACCTAATATTAAGAATTAATTGTAATTACTTTTTTATATTCATTTAGTGGCAATTTTGGGTCCCTCAGCGCGTTGCGAGAGGACAACCGATTGCCCAGGGGTTCGATACCTGGTGTGGCGAGTTGCCGCCACTCTGCAAGTTGGATGGGGTGTGGTATCACGACGTGTGTGTGTCCTGCTTTAGCATGTGATGCAAAGTGTGTAGCCGGCTTTACGGGAACCATAGGCAATCTAAGGTGCAGCAGTCGACGTTAGTGCGCTATACGCCGCGAGGCCGAACGCATCTCACCGCAGACTAAATTAATGTCTTATTAACATCGTCCCCGCAAATACACTAAAATCCCGAGTAATATCCCGTAAACGTTGGGGATTTTCCGGGAATAATAAATAAACCATATTTACCGCGTCCGTGTAACTAGTGAACAAGAATAACCAGGAGTGTTGGTGTGAAGAGAATCGAGTGGCCACTCGTCGGGATCCTGCGAGGCTGCCGAAGGAAGAGTCAGGTACCGCATAGTTTTACTAGCTTAGAGTTAGGCCACATGCGCCGTCTACTGCCAACCACTCCTAACTTGAAGTTATACAGACAAATATAGGCAATTTTGGGCCAGCATTCAATCCAAGTGTTTGGCCGTAACAATGTCCTCCATCCTGCAGAGAACCACAGCTATTTACACGCTTGGGCAACTCCAATACCCCTAGTAGATCGCGATGATCGTGGGTGAAAAATGTTGAAGGCGGGCAATAGCGACGTAAGGAATTTGTGCAACTCACACCAACCCATAAAAGAAAGTACGGGAATCTATTTTGACCCTGTGTTCCCACAGGGTCAAAATGAGAATCTCAAACAATTACCTTCACATATTAGTCCCGATTGATATTGGTTATATACAACCTCATATAGAAAATATTAAGTCCGCCTTAGGTACTGCTAGATTCCTTTGCCAACAGAACGAATTAAGTGTCTCAAAATGCCATCATAACATCCTCCAACCTTTAACATCTCGCCTTGACAGTATTTTAAAGGATTATAATGCTATATCTCACCTTATTCCCGATAGAGATAAGAGATCTGCGTGGTTTGCTGGTATCGGTTCCTTTTTCAAACAAGTAATGGATGAAGACGACTCAATCAAATATAATTCCGCAATTAAACACCTAGAAAATAATGATAAGAAACTTTCATCTCTCCTGAAAGATAACATTTTGATGACTAACACAGCATTACAAAATTATAATGAAACAATTAAAACAATCAAAATTAATGAAGCTCGATTAGGCAATGCTATCGAAAATTCGAAAATTTATCAGCCGTATTAAATAATATATCTAATATACCTAAGGAGTTATATATAGAATCTAAAATGAATGAAATCTATAATGAATTGTTTTCTAGTTACTAGACCCTATCATTTAGACTTGATGATATTATTAACGCTATAATGTTTACTAAAGGTCACTCTATACACCCCTCTGTACTAACCCCTAAACAGCTGTATGAAGAGTTGATCCATAGTGTTAAGGACTTAAATAAGAATAATGAACTACCTATTAGCTTAAGTTTAGATAGTATCCATACGCTAATCAATTTAGCCCAATTATCGTGTTATTTTATAAATAGTAAAGTAGTGTTTGTCATAAAGATTCCCTTAGTACATAAGTCAGAATACATGTTATATAAACCTATCTCTGTTCCTATTCCACATGATGTGGATCAGCCTTATTCCTATGCTATGATTATACCCCATTGTTATCATTTAGCTTTAAGCAAAAATAAATTAACCTATGTATGCCTTCAGGAATTAAGTAAATGTGTTAAAACTATCAATCAGATTTATATATGTATTAATCTCGAAATATACTCAGTTCAAAATATGCTTATTTGTGAAACGGAAATGTTATGTAAAATTGTTGATAAATTACCCAATCAATGTGAAACCAAATTAGTTCATGGAAGCATAGATATTTGGCAAGAATTAAAAAACAATACATGGTTATTTGTCAAGTCAGAACCAACCAAACCCCCCCCCCCTCCCCCCCCCCCTCCCTTGAATCTTCTGGAAAAGATTCTAGGAATCTTCTTCTTCTTCTTCTTCTGGGATCTTCTTTGTCCCTTGAATGTAATTCTCAGATAACAGAATAAAAATTACTGGGTACTGGTGTAATCAGTCTAGAACGAGAATGTAAAGCTTACTGTAAAGACAGGGAACTTTCAGCTAAACCCTATTATAGTACCGTTATTTAACCTATCATTTCTGATTTCAATCTTATCAGTGACCCTTGTTGTGACAAAGATAAGTTTATGTTAATTAATTCAAAATTAAAACCTTTGAAGTTAAATGATATACACTTAGAAAAACTTGTAACTGTTTCAAATCACCAATTAAATATGTCAGATATTGACAAAATTATTAATGAACCTGGCCCATTAATACAATACGAATCCCATTATCCGATTATTACTTATTGTATAGTTATTCTACTTTTAATTTGTATACTTTACAAACTTTGTAGAAAATACGGTAAATGTCCAACTTTCAAAACTAAAACAGAGTCAAATAGTTTAACAGATGAAGTTCAGGAACTAGAAGAAATTCCAGCCCCAAGACTCGCGCATATCTCGCTGAAACTTAATTTAAAAAAATATATAAGTTTCATCTTGTTGGGGGGGTTGTTACATCCCTACTTTGTATAGATAAATGCTGACACTGATGCTTAGTCAGCATTAGCCCTTCTAGAACATGACTGCCCATCGCTTCCCAGGCAGTTCGGATTTGGCATTCATTGAGTTGGGACGTATACCGAGTTTTCCCCAAAATAATTAATTATATATTGACCTTTATTTTAGGAAGTTAAATAAATCTTTTTAAAAAGGTTCGGGACTTTTCCATTCTAACAGTTCGTTGAATTTAACATTTGACATTATATATTTCATAATCATTTTCATTTTTTTCTTTACGTTGTACACGTGTTAGTTTAGAAGTATCAAAAATATTTTTGTCTGGTGCGAAAATGAATGAAAAAAAAAATACTAGCACACCATACAAGTTGCTATTTCATAAACCGACTTGTGGAAAGTTGATTTATTGGGATATCTGATATGCTATCGGTTTGATAATAATCTCAGTTGAATACTAGGTACGTCTTAATTTTTAACAATAATACGTTTTATATTTTTGAAGTTATACTTCTATAAGCGCGTTATGAAAAAATGATGAGAGTGAAATTTTAAGATGCGCGCGCATCACTGTCAAAATTCACAGGTTGAAGTTAGCTAGAACCGATCCACCCTGAAGTTAGCTATGGTCTGTGGTTCATGAAGAATGATTGTTTTCCTTTTGTAAACTTTGTGACAGTTTGGTTTTTTATCTTGTTACGCCAAAGAAGTATAACTTCTTACATGTGTACATAAGTACACACACACTTTTAACTATTTCGGCCGCTCTAACGTTCTAATGTTTTTGTCACTGACTGTACCAATAAAACTAAATATATATTTTTTAAATAAAATTAAACAAATGTAGATTTCTAACATTTTATTTACTTAATAAACATAACATGTGCTAACCACACCACTACCCACATCGCACCCCGTTAACGCCAAGCTTAACTCTGACCAGAGTAACAGGAGAGGCAACCTAACCTATCTACCGACTAAAAAGTAAACTACTAGTCTAGTACACAAGAAAATCAGCAAATTAATGAAACTAACAGCCTAGCCAAACTGGTGAACTAGGAAACTGAAGGATTACGAAAACAGCAAACTGGTAAAATTGTCTACCTAGCGTAACTGACGAATAGGTAAACCGTTCAATTAGCGAAGCTGACAAATAACGAAAGTAGCGGATCGCAATACTGGCAATTTCACGAAACTGACGTCCTAACAAAACTAGCGAAGGAGGAAACTGAAGAATCAGGAAAATGCCTAACTAGAGAAATTGTCAACCTACCGAAACTGTCTAATGAGTAAACTGGTGACTTAGTGAAATTGACGAGTAAGGAAACTCACCAATGGTACGCTAACTCGACGCGCCGTGCAAATCTCACCTTAGATCTCTCCTCAAAACCCATCCTCATAAATCCAGTTACTATTCCTACTCTTTTTCTGTCCATGCAGTAAGATTGTGGAACTCGCTTCCGCCTAGCATTCGGGACTTGAAGTCAGTTTCTCTTTTCAAAAATCTTGTAAAAGAGCACCTTCCTCTCTCTAATAAAATAATTTATGTATATTATATTATGTATGTCATGTATCTATTTACAGTGTTAGGTATATATTTATGTAATTATATATAAATTTATTTTTACATTATATGTGTAGGTTTATTTGATACCTTACTATAAGACATCTCTTATTATTTTTTCTGTTTCTTACACACTTTTGTCTACATTTCTTTCTCACTTCTCCTTTCGCATGTCTGCTGGTAGAAATTTCTTAAGAAATAAGAAGTTCCTTTGTACTATATTTATAATAATGTCTTTTGTTACTGTGTATCTGTGTTTACGTAAATTATTAAAAATAAATAAATATAGTTGTACTGTACACTAGATTTATTTAAAAACAAAAGAACGTGGTTATAGACAAAATATTAAAAAAAACAGTGGTTTCTTGAAACTTGTGAATGAGTTAAACAGTGACGATTCTCTAATCTAATACATTTGAATATTTATTAGTAAATATTCCTCTTGTTCTCGGTTCTCTAGTTTTCGGGTTCCACCACTCACTGAAGTTTTCAATATAGCTTGTTTGGCTAACCAATTTCAAATCATTGATCTTTTTACATAAGTTGCAGTAGTAGTCAGATTCAGGAAACTCCTCTGGATCGTGATATGAATAATGATTCATCCATCTAAAGTAGTCATAGAACTTCTGTTTGTCGTTGATAATATCGATCATTTGTTTGACTAACGCTTTAATACTTTGAGATTGAACGTTTAAGTACGTTCCTTCTGGCATGAACCTGAAAATTAAAACTTCGTCATCGCATTTTCATTCAGAACTTCAATAATCTGTACGAAGAGTTATATCACCTGGTATAGTTAACACCGCCGTAAACTATTGGTATAGTGTAGTGTTGCAGCGCGTACAATAACTTTTCCGTCACGTAGTCATAAGTCATCGAGTTCTCAAAAGACAAATAGAAGTAGTAATCAGTTTCCAACATTCGTAAACACTTTTTCATTTGTGTCCGCGGGCAAATTTTATTACCACATGCACCGTATATATCTAATTTCATTTTGTATTTGGCTAACTCTTGCTGCAATAGTGTTGCTATTTCTTCTCTTTTATTGCTCGTCTTACAATGTGATACAAACCATGCTGCGGCAATTCTTTTACTTCCCAATTTCTTCTTGAGTTTCTCATCTATAGGTTTCATCTCTTCCACCTTGAGCCAATGCATAACTTTTTTTGGACCGATAACATGACCATTTTTATTTTTTATTATTATATATCCGTAATATATATCCGAGTTTAACCTATATGTCCAAGTCCAGTTGAAGAAACCATCGTATAAGTTCCCTAAATTACGATACATGGGGTAAGTAACGGAGGATTCCCTGCTAACAAAAACATATTTTTGCCATGGCGCCCTTTTAATCGGCAAACGGATGACGGTAGAAATCATTTCTGGACCATGGAATAAGATAGCATCAAAGTCTTCTAGGTTATTTAAATAATTCCTATACGATGTTACGAAGCAGTTTTTAAAAAAACAACGTCTTCTAGTAAATGCACTTTGGCCTCTTTCCATGAATTTGAACGGTTCTGTGTATGACAAGGTCCATTGTAAAATATATTTCATTGTAGGACGCGTCTTTGTTTTCCTCATTGGTGCTGTTGCTAATATCGTCACTTTCTGGGTTCTGTTATTTTGGCTTTGAAATTGTGAATACCAAATGGCTATAAACGTCATGAAAACACAAACAAATACTATTTTCTGCACCCTTTTGACCTTCTTCATTTTAATTTACGTTTGTACAACACGTCAAAGGTCCCGTATTATTATTATACTCTTTGCGTCAAAGCATTATATTTCTGACATATTTATATACTCTTTTTTTTGGCAAACTAATTTCAAACCACAGAGTTTTCAAACCGTAGCCCGGTTTTCTTAAAATCACAGATAATACATCAAGCATGGATATAGCTAGTACCTACCTATTCTAGTGGAATCAATATTGAAATTGCTTTTTATCAGGTGTTTTTTTTAGAGATGAAGAACTTTAAATTAAAATAAAACATAGTTTTTAACCAACTTCAAAAAAGAGGAGGTTCTCAATTCGTCTGTACGTTTTTTTTTTGTTACGCGATATCTCCGCCATTCGTGAATCGATTTTGAAGATTATTTTTTTGTTTGGTAGTTCATACTTCAGAGGTGGTCACATATAAATTTTATCGAAATCGATTCAGCACTTTTTGTTTTGGTTGTCTCCAAATGCTCAGTTTCAATGTATTTTCAATTTCGTTTTACTTCTGGGGTACATTCAACACTAAAAAGTGAAAAATAAAAAACTTTTTTACAAAAAATACAAACGATTTCAAAAAATTACAAAATATAAACACAGACTTCCAAAAATAAAATTTATTTGTAATTTTTAGAAGTCGGTTGTATTTTTTGTAAAAAAGAGTTTTTTTTTATCAACTAAATTAGCTACGTATGGATAATGTTATGGCATTTATGTTTAAACTAGATTTCGGGCATGTGGCGCATCGACGGCGTAATCTGGAAGTTCAATGCGGATGACCGAGACATGATTACTAAATTTCCGTCCCTCGATTGGTTTTAGCAGGACGGTGCCACATGCCACACAGCACGCGCTACAATTAATTTACTGAAAGAAACTTGACGAACGATTAATTTCATGAAATGCACCAGTCAACTCCATTAGATTATTTTCTCCGGGAATATGTAAAGTCGCATGTCCACGCCGATAAACCATTGAGCACTTGTAAGCCAACATTCGATTCGTTATTGCCACAGTACAGCTTGATTTACTGCGAAGAGTGCAAAAATCGGACCTCCAGATTACGCCATGTACGCGTTACTCGTAGTGGTCCCATGTTCGAAATCATAGTTAGTCATAAATTCCACAAAATTATACCTCAAATAAAGCCAATTTCATTAATATTCAAGATCCTAGATCAATGGGAAGTTAAACAATTCTTCGGAACAAAATTTTGTGACAGACGACGGACAGACGGACACCTGAGAGCAAAAGGGTTTCGTTTGGATCCTTCGGGTACGGAACCCTAAAAACACGTGTAGTATCAAATTAAATTACCTTGCTGACGATACAATTGCACCATTGTAGGTCCCAACAACTTCATTCTGTCCAGTGTCATTCGATCTGATTGAGTTTTCAATATAGCATGCGATTCAAAAAGTTTTTTAGAAGCCGCGTGCGACACAAGTTTTGAACTCACATACATCATAGACCCGTACGTACGGGTGCTTGTTATCTTTAACTACACATAGACACCACGCCACGGTAATGCCGCGTTCGTGATTTGACCGGCTCCAACCCAAGACTGAAGTGGATAACTGAACTTGACTCTTACCGGATGGACTGGCCTGTAAAGGCTGAAGACATTATACTTGGGTGGAAAAGAGAGAGGGAGGCTATGGCCCAACATTGGGGTATAAAGGGCTAAGCGCATTTAGATTCAATTAACCAAAAGAGATTACGTTTCCAAAAAAAAAAGAAATTGTTGCTTGAAAGTCCACTTTTTATAAGCTAAAGGAAAAAAAGTTTAGCAAAATAATTTTTGCAAAACCTCAAAGCAGTCAAATCAATTTAACAGAGCAATCTGTTACCAGACCAAACACAAAGGATCCTTTGATGTGTTGTTGAAATATTATAATTGACCATCGCATTCATATCATTTTCAGATACCTACCTACTCATTTCTGTTATGCTTTTGTTAAGACGTGGACATTGGTGCCACTCCTTTTTTTTTCTTTTTGGGTTGGGGAATCATCCAGTGACATCTCCCGCTCTATAATGGAGCGAGAGGGCATGTCAGACTCTTACTGACTAAAACCCACCCCTGTTCCTTCCCTGCCCTGAATGCCCAGGGGCACGGTAACTCTGTTTCGAATTAATCCACAACCCCTGGGCAGGCATCGGCCATGACGGGCCCCGTCATGTTTTGCTGACAACTCTTTAAGGCGCGCGTGGAACACTACGCGCCGTCGACTCTCGGGCCTGGTGCTGATCGGATGGCGAGTTACCCACTACTCGCCGTCCGCTGGCCCGGGTCTACGGTGGCCGGAGATCGACTCACGATGTCCTCTACCCAGGGCGTCTCCTGCGGCGGCTGCTGCTGAGGGCATGAGGGCGACTCTGTTGTTGAGCCTCCTTCACCCGTTCCGCCTCCTCCTTCGCGAGCATTACTGCTTCGCAGAAGATGGAGACTGCTTCCCATTCCCTCTCGCTCCGTACCATGGCATGGCTTAGACCAGGTCCGGGCGCGAGAGGTCACTGCCGCCGATCGCCTCCACGAGGACACGGTGGGCCTCAGCCCAAGCGGGGCAGATCTCCACCGTGTCCTCTGGACGATCCTCACAGTGGGGACACCCGGGCGTTTCCCTCCGCCTTATCCTGCACAGGAACCTCCGAAACTTCCGTGTCCAGTGAGGACCTGCGTCAGGCGGAAGGCGAGGACGCCGTGGCGCCTCTCCAGCCACTCCTCAAAGAGGGGCACTACCGCCGCAATGGTGGCGTGCCCAGCGCTGGGTTGCGACAGTCGCTCTCTCCATGTTGCCATGAGATCCTGCCGGAGCTCTGTCTGCCGAGCCGCGAGGTGTCGCAACAGCGGAGTTTCGCCCCGGCGTTTCGCCTCCTCGCACCACTCATAGGGGTGCGCGACCTTTGCTTCCAGATCCCACGGCAACAGTCCGGCAAGGAGGATATTATTATGTAAATTATTAATACAAAACTGCTTACTGGTCTTGGCGTCAAGCAGAACAAAAGAAACACGTTTAAACTCTTAAACCACCATCCCCGAATCTTAAACAAAATCGTTTGCAAATGGTCATCAATCAACCGTGAGGTGTCACTACAAACATAATATCAGAGGACAGTTTGTCACCAAAAGTGTCAGTGTCAGACATGACCCACATAAAAACCACATGAGAGTTCATTTTGGAGACACAATGGTGGAGGTCTAAGAAAGTATTTGGCTCTGAATCGCTTATCGAAGCTTGACTTTAATTTGCAATAAATATGGTGTTTTATAATCGCCACGGACCTGCGAAACTTGAAAGGAAATTAGAGTTTTATAAAATATTTTTTCCATATCGACGGCGAAGTGCCAATAACTCCTAACTGACGAAGTCAAGAATTTACAAGATTCGAAAAAAACGATTAATCTCTTGAGAAGCTGAAAATTAATTATTTATTTATTTATCAAGAAAAATATTAACATACGCTTTAATTATTATGTTTTATTATGATATTTTATTATAGTGTAGTAGTGTACCATAAAAGTATAGTGATAATGCCATAAAACAGACACGTTGGTTAGTTAGGAGGTATTTCCTCATTTTAATTTAGTTCAGTTGCAACTAGAAATACACTTAGGAGATTTCACTAATACATGCGAAAAACGCCCTTAACTTCAAAGTGATTAAAAACTGATTATCCAGAAAAATGTCAGTTAGAAGGTATTGGCACTTCACCGTCGATATGTTTTTATAAACCACTATTTTCTGTATATTTTGGAAAATTTAGATTCTTTAGTTTTTTTCTGTATATTTTTTCAAAATGCGGGCGAATCAGTGAACGCAAATAAAACAGGGCGAATGGTTAATTTTCATCAATTTTCTTAACTTAAAAACTGGTTTTTTTTTAAGTTAGATTATAAGAAAAGGTACTCATGAAACCCCCATCCCACGTCTTTTAATTTCATATGTCGCACGGTACAGATTGACAAACTTTATTTCCTTTTTAATTTAAAATCCAAATTTATTTTTTTACGTTACTCGTCCGTGTTTGTGTCACGACGTTCATGTTTAACTCAATCATTCCACTAGAGTCGGAGCAAAATGGCTGTGACAGATAGACAGACGACAGACACACGAGTGATCATATGGGTTCTATTTTTTCATTCTGATGTCTGGAACCCTAAAAACAACCTTTTAGTATTAATTTATGTACTGCAAGAACAAGAACGTGCAATTATATAACTACTAAATGTTGTTTTTTAGAGGCTATTGATTTCAGGCATTTGACCATTGGGACTAGCGAGTACAAGGAAATTATCTCTAAAATAAAACCAATTTCATTGATATTACGAACATTTACCTATATTTTAATTTCAATTTAAAGTTCTCCGTTTCTAAAAAACACCCTTTACAAACCACGATAAGACGATTACGTACACGTCTATAAAAATGATCTCTAATTTTCTATTTTTAGGTTTTATACTGTCTAATTTTCTTTCCGTCCCATTCTTATGACTACCTACTTTCCTATCCGAATATGCCATCATGACACGGTGTGAGACGGAGCCGATTATTCATTCGTACACCTGTGACTCGAGCAGGAAATTACTCTGTCACCCATAAGGAATACCTACTAATAGATTCCGTAGCAAAACATATTACTATTTGTCTTACTCAATGGATATTTATTAAAAGTTAACAACAATCTCATCATACCTAAAATGTGCTCCACAAAGTCGTTTTCATAACAAAGTTGATTAGACCTTATTTACTTACTTCTTTCGGCGCTACAGCCCTTTTGGGTCTTGGGCTCCTCAACGATCTCCTTTCATTTCGCTCTGTCTCTGGCCTGCCTTCGCCAAAATGTTTTCCTGTTATTTCCATAGTTGTGGAACGACATCTGTGACGCCACTTACGAACTAAAAAACACACAAATCCCGCATCGTGCAAGCAGAGTTCTCCGCGCGATTTGAACATAATATACAAAAACAACCATCGGGCAGTTACCCTGACCAGACACAATACCCGTCTGACCGGAGGATCCTCCCTTTTCAATGGAGGTTTGCGGGACTTTATATACTCTGTTCCGCATTCCTCTAAAGTTGTTTTATTTGTGGAGATAATCGAGGGATAGTTGTGTCATTCTGACTTCGACTGTGGAACGCATCGGTATAGACTCTCGTTTGTCCAAGTTACTTCTGGGCAAGGGAACGCTAGAGTCGACAGCATCATCGCTTTAGGTGCGCTCCCATTAGCGCAACCATTAGGTGAGCTTCTAAGGCTCTCTACGTAGACTCATAGTAGATGCTTGAGAACTCTCTCAAGCATCTACTATGAATCTCTGTTGTTCAGTACATTTATGTTCGCCTACTGCTGGTCAAAATATACTGTACTGCCTATTTTTTTCGCGGTTTCAGGTTTGGTCCCATAGTAAAAGTTGTTTGTTATCATGAGTACAATCACGTGTTAAAGTATCGGTCACTAATTACCATTCACCCTATATAAGGGTTAACCATCAACTTGAAAAGAAGAGGATCAAGAGGGCGTTGGATAAAAGACATATTTAGAAGCTAGAAAAGAACCCACTTTTACAGGTAATCCAAAGTCGGTGGCCCGACCTCCAGATTACCAGTCCTTATCATATTTCTTGTCGACTTCCAAATAAAACACTAACAGGGGCCCAATTCTGTAAAATAACTAACTTGTCAATAGTGTGTCGATAGTGTGTCAGTGGTGTCTCAATAGAATAGTCATTGACATTTGGTATTCTATAAATTATTTATGGTCATTGACTTGCCACTGTAGTTCCATTGAAACACCATAATAAGACTATTGTAATAATTGGTAGTCTGGTCTACTATAATATTGTTACGTTTACACAAATTGATTAACCAAATAACCTTTATTAACTCAACAACTTATTTATACAAACACTAAATCGCTAATAATCACTATTCTCTTCGTAATCGCTTGTATTCACTTCCGTTCGCCTCCGTAGTCGAAAACAGACTGTCGAAAACTCACTCGCCCGCCGTCCGGCCTATTTATACAGTCATGGAAGTTTCCAGAACATTGTCGAACTATCCTATAGTGGAATATTCTAGAAACATCTATGAACTTCTACGCAGTACCACAATGGAATGTTCTCGAACCTAGTGGAAATTTTTGGAAACTTCTACTACATTCTCGAACTTTCCAGAGTAATACGGTCGACGTAACAATATGTCAATATCATTTTGAAGTTTTTGCAGAATACCAAATTTGGAACAGTGGCAAAATAATGTATGTTGTGTGTCGATAGAGTGTCGATGGTGTGTTGCTTAACTTAAAGTTACAGAATTAGGCCCCTGATTTCAGCAATGAAGAAAGCAATCATCATGAACAGCGTAGTCCGCAGTCACTATTACAGTAACAAAATGAAATGATTTATGTACCTAAGAAAAAAAACCGGTTAAGTGCGAATTTAACTCGCACACGAAGGGTTCCAAAAAGTGTGTTGCGCCGACCCCAAGTAACATGGGATAAGGCCAGGAACAGATTCCGTACGAATTTTAATATTCGTTGTTATAGCGGTAACAGAAATACATATTCTGTGACAATTTCAACTGTCTACCTATTACGGATCAAGAGATACAGCCCGCTGACAGACAGACGGACAGCGGAGATTTAGTAAAGTTACTCTTTGGGTACGGAACCCAAAAACAGGCTATAATTTAGTCCTAGGGCCCCATTATGACGTTTTAAAATCATCACGATTCCGGTGTGAGAGAAAAACAGAGCTATACAGGACGAATGATTGTAGGCTCAGTGGGTCGGGCTGTGCATTTTCTATGTTTCTTTAAGAAATACTACGAGTATCAGAGATTTAGATTAAATAAAAGATAGGCTAAATACTGCCAAGTGCGTCACGAATAAGACATTTCCGAGTTCCAGTTATCAACTCTTGATAAATTAAATTACATAGAAACATGAAATAGGAAAATAAAACAATTACCGTATCAGTGTTTTTTCCGTGTTCAGCACTTAACTACCAGCTTATCAATGCTCTTAATCTCAGTAGATAAATATTAGAGAACGGATTATTTTTCCTTTTTCTATGTAGAAATAATTCCATTGCGGTACGGCTTTGCCTTCTTTCTCCAGATGCGTAAACCCCACAACACTTTGCCTGTCCTTTTTTTTTTGGGAATCCAACGCAAGACCTCATGCTACCACTACACCAAGGAGGTAGGCATAGCTGTACCGCTCAACACTTAGAAAGAAAGACGAAAGAAAAAGTATTTATTCGCCACAAATTAACGACAGACAAAACAATATGATTTTGTTATCATAGCCCCTAGCGATAGTGTTAGTAGTTCATAAATTTATATGTTAGTATAGACAAGTTTAACAAAAAATAAGGAAAGAAAAAAAATGTGAGTAGGTAGGTATAAATAAATAAAAAGCAGATGCATGTCGTGGTTGTGGCAAGAAGGCTTCCACTCAGCATAATGCTATGCCGTGGGGGACCCACAGCATGGCGCTGATTTTCAGTGGTCGCCTAAGACGCGACGTACGGAAACCAAAAAGGGTTTGTCGCTACAACAGGCGATGATATATGCCAACTTTTTTCTACTCAATTCTCATTTACGTTTTCTGTCAGTAGCGGAATAGATGGAGCATCAATTAATTCCCAAATATTTCCTCAATTCACACTTAATAAAATCGTTTTTAATGAGAGTTCTGAGGTCACTCAACAGAATTGATGTTGCCAAAGGAGCTGGCCAGGATGGGCTGCCACCTTTCTTTATTAAAAAATGTGCCCGTAATTTGGCATATCCCCTTACCTTAATCTTCAGCAAATCACTCGAAACCTCTGTATTTCCAACAGAATGGAAAAAGGCTGACGTGGTACCAATTTTCAAGAAAGGCGATTGTGCGGATGTCAAAAATTAGAGGCCAATCTCCATCTGGTCCATTTTTTCGAAGCTTTTTGAGTCAATGATCTGCCCTATATTAACATCTCATGTCAAAACGCAACTCTCCCCTCAACAGCATGGTTTCTGCAGCAACAAATCCACTGTCACCAATTTGGTTTCATATTTTGATGAGATTTGCATGAGCGTTGACTCTGGTCAACAGGTTGACTCTCTGTATACCGATTTCAGAAGCGCATTCGATAAAGTCGACCACAAAATCTTGCTGCTGAAACCACATGATCTGGGTATACACGGGCCCCATCTGAGATGGTTCGGATCATATTTGTTCGAGCGAACACAGAGAGTGGTGGTGAACGGATATCAGTCTCCTGAGTACATCGCAACGTCCGGTGTACCCCAGGGGTCTCATACTGGGCCAATCCTCTTCATTGTGTTCATTAACGACATAGTCAACTGCATTGAGCATAGCCAATGTTCCTTGTTTGCCGATGGCCATAAGATCGTTCGTCAAATAAAAACACAAGAAGACGTTGCTTTGCTCCAGTGTGATCTGAATTCATTGCAGAACTGGTGTGTGGTGAATGGGATGACTTTGAAAGCAAGCAAATGTGTATTTACGCGAAAATAGCACCCCATACCATCTACTTACTCCCTCAACAAAACCTCACGTGCTCAGCAGTGATCTTTCTTTTACCATACACATTAATATTATTAATATTATCAATGAGAAAGCGGTGAAAATGGTTGGGTTTATTAATAGAGTTGGAAAAGAATTTAAGGAAACCTTGGCTTTGAAAATGTTATATAACACCTTTGCGCGCAGCCTATTTGGAATATGCGTCTCCCGTCAGGAACCCGACATATAATTTTTATATAGACCGGTTTGCACGCGTTCAAAAAAAGTTTACTAGGTGCTTGCGGTTCAAGGACCAAGAATGCCCTTACACAGCGAATTACAAAGAACGGCGAAATCACTTCAAATTAAACTCATTGAAGTAAAGACGGGTTCTGCATGATCTGTTGACACTTCACAAAACTATGAACGGGACATCATCAACGCCAGACTTACTTAGCAAAATCAGCCTAGACGTACCTCGTCATTCTGACAACATACTGTGTAATTGTTCCTATATTTGTGGTGGAAAATAAACGAATTTTTTTTTTTTTTTTTTATTCTCACCTCCAGTCCAAGTGAATCATGGAACTTTTGCCACTAAGCCATGCCGTACAAATCTAGGCCAAAATGCTCCCTTGAATAGAATGTTGACTTTCTACAACAAAGCCTGCTCCACCGACAGCAAAATCGATATTTTTTTTGATAGTCTGCCAAAATTTAAAGCTAAAATAATTAAAACTGACCTGTGATCAGCCGCCTACTTGCACTTCTACTTTTGTTTCATTTTACATTTTTACATGAAATCAAGAAACAAACAGACGACCCAGAATAAAATTAAAACGTTTCGTTGTTGCTTTGAGTTAGTTTAAAATGTTTTAGAACTTGCCGTTTGACACATTTTTTTCAATAACGAAACGTAATATTATCGTAGAATTCTTAGCTTATAATTATACCTACCTCCTCGTTGTTATAAAAAGAATGAATATGTCTTTTAATGTCTTTGTATTTATAGAAACGCGAGGAAAAACGGTAGCACAGTGATCACGTGCCGCCGCCACCGTGCACAGTGAGGCTCAGGAGACACCCCTTTACAGTCTCTTCACGGATGTGTCCTATCAGGCGTTGTACAGAGGGGGTTCCGGAGTGGTCTCACTGAGGAATTCCAGATGCATAAACTCCATAACACTTTGCCCGTCCTGGGTCTGAATACAACCCAGGACCTCATACTCAGCAGTAGCGCTTCTAACACTACACCAACGAGGCAGGTGCGTTTCTGTAACTAACGTTGTTGCAAACAAACTGCCGAAACTATAGCGATTCTTCGTTTTACAAAAGAACTCCACAAACTATTAAACGTGTGTAATATAATAGCGAAATAAATCACAGTGGACGGATCGTGTCGATCTATCTTTTGCCCGCTGACGGCACGACACGTGGAAAATATTGCCCATTTTATCATGGATTATGGAAAGTGGGCAACAATATGCGGTCAGCCACGTCTACGGATCGTATTGTTGAGTTGTCCGACCACCGAATATATTGCATTTTGATTGCTTAATGTAAATCCGATGAAATTCGCCTGAAAAAAGATCACATCCGCAAAGTTATGTGGAACTTTTGTACCTATATTAATTCACAGAAAATGACTGCTGTTTGGCATATTCAGTTCAAGAATTTAACTATTATTTTAAAAGCATGTAATTTTTTTTTATCGAAGTCTTTACCAGATAAATCCTTGCCTGTTTCAGTCAGTCAGTCCGTCCGTCCGAAGCTGCTATTAGATGGGTGCGGTGTGTAGTTCAGCCCAATTCCGGTTGCAACCTGCAACATATCAACTAAAACCTTACTAACGCCACAAAGCTTGACAGGTTTTTGTTTTTTTATTTTTTTTGACTGGTAGGGAATGTCTTGTTGCATTAAGAGGGAACAGGGGCTGCGATTCTCCTTACAAATGTATTCCTCTTTTTTCTTCCTGAATAATGCCTCTAGAGCAATCATTTTTTTTTTCATAAAGTCAAGGTCTGCTGTAGACATGCTCTAGTCATTTCCTTTTTTAACCGACTTCAAAAAGAAGAGGAGGTTCTCAATTCGACTGTATTTTTTTTTTACGTGTGTTACCTCATAACTTTTTACTACGTGAACCGATTTTGAAGATTTTTTATTTGAAAGCTGTTGCACCACATGTGGTCCCATTTTAATTTTGTGAAGATCTAATAAAAGACTTCGGAGATACACAATAAAACTCTTCAATAAATGATAGCAAACCTTCCAGAATTGCTGCAATCGCATGTCTGTATAATGTTTTCACCACTTCACAACATTACATCACGCTGATACGCTCTGAAGGGGTATACAGCTTTGTACAGTTCACCCTGATACACCATAGTTTCACCAACTATGTTCAAATTCCCTATTTTTGGGGCTATCAATTCGGGTATAACTTTACTATTCATTTAGTTTCAAAATGGGGTACAACTAAAAAGTAAAAATAAAAAACTTTTACAAAAAAAAACAACCGACTTCAAAAAAGGAAATACACTAAAAATTAAAAAAATAACTTTAATTTCGGAAGTCGGTGTCAAATAACGAAGAAACCAAACTAGAAACACCGACTTCCGAAATTAAAGTTATTTTTTTAATTTTTAGTGTATTTTCTTTTTTGAAGTCGGTTGTTTTTTTGTAAAAAGTTTTTTTTAGCAACTATTATATTAAGAAAATATGACCCTTCAAAAATGACAAAAATTGGCCCATTTTTACCGCCGCTATACACCAACCAGACAAATTAGAAAAGTTTTTAACATAAAACATTTAATATCAAAATTTTTAAGAAAGAGTAGATATATCTAGGTTCCCTAGATATACTCTTTCTTAAAAATTTTGTGTTAAAAATAATTGAATAGACTCAGTTTTCGAGGAGATAAAAGGGGAATACGAAACGTCGATCTCGTCAAAAATTTTGTAATAAATTCGGTCTGAGCTGCGCTCTGTCCCTATCGCACTCTACGGAGGTAGGCTTGAGGCAGCAGGACAGCAATAGTTTCTTCAAATACCTATTTTTCAAATTCCTGGCAGACCCTGTTCCCTCTTAAAACCGCAATCTGACTATAAACTAATTATTCTATCACTCGACATTCTCTCTGGTACAGTCGTATTATTATTATACTCTTTGGGTACAGTCATTGACTAGTGTATTATCTATGTCGGTGACTTAAAAAATCATAAAGTCAGCGTCCATCGCTAAGATGTGTAATTTATTTATTTATTTTTAAAAAATACAAAAACGTAACATACTATGCGCCCTGTTTTCGTTTACAGGAAATACTCACAATATTTTAAAAATGTGAAGAGAATTGCATGGTACGTGTTAGTATTGAATATTGTAATGATATATATCAATGCGAAATTAAACTTTGTTTGATATTTACATAATTATTAGGTACGGTACCTACTCGTACACTTGATCGAACTATTATTTTTATTATAAAAGGATGTGCTTTACCGAGTGCGCGTCAGTGTCTTATTGTTTAGCGTTGATTGTTATCATACTTTAGTTTTTAATTGATAACCAACCTTGATAATGTGTGAGATAACCATCAAACAGATTTCAAATTAAGTACCTACCAAAAATAAACTTACCTACAATTTTTTTCAGGTACATTTACTACACATTCTAACAAAAACGTAAAATTCTAACCAAAACCTATTCAAATACAAAAATACAAATGTGTACTGACGACAGGCTTCTCAGTCAAATGGAGGACTTGGTGGACTGTTTTGAGGAGTTTGTCAAGAAGTCTGTGTTGGTGATCTCGTTGACATTGGGAACACTGGTTTTGATGGTGATGTACGTCCTCAAGCTAATGTCTGAACGAGTTAACAGCCGACAAATTACTGACGACATGGCGGGTTGGTATAAAATAATGTACCTAAGGCCTAACTTATTCGGAAACACGAACTATGTAATTAGTTACAACTTCCATAGTAACGTTGGTATTACAAGGTAATCCGCAGTACACAAGGACACAAGATAAACAGAAATTCGTGAAACAACTGTTTAACTCGAATTATGTTTGACTTTCCGGAAGTTTTCTGCCGACCTCGACGTCGCATGAAATACTTATATTTCTGTCTTGTTACCACGATTACACGTGATTACATGTTTTTTTTTTGGCGGGGTGGGAAGTGATATCTCCCGCTCTGGGTGGAGCGTGAGGGCGTGTCAGACTCTTACTGAATAAAACCCACCCCTGTTCCTTCCCTGCCCTGAGTGCCCAGGGGCGAGGTAACTCTGTTTTGAATTTATCCTCAACCCCTGGGCAGACGTGATTACATGTAAAATATTAACTTTAATAGAACGCCTTTTTTGTGTATAACCGTGATGGAAAAGTCATCATTTGATTTTGATATGGGCTTTATTTTCAATTTCTCTTAATCATCTGGAAGTACCTACTCATAGTTATTTAACTTATTCGTTAGTTATGTTTTTGAGATGACAATATGACTGCGATGCTGGACTCCTATAATAAATAATGGTTTTTGACTGCTCTAAACAGAAAGTAAGGAGAGTTTGGAGGCCTTTGCCCAGCTGTAGGACAATACGGGCTTTAAAAAAACATTTGAAAGCCGAAACTAAGATAACTGCAATCTAAAATTGCCTTCACTAGGAATGCCTGACTTTTTTTTATGTGGGGAAAACCTCATGGAAACTCTCCATCTAGGGAGAACGGAGAGTTATGTCGAACTCCTATCGACTAAAACCCCACAGTTCCTATCGCTACCATAATTTTGGGGCACGGAATACAATTAAATTCACGCGTACCCCAACTGGTATCAGCCCGCCATTGTTAGCGGGCCGTTCAACTAGTGAGGCCGATCCAACGACCGCACATAAACCCCATAAAGGTATACATGGAACTATGGCGCGCCGAAGAAATGCCTGACCTGCCGATACGAGACACAGATCTAAATTTCGTCTTTCCTCTTTTTCAGTTGATACTGAACACTTTAACAATAGCAGCCAAGTCAGTCCACAGCAGCTAGCAGAAACCGAGCCTAATGCCCAAAATCCATGCATAAAAAAGAAATCTTCTATAAACGATTACTTACCGGTCGTAACAACTAGAACAATTTCTTTACAAGTCCTTCTTGGTACATATCCTAGTTTTGGTCCTTGTTATGAGGAAAGATTTCTGAACGAAATTGATTTGGGTATCAATTCTGACGTAAGTTTCATTTATTAGCAGAGGTCGAAATTAAGTAGAGTTATTAATGTACTAACACTGATTTAATACAGCGAAAGAATAAAGTATGATAAGATATGCCTCAAATCCCGAGATTAAATTTAAAGAGCCGAAAAATCCCGTGATGTATTAAATAAAGAAGCTATTTACTTTTACACAAGTTAAACCACTGCACGTGTGACGTTGCCAAATTTACATCAACGACTTCGGATGTCCGAAGTTGCAAAATTGCAATGCACACGCGCGATGTTGCCGCATATGTAGTCCACACAACATAGCTTGTGAGAACAAAAGAGGTTTTTATTATTATTTATTTGTAATATTGTTGGTCACACGGGATCGTCCATTAGAAATCCCGGGAAGGTCCATATTAATATCAACATTTCGATGCAAGTACATAAATATCTCTACCTAATTGCAACCTCTGTTTATTAGTAAATAAAAAAAATGTCCTGGCGGCGATATGGTCAGACGACATTGCCGCCATCGCGGGTGTTGTGGGGGGTGTGTTTGAAAGAGTCACCGCGACCCTGGCTCAGGCAACTGAAGAACACAGGTTGGTTTTAGTCAGTAATAGTGTGACACGGCCTCCCGCTCCACCCAGAGCAGAAGAAGTTATTTGATAATTTCCCACCCAATAAAAAAAAGCCGTCGCGGATCGAACCTAGATGAGGCTGGTAAAGAAACGTGGGGATCGGCACAAGAAAAAGTGTGTGTGTGAATAATTATGCTCAGCAGTGGGCGAAGTTGGGCTGCGGGTGATGATGAGATATAAAAACATTAGAGCAAGAGTTAATTACAGGTCTTGGATTGGTAATATTATACAACGTTGATGTGACAGAGGGGCATTAAATTAAACTACGTATACTATACGTGTTTAGTATTAATTCGATACGGTATAAAAATAATAATAAATGAGGTTTTTTTTTTTTCAAACAAACTAAATAGCATAAAATTCAGAGTAAAACGCAACCACCCTTTATACCATACTTTATACCCATTATCCTTGTTTGCATTGCCATCTTATAGCGAAAATGTACTTGTGACTTGCGTGAGAACGGCAACAACGCGTCGTATCGTAGGTTATACTCAAATTTATCGTTTTAAGGTGCATGACCTGTGCGTATAGACATAATCAGCTGTTAGGAAAGATACATCGTGTTCAAACGAGGCCAAAACTTAAAAAATCGTTTGTGACTAAACTACTGCTCCGATTTAATTGATTTTTGGTACAGAGCTTGAAAATAGTACCTAGTATAGGCAGTTTAAAGGAAAGCCCCTCTGTCGTATCAACTTTGTATATCCGTCAGGAGATTTCTGAGATAGAGAGAGACCAAAAAAACATCTATGTATATTTCGTTTTCAAAGTTATAGTAACCACGCCTTACCTACTACTAGGACAAATTATGAAATATCTTATCTACCTAAGTGCTTTAGAATTTTATGACCTCTCCATAATTTTATTATTCTGCTAAACAATATATCCAGAAATACAACAGAAAAATATTTTATTGTTAGGGTTCCGAAAATCCGAATTAAAAAAACTAAGCCTTTATAGGATCACTCGTGTGTCTGTCTGGTTCAGCCAATTTACTCCGAACCTGATGAACCGATAGAGTTGAAATTTGGAACACACATGAATATCTATGACCCAAACACTAACGTGGTACCCTAAATACATTATTTTGGAATATGGGGGTCACTTTTGGGGTGAAAAAAGGAAAATTAAAAAACAAAGTTTTTTAAACTGCACCATGCGACATTATCAAATGATATTGTGAGGATCTATAACTTTTTTCACAACTTTAAAATATATAATTTTATAGGTACGAGTATTTAAGAAAATAAATGAAAAATTACCATTCTCCCCCATTATATCCGAAACAGCTAGGCCAAAATTAAAAAAAAATACAGAAAGTTGTTCTTTACTTATAGATTACAAGAATACCTCTATGGAGGAGGTACTTTAAAAAAAAAAACATTTAAAAAAATATTATTCTTTCGAAACCCTTTGCGTGCGAGTCCGACTCGCTCTTGGCCCGTTTTTAACGCAAGAATCAACAAACCATGAGTTAGTTAAGGCGTATATAGCCGCCAAGTGGTGCCCTCACTGAATAAAAAATCGTAGCAAAGCGTAGAAAATAAAGATTAAAAAATCCTATGTTGCTTTTCTTACAAAGAGCTTAAGGTACGAGTATTTTTATGTTGTTGAAACACGGGTCTTTGAGTCCTGTTTTAACTACGTAAAAATACTTTATCCCATTTGTAACAAACGCAACATATGATTCTTTAATCTTTATTTTCTATGCTAAGATACGAATTTTTATTCAATGAGCCACTTACGGGGAGGTAGGCCCTTAAGAGGCTGATGCAATAGCAGTACAAAAGAGGAATAAATAATTATGATAAATACTTTTTTTCAGATCCTTGAAACCTGTAAGCAGACTCAAGTGAGTGACGATTTGAAAAGTGCGAGGTAAGATTTATTTATTGACTTTTTACTGAATCGAACCTTATGATAAACCAGACGATTAACTATGAATGGTTGGAAGACAAAATGCTATATCAGGCGTTTTATGTCTTTTTAAACGACTTCGAAAACGGAGGTTCTGTTTCTTTGGTTTTTTTTTTCCAAACGTAACTTAATCCATAGGCCCTTCTTCATAGCGTCAACTTGGCTCAGTTGGTTACGGCGCAGTACATCAGTGAGTAAGCGGTCCCGAGTTCGAATCCAGCCTTCCCACAATTTTTGACGGGGCCCATCGTGGCCGGTGCCTGCATGCCTAGGGGTAGCGGATAAATTCTGAAAATGAGTTACCACACCCCTGGGCACTCAGGCAGGGAAAGAACAAGGGTGGGTTTTTGTCAGTAAGAGTCTGACATGCCCTCCCACTCCACCCAGAGCAGGCGAAGTCATTGGATGATTTCCCACCCCACCAAAAAAAAAAACCCTTTTTCATTCAATTGTCAACTGTCCTGTAGGCACGCGTTTGACCACTATCTCACCTGATGGTAAGCGATGATGTGCTCGAAGATGGAGCACGCTTGCCTAGAAGCACCCTTTAACCCATACCCACTCAACCCAAACTTGACACTATAAATACTCTGGAAATAAAAACAAACTTTGTGTGTTTTCAGAACCGAATCCAAATTCATGACGGAACAGACGAGGCAGTCGTGCGTAACTAAAAGTGAGAGTATTGATATATCCTAGTAAACAATGTAAAATCTACATAAATACCTATGTTGAAAGACTGAATAAACGCGGATTAAGAAACAAAAAATGAGTAAGTGGAATTCTGAAAATGGCACTTGTGAATGAAAATTTGTGTGGAAAACAGTTGTCTGGTGCCATACTAAGCAACTGATTTCATTTCTTGTGATACGGAGGAATAACATAAATTTTGTGTGGCAAGTTTTGAATGTGTATGTCTATAAGACGAGAGAAAGAACAAAGACACGACGGGTGGACTGTGTGAACGATAATATGACTAGAAATCTCAAATAAAGTGGAATAAGACAATAAAATTAATAATGATGGAGATTAAATCTCTGAGCGGATCTAGCAGTCTAGCTTTTTAACCGACTTCAAAAAAGGAGGTTTTGTATTCGACCCGTATGTATGTATGTATGTATGCTTGTTTGTCCAGGATTTTCTTGAAGAGTCCTAATTCGATTTGGATGGGTTTCGTTATTCAAATGTATATTTATTAAGGAAGGTTTTAGTATATGTATAATACATTAGAATCTGATGAAGATCTTAGGAGATAGACAGTGGATTTCTTCAATAACTAACTGCAAATGACTCACGATTACTGCGATTGTTTGTCTATGTATTGTTAATACAACTTAATGGGGAACCACAACTAAAAAGTAAAAAACTTTTTATGGCTCTATTTTTTGTAAAAAGTTTTTTTAACTTTTTTTTTTTAGGGTTTCGTACCCGAAGGGTAACCAACGGGACCCTATTACTATGCCTCCGCTGTCTGTCCATCTGTCAGCGAGCTGAAATTTTTACAGAATGTGTATTTCTGTTGCCGCTATAACAATAAGTAATACAAATGTTAAAAATTAAGAAAAAAAAATGTTTATTTATTTTTATAAGTTTGGTTGTAGCGACTATAGAAATATCTACACATTGTGTGAAAATTTGGTTGTAGCGACTATAGAAATACACATTGTGTGAAAATTTCAACTGTCTACCTATTACGGATCATGGGACAGTCCAAAAAAAAAGAAAAAAGAAAATGTTTATAAAAAAGTGTTTTTTGGGTTTTTTTTCAGTTTATAATAAATAATAATAATAAAACCTTACAGAATAACATAATATATATTATAATACAGTTAGTGTTAATATATAGGAACTTGGTTGGTTTTTTTATTTCCAGATCACCTATCCACTGCCCGACGTTGCTCTAAGTTCATTGCTATGAGCTTAGAGCGAAACTCATGTTGCTCCATGTGCTGTGAGAATGATGACGAGTGCAACAAGTGAAGTGACAAATATCCACATAACAGAGTGCAAGGCCCCCAAACAACAAACATATATTATTTAGCCCTTTTATAAGTGTTTAATTTTATTTGTGCTATATTATTTGAAGTACATAACGTGCGCATAGAATGTTAGTAATAAGTTAGGTAATAAAATAATTTTGTAGTGTACTTGGTATATGTTATTAATTTAAAAATATATGGTTAATTTATACTGTAAATGGTATATTGTAACGTTACTCGCCTATAATATTAGGGCTTTCAACATTGTTTTCCTTCCCATTGTGAAGTGTATCTGATGAACAATGCTATGTGTAAATTAATTAAAGAGTTCAGCCATTTTAATAAAATTAAAGAACTAACTGAGGTGTTCATTTATTTTGTCACGGCGATGACCTCGACTGGACGTGGCCGTGGCTTGG